>CM067860.1:0-2400000 GCA_034642435.1 Megalocaria dilatata
AACCTAACCTAACCTAACCTAACCTAACCTAACCTAACCTAACCTAACCTAACCTAACCTAACCTAACCTAACCTAACCTAACCTAACCTAACCTAACCTAACCTAACCTAACCTAACCTAACCTAACCTAACCTAACCTAACCTAACCTAACCTAACCTAACCTAACCTAACCTAACCTAACCTAACCTAACCTAACCTAACCTAACCTAACCTAACCTAACCTAACCTAACCTAACCTAACCTAACCTAACCTAACCTAACCTAACCTAACCTAACCTAACCTAACCTAACCTAACCTAACCTAACCTAACCTAACCTAACCTAACCTAACCTAACCTAACCTAACCTAACCTAACCTAACCTAACCTAACCTAACCTAACCTAACCTAACCTAACCTAACCTAACCTAACCTAACCTAACCTAACCTAACCTAACCTAACCTAACCTAACCTAACCTAACCTAACCTAACCTAACCTAACCTAACCTAACCTAACCTAACCTAACCTAACCTAACCTAACCTAACCTAACCTAACCTAACCTAACCTAACCTAACCTAACCTAACCTAACCTAACCTAACCTAACCTAACCTAACCTAACCTAACCTAACCTAACCTAACCTAACCTAACCTAACCTAACCTAACCTAACCTAACCTAACCTAACCTAACCTAACCTAACCTAACCTAACCTAACCTAACCTAACCTAACCTAACCTAACCTAACCTAACCTAACCTAACCTAACCTAACCTAACCTAACCTAACCTAACCTAACCTAACCTAACCTAACCTAACCTAACCTAACCTAACCTAACCTAACCTAACCTAACCTAACCTAACCTAACCTAACCTAACCTAACCTAACCTAACCTAACCTAACCTAACCTAACCTAACCTAACCTAACCTAACCTAACCTAACCTAACCTAACCTAACCTAACCTAACCTAACCTAACCTAACCTAACCTAACCTAACCTAACCTAACCTAACCTAACCTAACCTAACCTAACCTAACCTAACCTAACCTAACCTAACCTAACCTAACCTAACCTAACCTAACCTAACCTAACCTAACCTAACCTAACCTAACCTAACCTAACCTAACCTAACCTAACCTAACCTAACCTAACCTAACCTAACCTAACCTAACCTAACCTAACCTAACCTAACCTAACCTAACCTAACCTAACCTAACCTAACCTAACCTAACCTAACCTAACCTAACCTAACCTAACCTAACCTAACCTAACCTAACCTAACCTAACCTAACCTAACCTAACCTAACCTAACCTAACCTAACCTAACCTAACCTAACCTAACCTAACCTAACCTAACCTAACCTAACCTAACCTAACCTAACCTAACCTAACCTAACCTAACCTAACCTAACCTAACCTAACCTAACCTAACCTAACCTAACCTAACCTAACCTAACCTAACCTAACCTAACCTAACCTAACCTAACCTAACCTAACCTAACCTAACCTAACCTAACCTAACCTAACCTAACCTAACCTAACCTAACCTAACCTAACCTAACCTAACCTAACCTAACCTAACCTAACCTAACCTAACCTAACCTAACCTAACCTAACCTAACCTAACCTAACCTAACCTAACCTAACCTAACCTAACCTAACCTAACCTAACCTAACCTAACCTAACCTAACCTAACCTAACCTAACCTAACCTAACCTAACCTAACCTAACCTAACCTAACCTAACCTAACCTAACCTAACCTAACCTAACCTAACCTAACCTAACCTAACCTAACCTAACCTAACCTAACCTAACCTAACCTAACCTAACCTAACCTAACCTAACCTAACCTAACCTAACCTAACCTAACCTAACCTAACCTAACCTAACCTAACCTAACCTAACCTAACCTAACCTAACCTAACCTAACCTAACCTAACCTAACCTAACCTAACCTAACCTAACCTAACCTAACCTAACCTAACCTAACCTAACCTAACCTAACCTAACCTAACCTAACCTAACCTAACCTAACCTAACCTAACCTAACCTAACCTAACCTAACCTAACCTAACCTAACCTAACCTAACCTAACCTAACCTAACCTAACCTAACCTAACCTAACCTAACCTAACCTAACCTAACCTAACCTAACCTAACCTAACCTAACCTAACCTAACCTAACCTAACCTAACCTAACCTAACCTAACCTAACCTAACCTAACCTAACCTAACCTAACCTAACCTAACCTAACCTAACCTAACCTAACCTAACCTAACCTAACCTAACCTAACCTAACCTAACCTAACCTAACCTAACCTAACCTAACCTAACCTAACCTAACCTAACCTAACCTAACCTAACCTAACCTAACCTAACCTAACCTAACCTAACCTAACCTAACCTAACCTAACCTAACCTAACCTAACCTAACCTAACCTAACCTAACCTAACCTAACCTAACCTAACCTAACCTAACCTAACCTAACCTAACCTAACCTAACCTAACCTAACCTAACCTAACCTAACCTAACCTAACCTAACCTAACCTAACCTAACCTAACCTAACCTAACCTAACCTAACCTAACCTAACCTAACCTAACCTAACCTAACCTAACCTAACCTAACCTAACCTAACCTAACCTAACCTAACCTAACCTAACCTAACCTAACCTAACCTAACCTAACCTAACCTAACCTAACCTAACCTAACCTAACCTAACCTAACCTAACCTAACCTAACCTAACCTAACCTAACCTAACCTAACCTAACCTAACCTAACCTAACCTAACCTAACCTAACCTAACCTAACCTAACCTAACCTAACCTAACCTAACCTAACCTAACCTAACCTAACCTAACCTAACCTAACCTAACCTAACCTAACCTAACCTAACCTAACCTAACCTAACCTAACCTAACCTAACCTAACCTAACCTAACCTAACCTAACCTAACCTAACCTAACCTAACCTAACCTAACCTAACCTAACCTAACCTAACCTAACCTAACCTAACCTAACCTAACCTAACCTAACCTAACCTAACCTAACCTAACCTAACCTAACCTAACCTAACCTAACCTAACCTAACCTAACCTAACCTAACCTAACCTAACCTAACCTAACCTAACCTAACCTAACCTAACCTAACCTAACCTAACCTAACCTAACCTAACCTAACCTAACCTAACCTAACCTAACCTAACCTAACCTAACCTAACCTAACCTAACCTAACCTAACCTAACCTAACCTAACCTAACCTAACCTAACCTAACCTAACCTAACCTAACCTAACCTAACCTAACCTAACCTAACCTAACCTAACCTAACCTAACCTAACCTAACCTAACCTAACCTAACCTAACCTAACCTAACCTAACCTAACCTAACCTAACCTAACCTAACCTAACCTAACCTAACCTAACCTAACCTAACCTAACCTAACCTAACCTAACCTAACCTAACCTAACCTAACCTAACCTAACCTAACCTAACCTAACCTAACCTAACCTAACCTAACCTAACCTAACCTAACCTAACCTAACCTAACCTAACCTAACCTAACCTAACCTAACCTAACCTAACCTAACCTAACCTAACCTAACCTAACCTAACCTAACCTAACCTAACCTAACCTAACCTAACCTAACCTAACCTAACCTAACCTAACCTAACCTAACCTAACCTAACCTAACCTAACCTAACCTAACCTAACCTAACCTAACCTAACCTAACCTAACCTAACCTAACCTAACCTAACCTAACCTAACCTAACCTAACCTAACCTAACCTAACCTAACCTAACCTAACCTAACCTAACCTAACCTAACCTAACCTAACCTAACCTAACCTAACCTAACCTAACCTAACCTAACCTAACCTAACCTAACCTAACCTAACCTAACCTAACCTAACCTAACCTAACCTAACCTAACCTAACCTAACCTAACCTAACCTAACCTAACCTAACCTAACCTAACCTAACCTAACCTAACCTAACCTAACCTAACCTAACCTAACCTAACCTAACCTAACCTAACCTAACCTAACCTAACCTAACCTAACCTAACCTAACCTAACCTAACCTAACCTAACCTAACCTAACCTAACCTAACCTAACCTAACCTAACCTAACCTAACCTAACCTAACCTAACCTAACCTAACCTAACCTAACCTAACCTAACCTAACCTAACCTAACCTAACCTAACCTAACCTAACCTAACCTAACCTAACCTAACCTAACCTAACCTAACCTAACCTAACCTAACCTAACCTAACCTAACCTAACCTAACCTAACCTAACCTAACCTAACCTAACCTAACCTAACCTAACCTAACCTAACCTAACCTAACCTAACCTAACCTAACCTAACCTAACCTAACCTAACCTAACCTAACCTAACCTAACCTAACCTAACCTAACCTAACCTAACCTAACCTAACCTAACCTAACCTAACCTAACCTAACCTAACCTAACCTAACCTAACCTAACCTAACCTAACCTAACCTAACCTAACCTAACCTAACCTAACCTAACCTAACCTAACCTAACCTAACCTAACCTAACCTAACCTAACCTAACCTAACCTAACCTAACCTAACCTAACCTAACCTAACCTAACCTAACCTAACCTAACCTAACCTAACCTAACCTAACCTAACCTAACCTAACCTAACCTAACCTAACCTAACCTAACCTAACCTAACCTAACCTAACCTAACCTAACCTAACCTAACCTAACCTAACCTAACCTAACCTAACCTAACCTAACCTAACCTAACCTAACCTAACCTAACCTAACCTAACCTAACCTAACCTAACCTAACCTAACCTAACCTAACCTAACCTAACCTAACCTAACCTAACCTAACCTAACCTAACCTAACCTAACCTAACCTAACCTAACCTAACCTAACCTAACCTAACCTAACCTAACCTAACCTAACCTAACCTAACCTAACCTAACCTAACCTAACCTAACCTAACCTAACCTAACCTAACCTAACCTAACCTAACCTAACCTAACCTAACCTAACCTAACTAACCTAACCTAACCTAACCTAACCTAACCTAACCTAACCTAACCTAACCTAACCTAACCTAACCTAACCTAACCTAACCTAACCTAACCTAACCTAACCTAACCTAACCTAACCTAACCTAACCTAACCTAACCTAACCTAACCTAACCTAACCTAACCTAACCTAACCTAACCTAACCTAACCTAACCTAACCTAACCTAACCTAACCTAACCTAACCTAACCTAACCTAACCTAACCTAACCTAACCTAACCTAACCTAACCTAACCTAACCTAACCTAACCTAACCTAACCTAACCTAACCTAACCTAACCTAACCTAACCTAACCTAACCTAACCTAACCTAACCTAACCTAACCTAACCTAACCTAACCTAACCTAACCTAACCTAACCTAACCTAACCTAACCTAACCTAACCTAACCTAACCTAACCTAACCTAACCTAACCTAACCTAACCTAACCTAACCTAACCTAACCTAACCTAACCTAACCTAACCTAACCTAACCTAACCTAACCTAACCTAACCTAACCTAACCTAACCTAACCTAACCTAACCTAACCTAACCTAACCTAACCTAACCTAACCTAACCTAACCTAACCTAACCTAACCTAACCTAACCTAACCTAACCTAACCTAACCTAACCTAACCTAACCTAACCTAACCTAACCTAACCTAACCTAACCTAACCTAACCTAACCTAACCTAACCTAACCTAACCTAACCTAACCTAACCTAACCTAACCTAACCTAACCTAACCTAACCTAACCTAACCTAACCTAACCTAACCTAACCTAACCTAACCTAACCTAACCTAACCTAACCTAACCTAACCTAACCTAACCTAACCTAACCTAACCTAACCTAACCTAACCTAACCTAACCTAACCTAACCTAACCTAACCTAACCTAACCTAACCTAACCTAACCTAACCTAACCTAACCTAACCTAACCTAACCTAACCTAACCTAACCTAACCTAACCTAACCTAACCTAACCTAACCTAACCTAACCTAACCTAACCTAACCTAACCTAACCTAACCTAACCTAACCTAACCTAACCTAACCTAACCTAACCTAACCTAACCTAACCTAACCTAACCTAACCTAACCTAACCTAACCTAACCTAACCTAACCTAACCTAACCTAACCTAACCTAACCTAACCTAACCTAACCTAACCTAACCTAACCTAACCTAACCTAACCTAACCTAACCTAACCTAACCTAACCTAACCTAACCTAACCTAACCTAACCTAACCTAACCTAACCTAACCTAACCTAACCTAACCTAACCTAACCTAACCTAACCTAACCTAACCTAACCTAACCTAACCTAACCTAACCTAACCTAACCTAACCTAACCTAACCTAACCTAACCTAACCTAACCTAACCTAACCTAACCTAACCTAACCTAACCTAACCTAACCTAACCTAACCTAACCTAACCTAACCTAACCTAACCTAACCTAACCTAACCTAACCTAACCTAACCTAACCTAACCTAACCTAACCTAACCTAACCTAACCTAACCTAACCTAACCTAACCTAACCTAACCTAACCTAACCTAACCTAACCTAACCTAACCTAACCTAACCTAACCTAACCTAACCTAACCTAACCTAACCTAACCTAACCTAACCTAACCTAACCTAACCTAACCTAACCTAACCTAACCTAACCTAACCTAACCTAACCTAACCTAACCTAACCTAACCTAACCTAACCTAACCTAACCTAACCTAACCTAACCTAACCTAACCTAACCTAACCTAACCTAACCTAACCTAACCTAACCTAACCTAACCTAACCTAACCTAACCTAACCTAACCTAACCTAACCTAACCTAACCTAACCTAACCTAACCTAACCTAACCTAACCTAACCTAACCTAACCTAACCTAACCTAACCTAACCTAACCTAACCTAACCTAACCTAACCTAACCTAACCTAACCTAACCTAACCTAACCTAACCTAACCTAACCTAACCTAACCTAACCTAACCTAACCTAACCTAACCTAACCTAACCTAACCTAACCTAACCTAACCTAACCTAACCTAACCTAACCTAACCTAACCTAACCTAACCTAACCTAACCTAACCTAACCTAACCTAACCTAACCTAACCTAACCTAACCTAACCTAACCTAACCTAACCTAACCTAACCTAACCTAACCTAACCTAACCTAACCTAACCTAACCTAACCTAACCTAACCTAACCTAACCTAACCTAACCTAACCTAACCTAACCTAACCTAACCTAACCTAACCTAACCTAACCTAACCTAACCTAACCTAACCTAACCTAACCTAACCTAACCTAACCTAACCTAACCTAACCTAACCTAACCTAACCTAACCTAACCTAACCTAACCTAACCTAACTAACCTAACCTAACCTAACCTAACCTAACCTAACCTAACCTAACCTAACCTAACCTAACCTAACCTAACCTAACCTAACCTAACCTAACCTAACCTAACCTAACCTAACCTAACCTAACCTAACCTAACCTAACCTAACCTAACCTAACCTAACCTAACCTAACCTAACCTAACCTAACCTAACCTAACCTAACCTAACCTAACCTAACCTAACCTAACCTAACCTAACCTAACCTAACCTAACCTAACCTAACCTAACCTAACCTAACCTAACCTAACCTAACCTAACCTAACCTAACCTAACCTAACCTAACCTAACCTAACCTAACCTAACCTAACCTAACCTAACCTAACCTAACCTAACCTAACCTAACCTAACCTAACCTAACCTAACCTAACCTAACCTAACCTAACCTAACCTAACCTAACCTAACCTAACCTAACCTAACCTAACCTAACCTAACCTAACCTAACCTAACCTAACCTAACCTAACCTAACCTAACCTAACCTAACCTAACCTAACCTAACCTAACCTAACCTAACCTAACCTAACCTAACCTAACCTAACCTAACCTAACCTAACCTAACCTAACCTAACCTAACCTAACCTAACCTAACCTAACCTAACCTAACCTAACCTAACCTAACCTAACCTAACCTAACCTAACCTAACCTAACCTAACCTAACCTAACCTAACCTAACCTAACCTAACCTAACCTAACCTAACCTAACCTAACCTAACCTAACCTAACCTAACCTAACCTAACCTAACCTAACCTAACCTAACCTAACCTAACCTAACCTAACCTAACCTAACCTAACCTAACCTAACCTAACCTAACCTAACCTAACCTAACCTAACCTAACCTAACCTAACCTAACCTAACCTAACCTAACCTAACCTAACCTAACCTAACCTAACCTAACCTAACCTAACCTAACCTAACCTAACCTAACCTAACCTAACCTAACCTAACCTAACCTAACCTAACCTAACCTAACCTAACCTAACCTAACCTAACCTAACCTAACCTAACCTAACCTAACCTAACCTAACCTAACCTAACCTAACCTAACCTAACCTAACCTAACCTAACCTAACCTAACCTAACCTAACCTAACCTAACCTAACCTAACCTAACCTAACCTAACCTAACCTAACCTAACCTAACCTAACCTAACCTAACCTAACCTAACCTAACCTAACCTAACCTAACCTAACCTAACCTAACCTAACCTAACCTAACCTAACCTAACCTAACCTAACCTAACCTAACCTAACCTAACCTAACCTAACCTAACCTAACCTAACCTAACCTAACCTAACCTAACCTAACCTAACCTAACCTAACCTAACCTAACCTAACCTAACCTAACCTAACCTAACCTAACCTAACCTAACCTAACCTAACCTAACCTAACCTAACCTAACCTAACCTAACCTAACCTAACCTAACCTAACCTAACCTAACCTAACCTAACCTAACCTAACCTAACCTAACCTAACCTAACCTAACCTAACCTAACCTAACCTAACCTAACCTAACCTAACCTAACCTAACCTAACCTAACCTAACCTAACCTAACCTAACCTAACCTAACCTAACCTAACCTAACCTAACCTAACCTAACCTAACCTAACCTAACCTAACCTAACCTAACCTAACCTAACCTAACCTAACCTAACCTAACCTAACCTAACCTAACCTAACCTAACCTAACCTAACCTAACCTAACCTAACCTAACCTAACCTAACCTAACCTAACCTAACCTAACCTAACCTAACCTAACCTAACCTAACCTAACCTAACCTAACCTAACCTAACCTAACCTAACCTAACCTAACCTAACCTAACCTAACCTAACCTAACCTAACCTAACCTAACCTAACCTAACCTAACCTAACCTAACCTAACCTAACCTAACCTAACCTAACCTAACCTAACCTAACCTAACCTAACCTAACCTAACCTAACCTAACCTAACCTAACCTAACCTAACCTAACCTAACCTAACCTAACCTAACCTAACCTAACCTAACCTAACCTAACCTAACCTAACCTAACCTAACCTAACCTAACCTAACCTAACCTAACCTAACCTAACCTAACCTAACCTAACCTAACCTAACCTAACCTAACCTAACCTAACCTAACCTAACCTAACCTAACCTAACCTAACCTAACCTAACCTAACCTAACCTAACCTAACCTAACCTAACCTAACCTAACCTAACCTAACCTAACCTAACCTAACCTAACCTAACCTAACCTAACCTAACCTAACCTAACCTAACCTAACCTAACCTAACCTAACCTAACCTAACCTAACCTAACCTAACCTAACCTAACCTAACCTAACCTAACCTAACCTAACCTAACCTAACCTAACCTAACCTAACCTAACCTAACCTAACCTAACCTAACCTAACCTAACCTAACCTAACCTAACCTAACCTAACCTAACCTAACCTAACCTAACCTAACCTAACCTAACCTAACCTAACCTAACCTAACCTAACCTAACCTAACCTAACCTAACCTAACCTAACCTAACCTAACCTAACCTAACCTAACCTAACCTAACCTAACCTAACCTAACCTAACCTAACCTAACCTAACCTAACCTAACCTAACCTAACCTAACCTAACCTAACCTAACCTAACCTAACCTAACCTAACCTAACCTAACCTAACCTAACCTTTTTTTTTTTTTTTTTTTTTTTTTTTTTTTTTTTTTCCGGCCCTGAGGTAGGGGGACGCTTATGCCTTCTCCGCAGCGGGCCTTTTAGGTTAGATGTTGGTATCCTCGATGGGTGCTGCGGATTCGTGAGGGACTTTCACCCTCTAAACCACCCTCCTCTTTCCCCGGTTATTTTCGCCTCCTGGAAATAGGCTATTTGCCCGTACGTCAGGTGCGTAAACCGGTATGTTTTGTCCTCCGCTATTTTAGCCCTGCCTCTCTCTATCTTCCTGCTCTTTAATCTTCATCACTTGGTTTAGAAAGTCGTAAAAACTGTCCCAGCCTGTCCGACTCGCGATCATAATGTCGATAACATCTCCCACAGGGGGTAAAATACCCATTTTCGCCACCAGTTCGGCTCTTTTCTCGGTCCATCTTTCGCACCTGTACAGCATGTGCTCCGGATCGTCTCTTACCTGGCACCTGAAACACTCATCGTCTGTGGTCTTCCCAATCCTTTTGGTGAACGTGCCAAAAGATCCGTGGCCTGTCAAGAATTGTGTAAAAAAGTAGTTTACACGACGGTGTTTACAGTCGACCCATGCTGACAAATTCCTGATCAGTCTTCTAGTCCAGGCTGCAGTTTGCCCTTCTCCAGCCCATCTTTCCTGCCACTTTCTCATCACTCTTTGGCGAGCCATCCTTCTATTTCCCGCAAGTCTTCCGCCAACTCTGAACAAAAAGCACCTTTCGTCTACTACAAGGTCGAAGGGGGGACATCCCGTGATAGCCTGCACTGCCTCCGCCGATACCGTACGGTATGCCGAGGCAACCCTCAGCAGGCATCTTCTCTGGACCGAAATGAGTCTTCCCAGGTGTGTTTTTTGTCGTAGAACTTCTCGCCAGACTGGAGCAGCATACAGCAAGATGCTATGAGCCACACCGCAGAGTGCCATCCTCTTCACGCAGCCAGGTCCACCCACGTTTGGCATCAGTCTTTCTAAAGCTGACGCCTTCTCCGAAACCTTCCTGATGGTATACTCCACGTGCCTCGCGAAACTCAAATTTTTCTGGAAGACCACACCAAGGTATTTGATCTCCCTGGAGGGTGTGATACTCTGGCCTAGGTACTCGACTTCGAACGCCTCCACCTTCCTTGGTCCTCTCACTATCAGCAGCTCTGTCTTCTCGAGAGCAACTTTCAGCTCCCTGCTGTCCAACCAGTCGAATGCCATTTTCGCTGTCCTCTGAGCCCTTTCCTTCACCTCCGCCTCATCTCTCCCAGTTATCACGAAAAGCAGGTCGTCAGCATATGCAATAGCTGTGACCTGCCCGTCGTAAGGTAGGCGCAAAACCCCGTCATATTGGACATTCCAAAGAGTAGGACCCATTATGGACCCCTGAGGAACGCCCATCGTGCACCTGTGAGAAATCATGCCCATCTTCACGTATCGTTTGGAAAAATACGACCTCACACAATTGGTTAAATATGGACTCACCCCCGCCCTCTGCAGGGCTTCCATTATGCATCTCCAGCTCGCGGTATTAAAAGCATTTTTTACGTCTAGTGTCAGAATGATGCACCATTTGCCCTCCGAATTTCTGACAGATTCTTTAAGAGCCAACATCGCTGTAGTAGTCGACTTTCCTCTCCTGAAGCCGTGCTGGTTATCGGAGATGGCTTTTTTCCCTGCCAGCTCTTTTTCTAGCCTATTTAACAACATCCTCTCAAAGAGCTTGCCCATTGTGTTTATCAGGCATATTGGCCTGAAACTCGATGCCACGGTGGGGTCTTTTCCTTTCTTCGGCAAGAGAATTACCCTAGCCACCTTCCAATATTTTGGAAATTCTTGTTCTTTCAATAGTTTGTTGAACAATTCCAGGATTTCCTCTGGGACCGTCTGACAAGCGAGCCTCACCGCCTCCACAGTAAGTCCATCTGGGCCTGGTGCCTTTCTGATTTTCATTGAGGCCACTGCGTCGAACATTTCTCGTATTGTAAAAGGTTCCGGGTCTTCGCTAGTTCTCTGGAGTCCTCCAATGCTCCCTGGTCTAGTCGGAAACAGTTCTTTTAGAATTGCCCTTCTTCTTTTTGTAGGTAATGTGTACCCTAAGTTACCCGAAGCAAGATGTCTGGTAGCAATTCGATATCCTTCGCCCCATATATCCTCTTCCAGCTCATCTAGCAGAACCTTCCAATGGTCTCTCTTTGACCTTACGATGCTTTTTTTTAGAGTTCGTCTCTGTGCTCTCATGAGCTCCCTCAGGTTACGTGCTTCGGTGTTCTTCTTTTCCTTCAGCCGAGAGTAAGCTCTGCGCAAACGATTATATTTGCCTCTTTCATCCTCTATGTGCTCGCTCCACCAGTAGGGCATTTTTTTAGTATCTCCAACAGACTCAATGATAGACTCACTGTAGAGCCTCAGTACTGTGTGGTACATGTCTGAACCTCTATTCCAGCTGTGATTTTGGAGAGCTAGCCTGAAGGAGTCTGGTCTTAGGATCTTTTTAACACATTGCTTGGCGCTACATTCTTTGTCGAAGTTTATTTCCACGAAGATGTTTCCGTGGTGCGTATAAGGGTTGGAGTGCTGTACTACCCAATTAGTTACTCTCAGTATTTTCTCTGAGGCTAGCGTTACGTCTATATGGCTCTTACTTTGTCCTCTCTCGAAGGTATAATCACCGTTGTTAGCTGCTCCCCAGCTCAGCTGTGCCAACCATCCATCAATGTATTCTCCCCTCTCATCCATGCTAGGGGATCCCCAGATATGGGATTTGGAGTTTATATCGCCCATAATGATGGATTTCTCTGGATTATGTGCCGCATCTTGAAAGAATTCGTCCACTATACGTTTGAAATGCCCAAAAGGGATATTCGGAGAGATGTAAACAGCATACACACGCAAGCCAGTCAGAGTGAGTCGTATATAGCCATTCTTAGGCTTGATCTCCTCCACTTCTAAATTTCTGTTGCAGATTCTCACAGCCACATCGTTTTTCCTGTCCATAATCCAGCCCTCCCTCGAGCAAATCTTTTTGTTAGGCTCCGAGACTATCATGATGTCCATCTTATGGGATACCGAATCTTGCCATGCTATGTCATGAGCGAGTTTAGCTCTACCCAGGTTCAGTTGGAGTATTTTAAGAGGCATGGTTATTTGTGTGTAAATAAATTAAATAAATAAATATAAATAAATTAATGTAAATATGTAAATAAAGTATAGTGTAAAAATATATCAATCTGAATATATACTAATATTTATGTACGAATAAATGAAAGAGATGAAACCGAAATGTAAATATAAAACTCTTTAAATATCACCCGCATTTATCACAGATTCATTTGTCTTCGGCATTCTCCCAGGCGGGCTCTTAGTTTGTCTATTTTGCTGCTTCTCGATTTCTAATTTGTATTTTGGGCATCTCAAGGTTTTTGCCCTATGCTGCGCACCATCACACAGCGGACAGCCTTGGGTATTGGGACAACTGGCAGCTTCATGACCCTCCTTCCCACAGTTTCTGCATAGGTTTGTTCTGTCGATTCCCTTACAAGTTGCCGCTACATGGCCGGCCTCCCAACATCTGTAGCATGTCGGAACATCTACTCTCAACTTTGCTTTGCAGTAGGACAGACCTATTCGAATCTCACCGATTGTTGCTATCTTTTCGGCCGTTCGTTCGCTCACTAAAGTAGTAGCTGATTGTAGTCCGCCGAATTCCTGAGGTCTCAGATTTCTTATTATTATCTCCTCTTCTGGGTCTTCTATATATTTACTTATTCCCATCTTTATTTCGTTTTCTGTAGCTAATTCGTCCATGCCTCGTAGGTGAACTACTTTTCTATTTTTTGATCTCCCTACTGTTCTTATTTTATTATCGCCGATTTTTCCCTTCAGGAATGTCGCAATGTCGTCGGCTTTTCCTTTTTTGTTATCAATTGTTAATCGAAGGTGTCCATTTCTGGTTTTAACAGCATTTCTTATGATTTCTGCTTCTTTCGTACCATCCATGTTTTCTTTCACTTTCTTCAGGATATCTGAGTATGAGTTGCCTCCCGTATCAATAATAACGGCGTCTGTCCCTCTACTTTCTCCATAACCTTGGTATCTACTCTTACCAGTGCTGTGCCAGGTTATCCTGCCTTCGAAATCCCAGAATGCGCACTCCATTAGTTTTTTCCCTGCCTCTGCCGTATTTTTGTCCAAATAAGCGATGTGAATATGTTTCCTTCCGAGGTCTAGACATGTTTTCTTCAATTGTTTTCCTGTTTCGAAAAACTGAAACTTATCTATTAAGTTCGTGTTCGCTCCAGCAAAGAACACGTATTTTTCCTCGCAAAATTCATCATCCCCGATTTGTATCGTTCCTCCTATTCTCATCTTAATGAATTTCCCGTGTGCCACCTTCCCGTCTTTGATAATTCTTCTAGTTCTCGGTGACGTCTCCGTAAGGCGTGTCAGAAGACGATGATCACGGTTTGTATTTAAATCAGCTACCTAACCTAACCTAACCTAACCTAACCTAACCTAACCTAACCTAACCTAACCTAACCTAACCTAACCTAACCTAACCTAACCTAACCTAACCTAACCTAACCTAACCTAACCTAACCTAACCTAACCTAACCTAACCCAACCTAACCTAACCTAACCTAACCTAACCTAACCTAACCTAACCTAACCTAACCTAACCTAACCTAACCTAACCTAACCTAACCTAACCTAACCTAACCTAACCTAACCTAACCTAACCTAACCTAACCTAACCTAACCTAACCTAACCTAACCTAACCTAACCTAACCTAACCTAACCTAACCTAACCTAACCTAACGTCTTCCTGTCTGTCTTACTGTCTGTCTTACTCTCTGTCTTACTGTCTGTCTTACTCTCTGTCTTACTGTCTGTCTTACTCTCTGTCTTACTCTCTGTCTTACTGTCTGTCTTACTCTCTGTCTTACTGTCTGTCTTACTGTCTGTCTTCCTGTCTGTCTTACTGTCTGTCTTACGGTCTGTCTTCCTGTTTGTCTTACTGTCTGTCTAACTGTCTTTCTTACTGTAGGTTAGGTTACTATTTGGTAGTTGATCATAATTAAAACAAATTGTAGAAATTAAAGTAATAATGTTGAAAGTGGTTGAAAATTTTATGTATAGTTGTATAGTACTAATATAATATAGTACAATAAATTATATAATATAGTGATATCAGCTTATAATCATTAATCCGTATATTTTTGGGAGTACCTACGAACTCGCAGAATTTCTCGAAATAACTTAATATAGTTGAACTAGTAGCCTTCAGAAATCCTCAGAATTTAGCAGAAATATTAATTTAATTAAACAAATAGACTTAAATAATATTTCGCAGTCGGCTATGGCCAAAGTTGCATGGCAACTCCTACTGTCTCACTGTCCTGCTGTCTCACTGTCTCACTGTCCTACTGTCTCACTGTCTCACTGTCTTTCTTACCGATCCAGCTCGGTAACACTTTTGAGGTACATTTCTCGCACCAGGAGAGACAAAAAGAGTAGGTACGTACGTAAACTTTGAATTTTCCTCTTTCGATCACGACCGTTCGCGATCCCATTGGACGCCAAAATAATATTCACTTTCACTTGAGGAACGTTCAGGGCCACGCTGTTAATGGGGAATATTGATGCTACACTGTGATATATAAAAATATTTTATTAATTTACAACTCAACCAATTTTCAATCTGTAACACAAGTTCAATTTGAGCCAGAGAAGGTCACTTCTACAACCATCCCATCTTTAGGTCAAGTAAAAGACAGAAACCATTTTCGTTTTAAGCTTATTATAAATATTTACAATCACTCTCCCCTGTGTATATTTAAATAGAATCCATCTGACAATTGAATATGTAGTGGTATGTAATATTTCTTGAAAACGTCGTCTATTAAAGATACTTTGATCACTATCAGGATGTGGTACACTAAAATTGATAGGTAAAAAAGGATCTGTACATTGTCAATAAGAAAAGTCAGTCACAAAATGGAAATACAGCACTAAGAAGCGATAAACAAGAATCTTCTTTCACCATCGTTTCTTGTAATCGTCCATGGACACGCCTCCTGGACCCAGATAAACTATCATCAACAATCCCCCGATTACTGATAGAGTCTGAAAAGATAAATTGTTCATTCAGCAACAATTACTTCTTTCATTTTTAAATATCTTAACTAATACCAAACAAAATTTATCATTCGTTCACAATGTTGCTGTCACTGAAACTATTTATGTATGATACAGGTGTCCCAAAATGATTGGATAATCCTGAAACACTGTATAGAAGAAATATTGGACGCTCTGAAGAAAATACAAAACAAAATTTATCCTCCATAGAAATATCTTTTTTTTTTTAATTATCATTTCTACTACTCCTGATAGAAATTTCTTCTTTTTTTTTTTTTTCAAAATAAGTAAACTACGTTGCCATTTCTGATTATAAATATTCTTTTTATTATTTGTTTATCTCAAAACTTAGTAGAAACTGTCGTACTTCTATTATCCTAAAAACCCCAATGACCGTAATATGGTCGTCGAAGCGATTGTGATTTGAAATATGTCAAATGTCAATTCAGTGTAAATAAACAATCCGGTAGTCATTACGGCTGTTTTAAACTACGTGAATTTATTGAAAGATCCTGCATATAATTAAAAATACTGAATATTTGAAGAGTTTAAGCAAAACTCAGCAGAAAAATGTCCGTTGGGAAATCCTCCATATCCGAGAATGGTTTAGTTTATTGAGTGCAGAGATGAACACATCTCCTTACAAAGCTCGCAATAAGAAATTTTTTGGCACACAGAACTTCTTACCTTGTAGCAAATTCAATGCCGTTTCCAGACATATGGTCAAATTTGATGAGGCTACAAGGATAACTGAAGTATAATTGATTTCATGGAAAAACTTGAAATATTTCGTGAAATCAACAAATGTTAAATTGAATAATAACATTTCGACCATGTATTATACGACATTTTTTGTTGCAAATAACATGTATGATCTCCCCTTGAAGTTTGGCCCTTTTAAAAGTAGACACCCTGTAGAGTCAATAAATAAATATGCGACATGTTTCGACTAATCAAAATCGTTGAAGATATGGGCCAAGTTGTGGTGTTCCGTGGTGTACTGAGTTCTTGTGAGTGACGCGAAATCGACTGCCTCGGATGTAGATTCAACAATATGGCCACTATTGAATGTCAAAGGTCAGAAGTTCCTGAATTCCGAATGCGAAAAAATTCCACAGGAACAAATTTAAAAAATATATAATTCAGATGTATGCACGACACGCACGTTTTGGACAAAAATTTGTCTTTTCCAGCTACACGCGAAATGAATAATATCAAATATAAAAAGACTTATCCTTCAGAGAGTTTGTGACATAATTTATTATTATTAATATTAGATATACTTTTAGGTGAGGTTTTTGAAATAAATTTCTATAAAATTTAAGTTTGAAGAGATTAACCTTAGATTTAACACCATGAAAATATCTCAAGGAAAATTACATCAATACCAACATTATATTTTTTTTTGACAGGGCTGGAGGTTTTTAAAGAAGTTACGAAAAAAAAAAAAGTTTAGGCTTAACATCGACAGACTCACCTGGAAGAAATCGTACTTGAGGAAATCCCTAAGCGGTTTATAATGGGGAATGTTCCACCATGCGTTATGGTAAACGTTCAATGTGGTCAAAAGAACCACCAAAATAAGGGCTGATAATTTGGTTTTGTATCCTATTGTTACCAAAACCATAAGAGCGGATCCCACAAAATCCTGTAGAATCTGAAAAAAATTCATCAAGATCCTTCCACAATCGAACGTATGTACCCAAAAACCATACAGGTTGCCATGAAGACCTCATCAAACTTTTATAAATCAAAAGGTTTACTAGGAAAAAAATTTTCAAATGAAAGTTCATTTCATTCCAATTGAAAGTTTTACTGTTTGAGACACTTTCATTTTTACGAAAACATGATACAGAAAAAACTAAAGAGATGAGAAAATTCAATGGTCTCGTTAAAATGAACAAATTCTCAAAAATGGTGAATTTTTCTTATTAGATAGCGTTTCCTCTGATCTACATTTTCCTTTCATTTGACATAGTCTTCACCGAACACCTGTATATCACAACAAAATTCTACATGTATTATAAAAAAACAAATATCAGATACAAACTTATATTCGTGGAAAATAAATATTTTATGTGAGATAGTTTTAAGTTTTTTTCAGATAACAACAAAATAATATTCAAACATTAATGCTATAAAAATTATCTGTCGAATGAACACAATATAATGTGCTTTATTTCAATTACAAAGTCTTCTGCTCTAAAAAGGAACACATTTATTATCATACTATCACCCGTAGATTTGAAGAGTTTTGAAATGTTTAAGTTGAATTTTATTGAAAGGAGAGGTGAAAATTATTAACACATTATACTCACTTGTAAAAAGCTGAATTCGAACCTAAGTAATGTGATAAACATAAATGCCAAAAGTATCCTTCCAGTGAGTTGTAGATAATTTTTTGGCTTATTTTCCCCAAGAGACGGGACGCCAGCAAAAAGACTTTTGGCTTCTCCTCTGCTCTCGGCCAAAACCAACAAAAGGGCACCGATCAAAGCTAAGTTCCTCAAGAGAAACTGTATATCCCAAAGAATGCTATAGGCTATAGTCTGAAATTAATTCACAAGGTTTTAAGAACAAAATAGCGAGGAATAGAAAAGATTTATATATTTGACAAATATAATAAGATTACACCTGGTTCATATGTCAAATAAACTCTGTCAAATAGCTCCATTCTTTAATACAAACATAACCACACTTTTTTCATCAGACAGAATGGGGAGTGTTCTTTTTCGAACCTTCAAAGAGTTACTTTGTTCGGTAAACTGGAGTTGCTCAAGTGTAGCAAGAAAAAGAAATCAATTGTATAAGGCTACTATGATGTAGACATATTACTCAATATTGTTCGTCACTTAAACGTTAGTTAGTTTAAACCCTATATTCTCTAATAATTTTTTTTCTCTTTATTTATGCTTAACCTGCATAACAACCTGTTTGCTTTAATTCAAATTAAATACCTTCACACATTATGTGTTTTACTATTTTATTATGCGGGAGTCTGTTATTCACAGGAATTTATATTTATCACATTTATTTCAATGCCAACACATGAATGTTTCTGTAAAATCTACTCAACCTATAAAGGATGAAATTTGTTTTCAGTGTTAATGTCTATAACATAAAAAAAAACTACAAGACAAAAAAGTTGTTGGGGATAGAAATTACTGTATCTTTCCCTAATCCGGAAACATCAAGAGTCAGTACCATAGCCCTGACCTCAAGTACAGATAGTGTATTTTCACTTGACCCAGCATTTTAGAATTTCTCACCACCGATTCCTTGTCCTAGTTAAGTCAAACCTGGGTTGCCTATACAAAATAGAATCTTTTTAACTAGACAATCAGCCCAGCTTTTTTTCAAAGGGTTGGTACAGCTGTCAATTAGAGATAATAAAATCACTGTTCTAGTTCACACAAAAAAATAAAAATTTTAAGGTTATCTGAGCCCAAATTCCATAGAAGAAAATCAATATTTATAATGAAGGTTATGGTTATTCCAGTTAAAATTATATACAAAATTTTTACATCAAAAAAAATTATTCAACAGTCATATAGCATGAGAAAATGATCATTGTTTCTAATGAAATTTTCAATAGATTTCAGCTGTTTTCACTGTTTCTTTTTAAATAATTCAACACCTTGACATATTCTGTATGAACGTTTGAGATAAACATGAATATTTAAATTCAATTTCAGAACGATAAGGAATTTCAAACTAATAAATCTTATTGTAACTAAAATATAAAAACTTTCATTTAACAAATCGTAGTTCAAATATGTGTACGAAAGTGGACTTTCTTTTTATTAATGTTGATGAGAACTAACCTGTAGAACAACAATGAAAAATAACACTCCACAAGCAATGTTTACTTTAAAGCGAAATACGACCATGGCACAACCTCCCAGTTGTCCTATTAGATTTACTAATACAAATACAGTTGCTAGAAAGAATCCACAGCCCCATGACATATTCATGTATTCTCTTTGTTCTGACCATTGTACCCACATTCGAATACCATCTTCCAAGAATGTGGATATGAGACACAGTCTGGCTACGGTGGGAAGTACGTGTTTCAACTTTCTTGTGACCTAAAACAATCAAAATTAGCTCACATATGGTTAAATGCTATTTGTTTCGTAACAAGAAATATATTAATTTCGTCACCTATGACTTTGGCAACGTGATACTATGAATAAGAGTCGTTTCTGTATAACTAGTGATATTAATATTTTGGAAATAAATCATTCAAACGAACATAAATGCAAGAAAGTTGGGCCAACAACCATAACAACAGAATGTTCTTTATTTTAAAGATCTTATCGAATATAGAGTAATTAATTGAAATCGAGATTTATTTAACTCACTTGATCTGCAATATCTTCAGCTTTAGATGTATATTCTTTTGATATCGGAATATTCATTTTGAAAAGAGCTTAATGAAAGTAAGCTCCACGCAGTCACTTTCGCAGCCACTTTTAACGTAAATGTCACATATTAATTATGAGATCATGGAACTACAGCTGTTTACATATTTCGGAAACTCGCACATTACTGTCTGCAATATTGATTTCAAAAACGTTTCATACTATATTTATTAATAAGATAAATATCTTCGGAGAATTAAAATTAGGGGAAGATATTGCCACCTTGAATTATTCCAGAAAAAAATTGAATTGAAGAATGCGCGTTTGTAAAATGTTGGGTAATATCTATGGTAGATCCTTTGTCCATTAGCTATATTTGCAATCTTGGTTGTGAATGTGAACACATTGTTATATGGCGGTTTCTTTTTGGAGTTTCAAACAAGGAGCAGCCCAGAATTTGTTGCACCTGAACTACTTCTAAATCCGTGTCCCCAATCTTTCAAACTAAAATTCCCAATTATATATATTTTACAACTAGAATTCCCTACTCCCCGACATCACTCAATGTTGCTAATATTGTCGAATGACCGCATACATAGGAATAAACAAGAACAAGAATCTACTTTTTTTTATACATATGACAAAACAAAAAACACAGAAAATTAAATAAAATAATATATACATTGTATTTTTTCCACAGTTTATTCAGTTAAGGACAATTGTTTCGCCAACACTGTGGCTTTGTCAAGTTTACATTTTTAACTTATTCCCAACTTTATTCAATTCTTATATAACTAAAAACTTGAAAAGAGATAGATACGCAGCGTCACCACTTTTAGTAGATTTCTACTCTTTTGGTAGATTAGACGGCAAATCCGTCCAAAATTTAGTAGTCAACTTTTTATGGTAGATTTTTAGTAGATTTTAGCTCCTTATGAAAATGCTAAATAATGGCGTGACCACAGAGTCTGTGTGTTTAATCAAATTTTTGATTCTACTTTGATTTTAAAATTTCATGAATTCCCGCTAAAATTCTACCTCTACCGGTCTGCTTGCAGCTGTTGCCATCTAGTAGAACAAACTTACATATCGTCTTATGTGGTAGGTTAATTTGGTGTAGAACTCTGTAATGGTATGAAATTATTGCAGATATAGGTTACCGATATACTTTTTACAAAGGTAGAATTACTAGAATGAAATCTAAAATGCCTAATTTTCATTAATAGATTACTTTTTTTTCATTTTAGTCAATCCCAGTTCATTGAACGACTAGGTAGATTTTTTGGTAGATTCTGAAAGTTGTTTCGTAGATTTTCGGTAGATTTTTGGCAGATAGTTAGTAGATTCCTTGAAAAAAAGGTAGTAACGCTGTAGATACGGTATAACCAACAATTTTCGTAAATAAAGATAAGAAAAACATTGCAAAAAGAGATACAAATGATCGCCAATTTACAGAAATATCGATAAAGAAAAATGTGCGAAAAAAAATTTTCTGAGAGCAGTATCTAGTTTCGGAGTTATGAATTTTTTTCGAGTTTTGAGATATCCTTTAAATTTGTTGCCTGTAAAGTCGGTATACGGGCGAAAGTTTTACGTGACAACGACTTTGAGTGGTAAAATAATTTTAATGTGAATTGAATAAAACAGTTATCAGGAATCGGACTATATATATATATATATATTTAATGTGAATATTCATTCGTATAGTAGGAAGAAGGATGAAATAATAGTAACAATTTAAAACATTTATTTATACAAAGAATTATATTTAAAACATTAATTTATACAAAGAATCTCGCACTGAATTTCATATTAACAAAATTTTATTTATCAATCAGTTGTTATAAGTTATTAATAAATTTAACTTGTTTTACATTGTTATAAATATAAAAACTAAATTTAAAAGTTAGAACATTTATTTAAATCACATTAATTGTTAATATCAATCGATTTTAATTCAAAGTGTATTTTCTAAAAGGAGAAAACTAATTCACATTTGATCTTTGAATTTGTAAATCGCGCGCTTACGACTTTGCGCAGTGATTAGTCGTCTCGGTTTGAATGTTTGAAAGTTTCGATTTGACAGGTTGGAGGTTAAACATTGTTATTTCAATTTTTTACATAGCAAGTCGCGCTCATTTTTTCAAGTTAAACAAATTATTATTGGTTGAGAAACGATTTCTACTACTTTTTTGATTGAAAACTACCACAACATTGTGATTACTACAACATAACCTATTCACTTATGTCTTAGTCATTTATTTCATCATGTTATATTATCGGTCTGAAATTATTTACCTTTGCTGTTTGAATTGTTGCGATGGACGAAACTACCTTCACATTATCACTACACAATCGTTTTACAATTAACTGGCAACGTGTAAACTTGTATGCAGGCGCCTAAGCGAAATAGAAGCGCAAGACATGAACCGGTGTGTATGCCTATCTCTCTCACTCTCTCTCTCGCTCTGTCTCTCTTGCTCTTAGGCGGGCTAACTGTGCTCGAGTGGAAGGGACGCGTGCCTTTCACTTTTTATGTCTGTCTCTCTCGCTCTTAGGCGGGCTAACCATGCCCGAGTGGAAGGGACGCGTGCCTCTCACTCGCTCTCATTGTGAGCGCATAACGTGAGCGGAGCGTAACGCAGTTTCTTGAAGTGTCACCCGGCAAACCAATTTATAAGACGTTGTCACGTCAAAAGATATAAATAACCATAAAATATATCGGGGCCAACGATCGAAAATGCCCCAATTAGTAAAAATATTTAACAATGGGAATCCTGCGACATCTGTTTGGCCGTTGAGAAGAATTTTAAGGTACTTTTACCTACCAATTTCTATTGCTTCGAAAAGCGTGAGTATGGTATTTTAATTCTCATTATGGATAATTTCATAGTTATACAGATATATGTTGCTCTGTTTCGATTTGTAGAACTTTCTATCACCATAGCTTATACTCCTTATGAATGATATTTGTGGTATAGATCAGCCGAATCAATTTATTTGAATATTAATATGCTAATTATGAGCATCACGGACTAACAGGATCTGACTTGAGTACGAGGAAAGTTTTATTTGTTCGTAACGTTAGAAAAAATCGGAAATACAGTGCTTTACTTGAATTGGCTCGCTAGGGTATGTCGTGTATGTATTGTTTGCGTGCATTAGATGGTGCTAGTGTATGATTAATATCTTAGTGTTCCTGTGCAGAGTGAATATAGGTAGATTTGTAGTAGGTGGACCTTACAGGGCACTGACGAGAACCAACAAGGACGGAACGTGCGCATCTCTGTTACTTAAGTCCCAGTGATAAACAAAACCTAATCGGGCTTGTTTGAGTTTAGAATTGTTATACAGATGAATGTTACACTGTCTCGATTTGTAGAATTTTCCGTTACCACAGCTCATATTCCTCATTAAAAATACTTAATTATTACTATTATTATGTGTCAAAATCGAACTTATCTTGAAAAAAGTAGATAATATGAAATATAAAGAACAACTTTATTCAAAGGATAATGTACGGATACACATCTACCTTTACATTTTCTGTTATGTTGTTCTGTGATTTCTGTCAAGAAATCATATTCTGTGAATTCTAGTTAGCTGCTCACCGTCACCGAAAAACAATCCAAACATACCAGAAAATTCATCTAATCTGGGTTAAAAACTTAGTAATTCCTTTTTTTTTCCAGAAAATACTTGAAAATGTTGGAAATAACATGTAACGACAGGTTAGGTAAAAAAGTTAGAGTGAAATGCAATCCAGACGACACAATAGGCGATTTGAAAAAATTAATAGCCGCACAGACTGGCACAAGGTGGGATAAAATAGTCCTGAAGAAATGGTACACAACATTTAAAGATCACATCCAATTGCAGGACTGTATCCTTTTGACACTTGAATACGATCAGCCTTATGAAAATAGATTTCAAGTAGGTTGTTTTATTTGATAATAATTCCAAATTTTGGTTTTTGGTACTTTGAGCGTCTTCAACATTTGAATAGGATCTGTTACCTATTTCACAAAATAAATCTGAAAATAATCATAAAATTATTGTATGTTTAATTAGATTTATTTGTATTATCGAATTTTAGAGTAGAAAACTTTTCTTAATGCAACCTAGATGAAATTCACGATGGGATGAATATTGAATTATATTATCAGTGAATATGTCCAACAACAATTTTAATTATTAATTTTTTTTATTTAATTAGATTTATAAATGTAATTTTTCAAGAACATTCAATAGCATGTATTAAATATTTCAATGATACCATCTATCTTAGTGTATCACCATTTTCCAAAGAAACTTTCTGAACAACTTTGGTACCTTTCTTTACAATTGTGCATCTTGTTTGCAGCAACGTCATATATATCTTCATTTACCATACTATCATGGGTTTTGATCCTGAAATTGAAAAAGAGTGAAATGAAATTAAATTAGTGAATGACACCTAAATTTGATCAATGAACCTGAATATAACTTTGACGACTTCCTCCATGAAACTGCCTCTTCTGTCCGTGACCTGACTAACTTGGCATATCAGCTTCAAAATACATGACCGACCATTTTTGCTCAATCTGAATTGTAAGAAAAAATGTGTAATTTGAGAAAATCTACAGGAGTTTAACTTACGCGTTCAGTAGCCGTTCTAACTTTCCATACAAACTTCTTCTAGTTCTTCTGTAGATGTGCCAATGTTGTGGTTCTACTGAATGTTGGGTGAATGTTTGATGAGTGTGTGATGGCAAATAGTCAACCGGAGGCCTACAAGGGAAGATTTTATACATCGCACATAATGTACGGCAAAGATTCAGAAACTATGAATACTATGCATCGATATTTTAAATATCCATTATATTATAGAATAGTATCAAACTATAAAAGACAGAAATTAAAAATCGACAACAAATGAATTTATTGAAATATTGGGACTTGTGTTTAAAATATATATTCATTTATTTATTGGTATCATTGTGCGAATGACATAATATATTTGTTCAAACATATTATAAGGAAGAAAAATTAAAATATCATTTTTTTTTTAATATAAATATGATAAAAGTTCTTAATAAACTTAACATCAACCAACATATTCGCAAATTTCTGTAGTGTTGCTTTAGTCATTATGAAAATGGCGGAAACAATTGGGATAACGTTTGATATTCAGGGCATAATTGATAATGATTCTAAATGCCATTTAATAAAAGTAGATGTGACTCATATATTAATGCATTAAAACAACAAAAATGCCAAGCTTTATATTAACAACCAAGCTATTTTTGTAGATACCCTATTGAGGGGTCTAAGCAGGTTCAAAACAGGAATGTTGTCTGGCTAGTTCTTATTATATCAATATGTTAAAAGACTTACAAATAGAAATAACGAAATTAATGAAAATTTTTCATCTAAAAACAACATAGCTATCATGGTCAGGTATAATTAATTGCAAATGCTACTGTGTAGTCTGAGACTATGTTACTTCCTTATTTAAGTACCGTGATACTTTTGTGGTTATAGAAGTGTCTTTCGATGATGGTTTTATGGGAAAAATTATCTCTGTTGTTGGAAAAGTAGAGAGATTTTATAAATGAATTATTTAGATAGGTTGACTGTTTTTTATCCTAATTAAAACAAATTTTAGAAATTACTATGCTTTACTACCAATAAAAATATATATTACACATTTTCTTGAGACTCGAGTTTCAGGAAATGAACTATCCCATCATCAGAGAACTGAAGACCTAACAGTGGTGCAGTGGTATTTAAACAAAATTGATACATATTTTGAATATTTCAATAGATTCTAGATAACACCTAATAGTGGTACAGAGTTTTACAAGCGAAACGTGATAAAAAACCGGGTTAAAAAAGAAGGGCCTTCTAACAGATATCGGAATGTCGGCAATCGACAAAGAAGGTTGTTAAACAGATGATACCCATTTAAATATCTCAAATAATTTTTGGGTTTACATAGCTCCGTACAGTCATTCATTATTTTTACGTTAGTTTGTTGTACATCCCAAATATTTGGATTCACATAGCTTCATACAGTCATTCATTTTTTTTTTAATTATTTTTATTGTGAACGAATTTGAAAATTTCAATAATCAAGTTTCTTTTCATTTGAATCTACATGTTAAATTTTTTTAAGATTTTCTTTTGTCGAAAAGAATAACTGTTTTCTAAAGAATGAGTGGCAAAAGTTGAATTTTTGTTTACTTTTCATTAAATTCATTTTATGTTCGTTGAAAACTTTTGCCACGCATTCTTTAGATAACAGTAATTCCTTTTGACAAAAGAAAATCTTAAGAAAATTTTACATGTAGATTCAAATGAAAAGAAACTTGAGTATTGAAATTGTCAAATTCGTTCACAATAAAATAATGAATGACTGTATGGAGTTATGTAAATCCAAATATTTGAGATGTACAACAAAATAACGTAAAAATAATGAATGACTGTACGGAGCTATGTAACCCCAAAAATTATTTGAGATATTTAAATGGGTACCATCTGTTTAACAATTTTCTCTGTCGATTGCCGACATTCCGATATCTGTTAGAAGGCCCCTCTTTTTTAACCCGGTTTTTTATCACGTTCCGTTGTAAACCTCTGTACCACTATTAGGTGTTATCTAGAATCTATTGAAGTATTCAAAATATTTATCACTTTTGTTTAAATACCTCTGTACCACTGTTAGGTCTTCAGTTGTCTGATGATGGGATAGTTCATTTCCCGAAACTCGAGTCACAAGAAAATGTGTAATATATATTTTTATTGGTAGTAAAACATAGTAATTTCTACAATTTGTTTTAATTATGATCAACTACCAAATAGTAACGGCTGAAACAATTCAGTTTTTTATCCTTTTTATTAACGTAATATGTGATGTTACAAAAGATAATATCTTTGTATAATCCTAAGAATCTTTGATGAAGATAAGAAAGAATGACATTATTGGAAAGATCTTTTAGAAAATAATAATTTTGATATTTTACATGTTGAAAACATAGGTCTAAAACTGAATTTATGGGAAATATACAAAATAAATAAGGTTAAAAATAAGAACATCTTTTTAAACGGCGAGACCTACTTTTATCACTTCATCTTTTTAATATTTTTAAGGGATTAGTCTGAAACGTTATTCTGAGTGAAATACCTTTCTGTTATAAAACACTGAAACTGACATCTGCACACAAAAACTATTTTATAACATATCTTATACAACCAACAATTTAAAAATAAAAACGCGAAACTTAAAAGAAACACATTTCACTCAAAAATTTACATTGAACAAGCGGAAGATCGACTAGAGCTAAAATAAAGGAACACATCCGCAATAAGAATCTTCGTATGCGGAACATGATTATGATAAACGTTTTAGGATTTCGCATAAAGAAAATTTGGGTCTGAAACTGAACCTGTTGAAAATTTTGAAAATATACCGATTCAGAAATTCGAGGAATTTATTGAATGAACAAACCTAGTTATTTAATTCATCTTTATGGGATATATTCAACTAGGAACCCAGTGGTTTTACCAAAAGTAATAAAAATATGTTATTGTACCCTTATCTCAAAACAGAAAATATTTATATACTGTATGTTACAAAATTTCAGAGTTTTTTGTAAGCATCTGAAGAAGTTAACTATGTTAACGAAACGCGTCATGTGAACAACTCCAGATAACAAATGGAAGTCAACATATATATGTTTCTTTTAACATAAGTTTAGAAATAAGTGTTTCATTAATAAATCAATTATATATAGTTTCTACCAAGCATCGGACAAATATATCCAATATCTCAATATGTTATTTGAAATGGAGACAACAATTTGTGACTGCGAATGAAATAGCATTAAGTTAGAGTAGAACTAAAATAAATATTAGATACATAAACAGTTTGTCTATGGATTTATCCCAATTCCTTTGGTTACTAAGAAGCGGCATCATTATTGTTTGCGATCGTAGATAGTATTATTACATATTAAACGACAGAAATATAGAAGGAAAATTAGTATATAGTTACCTAGCAACCCTATCATAACCTTTAAAATTGTAATATTTTGTTTGTTCGTCCTCTGCGTCGTAGTTGCCTAGATCAGTGCTATATTGCGGATACTGAAGCACTTTATTGTAGTCGTACTCAAGCTCATGGTTGTACGTTAAATCGGAACTTTCGTCGTGAGTGGGTTTGGGCTCCATTTCGGATTCCTGTTTTTTATTCTTCTTATCCAGGAAAACCATTGGTTCGCTGGGCAGTATCCAGGCCATGGCGGCGGTCGATCCAATCGTAAAAATCTGCCCCATTCCCAGAGATGGCATTGTAAAACAATAAACTGTTAACAATGTCATTAATTAATTGATTTATTTTTATTAACTTTCATGCGCCGTAGAATTTTATATTTTTGTCAATCTTACCATAACAATACTAGCAAACGTATTGTTCATAAAATTTCTTTACAAATAAAGAATTTTTTTCCCTGGATTTGCAATTGCATTTTAAGATGAAAGAATACGAATAAAATATGGATTCTTTTACTTTTTAAGGCCTGTGCAAAGATTGATAATGTCTACTTAAAGAAAAAGTGTTTACAAGACATTTTTAGTTACTTTAATTTTGAAGAAATTTTTTTAAATTAAAATTTGTACAGGTTTCACAGTATTATCCTATTTAATACTTAGTATATTGAAAAAACCCTCTTCGAAGTAATATACCCTATAAATTTAAAGTTAAAATTGTTTTTTAATAATAAATTTCAAACTGAATTTCCGTCAAGTATAAACCGAAATAATAAACGATTATTTTTGATCCTTTGATCATACCTGAAGCACTACATATATATGTGATATAAACACCAAACGGATATTTCATTAGAGCCTAAAAGCAAATGATAAACAATTATAACATCTCAATACTTGTCCGTTTGAAATTTCAACTGCTTGATGCATTTCCAACGAGTTTTTTTTACCGAAATTTTTATTAGCATATTCATGATCAGAATTGCAAAACCTTCAAAATGTTTAGTCGCTCGACCTCTATTGCCATTAAAGATTCATGAGAAGGTACAACCAAGAAATAGCTAGCAATGAAAGATGTGCCCCTCCAAATAAAAATTGACTTGTGTTTCGACGTTTTTTCGGAAAACTCATATTTGGGGAAATATTCGGCTGAACTGTCTCATGTGGGTGGGCTATTCTGTATATTAATCAGTACCTTAATTAATATTTTGACAAACATGTAATGTAATTATGTAATAACTGATGCAGTTACTGTGAAATGTGACCGGTAGGTTGAATTTGCGTGAATTTTTTGTAATTATGGGTCAACAAACATTTTAGTGTGTAGTGTGCAAGTACCGACCCATTTTCTGAAATGTAAATATTTTCAAATTTTTTGTGAATTTCATTTTTTCAAAATAACACTACTACCACTTTCCCTGTTTTTTGTGATTAATAAAAGAACGATTTTTGCTAAGAAACAACAAACCTGTAAACATGACTCACCCAACTGTAAGGAACTACCTTCTGGGAATACTAAATATCTTCTTTTCCTTGATAAAATTTTCAGATCTACCTTCGTCGAATTGGGGTTTCCGAAAGAAAACGGAAAGACAGAAAGCAGTACGAAAAAAACAGACAATTTCATCTTGAAGGGACAATGAGAATGAGCAAGAATATTCCGAGGAAGTCGAGTATACTTACTAATTGAAATAACACACAAAAATGTTTAAGTATATAACGGTTCCTTATGACACCTTATTTTAATTCTAGTTTACCTTAAGTCATACTAATTCGCAGTTACAAATCGTTTTTCGAATAACTGTTTCATCATAAAAATTGATAATGTCAAAAAAGGACCTCTTTATCGTACACTTGGTTGTTTAAACGAAAAGGCATACCAAAATTTGATCTTATCATTATTTTTAAACCACACAACAAAATATTACCTTTATTTTCAAAAGCAAACGATCCAATCTCATGCAAACATAAATTTGGGGTTTCGAATTAACATATCAGTTTTCAATCCGGGATCTTAAATGACAGTCTTCTTCGAAACTAGAAGAATTAGGATAAATCGTAATCTATAAAATTTTTCACGTTTATATAGACGATGATGAGTAGAAAGAAGTCTGACAAACTTCGTATCGCGTTGACCTTTACTTGATAAAAATCCATTGTACACTTAAATTCAATAATACACATATTTATGTTGATTGCTATTTATTATCGTAAGTTACTTACATGACGCGTTTCGTTTACATAGTAACTTCTTCAAATGCTCATAAACAACAGTCCCTGACGATAATAAATAGAAATCAACATATAAGTGTATATCATATAAGTAAAGTCTAACAAATACTGCTCAGTTCCACAAAAGGAAATGAAAAGGTTGTCCTTAATTATTTCTCAAAAACTTAAATGCGGAAGAAGTGGTTAGTATAGGAAAACCTGTTTCCAGATACATACATGTGTACAGCTTGCTATTCTAAGGGTAAGATTTCTTTTTACCAAGTTAATAAATAGATAATTTTGCTAAAATCTTAAGATTTAAAGCTTTATTGTAAATAGAATCAAGAGAAATTTATGTATATTTATTTATCAGATGATTCTTATTCAAAGAGAATTATTTTTCAGAGAATCTGCTGACTGATCAGATATTGACAAAAAAACAGAAGGAATCTAAACATAAAAGAGTTTTGAACCAGCAGAAAAAATATAGGATTTAAATGTTGTGAAAATCCCAGTCCATTGCTCAGTATAATCGAGTGATACAATTTTTTAGGGTAGTTCAATGAGCCAGCAGGTCAAATGAACACTGACATTTGCGGCGAGTGGGCATGTCCAATTGTTGTCTGTGATCTTCGAAAATCGTACAGAATTGAGGAACGTGACATTTCTTCTGTTCGTACCAAATAAACGGAAAATCGTACGAAGATTAAAAGGCACCCGCACTTTTTCTCAGGCCGTGCGGGACAAGATCCTTTCGAGTAGCAAAAAGAGCATTTTTGAGGTTAGTCTTCTGTGGTCCATATTCAAGGACGATTAATGCTTTGATTATTAGTATAGGATAATCTTTATTGATTTCTTTTGACATTTTACAATGTCAGGCGGAAACAGCAAAATATAAGAAAAATAAATCAAAAATACAGTGAAACCTACGAACTGTCTCTAACATATTCTCCTACACTATAGTAGCGACTAAAGCGACAGCACAGGCGTTTGCGAATACGATGATACATTTCTGTGTTTTGTTCGAATTGATTTGAAATCGAGATTAAATATGAAACCAAATGTTTGATTGTATCAAACTTGTCGAAAATCCATCTTGATGATTAAAGTAAAAGAACTAATTTCCGCTGGATTTTCCCGTGAGTATGGTACCATACTCACCTGACGAAGTCATGTTGTCATGACGAAACAATTGTTGTGAAATTAAATTAATTAGCGGAAATTAAGTTGTTTTACTTTAATCATCAAATATTTATTTATTAATTTTAATTGACAATTTATATTGGTTTATTTATTCCATTTGATATTTTATATTGAGTTTTGATTCTATGTCTTTTAAATACAAGCTGTGCTTATAAGATATTATTTTAATTCGAAAAATTTTTTGAATAAAAATTTTTTTGAAATTAAAATTGTAGACGACTGACAGATTAAATCTGTTTTGATATTCATATTTTGAATTTGAGATGTCATGTGGATAAAAGGTGCCAAATTTATGATGAAGTATGAAGAGTTCGAAATATTCCAGTTTGAATGTCCTCTAAAATTACGTATAAATTTCTGGGTTGATTGAATATGGAACTTTCATTCGAATGCGGTAGAGCATGAACAAAAACAAATCGAAAAATGCCAATGAGGTACAGCAGAACAAGAAAAAAGTTCCTAGATCGGCGTCTCAAGGAACAACACGTAAAAAAAAGCAGCGTTCTTCACACGATTCCGGGATAAATTTCGTAGTCAATGTATCTTCATCCGGTACAAATTTGAACAAGAGAATTCAAGATGAAATGGCCAAACTCGAAGACATGGAAAAGAAAATTCGTGGTCATAAAACGAAAGCCAGAGCAATTTGTCAATGTCAAGCTTCGAAAAAGGCATCGAATGAGCGCAAATTGAAGCACATGCTGGAAGACATGATAGAATCCATCGATGCCGTTCGCAAAGCGCCAAAGAAACGAACTCAAAAGGTGGAAGCGAACGTTGTTACAAAAAAACACGAAAAAAAGGGAAACTGCGTACAGGACGATTTGAAAATGGATAGTTTGACTGACGCAAAGGACAAACTAATTAACAGAACGATAGAAATATCCACACCTTTGAGAAAATCGGCTTTAAAAAAACCTAAATCTGCTCCAGGTTCCAAACGCCGCGATTTTTTGGCCAAGAACTTGAAATTTGCAGAAAGTTTGAATTTTGGAAAGGAGGTCGACCTCCATCTTTCGATATCGGACATGAAAAAAATCGTTGTTTCTCCTCACACAACAACCAACAAAGACGCCACAGATGTATCAAAAGTAGACATAGAGAAAGATTCAAAGCGTGAAGTTGCACACACTCTACATTTTACTCATTTCAATAATAAAAAATTTAATTCTGTAACTGATCGTCGACTGAGCAAACAGGAAAACTTGACGATAGCAGAAGAAAATAATTCCTTTGAAGAGGCGATTATTCAAGATAGTCATAAGGAAAAAAGCGATCTGCTTCAGGAAAACAAAAAGTGCGATAAACCCGAGAAAAAGAGATTTTACAGTTATTTAAGAAGAGGAAATTTTACAATATCTCATAACACTGTTAAAACTAAGAATATCCACGTTTCTGTTCAAGATTTAACGGAAACAGAATCAGTTGCAGGAACCAAATACATCAATATAACCAATGAAGAACCTATAAAAACGCAGGTCGAAGGTTCTGATCGAAAAGTTGCTTCGAGTGTTTTAATTTGTAATAAAAACGAGTGTATAAATGAATCCGTATCCAAGGAAACGTCAGCATTTCCAACAAATTTACTCGAAAGAAGTATTTTAGCTGTTGAAAATGTTTTACGAACGATAAATTCCATTACTAAAGATTTCTCGGCTGGAAAAGAATTAAATGGTGAAATTTTGAAGAGCAAAGAAAATAGATCTAAAATGAGGCAATCCGGTCTTCATTTAAACTGTCTCAATGGACAGCACAAACTCAATATAAATAAATCTTCGATTAAAATGAGTATTGATAACGAAGAACTATTAAGACAAGTACCACATAAGAAAGTTATAACCTTAAAATCGCCAATACAATCATTTTATGCATCAGAGGATATGATGAGTCGCAATAAGGAATCGTGCCATAAACACATTTTTGGAGAGAAGAAATGTTCAAAGGAAGATTTTCAGTTCAACTACGACTCTTTAAACACAGCGTTGAATTCATTAAGAGCATCGAAGCAAAACATTAAAAAACCTTGCACTTTCTGCTCCAGTTACAGCTGTCTTAACGTAACCGTAAGCCAAAAGTTGTACAGAAATCAGTCTATCTTCGATAATGTATTTATCGAAGATTATTCTTCGAAAACAAGCTACTTTAAAGGTCTATGGTCGTCAAATGGATCATTTGCTGGTAATGTAGGAAAGAAAAACAATTTCCAATTTCAAGAAATGTTTTCCGATCGTCTCCTAGACTTAGACATGAAACATTCGAGAATTTTTCCAGAATATAACTTTCAGAAATGTTTATCGCTTCTGGGAAAAAAATTTCGAGATTTCGAGAACATGAGATTCGCCAATCTCGTTGAAGAAAATACGAGTACCTTAGAATCGAAACACGGGGCCAGATTTAACAAACGCGCAGATGAAGACAACAAAAGGGAAAACATTGATGGAGGATACGAAGTCTGTTTCAAAAACGAACATTTCACGAACCAATCCGAAACTTCTTTGGAGTCGTGGAATAGGACGGATGTCGAAAAATTTACTCTTAAAATTTTGGATCCCGTTGAATGTAAAGCGAAATCCGCCCCTGAAATAAAGAATTGAATATATATATATATCGGTGCTTTTTCATTAAACTTTAATAAGAACAATTACAGTTGATTGATCAATTTTTTTTTCAGATAAGTCAATTGTGCCGGTAGGTCAATAGAATCGACAGTTCAAATGTACCGGTAGTTCAATCCGATTAACATGACAAAAATATACTCGACAATAATAAATTATGGTTATTTTGCATTTTGGCGAAGTTGAAAAAATCATCGATAAAATACATCCCAATAAAACTCTTTGCGTGTACCGAGGTAAAATCGAGAGAAACGTATTTCACTTTATCTCGCGATAAATAAATCTCCAATATGATTTCATTTAAATTCTTGACGTTCGATCTTTGACTAAGAAAGAATAAAAATTATTGACAAATTTGAATATCCATATCTTTCTTATATTGTAACTTATTAGGCTGAAAATTTGAAATTCTGATCAGTTAGAGCCCCTCACAGAAAAGGACCTACCTTTAAAAACGCCATATTCACCCTCCCTTCACGATATTATTATTATTATCTTGATACTCCTAGATCTTATATGAAGATCCCTAGATATCAAAGATTAAAAGTCGCAAAATAAATTATTTAAATATTTCAATATTAGCCTTCTACATATTTAATTCCAAAAGATTATATTTAATGATTATAACTTCTGAAAATAAATTAAAATAATGTCGTATAAGTACCACTTATATCAATTGACATATAAAATATTCGGATGTCTTAAAATGCATGTTTATTTTATATGTCAATTGATATAAGTGGTACTTATACGACATTATTTTAATTTATTTTCAGAAGTTATAATCATTAAATATAATATTTTGGAATTAAATATGTAGAAGGCTAATATTAAAATATTTAAATAATTTTATATACCTTCTATCAAGAATTGACCTCTATTTATGTTACGCAAAATAAATTACTGAAATCAAAAATTCTTGAACATCTGTGAAAGCAAGAGCTCTTGCGCGCTAGTTCAAATCACCTGCAATCCTCACGAAATTTGGCATTAGCCTTCTTGTCCTTACTTCGCACTGTTGAACGGTTCTGGTCGATTTTAACACTGCTCTGCTCACATTAATTAATAATAGTCTGGTTAAAACCACACACATACAACATTAATGCCTTTCTATAGAGTACGAAAAAGTTATTGATAATGTATAGGCATGGCTCCTGTTGACAGAGACAGTATTTTATAATATTGTCTCTTATATGTTTTTTAATTATTATCAAAATGATCCACAGTTTCTGAAATTAATCGCTCTGAAGGACCATTATGAGCATCTGTCTGATAAATTTCTCGATTTGATCAACGATTTTCAAACAGAAACGTTGCTCCAACATGAACCTATTTATGATTAATTGCCAAACCAAACCAACTTCAAAACAACCGAAAACTGTCGGAGAAAACAGTTTTGTAGTTTTATTTTTTTTTTAATGTTTTCATTTTGCAGTTCTTTGATTGAGCAATTAAGAACAATCTAGCTTTGCTTTTGAGAAAAAATTAAGAACTGTTCAACTGATATTATTTCTCTTCTTGATATGAATTTTGTTGAAACGAACTTTTTTCTGTAACATGCAGGGGGACGTTTTTTATTTTTTACCCAGAAACAAGGTGGCATACGAAAGTTGAAGGAAGAACCAAACAAATTTGTGTTTTAGATTTCCAAGAAACAGTGTGATATCGTTTCTTACAAATGTCTGTAATTTTCTAATTTTTAGAAGAGAATGGTTAGACACACCGATGAAGAATCCGAGAGCAGAAATAATTCCGTTGCCTTTCATCACTATCAATGAAAATTTCCATGTTTGTTAACATATAATAATTTTTTTGCTGCACAGAGCTTCTTCAGACAATATATTAGGAGTACAAATAAGTTTCTGCCGTTTCTTAACACAAATTAAATATTTATTATAGAAGAAAGCTTGCTGAGTGACTTCTAATGTTAGAGCAAGTTCTTTTTGTGTTTGAGATGAATCTTCCTCCAATAATTCCTCCAAATCTGTATCCTCGTAAATTTTTGGCCTTCCACTGCGATCTTTGTCTTCTACGTCGAAATCACCGTTTTGAAACTTTTGAAACCACTCTCGACACGTTCTCTCACTCAAAGCATCCTCACCATATGCTTCTACGAGCAATTGATGCGCCTCAGCAGCAGATTTCTTTAAATTAAAGAAGTAAACTAATATTTCCCGCAAATGACGCTTACTTGGCTCAAATTTTGACATTTTCAACTTATAAAAATTATATTTTACCAATATAAAATCAATGATATTAATAGGTTATGTTGTTCTTGAATGCCCAAACTGTTTTTTAAGCCCGTTATCATCTGCGAAAGCTAACCGAAACTCCGTGCCGCGCCATCTACAATAAAACGGCGGAAACTTATTTGTACTCCTAATATTTTGAACTGCACTTGTCAGTTATTGTTTCATTTGAAAAAACATTGAAATTTCAATATTACATTATTCAATCATTTTTTCATTATTATCCATGGTAATCATTGCAGGTTTGAGATGGTTCTAAGAATTTAATTTTTGTTGGAAATATGCCTTTTCAGACAAAATTTCAGCAAATTACATAATAATCTGTGAAAAAACTGGGATAAATCTTTTTACTTACCTTTCTATATATTTTTTCAATCTATAAAATGTTTGTTCTTCGAGATCTCGAAAAGACAAAATTTATAACATATTTCCGGGTTCTAAAATCGGATTTTGGCTATTCAGGATCTTAATCTTTCAATTTGGAGTCAAAAGACATCCAGCAAAAAAGAATGCTTATAAAACAGACATTTCTAGAAACTTGTTTTCATTCATAGCATATTTCACTCTTGTTTATTAAATTATTCGGATGCCTTTATTTCGAAGTGATTTTTTAATATTATCATGAACTGTATGTTCAAGAATTTTAGAGCGTTTCGTCTCCTTATTCTTTTGGCTCGACATAAGTCAAGTTTTACACATTAATTTTTAATTCAATTACATCAGGTTTTAAAACCAAAGACACTTTGAAATAATGTTGAAATCAACTTTTTTAATTTCAATATCATAAAAACAGAAAAATTCTCCAAGCCAAATGTCTTCCCTTGAGATGGCACCGTGTCCAGCTCAATGTCGAACCCACTACATCTCGAAAAGCCCTTCTCGACTTCCCCAGACATCGGCGCCCACGATTTATCGATACCTCTATGACGCTCACTGAAAGGAGAGTATGTGGTGACACATCGCCAAACTCTCCCAGAAATCTGCTCTATTCTGCCACAACTTTCGGACGTTGTACTCGAAGGAGCTTCGAGCTTCTTTATGTAGTTCAGTAGACCGCTCTCTTCGGCTTTAAATAGCAGCAAGCAGTATCCAGAGTTCGATACCTTCGTTTTCAATAGAATAATAGTATATAGGCGTCAGTGATAGGCTTGCACCCAGCCAACCTGAAGAGACCAATGGGTTCAATCTGGGACAAAACGTCAATCTCCCACAAATGAAAGTTCTACAAGTGCTCGCTTCGCAAAGATATATATGAAATAGTCAACGTTGGCACTTGAATCAACTAACAACAAATGAGATTACTATATAAAAAAAATAAAAATATTAAGGTTACAGAATGTTCGGTTTTCATATTTAAATTAAATAACAACCATAAGTATGAATTCAACAAATTGATTTTTAGTTTTTTTATTATCTTATTACTTGTAACTTTTTTCAGGTTTGCCATTTTCAGACAAGAAGTAGAGGTTTTATTACTTCGAGCTGTCTACTATAATAACAGAATTAATATTGTTTTGAAGTATTTATTATACTTACATTTGGAAATATATAGGTACTTCAAGAACTCAATATGTATAAAGAATGGACAATTTGAGCATCATATACAAGAGTACAAAAACTACTCTAAACAAAAATGGATATATAACGATAAGTTATAGTTGAATAAAGGTAAAACGTATCACAGTTAAGCTAAACCAAATCCGACTACTCAACCTTATTTTTTTTGCCGAATATTTTCATCAGGTCTTTGGACATGTAGTAGGGCCTATCTGGGGATCCGTCATTCCTTTCGCAGTCTTCCACTGAAAAATCAAATTCAAACTTTTTATCTATGGAATTATATACAAAGTGTTTGTTTTATAGCTGCGTAAAAACTCATTAATTATAACGAGTTTTCCAAGAGGAGTAATAAAATTTAAAATGGCTATAATGGAAATAAAAAAATAAGGGAAAACAAAACCAAATGGTCAAAAATCAATCACAAATTCAAACCAAACAAATATGTTATAAGAGATGTTCAACTTACAGAAACACAAGAACAGAGTGTCCACGGCCATGCTGTAAACGTGGAAAAATATCTTGGAGATAAAAAAGGTAAACAGTACGATCAACACGATCGGTACTTCGACATAATTCAAGTTGGAATTATCCATCGGCGTCAGATCTGTCGCGAAGAAGACGTAGGCCAGTGTACCGACTCCGATACTGATCAACAGGGTGCTCACAAAGAAGAGAAAATCGGTTACCTGAAACAGAGTTTTTAGAATTGAAAGATTCTCGATTGAAATTTTCGCGGGCACCTTATCCAAAACGACGAATCTGATAACGTTCCTCATCAGCAACTTGAAGGCCACCTTCGCGCTAGAGCAAAAGTTCCTGCCATGTATGGCGCACATGATGTACGCGTTTGTACTGATCAATTTCAGCACCTTCTCTAGACACCAGAAGAAACACTTCAACACGCACATTATGGCCCTGGTCACCTCGTTGTCGTACTTTTTCAATTTTCTGTCTATGTATTCAAGCACCAGCCTGATCATCCTGCATATTGCTATAATCAACGAACCGAAAGCCAGGGTACCGATGTGATATCTGAAAAAATATTTGTATAAGCATTTACTTGAATTTACATAAATGGTTAAATTGGTCCTTGAATTATGCTAAGACTATTACTAGTTCAATAAGACGTTGGAGGTGTTGTCCACCCTTAAGTAGAAGTGGGATGGTAATAGCGGAGTTTCGTCGTCGGTTGGAAATAGATCAGTCAGTCTGAAACGACGCAAAACATGAACGACATAAAATAGAATAAAATAAACGTAAATGCCGCCAAACGGAACGTCAAAGACACCAAACAAAACTTAGACGTGAAAGACGGGGTTTTCTCGAATTTCAGTGTACTATTAGTCTAAGATCCGACTGCAGAATTAGTGCACTCATCGAGTGTTTGCTAAAATTCAAATTTTTAGGCATATTTATGATTAGGAAAATATATATCTACCAAGTTGCCTATCAAAATGTGGCCGCTAATATTTTTAATTAAATTATTCCAAATCGATTTTTCGGAAAAAATTCAATTCGCTAGTTTTTTAAATCAAATATCATCCACTTTACGGCAATATACATGAAAACTGTGAACAATCACGGTTGCCGTTGCGCACTTGGCCGCACCTCTTCGCAGCCAGGTGTAAACAGGAATGATTTTGATACGTTTATACGTTCATAACGTACATTTATTGTTTATATATCAAATTGAAGCTAATTTTTTTCTGCTTATTATGATATACGGTTGCTTAATTAAATCTGGCCGCAAATAAGGGTTGCTGTCTATTAAAGACGGTAAATATTTAAGATAGAGTGAAAGAGAGCTAGCGCGTAACATCATTAGTCAGACGAGGATAGCGATTGTCAGCTGTACGACGATTAAAAGCCATTGCGCATGCGTCGAATGCTAGTGTTCTCAATCACCGGTTCAAATAGCAGTAGGGACTACTTAATAAATACTACAAAAGAAATATTTTTGTTTTTTTCTAAATGTTACTTACAGCTTGTGTTTTGCAAAAATCTTCGAATTCTTCTTTATCTTTTTGCTTCAGAACTGTAATTTTTTTTAGACACTCTGTATGATATCCAAAATCATCAGTAGATTCAACTGTGAATAAAGTGTCATGATATTTATATATTTTCTTACGACGAAACAATTACATTAGGGAACACTTTTTGAATGATGTATTATTTAAGTCAAGTACATTGAATTTTTTGTCACACAGAAAACACGCCTTCATCTTTATCAATTTTATTTTATGTTAATTAATTTGATAATTTTTAGATGCTCAAATTAAACTACAATAGATATAACGTTTTGTATTACGAATCCCAAAACAGCGTGGTTTTTATGTTAGATTGAAAATTCGCAGCTGTTCAGTTGAGAACACTAGTATTCGACGCATGTGCAATGACTTCAAAGTGTCGTACAGCTGACAATCGCTATCCTCGTCTGACTAATGATGTTACGCGTTAGCTCTCTTTCACTCTATCTTAAATATTTACCATCTTTAATAGGCAGCAACCCTTATTTGCGGTCAGATTTAATTAAGCAACCGTATATCATAATAAGCAGAAAAAAATTAGTTTTAATTTGATATATAAACAATAAATGTACGTTATGAACGTATAAACGTATTAAAATAATACCTGTTTACACCTGGCTGCGAAGAGGTGCGGTCAAGTGAGCAACGGCAACCGTGATTTTTCACAGTTTTCATGTATATTGCCGTAAAGTGGACGATGAAATTTTTTCCGAAAAATCTATTTGGAATAATTTAATTAAAAATATTAGCGGCCACATTTTGATAGGCAACTTGGTAGATATATATTTTCCTAATCATAAATATGCTTCAAAATTTGATTTTTAGTAAACACTCGATGAATGCTCTAATTCTGCACTCGGATCTCGTACTATATAATATAAATAGAAGCCTATTTCGAAAACAAATTTAGTTATTCAAAAATGTAAGATATACCACCTACCTGAAGATGATACTGTGTTAGCGAAACGATCGTTGAATTATAAAAATAATAAAATTTGTGAAAATGCGAATATCCTTATTTAATATGGTTTAGAACATAATACATTTACAAACCCGACTTTCTTCATTAATCCAACCATAAATACTGACCCATCCCTATTTGACTATAGAACAACAGTAAATTGTGTAGTTGTGAAATGAATTATTTTTAAAGTAAACCCACAAGCATTTTAAATGATAATATTTCATACAGGTGATTTTGATGAAATGGTTAATAATTAGTTAATGAGTTCTTTCTCCTGCCAAGAACGAAGACTGACTTCAGCGAAAACCTGTCAAGTCAGTGATTCTGTTGCCAAAAAGTCAAGTTAATCAAATAATAATAATAATATTTCTGTGTGTAACACTTCTAACATTACGGAATATATTTATGGTTAAATTATTGATAGGATTATTATTGGTAATAACGAGTGTAGCCGATTGATCAATATGATCTATTGATAAAATGTTTGCGGGTAGTCTAATGAGCCGGTAGGCCAAATGAACCGGTACGACATTTACGTCGAGAGGGCGTCGTCTGTGATCTACGGAGCACGGAAATAGAAGTACTTGTTTTGTTATTTAGGTCTTTCGATTTTCGATCCATACTAGCACTACTTTTGCAGGCCCCGGCAGATAAAAACTGTTCGATTCACAAAATTTCTTGATTGCTCTTCTGTGGTCGGTTGCTATGACGCTTGGTGCTTTAATTATATGTTCAGACTACAACCATCCATAACTTTGGGATTCCCAAATAACTAATTGAAGAATTACCTGAGTACTGTAAGACTGGCCGAGGTTACTGCAAAGAAGGGCAATTTGCTGCGTGGCTTGGTCCAATACCAAGTAGCAAAAACTGTCGCGAGTACCATTTGACTGAAGCCCGAAACGAAGAAACTTCCCCAGAAAAATCCAAAAACGTTCAACCCTGTAGAAAAATATCATGAAAAAGCACACAAATATTAATGACGAACATTTAAAAAATATATCCAAACTTACAATGCAAATAATCGTAAAAATCGTTGTGTTTCATTCTTATCAGTTTGCAAGTCAAATCCAGGCAACCAAAATTTTTGAAATCGTCTGGGTTGCAAATTTTGTTCTGAAATTAAAATAACCAGATTAGGCACATTCAATCGGGAATAAAAATCGCGTATTCAAAAATAAACTTTCAGATTCCGAGTGGGTTACACAAAAACTACCGGTTTGCCATTCCTTAATTTCGAAAAAATTTTCAACTTGGTGAATGCATTTCAAGATTGACCCGATACAAAGAATCTTTCATAGAGCGCTTTCTATTTTTAAATTTAAATAAAACGTAATAGTGTGTGTGAGTTATTGAAATTTTCTATTCATTTTAAAGGCCTATCGATGACATTATGTATTGGAATATAACATCTTTCAAATGTCCGCCGCAGCTCCGAATGATGGCGCGCTTCCGAAATGTCTAATATTCCCTGACTGGCTCATGAATCCGACTGAATTTCATCGATGGCATGGGTTATGTTGGCTCTAGGGGCCGCTATGGTCTATGACTTGTTCACTTGGACCTACGACTTAAGTTAACCCCACAAGGGTCTAATGGGTTCAAATCGCACGATCTCGTTGGCCAGTTCACACTTCACCTCTATGCGAGAAGATCATGCCCTCAAATCGCTCGTGCAGAATATCCAATGTGGCATGTAGCTGTCCTATTAAAACCGCATGTCATTGGTGTTCATATCATCCAGTTTAGGCCAAAAGAAGTTGGTAATCAGCGACTGTAGTGGTCGCCGTTGATGGTGATTGCCAGGCCAATATAATTTCAAGAAAAAAATATGAACCGATGACGCCGCCAGCTCAAAACCCACACCAAACGGTGACTTTTTTTGGATGCCTTGGACGTTCTTGGATCTCCTGTGGATTGGTATCGTCCCAAATTCGATAATTTTGTTCGTTAACGTAGCCAATCATTCAGAAATGGGCATCATCGGCCATCGTGGGTACACTTCAGTTCTCAGGAATTTATTAACTCACTTGCTAAGATTGCTCAAAGCTGCTTCATCTTATCAAATGAAATTTACGTAAAGTTGTTTGAATGGAAATTTCATATTTTATAATTAAGAATGAATAATACCCACTGTTTTGAATTAAAATACATTAATTTAGTTCGTATGAAAGAAGAATTTCGGCAATATAAAACTCTCCAAAATGAAGGTAGAGAATTAAATAAAACAGGATGAAAAGTAGGAAGAACTTACCAGATACTGGGGACAGCTATTTGAACTTGTACCATTAATACTCTTCGCTAAAAAAAGAGGCGTTCCTGTAGTTGTTAGCATCAAACCAATAAAAAGGGAAAAGAAGATTACACAAATCTGCAAAAGCCAGGGAATAATTGGAAAGATCAGCACCGAAGTAACAGATGATATAGCCCTACGAAAATAAGAATTTAAGTTAACTTTGAAATATGTTATAATTACCACGAACAATAAAATTTATTTCAAACTTAAATCATACTCACTTGCTTCCTTCTTCGATTAAAGTGATGGCAAGACTGATTCGCTTTCTCAAAAATATGGTAACAAGAAGAATGATTGTTAACGTAACTGAACAGACTATCAGTGCCGTCAACCAGAAATATCTTTTCACATTATGGAAAGATTCTACCACTTCTTCATCCATTGCTTTCTCTTCTGTCAGCATCTTTTGGTAATTGTACCAACTTCCGTAAACACCTAGCATAAAAATTTTAAATGATAGTATAAACAACTTTTATTTAAGAGCGATCACAAATGCGGTTTATTCAGAATTAAAAATAACGTAAAATTTTGGGATCAAAACAAAAAAAGTTTAGTCCCTCGAAGACAGAAGGTCAGACTGAAATTATTTGAGTAGTGAGAAAAAGTGGAAATGTATAGGTAGGGTTTATTTCGAAATGAAAAAAAAAAAAAATAAACGATCAGAAGAGTTTCACCTCTTTCTGGATATCTACGAACTACGTGGAATTTAAAAAATTTTTCAAAGATATTGTCTGGTAGTTATTTGATTTCAATATTTGGAATATTATTTAGGGCCGATGAAGAGATTACCAGAATTATAATTGTTTTTTGAAGATATAGTGCATGTTTTGAGAGATTTCTGAATTAACTTATTTGAATATCTAAATATATTAAATATTTCAAATAAATTATATTTTTTGAGAAATCCTTAAGTTGTGTTTATGTTTTTGAAAAGGAATTGGTTTCATCGTGGTAAGATCAGAAACAAAATTTTGTCTCCTTTAAATTTTTATTTATTAATTTTAATGACTTTTTTTTATTTCTGTTCGTTTATTTCTTCCATTTGACATTATATATTGAGTTTTGATTCTATACGTTTATTAAATATAAGTGGTGCTTATTGTAGACATTAATTCAATTCTAAAAGTTTTTTGAATAAAAATTTTTTTGAAATTAAAATTGTAGAAGACTAACAGATTAAATCAGTTTTGATATTCAAACTTTATTCAAAATAATAATGATTCGTATAATATTTCATGATTATTCTCATTCTTCAAGTCTGACAATTCTCATTGAACATATTAACAAGATTAAAAACTGACCTAAAGCTTTTTTCAATAATCTTAAAAAATTCTAAACAATTATACTAAGTGGATAATAACTCAGAAAGCGAATACGCACTCATATAAAAATATAAATTCATATAATTTATAAAATAAGTGTGAATTCGCTTTCAGAATCATTATCCACGGAGTATAATTGTTGGGACTATTTTAGAGATTGGAATTATTTTTTCAGCTGCTTCTGGTTTATTTGGTTATAACCATTAACTCTGAAGATTTAATGTTTTTTCTTGTCGGTTGCACTGAGCAAATCATGTCATAGTAATTGCATTTTGATTTTTATTCCGGAAACTTTTTCAATTTAGTAAATTTTTGATCTTGTTATTGTATTTAATTAAAAATATTTGAGTCATCTGAGGATTAAGAATAATCATGAAATACTTGTATAATGGCTATTTTTAATTGAATTCTGTAGTGTTTTATTCTAGTTATAGTTCAGAGGATAAATCAATGTATACCTAGATGAACACCATGTCATAAAATGAAAAATAAAGTTTTTCTCCAGAAGCATTAATTTTATATTAATCTCATATATAATTTTCAATATATCAATAGTGAAATATTTTTAGAACTCTGAATTCAATTTTAAATAAGAAACTACTTTGCAGTCTTCAATAGAATACAATGGAAGTTTTTACAAACGACCATAAAGCAATTAAACTAATGTGAAACTTACCAAGAGCTAATGCAATAATCAGGCCGATCAGTGAACACCAGACCATCACTCCAGCCACCCATCTAAGGATCATGATGTACAGGAGGGTACAAAAGAGGGCAACCAACAAAAATAATAAAATTTCCTGCCAGCTCTCGATCAAATCATTCACCACGTTCTGACCAAGCTAAAATAGTTCTCATGTTAATATCATTAAATTTAACTTATTTTTTAAGAGTTAATGTCACCGTAATATGAATCTATCTACCTAATATTTATGAGTACGGGGTGTTTTTAATGATTAATCTTTACTCTCAACTAGTCGAATTAAAATTCGTTCATATAAAAGTTTCAGGATAACAGCGTATTCATCTTAAAAATTTAACATAAATTTCTGATCCGGGCCTGGCCTAACCTGCGATAGTTGTTTCAACAAATGTTAGAACGATTTTTGAATTCGGGATAGATTTAGAACCATCAGCTATGGAATAAATGAGAAAATTTCACATTATAGTTTGTCGTTAATAAAAGATAATGGTTGTCTAAATACCAGGAATGTATTAAGATCCTTGGTAGTTCTTTAAAGTTGGTTATCCTACAGCAACATTTAAATAGCCAATTCTTAGGAAAATCCTTTATTTTGACGAGTTTCGCCTACTGTTGAGTTTTTTTTTAGAGAGCAAATTGAATTCAGTCACGAATTGGTACTCAACCAATAACTGTAGGGCAATACAGATTGGAATTAACTCTCGGGAGGGACACAATTCTGATAACATCGTTGTACACGAAGGCAGAAGATTTCATCATACATCTTGAAGAATACCTTATGAATAGAAAATTTTAAACGTGCCATTATCCAAGTGCTTTCAAGATATCTGTGGTCATACCCTTACTAAAGAAAGGAGAGCCTGGAATGGTCAATACTTATAGTACCATCTCGCTGTCCTTTAAATACAACCTGTTTTGTAAGATTATATTTAAATAAATAAATGGGACTATAATATTCAACACAGATCACCTAAAAATATTAATCTCAACTGCTTGGAACGACCTTAGAACATACAAAAAAAATTTTTTAAAGTTAAATATCAATTCGAATCATACTATATCAATTTTTGTTCGAAAATGTATAAACTTAACACATCGGTTCATAAATTCTCAGTTAAATGAAGAAAATACAACTTTCTGATCAAATTCCACGAGTAAAGTATTCTTCAAGTGCATTTCTCTATTCTTTCGATACCTTTTTGCGCGTTTGTTCTAGGAAACATGGGATTTTTTGTTAGGTTCCTAGGCTTCTAAAAGCAGTTACGAGGTTATCCATTACTTTCAGGGCACCCTGCAAGGACTACTTGGTACTAATAGAATAGGGTTGTTGATTAATTAGAGAAATAGGAAAATTAGTGAAATTAGAAAGATCAGAATTCAAGCCAATTATCGTTCACATCACACGTTGAAACTTCGTTTCAAACATCAATATACTGAAAAAATTATTTTATGCTTATCGATTAAGATTCGGAAAAACTGTAATCGCAGTATTTTAGCAAGAAATCACAAGCGTACCTGCTCAGTTTCTGCGATCAGTTTGACGTTCTGAACTGCTTTTTCGATTTGTTCTGCATTCTGCGTATGCTCACGAATCCATTCCTTCGACAGTTTAGGAATGCATCTTCCTTGAACTGGAAATGACGAAAAGCAAGAATGAAAGGTTTATTTTATAAATCTCTTGAATGAATGGTGAACGATTACACACACACAGAGGTCAAGAGATGAGTTGAAGTACCGACGGATATATTGAACAAATCTCTGAGAAATATCGAGCTATGGTAATAGGATATTCCTCGAATCGAGGCAGTGTAACATACATCTGTGTCCGGTTTACAAGTAATGTCAATTGTTAGGACGTAACAGCAGACATGCATTTTTCGCATCTTGTCGGCGTCATCATCACTTCCAGCTCCAATGCCCAACGAATGCAACGAAGGTATACCTATATTCAACCCGGATTGGAACGCTAGATTTTTTATCGAACACCAGCGCCATCTGCTCTCGTGAATAGACAATGCCCTCGGAGTCGATTCAAGCATTAGATGATACTACCATACTAATTATTAAAAGTACTCGCAATTAACAAGTACTAGTCGCTTCAAATACTTGTGAATGAATAAATGGATGTTGGCGATTTTCCTAATTGAATATTTCTAAACAAATAAAAAAAAAAAAAAAATTGTTAAGTCTAATCATAGACTGTAGAATGTAAAAAAAGGTTGATTTGCTTCACACATGTAAATTGATCTATACACCTCAGTAAACCAAACGTTGCACAAAATAATAATTTTCGAACATAGATCATATAATCGACGAATCTGTGGGTCAATTTTAGTTGTAAACTGTACACAGGAGTACGTCACACTATCCTGATTGAAAGATTCATTTATTACCATACTCCTCAAATATTTGAACAATTCAATTGATATCTCTCAAGTCATATTTGAAAGTGCAAAGAGAAAGATCGCTGGAGATTAAATAAAACAAGTTTTGTATTATAATTTGATAAGAGTGCGATGCGCCTCTTTCAATGTTCTCATTGAACGATTTTGAAATGGTAAAGTTTGAAAATGCCAGTATTTTTTTAAATAATTAAGAATAATATAACACGAGAGCATATAAAGGCTAAGGGATATAGAGACACTAAGGTATTAATCATACACTAGCGTCATCTGGAGTATGCAAACATACATACAAGACGTACCTTTGAGAGTTAATTCAAATAAAGAAAAGTACTCCCGACATTTTCACGTTATAAACGCAGAAAAATATTTCCTCATGCTCAAATGAGGCCATAATGCTCATAATTAGCTCATTCATATTCAAATAAATTAATTCGGCTGATCTGTACCAAATATCATAAAAAAGGAGTATGAGCTATGGTAATATTAGGAGTACAAATAAGTTTCCGCCGTTTTGTTGTAGATGGCGCGGCACGGAGTTCCGGTTAGCTTTCGCAGATGATAACCGGCTTAAAAAATAGTTTAGACATTCAAGAACAACATAACCTATTAATATCATTGATTTGATATATTTTTAGAAGTTGAAAATGTCAAAATTTGAGCCAAGTAAGCGTCATTTGCGGGAAATATTAGTTTACTTCTTTAATTTAAAGAAATCTGCTGCTGAGGCGCATCAATTGCTCGTAGAAGCATATGGTGAGGGTGCTTGAGTGAGAGAACGTGTCGAGAGTGGTTTCAAAAGTTTAAAAACGGTGATTTCGACGTAGAAGACAAAGATCGCAGTGGAAGGCCAAATTGGAGGAATTATTGGAGGAAGATTCATCTCAAACACAAAAAGAACTTGCTCTAACATTAGAAGCCACTCAGCAAGCAGTCTCACATCGTTAAAAATCATTAGGAATGATTCATAAACAAGGAAATTGGGTTCTGTACGGCGGAAACTTATTTGTACTTCTAATAGTAAGTTCTACAAATCGTGACAGAGTAACATACATCTGTATAACAATTATATACTCAAACCAACACCACCTAAACAACAAAATAAAAGGGGGTATGAGTCATCACATGTAGGGTATGAAACGGTTGAGGTACTTTATGGTCGCTGTAGAGTGCTGTCTTCTGTCCTACTTTTGACAATTAGTGTTGTTTTTTATGGTGTGCGTAGTTTTGTAATGTTTTTATTTTTAATTAATATTAGACGTTTTGTAGTGCAAATTGCATATTAAATACATTCAACATGCCAAACTGTTCTTGTGTTCCACTTTGTACGGTGAACTATAAAAATGGGGTTAAAAAGAGTTAAAAAAAAAAAGAGTTCCTTTGCTTTTCTAAAACATGAGGAACTAAATAATAAGTGGTTAAATACCAGAAGTATCAATCATAAAAAGGCTAGTTGTTAAAATATGGTTACACATTATCTTTGAAGTCACCTTATCCTACATCACTGGAACGACAAAATGTCAATTTAGTATTGCAAATCAATTCGAATATGGTTAATGCTCTTGGAGAACTAGGAGGGAAGAATTTAGATAACTTTCAGGAAACTCCTGACTTTTTGAATATTATATGCACTTGGTGGGATATTATTAATGTTGAAACTCCTCTGAAAAGTCAAAGATTTTGGAATAAAAATGATGCAAAGAAATAATGTTTTTCTTTAATAGTTTCATTAATTTGTTAATGAATATCCTATAAATACACTTTCAAAACTCATGACATAAACTTTCGTTCAAAGTGTTCTTCATTATTCATATTTTCCTCCTGAAATGTTTCAATATATTATGTACCAAGTAATATATTAATTGTTTTCATTAAATTGTGTTTGATTTAATCCAGACAAGATATACTGATTTAATATTAAGATTTAAATCTCTGAATATAAATTTGACATATTTAATCACTTTATTCCACAGATTATCAATTTTCAGTGTCAATATACGTCATATGTCATCCAAGTGACATTCGTTCAAAATTCGGAAAATAATAAAAATTTAATTTTGGAAAATTTCGAGTTGATTTCCTCCGTACAAATAGAAGGAATGAACATAATTCGGAACTTTCACGAATACTAGTAACCCTATCCGTGATGACTCATCTTTCGAGGTGAGTAGGCCTTGTTTAGGTGGTGTTGCTCAAACTACTCGACAAGATTTTGTTGATCACAGGGGCTAATTGCAGACAATGCGCACGTTTCAAACTGGATGGTTTTCATCGGTGCAATGTATGCTAGTGACTACAAATCTGTCACGTATCTATATTCGCTATACTCAGGGACACTAAGATATGCAAATATACGTACAAGACAAACCTTTGCGAGCGTATGTCTGCAATTATGCCCTAGTGGTCAACAACACCTTATTGGATTTGAGTGTAGAATTGTTATACATATATTTGATGGATTCGGTCTTTACTTGATGAAAATTCATTTTTAACTAGTAATAAATAAAACTCAATTTCCAGTCTTTTTATTGTTGAATGACAATTGTTTCGCCACACTATGGCTTAATCATAGTTTTTCAATTTGTAAAACGTCGTCTCAGCCATTTTGTATATTTTTCTGAAGTCTTTACGGATCACTGTATAATAGCATACATCAAGAATGCATGCGATGAAAGGTGGCATCTCAATAACAGTATCAAGTATTATTTAACAAATGTGAACGAGCAACTAGCAACAGAAATTGACAACCAACAGCTATCGGCAAGCAAAGCATTAAAGCAAGCTACTACAAATCTCTCTAATGCTACAGAAAAATGGGCATGTCTAGCACTACTCTCTATATAGAAAGAAAATCCATAATGAGATATACCTGAAGTAAGCGTTCCCAGTTAATGATATCGGTGTTACGAACAGAGGGCCAAACTGCCTTCAAACGTCCATCCGAGGCCTCTTTCTTGGAAAGATTTTCGAGAAATTTTAGGTGAATCGCACTATACATGCACCGATTCAACACTGGATAGAAAGAAAGGATAGTTTAATTCGAATGGTAGCAAAAACTCTCACCCCTTTGAAAAATTAAGGATAAATGAACATTATTCCAAGTATTCGGTCCTAATTTGATGATTGCCCATTTTAATTAATTAAATTAAAATAATGAAATTGCTTTACTTGTCTTGATCCAATTCCAAAGTACAAAAATTAAAGTTCATTTATTCAAAATATTAAACAATCTGAAAGTTAATTAAGACAAACTACGTTACAGCAGGAAACGGTTTATGAATGATCGCACAAACTAGTTCATAAAATTAAAGAAAACCACCATATTTCTTCAAGCAGTTATGCAGCATTATTTATGTAATATGTGACAAATTATATCGACAAAACACACTTATGGACAAATCTTAGTATCGACAAGCTTCAGCGTTAGCGTTTCTGTTAGGACGACATGTGCACACAAAATCAATACTTACCGTTAGTAGTTGGATATAGCACTGTCACGCAAGATTTTTCATCCTGTGGAACACCATCTTTGCATATCCTTTCGTTGGCATTCGGGCACTTGTCTACGCAGACCTGTAAATTAGATATATTAAAAAGCAAAAGTCAATTCACTGCCCACACATTAATATGAAGGTCAAAAAGGATAAAGCATACCTGCGGAGTGGGACATCCCAAAAATGGAACAGATGGACTGACACATTTCAGAATGTCAAAAAAGAAGAGATACTTCTTGTTAACGACACCATCGTCGATTCCGCATCTTAAACCATTTGAATCCTTTGGTGCCAGAATAGCCGAAGGATGGCCATTATTATATGCTGCAAATAAAACAAGAATATATGAAGAATGAAAAGAATTATTCCAATAGCAAATGAAATAAATGAATGAAATAATAAGAACTACTATGCAATACCATTAAAAAATATCTTAAATTACAGGTATATAGGATAGGGTAGTCATAGTTTAGATCACTTAAATTCCATGTTCACTAGCAATAAACCAAATAAAACATTGGGCAGACAAGGAAAATTAAATGGGGACATGAACATGTTTTCATATGTTCTCTTTTGATAAAAACAAAGAATACCTTTGTGAAAGAATATTTACACCATATACTGCTTAGGGTAGAAAGATTTAACACATTTAAGTTGTTTTGGTTAATTTCAAAAGTCCAGATATTCCTTATTCAGTGTTTGTTAAATATTTCCGTGCTTTTTCTCTATACTAACCATATAAACCAATTCCCACCCAGCAACCGATGAAAACAACAAAGAGCATCAAACATAAAACATCAGTGCAGGAACGGTACTTCAGAGGGCCATTAAAATCTGGATCATGAGGTATAGGTTGTCCTGAAAAAAAAAATCAATTCAATTAAACGTGACGAAGGTTGATTAAAGTAAATTATTATTCACAAGTCTGTATGGACCGATAATCAACCCGATTATTGAAAATCGTTGCACATTCGTTTAAATTTAAATAACTCATATCGTTCCCGTTCCGTATTTTCATAAATTCATACAGGTTTATTAATGTTATGAATTTTTTAAGGTTAAGTTTTTAATTTCTATGGGATCTACTAGAAAGGAAGCTCTTGCAATATATTTCGATGGTTTAATTCGTTATCAATTGATTTTGTGGTTAATATTTCAATCTTCTCCAAAAATTCTTACATATGTACAATAACCCGAATCTAACATGAAAGAATCGTTAACTAAGAATGTTCATTTATCATCAGATCTTATACCATCTAGAGGAATTGTGATACGAGGCAATTACGTAATGACGTGTTTTTAATAGCCAAAAAACACCATTCAACAAAAATTCATTAAATGGAAAGTACCAAAGTGCTTCTATCGCTCATTGATCAGTAGATTTTCAACAAATATGATCATAAAAAAACCTAGGAATCTGAAATCTCAGACATATTAAATTTCTTATGTTTTATTCTCATGATTTCTCTGGTTCATAAAAACTCAACAAAAACACAGAAAAATGTTGTAAATCTTCAGTAGCACGAGTTTTTGCAGAATCACAGCCTACTGAGAAATTGAGTACGATCTAAACTTTTCATCACTGAAATTCCACTTAATTGTTTACGGTAAGCGGAACAACGAATGATCAATTTTAAAAATAATTTTCAACTACAGAATGGATATGTAACTCACCTGTGTCACGTGACGGGCAACAAAAACACGCCATTTATGAAATTGATACGGCGTTCGAAGCACGAGACCAAATCACTTCCAGATATTGTGTGCTCCGCCCGAAATAAACAAGAACAAATATTTGAACTGAATGAGTAAGTTCATTAAAAGGATATAAAAACACGGAATGATGTCATTCTGGTTAACTTGCTCTTCTAAATTGACTACTGGCATTAAGCGTTATCGGTACCCGTAAGTTAAAGTAACCATTCAGGTACACACTTTTTCTGTAATACCATGGAATTTCTTGGAAATTTTTAGACTCAAGGTACAGGGACAAGCTTACGAGTTCAGAGGCGGAGAAAGGCAGTGCAGTTAAAGCACAAATGTTATATGTAATTATCACATATTATACAAAAATTTGAAAACACATTTGGCTCTACCTTGAAAACTGCTCCCCGTTTTATGAAGAAAAACAAGTTTTTAATATTTTTCTCAAACACAAAGCAAGGATATGAAAAAATTTAAGAGACAAAAAATTTTAATTGCTCAATAAAAAAAAAACATCCAAAAATGGTGCACTGACGTGAAGTCAGAAACTTTTGCGCTTGTTCAACAATACATTTCCCATGAAAATTATATATCTCTGAATCATTTCTTCAAGGAACTACATTATAACGATAAAAATAAAGAATTCTGTATTCTGTCATCCGGCAGTCAAATAATAGCTATTTATTGTAATTTTGGAACTGCCCTCCTGAAGAAAGAGAAAATCCCATAAAAACAGAAAATACATGGTTAAAAGGCTCCATCCTTCTCCCTCAGATCTGCTTCATTACATGTTGGCAAGAAAAAAGAATATATTGAAAAAACTTCATATATTTTTTATACTTGTAATAAATAAAATTTCCAGAAACTTTTTATTGTTGAACGACATTGAACATTTGAACTGGTTCAAATGTAAAACATGATTAAGCCACAGTGTGGCAAAACAATTGTCGTTCAACAATAAGAAGTTTGTGGAAATTGAATTTTATTTACTACTAGTTGAACTGTCGACTCATAATTATAAAATTACAGACATCTGGGCTAAACTAAAGCATACTGTTCCCTAGAAAAAATGCGCAAAATATGGCGGTGGCGTACAATGATTTGTCCTAATGTTGATTAAATCACCCTGTGGGACACCACTGGAATCAGATAATTACAGTCCTACAATATTGAAAGATACCTTTTATTGCGGCAAATAGAAAAAAAATAATATAACAAAATGAGCCAAAATGTAATTTAGCAATTAATAGAAAATTGATTTTTTTTTTAACCATAGACACACTGTTGTACCTCGAATACAAGCAAGTTAGGCCATAAGAATAAATAATATCATTTTTTCGTGAGAAATAGATCTTGCACGTTTAGTGGAAGTCCTTACAACCTTTTAACGGAAAGACCTAGAGATTTGAAACTTTCAGGGTATGTTTGGAGGCCTACATATCTAGTAGAGTTCGTTAAAGGAAAAAATCAGTTCGATGGTTCCGCAGTTATTCACATTGATTTTTTTTTCTTATTTTTCCAATGGTTCCGAAACTACTTATTTGATAGAAATAAAATTCGTTATTTAGGTGTATAATAACGATACGAAGCTCTATGCCTATTTTCGTGAGGATCGGCCTTTCGGACGGACGACTGGAGATAGAAATGCTAATTTCACTATGTACTATGAAACCTAGAGACTTGAAATTTTTGGGTTGAGTTTGGAGTCTACATATATCAGCTAGGTTCAAAAACTAACAGAATGGGTTCAATGGTTCCTCAGTTATTCTCATTTGAGATATTGCTTTTGAAATATTTCCGAATTCATAAATCCGGTCGAGCTCAAATTCATATTAAGATTTATTTAGACTCCAATACTTTATTAATTTAAACATTATAACTTTCGAAAGGAAAGAGATACAGACTTCAAAATTTCGGGCTGAATTTGAGCCTGAATATCTCACTTAAGTTTATTATTGCGCAAAATGAGTCTAACAGTATCGAAGGTATGGATATTTGAAATTTTCTCTTATCTTCATTAAGATTCTCTAAGCTACAAATCCCATTGATCTGAATTTTGGGTTTCTGAAGAAGAACGAAAGCGAACATATACCTGAAAATTTTCATGAGGATCGTATGATTAGAAGATTCAAAATAAAAACAAATTTTTTTTCAGCAGAGCAGCGTTGAGCGCTAAAAAAACCATAGCAATAGTCTCAAAATCGAGTTTAAATTCTGCATTTAGACATAAAATAACGACAAGAAGTCTAATGCAAAATTTAGTGAGGTGATATTGATTTCTCGCATATCACTTGGTGAAAAATTTTTAAATTAATAAAGTAAACAGTGAAACTTAAGCCAAGTTATTTTTCAGATACTGAATTGTTTCAGCCGTTACTATTTGGTGGTTGATCATAATTAAAACAAATTGTAGAAATTACTATTTTTTACTACCAATAAAAATATATATAACACATTTTCTTGTGACTCGAATTTCGGGAAATGAACTATCCCATCATCAGACAACTGAAGACCTAACAGTGGTACAGAGGTATTTAAATAAAAGTGATAAATATTTTGAATATTTCAATAGATTCTAGATAACACCTAATAGTGGTACAGAGGTTAACAAGCGTAACGTGATAAAAATCCGGGTTAAAAAAGACGGGCCTTCTAACAGATATCGGAATGTCGGCAATCGACAAAGAAGGTTGTTAAACAGATGGTACCCATTTAAATATCTCGAATAATTTTTGGGTTTACAAAACTCCGTACAGTCATTCATTATTTTTTTTAATTATTTTTATTGTCAACGAATTTGAAAATTTCAATAATCAAGTTTCTTTTCTTTTGAATCTACATGTAAAATTTTTTTAAGATTTTCTTTTGTCGAAAGGAATTACTGTTTTCTGAAGAATGAGTGGCAAAAGTTGAATTTTTGTTTACTTTTCATTAAATTCATTTTATGTTCGTTGAAAAAGGTTTTAAACAGATGTTACTTTTTAAATATCTCAAATATTTTCGATTTACATAGCTCCGTACAGTCATTCATTATTTTTACATTATTGTTATTGTGAACTAATTTGAAAATTTCAACAGATTCTAGATAATCGAGTTTCTTCCCTTTTGATTCTACATGTAAAATTTTAAGATTATCTATTGTGGGAAAGGAATGACCGTTTTCTAGACAATGAGTGGCAAAAGTAGAATTTTGTTTATTTTTCATGAAACTCATTTTATGTTCGTTGAACCTCGTCTTGAAGGAACGTCCTGTTTGTCCTATATATTTACGTGCAGTAAGCACGTAGAACAAGATAACTCATAAACTCCTGATTTGTATATGTTTGGAGTAGGGTCCTTTGCGTTACTTTAATCAAGTTATTTTTATTTACTTTATTAATTTAGTGAGGATTGTGAGTGATATAAGCAAGCGCGCAAAAGCTCTTGACTTCACGTCGATGCTTTCCACCTTCGATCATATGCAATCATATGCAGCTTTTTTAAGAAATATTTCACAAATTTAAAATTTTCAAGTAAAATGGACTATTGAACAAACACGCAAAAACTCCTTACTTCACGTCAGTGCTTTTCTAGAATTTTTTTTACTATAGGTTTACAGATTAGGAAGTTATTAAGTTGTAGTAGAACTATAAAGTAGAAAAATTTTAACTAACCTCTCCTTTCTATTCACAAGACAAAGTATAATAGTATTAATTTATTTGAATATTTTTGACAATTAATTTGGTAATTTTGGACGTTGTTGGCCAGACATTGAAATTACCTGGCGTCGATAAATTAAATAGTCTCAAATTGTAGAAATTACTATGTTTTACTACCAATAAAAATATATTTTACACATTTTCTTGTGACTCGAATTTCGGGAAATGAACTATCTCATCATCAGACAACTCTTGTCTGATGATGGGATAGTTCATTTCCCGAAACTCGAGTCACAAGAAAATGTGTAATATATATTTTTATTGGTAGTAAAACACAGTAATTTCTACAATTTGTTTTAATTATGATCATCTACCAAATAGTAACGGCTGAAACAAATCAGTATCTTAAATAGTCTCCGTGTCCAAGAAGCTGGGAACCCACACTTGGAATAATTTTAACGTTCGAGCAAAGAAACAAGTGCTCAAAAACGACTCTTTCAGAAACAATAACGATTGATTTCATAAAATATGTAGAAAATTGTTCTTTCTTACGTATCCCATCGCTTTTATTGTTCCCGTCGGTGTCGTTACCACAGCAAGTCATTCTTTTTTCAAAAAAACTCTGAGCATGGATGGATTTTGAACACAGCTACAGAAACTGAAATGTTAGGTGTAGAATTCAAAAGCAAAAGCGGTGCGATTAGAAGTGTTCTTATCGAGTAGATAAATATTTAATTACATATATCCCGGTATAACCCCCTATCTCTCCCCTCCCATATTTGATATTCGTGCAAACTACATGATAATTGGATTAATAACAATATTTTCCTCAAAAAAATATAAGTACGACGTTGAAAGCACAAGGGGGCTACACAGATATCGAAAAAATACGGAATTGTGTTTTTTACATATAGTGATATCAATATGCAAGATGGGGCAGTGACGGTTTTCAAAAATTCATAAAATTCTCAATTTTCGCGTTAAAAAATTTTTATTTATATTTTTTCGTGTTCATAGAATTTACGATACTCAATGGTGGAAAACAACATCTGACATTTGGTGGTCACGATCAGCAATACACCGCTGAAGTCGTTCTTGCAAGTTGGCCGACACTGTCTCCAGCATCGCTCTGTCGATTACGGCAGTTTCCTTGCGAATTGCTTTCTTCAAATTTTGCAGAATTAAATGCCCATATACACTCGCCCACAAGAAATAATCACATTTCGACAGGTCGGAGGATCGAGGTGGCCACCAAACTGGGAAATCACACGATCTGGGAAATGATGGACCATTAATGAGTGTGCCGTGACTCTATCTTGCTGGAACTAGACACGTCGGATTGGAATTCGTCTTCGTAGTAACTCAGGCAAGAAGAGGGAACACTTAGATTCCGGTTAATGTTGAAGTGGCGAGAGAATTCAGGCTGAACTGACCGTGACAGGCTCGTTATTTTGGATTGAGCTTTGGTGCACGAATACAAGGTGTTACGACAACCACAGCTCCATGGCTTTGATAAACAAATGCTAAGATCCTACTCTGATCGTCCCTTCGGGGGGAAGTACCCCGTATATCATGAGTTGGACAATTTGGTCTTCTCAGATAAGAAAATTTTTACAGTTCAACAATTTGCGAACGAACAAAACGATCGTATTTACTTGATCGATCATTGTTTCTTCAATCGAAATCATTTGCGAGCATATCAAAGGCAAAACTAGCTTCGGTGATGGTTTGGGCAGCAATCACACGAAATGAACGTTCTCCATTTGTTTTCATACCAGAAGGAGTAGAAATTAATACTTCAATCTATAGACAGTTAGTGTCAGAAAGTTACTTAAAGTCTTGGGCAAGTAAACGATTCAAATCAGAATGTTGGGTCTTCCAGCAAGACTGCACCAGCTCACAGAGAGCACCATACCAATGGCTTCAAAACAATGTTCCAGCTGTACTCTTTGAAGGTGGTATGGATAAAGTTATTGGTTATGCAGCGTTCTTTGTCCAAACTGACATGCGACTACATCTTTCAGCAGCAGCTACTTTTCGAACGGATGTGCCAGGATTTTCTCTCTTACTCTGAGCAAAATTCTTTCTTCTGCAGCAGCGTCTTGTCTTCGTATATAACTACCAATCCTCTTTCTTCGTGAAGATCCAAATGAACTTAAACTATTATATATTCATCCGAATATTTTATGAGATGGAGCTCTTCTATAAGGATAAGCAGCTATATAAAGAGAATAAGCAGCAGTTTTGCTATTGTCGTTTGAGCGACCATAAAAAATGCATATCTGCTAATATGAACGGTCCAATAATTTTTTTTAAGTGAAACAAATCAATATCATAAGATCAAAATAATAGTACAGCCATCCAACGCCACAACAACAAATTTTTCAAGAGTTAGTGAAAATTTGAGGCGAAGGGTGACTGCTTGTATCTAAAAAAATGGTGGTCATATTGAATGTCTACCTTAATTTACTATTTGTTTCAAATTCCTTAAATGTTCAATAAAAATCCCCTTAATTTCCAAGTATTCCTATCTTTATAAAAAATCAAATTTTAAAATATTTGAGGCCGATTTTCTCGAAAACGGTGAGGTTTAGAGCCTTCGACCATTTATAAAAATACTCTCCGGTAATTTCAATTCTGGTGTAAAATATCAGTTGCGTTTATGTTGAGAACGTTTTATCATAACATAACCTTTTTATCTACGCCAGTGAAAATATTTGACACATTGAAGAAACATTAAAAGTTAACTTTCAACAAGCAGTGTGCTTGTGTTGAGTCACATAGAAATATCTTCAGCTATTTTGGAATTATCGCAAAAAATGGAGTTATTTTTTCCAACTTTAACACCCTGTGTCTCGAAAATGAACAGAGTTAGGACCCACGTTTGTAGGAAATTTGTTCTTATTTTCATTAGTACCCAATCGGTTTGTTATACCTGGGACACTTTGTATAAAATACTTCATTTTAAATTTTTTGACACAATGAGAATGTTCAATAAGTGAATTTATAATCAAGCATTTCCCGGTACAGATCTTAGGAAATTAACTTTTTTCAAAATAATAATAATCTCTGCTTCGTATTTTTAAAACTATAGTTCTGTCTGTTGGAATAAATTAATGCAATTTCCCCAGTGAATTTTACGTGCGAATGTAAGTTATGGCCGATAAGTTAATTACGCCAATGAGCGCTATTTGTAGTTAGTACGTAATCTACGTAATCTATTCCACAATTCTCCCAGATAGAAATAAGCTATGAATATGACTCACTCGACTCAACAAAATATCTCTTTTTTTCAGATGATTCCTTCGAATATGCATTTGATAGTTGGTCGGATAATCTTCGGAAAACTTTATCGATTTTCTTATTCCACATGATTGGCTAGCTTTCCGCATCTTAAAAACATAGTTCAGGACTAAAAAACTTTGTATTTTGAATGATCGTTTTTAGAGAATTTTTCGAGCTTAACGAAGTCCATGAGATTCTGTCAAGCATAGAACTTTTTGTATTTGCGCTATCTTTAACAAAACTTCTGCATTAGACCTACCAGCAATTCCATTAGATCTACAGATAAATAGTTCGTACTTGAATGATAATCGTAATAATTATGACGATCGAACCAGACTTACCTCAGTCCAAAAATGGACGATGTCGAAGATACAGAGTATCAAAAATTTAATTTTTCCTAACAAGTGAGAGTTCATTTGAGCAACCGTTTTTGAACTGAATTTTTCTACAATTTGGTTAGTTTATCCCCCGTTCCATGTAAATGTTGATTAATCAGAAAAAAGAATTTTACCAACAGCTATTTCATTTCTGTTCAGTTTATTAATCATTATTTCGCAAAAATGCATTCTACGATCTGGATCGCCTTCTGCTTCTTCTACACGAAAATCATTTTATATGGATGAAGTTTTTCTTTGCGGTGACACCTTATGACAATTGTATGACATGACATTATTATTATATGATTTATGACATGATTTTCACGGGCAATTTGACGTGTACTTGTCGTTGAATCCTCTGCAACACTTAACAAAATATCCAATTTCAAAACTTCTTCTACGAATTGTGATTTTCTTCTTAATGGTTTAACATGTCCAAGTTCTCCGAATTGTGCATGAATTTTAGACACAGTACTTTGTGAATTATTAGGTAACTGAGGATACCTCTGATTAAATCAGTTTGCCACTTCAACTTGATTTCTGCAATTATTCCCGTAACCGATCTTCATTAAAAACTCATTTCGGTGAGTTTCAGTTAAATATTTCAATATAACTTCTATAAGAAATAGGTTTTCAATTAGGAATTTACTATTTCAATGTAAATCTAAACACCGCAACATCTCACTGATAACAAACCACATTATTTGCAGATTTTCCTTATTTGTCGGCATATGCAGATAGTTTTTTAGGTACTCATGACAAAAAATGTTAACAAAACCAAGATCCATGAGCGTATAGAGAATTGATTTAGAACATTTTCCCAACTTAATTGATGATAAGTTCAGAAATCTCATAAGTCTGTATTTTGGTTTTTTAACAAATACTGTCATTTAAGGCGTGTTAAATTATTAATTTCATTATTCACACGCTATCATTCATAATAGACCATACATGATATATTTAATTAAAATCAGGTTTTTAAGGAGCTTTAAAAAATATACTTGATGTTCCATTTAAAATAAAGAGTACGGACTACGCTGAACTTGAGCGAATTACTAACATAATGACACAAATAATTTTATTCCATAAGTGGTCTCCACACTAGATGTGAACAACATAAATAAATCTTAAAACCTAAAAACTTAAGTAGCATTATGCCCGAGTTTTTTATCAAGAAACAGTTTCCACCAATTTTGATGAATCTCTCACTATTCCCGAAAATCGAAAGTGTAAATAAAAATGAAAACAGAGAAAGGTCAGACTGTGGTGGTGCCAGCAAGTCGCCGTCTTTTTCATAATCTGCGTAAACAATATTCATGGGAAAGATTAAATTGGGGAAGGATAGTTGGGAGCGAAGAAGAAAACAAACATAACTCACCGTATTTATCCGGAAGTTCCGAGTCCTGCGCCATTACGAGTCCTCAAAACACTGAAAATATCGAAAATGTTATCAGATGAGATAATTTATACATGTTGTTTCTAATTCGGAGGTACAAACGAAGAAGGGTGATTATTTGTATAATGTTGAGAAAGAATAAAAATTTTACAAGCATGGGCCGCAATAAATTAAATACATCAAGAGTTATATCGGGGTATATTTTGGTGTTTTTTTCCAAACATTCCAACAAACTCATCTTAAAACCTCTGTGACATTAACGAACGATTTTGAGTTTTTATACCCAATTTTCTTGTATTGGTTAGTTTTTAATTTTGTCATTACGTTTAACTCTAAACATTAGAGCTATCTGAAGATTGAGAATAATGAGGAAATACTTATAAAAGCTTCTATTTTGAATCAAGTATATGAAGATTTCTGTAGTCATTTTTAGGTTTTTACACCAATGTATAAATTTTCGTATACATGTATGCATACAGTATCATAAATGAGAAGTAAATATTTTTCTAGGCAAGTATTAATTTTATTTGAATCAAATTTATAGATTTTTTTCATATATAAAAAGTGAAAATTTTCAGAAATCTGTTTTTCTATTTTTATTTTTTAAAACAGTTATAGTAAATACAATATAAGAATTATTTATTTTTTTAATTCATAAATTCAATATCCAATTTAAATATGAAATGGTAAATATGTGTTAATCGTAGGGATTTATTATAGTTTTCAAATTTTGATTATTTGACACTTTTTTTTAAAGTTTCAAGTCGCTTTTCGTGCACGGTATAGTTTGGTTCTGATATTATCTATTTTGCATTTTTGAGATAGTCTGAGGAGCCCGTGAATTATATTTTTTTGGCGTGATTTAGGAAGATGCGATATATATTTTAATGTTTATTCTGCATTATTGAGATCAGGGTTTGCTAATCAATAAGTTTTTTACGATCGAAACAGCTTTGTCAATCTGTCTGGATCTTGGGAATGTAAGTTATGTAATTTCATTATTCTTTTTATTTCCGTTATTTTCGAAAATTATATTTCAATTTGTATTTTGTATCATTCAAATCGGGATTTGTTAATCAATAAGTTTTTTGCGAGCGAAACAGTCTTGATCGTGGGAATGTATATAATAGAGAGAGAAAAGATATTTATTGCTCTAGCAAATGGCTAACGATTTAAGTCTTTCAGACAAGTCATGTTTCTTACAATTCTGTATAATTTTGAAAATTTTCATTATCTATAAAAACAGAAACTTAGTTTTTTAAGATAATATGAATTTAATTTTTTTTCAATTTAATATATAAATTTTAGAGGTATTTCTGTATTTATATTTAGATAAAATGAAAAAATTAAATATTTTTACAGTGATATGAACCATCCCTGATATATTCATTAAAAAATCGAAACACTAAAGAAAAACGAGTTGAATATACGATAAAAGTCAGAAAATATTGTGTGATGTAACAATGAAACAAGGAATCCATCTAAAGCCCATTCAAAATAAAACGTAACCAAGATAGGAGGACAGTTTGAATCGGACCAACAGTCGACCGGATAAGAGAGAAAGTTGCAAACAAAGAATTTGAACGTCGAGGGAGATCAACGAACCTCCGGGAACCCTGGACCGTTCCAGACACCGGTGAAACTGAATTGGGATTGAAAAAATTAAATACCAGAAAAAGGACCTATCCTGGAAACAACAAATTGAATTCTGAATTATTATTTATAGCACATCGAAGATCGAAGAGGATCGTTTTCAAAAACAAGCACGTTCTCGACCTAATCTCGAAATTACAGAATCGCATTTTGCTGACAGATGAATAAATGATAAATGTGATTAAGCCGTAATTCCCAACTATCTCTTTACCTTGAAGACAAAACAGTAGTATTGCAACAAACAACGGATGTTACCACGTTAATCGACTTGTTTACCAACAGATCTAAAGAGCTGCTGCAATGATAATTAATATTTTAAATAATTCGTCACGACAAATAAATTGTTTACTCATAATCTATAGATCTCACCTATGTTTGTCTAGATCAATGTTATATGTCACAAAGCAACAAACGGAACAAAAATTTTTAGGAGCATGTCAAGGCAAATCACAAACGGAGCACCCTCACCTTCGGACAGCTGATCGCAGACTGTTGTCTGTCTGTTCTTGTATTATTTCTTTCCTTCTCTATTCGCTCTGATTCCAAGTGATCCGACATGATCTAAAGGCTTGCTTGAACGCGACGATTTGTATCTTCGATACTAGAGAAGTAATCGAATTTATACACATCAAAGTTAAGACGTGCTCAAAATTTACGGATATTATAAAAACCCCGAATAAACAGTTTGATTGTAAAACATACTTGAGCAGTGTTTCGTTTACAAGGTGAGTCTTTTTTGCGCGCTTGTTCCAGGGAAAAACGTGTTGTCGTTTTGCCTAAATGCTGGTCCATTCCTAAACGGCCTAATTTTTTAACGGAAAGAGCTAGAGACTTGAATCTTTATGGCCTAAATAGAATCGGTCTAATTGTTTGCAGTTACCCAATTTTCCTAATATTTCAGAAGCTACTGATCCAGTCGAAATTAAATTTAATGTTTACGTGTATAATAACGACACAAAGATCTATGGTGTGCGTTGCGTGGCAACATTGTTCTATCTGATTTAATCAAATTTGTTTATGAGTCCATTCAAATTTATGACAAGTTTTCGGAAATGTGCAAGTTGTCGCAACAGAAAGTATATTAATTTATCATACGGCATTCAAAACGGGGACAAAATCCATCTTCCGTATCGGTACGGAGTTATTGCTTCTCGATGAGTCAAAACATACCTTTTAGTCCTACTAAAAGGTATGTTTTGTCCCAGGATTGACGGCTTTTATAGCTTTGTTCGATCCGCTTATCTTGTTGAGGTTTTCTACCTTTCCACGTTCCTTGGAAGTCTATTCTGCATTGAGTTCATGATATCTCAAAATCACCAACCAACCAAACATTAAAAACTCAGGTATAAATTCAATAAATTTATTTTCATTCACAAAATGAATTCAAGTTTTCGTTCAAATATCGAATGTTGTGAATATTTGAATGAAATTGAACTAATCGGTTGTTCAAATCTTGACGTAGCAATACTAAGTAGGCAGGCTTAAATTCACAAAGTCGAATTATAGTATGTGAACCAACCTTTAGTAGAGTACGATGAGTGTCCACTGTGGATTCAGGCGATCTAGTTGTACGTGGTGGAATTTACTGATAGGCTTCAACATAAAGATTCGGAAAATTACAGATCAACATTATTATACCTAATTAGATGATTTCAACTGAGATAAAATCCGGAAATTGTTCGATACCAAGAAAAAGATAAAAGGATAAAATTAGAAACTTTGTTCTGGGTAAATTTTACAATACCTATTATCAAAATTCAAATCGATGATGTTTCAGATCTTTATCTACTTCTATCAATTTTAAATACACTTAAAACAGAGAGTTATTGCAATTTAATTAATAGATATTAATTCATGATTTACATTAGGAAAGAATAATAGTCCGTTACTTTGTGATAGTTCATTTTAAAAGGGAATAAAAGAAGAAATTACTACTACTACTTATTTTATATATAATATATAATTATATCAGGTTTTTAAATCAAGAAATTTATTATACAGTGTTGAATGTTCTTAACTAAGACCATTAAAGTGCCTTATAAACTTTGTGTGATTTTTTTTGTGAGCATAGAACATAGAGTATCTTGGATATTAGATGTGAATGTTCCTGCAAATCACATATTTCTGAAGATTGCATTCGGTAAGTCTATTTATTGTTAATTGATTTTATTATTTTTTATATGTAAAGTTGAACTGGTCTTATCTGAATTTTAATTATTTTTTGAGGATGTGCTACATGTTTTGAGATTTTTTGAAGTAATTTATTCAAATATATTAAATAATTCAAATAAATTAGTTTTTGAGAAGTTCTTGAAATTATGTTTTATATTTTTGAGAAAGAGTTATTCTTCATAAATATAGGATCAGAAAACAATACATTTTGTAACAAATAGGGCTTCGTATGTTTGTCTGAAGAGTTCAGTACGCATGCCTGGAACGAAACAAAAAATGTTCGTTTATTTATTTATTAATTTTAATTGACAATTTATATTGGTTTTTCTTAATTCCATTTGATATTGTATGATGAATTTCGATTTTATACGTCTATTAAATATGAGCAGTGTTTATAAAGACATTAATTTAATTCTTAAAGTTTCTTAACTACATTTTTTGAAATTAAAATTGTAGAAGACTAACAGATTAAATCTGTTTTGATATTCAAATTTTTTAGAAATTACTAGGTTTTCTATCACTTTTTATTACTGAAGTTTCATCGACTCGAGTTCCTCAGTTTTTATTACATTTACAAACTGAATAACTAATTGTATTTCAAAGGTTTTATATATTCATTGAAGGCTTCGGCTTGTGCAAAACTTCGAGAGGTCCGTCTGCTCGTTCAATAGTTTCATTGTGTCGTGCTTATTCTTGAATACCTCTATCGATTCCAGGATGTCTAGTTTTTTGCCTTGTCAAAAAGTTAAAAATGTTAAAAAGTTTTCTCAGCCCTTGGCAGATCATTCGCAGATCTATCTACCTTGGATTGTGGTCTGTAATTTGTTTAAGATTTCCCAGAAATCAACGTCAAGCCGGAAATGGGTGACCAGGCAAGTCGGACTGGTTAACAGAAAAATGATAGGCATTTAAAAAAAAATTCTACAGCCTGTGACGGTTTTTTTACTCGTTTTGCCAAAAGTCTTCACTTTTTCATTTTTTTTAAAATTTAGCATTTATATGTGAAATAACGACAGACCGGAAAGATGCGAAAAATGTAAAAATATTTTGAATAAAATATTTTTTATCAGTTTTAAACAACAGACGTGCATTTTCCACAAAAATATTCCGGTTTCATACTTCTGCTCCTTTGGCTAGTCACCAAGAAACCAAAATGTTAATTCGATAAAAATTTACGATAATTAAGTGTTTTACTTTAATCGACATTAATACGAATTCCCGTCAAGTAAACAACGAAGCATTCAAATATTAGTATCAGTCAATCAAAAACTTTGGATATTTCGAATATAATGTTTCAATATAAAGTTGTTATTGTTTTCATTTGGTACTGACCTTCGTTAACACTTGTATAAATTGTTAGTCATTCGTTTATTAATTATTCACTTCTCTTCAAAGCCTAAAGCACATGTTGAGAGGTAATGAACTTGTCCATCACATATATACGACGCCTGAATAGAAAGATAACAGAAGCGATAAGGAATTCATTCAGCTCTCTCCACAAATAAAACTCGGATCTTGTGATATCGAACTGAGAACGCACGTCATAATCTTGCGATGGAATCGGTTTAATGAAATAATTAAAAAATCCGACCGCGTCTCAACCTTGCACTGTTGAAAATTTGGAGCAAATTTCTTCGAATTAACCACTTTATCGTTCGGACGTAGTCGAACGAACAAAACGTTTCGAATTAAGGTCGTCCCTGAAAAGAAATATACTTAATAGATAAATATGGACAGTGGCGGATCGTGTTAAAGAGCAACGGGATTCCGGTACTAAGCATCTTCAGGTAAGTTGTATCTTACATTTTGGATAACTGAATCTGTTTTCGAAATCGGTTGCTATATATATATATATTATATTTCTACAAATGGTTAGGTCGGTAACACGCTCAAATCGGATATCATTTTTATGCAGCGGAAGGGGTTAGAAGGGGCAGGTTACAGCCAGCATACACCTACAACTGCACTTTCGGTAACCAGTGCAGAACCTAATCGTTACAAATGGTTAGTTTAAAGGTAAGGGTAACTGTGGCATGCCCAGGAAATCTCCTTGAAGAGGGGATCTAACATAATTCGAGTCGACCGTAAAAGTTACTATCCAATGGACTGTATCTGGCCTCCTCGGGGTGGTCAAGGCCCAGGAAGTCTCAGATATTACTGAAGAACGAACCGAACACTACCTGAAAGGGTCACCAACACTAATCCTGGGGATATCACAATACCTCGGAACAATGATCTAGCAATCACTCACACATTCTCACAGTAGCGTCGGATATCCGGAGCTATTAATTGTCTCTATAAGATACGTCGTCCTCTACCAGGACTACTCAGCGATTTACCCTAAAGAACGCCACTGGTTCACAGGGTATACAATCTCTCAAAGTAAGCGGGCCATGCATATGCCAAATATGTAACACTCCGACATTATAAAATAGATCACCTAGGCGTGTTAATGTTACAATGAAAGCAAAAAAAGAAATAGGTAACCGGGGGATCACACAAGACTACATGCATATCAGTTACGTATCATGAATATCATGAAAATTACAAATAAGGAACCTCTATTAATAAATACAACAAACAGCAACCAGGCACCGAGAGAAAGTATACAATACAAATAGATAACTTGTGAGGATTGTGTTTTAGTTATATACAAAGGCAATTCATTTTAGTTAAAACATTCCGGTCGGATTAAATCACACTTTTACTTACTAAGAGTTACCAAGGGGTACTGTTATATAAATTCTATTAAACCGAGTATGTTTTTAAGTCGCTCAGGAGGTTCATTTCCAAGAACCTTCCTCTCTACAGCTTCTAAATACAATGGGAATGCCATAAGGACGTTCGTCTCTTTGTTATTGTCACCAATCTTCTACGTGGCAATTTACAGTGCCACAGAGTATTTGACAGTATATACAATGACGTAATGGTGGAATATATATAATCTATGAGGGATTCTGTGACTTGTATGATCCTTAGAGGAAACTGATCTCTTCGGTTAGTTTGTGAAATATTGAAAATTCATGTGAATTATTTGTTTTACTATCTGTTAAATCAAGAAAAGTAATAGAGTTATTATGTTCGGTTTCCATGGTGAATTATATTGAAGGATGTATATCGTTGATAAACAAAAATAATTTCTTTAATTCAAAAGTCTGTCTGTACCTGTGAAGCAAGAGAAAATATCGTCTACATATATATATATATATATATATATATATATATATATATATATATATATATATATATATATAAAAGAGATACACCAGCTAAGAACGGTAAAGATTCTGCCCCTGATAATCTCCACGAATGGATTGGTTGAGAGCCACCTGGCAGAAAATACGGAACTCCTTGAACTGGATCAGGAGTTGATAAGTAAAGCTCAGAAGGAGGTGATCCTCTGGACAACAAGAATTGTTAGAATGTTCCTTACAGCTGCCTAGAAGGTCCTTGGTCGTTAAGACCCGGACCTTCTAGAGGAAACTCCCATAATGGTGATTATTAAAAAAAAAAAAAAAAAAAAAAAAAAAAAAAAAAAAAAAAAAAAAAAAAATATATATCAATAAAAAAAATATTTCATGAGGGGATTTTGGTGAATTTCAGATTCAATATTGTTCATGAATATTCCTGCTAATAAAGGACTAAAAGGATTTCCCATAATCAAACCTTTTTCAGATTTAAGGGATCTACCACAATTCTACCGAAACTTCGCCGAAGGTCTGTGGCAACTCTGCGCAAACTCCATCGTTTTGTTTGTCTATGGTCTGACCGGTGTATTTTTTTATTACCTTAAACTTAAACATGTTCAGCTTTGTGCTCACGAATTTCGATTTGCAAACAGCATTGGTATTCTCCATAGACTTATTATCCTAATCTTAATACGTCTATGGTAGTGAGCTATCCCAGACTTTACAGAGTAATCTGAAATATCCGGAATTTTACGTGGTAAAATATCTGGGATTATACGGAATACTCTAAAGAATGCTTACCTTTTTATCTTAATCATCATAGATTAACAAGAATGTATTCCTTTATCTATGGTGATCATCTAGTGGCGGGAGAATAGGACGTTACGTTCAGTAGATAACCCAAGTTACACTTGAACAAGGAAACTGTGACGGGAAGTTCAGAATACAAGGTTAAGTAAAAATACAATATTTGTTTGCGGAAGGCAGGGTTCCATACCTGACTATGTACGAGAGCTTGGTTCGGCTGTAGGGAAAAAGAGTCAGGGAGAAAAACCGTGACCTCTCTTCAGCTCCTATACATTCTTCAACCCTGTCCTTCCCTTTATTCATAAAATTAAGGTTCCAGAGATCGAAAACCTTTCTAATATCCTAAAACATATTTAGTGTGCAAGCAAAGGTAAATATAGCAATCAATTGAGTGAACACACAGATAACCTGGCAATAGGAACATGTAACAAAGATCTTCGAGGTAGTTTAACAATAACCCTTTGGTCAGGAATTCCCCATTCAAACACCTACTATCTAATTAGATTATTATAATCTGGGAGTATAATATCGATGTTCAGGAATAAGAACCATAGATTAACAATAATATATAAAGTCTTGTTGATCTATGATAAGAACCAACTCTACGCTCCTCCCTCGGGGTTATTTATGTTTATATTTTCACACGCGCACACGGCACAAGTCTACGAAGCGACCATAGACTCTTATTCCTGGCATCGACATTGATAAGTAGGCATAAAATTCCCTAGGTGGTTCTTCCCGCCTAATATTCCTTTTTAAAAATATGTCGATCTCTTCAGTAGGTATATCATTTGAAGAAAACTGCTACAGAATCGCATCGAAGCTTGAGCTGAACATGCTTTTGGTTTAAAAAAATTCAGAAGTGGTGAGTTTGCAGTGATAAGCAGAGAGCGTTGGAAACCACTGAAAAAGTTCACAGACAACATTTTGGAAAAAAATGTGAAGAATTTTCAAATATTCCTATCAAGGTGTTTTTCATTGAAGTTAGTAATCAGTGTTGCCAACAGAATTTCTAATATATAAACGTTAACTAAAAGCTTTTTGTTTAACAACCCCTTTTTGTCAAAAAATTTAAAATATGCATTACTAATAGTTGATTGTTCATTCCTAGTATATAAGAATAAGAATGTATTGTTGACTGTCAAGTGGTCATTTTTTTTCCTCCATGAATTTAAATGAAATTAGACATTCCACCATTACCTATCAACTCATGAAATCTACGCTAGATGGTTCTGGGGTCGATTTCCTTCTTTTTATTTTTGTAAATGAAGTAACGTAAGCGTGGCTAATCAAGGCACGAAAAGGTAAATTTCTCTTTTAAATCATTGACGAATTGATGAGTGAATAAATTTTCATAGACACGTGCAAAATTAGAAGGGAATTTAACATTTTTAACTGGGCGAATGAGATATATTTGGATTGACATTTCAGTTTCGGGACAAATGTCAATAAACCTACTACAACAAACATAAGTGTCTGTCCTGCACCCATTTTCACAAAAATTCTCGTTTTCACCATCATTTGTTGATTTACTTTCGCAGAAAAATGAGCAGCTCTGAGGAGGTTTCATGGATTTCATGGTTTTGCGGTCTTAGAGGAAATGAATTCTTTTGTGAGGTTAGTACTATAAGTTCTTTAGATCGTATTTCAATTTAACGGCTCAATTTCTCTTTCAGGTTGATGAAGATTATATTCAGGATAAATTCAATTTGACTGGGCTCAATGAGCAAGTACCACACTACAGACAAGCTTTGGATATGATTTTGGATCTCGAACCTGGTATTTGTTAAAATTTTAAAATCCTTTTATTTGCTTGACTTGTTTAACGCTTTTTATGTTCAACTATGAAGACGGATAATTGACGTATTTTACAGATGATGATTTAGATGATAACCCTAACCAGTCCGATCTTATTGAACAAGCAGCAGAAATGCTCTATGGTTTGATACATGCAAGATACATATTGACCAATAGAGGCATTGCTCAGATGGTTGAAAAATATCAGTCTGGAGACTTTGGATTCTGCCCCAGAGTTTACTGCGAATCACAGCCTATGCTGCCATTGGGTACTGGATGAAATTTTATGATTGATTGTAGAAGAATTTAACTGATTAACTTTTTAGGTTTATCTGATGTGCCTGGAGAGGCAATGGTGAAGACCTACTGCCCCAGATGTATGGATGTGTATACGCCAAAATCGTCCCGTCACCATCACACAGATGGTGCTTATTTTGGTACCGGCTTTCCTCATATGCTTTTTATGGTTCATCCAGAGTACAGACCTAAGCGTCCAACTAATCAATTTGTACCTAGGTAAGTAACGTTGCAACACTATAAACGGCATTAATTGTGTTCCTTGTGCTTTCCAAATTGAGTTTTTAAAAATGTAATGAATCATTGAGGGATTTTACAGAATATTCAAATATATATTTGACTTTCCTCTTTTGCAGTTTATGTATTGAGTAATGTATGTAGATTATATTATAATTAGAACACCAAAAAAAATATTTTTTTTGAGGATTGCGGGTGATATGAACGAGGACCCAAAAATTAAACATTAACCTTTATCAAGTATAAACGGAATAAATTAATTTTAATTTCTAACCTTAGCAATTTGTTTCAGATTATTTGGTTTTAAAATTCACCCACTGGCATATCAGTTACAGCAACAGGCTGCATCCACATTCAAATGTCCCGCTAGGAACTTCAACAATGGCAAACGTTAAAATAGATGAATTGTATGTCAACACTAATAGAAACGTGGTGGAGCATGTTAGTTTGAACTATCTCTTAAATTTTCGTTTTGTTCAAATAATTTATGAATTATGAAATTGAAACTTGTACATTTTCATCCTAATTAAGGCTACAATAAACGAACTCTCTTGTTATCCAATTGATCCGTCATCAAGTTAGAGAAATCGCTGAAACTTCCAAGCATTCCGTTCTGCAAATTGGCCCTATCTCAGGATCGACCAACACATCCGATCACTTGTTATTTTTAGTACTATGATTTCAATAAATACGTTTATTCTTCTCTCTGTTCTTCTTACGTCCGCCATTTTTTTTTTTCTGTTTCTTTCTAGTGAAGATTGGTACAATTCATACAGGTAAGTTTTTTTAACAGTAGGAAGACATCGTCAAAATCGCCTTTATAAAATATTAAGGGGCAAAGATATAACGCACTTAAATTGAATTGCTAGTCAAGTCCGGTTCTGTCACCTAGAACTCTAGGCCATAAATATTGTACCAAAGACCAGATGTTAACAATTGATGGCGATTGGAGTAGTTATTCACTTTGAAAGCAAATTAGTGTAGTCGATTGATCAATTTAGCCAATCAATAAGTTTTTGTCAAGTAGGCCAAATGAACCAGTACAACATTTATGTGTCTGCGATCTCCAAAGATCGGACAAAATTGAAAATTATAGCAAGTAAACGGAAAATCGTGTGGGAACGATAGTGCTTCTCTCAAGTAGATCAGTCTTTCGACTTGCATCCTACTTTTTTTGCAGACCTCGCCGGAAAAAAGGCTTTCGATTGACAAGAGCATTTTTGAGGTCAATCTTCCAGGGTTGGTTGTCATTACGCTTACTGCTTTAATTATTATAAGGTATAGGACAATCAGCAATACGACTTATTCTTGTTTTTGACTCTCGTGAATTTGTTGAATGCCGAATACTCATCCAAATAATGAACTCGTCGATACAATTCTGATATACGGCAACAAGCAAAATGCTACTGCAGATTGCATGCAGAAAAATATTTGTTTATTAATTTAGTGAATTTGAAAATCGGTGGCGTAGTGAGCAAATACGCTGCCTATGGTATCAGAGATTGCGGGTTCAAATCCCGCTGCGCCCATGGGTGTGTTTGTGTGCGTTAGCTAATGATATATCAGTGAATCGTATAATAATAAAAATTGTCCAAAGTCCATAATGAATGAGAATGAAAGATACAAAAATTAGTGACTGGCTACATAACCTTGGAGTTGAAGGCCATAAAAAGAGAATATGAATGAATGAATGAACTGTAAAAGGTATCAACCAATTTGACAGAAGTTTGAATTTGTTTTGAATCTGATAATAGAATTATCTGTCATTTTACTCACAAATAGTTGTAAACTACAAAGAAAAATAATAGAATATTCGAGCCACGATATCAACAATGGAATTGGATAAAAAGTTATCTTCCATTCAAGAATTGTCAAAATCTTTGCTTTCGAAAATATTTGGACTTAATGTCAACTCCAAATATTTAATTTTAGAACCTGCAGTTATTAGACCTTTGGAAAAAATTTGCGGAGTGAAATGGCTCAGGTAATTAATGTTCAAAAATAAATACTCTGATAAATTTTTGTGAAAATTTCAGATCAAATGGAGTGGAAAAGATTTTCAAATTGGACGATAATCCTCCGTTATTCGATTCTAGAGCTGTTTATTACATCATATATTCCACATTTCCTGTTTTTAAGCATGTGCTTGATCAGATCCGTTCTTCTGTTGATATCAGTAATCCTCCAATCAATAAGTTTCATGTTCTTGTAATGCCTCAGTCTACCTACGCATTCGAGAAGGAATTGGAAGAATATGGACTTTCGCATTCAAACAGAGATTGTATCGTTAGATTACATTCTTTTCAGTGGTTGCCGATTCACATTGATTCTGGAATTTTAAGTTTAGAATATCCTTCAGCTTACAGTTCCATGTTCATAAATCAAAATATGAGTTATATTCCTATGTTTTCTAAATGCCTATGGCAATTATTATTGGTTTTAGGTAAAGCAAACTTCATTATTGCTCTTGGTCAATATTCCAATATTATTTTATCTCAGTATGATCAACTTTGTGAAGATAAGGGATCTAGCGATAAATTGGATTCAGATATAGGTGGATTGATCCTGTTGGACAGAAACTTGGATTACTCGAGTGCCCTATTGACACCAGGGATATACTCGGCACTTTTAAAGGAAATTTATAATGTGAAAGCCGGTCACTGTGAATTCAAAGTGGAGGAAAATGAGACCAAGGTAGACAGCACTTTTAATCCCACAATAAAAAAAGATCCGGTGATGGTAAATATGGACAGTCAAGTGGACCCTGTGTATGCCATGACCAAAAATAAATACTTTACAGAAGTCACATCGGTCTTGAGCAACTTAACGAAGGAATTAAAAATGGAAAAATTGAATTCTAACGATATGTCTATCGATGAAATAAAAAAATACGTCCAAACTCAACTGGGTCCCACGAATTCCCGGAAAAAAATAATTTCCAATCATTTAATCTCTGCCGAAACCATCATAAATTGTCTAGGTTGGAGGTTCGAAAATATATGTGAATGCGAATGGAACATTATCAATAACATTTCGAAATCGAGCAACTTTAATTATTTAATGGAACTGACCTGTATAGAAAACAGCAAGTTGTTATCTTTGAGACTTTTCTGTCTGATGGTGATAACTCAGAATTTGAACGAGACTGAAATCAATACATTTTGGGAAAAATTTCTGCATCAGTTCGGATTCAAGTACTCGTACGTGTTACAGAACTTGATAAACGGGGGCATCATCTCTGATTGTAGAACTTCCGTCGGGGGAAATTTATTTCCGAACTTGTGGCTGCCGCGTTTGAACACTAGCCAGTTTTATCTGGTCGCGCATCGGCTAAAGCAAATTCCTTCCGATAAAGATAAATTGGACTTTAAATACCCCACTTGTCCGAGTTACGTGTTCAGGGGTTCTTATATTCCGCTAATAGCCCAGATCGCGAGCATGGTATTGAATTCGACGCCACTGGACGAAATGAAAACGAAACTAGATGGATTGGGCAACTTAACGGTAAGAAACGAAAGAAAATATCCGCTACAGACTAGGACCCTACTGGTGTACGTGATCGGCGGAGTGACTTACGCCGAAATCGGTGCCTTGAATTTCATCGAAGCTTTAACAGGGGCCAGGATTATAACTCTTAGTGATCGGATTATAAGTGGAAACGACTTGATGGACAGTTTTTTGAATAATCCGAAACGATAAGAAAGGGACATTCAGTTTTACCGGACCAAGAATGCCTCTAATTGGTTGAAGTTTCCTGTATGGGAGGGGATCCGAAAACAAGTCTTTTAAATTACTCTTCTTAGGTGCATTGTGATTAATGGTTAATTGTTTTACCGTTTGATAAACATTTAAACATAGAGATCCTTTAAAACATTTGTTGACATCATTGTAACATTTTTTTGTAAGCATTTATAATGCAGGTGTTAAGCATTACCTAAGAGATATATGCAAATTTTGTTTATTTTCTATGGTAGTGATGACAGTTTGGTAATAGAAGAATGTTCTGTGAGTTTGTCAAAACCCTTTAGTTATTTTTTATGATTTGCAAAGTCTAGAAATGCACTTGCGTTTAGTTTTTTATTTTATGTTTACCTTCATAATTGGCATTGTTTTGTTCAAGTCTTATGGATTTTAGGTATAATACTGTTAATTGTAATCATGGCAAAAACTGGAAAACTTGTATGTTCGAAGATCTTACAAAATGGAGAGTACTTTTTAAGAAAATAGTGAAAAGCACTGATGTGAAGTCGGGAGCTTTTGAGCGCTTGTTCATATCACTGACGATCCTCCTAAATGCTAAATTTAAACTCTATTGTTTGAATGATTCCGATAGTGCTCATCCCGACTTTGCTAACAAAATATATACATATTTTTTTAATCTTCAAATTATACGAATTTTACACGAACGTGCTCGTCATTTTTCTACTTCCAAGTGCCAATTTACAGGTGGATCGATGTGTTTAAAAAATATTGGATAGAAATTAGAACAAATTTCAAATGTGACTAACTACGCGGATAAATTTTTTTTTCTTTTCGTTGTGACTTATGGCATCGACTGCTATGGTCATTAGCCATACCCCACCACTTGACATACACAAATACACCCATGGGCGCAGCGGGACTTGAACCATATTTAAATCAACTATCAAGGTTAGTTAATGATATAATTGAAATGAATTCTATAGAAACCCATTAGAATAATGGATATTTTAATGAAATTTGAAAAAAATGTTTTCAATTTAACATTCTGAACTCTAAAAAAAAATTATTTCTTTAAAATCAACACAACTCAGTGAAAAAATATACATTTATTCATATAATTACAATTTGTGACCAAATGAGTTATCATAAACTTGTAAATAAAAAAATAATAGAAAATGTGATGTTACAATGAAAAGCAAAATAGTGTTTGAAATGAAAAATAAAATAAATATTTATTCGAAGAATCGAGTGTACAATTCAATAAAACATTTTCGCAACAATTAATACAATAGAGCTCAACAAGACGGATCTAAATTCAATAATAAACGATCCAAAAAATATATTATTTATTATTATTATACGTACCTACATATTTACATACAGCATTGAAAAATAAATATCGGCTAGTATCTTACTTAAAAAACAAGAAAATTTGTTAAACGTGCATCAATCATATCAATAAAACGTGAATTAAAATACATTTATTTATTCATAACTAGAAATTGTCCAGATAAAACAAACAGAAATAGGTGAAGCAAACAAACTGGAGCAAAATATTAATAAACGGGATCTTCTCCTCGTGTGTTAATAAAGATATCAATGCGACAAAAGTCAAAACGTGTCAACGAATAAATTAAAAGTTAATAATAAATACTTTCAACAAGCTATGACTAGTTCTTGGAAAATCAACTTTTCCGACGAGACTGTCGGAAGAATGTACAAAATATCACTTTATTTCACTGGTTCAACTTGATACATTTATTTTTTCTTCGCCTCCCTCCCTCCAGCAAGTAGGAGACGTCAAGCACCTGCTTGGTAGGCATCTTACTTAACAATTTCAATAAAATATTATTCAGTCTACTTTTTTGCTCGTTCAGGTCCTGAAATATGCAATATATTAACACTAATTATATAAATTATTCAACTATAAGTTTATAGAAGACTACAGAAATGCTACAATTAGTTAATTCAAAATATGAACTATTATACGTATTTCACGGTTGTTGGCAATATTCAGATAGCCCCAAAACTTATTTTAGAATTAGACGCAATAACAAGATTAGAAGACAAATTCTGAACAAAAACCCAAAACACTATCAGCTATGCCTGATAATAACTATGAAATTAAAACCTAAAAATAAAATTATGTGTCTTAACTAAAAAGTTATTATCAAGCAGACAACATGGGCATAGTTGACATTTACTGAATTGTTTCAGTTGTTACTATTTGGTAGTTGATCATAATTAAAACAAATTGTAAAAATTACTATGTTTTACTACAAAAAAAATTATATATTACTCATTTTCTTGTGACTCGAGTTTCGGGAAATGAACTATCCCATCATCAGACAACTGAAGACCTAACAGTGGTACAGAGCTATTTAAAACAAAAGTGATAAATATTTTGAATATTTCAATAGATTCTAGATAACACCTAATAGTGGTACAGAGGTTTACAAGCGGAACGTGATAAAAAAGAGGGGCTTTCTAACAGATATCGAAATGTCGGCAATCAACAAAGAAGGTTGTTAAACAGATGGTACTAATTTAAATGGGTACCATTCAAACAGTCGAGTTTAAATTTAGCCCGGTCGAACGAATAGGATTAGAGCCTTGAAGCTTTCAGGGAAGGTTTGGGGTTTAAATAGCGCAGCTAAGTTCGTTAATGAACGAAATCGGTTGAATAGTTTCGCAATTACTCACGTTTGAAAATGTTCCTTACTTTTCCCCATATTTTCGAAACTACAGTTTCGATCAATCTAAAATTCAGCATTTAGAAGTAGAATAATAACGCGCATGTTCGAGCGAAATTTCGTGAGGATCCTATAATTAGAGGACAAAAATTTTTTTTGTGATTAATTAATGGTCTCAAAGCTTCATTTTTGGAAAATATTCAAATTGTTCTTCATATGTAGTGACTACCTGTATTTCTAAATTTATTTTTGCAGACTCTGTGGTAGCTTCTAGTTTCCTCGAGTTCGAGGATTCTGGAATCGAGTTGAACTCTTCTTGGCGACTGTTAGTCTTCAATGGCTCCTTTTGGAAACAAGGCTACCACGGAAGGGTGTATCGGCCCACAGGGGTATTCGGACACGTGGTCCGATGGTACCCATTTAAATGGGTACCATCTATTTAACAACCTTCTTTGTCGATTGCCGACATTCCGATATCTATTAGAAGGCCCCTCTTTTTTAACCCGGTTTTTTATCACGTTCCGCTTGTAAACATCTGTTCCACTATTAGGTGTTATCTAGAATCTATTGAAATATTCAAAATATTTATCACTTTTGTTTAAATACCTCTGTACCACTGTTAGGTCTTCAGTTGTCTGGTGATGGGATAGTTCATTTCCCGAAACTCGAGTCAAAAGAAAATGTGTAATATATATATTTTTTGGTAGTAAAACATAGTAATTTCTACAATTTGTGTTAATTATAGTTGACATTGTTTTGGATTTTTGTTCAAAATTTTTCTTGAATGGGTAGGTTTCTAATTGTATTTAATTCTTAATGTTAATGTTATCTGAATATTGGCAACAACTTCTATTTTGAATCAAGTATTTTATCATTTCCGTAATCTTTTTTGAGTTTTCTCACATTAATGGATAAATTTACGTATACGTGTTGTATACAATACATCAAAAAAAGAAAAAGAAATGGACAAGTATTAATTTAACATTAATCTAATAGATATTTTTAATAGTGGATTTTTAGTACTGTACTCACTCTAACTTTAGGAGCGGAAACGCATCTCGATTCCGAGACTGTGGAATTCTTCTCGTCCTGGGTCTTCCTGGATTTCGTCCTGACAGCCGAAGAATCGCCTAAATCGTGAGGCGTGTAGGTCCTGCTGATCTTCAGTCTCTCGGGGAACCGCTCGAAGACGTAACTTTTCGTACATATCGGATACTTGGCCTTTGACACTTTGTGGAAGAGACGGGCCGACTTGTCCACCCGATACTCGCAGATGTAGACATGTTTCTCGTCCGAACCTATCGGTCGGCCCTTGCAGAACGTGTTCAGGTCCAGGACCCAACACTGAGAGATGATCAGCTCTACAGGCACGGCCTCGTATAGGGGCACTCGCATCACTTCGTTCGGGAAGAATCTAGAGTTTGAAAAATTCCATTATGAGAACATTATTAATAGGACAAAAAAGTTTTAATACGTCACTTGCAGCTATCAAATCATTAAGAACCTAACCTATTTTCCTCTAACTTTCGTGAATTTGTTGACAGATGCAGCATATTATATGATTTTGCTTACACCTTGTCAATATTTGCTCTCAATGCTTTCGTTTCCCTTAAAAAATTCGGAATAAGTCATTATTTTCCAATGTCTTTCATTTTCTGAATCTTTGGCATTTTTAAATATTAAATCACGGTTAACTGAACAGTCCCTTTTAAGTTCTCAAAAGATTTTCTGATTTTGAATAACACTTCAAGAATTTGAATGAGCTAAAACTCCTCGTAAAATCACATTATTCGGTGCAAAAGTTGACATTTTCAGAGCACACAGAAACTATGTTGTTTACTCTTCAACAAAACGACAGATACTGATAAGAAAGCCTAACGATGACATTTCAAAATAAAGGCGTTGCTAGATGAAACAATGGAATAATAAATAAGTAGCCAAGTCTGTTTTATCAAAACCGCAAGAATTTATTTCTATTTCTATTAATAGGTTCTATAGCAATACATACTTTCTGCTGGGCTCGTGGTAGGTCTCATGAGGACGAAGGTAGTGATGGCCATAGGCGTAGCGTTGTCCCGTGCTCGATTCCTTCCAGAGTCTCTCGATCCGGAATATGTCCAGATCATTATAATCCATCTTTCCGATAGTTTTGTAATTGTGCTTTTTATTGGTTCCGGGGATGGATATGTCTCTCAACACGTAGACGGTGTCTCCTTGACGCAGTTGCAGGTCTCCCCTCATCAGGGTCATGTAATATCTGCAATTAGTCATGCTCATGATGAATAGTTATGAAACTTGCCACTCACAAATATGGGGTTACATTGAAAGAAACCGTTTTTTTAAACAAACCAAGCAATTCACAAAGACCAGCTTGTATAAAATATTAGACTAGAGTAGTCAATTGATCAAAATAATCAATTGATTATTTTTTTTCAGGTAGTTCAATGAGAGGGTAGGTCAAATAAACTGGTATGATATTTACGGCGGAAGAACGTGTCTAATTGTTGTCTGTGATTTTTCAAGGGTTGGAAAGATTTCGTCTACCCCAGGTGTTTTGAAAGGTTTAAAAGACCTTATTGCGTCTCTGACCCCTTGTGCAGTGACTATGTTTTTGGATATTCGCCAGTTGCCCCTCCCAGGCCAGATTAAATGGTCATGGTTGGATCTGGCGTTTGTATCTTCCAAGATTTGACATCCAGGGAAGTGTTTGTTCACAAGGAGCTCCAATGTTTTTCTTCTGGAACTAGTGAAACCACCCTCTGGTCGTTTCACTGGCTCTCTGGAGAGAACCTTGTGTATTCTAGCAGTTCGGGGAGCATCATTTATACCCTCACAGAACTTGCCCCACAAGTCTCTCTTGACCCTCCTAATGCTCTTATTGTAGAAGGTTAAAGTTTCCTTCTATTTGTCCCATTGACATCCACAAGATGACAGAAGACTCAAAAGGAACTGGTCAGAAGATCTGATGGAGGATTGAAGAGGATTACTCACTGGAGAAGCCCTTCTCACATCATCTGAGAGCACGAAGAAGCTTTTAAGCCATTACATTAGCCCACAGAATAAATGTATTCATTCTGATTGCTAACAAAGTGTCGAAATAAAAAAAAATATTTAATTCTAATTTGAAACTATTTAAGGATTCGGAGAAATTACAAGTATGATTATATTTTTTATCCAAATAATAAATTTCACTGAAGATAAATGACGGTTTAGAATCAAATATTGCAATATAGTGTAGCTCATACAACATTCTAAATATCAACAACGATCTTGGAATTTTATCAACCCTGTACACACTTCGTTACCATATGTATCATTAAGAATTAGAGAAAGAAACGAAGATTTTTTTATTGGTAAATTTCAAGATGAATATCCGTCAAGTAATAACCGGAGAAATAGAAAATGGAGGTAGTCATACCTATGGCCGTGTTCAGTGAACTCATCCATGGCTATCTCGTAATCCACATCTCTGGGAACGCAGATCTCGCAGTGGTAGCTGGGCGCGGCCGGATCGGCTCGCACGCATTCACAGTGTTGCCATACCAGGCAACGCTCGCACTGGATCATCAGACCTTCATCGTGGTACATGCCACAGATGCATCGGATTATGTCCTCCTCTTCACCTAAACATTTATCGTTGATTTAATGTTTCCAAAATTATACGAGCAATGCGTGGCAACAATAATTTAAATTCATTGAATTAAAATCAAAACAGTTGTTTGAAAAAAATGATAAACCTAAAAAGCTGACAACTCTTTAGAGTAGTACTCACTGTCGTCCCTCTTAGACACAAAATTGGCGGGAGGTTTTGTTCCGAGTAAATCCTGGAATTTGGACAAACTGGCTCGTTTGCTTTCCTGGTACACTTTTTTGAGCCTGATGGCGGCGATACCGTGCTCGCTGGAACACCCGTAAAATTTGGTGAACGTCAGCAGCACCCTGTTCATGTCGTTGTCGAAGGAATCCGTGGATCTGTAGGCCCCCTTTGCGATATTTTGCTCGACGGTGACGAAATCCACGGGGTCGCTGATCGATTGATACAGCTCGGGGGCCTTGCGTTTCGACGGCAAGTTCATGAAAGGAACGGCCAAGGCCGAGCCATTTTCCTCTGGAATTTAAAAATTCAGTCAAACATAGGATGCAAAAGAAGGGATGCTATATTTGACCTACCCTTAAAATTGACGACGGCATCGTAGATATCCTTGAGTACAGAAGCCACCTTGACGAATCGGTTAAAGTCGGGATTGACCTCAGCTTGGGCGATCCTCCTAGTTTTCATATTTCTAGGCTTCTGCAGGGCATTCAGGTGGTTGAGGAAGGAGGTACCGTGATCCACAGGTGGCGGGACGGCTGACGCTCGATTAACGAACGAAATTCCCACTGCGCGGTCCTTTACCTTTCTTACCTGTAATTATTTAGGTAAATAACAATGTAAATGTTTATGAAAGCTGAGATCTATTTGTTCCGAGTCCGAGTCTAATGAACCGGTACATTTACGGCGTCTAATTTTGAATATTTAATAATTTGAATTCGTTCAGAAACTCAACCACTTAATGCACTTCACCGATTAGTTCCACGAACAGATATTCATAAATAGAATTGCAAAATCTTCAAAATTATATGTCACTCGATCCCTGTTGTCATTTATGATATTATTGTGGTTACCATCCGCATGGCTTAGGGGGATGATCGTACAACCACAAATTTGTAATCAATTAATAGAATAACGCTTCACTCACCTTGTTGATGTTCCTCAAGAGGAAACAGTGATGCTCCAAGATGTAACACTTCATCTGGTGGCTGATCGGTTTCGCCGCCTGCTGCTCCCTCATCTCCGTTCCACCGCACGCCTCCTTCGTTTCCCCAGCGGCGCCTCCTGCGCTGTTGGGCTTCTTCGCCGCCGTCACCTTCCTCGGCCTGCCCACCCTAGACTTGGCCGCTTGCGCCGACACTGGCGGCAGTTGTCTGACCCTTTGCGACTTGCCCCCGATCACCCCCCGGCACATCTCGCTACCGCATTTGCACTCCTGCCCGTCTGCCGGATTGAAGAGGCTAAAATTGTAGTCGTATGTGAGCTCCTCGTCCGCCCGGATGTCCCTGAGTGCGAATAGCGCCATCCTGAACTGCCCGTTCACCGACCACTTCTGCATCTCGCAGTTTGGCTCGCAAGAGTGGTTTACGAAACGGCCGTCACCGCCCATACGGTGACCGTCGATCACCATGCCAGTGTCGAGGTGCAGGCAGTAGTGGTGCGTGTCGTTCACGTAGATGCTGCCCATGCGTTCCTTGAACTCCGCGTCCGACACCACCTCGCCCACATACTCCAGGATGAAGTCGTTCGATTTTATCGGTAGCTTCGTACGTATCCCCCATCCCTGTAAAATGACTTTTTTATACCTACGGTATAACAATGGAAGGAATGCGAAACATAATGTTAATATTGGAATACCTCAAGTTTCAGTCATGCAGTCAATCTTGTTCTTCTTTACCCTATATATTAAAAAAGGAAGCGCCATGGAAACGGACCACAGATCGTCGTGACGTCACGTAGTGCTAATTTCCAAACGCAAACGATCGCGACGGGCGAAGCCCGCCGCCGAAATAACGGCGCGGACCGAAGGTCCAAAGGGTCCGCCGCCTAACGGAGCCGTTTCGGTTCGCGGATGACTTTCCGTTCCGTCAATACCGGCGGACGAAAGTCGGAAATTTCGGGACTTTTTTCCCGCGCTCGCCATTTGTAAAGAAACAGGCCCCGCCTACCGCGACCTCGGACCGCGTCTGTGGCGTACGTATAGGGGTCGTCCGAAAATTTTCGTACCGTCGGAAACAACGGACATATCTTGCGACGGGCGATGCTCGTCGCGAAAATACGCATTCGTACCGAAGATCCGATAGACCCTCATATTTCACGTCGCTACGATACGAGCGGATGAAAACTGGAATAATTTCCGGACTTTTCCCGCGCTCGCCAATTTCAAACGAACAAGCCCCGCCACAAACCGCGGCACACGCCAAGGGATGACCAAACGGGGGTGATCAAAGACGGATTTGAACGAAAAGTAGATGAGAACTAAACTATAGAAAATTATTAAAAAATATTGATCAATCAATTCTGCTCGTAATTTTTATTAACGATCTACGTTAATTTATTTATTTATATTTATTTCTGTAGTCATATACGAACAAGCCATTTTACATATTAAAAAATAAACCAAATTGAGAAAGATTCAACTCACCAGGATCTTGTTTTGCTACGAAAAATAATGTAGAATAACCTTGTTTGCTTATGACACCTCAATAACAAATTGGCAACTTTTGGTAAATTGTCTTGTGAAATGGTGCCACACAAACTCAAATTTGGTGAATGAAATTAAAGCCTCCTTTTTCCCAAAAAGTCTTCTTTAAAGATAAAACGTGTTTCATAAGCAAATTTTAAGGTTAAAGGCGTCCTTTATCTTAAATTGAGAAAATCGGCCCCTTACTGCTGGAAAAGGATCCTTTAACGAGAAACTCGACACTACGCAGGTGCTCGATAAACACGAAAACAGGGGACATAACCTTCCTCTGTCACATTTACCCATTTTGTTTAATTTTAGCGTACTAGGAAATATGTTGCACCAAATATTGAATGCTGATTTAAGTTCTACTTCTTCATCAATTGATGAAGAAATAATTGTGAGAAGACCGAAAATTTACAGAAGGAGAGACATTTTTCCACGTTAGATGATCTAGATATCTTCTGGAGATAGCGGCTTTTGGAAAATGAAAAAGAAATTATAATTTGACCATAGATCTAATGAATTAGTATAATAATGAATCTGTGGTTTTGACACTGACATAACCTATAAAAGTATCAGAGAGGTCACAAATACTAAAAGCAAATTTATCATCTTACCTTGTCGTCCGTCATGAATTTCTCCAAACCGGGCGACCATTCGTGTCTCTGTATTTTCTGATTCTGGCACCGGTGGATGTTAGCGGGACACTCCGAGAGCACCAGCCGGTTGATGCAGTCGTCGCCGCACTTCTGCGAGGGGGTGCAGTTGCAGGTCTGCAATTCGCAGGCCGTACCCGTGTTTTTTACGTTGTAGACGTTCGTCCTGATCTTTCTGTAATTCCAAGAGGGCACCACGTCGCGACCCGGCAATTGCGAGTGCGTGTGCTGCCACCAGAGGTCGTACGGAAGCTGAAAGGCCACGTTCCTACAGCGCAGGTACTTGCCACAGTGGTAGGGAGCCGGCAACAGACCGTACGGGTGCTCAGCCTCGACGTACACGGCCTTGGCGTATTTGCTGGCGTTTTCCTTCCTCTTTATTCGAGTGGCTTCACTAAACAGATATTATATAACTAAATTGGTATTTACTTGAACTATGTGTGAATTTATTCAGCACCAACAAGTTATTACGAGAATTTTGGCGGTTGTTATTAAAAATGGTATTAAAAATTGAATTATATAATGATAATTGTCACTTGACGCTGCTTCAAACCCTATTTAGGAATACTTCAGCTTTTAACAGAGTTCATTCAGTTGCTCTTCTCTTCGGTTATATTTAAATTTTACTTCTGAATATTTTTGCTTGTAAAAAAATGAACTGTCTGAAAATCATGGTTCAAAAACTTACTCGTTTTCCTTGTAATAATCGGAAAATAATCCGGCCACGAGATAACGTTTTTTCCACCTGGGAGTTTTCTTATTTTTTTTATCATCGCTGACCGTAACAGATCTGTCATCAGTCAACCTTCGATCCCCACTGCTGGCCGAGCTGTGATCCCTCAACCTTCTCTTCCTGCACGGCCCCTCCACGGTCCTCTTCTGTCTGTCCAGCCGTTTACCGATCGGCAGATCCTCCAGGTCGGCCTCTGTTCCCCCCGTCTTGTCGCTGTCTCTGGTATCCACGGACGTGGTGGGGGAATCTTCCCTTATGGAGTAATCTGGTCCAAGTTGAAACTCCTCCAGATCCAGCTCTGTCCGCTCCTCCTGCGGCAGGCTGTCGCATTCGCTCATCGCGTCCCATTTGTTTGCGTCTTCCGATGATTTCACCTTGAACGGAGGACCGTCTTCGAGCATTGGAAGCGACTGAAAACGCATCAAATTATTGTTTTCAGTGAAAATAAATTGAAGATTTTCATATAACAGCTAAAATCATGAAGGCTATGGACCAGGGAGCTTGTTTGTTAACTGCATTATTGTACAGAACGACTGAAATTTAAGTTTTTTTCAAATATAATCGAAACTATTTCCAAAATACCAGTTCAGTCACCTTACACTTAATATTATCTCACAATTACACGAAAGTAACCTAAATCTTTGTGCTCCAATAACAGTTTCCACTTACCGTAACATTCAGCAAGACGGAACTGTTGCCGTTTTCCGTCCGGTTAAGAAAACTTGTGTATTCCTCTCCGTCCACAGGAACCCGATCGCAAACCTGGCTGTTCTTGGTACAAACTGGTGTGTTTTCTTCGACCAGGACGGTCTTCTTCTTCTTTTTCTTGACCGTCGGAAATCCAGTTCGATTGGGAGCTCTTCTTTTTCGCACCTTCTTCTTGCCGGTGGTGTCCAACGACGCTTTTTCGGTCCTCTGATTAGCCGCCGTGGTTGGTTTCACTTCTATCTTAATGGCCGCCTCCTGGGTCGCTTTACTTTCCGTCTTCTTAACCTCCTTGATGGGATCCGGAACGGGCGTAAATTCCATGTCTACCGTAGGCATGAAGATCCCAGTGGGCTGGGCAGAAGTTATCGTATCCAACTATGCGATAAAATATAGATGTTCAGTAGTTCAAAAGGGAAGGTAACATCACAAAGATTTTGACAGAAAAAAGGTTTCAAAACCTATTTTCCACTAATATTAAACAATTTCCCCGACATGTGGTGGACTCCGAAATAAAGACATCTACCATTTTTTTCTAGTCAGTATCAAGACTCTGAGGAACAAGCAAATATAGGTAGGAATGCTTTAAATATTTTACTGACATCACTATAAAATTTCCGTGAATTTGGCAACACCATTTAGTTATTACCATTCGTGTTTAGTTAAGTTAATGTTTACATTCAAAATCAGCAATGTTCAAATGAAAACGAATCGGCTGATGACCTGTACCAAATATGAATAATAAGCATTGTTTGATGGAAGTATGCTGTTCTAGGCATGTACTGTTAACTGTTAGGCAAGCAGTCACCACTTAACTTCAAAATTGGATGTAGATTCGTTCAATTAATTAACTTCAAAATTCAACCAGTAAGATATTTCCTACAACTAAAATAATAACGAGCTTAGTAAATTTTTATTAATTTTATCCTGATACTCCTAGATCTTCTGTAAAGATCCCTTAGAAGCTTTGTCACCTTGTAATTGATTAAATGTTTGATTGTATTGGTCTCTACTTGTCGGAAATACATCTTGATGATTAAAGTAAAACAAATTGTAGAAATTACTATGTTTTACTACCAATAAAAATACATATTACACATTTTCTTGTGTTTCTTCGAGTTTCGGGAAATGAACTATCCCATCTTCAGACAACTGAAGACCTAACAGAGGTACAGAGGTATTTAAACAGAACTGATAAATATTTTGAATATTTCAATAGATTCTGGATAACACCTAATAGTGGTACAGAGGTTTACAAGCGGAACGTGATAAAAAACCGGGTTAAAAAAGAGGGACCTTCTAACAGATATCAGAATGTCAGCAATCGACAAAGAAGTTTGTTAAACAGATGGTACCCATTTAAATATCTCAAATAATTTTTGGGGTTACACAGCTTCGTACAGTCATTCATTATTTTTACATTATTTTGTTGTATATTTCGAATATTTGGATTTACATACCTCCATACAGTCATTCATAATTTTTTACATTATTTTTATTGTGAACGAATTTGAAAATTTCAATAATCAAGTTTCTTTTCTTTTGAATCTACATGTAAAATTTTCCTAAGATTTACTTTTGTCGAAAGAAATTACTGTTTCCTAAAGAATGAGTGGCAAAAGTTGAATTTTCGTTTACTTTTCATTAAATTCATTTTATGTTCGTTGAAAAAGGTTTTAAACAGATGTTACTTTTTAAATATCTCAAATATTTTCGATTTACATTGCTCCGTACAGTCATTCATTATTTTTACCATATTGTTATGGTGAACTAATTTGAAAATTTCAACAGATTCTAGATAATCGAGTTTCTTCCCTTTTGATTCTACGTGTAAAATTTTAAGATTATCTATTGTGGGAAAGGAATGACCGTTTTCTAGACAATGAGTGGCAAAAGTAGAATTTTGTTTATTTTTCATGAAACTCATTTTATGTTCGTTGCACCTCGTCTTGAAGGAACGTCCTGTTTGTTATTTATTACTGCACGTAGAACAAGATAACTCATAAACTCCTGATTTGTGTATGTTTGGAGTAGGGTGCTTTGCGTTAAATACTACCGATGATAATTTGTTTTGCGTTTTGAAGGCAATATTGACATCTGATTTTGAAAAACTATTGGCCACTTTTTGACTTATGCTACCAATGTACGATAGAGAACTGAATTTTGTATTTTCTTCAGTTTTTATGATGCGATAAATTTGGCTCATAGCTATTTTAGATAGTTTCTGTCGAATTAGATTATCTACTATATTGTAGTTGAAACCGTTGTTCGCGGCTATGGATTTTATAGTTTGAACTCCAGCCAATATTGCCTTCAAAACGCAAAACAAATTATCATTGGTAGTATTTAACACAAAGCACCCTACTCCAAACATACACAAATCAGGAGTTTAGTTATCTTGTTCTAGGTGCAGTAATAAATATATAGAACAAACAGGACGTTCCTTCAAAACGAGGTTCAACGAACATAAAATGAGTTTCATGAAAAATAAACAAAATTCTACTTTTGCCACTCATTGTCTAGAAAACGGTCATTCCTTTCCCACAATAGATAATCTTAAACTTTTACATGTAGAATCATAAGGGAAGAAACTCGATTATCTAGAATCTGTTGAAATTTTCAAATTAGTTCACCATAACAATATGGTAAAAATAATGAATGACTATACGGAGCAATGTAAATCGAAAATATTTGAGATATTTAAAAAGTAACATCTGTTTGAAACCTTTTTCAACGAACATAAAATTAATTTAACAAAATAAACAAAAATTCAACTTTTGCCACTCATTCTTTAGAAAACAGTAATTCCTTTCAACAAAAGAAAATCTTAAGAAAAATTTTACATTTAGATTCCAAAGAAAAGAAACTTGATCATTGAAATTTTCAAATTCGTTCACAATCAAAATAATGTAAAAAATAATAAATGACTGTATGGAGCTATGTAAATCCAAATATTTGTGATATACAACAAAATAATGTAAAAATAATGAATGACTGTACGGAGCTATTTAACCCCAAAAATTATTTGAGATATTTAAATGGGTACCATCTGTTTAACAACAATCTTTGTCGATTGCCGACATTCCGATATCTGTTAGAAGGCCCCTTTTTTTAACCCGGTTTTTTATCACGTTCTGCTTGTAAACCTCTGTACCACTATTAGGTGTTATCTAGAATCTATTGAAGTATTCAAAATATTTATCACTTTTGTTTAAATACCTCTGTACCACTGTTAGGTCTTCAGTTGTCTGATGATGGGATAGTTCATTTCCCGAAACTCGAGTCACAAGAAAATGTGTAAAATATATTTTTATTGGTAGTAAAACATAGTAATTTCTACAATTTGTTTTAATTATGATCAACTACCAAATAGTAACGGCTGAAACAATTCAGTATTTGATGATTAAAGTAGAACAACTTTTTTTTCGCCAATTTATTTAATTTCACAACAATTGACCATACTCACCTGACGAAACAATTATTGTGAAATTAAATAAATTAGCGGAAATTAAGTTGTTATACTGTAACTGTTTAATATGATTGATAAAAAAGCTCTATTTCTGATTCCAAATACAGTATCCAGTACCGGTTAGAATTTATATTGACTACAATATAACGATATTTCGTTTCTTCACTTATCCCTCTGAGGAGTGAAACTTTTTAAAGCGAGTGTTTTCGACCTTAAAAATAAAAGAAGTTACCTGGTCCAGTTCCGTCGGTTTGGTTTTCTTACAAGCGGGATATTTCATTGCGCAACTCTTCCCAGTCTCCGACTTCTTAGACTCGAATGTCGGGTTGATCTTCATGACGAGATTGGAGGTCAGATCTTCCAGCCTGTTCTTCTTGCGCGTGATCATCTGCGCCACGCTCTCGTTCTTCGGCGGTTCCTCCGAACTCGGTGACAGACTCTTCTTCATCTTTAGTTCGGTCACCACACTCTCTATGGAAGTTTTCATCCGTTTGTTGGATTCCAAGAGTTCCGCCTTAAGCACGGGCGAATGCTGGTCCTTCTCGTCGGGAGAGTTTAAACTTTCCATTACCAGCCTGTGCCTCTTTTTCGGAGTCGTCGCCGTCATGGTCCCCATCAGAGTCGAAGGAACGTTCTCTGCTGTCTTAACTGCTCCGACGCATGGTTCAGCCTTTCCCCCCGTGGGGGTGACGTTGGAAAATCGATTAATGCATGCCTCGATCGCCTCGTCGATGTGGACGTTCTTGCAGTCCGAATCGTCCGGGTTGTATTCATTGTTGTTTACGTTTTGACATTTGACAGGACTATTCGCCTGGCCACCTCTGATAGGCTGAACTTGACCACTTCCCTTTACCGAAGAACAACTCTTAGCTGAATTCACTTTACTGTTTTTATTATCCGGTTTATTATCCTCCGTACTTTCCACCTCTTTCTTTTCCTTTTCTTCCTCTTCCTCGATCTTGTTACTCTCCGTTGCAGAAATGTGGTAATGCCTCTTTTTTAATGGTAATCTCTGCTCGTTGGAACTTTCGATTTTGTTTACTGTTGTACTGACATTCTGTTTTTTCTTCTTCCTTTCGTGTTCATTCGTCTTCCTCTTCTTCGAGACCCGCTTTAGGGACTTTAAAATTTCCGGGATATTTTCTTTGGCCGACTTGACGTTGTTGGTTATGCACAACTTGGTGAAATCCGTCACGAGCTTGTCGATCTCGACGTTGATCTTTGGGTCTTGAGTGACGAAAGCCAGAGGTTTCAAGATTCTAAATTTACGCTTCTTATGAATCTTGTGCCTGTGCTTGCTGTGCATCACTTTCGCGTTTTTCAGGGACGCCATTTTTTGTTTGACGTCAGATTTACCGCGATGAGCTTTGTGTTGCTGATTCTTTTGCGTCTTGTTGGTATGAGCGGATGTGGAAGTCTTGTTTCCGGCCCTCGGTCCCCCTTCTAACCTCTTGCTGACCCGCTCGCAAATTTCGAACAGGATAGTGGATTTAGACTTCTTCGTCTGTCCTTCACTCGTCGAACCATGAACTTCGTTTGATTTTGTTTCTTTATTATCGTTCTGCGTTTTGTTTTTCTTATCTCGAAAGTTCTTATCGCTCTTGGTAGCTACTTTACTTTCAGTTCTTCCCAAACTGTTGTTCGATTGTCTCGTAACTTTAACTGTTTCTTTTTTACTTGTTGTCGCTGGCCGGCCCACCTTTCTTTTAGGAGGATAAAGAGTCCTTTCGGAATGTCCGTAAAAATGCCTATCCAGTCTATCTGAAGAAACCGACAATTTGTTACCAACCTTTCTATCGACGGAAGACACTTTTCTTTTATCGTTTGTCATTTTATCTTTCGTTTCTTCCTTGTAAACAGAATTTCTGAGAAGGGTAGGTTCCGGACTAGAAATGTGATCGGGACTGTTCTGGATGCCGCTATCAGGCGATACATTCGGATTCAAGGAATAGCCGTTGTTGTGAATTTTTGCCGGTTTTACTGATTTAGAGTCGGTGAGTTTTTTCGGTCTGCCCCTTCTCCGTTTAGTTTTATCGGAATCCACCGGGTTCTCTTCGATCTTTTTGTTAGCGTCGTTCTTGCACGGCACGGGGGTTTTTTTACCGTTGCAGGTCGCTACCTGGGTACTCAACATCTGGGTTTGTACTTCAAACTGCTGTAAGAGGCTGAAAACAATTGTATGTAGTATTTAGGAGGAAGATTATTTCTTAACAATGAAAAAAGAGCATGGAACAACTTTATAAGAAAGTAAATAAAAATACCTATTAGCATACAACGCTGGAGGATTCGGGAACTCGTTCTCTGATTCGCTAGAACTCTCGGTAGTTCTTTGAATGAGAGCGTTGACAGCCTGATGGGGAAGTTCCATGTCCGAATCGGACATATCCGCCTCGGGCGACCTCTTGGTTCCATTTTTACCGCCTCCTTCTCTTTCAAAACTTCCAAAAGCGTCGCATTCCTGTTGATCCGGCAGTATGGCGGCCAAATCCTCCTGACGGATCTCTTGAAGGCTGCAGGATGCTAGCATAACAGCACTGTCGTCTCCCACCCCGTCAGTTTTCGATTCTCCGTCCGAACTACAGCAGGACAAGTCACGGCCCAAACTAGTATGCTAGAGAAAGTTTGGAAAATAACAAGAAACATGAATGTCTACAGTTAAGTTTCCAACAATGCGGAAAATTTGACTTTATAGGTACTTAATATCATAAAAGTAGATGCTATGTTTCAGTTTGGAAGGTCACAGATCTAACAATATTCCATTTTTAGGTTTCAGATTTAATGCTATTTCCAGGCATGTGGTCAAATTTGATGAGGCTACAAGGATAAACTGATGTATAATTGATTTTATGGAAAAACTTGAAATATTTCGTGAAATCAACAAATGTTAAATTTCGACCATGTGTTACATGACATTTTTTGTTGCAAATAACTTGTATGATCTCTCTTTGAAGTTTGGCCCTTTTAAAAGTAGACACATATGTAAATACATAAAAAAATTTAGGGAACAAGAAATAAGAATTAATTATCGATGTAATTGACTAAACTCATTGCTTTTTTTCCTCAAAATTCAACACAATGGCTGATTACGTATTGAATATTAAAAAATGTTATCTAAATAGCAAGAACATCATACAGATATTCAGTTACACTAGAAAAGTATCAAGTACCTATTATAAACAATCTTTTCTGCATATTTTTTCAAATTATGTGTTAACTTTCAGCATGAAGAAAATATTAATATTAACTTACCTTTTTACAAGTTTTCGGTTTAACTCTGCCCTTAGCCGTCACCTTACTAGAAGACGAAGATTCTTTCTTCACTATTTTAGAATCAGGTTTCTTATCGACTTTACCCACAGATGCAACATTTCCTTTGGATGAAATATCCTTACTACTGTCACTTATTTTAATTTTAGCATCCCGTCTTCCACCATTTGAACTGTGCGATTCACTTTCAGAGTCGGACGAAACCTCCGAACTAGTGTGTGTATTTTTCTCAGACAATTTTTCCGCACATGGACTACTTCCCGGCTTTTTCACTGTTGCAATCGTTAAGCGTAAACCATCGGTTTGAGAACTAGTTACAGAGAATTCAGCCGGTGTGGAACTTCTAGAAGTTGAATCCGGACTAGATGTCGAACTGTCCGATTCTGAAGAATCTGACTGACTGCCAGAATGAGATGCTTCACTGCCAGAGTTCTACAAAAAAATATAATAGAGAATAATCAAATTTGGAATTTTATCTTCAAATTTGTGTAAAGTAGAATCTTACACTGGAATCAGCATCAGACTCGCTATCGCTGTCTGAATTCAGAGCATGGCTGGAAGAATTTGATGGTTCTACATTGAGACTTGTACTGAATGCAGCAATATCAACAGTACTTGGAAGTTCACTCTCTTCTATATCTTCACATGGCTGATGGACTACAGAAGACCAGCCCGTATATAATTCTGTCTGACTGGTTCCTTCACTACCTTCCATTTTTGCAGTAGCCTAAAAACGGGATAGAAAGTAAGTGAACAAATAACAGGTGAAAAAAGCTGTTAGTAGTTGCCGCCAAATAAAAATAAAAACAATGTAGATCGTCGCCATATCAAACTGGGTTTATATTTATGAGCAAGGATTAATAACAAATGCTATCATGAATCTGGGCGGACCTATATTTCAAAACGAAAATCTACATCTTATTAGAAAGAATTCAAATCGCATTTAACAGATTCTTCCGTGACCAAACGAATCAAGATGGCACCCAAAATGATCAATTTTCAAATTTCCTCAATTTTCTCTTTCTGATCCGTAATGCACAGTAAAAGAAATTATTTGAATACCTAACTGTCACGAAATTTTCCTCCATTAATTAGAACATTTGCTTCTACTTAGATTATAAATAAAACATTTTGTACAATTTTCATGTGAAAACGTCAGTCAATTCACAATTGCGCAATAACGGCAGTAAAATTTACTAGTAGGGGTAAGCAACTGTAAACACACGAATAGAACTATCGTTCGAGTATCGACTACGTCAAATGTCATTCTAGAATCGTATGGAAAATAATTGTTTCTTGCAAATATTTTAATATAAAGTTTAATAAATAACCAGCTGATTATTTCATATTTTGAAGAAATTATGAAGTATATTTTTATTTTTGAAAATCGGTACTTGTATGTTTTCGATCCTTCAAGGAAAAGATACCAACAAAAAGAATTAAGGCCCTTAGGTCTCATGACGCATTGGTTGTTAAAAGAGAAGTGCTAACTTCCATCATTACTATTTAAAATTATAATGACATGTTGAGTCAAATGTCATTTGTCATTTTATTGTGGTTTATTTTTCTTTTAAGTCCAGTGCAAGAGGTGTGACGTGACGTGATAGCAGTGTGTCAATATCTAGTATTCCGAAATTTCTGTCAATATTCCAAGTATACGATATTATAATTCGTATTTAGTCATAATTGATGTTCACGAAAATGATTAATCCTCTCTCTCAAGCTGCGACAACAAAAGTAAATTCTCCCAACTGTTTCTAAATGGTCAACATTTTGTTGACCTTGCCTGATTAATTTCTAATTATGCTCCGTATTCAACCTGAACCGTACAAGATTTAAGTGAAAATTAATATTTGTGCAATAAAACGCAAGTTTTACGTGTATCCTGTGAAATCGATCATGGAGAACTCGACGTATAATTGTTGAACGACATGAGCCGAGACTATGGTGCCCAATTTGATTTCCTGGTAAGTTTTGATTTCAACCTATATTATTTTTATTTTATGGTTATTTTGATTCTTCAGATTTCGAGACAAATTCGCAAATCTTCATCCTTATCGCTGGAAGTAATTGATTTTAATGTCCAAATGTCATTACAAGCTTTCATATAATTATTGATAGGGGAGTTTTATTGGGGTCTTATTGTGTCCAAGTACAATTGATTTCTCAATTTGCAGATACTAACGAGTGTGTCGTAAAGAGTAACGAAATGATGTTTTGTATAAATGTCATTTTAGTTAGTACCATATAATACAATTGAGTTTTCTCGATCGCTGTAAATTGATTTAGAAACTTTGTACAAGGACAATTAAGTGTTGTGATAATAATCTAATTAAAAATGAATATCATAGCGTTTCTAATCTAAAGTTCGATTGGTGTTTGCTGAATTCTCATTTCCTGTAGTACCTATTGTTAATTCATCGAATTCATTCATTATATCCTTGTTTATTTTGAAGGTAATGTCCTTGAAACATCCTACAATCATTCACCTCCGTCTTTGCAATTTCCTCATGGGGGGATAATCGTTATTAATAATTTTCATGTTATGTTAACATTTTAAACTGAAATATTTTAGACGTTCGTGTAACACCAAACGTACCTAACGGAATAACTTTAACCGTATCGTGGTTTATTTAGTCTATGCCTGGTTGAATTCAGCACACTTGCTTATTTCCTTAATGCAGTATTAAAAACTCTGAATGAAAGGAGCTGTTTTACTGCTGGTTTTACTTCGAAAGGAGTAATTTTCCTTTGAAACTGTCCATTACTTTCTGCAGGGTATGTGTAACAAACTGATAGGTTAGATCTAGATACTACTGAAAATTAGAACAAATTTCCTGCAAGCACTTTTATCACATCTGAGATACAAAATATTGAAATTGGAAAAAGTAACCTTATTTTGCAATAATTCCAAAATGTCTGCAGGTACGACTCAATATTACAGCAATTTTAATCGAATCAGAGCTTTTTTGATAAAAATTTATTTTAAATTAATAATTTAATAAAGAATATAATTCCACGATGTATTAATTAACCACAATCGTTTCGCGAACATTGTGGCCTCCTCAACTTTACATTTTTTAATCAACTTAAACATCAGTAACATTTTCAAAAATTTTTTGACGGAATTAAAATTCTTGAAGATTATTCTTAAAAAATGGTACTCCTGGTCGAAAGCTCTCATTTGTTTAGTTAGCAGTACTTCCTCCAATAGCATCTAGAGCTCGTCATGCTGAAAAATTTTCGAAGGCGATCCCATATAAGTTTTCCGGGAGAAAAACTGAGCCAACAACGGGATCGGGGAGGATACCCATTTATTAAAAGAGCTTACTCTCTGATGAGTTGTTTCCTTACATTTTCGTGGATTTGTACCTTCACGGTTCCAATCGTGCCCATCGTGATAATGGGAGCCGACCTCTGCACAATGTCTCTAGGCGTTTTCGCCAGAGCATCTTGCATGGTATCCGTTCCATGTTCATTCTGCAAACGTGTCCGAACCATCTCAGTCTCTTCTGCTGGATCAGAGCCTCTATGGTTGGTTGATGGTCGCATCTCTCCCGTATGAAGTCGATTCGAAGATGGTCTCGGGACTGGAAACTCCGAGGATCTGCAGAAGATATCGTGTTTGGAAAACGTCGAGCTTGTTAAGGTCGCTCTTTAGCAGGGTCCACGTCTCGGCGTCATATAGGAGCACCGGTTTGAGAGCGTTCTGAAGAGATGGATCTTTGTCTGGAGTGATATATTGGCTTTACTCCAAATGCACCACTTAAGCGAAGCGGACGCAGCCATGGCCCCTGCTGTGGACTTCAGGGGTACATCGTAAATTCTATCGGGTTAAGTTACTGGCATATGAGCTTGACTCTTTCACCAGGTGACTACTCAGCAGTCTCCAAGAGCAAGTTGTGTGATAAGGGTACGCTCCATCATCGCGCAAAGTGTCGAACCGTCAAGTCGCGCTAAACCCTGAAGCATTTCTCGAGATACCCCGAATATGAGTGTCTGCGAACAGATAGTAGAATATTCTCCTAGTCCAGCATGCGGAATGTCAACCACTGCCCCCTCGAGTCCAACATCAATTGGGTGGCCAGGTCGTACGAATACTTCCCGATGGCCTCCACCCTCCCGAGGTAACGCAGTATGCTACATAACGCACTCGGCCATTGGACAGAAAAATCCGGAGATTTACTGCAAAAGGGCAGAATACGTTAGTTTTAAGGGAGACGCGATGTGCTGCGACGGACTCCCTAGCCACTGAGTTGATTAACGCGGCTCAGCCCTCCATTCCACCTTACGGTGAAACTAGGGCCCCATTCGGTCGATCTTACACCACACGGGTCCAGTGACTGGCGCGAATGGCATTACGTTAGGCACCAAGACTTAACCCTCCATTTCACCAGGATGAAACTAGTGTCCTAGTGTTGATAAGCGTCCCCAGCGCGACAAGCTCTAATGCCATTGGGGGCGGCTTCAGGGGTACAACCACTTTCTTCTCTTGAACGAGCGAGCCTAGATATTTGAATTTTTTTGCACTTGTTTGATTTGGACCCCGCCGAGCTGGGGCGATCATCCGAAGTCATAGCATTGGTCTTGTCTGCATTGATCTTCAGGACATAAGATTGTGCAACGTGTGCGATACGATATATGATATCAGTGGCATCCGCAGCTGAGTCGGCAAAGATGGCGCTGTCGTCAGTGAACATCAAGTCCGTGATGAAATTGTCGGAGCCATACTGGACACTCTGCCTTTTCTCAAATGTTCTTCTCATGACGACGATGTTGAAAAACAAGGTGAGGCCCGTCTGGACGGCAATCGCTTCAGGCAGTTCGTTTCGTATTCGCACTTGACTAGTCAAACCATTGTGAGCCGATTGAAAGAGTTGGATTGGTTTCGGCGGTATGTGTTCGGACTCCAATGTCGCCCATAGCGTGGGTCAGTGAATGCAGTCGAAGGCGGATTTGAAATCGATGAACACTAGGACTGTTCGCTTTCCACATCTAATTATTTCTTCCAACAGTTGACGTAGAGAGAAGACTTGGTCAGTGGTCAGGCTCCTTACCACATCTCCAACTTCAACAGACCTTATTTTCCGAAATTAGAATCCGCTATTGTTCGACACTCTCTTTTTAAAAGTATCCTCAAAACTAAACGGAGAATTGGCAATTTCTTAAAAGTTTCTTCTGCAATCGTGGAAAAATATGCGCTGAAAAGGCTACCGAGATAATAAATCTCTTCGCATCTCGCTAATTTATTCCTTAGCCGCCTCTCTTGGAAATAATCAACCGCAATGAGCTTTCCGTACCGAAATCGTTCGATTTAGTTGTAATTAGTCGAAACTTACCGGTTAAGGCAATATACGGCGCATCTAGACACTTACGAAAGAACCGGGCAGTGTTTCATGCTCCAATAGACGAAACATCGGGTGCGCGAAGTAACAGTTCCGTATTGCAGGAAATAATGACAAAGTTGCATCATAATGAGGGCAATTATTAGATTTGAGCTGTTGCACAAGCGGCGATGCTACCGAGAAACAACAGGAATTATCTTCATGCGCGGCTTCCACTCCATAATAATTAATTTATTTGTTAAGCAAACGGGGGCAGCGATGAATACCTGCTGCCCGATATCTATTTCGTCGTTTATCCTACTTACTGGCCGCTAATTCTTATTCTCGGACTCTCGAATTGTTTTCATGCTCTGAAAGAATCGCCGTAAATTACTCATTCAAATTACCAGGCTGAATGCTTATGAATATCACCTCGTGTATCGTACAACAGGAGGTCAAAACGATTTTGTGTCCTTTTTTCCTTCTGGGCGACCACAGACAGCATGGTGTGCGTATGACCACGTTTAAATTCAGCAAACCAGTCACTAACGGTCGATTTTCCTGGTGCTGAGTCCGCCTAACACCAAGCAAAGTTCACGAATAAAATTGATTCGAATTATCCACAGTGTTGTTCAAAGTAGTCACCATTATTTTGATGTGCGCACTTACCTGTAGCAAAAATAGTATTAATTTGTCTACAAATAATTTCATAAACACTTCAAATGCCGATGTTTTAATTTTTCTACACGATATACAAATTCCCTAAATTATTGAAGCGGTGGTACTTCGACTTTTAGAGTCATATCTTACAGGAAGCTCCCAGAGTGTAGGGTTGGGTGATTAGGTATCCTATGATAGATTATTGCTAGATGGTATTCTTCAATATTCAGTTCATGGGCTTACTTACTCGTAATATGTCTCCTGGTACTTAAAAAAATCAAATTTTACCTAGTCCACAACGAAGGGGATCGGAAATGCCGCGATTCGCTTGACACTGACGTGCCCCCAAATAAAATCAAAAATTATCAAGGGGTGTTAAATTGTCGATATTCTTTTATGTGACAATCTTTGAGCGCTCTAGAGATTTCAACGAAAAATAAGGACTTAATTATAATATTTATTTGGCGAATCGTGCAAGTCCACGGCTTGGATCAAAGTCGACTTAGGCCGCGCCGTCTCCGTTGACCCAATTCGGAGACGGCAGTGTCAAGCGGCGGCAGGGCGTTCGCGTCCGATTCTGCATGAACAAAACACGCACATTGCAAAAAGGCACGCTACGATGCTTTCTCACCGCCCGCGATAAATACCCGATTTTATTATTTGGACCTTGCCGATCTACGGGAACACACCCTTTAATTAACTTAATAAAATGCCAAGCATTCCAAAGGAAATCTCGTGTGCGCGTTCCTTTCGTCACAATGACTGTATCTTTTGGACTACACTGCAAGACTGCAGTCTTGCACCCCAATCATACTTTGAGTAGGAAAAAATCTTTAAACTTTGATATGTCTCTACCAAATTAACAAATAGAAAAACAGCAATGGCGAATTTTCATATTATTGATATATAATTCAGAATAAAAACGGTGAAACGCGCTGACGTGAAGTCGGGAGCTTTTGCGCTTGTTATAGTGCTATCGTTTTACAGAAATGTCTGTAAATTTCAAATTTTGAGCCAAGATAATCCTAAACGGCTAGGTTGGACTCACTGATGATGAATCCAAAGTCAAAAGTAATTCTGTTCGGCCTGTTCGTCCGTAAACACTAACTTCAGAACGGAATGAGCTAGAGATTTGAAACATTCAGAGTAAGTTTAGGGCTTAATCTTCTCGGTTGAGTTACGGCCAGTTTCATAAACGAAATTAAAGCCTCCTTTTACCCAAAAAGTCTTCTTTAATGATAAAAACAGTGGACATAACCTTCCTCTGTCACATTAGCCCATTTTGTTTGATTTTAGCGTACTGCGAAATATGTTAACGTTCAAACTGTGTGTAATTCAGACTTGAGAATCAGAATTATTGGAGCTAAATGACCTGGCTCAACACATGATCAAACCATCTTTAATAACAGTGTCTTGAAGAGACAGATTTGAGAATGGTAAATTTGGACGGTATTTGTTACTTGGTGATAGTGGTTATAGTTTGCAGACTTATCTTATGACAAAGTTACCGGAAGCTATAACTGCAGCTGAAAATTTATATAAGCAGTCAATTATACAAACTAGAAATGTGGTGGAGAGAAAGTATGGAGTTTGGAAACGTCGTTTTCCTATCCTTTCTGAAGGAATGAGTGTTAGGTTAACGACCATAAGGGCAATTATTGTTGCTACCGCTGTTTTGCACCATATAGCTGTAGATTGAGCGAAATATTTCCAAATGAATGATTGCAGGAGAAAGAGGAGTTTCAAACAAATTCAACTAATGTTAATGCAGCTCGTCAAGTGAGAGTCTATTATTAATAAACATTTTGCTAATTTAAAATTTATATTTGTGTGATAATCGAAAATAAGTTTGCTTGTCACTTGTGAAACTATTCTTCATGTTCAATTTGTATCTTCAACATGACAAGATTTCATATAATTTTTATAAGATTTTACAAGGTTTGTATTTAGATAGGTTTCTATGTTTGTATTTCTGATTCATTGTTTTACTTTAGGTAACATCTGAAAAAGTTTCAAGTGAGAATAAAGAAATAAAAATATTTTGTGTAATTGAAATTTCTGTTTTTAATTCAAATTTGAGGGGATTTCATAGTCTGCAGCAATGCTGATAGAATTCTAAGTTTTTATATTATCATATTTGGATTTGAGCTGGTCCCCATCTCTCCAATGGAGAACTGTTGCATTGAAAGCAGTTGCAATTCTCTGCCAGACTTTATCCTATAACATTGAAATTCTCTTTTTCAATCAATTCCAAGAGACGTAGTTCATCCTCTGGTTTTAAAGTAATACTTTTTTCTCTTTTCTTCCATATTCATTAATATAACTCACGTTCACTAAAATAATAGTATAACCATTCGCACGTAATAATGATATAAATTCCAATATACTGTCTTTTGCACATAACCATGTTTATGCAAAGACTGATTTATGCTTCTTTTCTTTTTCTTTTTACAAGTTCCGACGCATAGCTCACAATTTTTACAGAATATCACATACTATATTCGTAAAATCACCATTTCTCAGGATAGCCAACAGTCGGAAACATATGACCGGCGCATTAAAGGAAGCTTTAAGTAAAGGACGGTTGATGTGCGTTTATGAAACTGATGGTCACTTTTAAAGGGTCCTTTTTCATAAAGGGACTGTATCATAAAGAGCAAATCGCAGCAGTCACTTGCAGCTCTTCCTTATTTTTCACAATAGTTCTTAAACTACTGATCGAAATCAAATTTGTTCGGTATTAAGATGTATAACTAGCGCGCCCGCAGATCTTCCAGCCAGTTGACCAATGAACCGGTAGATCAATTGAATCGATAGATTTTGAATTTGTAGATTATTTGAAGTGACAGATCAACTGTATTTTTATGTCAATTGAGCAGACGCGCAGATTTATTATAGTTGAGTGAGTATTTGTTGAAGGTTATCGATTGAAAAATTCCATATTTTATGATATAATGATATTAATGATAAAATCAATAAACATTTCATTATTCGTTTCATATTTTTGATACGTATCTGTAATTTAATTAAACGACGTGTGTTCGCTGAACGGGCCTTGAGGCATTTTGAAATTGACCCTAATTTTCTTCAAAAATTCATCTTCAGCGATGAGACCCATTTCTGGATGTCAACAAACAAAGTTGTCGAATTTGAAACGATATCAATCCACATGAGATCTAAGAGCATCCCAAGAAGTTACTGTTAGGTGTGGATTTTGGGCTGGCGGCGTCATCGCTCTATATTTAAAAAAAGGAGATGGCTAAGCCATTGAAGTTAATCGATAGCGCTGTATATCGAAGATTACCAGCTTCTTTCGGTTGGAATTGGATGATATGGATACCAACGGACGCTGTTACGTGCCGCACAGCTCATGTCACATTGGACATTCTGCACGAGCGATTTGAAGGAATGATAATTTCACGTGGAGGTGATGTGAACTGGCCAACCAGATGGTGCGATTTGACCCTGTTAGACTTTTTCTTGTGGGATTATATTGAATCGCAGATCAATGCGAATAAGCGAAAAATTACAGCGGCCTTCGAAGCCAACATAACCCATGTCATCGGTAAAATTAGGCTTGGTTTATGCGCCAGAGTCTTGAAGAATTGGATATTTAGGATGCGCGCCACTTAGCAAAGCCTAGGCGGGCATTTGGAAGATGTTATATTCCATACAAAGTGACATCGATGGGCTTTTTAAACGAAGAAAAACTTTCGATGATATCTTACTCGAACCTTGTTTTATTCATATTCAATGATAGGAAGGGCTTAAGATATCTGCCTGAAAGACGCTCGTACAAAGGCCTATCCATAGTGAATATTTGGTGCCTGATCCAGACACTCCGGCTTAAGCTCCTGTGGTGGTGGTTTTTAATTTAATAGAATTTGTTCTCAGAGTTGGTGGTGAATTTCTTTTACCATTCTTCGCTTCTGCCCAGCATCGTGGTAAAATTCTTTTCGATGCTATCCATGGCAGATCTTGTCTTATACATTAAGATGTGATGGATCACATAACATGTTTTACCTAAAAAATTTTGGGCATCATTAATTAACGTGCAACATTGATCCGTCTCATTCTAAGGCACTTTAGAAGTGTTAGTGTTTAACATATCCCGTGAGGAAACGCGCTTTCTTGATTTAGATAAAGAAATGGTACACATTAGCGTCGACAATGACTAATTGCGGGTCTCGTTGTCCTCTCACACCTTTCTACGAAATAATAACGGCTGTTCGAATAGATAATAACAGAGTCGCAACTGAATCGGATCCAATCAAAACCTATTCAGAATCGCGAACTTTCATCGTAAAGGAAACTTTCTTCGTTGCACCGCCAGCCATTAAACGCACCACATGCATAATTCGAATGCAGCACGTTCACTTTCGCAAGGGTCGATATATCGATCGAAGTTTTCGGAATAAGCGGAAAATGGCCGGATTAAAAATCCGACGCTGCATCGGTGAAAACGTCAAATTACCTAGACCCGAATGTTTTCGATTGAATGCTTCGTGAGCATTTCCACAATGCACGTTTGTCTGTAATCTCCGCGTAATTATGTATTTCAAAATGGACGGAAACGGATGTAGACTCGATTTCATTGTAACATTTGAGCAAACAAAATTGTGTGAATATGCGGGATCGAGTGCTCGTCAAAACAATTTATTCTACTGGCGTCACGTTTTACCTGAATGTTTTATTCGTTACCGCCGTTCGATTTCCTTTTGTTATTTTCTCGAATAATGATTTTGCTATTGGGCAAAGGCGAAAAAACTTCGTACAAGCACGAGGAACTAGTTTTAGTCTATTATAAAAACAAACAAAATTTGACAGTCAAAATGTTAGGTCCGGGAAAAATATATAAGAATGTAATCAATTCTTATTTTTATAATTGAAGAAATAGACGATTTGATGTCATGATTCTGGAAGAAATCAAAAACAATGCTATTTCTTTGGGTTTCTCGATTCACATTTCTAACAACTAACTAAATCCCTTCATTGAAATTGATGGTGTAATCATTGTTATCATTATTATTATTATTATTATTTATGGACACAATCGATATTTCTCTCTTCATTCATATCTAATCTTTGATAAATATTCAAATTAAAATCTTGTTTTAATTGAAAATTGGAAATAGAATCTAGTCCGAGTAGAATATCATACTCGAAATTTTTCTCATTAACTACAAAAAGTACAACTCCTTTTTTGATATTATTGATTCTCATTTTTGTAATTATTTTTCCTGAAAATTTTGTCCTACCACTGACTGTTTTGAATGTGTTTCTATTATCTTGAATGCGTAGACATAACTTTTCTGCTACTTTGGAATTCAGAAGACTAACATTTGAGCCCGAATCATAAATTCCACACAATTCATTATTATTTATAAACACCTTCAATTTTATCAATGGCAGCAGTCTTAGTTTTTTTTTTTGTTTGAAATGGCCTGATTTAATTCATCCTGTACCCCAACATTGTTTACAGTTTTTATGTTACAGGGTACGTTCTTTTGTTCAAAATTATTTGATTTATTCCTTAGCCGACATAAAGTCTCCGGATGAAATTACCATTCTTTCGCTATTCCATCCAGAAACAACCGTAAAATCAAAATTTTGTCTCTATCTTCTTCTACTTCACAACGCGTGCATTCCGTCTCGAATTTTTCGAACCATAAATTCACTGAAACACTCTTACCATCAAAATTATTCAGCACAAAATCCTCCTTTATCCTCTTGAAATCCTTGCTTTTTCTTGAAAGTTTTATCGTATCCTGTGGTTTTGGTGATTCTTGTTCAAATACTGTTCTTACGTATGCGGGTGAATAAATCGGTTGTAAATATTCATTCTTAAATATCACATCTTCTTCGGCATCAAAATATATTTCTTTCGATTCCGGAGTTAATGAAATGACACACGTACGAAATGAACCTCTTACTTTAATCGATTTCAAGATATTCTTCACCTTCAGTAGCGAAAAACTCTATTAACCGATTTTCACAATCTTCTCCTGAGGCCTATTTCTTATAGAAAGATTTGCAATGCGAGAAAAAGTTAGTAATTGCTCGGTGCCACGTCCGGACTACATGGTAGATTCATTAAAATATCCCAACCAAGCTCCTGGAATTTCCTGCAAGTCAATACAGATCGAACACAACACCTCTTCTGTTGGTCAATTCTGACTGTTTCTAGTCAATTACTAGCTTCAAACGATCCAGTTGTTGACAGTAAAGACACAAATTTAGTGTTTGCCCATATGGAAGCAACTCATAATAAATAATTTTCTTTCCAGTCCCACCAAATGCACAGTAGAACCTTCCTGGCTGTTAGTCCTGGTTTGAACTGCTTCACCACGCTTTGACCACGTTCGTTTTCGCAAAACGCTGTCGTATGCGACCCATTTGTCATTCCCAGTCACCATCCGTTTAAGAAATGGGTAGATTCCCTTCCGTTTGTCCAAGGCTTAGCAGATGGAAATTCGATCCCTCATGTTTTCTGGTGTTATTTGGTGTGGCACCCAAACATCAAGCTTCTTTTTGAATTCAGCTTTGCTCAAATGTTTTATGGTAGATCTTTAGCTTCAGGGCGATGCTACGACTACTAATATAGGCCGGTCAACTTGGAGTATTTCTGTGATTTTATCGACATTTTCGAGGTCGGTCCTGCCTGTGCGAGATGCGTCTTTAACATAAAAAAATACGGAATCGACGAAACCAAAATTGCACGTTACATTATCGAAACCATAAACATCATTCAGTTTCAGTTGCCTTTACCGAAGAAAATCTGTAAAATGTACCGAATGTTCTGTGTTCATTTTCATTTTTAACAGCTGTAACTCATAACTGAATGGACCAAATAAAACAGCAAAATAATTTTTTCAGTGCGAAATACCACCTTGAAAAAGAGCATAATATAAAATTGTTTGATCGATAATTAACGTGATATCGACAACTACAGCCATCTACCGAAAAAATAATGGATTATTTTCTCCAACATTTTTTATTATTAAGAATATTTTCCTCTTAATTGGATACATTCATTACAAAGAACCTGCAATCTCTAGACCTATCAAAAACAAAAGACTAAGAAATAAAACACTTATTTTTAAATACAAAAAAAGAATTATTGCATCCACCATATAGTCCGGACCTAGCACCAAGCGCTTTGCAAATGTCCGAGTGAGAGGAAGAGAAGATTGTGAAAATGGATTACTTGAGTTTTTCACCAATAAGAACCAAGACTTCTACGAGAGAGGCAATATGCAGTTACCCTCAAAATGGCAACAATTTATAGAACAAATCAGACAATCTGAAACATGGGATTTTTTCCCCAATCTATTATATTTTCTTAGTCGCATATTTCAGATATTTTTACGAGTTCAGCACATACATAGGAATATACGCGAACGCGGTGAGTAGTTAAAGGTACGTACGTCACTGGAACGAGCCGTACGCCATCCCAGAAATCGGAAAAACGTGTGTACTCGACAGCGACTACGTCAGTCGAGTCCGCGACGATGTGCACTAGAGTGACTTCGAAGAACAGGAGGATCGACTCGGCCGAAACTAGTTTCACGACTCTAATTTTGCTGAGATACATTTTTTTCTCGTTCCATGTGAGGTGCTGTGTCTTTGTTTTGGTGCGATTTTTGTAGGATTACCTTCGTTCCCTATGATCTTTCCCAGAAGTTGATGTGTAATGAGGTTAGTTTGTTTTCCCATTATTTCATCAATATCGACATTTTTCGTGGGACATTAACTGTTCGAATCGAACGAAATTGTTACTTTTTCCGCTCCTATTACTGTTACAGGAACTTATAATGAACTTGAAGCGAAAAATAGAGGAATTGAAGAGTGATTTGGACAATTCTAACCCTCCTGTTATCTGAATCACTGAAACCGAGTATCTTGATTGTTGTAAATAACTTTTCGAAAAAATAATTACACTCTTTCAGTTTCTTGGAAAGAACTTTTATTAATGATTCTGTATTCAGTGAAAATTCGAATTTAAGTTATATGTCAATTTCAAGTTAATGATCTAATTTGTTTCTACTTGATTGAACCGCATTTAAAACAATATATTGAATAATATACTGTAGAATTTGTACATGTTTGTTTAAATATAACTCTAAAATAGTTTTCAGTTATTAAATTCATACAAATATAATGAATTTTTAGAAATTACCATGTATTGTTACAAAAAAATTGAAATGTTTATACTTTATGTGACGGTAGTTTCAAAGCTTTACCTCATCTTTAAACAACAGCAAACATAACAGAAAGTAAAGTGTTGTAAAATGTGAAGAGAAATGGTTAATATATGTTATATTAAAATATTTTAGATCCATATATGATCTTTTTGTTCATTCCTTATATTCAGATTATTTTTATTATTAAGTAATTCCAAAACAGTTAAGCTTCCTGCCGCTTGATTCAATATGTTAAATTTTTAGAATTAATCTATTGTAAAAAACGAGTGGCATATAAAATTTTAGATTATCTATTGTTGGAAACGAGTGGGAATTTTTTGCAATGAGTTGTAACGATGAAATTATTTTTATGTTCCTTGAATCTTTTTTTTTTTAATACAGTCTGTCGTATGAATTTGCTATTGTAAATTGTTCATGTTAAGTCATAAACTCACGATTTATATATATTTGAATTCTGGGTATTATCTTTTTAAATATTAAACAGAATAATATTGTGAAACCTTTACAAAATTCAATTTTGAAATTATTCATTAACAATTTTCGAAAATTAAATAAAAATGCATCGAAAAAACTATTTCTATAATTACTCTAAAAATGTTCAAAATGTTCTTTCTGAACCAGTCAGTCTTCTCAGAGCTAAATTTGAAATCTTACGCCTGGAATCGAGAAGCCAAAAAATTTTTCATCTTGGAACCAATGGAGATCTTTAAGTGCAACAATGACCTGGAAATCTCTTAACTGAACACCGACCTAGGGAATTCCAAACTTCTGGAAGTTCCCAAGAATATAACCATCCCTCAAACATTATATAAGACCCTTAGACACAATTTAGGCGATGTACTTATTCAATAAAAATTGCTAGAAACAAAAATAATTTTCTTACACCACTTAAAACGCGTCGACGGAAAAAGTGTCATCGAGCGATGCTACAAGACGATGTAATATTTAAAATATTTAGAAATGCTTCACTCTTATAAAAAACGTTGAACAAAATATGGTCAATGCAATTGATGAGAAGTTGCGACCGGAGAAAATATTTATACATTGTTATCAATAAAATTAAATAGTCGGAATGATAACGGAATCTTTTTAGCTCTTGGTTCATCTTTACATTGATGCGATCATGTCCAATGTCTTAATTATCTAATATATATCATGAATAAATATTTATTGTAATCTTTAGTGAATGTTTTCATTTTGGAATCAACCAGACATTGACGAAAGTTTCGTTTCATACGAATCTAATCAATCTTCGGAACAGTTGATAATTAAAATATTTTGCTCTTAATTAAATAATATAAGCTATATATTGATTTTTATTTATTTTTCAAGGGTTGAACACATGACTCGCTTCGTTACGTTGTTTCCGTACTTGTTCAAACGCTTTCAATTAGTCAATTTGGTAACATACAATATTTAAGTGGAGTTAGTTTTGAGATAAGAGTACAGTATAGTATTTATTACTTTTGGAAAAACTACAATATTACCTGGTCTGGTAATTAAATGAATTTCTTAATCGGTTTATTTATAAATTTTCGTACAAGTTCAGCTTCAAGCTTTTATTTTTCTCGTGAAAAATCTTAAAACGTTCATCAAAATCATGTTTTTCTGTTATTATATGTTCCGTCAAATATTCGTTCTGCATATATTGAATCTAACTAATTACTGAGGAAAGATCATCTGTGTTCAATTATTCTGCTGGTAAATGACCTTCCGTTTTGTCCAATATAAATTTATTCGCAGGTACAGGTGATAATTGGTAATTGCTAAAATACCTGATAATTTTTATTTATTTTAATCTTAAATATTGAACAGAACAATTCGATGAAACCTCTAAAATAATAAATTTATGAGAATTTTTGAAGATTAAATCTAAATGTTTTAGAATCACTGTTTCTAAATAAGTACAAATATAGAATGTTCAACAACACACCACACTCGAGGACATGAAGGAATCTTAAGAAAATTAACTGAAATAAGCTAGTAAAGCGTAGCCGATATAACTTTTTCATATGAACCTTATGGATAATAAATTCTATTCCAAAAAAAATTCCACATAAACTTACAAAATCTCTTCATCGGCCCTAAGTAATATTCCAAATAACAAAATCAAGATATAGTGATAGTTATTTGATTTTGATATTTGGAATATTATTTAGGGCCGATGAAGAGATTATCAGAATTATAATTGTTTTTTGAAGATATAGTGCATGTTGTATAGTGCATTTTTGAATTAACTTATTTGAATATTTAAATATATTAAATATTTCAAATAAATTATATTTTTTGAGAAGTCCTTAAGTTGTGTTCATGTTTTTGAAAAGCAATTGGTCTTCATAATGGTAAGATCGAAAACAAAATTTTGTCTCTTTTAAATATTTATTTATTAATTTTAATGACTTTTTTATATCTGTTGGTTTATTTATTCCATTTGACATTATATATTGAGTATTGATTATATACGTCTATTAAATATAAGCGGTGCTTATTGTAGACATTAATTTAATTCTAAAAGTTTTTTGAATTCAAATTTTGTTATATTTCTTCTATCAAGTAAAAAGCCTTTTTCTATTTTATATTATTTCATTCAATTAAAATCAATTTCTTTTTAGTAAGGGTAGATTCAATTCAGTGTTTGAAAATGTGGAATAATAGTTTTATGGTAGAAATGGTGACCTGAAGAAAAAGCATTCTTAATCATATGGGGATCGTAACTTCCACGCTAAAACGCACTGTTTCTACTTCAGATTCGTGCTCAGAAGATTAATTAGGTTCATAAAGATCCAACATTTCTTCGAAATGAAGACATTTACCCAAAATTGGATAAGTACTTACGTTATGAACGGAATAATCTAAAATAGTCGGACAAGTTAGTTATATCCAATTTGAGAATTATTCGAAAACGTCTACTATATCCCAGTATTCAGTCCAGTTTAGAAATTTCAATTAATTGTTATTTAATGGATTATTTTAACCGAGTGAAATCAGCTCCTAGATCGAGTTAACTTTCACTGTATTCGTTTTGTTGCCGTTTCTGATGTGCTCTTCGAAAACCACTCGACTAACCCGATAAAACAGTTTATGCGATTTCGGAAAAAATGATAATGTTATTTTTCTAAAATCGTGAACGTGTGTGTGTGATCAACAATTGCGGACTGAATCTTTTCTATATTTAGAAAGTGAAGAGATTATGTACACGTGACTTATGCGGCTGACCAGTAGCGGCGAAAATGTCCAGTATCTAAGGAAAATCAACACTATTCGTTTCTTGGAAAATCAGATAATGAAAACTGGGGTTACTTTGCCTGAAGGGTAACTTTTTCTTTATGCGTCCTCTATAAACTTAACGAAAACGTGGCAACACAAAGTAACGACAAACCTGACATGCTTCAATTTATTCGACTGAAACACCAAGAAAATAAAAACATATCGACAAAATACTGACCAAGAAGAACGAGGAAGATTTCAACATTGTAGCTTTCAGGACTAAAAAATTGTGAAAAGTACTGATGTGAAATTCGAAGTTTTAGCGCGCTTGTTCAACTACCTATTTCTTCTGAAAATTTCAAATCTGTGAAATACTTCTTTAAGAAGCTACTATTGGGTTGTTCGGAAAATAATTTCGTTTTTTTGGAAGAAAATGGAAGACAATTTTCGTATAAAGATTTTATTCAATTTATTTTGGCCATTCTGGTCCAACACCTTATGCCATCTTTCTGGTAGTAGCATGATACCACGCTCATAAACTTTTTTGTCTTTGCTGGCAAAAAACTGAGGTGATTTTTGACCTCTTCATTTGAAGTAAATATTTTAACGTCCAAAAAATTTTGCAATGACCGGAGCAAATATTAATCCGAAACCGCCAGATCTGGAGAATATAGTGGGTGTGGCAGTGTCACCCATTCAAGCTGTAAAAGCTTTTGGCGAGTGACCAAGAAGATGGAGCCTTTTAACTATGTATTTTTGATTTTTTTTGTCACTTATTGCATAATATACAGTCTACTCATAGTATTAAGTAATTGTGTTGTAAAATAAAACATGAGAGTGAAGTGTCCAGTGACATTTCTGTGAGATCTTCGGGCCATGTCTTCTTCAGTCTTCGGATGTTTGGACCTTCCATATAGAGGTTTTGTATTTGGTCGTTGGAGTGGCCCTGCAGCCGTTCTTGATAGTTGGTAGAGAAGGATTTTATGACATCTGTTATATAGGGTGGGTATTTAGAGGTCTTCATGGAGTCTTTGGTTAGTGACATACCATGGTGCGTCGGCTATCAAACCTAGAGTTTTGGATTGGAATCTTGGAATGGTCTTTCTTCTAGATAGTTTGGCGCAACCCCACAGTTGTATACCATGAGTCCAGATAGGTTTAAGGACAGTCTTGTACAGTAATATTTTATTTTCCCTGGTTAATTTTGATTTTCTTCCAATAAGCCAATGCATTTGTCGAATCTTTATGTCTAATTGTTTTCGTTTTGTGTCTATAAACTTCTGCCATGTAAGCCGCTGGTCCAGGTGTATGCAAGGTATTTAACATTCATCTTTGTTGGAATATTAACTCCATTAAGAGTTACTTTAGGGCAGGTGTTGATGCGTGTGGTAAATACTACTTGTTAGGATTTGTTCTGGTTTAAACTCATCCTCCACTTCTTATACCAGTTGCTCAGTTGGTCCAGATGTTCTTGAATGTTTCTAGAAGAGGTCATAGGATCATCTTCTGAAGGTAGGACCGCGATGTCATCAGCAAATGCGACTATTGTTGTATCAGGGGTTTCAGGCAGATCAGATGTGTAGAGTAAGTACAGAAATGGTCCTAGCACACTTCCTTGTGGTACACCCGATTTAATCGGTAGGTATCCAGACAGTTCGTTACTATACCTCACTGAAAAGTTTCTATCAGACAGGTAGGCTTTCAGAACTTGATAGTAGTTATTGTTCAAGCTCTTTTTTATTTTATATAATAGGCCCTATCGAACGCCTGAGAAACATCCAGAAATACTCCATTGCAGTACTGTTTTTTTTTTTTCAAGAGAATTCGAAATGACGTTGACGATTCTATGAATCTGATGGGATGTTGACATCTTTTGACGAAAACCAAATTGATAGTCAGGTTTGAGTTCTGAAATGTCACGATCATCTTGAATTCTTTTTAAGAGAATTCTCTCAAAAATTTTTTCTGGGATTGGAAGGAGAGTTATCGGTCTATATGATGATGGTTCATGTGAAGGTCTGCTACTTTTATGAATCATGATCACGTGGGCGTATTTCCATAGTATTGGATAATAGCCCAAATTCAGCATGCGATTGTAGATTGTGGTTAGGAAGACTATTGCTTTTCTGGGTAGATTCTTAAGGACCTGGAGCTTTGTTGTTTTTAAGCTTGCGAATTTCCGCTTTTATTTCCCTAGGAGTTGCTGCTTGGATAGGTAGTGACAACTGACAACTGATTTTTGATTTCAATGAGTTTTCCGTTTCTTCGGAAGAACAGTTCTAAAATGCAAGAAATTACGTTTTTTTGACTTTCGAACGACATAATACATTATGCGTTTTATTTCTCATATGCAACTTCTTTGAGAAGTATTTCATAAATTCAAAAATGTCAGTACAAATGGACTAATGAACAAACGCGCAAAAGCTCCCGACTCGACGTCAGTGCTTTTCTTGAATTTTTCAGTTTGAGAAAACCAAACTTTAAATGTACTTATTGCCAAGCTCAATGGGTGGTTGATCATCCTATTCGACCTTGAAATTGACGGATTTTTTCATTTATCCCATTTAATCGTCTGGCGCCATTTTTTCATTGAATTTACATTGAAGCGAAATGAGAGCGCTTTTGAACCTCCTCTTTAAGGCTATTGATGCAGTGTATAAGTGTCAGATCATAATTGCCAATCAGAAGTGTTGGATGATAAAGATGCAAAACAGAAGAACATGAAATTTGGAACGAATCCTGCATTATTGAAATTCAAAAAGTTACCATCGCTACTTTCATCCACTTGATATGCGTAATTTCGACATCTACTTGGACATGATAAAGAAGATCAAGATATATGTTCTGTGCTCGATTTCTCTTGTCTTACATATTCGAAGAAACGCTAGAAATTTTACGTAAAAATTTTTTATTTCTCATTCATTCCGATCTGTAGCTGAGCTGTACTAATTTTTGTATTATTTTATATCCCTATTGCTCATAAGAATTTTGGGGTGGATATAATTATCAGGAATTTATGAACTAAGTTGCTTAGACTTCAAAAATTCAGGAAGAACAGATAGATATTTCAATCGTTGATCTAAATATAGTCTTGAATGACTCCCATTATGCGAAACATCTTCTGAAAAATAATCATTCTTTTTCAAATGATGTCGATACTTTAAATGTTGAAAATATTAGTGTGGAATTTAATTTATGGAAATCATAACGTTTCAAAGAAACGAACTATATTTTATAACATCCCCTATTATCAATCAATATTTTCAGGGATCAGTTTGTTGGTGATTTTGAAGGGAACATTTGGAAGTATGTGAAACAAATTAATTTTTCCTTCTTAAAACTATTTGATGAATATCTGTATACTTCATAATTATAAATTCAATGATCCAAACAGTATATCTTCTATTCTGATGGAGTCCACGTACCGCGTGCTATCGTTTCGACCAAATGTTTGTCGTTTTCGAATTTTGATGGACTTCATATAGAGTCTACTGTAGACACGTGTTTCGGGCTTTCGGTCCTCATCAGTACCACCAAGTACCGAAATTCCGAAATACGTGTCCACGGTATATCAGGATTATGTCCATTAACTTTTCTCTCTGTCTCTATATATATATACACCAAAGGCCAAAACAAAAATTATTTTGTTAGGATCATGGCTAATATGAACTAACGCGCAAAAGCTCCTGACATCACATCAGTATTTTCACCTTTTTGATAATTTATTTCGTTTTCCATAATCCTCTAACCTTCTATCATGAATTCGGTTTTGAAGGAATTCTTATTCTAATAACTCTATGTACTTTCTGTTAAAACAATTCTCCTTTGAAGGAACCTCTCTAGCAGTTCTGGTAAGTTGTTTCATTCTTCGTGAGAACCTTCAATCACGCAAACTATTACAATTTAAAAAAAATATATATATCTGTTATTTTACGAGAAACATAGGACGAACTGGAAACCGAATAAATTATATAATAATAAGAAGCTAATAACCGAGTGGATAGATATCTAAGTCCTTGATGGTTTCGTACGTGAGGAACCCTGATAAAAATCAGAACAAAGATTGTATGCCCTCGATATAAAATAAGAGTTCGATTTAACACCGTACTAATTAGTTCCACTATAAGAACCGTAAAATGCGAATGATATTTCCTTTGGTCTTACGATATTGCGTTAGCAATTGACTAATTATTTCGTTAATTCTCGCAATCCCTGACTCATACAACATTTTTTTTTCTCTTCGGGCGATCGGCGTTGCCGCATGGATGGCTCGAGCCACATCTCGACGTTTCTCGAATGTTCTTTTTGTTTTTCTTCGACCATTCATCCGAGCCTTCCTTCAGTTCTTTCATCCTTTAGCTATCGCTTCATTTAAATGTTTATAAGAATGCAATCAATTCATATTTTTATAATTGAAGAAATAGACGATTTGATGTCTTGATTCTGGAAGATTTTATTTTCTTTAGTTTAAAATATAACAGAATAACATACACAAAATAAAATAATAACATAAAAAGAAATAAATAAAAAAAAATAGCTGACTAACCTGGAAGAAATCAAAAACAATGCTATTTCTTCGGGTTTCTCGATTCACATTTCTAACAACTAACTAAATAGACATGTGACACTTTTAGGTTAAGATCTTAGACATAGAAGATAGAAGTTACAAAGTTGTTTTCCCTAAAAATGACAGTTTTATTTTTACATGTTTGTATATTATCTGTCCAAATGGATTAATTAAAATGGCGGATAAATATTCCGAAATAGTTGATGCATGATAAACAGTAAGTTTTTCGAATCGGGACAATGCAACTTTCATCTAAGAGTATTCAAACTTCGTATCGTGTTGGCCTTTACTTGATAGAAATCCATTGTACACTTCAGTTAAATGAAACATACAGATATGTATGTTTAAATGTACGAGTGCGATGAAGTTCGTTCCTGACATCGAATAGGCGCATCCACGTTTAGTCTTGTTTTCATAATCGGTGAATCAATAATTCGGTCTTTTCAATTTGTTCAGGAAGCGCGTGATGCAACAACGTTCCACAATAAAGTTATTGGCGGAAGTACAATATTTATAATAATTTCAAAACGTATCTATCTGTTCACGGTATGTGAGCTCACGTACGTACCTATATCACTCCGGATTTCACCGATATTGCTGCATTTTCTACGAACGGTTAAATTTTTTAGCACGGGATTACGGAAACTTGGATTGGAGAACTACTGACGTTAAATCGTGCCACTTCCTCGGCGATTAGACACAACATATAGGGCTCACAACATTGAAATAAATTACCAATTTGTGTCTACTCGATAAAAGCTCTAAATTAAAGGTTAAAATATCAGAAATTTTAAAAACTTTCACTTATATACTTAAAAGATATATTTTATTAATATAGCATTAATATTTGTTCAATAAATTTTTCTTTATATGATATATAACATGTTTATGCAATTTTTTTCCTTAGTGGGAAATCCAAAAAAGACTATAGATATATTGATAGATATTTGGGGTCCAAATATCTGGGCTAAGTTCGTTAATGGACGAAATCGTTTCAGTAGTTTCGCAGTTATTCACGTTTTGTTCAGTCGGAAATTCAGCATTTAGAAGTAGGATAATAAGGCGCGTTTCCGAGCAAAATTCCGTGGAAATCGTATGAATTAAGAAAAAAAATTATAAACGAATCAGCGTTTAGCAGTACCTCAAACACTATAACTTTCGAACGGAAAGAGATAAAGACTTTAAACTTTCGGGATAGGTTTGGAGCCTGAATATTTTCTCTGTTGAGTTCGTTATTGGGCAAAATCAGACACAGAAATTTCAGCCGTGAGCAATAATGCAATCTAGAGTGCAGAAACAGGGCTTTACCTACCCACGGTCACTTTTCATCGAATATTAATGAAATTATCGTTGAACGCGTACAAAATTCAGTTGACGCGATAACTCAAGCCAACGAAACATTTAAATTGCGGTACTATCCCAAAGACGTCGTGAGGAAATGACAGACAGTTCGAAGCAAAGGCAATAACCTTCCCAGAAAAGAAAAACGCCTAAATCTCGGTTCAGTGATAGGTGTAACAAGAATGGCGAAGATGGCGGATGATTGAATAAATTGATCACTAATTAATCGTAGGTTTTGAAATGTTGTATTGTTGCAGGAGACAGAGTCATCCGTGGGACGGGCCTTGGACTGCCTGGGCCCACGCCATCAAACGACTGGCCCATTTCATTACCTGATCAACGAACAGGCCAAGTCTCTGCTGGCGTTGCAAGAGTTGCAGCATGAGGTCGGGGCGCTGCTCGAGTTTCGCGACCTCGTCATCGAGACCTTCCCCAGTCTTAGGACGAAACTGTCGACGCCTCCCCTTGTCCCGACGTCCCATGGCGGCGTCGGTCCCGCCTTGGCGAGGACCGATTGGGTGCCGGGTGTACGGGTACGTCGTAAACTCGGGGGCGGCAAAAAGAACGACGCCGTGCCCGATTCCGGCTTCAGCACCGAAACCTCCAGCAAGGATACACACAGCGCTTCCTCATCGGCCATGGCTGCCTCTTCCGCAGGTTAGTATTGGTTCCCTTATGCTTACGAATCCCTTCTACGAGCCACGAGAAGTTTTGATTCTCTTCCACGATTAGTTAACCGTATTCGTTTTTCATTGGCTCCAGTTATTTAACAACAGCAGAGCTGAATAATTACGTTATATTATTGAGGAATGAATCGACAGTACTGTAGAGGTGCTTGACACACTGTCGTTATCTAGATGATTAACTTTGGTTGTTTATCTACGAATCAGATATATCACGAAGACGATAAAAAAGTGGAGGAAAAGCTCGAACGATTCCAACAAAATAAATGTAATTCTTGGGTCAAGCTACAAGCTTTATTATTAACACAAATAAGAATGAAGTTCTTTTATGCTATTATGCAGAATGTAGTCAGTCGTGTCATCACCCAAATCCATATCGCACCACAGATGCCAGTGTAACTCAAGAAATTATCATGCTCTTCTCCATATCGCGTTAAAAGCCCTTCACGCACAGCAAGGCGAAGCGATCGGTAGGAACCTATCTTATCGACAGTCACTCCCATACGATGTTCCTACTTCTCCAGCAATTTTATGTACTGTAAGTCGTCGGTCACCTTCAATTCCCTTACGGATCGCACGAATGGTCGTGTCAATAAAACTTGTTCGTGGTCGACGGGCCTGACATATTTTCTTCTGCTGCACGGCCACTTTTCTTAAAAGCGTCTTTTAACGAACTGTTTGACACTATAACAATTTCATAGTAATGCGCTACACAACAGACTTATGTACTTCTTGCTCAAACATGATGCTCATACTTATGCGCAATTACCCGAAGTGAGCGTTGTCCTCCCTTTAACTAGACAATCCCTTCCAACACAAAGCATAGCAAGGTCAATTATGTCAAAATTTCCGAACAAGGCTACAGCTGGTGATGATGGCATTCCATCATATGTCATAAGGGATTACAGATTCGTGTTTGCAAAGCCCCTGTATCATATTATTAGATTAAGTCTAAAATCATGTATCTTCCCTAAGAAATGGAAGAGAGCTCGTGTGGTCCCTGTATTCAAGAAGAGAGATGGCTCCCAGATTGAAAATTATAGACCAATTTCGATATTATCCAATTTTGCGAAGGTTTATGAGGGGCTGTTATATGGACATATGTATTTCAAAGCTAGTTCATATTTTCCCTCGGAGCAGCACGGTTTTGTTAAAGCAAGATCTACTGTGACTAACTTGGCAACAATCGCACAGTATATTACTGAATGTTTAGATGACGGAGGTCAGGTTGATGTGGTGTATACTGACTTATCACGAGCCTTCGACTCTGGTGTCCTGTTTTAGCGTTTGCCGATGACTTGAAGATTTACATGAGAATACGCAGTCCTGATGATTAGGTGCTGTTCCAGTCAAGCTTGGAGTATACTCATAGTTGGTGTTTATGCAACAAACTCATGCTGAATATAGTAGAAGGTCACATCGGTTGACTTATAGCTATCATATAGCTAACAACTATGTTGGCGAAAAAGATCAAATATATGACCTTGGAGTCTTGTTTGATTCCACGTTCACTTTCATCCCATATATGAAGAGTTGTGTGCGTCTGCTAGCCGCACTGTGGGCTTTGTGTTGAGGTGTGGCAGGGACTTCAGTGATCTGTCAATTTTGACGAGTTTGTATTTCACTCAACAGGTGGCTTACAACGTATTCTCGAGTATTTTCCAATTTTTCTGGACTCGCTGTGTGATCGAGCGTTGTCACGAAAAAGAATCACAATTCAGATGGATGTGCCTTGTCTTTTTATTCGATAAAGCATCTTTCATCAAGGAGATTGCAATGATATTCGGCATTAACGCTGTTCACGAAGGAAATCAATAAACAGTACACCTTTGTTATTCCCAAAAATAGTTGCAAGAACTTTTTCAGCAGACTACTGCTGCACGGCCACTTGAAAAAACGTTTTTTGTGCCATTCATAAGCTTGAGTTCTTGAAAGCATCTTCTTATCAAACTCTTCATTTTCATTCTCAAATTGGAAAACTTTAATTATATCCATTATTTATATCACAATTACAGTAAAAAATTATGGTGTCGATTATACCTGTGGATATAACTGAAGATTTTTAATTTTAGAATAAAACGTACGTATATTTTTTTTTATATTTGTTGTTTGCATGCGGGATTGAATTTTGAATGATTAATTTTTAATAAGCTGAGCCAGAACGTAGAATGAATTGACCCTAGAAATGCTATGATAAGTTATAATATTCAGTTAGTTGAAATAGACATAACAAATAACGTCGAAAATGTTCTTCCATGTTGCGCTGGTCTAGTTTGAAGAGCAAAATAAAAATTTGTTTTTACAAATTTACAGGCGTTGCAGGTTCGTTGTATTAAATTTATTCAATTTAAGGAGAGAGCATGTTGAATGATAAATGATTTTGACTTTCAAATTTTTTTGCTTCTATAATAGTCTCAAGAATTTTCACTACAATTACCTTTATAAGTAGATCTTATGTATCAGTAGGTCAGTTGAACCGGTAGATTTATACTTCGTGTTTTAATGTTGTAGGCGGCCTATTTGATCTATAATCAAATTTGGGACAATTTGTTCTGTAAATTGAATGTTGAGTGATTTTCCAAATAAAATTATGTCTATGTATAGGGATTAACGGCCAGTTTCATAAACAACATCAAAAGGCTCCTTTATGATGAAGTTCCTTTATGAAAAACGATCCTTTAAATGTGACCATCAGTTTCATAAACGCACATCGACCGGCCTTTACTTAAAGCTTCCTTTAATGCGCCAGTCATATGTTTCCGACTGTTGATATTCTGTAAAAATTGTGAGCTATGCGTCGGAACTTGTAAAAAGAAAAAGAGAAGAAGCATAAATAGATCTTTGCATAAACATGGTTATGTGCAGAAGACAGTATATTGGAATTTATATCATTATTACGTGCGAATTGCTATATTTTAGTACGTGGGTTATATGAATGAATATGGAAGAAGAGAGAAAAAAAGTATTACTTTAAAACCTGAGGAGGAACTATGCCTCTTGGAATTGATTGAAAATGAGAATTTTAATGTTATAGGATAAAGTCTGGCAGAGAATTGCAACTGCTTTCAATGCAACAGTTCTCCATCGGAGCGATGGGGACCAGCTCAAATCCAAATATGACAATATAAAAACTCAAACTAGAAAGATGGTAGCTGCTCAACGCAGTCATATTAAAGGGACTGGTGGGTCGCCATTGAAATTGAGGGAGCCAATTTACAGTTGAGCCCAACTGTTAAGAACCCACTTGCCGAAGCGAAAGAGATGTATTAGAAAAAAAACTCTCATTCCTTTAGAAAGTATAGGAAAATGACGTTTCCACACTGCATACTTTCTCTCCGCCACATTTCTAGTTCGTATAATTGACTGCTTATATAAATTTTCAGCTGCAGTTATAGCTTCCGGTAACTTTGTCATAAGATAAGTCTGCAAATTATAACCACTATCACCAAGTAACAAATACCGTCCAAATTTACCACTCTCAAATTGTCTCTTCAAGACACTGTTATTAAAGATGGTTTGATCATATATTTCCAGTTGCATAGAATCTCAATGTCAAAAGTAGTTGGTTCATCGGTTCAATAGAGCTGCCTCTGAAAATTGTCAATTTAATGATTTGGTATACATAAAATTATATCAACAAACTAATAAATCGAAATTTGTTTACCTGTTAAATAGTAAGTACAATTGATCTGCAATTTTTTGAAGCAAAGATTTAACAGTCGGTTTTGTCAGGCGAAAACGGTAGAAGAAATCTAGATCATCTAACGTGGAAAAATGTATCTCCTTCTGTAAATTTTTGGTCTTCTCACAATTATTTCTTCATCATTTGATGAAGAAGTAGAACTAAAATCAGCATTCAACATTTGGTGCAACATATAATATTTCGTAGTACGCTAAAATTAAACAAAACGAGGCAAATGTGACAGAGGAAGGTTATGTCCACTGTTTTCGTGTTCATCGAACACAAGCGCAGTGTCGAGCTTCTCGTTAAAGGATCCTTTTCCAGCCGTAGAGGGCCGATTTTCTCACTTTAAGATAAAGGACGCTGTGGAGTTGTCTCCTAATTTTTGATTGTAAACACTTGAGTTTAAACACCAATTTATTTGCTTATATGATACAAATGCAGGTTATGAAAATTTGAGGTTATAACTGTACAAAATGAATGCCGATTGTCGACATGGTCGAGTATCGACCGAACAGGACCAGAGTTGAAGCGAGAGAGAATGAGAACTGGACGCCTCACTAGGGATGTCAATTTGTCATAGAATATTAAACATATATTCTCCTGTCACTATGAGATTTCTGATGTGGCCTCGTATCTGTTCAAAATTCACTGTTTGTATGAGACAATAACAGACGCTTTTAAGTTCCCTTTAGCCTTAAAATTTGCTTATGAAACACGTTTTATCATTAAAGTAGACTTTTTGGGAAAAAGGAGGCTTTAATTTCGTTTATGAAACTGGCCGTAAGTGCAGGATTCGTAATTATACCAATAAACTATTCCAACAGGAGCCGCGGACGAAACGGAAGACGAGCTCTGGAGTCTCCTAGATCTGATCCACCATAGGGGAACCCGTCTCAAAGATGAGGTCGAAGCGTTACAGGATCAACTACAACAGCACAACGCTGTTGAGGAGGACGTCCACAAGGCTATGTTTCGGACGTCGGGAGAGGACATCGAAAGGGTTAGGAGGGAGAGGGATTCCTTAATGAGTCGTATGGCCGATATGGAAGCCGAGGTAAGAAACATGAGGGGGGCCATATTTGTTTTGCTATTACTGTTATCTTGTTTGAGATGAATATTTCATGCTACTATGCATAAGAGTGTTTAAAATGTATATATCCACAAAAAATATATGGGTTAATTGAATTATAATTTTGTATTTTGTCGAATAACTTTGAGATTGTGATAATAAACTGTTATTTTTCCTTTGTATGGTTCACATATACATCTTACATATCACATTGTTGCGTAAGTACTTACATACGTGTTTCACAAAGAGTAGTCTCAAGGAGGATTTCGTTGGGGTGGGTGTAACTCAGTGCTCAAATGGCCTACTGTGCCTAAAAAATTCTTAACAATATTATAATATGAAATCAGTTGAACATCAGTGCTTGAATTCTTATACATACATATACCAGTTGATACTTAAATTTGTACATTACCAGATTCCCCGTTTTTCATTTTCCATTTTTTCAAATTCGGCTCAGGTAAAAAGTTATAAGCGTTTAAAGATTCCACAAATTGCTAACACACTTCTGCACTTTGTATTCACATAACTCTCACTGTATCTTAGATTAACCAAAAAACTTCTGCTGCTCGAAATTCGGTAAAAAACGTTTGAGAAAACTTATAACTAACTCGAGATGTATTCCAGCATTTGCAACGAAAATATTTAATTCGTGTTCTAGGAGAAATGATGAATAATTTAATCTTCTGAAATAATTCAGGATTCTTCTAATGTCTTGAAACAAACTCTGTTTATGCCTATTTCATATAACTTGTGATTCCACGAGTATATAACTAGGAAACCAGTGGAAATTGGAAAATCTGATACTTGGAGAATATGTGTCGTAGTCATAGAAAGCTTCAAAAGAAAATTTATTTCATTAGGAATTACCATGTCAAAGCAGGAAACACTAGTTTTATTTTTTGGAATTTCATCTGAGCGGGGTTCTGGAAAATTGTAATGGTTGATTTGGTAAGAGGAATCTATAGTTGAAATATTAATACGTAACTTAAAGACTCGACCTGCATTCATAGCAATTCACTCTATAAACTCCTGACTTATTAATTATCAATCCGTAAGAACCCAACTACGTCCAGAAACGTTGTCCTCGTACACCGAACAAATTTTTCAGATCGTCGCTAGCAGAATCCACACTTCTAGACTTCAGGAAGACATGGAGCAGCTGTTGGCGACCAAACTGGACCTGGAGGAGCAACTGCGGGCCGTTCTGAACGAACGGGGCGAGGTGAACTCCCGCATTCACGACCTACACTCGCAGTTTGTGTCGAAGAGTGAAACGAATTCTTCAGACGCGGGCGGCAAGGGCAAGTCCTGTCGAACAGCAAGTGCGAAAGTTAATGGGTCCAAAAAGACCTCTAGTCAGAACGATTCCTCTCGGACGAGTGGTGAAAGCGAGTGCGCGACCGGTGAAACGGACGCCTGCGACTTGGACCGGCTTTTGGGTGGTGACGTTCCGAAAGTCAAGATTACGGATAGCAAAAAGTTCTCTGCTATTTTGGCCGAACGGAATCCAGCGGTGTTGCAGAAGCACTTGCTGAGTTCAACTGTACAGAATGAGGTGAGTCTTATAATATTATCATTGCCTTCGCCGTGAGAGAATACCACCCGCGTTCATTCAAAAAGAAATATATTTTTTAAGCTACACTTTAACCTATTACAATTCTTAAAATGGTTGATGTGATAAATAGAGAGAAAGTTAATTTACCTTAAAAAAAATCTAACGATATTCACTGTGTAATGTTCATACTCTTCCAGAAACTTCCAGGTGCAGTTTAATGTGGAAAAATAATGGAATCTCCAGTGTTAGGTTTTCAGAGATTTCTTTATCATTCAAGGAGTCAATTACCGGAAAGTTCCAGTTATGTTCTCATAGGAAGATTAACAAAAATGCAGGTTGATCCAAACCAAAAATTTGGCAATGCAGTACTAGACCTTAACTCTCTAAAGTATTTCTTAAGAGGATTAAGATAAGGCGTGTACCAAAGACGTACAAAACTTGAAGCAGTTTACTAAGAGATTTGAAAGGTGCCAAGAGTATAGCATATGTCATTCAGTTAATAAAATGAATTAGCTTGGCCGATTGATCAATATAATCGATCAATACAATTTTTCCCGGTAGTTCAATGAGCCGGTAGGTCAAATAAACCGGTATGACGTTTGCGGCGAGAAGACGTGTCTGCATCACAGACAATTATGATTTTAGGAGATCACAGAAAATCCGAAAATCGAGCATAATTGAGAAATATCACATTTTCTCTTGTTCGTATCCAATACACGAAAATCGTTCTGGAACGAAAATACTTTTATTAGTAAGATGGGTCCTTCAACACTCAACTTTCTGGTTTTTAATTTTACTTTTAAACTGTACCTATCCACTTTTTCTAGAGGGCCTTATGCCTGCGTCCATTGGGAGGATATCACTATGAATCACAGGATTTTATTGAGAAAAAAAAAAAGATTAACTGAAAAGAAAGTTTAGTTGAATTTGATGGTTTTTTAAAGAAAATATACATTTTGTATCAAATAATTTACACAATAGATACAGTTGTGTCCAGTATTTTAAATTAAATTAAGTAAAAAATGAAACTACTATTTACAATTTTATTATCTTGTGTTGGGCAAACTGCAACATTTGTGTAATTTCTCCTGAACATCTAACTTCATATATAAATTTTTGATATTGTATAATAGGAAGGATTTTTAAAATTTAGTAATTTAAAAAATGTTTTACTTATTGAAATAGTCTTTTTATCTTTAGTAAAATTCATTATTAAATTTATCTATAATAGATGAAAAATCTAACTTGATTTGTTGCTTATCTGCATAATTTCGAATTAGAATGAGGTGTAAATTGACAATACGTGCCAGGAATATTTAACCTTAACATAAAAATCCATACGTTTTTCTCATGGGAACCATAAAAAAATACGATTAAATTTCAAATCGCAAATGTTAACAAAGTTTTCTTTCTAAAATAAATCTAACGTAATATTTCTTTGAAAATTACTTGTATACAATAAAAAATATATAAATTCATTATGTATTAAAATTTTATTGGGTTGAATAGAACAATTTTTCACAAATATATATTTGTGAAGTGCCACATTTCAAATCACAAACTGGTGTCTAAAAATTAGAGACTTTCAATAAATTACCATTACAGATTTTACTGAAACAATTGGAGACTGCAACGAGATTGGAAGTGGATTTGGTTGATAAATTAGGCAAAGTAAGAGAAGAAAATGAAGAACTGAAATTTCAGGTAGGTATAATATTTAAATTGAAGAGTTGTTCTAAATTTCAACGAGCTCATGATTCAGCTGGAAGATAAGAGCATCGAGTTAGAAGGTACTAGAGCTCAAGTTCGTATCTTGGAACAGCTACAGAAAGGTGTGTCTCCCCATGATGGACCCGACGTTATCCCTTCATCTACGTTAAATTGCACGGCTCCAACTCGGGGGGAAATTCTTTCAAGCAGCATGAAAAACATGAGTCCCATACCTATGACCTTGCAGATAGACCATAGCAGTAGCACGGAGTCTGCGCACGATCAGACTGAAAATAACAAGTAAGCATTATGAAATTTCTCACAAGAAATTTGAACAATTTCACGGAAAAAGCGGCAGTTGTTAGGAAGAAAGGAAATGTATGTATGTAATTCGTACGAATGTGAATCTTTGATCGTTTCGGTTTTTATTTGACAGAAATTCATAACATAAGAACAATTTTTTATTCGAACGTCTGCGTTCGATCTAGTAGAGGTCATGGAATTTTTACTTGAGGGGCTGTAGACTCTGTTTTATGTAATGAATTTGTGCATTTTTCGGAGATTTTGAAACTTTAAAACACTGATCGGATCACCTTTTTAGAGAATTCTTCGATGAAGCATATTGAAAGCGTGTGATTTGTCTTTTGTTTCAAATTAATGTGCTGACCGACTACGCGGCATTTCCAATAAAAGTTTGAAATGTATTTTACAGGAAGAGCGTCGATAGCGGCAGGCGGAAACCGAGCAAAATCCCTTTGAAGAGCTACACGGCCCCGAAGCCACCGGGCAGAGGTAAACACTCGTCGGCACGTAGTCGTAGCGGGGGCGATTCGCCCGGTAGACCGCACAGTGCACAATCGAATCGAGGCGGCGGCGCCAAGAGCGAGGCGAACAGCCTGCAGGGCGCCAAAGGCGGTTCGCTGCCCAAATCGCGAAACGGCTCGCTCGTCACCTCCAAAGACTCGCTGTCGAGCAAGCTGCGCAGCAGCGATTCGTTGTCCAAGCTCTCCTCCAACGTCTCGGGCGGAAGCTTCGGCAACGGCCAGCAGGGCAGGGGCGCCGCCCTCAGAAAGTCTAGCACCCCCAACGTGAAATGGACCAAGGAGCAGCCGGGTGCGGCGGGAGCCGACAAGGTACGAGCTAAATCAACTTCATTTTGGAACTTCTTCAAACTCCGTGACAGCAGTCAGTCTTAGAGAAGTCTTGCCTGAGTTATTTTAATGTTGCCATCCGTTTTTGGCACTGCAGTAAGTGGCGCTTGTTTTTATCATTTTTCTTTGCTTCCTCTTTCCCTTTTGCTATCAGACAGGTGAGATACCGATATTTTTTCTTTTTCTTCAAATTGCTTTTTTTTGCGTTAGATTTAATATATAAGAGTCTCTTATTATTATAAATATTTTAACTATAGATTCACTTCTCTTGCTGAAAAACAGAAATTACGGGATAAGTTGGCAAAAACACTATTGATTGTTGCATCATTGTCAAATGTGAAGGAATACAGAAAATGCATTGAGACATACAGAAGACGGTGTATGATCATCTCCCTCAAGAATCTTAGATGACAATGGGGGTTGCCAGGCGACATATCATTTTGAAGGTTTTGCAATTCAATTCATGAATATATAGTAAGAAACTCATGAGAAGTGATGAATGAAGTGCATTCCATCAAACAATTTCAGTCAATGCTTTCCTGAAAGAAAAAAAAAAGTTTTTGATTCTAGTGAGAAAAAAAAAGAAAAACACCAGAAATGATTGACATTAAAAACAAATTAGATGCAGCATACACAATATATGAGGTAAAAAGAGATGATGGTTCAAGAAAATTATACATGAGATTGAAAAATGAATGAAACAGCTTTTAAACGATACCGTCAAACATAAAAGCTCAAAATTTTGACCCCCCACAACACCAGAGGAAATTTTGAGGGTTGTATCAGAAATGAGAAATAAAACTTCCCAAGATGTATATGGCTTCTCCGTGAAAATGTTGAAAGAGGTCATCTATTGTCTTGCTGATCCTTTCTCTTACCTCATTAACGATTGCTTCCAACAGGGCTACTTTCCGGAAGGACTGAAGATTGGGAGGGCGATACCGGTCCACGAAAAAGGAAATCAAGAGTTATACGAAAACTATATCTATCCTGCCAGTTGTCTCAAAAATCTAAGAGAATCTCCTCAAAACTAGAATTGTCGCATTTCTAGAAAAAAATTCGTTGCTTGGCAGTTTCCAGCATGATTTCAGAGAGGGAAAATTTACTACCACAGCTTTGGTCCACATTGTTGAGTACATCATGAAGGCATTGGATGATGCAGATGATGTGATGCTAACCTGCATGGATCTAAGTCGAGCGTTTGATTGTGTTAACCATGAAAAGCTTCTGCATAAGTTGGAGTACATTGGCATAAGAGGGCCAGTTTTTAATCTGTTGGAGTCGTTCCATAAGGACAGGTACCAAATTGTAGATTTGGAACGTAAAAGGTCTTCCAAGATGAAAATTACTGCAGGAGTTCCCCAGGGATCTATGCTCGGACCTATTCTTTTCCTCCTATATATCGATGACCTGATATATAACGTTGGTGCTGATGACGAGACCCTCTTCGCTGACGATACAACATTTTTGAACAGAGCCAAGGGCAGAAATCTGCTCCTAAATAAATCTCATGAAACAGTCAAAGATGCGATAGAATGGTTTAGTTCAAATGACATGAAAGTGAACGAAGAGAAAACTCAGGAGTTGATTGTGAGCACAAAACGTCAAGAACCAAAAAGTATTTCTCTGCTTGGTGTTTCGATCAGCGGAAATTTAACTTGGCTGAAGCACATAAATGAATTGTGCCAAAGACTCTCAATAGCGGGAGTAAACCAGGTCACTAGCTGTAGACTACTCCCTAAGAAATATGGAATACCTACTTTAACATGTTGTTATATCCTAGAATGTCTTATGTATGTGCACAAAAATCGGGATAATTTCCAGACTCCAGACTCAACGATTCACAGTCATGTCAGCAGGTATAGGAACAACTTTGTTGCCCCAAGACATAGACTGCAGAGGACACAGAACACCCATATATTTAATGGAATGAAAATCTATAGCCGAATTCCACAATCCCTAAAAACACTGCATTCTACAACATTCAAGCGAAAAGTTAAAACGATTCTAACTGAATGTGCATTTTATTCAATGGATTGAGTTTATGAAGTACCAGTTCTAGTCATCTACTTGATGTGTTTCAGTTCGTATCTTGGTGTAATAGTTTGTTTTTTATTGATTGTTGTAGGTTTTAAAGTTGAACTATTTTAGTATGACGTATTTACAATTCTTTATTTTATGATGTACATTACCCTGTAAAATTTTGAGGGTAACTAATAAATTTGAATTTGAATTAAGGGGTCGAATTTTCGGACGAATGATAATTAATAAGATGTTGAATTGCCTGCATTCACTTCTAGGCAGCAACTGCGTCTATTTCAACATTTTCTTTTACATTTTGTAAAATTTCAGGTTTTATTTTATTACATGTTAACAGTATTTTCTCCGGAAAAGGTATTCCAGAAAAGTAGGTACTGTCTTCTTCTGAATTCTGCACAAGAACCTACATGTTGCTTATACGTTTCTATGCCTAGTTGATGACCTTATAATAAAATTCTGTGTTTAAGTTTAAAAATTATTAACAGGCAAAGAAACGAGTAAGCAGCATGTTGGTTCTTGTTCAGGCAAGTTTTAATTTTGTAATTGTTTTCAATTCTTAATGTTGGAGCTATCTGATGATTGGGAACAGCCATGAAACACGTATTATAACTTATAGTTTGAATGTCTTTTTGGTTTTTCTAGACAAATAATGGGTGGGCCATTTCATGCATTATGGATCGGTATATAATAAAAAAACTAATGAATATTTTTTCAAAGTTATGAATTTGTTAGAAAGTTTAAACCTTGACATTTATGAATGATATACAATGTCATTTAAATGAGCGCCACGACTTGCTACAGTACTCCATCCGATCAACCCAATTTTTCAATACATTGTCGATTGTTTGGGGAGTGTTAGGGCAACACTTATCCTTAAGGGATTCCCATAAAAAATACTCTTCCAAGGTTGAAATGAGCTCCATCGTTAAAGGTGATTTTTCTGGGAAAATGCTCATCTTTGGTCATGTGATCATTAGCCCATTGAGCGAAGTGGAAACGCATCAGATGGTCAGGAGGCTTCATACCGAGGTCTTTATGCAAAATTCTCATCAGAGAAGTGCGAGAAATGTTCAGTTCTTGAGCACTATTACGAGTTGACGTTGATAGATGTTCAGTCACATTTTGGGCTACAGCAGCAGCAATGATTTCAGGTCTGCTCACCGGCCGACAATGTGAATGGGTTGTTTTATCAAATAACGATCCAGTTTTCACGAAAAAATTGAACGACAAATTGCCGTAAGGACTTTTCTAACAGCTTGAACAGAAGATTCGCCATTTTGGAAATAAATTTTTGATATTTCCCAGTTTTATTCAACCGTAAATCGACCCATTTCGTTAATGTGGAATATTAAACTAAATTTCTGTCAAAACAAGAATGACATAAGTGTTGCCAACCACTACTTCAAATTGCAAATTCTAGATGGCCCACCCTTCATTAATGTTATATTAATATAATCTATTTTTAAAATATACAATATATAGTGAAAAATTTTCAGATCTATGATCATCAAGTAAACTCAAATCCTTAATTTATATAATTACTTTCAATATCTGATGAGTGTTGAATTAAAGTGAAGAAAATCTGTTGAATCTCAAGAACATATTGAACTGGAACAAGAATTCTATTCTGAAAAACACTTTTTGCAGTTGATAAGTTTATTGTTATTGTTGATTCTTTCATCACACACAAAATGTTGATGAAAATATTGAATAAGATTTTTGTTACTGCCTAGAAGCAAATGATAAACAATTATAACATCATAATACCAGTTCGTTCAGAAACTCAACCATTCAATGCATTTCTTGTTAAAGATCTACAGTTGATCTATTTATACTAATCAAAGAATAAACGTCTTGTATAGTTTGATTGATTTGTGATGTTGAAAAACATAGTTATAATGCACAGTTATGTTAGAAACAAAAACGAGAAATTCTCTTCTTAGAGTCTACCTGAATATCTTAGTTTCTCTAAATAGATCCGGTTAAAGGGTGATCCAATTGGTACTTGAGAATTCCAAAGTGAAATAAAACAACCGTTGCTGCATACTCGAGATGTTTTCATTTTAATTGAAAGATCAACTAACACCAAAGTTTTGTAGGCGGTGTGGCAATTAGAGCCTTCCTGATGAAACCAACATTCCTCCTCTTGGTTTTCAATGTCTATTGGCAATAAATGACAATCTTTAACATTTTCTGATAATAAATGCGTTTTGAGGTAGGATGATTCGCAAATAAATACAGTGCATACACTATAATTGCTTCAAACGAATGATAGTTTTCCTCATTCCAAATCCTTCAATTTTAGATATTAACATAGATCTGAGGAATATACTTATGTTCAGCCAACATAGTAACGTTAAATATTTTTAAGAAACATAAACGCCATCTATGCACGTGAATACACAGTACAGTATTCTGTAACAAGCTGATACAAGTAGTGAACTCTATTTCAGATTTCTTTTATAATCAATATTCTATTGAGCTAAGTGCAACTAAATTCAAGTACATGCAGATATATTGTCCTAAAATTTGAGGAATATCAAATTATTACGAATTTAAAAATCTTTTATTAGTCATAGCTTGTTGGATTATAAAAGCACGAAAAATCATGGCAACAATGATATTTCAGTTAAATTTTTTATAGCATGCAAACCTCAATCCTCCGGATTGATGATCAGGTTGAGTAACTGAAAACGACGTCTAACAGATAATACGGATTATCTCGAAAATCAACTTTTTCTCATATTTTTGACACAATTTTTTCTTGTATTATCCAACAGTGTAAACTCATTTTCAAATTTCTTTACATTACGAATCGTTTGTTCTCTTGATCCATTCTGTGGACCGTAACCTGCTCCAAGTTCCCTTTATAGAGCTTTGATAGTAAATTTTAATGATTTCACAACATTGTTCGGCAGTATTGCCGTATATATCATTTAAATATCCACTAATTGGATCACCTTTTAAAAGATGAGTGAATATGTATCAAATGGACGATATGAAATTCTATTGTGTTTCATACATTTCATAGCATTTTTACAAAGAGATCCAAGGTAGCTGCATACCAATTGAAGGTGAGCTAGCATGTTTTGAGCATTTTAGTGTGAATGCTAATTGTTTAACTAATGTCGCTCATCTGTTGCATAAACAAACTCAACATAATAATACTCATACTTGATCACATACATCTGTCTGAACTTGTAACTAATTTTAATGGAAGAAATACTATATTAGGTCGAAAGAAAGTGGAGAAAATTTACAATGAAAATTCAAAACTAAATTAATTTCACCTACTCATTTACTCATTGATTATGATTTTGATTAAATCTAAACTTTTTCAACAATTTCGCTGATCCAGGAAATAAGATTTTGAAAAATGGATTTAGGAATATATTATTATTATTTATTGTACTTCGAATGCAACTCTATGAATTCTTCAAACACGATTCAAGTAATTTATTTCAACAATAAGTTTTTATTTAGATTGTATCTATTTTAATATTTATTTCTTTAATTTCTTGAAAATTCTAGTAATTATGTAACAGATATGTATATTTTGTCGTTAAATGGAGAAATTTTATACAGGTCACTATTAATTCTAAATAAATTTATGATTTCGAAGTTTTTCAGAATATTCTTCTTTTCAATTTTTTTCTCAATCTTTATCGATGTTAATTCGAATTTAAATAAGTGCAATTTGAAAAAATTTATCGTAATAATTTTTTGTTTCAAATATCTGTGTCCGGATTCAAATTTCCCTTTACTTTCCCGAACTAAGGTATTATTTCCCTACCGACTACAATTCCTTGTTTTATCGTCTCTAAACTTTTGTGTTTCCTTCGATATTTTCACAGTAATATTGATTAAAATCGATCGCAACAAAAAAAGGTAAATAAAAATCTTATTCCATCCAACACTCGACAGTTTCCTATATATTTTCATTTATCACGTACTAAAGGCATACACCTTGTTTTAGGTCGATTCAAATCGAGAAAAATCTCAATATCAATGGAGTCCCTATTCATTTGAAGACGGAAAAGTCGACTATCTGGACTCTCTAGACCCGAACTCGTCGTATCAACGGTCGATGACGACAGATAGCTCTAGTCATAAATTCCAAACTGCGAATACTTTCACCTGGAACAGAACGAGGGAGTACTACGACAGCATAGATTCCAATCTTTCGTCCAGTCTGTACCAGCAGAACGGGGAGGAGCTGGCCGAGTGCGATTCTCTGGAAAAGCACATGTCGGACAATAGGGATTAAACGATCATCTCGGACTTGAGTCGAGGAGTCCATCGTCAATGGTGGTAAACGTCAAAGGTTAAACTCAAATTCAGACACAAATATTGGACAATTTTTTAATCTCGCGACATTGGCAATATGAATAAAATTGGACAACTTCAGTTTTATGTTCAAAAGAATGAAAAAATGATTGTAGAAACACTTGGAAAAGCTTCATCCTGAAATGAAAAAGTAACCTTTAAAAAACACCCATGTAATAAAATTTAAAATAATGAAGTTGGAATTCTCATCGATTTACGTTGTTTAAAGTATTCATCTCTGCACTCACTAAATAGTCACATATATATATTTCCAGAGATATCTTTCAGCTGCATTTTGCTTGAACTCTCCAAATATTTAATATTTGACTAAATATCTTTCAATATATTCACGAAAGCTAAACCAGTTGACATAATATATAAAATTACAATTGCGTTTAAAGCATAGAGATAATAACTCTATAGTTTAAGATCCTAAGCAACATAAACGGACTCGAAATTTTCTGAAACCTGAAAATTTCGGATTGAACTTGACAAATTTTTTCAACTTTGTCCCCTTGAATATGTTATATGACCTATTGTTGGTGAAATGGTTTATTTTGATAAGTTTTATCTCCTGTTAAATAAAGTTTCAACTTTGAAAACACCCTGTCTATATTTCGACTAAAGTCAACTACTTAGAGTTCTCACTGTTTTAAAATTTTATTAACGAATTAGAAGTAATGTCCAAAACATAATTTTGAAATTTTCAAAAAATTTTCTCGATCATTGTTTTCAACAATATTTTTACTCCACGAGTTGATATTGAAATAAAATATCTGAATAAAATAACATAAATAGAGGTTAATTCTTGATAGAAGGTATATAAAATTATTTAAATATTTTAATATTGGCCTTCTACATATTTAATTTCAAAAAATTATATTTAATAATTATAACTTCTGAAAATTAATTTAATTTATTTTTAGAAGTTATAATTATTAAATATAATTTTTTGAAATTAAATATGTAGAAGGCCAATATTAAAATATTTAAATAATAAAATGAGGTGAATTTACATTTGTTAGGTAAGATAGGCTGTTTTTTTGTCAAGTTTAAGGAGTTTCTGACTACTTAATCTTTACACAGATTTCAACAAATTTATTGGAAAAAAAGAGCTAAAAGTAACAAATTTCCTATCAGCTTTGGGGTTGATTTGAGATTCAAGTCTCATTTCCACCCATGCAGAGTGAAAGTAACCTCGATTCAGATTAAGACAAAATAAAAAAATTGAAAATTATTGATTGAAAAAAAATTTAAGCTTAACCTTTCATTAATATTTCAGTTAAAAATAAATTTATTAAGTACATTCAACACTGACCCTGCATAAAATTATTTTCATTTTAGTATAACTAAAATATGGATGAAAATTTTTATTTTATTAAGATTTTTATCATTTTTGAGAAATGAGTATTTACTCAAAAATAAAATCTCGCCCATTTTTATTCATATAGCCACGTGTCCGGTTGTGAGCCCGATTTAAGGGTTACTATTATAAGATTTGTGTAGAACAAATGTATATTTCACCCTCCAAGAATCGAGTTGCAACTGAGTGATTGTATCAGCAAATATTTATACGCCTGTGATAAAAATTTATTGCTATTTAATAAATTTTCAAGCAATTATGGATCTTTAAAAAAGTATAAGTAAATTCAGTATTCCATTGCTTTGAATGCAACAATTCATCATGAAAAATCTTATGTAAGTAAGAATGGAAGCTCTCTTCATTAATATTCATTAGAGCTCTTAGTGTATTATTTTTCAGAGAAACTTGCAAATATATCCTCTTTATAATTTTTTTTTAGTTATCAATTAACGTTAGTGAATATTAAATGTATTGGCAATTTTGTCAGATAGGTCCAATTGTGATAAATAAGAATGCTCATCACATTATGTATTAACAATATTGTATATTTGAAATTCTCATATTTCCAGGAAATGCATTTTTATCTCGTGTTATTATCCCACCCCGTAGTTGAACATAGCATATCTGCAATTCCCGAACTTTGTTGAGGATATCAAATGTGGATAGATCCCAAGTAAGATATATTTTTATAAATTATTCAAATGGAAGAGTCAATAATGAATGACCCATTTTGTTTTCTCAACGTGAATTTACCAAATTACTCTACTCCTATGAATAAATAATGAAGTTGGTTGAAAATACTTTCAATTATTATAATTGGTATGCTGGTCTCTTGAAATGACAAACTATATATTTATAGTTTGATTTATTGTTATTTAGGTATTTTATTGAATTTTATTTATTCGACTGATTCATCTTTTTATTATTGTATTCAAATGTAAATATTTTATAGAACTGTAAAAATCTGTTTATATCATAAAATATAAAAGTAATCGATTTATCATTCACATTATTTATCCCAGAAAAGTACCGTATTTTAGTTTGTTTATAAAAATACTTTCAGGAATTAAGTGATACCTTAGTTTGTTCGTTTTTATCTTGCCATCATGCCAATGTCAAAATTTTACCTCTAGTCGTCATAGTTTTTTCCAGAAACTCTTCGGTTCAAGAGAAAAAGTTGAAAAAATTCCAACTGTTTCTAGTACACAATCACCTTCCGCTTCGAAATTGTGGAGAGAAACTAGCTATAACAAATTTACCTCCATATTAATTTTGCAAAAAAATCATTAACAGAATAAAACACCGAGTATATAAATGAAAATTTGCCGTAATATTCGGCGCACACTGAAATTGGCAAAATTTCTAGGATAGAAAAAGAGAGGACGATAGGAAGTTCAATTGTATTATTTCAATAAAAATAACAAAACAATTACTTTTTCAAGATGATGCGCGTTATCATCCAAACAAGCCTCCCTTTAAAAATATTGCTCTAATCTGAAATAGCCGGAGGAGGTGATCGAGTCGAAATAGACGAATGGTCCTTTGTTAGATCCTCCACCTCTCGGACCTAGGCGACTGTCGTTTCCTGGGCATGTTTTGTGAAATGTTGGCTTCTCCATTTTCACCCCTTCAAGTGTACTTTCCTTCGTAACCGTGCGAAAATTCAGTGAAAATCGTTTTTCTGCCTCTGATTTTGTTGCTCCAACAGTTGGGCCAGTGACTGGGGCGGCCTCTGGTTGGCGAAAAGAGAAGATTGTTGCAGGGGTCTGAAGGGGCTGTCAGAAGGCATGCCGCCCATGGGGTTCCTCAGGTGGTTCGTCAAGCTGGGGTTCCAGCTGTTGGTGTTGAAGAGGGAATATCCCGACGAGCTGTTTTGTTGTTGGTTCGGTGCAAATTTATCACCCATCTGGAAAAATTACGAAAAAACTGTTGAGAAATTGCAACATTCCACTTGTGAATTAATGATTAATTCTGATAACCTCGCTACAAATTTTGATTTTATAAAAAATGTTTCTCAAAAATTATTATCATTAGGACATAAAGGGTTAGGGTTGCTAGTATTTTTTCTACACACGATAAGAGAGTCACAAGTGGGGTACTTCAGGGTTCAGTTCTAGGTGCAATTCTGTTTCTGGATATCCTTCACTTAATTCGTTCAAAGAATCTTCTGTTTGCTGACAATGCCAAAATGTATAGTTAATTCACTTATCTTTAAGGAGCTACAGGCGGATTTGATTAGTGTTGCACATTGGCCATTGTGATCGAAGCCAACTATCTCATTCGGGGATCTTTTAGAGGTTGTCCTGAATGCAAGATTGTCATACACAACATACATAAGGCCCATTATGCAGTATAGAGGCCCAGTTTGATGGGTCGCTCTAAGATCTGACTTTCAGAATCGTGCATCGAAGATGGTGCGCGACATTCCCACTTTCCTCTTCCTCTCGACCTAACTAGCAGGAAAGATTTGCATTATTTGGATTGATCAGCTTCCAAGACCAGAGTGCCAGGGGTGATATGATAGTGGCTTTCAGGGCAATGCATGGATTCTTCGGTTGAGCATTTATTCCTTTTGAATAGAAATAATCCTTGCGGGAGAAGTAGTGGATGCACCTGCCATCAATATGTTCAAGAACCTTAATGATCAATGGAGAAGTGTATTCGTTTAATGTACAAGTAGTTTGGATACTAGCGGAATACTTTTTTCAGAGCCCACTTTTATTGTAGTTTAATAATAATCTGTGTACAGTTCAGAACTTAAATCTACCATAATAGGTATCGTCGATTGTTGGGACATACGCACAGACATGCATGTTATTATTGCATCATCAGTGCCAGCTCTAATGCCCAATGAATTTAACAAAGCTGTATACCCCTCAAAGGAACCAGAGATTTTATTAAACACTAGCACCTTCTATGCATGCGAATACGCAGCTTTGTTCCATTCATTAGGCATTAGGGCTGGCACTGATGAGATGCCAACAAGCATCCAAATCTACTACTTATGCCCCGACATTCGACGATACATATTCATATTCGAGTTTTGAACTGGTACACAGATGTATGGTACTATATCCTTATTCAAACAATCTTCTGTTGCCCATAGTACTCCTCCAACATTTGGACAGTAGATCCGCCCACAGTTGAATACAATACTATTATATTATTTGTCATAATTAACATATGTTTCAAAAGTAACCTTTATTTCAGTGAATGAAAGTGTATCTTGTTTTTCGCACTAACAAGATCTCAGCAGCAAATAAATTAATGATTGGTCACGTCATATTTGGGGTTACTCTTGTAATATGCGCGAGTAAAAAGGACTAGTTCGTAATTGGCGTGCATACTCACCCAAACAAAGACAATATCGAACACAAAACAGGTAATACTAAGTAACAATAATGCCAATGATTTTCTTTTGACCAAAGCGGGACGGGGGACAACATTACTCGTGACATCGACAGAAGGAAATGGGCTCCAAATCAGAACGAGGTGGGGACACTCTACGGGAGGGCTATAAATGAAATATTGAGATATATCAAGGGAAACTTTGGGATCTACAAAATGAACAATTGAAAAGTGTAATATCGATCAATCTGTTGTGGTGTTTGCAATAACAAGTGTCTCAATTCTATTTGATACAAAGTGAAAATTTCATATAAACATACATCGCTCTAGAGCTCTATAATTTCGTTAATTTTTTTTTCAAAATGGGGTCAGATGAAAGTGAAGTATTAGTTAACTAACACCTGTATGTTAGTTTCCTAAAGGAGAGAGAAGATAATGAAAAAAAAAGTCTTATTGTGACAAGAGTGAAAGGACCGGTGAAATGTGGGTTCCATAAACCATGCTTTGAACGAGCTAAATCTTTCGAAAGTGCAACTTGCAAATAGAAATTCAACCAAACAAGGTAATATAGTTGAAATGGAGACTGCATTCCTCAAACAACTGGTAACAGCACCCAAATACAAACAGAACAACAAGAAGACATTTAAACTACCAGCAATTCCACAGAACCAAAATATACTACATAACCCAGTATCCAACGTACGGTAAACAAAAATGATCAGAATATTATTGTCACAAACACAAGTATAGACATGAAAACAATTTTGCTATAAAATATCAATCCAGAAAACAAAAAAATCGATGTAAGAATAGGAGAGGTAGATAATACATTGGTCAAATCAATAAAACCTGGTAAAAAGTACATGAAACAGTCTCAGAGGAGGATATTGCGAAATATATCTGTCAACGGCAAATTTACAATATGCTATGAAGTATGTGACAAGCAAGTACCTAATTAACAAAGTAAAATAAGAAGGAACGGTTTTTTACTTGATAAAAGGATTATTACAAAATTTGAATATTAAAACAGATTTAATCTGTTGTCTTCTACAATTTTAATTTCAAAAAATTCTTTGAAGAAACTTTAATATCATATTTAATAGACGTCAAAATTCATCATACAATATCAAACGGAATTAAGAAAAACCAACAAATATAAACTGTCAATTGAAATTAAAATATAAATAGGCAAACATTTTTTGTTTCGTTCCAGGCATGCGTAATGAACTCTTCAGACAAACTTACGAAGCCCTGTTTGTTACAAAATGTATTGTTTTCTGATCCCATATTAATGAAAAATAACTCTTTCTCAAAAATATAAAACATAATTTCAAGAAAATATTTTTGAGAAAGAGTTATTTTTCATTAATATGGGATCAGAAAACAATACATTTTGTAACAAACAGGGCTTCGTAAGTTTGTCTGAAGAGTTCAGTACGCATGCCTGGAACGAAACAAAAAATGTTTGCCTATTTATATTTTAATTTCAATTGACAGTTTATATTTGTTGGTTTTTCTTAATTCCGTTTGATATTGTATGATGAATTTTGACGTCTATTAAATATGATATTAAAGTTTCTTCAAAGAATTTTTTAAAATTAAAATTGTAGAAGACAACAGATTAAATCTGTTTTGATATTCAAATTTTGTAATTAACAAAGGCCCAGAAAAAGTGAATTTCCAAAGTATGCTAGCTGACGTCCCACTAGAAATAGAACAAAATGAATTCTGGTCCAGTGGAGTAAAATTTGAACGATTTAATTTCAATTGAAATGAAATCAGAAACAAATCAAAAAACAGATCAATAAAACTTTCAGTTTCATAAAAGGACAACAGTATTTAGATAGGGACTCGAGAACCTAACAATAGAAAATACTGAAAGATACTGCTGAAAAGGCTAGATAATTACTGCAGGGTCAATGGTAACAATAATATTGTGGAACGATATTTTTTTTGGCCCAAAATTACCGACATTTGGATAAAATAATAAGTATATATCGAAACTCACATTGGCCGGCATACTGTTGGCCTCCTTCAACATCTGCTGCCTCATGGTCAAATTACCGGTCTGTTCGAACCTCCTTCCCATTTGTCCCATGTTTCCTCCGCCGTACGTCCAGGGGGAACTGAAGGAATCTCCGCTAGCCTGGTTCGTGTTTCCCATCTTGGGTCCTCCCATCATCGGGCCCCCAAAAGGAGGGGTGCTGAAATTGTTGAATCCGCTGGCAGCAGGCGACATGTTGGGAGCTGAAACGAGAAGAAAGCAATCAATAAATTAAGACGATTTCAAAGACAAGCCTTTGCAAATTATACCCACTGACATAAGATTGGTTACACCCAGAGGAAGTAATTTTTTCAACTTGATGTTTGTCACTTCTTATATAAAGCATGAAGCAATAACATTTGCTAGAATTCACTGTAGAAAACACCGTGTGGTATTTTTGTTGAATTAACATACTTAATCCATGAAAATCGTGGATTATTGAATTTTTACTGTTTCTTATAAGACGTTTAATCAGAAGGCGTCTTAGTACCGGATGACGTTAGAACCGGACAATCTTGGTTTGAGACCTTCTTTTTGAGGGAGTGCCTTTTTGGTTGTATCATCTTAATACCAGAGAATCTTCCTTGTGCCTGATTTAGAGTGTCTTATTACCGAGCCATCTTAGTTCTGGGTGCTCTACTGGTCATTTGGAAGAAATTAAAACTGAAGACCTACTGATTATATGCAGGATAGTTTACTATCGTTGGAGAAAGCACCATCACTCCGACACCTTGGAAAACAATATTCCAGGAGAACCTCAGAGATTTGTGTAAATCTGGGATCTCAAGCTAACCGTATTATATTGTAAATAAGAGTCACTATTTTAATTGTAAGAGCATAAGAGTGCCTATTCACTATCAGATTGACGATTTGGGATTCATTCTGGAAAGACAAGTTTTATGTATCTTTTCATTGGCGCACTATGAGGCATTTTACGAAGTAGGATGTTTCATGTGTGGACGGACAAAATCGCTAGCGCAAGTTAGAATGTTTTAGTTTAATTTCCTTTCATCTTTTTATCATAGCTGGCGCCCAACGTGGGGCTCGAGTACCAAAGTTGAAGGGGAGGTCAATTTATAGTGAAAAACCCGGTTTATCTGACTATTATTCTTTAAATCTGTTTTGAATAATGAAATGGAATCATATTTTCTCAAATTGCACATGGAAACCATCCGTGTGAATACTATTTTTGCAATATTTAAACCACATTTATGTGCAGACGCCACAACGTCCCAATGAACTCATAAAGAGAACGTACCCCAATGCGGGCAACTAAATGTCATTTTTTATGTCAATACTGTAAAGATGAAATATGTACAGAATCGCATAACTCACACTCCCGCCAAGGCGCTTTATGGGGCGTGAAACATAAAAGTTTATTAAGTATTTACGATTTAGTCCAATTCCCTTTCAAAGTTTTATCATAGCCTTCGCTGTGGTGGGTTAGAAATTTGGTTTCAGATTCGTCCAAGTTAATAAAGGTGAAAAACATTCTCACCTGGACCGTTCCACCAGTTAGCCGTAGCGTTTCCATCGAATCCAGACGACTGCAAATGATTGTACGTGGCCGTGCCCATGTTCATGGGACTGAAGGTAGTATTCGGGGGAGGTTGTTGGGCACCCCCCCAGCCCGGGGTAGGTGGCGTCATTCCTCCCCGAATACTACCGTATACGTTCTGCATCGGGTAGTTGCTGCCCATGCCGTAGTTGTTCGCCATGTTCCTCAGGCTGGTCAAGTAATCCTGCTGTTGACTGGATCCCGACTGGAAGACGGGACGGTTTTGGTTGTTCAACGTCGGATTTCTGACGACGGACGATCCAAACTGCGAGTTGGTGGCGTTCGTACTCAAGGTGGGGCTTTTGCTGGTGACCACCACTGGTTTCTGTTCGTACTTTGCCGATTTCTCCTTGTCTTCTACACTGAATTTGACCTAGAGACAAATTATTGCAATATTATTTATATTATCCATATAATTCATTATTATAAATTAATAAATAACAAAAGAACTTAGGAAGCACGCCCAGTTCTGTTAGAAAAATCTCAATTAGCTCTTCTCTATGATGAAAATGATATTTAATAATAATATTAGGAGTACAAATAAGTTTCCGCCGTTTTGTTGTAGATGGCGCGGCATGGAGTTTCGGTTAGCTTTCGCAGATGATAACCGGCTCTGTACCACTGATATGCACGAGTTTTCGATAGAGCATTATCACCAAAGGCCTTTTGCAACATTTTCAATGCATCGGCACACGAAAATTCATTTGCAACACAAAACTTTACACAAATTATTTGCTCAACGTAATCAGCCATAGTAAAAATCGGCACGCACTCTGACATCGACTGACTTAATCAGCTGTTGCAAACACACTAGTTAACAGATCCCGCTCAAGCTTGGCATAGTAATTAAGGACAGTGGTACCAACCTAGGAAAAAAAATTTTACCTGCCTCATTGCCCCGCCAGATTTAAATCGATAATTCCCGGTACTTTCTTGACAGAATGTATACTCTTTAAACTATTAGGTAACTGATTGAAAATTCTTGTATTTCCTGCTATATGCAGGATGTTTTTAGCTCAAAGTTAATCTGTGTATTGGAAAGTTTAAATTTTGTGTTCTTGTATTATACTTATTACTAGTGTTATATCCAATGAACTTATCGTTGTTCCTATGAAGAAAAACAGTACATTCATAAATATATAAACCGTAAATTGTGAATGTATTGTTTTGTTTCAACAAATTCCTACATGTCTCCCTAAACTTTAAATTATAAATTGTTGGCAGAGTTCTCTTCTGTAGCAAAAACATTTCTTTGAAATTTTGATTAATACCCCAGAAAATTATACCATATCGGAGTCTAGATTCGAAATTCGCATGATACAATATTTTCAATGATTTCTCATTCAAATATTTCTCAGGTATTCTGATGGCAAAGTTAATTTGATTCATTACATTTGACTTAAGTATTCTGCATGCGTTCTGAAGGACAGAAAAGAGTCTACAAAAATCCCCAGGAATTTTGTATTATTTGTTACAAGGATTTCCTCATTTCCCAATGTTATGCTTCTATTATTCCTGTTGGTGCTAAAAATCAGAAGGTTTGTCTTTTCAACATTCAGTACTAATTCATTATTTTTTAACCATTCTTGTGTCCTATTGAAGAAATTGGTTCCTGCTCTGACTAAGTCATTTTTTTCTTTTGGTCCAACCAGTAAGTTGGTGACATCTGCGTAGCTTATCAATGACTTCTTCTTCCTCTGCATTGTCCTCTAGGTCGTTGAGAAAAATAAGAAACAGAAGAGGCCCCAGTATACCTCCTTGTGTGATACCTCTATCGCTTATAAGTTCTTCAGATTCAGTATTCTCCCCACCTTTGTTGATTTTTACCTTTTGTTTTCTCTTGCACAGGTATGATTTGATCCAGTTAAATGCCTTTCCTCTTATTACATGGGCTTGAAGTTTTTTGAGCAGATGTTCTTGATTTATCGAATCATATGCTTTTGACATATCCAGAAATATTGCCAGGCCTAATAGCAGTTCCAGTATATTTCTCGTCAGTTCAAATATAGCTGTTTGTGTGGATTTTCCTTTTAAAAAAACCATGCTGTGTGCTGGCGAAAAAGTCATAACTATTCAAGAATCCTGTTATTCTTGAGCACATTATAAATTCAAAAATTTTTGAGAAGCTTGGAAGAATGCTGATAGGCCTATAGTTACCCATGTCTTCAGGATTCCCCTTTTTTAATATCGGTTTGATAATTGCCGTTTTTAGTTGTTCTGGGAATTCACCTTCCTTAAATGACAGATTGATCAGGTGTGCTAGGATCTCGTTTATTTCAGGCAGAGGTAGTTTGATTATGCTGGTGGGTATTTCATCTAATCCACTGGTATTTTTATTTTTGAGGAGTTTCCCTATTTCTAAAATTTCTGTAGGATTAGTTGGTTTTAAGTACATAGATCTGTCAGTATGTTCAATGTTACATATTGGTTGTGTCCATGTCTGTGGAATGATGTTATTAAAGTGGTAGTTGAATTTTTGTGCTATCTCAAGTGGAGCTCCTTCTAGCCCACATTCCTCTGTATTATTCTGTCCTCTGATTTCTTTGCAAATTGTCCACATTGTCTTGCTCTTGTTATCTGATTTTCTGATTCTTTCTTCGAAAATTTGTGCCTTATAATTCCTGATCAGTTGGTCATATTTGTTCTTGGTCGTATTACATAGATCTTTATAAATGGGATTCTTTCTAACCATCAACAATAAAATGTCGAGATGGCTTTTGTATTTGTCGATCTCATTGTTTGAGGGTGTTTGCTTCCTTGTTTTTTGTACCCACTTTTTCATCGGAAAGCATTCATAGAAGATAGATTGAAATTTGTTCTGAAAATTTTGCCATTTTAAATCAATGTTGTTATTTCTTTCTTCTTGGTGAATAAATGACCAGTCTTGTTATCTTATTTTTGTTATAAACTAACTTTTGGATTTTTCATTAAAGGATCTATATTGCTTCTCTTGTTGTATTGTGGGTCTTGTGTTGGTAATGCATAGTTCCTGTGCCTTATGGTCTGATCGATTGTTTTAGATGTCCAATTTTCAATATTAGTGAATATATTGTCTATGCAAGACCTAGATTTGTCTGTTATTCGTGTATGTTCACTTTTCATATTTTAAACAAGGTTATTCCAATTTCCATGTTTAATATAAATACAACATTTGTTTCGCTATAACAGTAGTCTCGTCAGATTTTTGCATTTCCAAAAACTAAACTTATTTCGGAAATACATTATTTTTATATAGAATGTCCCAGAGCAGGTGTAACAAACTGATAGGGTATACAGTACTAATAAAAATAAGAACAAATTTTTGTGTCACTTCCGAGACACAAATAACTATTTTTCTTGCAATAATTACGAAATGGGTGAATATATTTCAATTCAACTCAAAACAGCCGCTCTCCTTGTTGAAAGTTGACTTGTAATGTTTCAAACATTCATAGTGGCGTAAATAGAAAGATTATTTGATATTTTCAATCATGAAAAAGCAATAATAGCTCAAAGTTTGACGAGATGCTCAAAATCATAATTTTCTAATAAGCAATTTCAACTTAAAAATTACCATTGTTATCACTAAATTCCCAAGAAGATTTATCCAAACTAAGCATAAACTCACCTGAACATAAACTATACACTCAAATTTGGATAAACTGAAAAAAGTTCCTAACAGAAAATTTTGACAATGACTTTGAATTTTCCTCAAAAGTTTTCAAGGATGCTAGATGTCCTGGAAATAATTTGATGGCTTGATCTTATCCATTAATTATTATTTGACATTAGAGACAATGTTAATTCAAAATTTAAGATATCTAGACTCGAAAATTTCAAAGTGTCATTATGAAATTTTAATAATTTGTTATGTACATACATAAATTAAGTGTATTATTTCATACGATATTACTCATATTTGTTGTCTATAAATGTTTGTGTTCTAGGAATATATTATGATGGGATACTGCATGTTTTTTTTCTACTTGTTGTTTATGTTTAATTTTCTACTTTATATGTTTTTAAGCTAATATAGAACTCGGCCTTTAATTGTGTATAAAAATAATAATTCAACAATTAGTTATTTATAAACATTTGCAGAAGTTAATATGTAACGAAACTCCTCATGTGAGAAACCCTTAAAAATAAATAGAAATAAACATTTATGACTATTATTTAATTAAGTAAATAATAATCTAGTTTGGTGGTGTTTAGATTCATAAAAAAAATTTTAATTTAGTTTATTCTTATTGATTATACAATGGTATATTCATGTCATTAAACGGAGTTATAGAATTATCAAAAAGTGTAAAGGTTATTCAGAATTTTCTAATTTTCAATTAGTTTGGATCTTATAAAAGTCAATATTGAAATTTTGTTCCATCCAGAATTGAACCTCTCAATATTTTCAACTCGATTGCCTGAACAATTTCGTACAAAGCTACACTCACCTGTTTGTTCTCTTCCATTTTTTTATAAATCGATTGAAGCGCGACGTTCTGTTTGGCCCTCTTCATCTTGGCCGATTCCTGCTTGACATTAGAGTGGACGGAGGTTATGCTGCTCTCCGATATGTCCTGTTCCATATTCGACATCAGCTCCCTTTCTTCCCTGTACTTCTCCAAGGATCCTTGCGGTTTCAAAATTCCCCCTTTCTTCTCCGTTTTCGAGACCGCTTGAGGATGGTTCTCGATACTGAAGGACTTTATTTCTTCCAGCAATTCGTTGGTCGGATCGGGTTGTATGCATCCAGGCTCAAACTTTATCTGATCGTCACATTCTGTCCTGAAAAAAGTTTATTATTACAGTTACTGTTTTACCTCAGAACAAAGATTGTAGGGCGTAACTCATTCGATATTTCATCTTCTTGTCCATCCGATTGGACACCTTCTCGTCAACGATAGATATTAACCAGACATAGTCTTTTCTGCACTGTTACCTACAACGATTTACAAGCTCCACTTGATCCAAAACCTAAAATACTGAAGATAAGAAAATGCTTAGGTTCCTTCTACATTATTTCCTCTTCATCACTAAGTTGAATTTATCTAGACCTTCATCTGTTTTTGATGCTTTTCTGAATTTCCTCTGTCTGTGTGACAACGGATTTTGCACTTAAGAACACAGATAGGGTTATGTAAACCATAGCGTTTTCAACTAATACACTTCTACATACATAAAAATTTATTTTCCTAGAGTATGTTCAATGATTTGTAATGGAGGATTTTGAAGTTGTTACAATCTATATGGCGATTGACAGCTTTAATATATTCCCTTCAGTCTTGTTTCAAAGTTCCTACCTGTTTGACCCACGTACGTTGCATTACAGTCATTACAATTGATCATGTAGACTCCAGAACCTTTTAAAGGATTTTTTATGTTTTAGGATGAATAAAATTTTTCCTACATTAGGACAACCTTAGAAAGCCATTTTTAAACTGAATTTATTGAAATAATTTTGGATTTTGGTGGAAAAATTTCGATGATCCAGATTTTTCATAGTTAAGATAGGGAAGGGCGTTTATTTGTTTGTGTATTTTGGATATCATTCTATCCGCAAAAATAGAAATAAATAATATACGAAAAATGTGGTTGAAACTTGTTCACAGAAATCCTACTGATATAGTGGCTGATTCAATTGTTTTCTCTTGCGCAGATCATTTCGATATAAGTATAAACCTATTCTTATTTATTAGTAACTATATATTAATTTTTGCATTACAAAGATAATTTTTTGAATCTTTACTGTCCTTTTGTAGCATTCTGTTTAATATTAGAATATAATGTCGTTGTGTTTTTCAGAATAAACTAATTAAAATAAGTGTCATGATAAGCGACCATCGAAAGTAAAAAAAAAACGAAAAAGAAATTGTTGTAGGTCGAAAGCCTTTTTTCCGGCGAGATCTGTAAAAAAAGTGAGGCTACGGGTCTAATTAATAAAAGCATTCCTGTACGATTTTCCGTTTATTTGCTAGCAACAAAAAATAATGTAAAACATCTCAATTTTGCCCGATTTTCGAAGCTCACAGTGAGACACGCCCTCTTGTTGTAAATGTCGTACTGGTTCATTTGAACTACCCGGAAAAAATGGCATACTTGTTCTTCAAATACTTCTTCAAATAATTAAATATTTGTTTTGTCAAATTACTGCATATCGTTCTAGCATGCCGATGCCAATAAATAAAACAATAATTTTCGCACTGTTAAAATGCGCATTATACAGAGCAATTGAAAGCTAGTTGAATAATTTTCAGGATATAGGACTCAACTCACCTTGTTATCAGCTTCGTTCCGTTAACTTCGAAATCGGTCAACCACAGTCCGAAATTTAAGATTCTTTTGATTCTCACCAAATTACAGGTATTAGGGTCGGCTTCGGTTCTATCGAAATCAAACTGCTTCAAGTATTTGGATAACGGTAAAAAGCCTTTGAGATTTCTGTCCTCCTTCAGTGGCAAATTGGAATCTATAAGAAAAATACATCTAAGATATTAACATTCTCTCAGATTGATTAACAACTTACAATCGTCATATGAGAAACCTTTCAAAAAAGGTTGAATGTTATTGAGGAGTTTACAAAGACTCGGCCATATCTGCAATCTTTTCATGAAGACGCTTTCGCTTAGGATCGTGGGTGACTCTTGAATCCAATGGAATATAATTTTCACTGAAAATGAATATCAACAAGTTGAAACAAAGGAATAGGATAATTTATAGAATTTACTATGTTGAAATTTTGAATATCAAAACAGATTTAATCTGTTAGTCCACGTGTTTAACAGAATAAATTGCTTTAAACAGATAAAATTCAAGATAGTCTATGTTCTTAACAAAATCACAGAAAAGTGTAAGGTGTTATAGGATTATCTTTAAGCCATTGACATTCCATAATGAGATTTATTAAGGCCTAAATATAATTATATATTATATACAAAATAAAATAGAAGGCTTTTTACTCGATAGAAGAAATATAACAAAATTTGAATATCAAAACAGATTTAATCTGCTACTCTTCTACAATTTTAATTTCAAAAAAATTTTTATTCAAAAAACTTTTAGAATTAAATTGATGTCTACCATAAGCAACGCTTATATTTAATAGACGTATATTATCAAAACTCAATATTTAATGTCAAATGGAATAAATAAACCAACAGATATAAAAATATATTTAGTAGTATATTATTTAGGGCCGATTAAGAGATTACCAGAATTATAATTGTTTTTTGAAGTGCATGTTTTGAGAGATTTCTGAATTAACTTATTTGAATATTCAAATATATTAAATATTTCAAATAAATTATATTTTTTGATAAGTCCTTAAGTTGTGTTCATGTTTTGGAAAGGCTATTGGTGTTCTTAATGGTAAGATCAGAAACAAAATTTTGTCTCCTTTAAATATTTATTTATTAATTTTAATGACTTTTTCATATCTGTTGGTTTATTTATTCCATTTGACATTAGATATTGAGTTTTGATTATATACGTCTATTAAATATAAGCGGAGCTTATTGTAGATATTAATTTAATTCTAAAAGTATTTTGAATAATAAATTTTTTTTGAAATTAAAATTGTAGAAGACTAACAGATTAAATCTGATTTGATATTCAAATTTTGTTATATTTCTTCTATCAAGTAAAAAACCTTTTTCTATTAAATTCAAACTACAAAAAGAGGCGAAGAACAGTATTACATTTTTGGACCTCTCGATATCATACTCAAATAAAAAAATAGAATTCAACGTGTTCAGAACACCCAAATCCTCTGATATATGTATTCCTATTGATTCCAATCACCCATATTCACAAAAAATGTCAGCGTATCAATCGATGATCCATAGAGCCTTCGCATTACCCTTATCAAAAAATGACCGGGAAGCTGAAGACCAAACTATAAAATCAACAGCCGCCAACAAAGGTTTCAACCCCAATATAATATATAATCTAATTCGACAGAAACTGTCTAAAATAGCTATGAGCCAAATTTATCCCATCATAAAAACTGAAGAAAATAAAATATTCATTTCTCTATCGTACTTCGGTAGCAAGTCAAAAAGTGGCCAATAGTTTTTCAAAATCAGATGTCAATATTGCTTTTAAAACGTAAAATAAATTATCATCGGTATTATTTGACGCAAAGGACCCTACTCCAAACATACACAAAACAGGAGTTTATGAGTTATCTTGTTCTACGTCCAGTAATAAATATATAGGACAAACAGGACGTTCCTTCAAGACGAGGTTCAACGAACATAAAATGAGTTTCAGGAAAAACAAACAAAATTTTACTTTTGCCATTCATTGTCTAGAAAACGGTCATTCCTTTCCCACAATAGATAATCTTAAAATTTTACATGTAGAATCAAAAGGGAAGAAACTCGATTATCTAGAATCTGTTGAAATTTTCAAATTAGTTCTCCATAACAATATGGTAAAAATAATGAATGACTGTACGGAGCTATGTAAATCGAAAATATTTGAGATATTTTTTAGAAAGTAACATCTGTTTAAAACCTTTTTCAACGAACATAAAATGAATTTAATGAAAAGTAAACGAAAATTCAACTTTTGCCACTCATTCTTTAGAAAACAGTAATTTCTTTCGACAAAAGAAAATCTTAGGAAAATTTTAAATGTAGATTCAAAAGAAAAGAAACTTGATTATTGAAATTTTCAAATTCGTTCACAATAAAAATAATGTAAAAAATAATGAATGACTGTATGGAGGTATGTAAATCCAAATATTCGAAATATACAACAAAATAATGTAAAAATAATGAATGACTGTACGCAGCTGTGTAACCCCAAAAATTATTTGAGATATTTAAATGGGTACCATCTGTTTAACAACCTTCTTTGTCGATTGCTGACATTCTGATATCTGTTAGAAGGTCCCTCTTTTTTAACCCGGTTTTTTATCACGTTCCGCTTGTAAACCTCTGTACCACTATTAGGTGTTATCTAGAATCTATTGAAATATTAAAAATATTTATCACTTTTGTTTAAATACCTCTGTACCACTGTTAGGTCTTCAGTTGTCTGATGATGGGATAGTTCATTTAATATATATTTTTTTTGGTAGTAAAACATAGTAATTTCTACAATTTGTTTTAATTATGATCAACTACCAAATAGTAACGGCTGAAACAATTCAGTATCTGAATATTTTTTGACTAAATAGTTTCTGAAAAGTTATCGGAAATATCAGTTCAAACCTGCGGGTAAGGCGTAGTATTCGATCAGATTCTTATCCATCTGGAGCGTGTGTATGGGCACAAGAAAGGCACTCAGGGAACTCGCAAGAAGATCCAATACTAAAAATTTTGCCCTTTTCTCATCAGGCGTCAAATCCTCCACTTTTCCATCGTTCGATATGTGTTGTAGGGCGTAGAGGTTAATAACAGTCATCTTGATGAGCTTGTCTTCAGTGAAACTCTGAGTGGCTACCAGGGCCGTCATGATGGTACCCAAATTTTTTACAACGGTCTGGGCCTGATACAGTTCGGTCATGGTATACAAATAGCCGTGGGTGCAAATGAAGAGGGTTATAAATTCGTTGACAGTCATCCTGCTCTGTAATTTGTCGTCAGGCCTGAAAATTGTACAGATCATATTCAGCTCAACACGATACATGGTCAGAGCCAAATGCAAGATCAAACTTTTTGCTCCCGTTTGGAGTATCTTTTCAATGTAACCTTAGTCTGGAAATTCATTAAGTTTTTGTTGAGCATTTAATAATCCAGTTTATAAATTACTGAACGAGTCCAAACAAAAAACTAACCTCAAATTAAAATTAACATTTAAGCTCTGTTCATGTTTAATATCTATCAAAACTAAAGGGTCTTTCATTAACAGCGCCCCATTTTGTTTTGTAAATAAAACAATAATCCACACGCAATTTTCCATGACTCACACAAATCAGGTCGTATGTTAGTAATTACTCGTTCAATATTGATCTGTAAATCGTCTAAATTTGCTGGATGATTGCTGTAAACCAATGACTTAATGTAACCCCAAATAAAGAAGGTCAATAGAGTTAAATCGCAGGAACGAATCGATTATTTCTTGAAATAATCGAATCACCGAATTTTGGTTTCCATAAAATCATACATAACGCTTTAAATGATCTGTTGGTTTGAGTTGTTGGGTTCAGACAATTTTGTATGGATGTAAACCAAGATCTTTTCGTGAAATTCGTCACAGAGACGCCTGGGAGTTCTTGTGAACGTTGGGAAATCGGTAAATTTTGGTTTTCACAAACACTTTCACCTACGGCAGCAATATTCTCTTCACTTCTTGCATTTTTTGTCTCACTGGCACCGAGACATCATGAAGTGTAAAATTTGTTTCAAACTTCTTCACTAAACGTTCAATTGTTCTTTTATCCAGACAATTATAAAGACCAAAAATTGGAGTTAAAGCACGTAAAGTTAGAGCAACAGATCACGATATTTCATAATGAATTTGGATTATTTATAAACGCTATTGGAGTGTGTACCTTCCCATGATTAAATGGTAGACATTGACAAATACAACTGTCAATGTCACAAATAAAACATTGCTTGCCATGCGTGAGTAATATCTATTTAAAAATGGGGCGTTCCCATTGAAAGACCCTTTATTATAACACCCTTCATTTTACTGTATATACAAAATCTACTATATTGAAACATACCTTTCTTTTTCAATGGTTGAACTAAGAGTGCTCAATAAATTGGTTGTCGCAGCCGGAAACGGATTCTTAACAGCTATACCTCTAACATAATAGAAAACCGTTGATAATTTATCTCCTAAACTCGCCTCTAATAAAGCGAGTTGATTATATGGATGGCCACTATTTGGTGATACCTGGATGGCTTGTCTTGAACATAATAATTGTCACATTTTATCAAAATTTATTCAATAAACACAAAAAAAAAGTGTAGTTAATTTGTTTAAACATACTTGTAAAAACTTTCTGCTTGTTTCCTCTGATTTCTATACCTTGCTATATCACCCAAATGTACCAAACAATATTGACAAATGTATAGACAAGATGCAGATTGGGGCCAATTGGTTTGACCATTTCCTGATAATTCTTTTGATTGACCATATATTCTTCCTTGGCGTCTAAATGGTAAATCAATATCAAATTTGTTGCATATTTCTTGTAAGAGACAAATGTAGAATCCAGAAGCTGATTCCAAACACCATGTCAACAAAGCTTGGCATTCTGATCTTTGCGGATTCTAAAACAGGAAACTTTTGTTACAATATATGTACTAATTATTACTTATGTGTTAATTACCTTCTTATCTCTTACAAAATCCTGTAGGATATTTATATGATTTTTGAAGCCAATATTCCATAGGTCAACTTCAACTTTCTTGTCCAGAGCATATTCCAAATCAAGAATTAAGGCTTGGTGATACACCGATTGAAGTTTTTGTTGCTCCGTCCACGCCTGTGTTTCATTCAGCAAGTTGCGTTTGGCCAACACTTTAATTTTCAAATCTTCAGCTTGTCTAAAATGAAGAGTTTAACATAAGATGAATTTTATAGAAAAATCAAAATGGAAATCGGTAGTTCCATATTATAAGAACATTTACTTACTGCAGTATTTGTACAGCTGAATTGTGATATACCATTTTTATACTTTTATCTTCAAAATTATTGCAAACAATCATTCGAAATCAAATAGAATATTCAGTTTTGATATTATTCATAACCATATATCACCACAATTTGTTTGAACTTTTAAAAACACGGAAATGTACATTAAAACGTAATCCAATAGCATTTTGAAATGAAACAAAATTACATTCATCAAATTTGGAAACATTGACGTTAGTCACAGAAATTAAATTTTATTTTCTTTCAGTCCTGTCAAACCAAGGATATCAAACCAAGGATGTCAAAATTATTTCTTGTATTGTATAATTATTTTTATTTGGAGAAGGATTATAGTATATTTATATATTCTGTATATTCTGTGCTCCTAATTGTCAAGCCGAAGGCGCCAAAGATAAACAGAGATTCTCTTACCCAGAGATGCATGTACAATATATGCCGTACGTAAAGAAAACTTGAAATAAAATGTATGGAACTTATTAGTTCCTAAATTTAGAAATAAAACACCAATGACGCCTGCGAACTTGGTCCAGGTTGGAACGTCGGTTGTTGAACGCTGTACTCTTATCTACTTGAAACCGGTGAGGACGTAGTATTATCAGACGTAGTATTATCGGAAAGCGGTCGCGTCCTCTATACACCAGGAAGCTGTAGTAGAGCAGAATTCTAGGGTAGGAACGGACACGTCGCCACAAGTCTCTAGGTCCTTTCGTTCGGAAATTAGCATTTTTACAAATACCAAATTTGATTTAGATCGGATCAGAATCGGAAGTATTGGGATAATGAGTAGTTACAAATGTGATTAAATGTTAACGTAAGTAAGACTTGCCCAGAGTGGCAGCAGGCTTCGTCATTGTGACAACCTCACGATCGGACAACTGTGCACCTCATGCGCAGAGGGAACTGAACAAGTTGTTGTAACTGTTTGTAGTGGTACGTTCAGTTCTGTTTTAGACAAAGGGCAGATAGGTCAACGTTCAAGCTATTAACAGTATATTTATTACTAAGAGTTATAGTTATTAGCGATACAAACTTCCCTACTGTTCTATTCGATTGTTAAACTGACTGTGAGATTGTAAAAATATATGTTAAAAACCAGGTGTTATCAGTTCAGATCCTTACATTAAATACGAAACCATTGGATAGATTTGGCCTATTAACGGGATATTTAGATACCAAACTTACTTTCAAGTCTGTAGCTCTTTACTTTCGAAAGTTAAAGTGTTTACGGATAGACTAGAATTACTTGTTTTACTATTTTTTTGTCCTCAGATTCTTCATCCGTGTATCCAACTCATAGACGTATTAATTATCAGTATAATAAGTCTACGGTCCAACCTAGCCGGTTATGACCATTTTCTGATAATAATTTGAAAATTACAGACATTTGGGCAAACCCACTTTTTTAGAACAAGCACGCAAAACAGTACCCTCAGAGTAATATACACATTTGTTACTCTAAGAATGTACCTAATAAGTAGAATCACAGAAATATTATTTAGTAAATTCACACAGTTCTTATGTTTCACAGTTTAGTCAGAATCCTGACATCTTCAAAGGAGTACAAAAATTAACTGTTCCTTTTTGTACTCTTTTGAAGATTGTCGAAAGACCGAAACACGTGTTAGGATTCTGAATAAACTGTGAAACATAAAAGCTTTGTGAAATTTGTGAATAAAATTGTTATAATGTTTCAGTCAATCGCACACTCCATTCATTGAATCACAGAAATTTGAAGTGCCAAATGTCAAGAGTCGTAGGTCAATGCATCTAACAATGACGTGTTTATGTTGATAATTATCAGATTATGTCAAATTGGTTCAAAAGGAATATATAAATGTTAATAAGTAACAGGCTTTTTTTAAAAATTATTACAACGTTCTTGAACTGAATGATGTTGAATTATCTTGGTCTGTCATTATTTTATATTTTTCAAATACAGTTTCAAAGCAATTTTGCTCAACACTCTATAAGAGGTTTTGATGATACTGTACTCTTCGATATCAATTGGATAGGTAGCCATGCAAATGAGTTACATTACCAAAATGCAGATTCTATGATAGTCACCTCTTCTCATCAGGAAAAATATAAGTGTTATCTACCAAAAATCCAAGAAAAAGATGGTAAAGAAAGGCAGGATAAATACGAAGGTCCCAATGCCTTGGAGTTAATATCTCCCATGTTCAGTCAATCTTTGTGTTCATATAGATTAGAATCTTATTGGACATACGAAGTTTGCCACGGGAAGTACATACGGCAGTATCACGAAGACCGAGAAGGAAAGAAAACAAAACTTCAGGAATATATTTTAGGAAAATGGGACGAACAGGAATATACTAAATTATTAAAGGAATACCAACAAACTGAAGTGGAAAAGAGCCAAATTCCAGTTAAAAAAATCGAAAATGTTAATTTGCCCTATCTAGAAGTCCACATGGGAAATGGTACAATATGTGATTTGAATAATAATCAACCTCGTGAGACTAGGGTTCTTTATGTGTGTTATACCCATGGAAAACATGATGTTTACTCTTTGAAAGAAACATCAACTTGTCAGTATGAAATAATAATATTATCTCCTTTGCTATGCTCGCATCCAAAGTACAAGCCCAAAGACAGTGGGGAGCACCCTATAAATTGTACACCGATCGAGGGTAGCGATACTAAACCATATAATTTGGCCAAGTTGAAGGCTCAGAGTAAACAACTGAGGAAGCAGTCAGAATTTGAAGGAATAAGAATCGAGTTCACGCCCATAGACTTAACAGAAAGAGAAGTTGTAAGCCCACCAGAAAATTCCATCAAAGATACGTCGCTTCTAAAAAATTTTTTGGCTGGTAAAAGATGTTTATCTGGTGGGACAGGGTGGTGGAGATACGAATTTTGTTATGGTAAATCCATCCAGCAATATCATATTGAAAAGGATGGAAGTAAAGTCTCCATCAACTTGGGAATATTCAACAGGGAAAAACATATAGAATGGATGAAGGATCATCCGCAAAAAAGACCCAAACCTCTCTCCGAACGAAAGCAGCTATCTTATTTTTATTCAAATGGAGATATTTGTGACAAAACTGGTAAACCAAGGCAGACAGAAGTGAAATTGAAGTGTTTGGAGAAAGCCTCAAATCTTAACGCTGTTTCTCTGTATTTATTAGAACCGAGGTATTGTGAATATATTCTGGGTGTTGAGTCTCCCTTGATTTGCTGGATTCTGGCCAGAGTTGATGAAGATGGACTTATTTTCAATCCTTTTGAGAATGCCGATAGTACTGATTTCATCGGTGAATAAAATAATTTGTTATATCTTCATTCTTGTTTTTTTTATTCATTAATGAATGAAATAATGAGTACTCAGCAATTTATTGAGCATCCATGCAATTTCAGCAAGTTTGTAATATTTAAAAGCGTTTTTGAACTAATTTGTCTCAAAATATTATTTTTTGTATATTTTTGATCTCTACAATTCAATTTTACTTTTGTGCGCTCGTCCCAGAGCACACTACAATGCCTGTATATTTTGTTTAAATTTTCAGCCAAAAATGAACTCAAACGATTAAAAGGAAAGACTTTCGATTTACAGGGCAGATTTCAAGACTAAATGGGAAGATAAAGTTCGAGAATACGCAAAATCCGGCAATGAGACTCGAAGATATAACCATTGGAAATGATATTTTTTGCGCATTTGTTATAGGGTGCTACCGTTTTGACCAAATGCCTAAGTTCTAATTTGAGCCGAAATTGGTCTTAAACCAATGATAAAATTCACATGTTCTGCGTACCACTGTTCCACAATCAGAAATGTGTTATGGTCCCTTGGAGCCCAACCATAGATCAACAGGACTATATAGTCTAGTTGATCTATGGAGCCCAAAGTCGAAGGCAGAGATCTTCGTGTTTTGAGGTACTATATTCTGTGCTTCCTGTTCGGTCTTTCGAAAACATTCTTGGCAAGCATCCATCACAAAATTTAAGATAATGTTTGTCATAGTGGCAACTTGTTTGAAAAACAAACTGGCTTAAATCAAATTTATACTTCTATTCAACTCGCCAAGTTGATGGATATATTTGACCATCTACTTACTTCAGGTGTGATTAATCATTTAAATAGACTTTCACATTCTATGATAAAACCATAATTTGAAGTTGAAACGTGGTTTCACCTACTGTGATTACTCTATTAAAACTAGGATAATAAATAATAACTTTATTAAATCATATTTAAATAAGGTTATTCTGATTTTCACAATTTTTATTGTTGTTTACAACAATTGTTTCGCTATCACGAAATCCGGATTTCGGAAACAAGCATAGTTATGCAAAATGTAAACCTGCCTGATGATGCTACTGTGATAGCATGTGTAATTGTTGTAAACATAACAATAAAAATTGCGAAAATCAGAATAACTTTATTTAATATGGATTTTCACCAATTCAATATTTAATAACTTTATTTACCCAACGGGAAGATTCCCAATTACTAAATAACATTTTTATATTTCAGCGGCACGTAAGAAAATTGTCCATTTTCACTCTGAATTTTTTCATTTCCACTAGACTATCCACTTTTCAGTAACAAGTAGATTGTACAATGTACTTCAAGCACGATTCTTCAGGTGTAAGTCGAATTTCATTATATTTTCCACGGGGTGCATCGGAAAGTATATCAGTAAGTTTAAGATTTTTACTTAAAATCTAAAAAAACATTACAATTTCGAGTCGAAATTGTACGAGGAGTATTCAATAAATTTTGTTATTAGATTTATGTCATTTAATTTATTTTCTTGATTGTTTCGGTCTTTACTTGACGGAAATTCATCGTATCTGATTTAAAGTAAAACACTTTATTTTGGCTAACGTTAGGTGGTATACACCATAGATTAACAATAATATATATAGTCTTGTTGATGTATGGTGTAAACTGTTACGATAAATGAAAAAGGATATTTTTCATTCTATGCATAAATAAACGAGACAGTTAGGTTTATCTATGATTCTATATCTGTGTCTGAAGTTACTCCTGTGAACTTATCCACGCATTTCCAGCCACGGTTTATGACGCGCGGTGGGTCGAACGTGGGATAGAGGCGAATCGGCAGGCGGCGTTGCCAAACCTTCTTTTATTCGGGAAATTGTGTTATTCACGGATTTTTTGATGTGTTTAGCTACTGAATCGCTAAAGAACAGGATTTATAACTTTCGAATTGTCTCGTACAAAGCTTTATAGCAAAAATTAAAAATTTCTTGAAATAAATCATTTAATTCCCGTGAGTCATTCTCTCATAAGAGTGAAAAATCATAACTCCGAAACTAGACACCGCTCTCAGAACATTTTTTCATCGTAATATTCTCATTGAAATGCTGAAATTTAATAGACCTTCAGATAATTCCAGACTAGCGACCGAAATTCGTGATAGCGAAGAAACCGTCCAGTCAAGGGTAACTCAAAACTCGAGAGACTTTCGGAGTTATGAATTTTTTTCGAGTATTGAGATATCCTTGGCTGGACGGTTTTTTCGTTGTCACGAATTTCGGCCGCTAGTCTGGAATTACCTGAAGGTTGATTAAATTACAGCATTTTAATGAGAATATTAGGATGAAAAAATTTTCTGAGAGCGGTGTCTAGTTTCGGAGTTATGAATTTTTTTCGAGTTTTGAGATATCCTTGACTGGACGGTTTTTTCGCTATGACGAATTTCGGTCGCTAGTCTGGAATTATCTGAAGGTTTATTAAATTGCAGCATTTCAATGAGAATATTACGATGAAAAAATTTTCTGAGAGCGGTGTCTAGTTTCGGAGTTATGAATTTTTTTCCAGTTTTGAGATATCCTTGACTGGACGGTTTTTTCGCTATGACGAATTTCGGTCGCTAGTCTGGAATTATCTGAAGGTTTATTAAATTGCAGCATTTCAATGAGAATATTACGATGAAAAAATTTTCTGAGAGCGGTGTCTAGTTTCGGAGTTATGAATTTTTTTCCAGTTTTGAGATATCCTTGACTGGACGGTTTTTTCGCTATGACGAATTTCGGTCGCTAGTCTGGAATTATCTGAAGGTTTATTAAATTGCAGCATTTCAATGAGAATATTACGATGAAAAAATTTTCTGAGGGCGGTGTCTAGTTTCGGAGTTATGAATTTTTTTCGAGTTTTGAGATATCCTTGACTGGACGGTTTTTTCGCTATGACGAATTTCGGTCGCTAGTCTGGAATTATCTGAAGGTTTATTAAATTGCAGCATTTCAATGAGAATATTACGATGAAAAAATTTTCTGAGAGCGGTGTCTAGTTTCGGAGTTATGAATTTTTTTCGAGTTTTGAGATATCCTTGACTGGACGGTTTTTTCGCTATGACGAATTTCGGTCGCTAGTCTGGAATTATCTGAAGGTTTATTAAATTGCAGCATTTCAATGAGAATATTACGATGAAAAAATTTTCTGAGAGCGGTGTCTAGTTTCGGAGTTATGAATTTTTTTCCAGTTTTGAGATATCCTTGACTGGACGGTTTTTTCGCTATGACGAATTTCGGTTGCTAGTCTGGAATTATCTGAAGGTTTATTAAATTGCAGCATTTCAATGAGAATATTACGATGAAAAAATTTTCTGAGAGCGGTGTCTAGTTTCGGAGTTATGAATTTTTTTCCAGTTTTGAGATATCCTAGACTGGATGGTTTTTTCGCTATCACGAATTTCGGTCGCTAGTCTGGAATTATCTGAAGGTTTATTAAATTGCAGCATTTCAATGAGAATATTATGAATTTTTTTCCAGTTTTGAGATATCCTAGACTGGATGGTTTTTTCGCTATCACGAATTTCGGTCGCTAGTCTGGAATTATCTGAAGGTTTATTAAATTGCAGCATTTCAATGAGAATATTACGATGAAAAAAAATTCTGAGAGCGGTGTCTAGTTTGGGAGTTATGAATTTTTTTCGAGTTTTGAGATATCCTTGACTGGACGGTTTTTTCGCTATGACGAATTTCGGTCGCTAGTCTGGAATTATCTGAAGGTTTATTAAATTGCAGCATTTCAATGAGAATATTAGGATGAAAAAATTTTCTGAGAGCGGTGTCTAGTTTCGGAGTTATGAATTTTTTTCGAGTTTTGAGATATCCTTAGCTGGACGGTTTTTTCGTTGTCACGAATTTCGGTGCTAGTCTGGAATTATCTGAAGGTTTATTAAATTGCAGCATTTCAATGAGAATATTACGATGAAAAGATTTTCTGAGAGCGGTGTCTAGTTTCGGAGTTATGAATTTTTTTCGAGTTTTGAGATATCCTTGGCTGGACGGTTTTTTCGTTGTCACGAATTTCGGTCGCTAGTCTGGAATTATCTGAAGGTTTATTAAATTGCAGCATTTCAATGAGAATATTACGATGAAAAAATTTTCTGAGAGCGGTGTCTAGTTTCGGAGTTATGAATTTTTTTCCAGTTTTGAGATATCCTAGACTGGATGGTTTTTTCGCTATCACGAATTTCGGTCGCTAGTCTGGAATTATCTGAAGGTTTATTAAATTGCAGCATTTCAATGAGAATATTACGATGAAAAAATTTTCTGAGAGCGGTGTCTAGTTTCGGAGTTACGAATTCTTTTCGAGTTTTGAGTTATCCTTGACTGGACGGTTTTTTCGCTATCACGAATTTCGGTCGCTAGTCTGGAATTATCTGAAGGTTTATTAAATTGCAGCATTTCAATGAGAATATTACGATGAAAAAATTTTCTGAGAGCGGTGTCTAGTTTCGGAGTTATGAATTTTTTTCGAGTTTTGAGATATCCTTGACTGGACGGTTTTTTCGCTATGACGAATTTCGGTCGCTAGTCTGGAATTATCTGAAGGTTTATTAAATTGCAGCATTTCAATGAGAATATTACGATGAAAAAATTTTCTGAGAGCGGTGTCTAGTTTCGGAGTTATGAATTTTTTTCGAGTTTTGAGATATCCTTGACTGGACGGTTTTTTCGCTATGACGAATTTCGGTCGCTAGTCTGGAATTATCTGAAGGTTTATTAAATTGCAGCATTTCAATGAGAATATTACGATGAAAAAATTTTCTGAGAGCGGTGTCTAGTTTCGGAGTTATGAATTTTTTTCCAGTTTTGAGATATCCTTGACTGGACGGTTTTTTCGCTATGACGAATTTCGGTTGCTAGTCTGGAATTATCTGAAGGTTTATTAAATTGCAGCATTTCAATGAGAATATTACGATGAAAAAATTTTCTGAGAGCGGTGTCTAGTTTCGGAGTTATGAATTTTTTTCCAGTTTTGAGATATCCTAGACTGGATGGTTTTTTCGCTATCACGAATTTCGGTCGCTAGTCTGGAATTATCTGAAGGTTTATTAAATTGCAGCATTTCAATGAGAATATTATGAATTTTTTTCCAGTTTTGAGATATCCTAGACTGGATGGTTTTTTCGCTATCACGAATTTCGGTCGCTAGTCTGGAATTATCTGAAGGTTTATTAAATTGCAGCATTTCAATGAGAATATTACGATGAAAAAAAATTCTGAGAGCGGTGTCTAGTTTGGGAGTTATGAATTTTTTTCGAGTTTTGAGATATCCTTGACTGGACGGTTTTTTCGCTATGACGAATTTCGGTTGCTAGTCTGGAATTATCTGAAGGTTTATTAAATTGCAGCATTTCAATGAGAATATTACGATGAAAAAATTTTCTGAGAGCGGTGTCTAGTTTCGGAGTTATGAATTTTTTTCGAGTTTTGAGATATCCTTGGCTGGACGGTTTTTTCGTTGTCACGAATTTCGGTCGCTAGTCTGGAATTATCTGAAGGTTTATTAAATTGCAGCATTTCAATGAGAATATTACGATGAAAAAATTTTCTGAGAGCGGTGTCTAGTTTCGGAGTTATGAATTTTTTTCGAGTTTTGAGATATCCTTGGCTGGACGGTTTTTTCGTTGTCACGAATTTCGGTCGCTAGTCTGGAATTATCTGAAGGTTTATTAAATTGCAGCATTTCAATGAGAATATTACGATGAAAAAATTTTCTGAGAGCGGTGTCTAGTTTCGGAGTTATGAATTTTTTTCGAGTTTTGAGATATCCTTGACTGGACGGTTTTTTCGCTATGACGAATTTAGGTTGCTAGTCTGGAATTATCTGAAGGTTTATTAAATTGCAGCATTTCAATGAGAATATTACGATGAAAAAATTTTCTGATAGCGGTGTCTAGTTTCGGAGTTACGAATTTTTTTCGAGTTTTGAGTTATCCTTGACTGGACGGTTTTTTCGCTATCACGAATTTCGGTCGCTAGTCTGGAATTATCTGAAGGTCTATTAAATTTCAGCATTTCAATGAGAATATTACGATGAAAAAATATTCTGAGAGCGGTGTCTAGTTTCGGAGTTATGATTTTTCACTCTTGTGAGAGAATGACTCACGGGAATTAAATGATTTATTTCAAGAAATTTTTAATTTTTGCTATAAAGCTTTGTACGAGACAATTCGAAAGTTATAAATCCTGTTCTTTAGCGATTCAGTAGCTAAACACATCAAAAAATCCGTGAATAACACAATTTCCCGAATAAAAGAAGGTTTGGCAACGCCGCCTGCAGATTCGCCTCTATCCCACGTTCGACCCACCGCGCGTCATAAACCGTAGCTGGAAATGCGTGGATAAGTTCACAGGAGTAACTTCAGACACAGATATAGAATCATAGATAAACCTAATTGTCTCGTTTATTTATGCATAGAATGAAAAATATCCTATCCGATAAGTTCACAGGAGTCTGAAGTTATAGGTTAGAAGTTTGAAATTTTTTTCAGTAAACAAAAAATTACATTTACTACGCTTAAACATTTCTTTTCTATATGTAGGATATATGAACATGGGTCATTCTGATACATTTGCAGATTAATACATCGCGATGGATTATGATATTACTGATTCTTTACGCTCTATTTTCACTGATTTAGACAAAAATATAAACGATGGAAATACCGCGGAAGAAAGTAGTCGCTTACTTGTTCAGCTCAATAAATACTTTGAAGAGGAAGAAATAAATCCAATATCATTAGGTTATTCACTTGATACTTCAACTGGAATGTTTAATTACAATAAGCACTATTTCAGATAACTACTTGCTCTTCATATTCAACAAAGAAAATGGAGTTATTCGATTCGTGCACATTGTTCTTTCAAAACCAGCATTCAAAAAAGCAAAGTTACAATACTTAGAACTGCTTTATTTATTAGTGAATAATTTTTCTTCAAAGATGGAAAAACATTTTTTAGAAATGAACAAATTGTGTCTAACGATAATGAAAAATTCCATAACTACTGCAGATGAAAAAGTTAGGGCTCTTAAACTGATTTATCTGATGTTGGAAAAAATCAATATTAATTTTGAGTACACAAATGATTATTTGGATCTTTATAAGACACTTCATCACTGTCTCAGTCGCAAGTTGGGTGACTCTGGTAAGTTTTTTATTCATTTACCGTATGTGATGGTGGGGGACTATTGATTTTAGTTACTGAGAAAGTTTATGAGTGCTTGGGTTTATACGTTTATTATCTTGATTACACGTTGAAACCTGAGGAAGCTAAGAATTTACGAAACTTGCTATTGTTTAAAATCAAAGAAGAGACAGCTAAAGATTATTCCAAGAAGTTAGTTACTGGCCTGTTCAATGGTTTGAGGCACATTCAAGAAAGAATGCCTTTTGACCCTGCTGATGATAAAAAACATGTAGATGAATTGTATGATATCATAAAAAAATTATCAGAATATGCTTCGAAAGTGAAAATCAAAATGCCCTGTCGAGGTGAGATTCCTTCAACATCTTACCACAACTGTGACTCACAGATACTTCTCTTTAACGAGTATTTTTTTCTTTTTATATCGTTCAGCTGGTTTGTTATTTCTTCATAGAAATATACCATTGTTTCGTGAAAGGTTGTTTAACGATCATAAATTTTGGTATCAAATAATGTGTATGTGGATAGATACACTGGGAAGTGAGGAGAAAAAACTAGGCAGCCAAGTTATACTGTCTATATTTCGAGGTGTTTGTACCCATTTGATGGAAGGAAAGAAACCGGAGTATAAGAACATATTGAAGGTAATTTTCAAATAAGGCGTTAAAAACAAATTAACAACTGAGAAAATCAAATACTTTATACCCTTTCTAAGTTTTCCGTTGTCTGAAAATGAAGTAATATAACAATAACATAAAAAGAGGTTAATTCTCGATAGAAGGTATATAAAATTATTTAAATATTTTAAAAATTTTTAAAGAGAAATTTTTCTAGAGGAATGAAGGGTAAGCGAATATTTGTTATTAATTGATGTTATATTTATTGAATATGAATATTTGAATACTGATGAAGCTAAGTTGATCTTAAAACTTGTTTTTCAGTAATGTTTTACATATCTTGAGATTTTATATAAAGTACCTTGGTTAGATATCCAATAACATTGAATATTCTAAGTAAGATAGTTTTATGATGAAATTCTTAAGATTATGTTGGATATTCTTGAAAGATATTGGTTTTCATAAGATTGATCAGCAGAAACAAAATTTTGTCTATTCAAAATGTTTAATTTATAGGATTTTGGTTAATAATTTTTATTTATTGGATTTTGTTATACCATTCGGATGTCTTATAATGAATGTTTATTTTATATGTCATGATATAAGTGGTACTTATACGACATTATTTTAATTTATTTTCAGAAGTTATAATCATTAAATATAATCTTTTGGAATTAAATATGTAGAAGGCTAATTTTTGAAATTTTTTTAAAAATTTTTAAAATATTTAAATAATGAAGTAATATATTTCAAATGTTGTAAAAATTCGTTCACACAGAAATATAAACTTGTTAATTTTTGGTATTTAAACATAGTAATTTCCAAGAACATGCTTTAATTGTTTCAATCATTTTTTGGACCTTCTATTTCAACGCTATTATTTCAGAGTTACCTGGGTGGATTTTGTAAAACTTTGAATAAAGCCATCAGCGATTTGGCAAAGCAAGCATGCATACGAGGAATAGGAATTTTTTTCAAAGCAGCCCCCATACTACTGTCCAGCAGGGAAGTGTCCAATTTCTCCCTGAAACTGTTGCACACATTCCGTTTGACGTACGTTGTAGATCAAAATTACACCTCTGACGAGTGGGTGCTGCTTCCCGAATACATCGAGATGGTCGCCAGCATTGTCGTTTCCAAAGGTATGGAGAGGGGCGAGATTCTGCTGCTGAAACAGGGTCTCGTAGTGTTATTGAAGCATTATTCTCACATTCCCATATTGAGCCGATTCAAGGTTAGAAGGGCTTTTCTGTTGGCCGTACACTCAGTCGTACCTTACGAGTACTTCGATGCCTTCTTGAACGATCTGATATATCAGTCTGTAATTTGGAGTTGTTCGTATCACCACGTATCCGAATTCAATGAGGATGATAAGCAGGTAATAAATGCATGTTTTTATTAAGAACTAGCTGACCCGCCAGACTTCGTACTGCCTCAATCGATAAATAAAAGACAAAACTTTTGTACAAAATAATCTTAAACAAAACGAATCCGTATTTAATAAAAAAGCATTTTTTGAATGAAGTATGAAGTTTTATTATTATTTTCGACACATTATGTTGCTTACTTACAAAACAGAGTTTTTCTGAAATACTGGCTATTTATAAGGTTTAAATTTGTTATTGAGAAACATACACAGTCTGTTAATTAATTCAAAGCTTTCTCATAAACTATATTTTTTGTTTTGTGGTGCGTAAATAACCAGAAGATGGTTTTCCGACGCGCAAACACGGGACGTCCATGCGCGAAACAGGGAAACTCCAAGTTGATTCCGCAAACTTCTAACGACTGTCCTTGCAATTTATTTATGGTCATCGCAAAGGCCAGAAGTACTGAAAATTGTGACGACCTAAGTCAGGTCGTCTTCTCCTCGGCATCGTTAATTGCAATTAATCAACGTGAGAAATTTCTCGCGCACTCATATATATCGTATAGTGTAGTCAACAAGTGCCTTTTGGGTCACCTTTTTTCAGCAGTCTCCGAAAATTATAATCAAGGTGACATTCGATTCGGAATGGCATCTAGATGATTTTGGAGAAAAATGAAGTTCCGCTTGCAAAAATAGCAAAAGTTATTAACAATTAACTAAAAAAAAAGAGGGTTTAGTTTTTTTTAAATATCTCAAAAACTAATAAAGATTTTGAAATCAAAAGAAAGACTCAAATAGAGGAGGAAATTTCCTAAAAAAAGTGTCGACTCTCGGAATTGTAGTCCCAATATTGATAATTTTCCCAGAGGGATGAAAATACGGCTAAAAACGGGTACTCTGGCTTTCATAAGCCACGCCTACTTTGGACACTTTATTAATAAGAATTATTTTAACAGATTAAATATGAAATTTAATAAATGAAGAAATTCAGGGGCATACTGGATAAATGAATGAACAATAATCCGCCAAAAAAAAATTTTTATTTCAATTTTTCAATTAGTTATGCAATAGTTAATTAATAATTTTTTTCTGCTTGGAGATGATTATTGCAAGTGTGATAATTGTTAAAATATTAACTTGAGATTTTTTTCCTCTCTTGGAGCAATTTTTGGAAGACTTCAGAATAGATCCCCATTGGAAAAATTTAAGAATGTTTATTTTTCAGTTTTTTATTAACAATTTTCGTTGTTGCAAAATTAAAAACTTTTATTAATTATCGAAAAAGATTTTTTTTTCAAAATATTATTAATGGTCCGTTTTTATTTTGTAGAAAGCTACATAGAAATATTTTTTAAAAATTTTTATCCCTTATTGTTTAAAAAATTGTTATAAACAAATGCGTTGTTTATAAAATAATTGGAAATTTTTTTTAAGGAATATCTATCTTTGATGCAAATAATGATTTAAAAAAAAATTTTTTCCTTGAAAAAATTTTTCATTGCTTGCATTTGTTAATTAACAATCGTTTTCTCCCACTTCTAACTAATATTAAGGAACCATTTTTTCCTTATAAATCATGATTTACTTTTCTTTTCCATTAAAAAAAAATTTTTCGTTTTGTTTAATTTTTCATTGTTTATATAATAAACAATTTGTTATAAACAAATAAATTTTAACTTTATTTTTTTTCCCCATTTTTCTTACTGCCACAAATACAGACATGATTTTTTTTCAATCAATTTTTTCATTGTTTTTTTTAATTTTTAAATTCAAATTTTTAAAAAAATCATGCCTGTATTTGTGGCAATAAGAAGAATAGGGAAAAAATATAAAGTGAATATTTATTTGTTTATGACAAATTGTTTATTCTATAAACAATGAAAAATTAAACAGAACGAAATTTTTTTTTATATAGAAAAGAAAAGTAAATCATGATTTTGAAAGAAAAAATGGTGCCTCAATATTAGTTAGAAGTGGGAGAAAACGACTGTTAATTAACAAATACGTTTTCAAGCAATCAAAAAATTTTTTGAGGAAAAATTTTCTTTTGAAAATCATTTGCATATTCCTTAAAAAAATTTTCAATTATTTTATAAACAACTGTTTGTAGGTAGCATTAGATTTTTTCAAATTGACAAATTTTTTAAAATTTTCGAAATATTTTCACTCTTAATGCGTTATGAACAGGATTCTTTTCGATCAAATCCAAAGTAACTAACTTGTCCGTAATTTTCAGGCAGTGACAATACTAACTTATCTTCCGTTCTGGAGGGGAATTCTGAATTCCGATTTAAAAAATGACAGTGATGATTGGGAATTAGATACCGAAGAAAAAAGAAAGTTGAGCGAACAAATAGTAAAAAAATTAATTGCTACCTTGTTAATTTGCATCGATAAGTTGGACGTATCGATGAAGTATAGAGAAAATCACCTGACCGATTTGAAGGATTCAATCGAGATAAATAAAAAGAACGATTTTGTGATATTTCTGAATATCGTCGATTTTTACGAACGACTACTAGATATCATAAATCCTGAACATGTCAAGAGGTACATCCACAGATTGATGAATTTTTTCATAGGACGTTCACTTAGATTTCCCTTGATTAGTGGCTTTTATAGATTGCTGACTGTTTGTCTCAGAATTGCAGATAAACTCAATTATTTCGATGAAATTGGTAAGTAAGAAAAGACTTTGATTTAAATTTTTCCTGAAAAAATTTTTTTTTTTTTTACATCTGTTATATAGGGTATTTAAAGGTCTTCATGGAGTCTTTGGTTAGTGACATACCATGGTGCGTCGGCTATCAAACGTAGAGTCCAGATAGGTTTGAGGATAGTCTTGTAGAGTAATATTTTATTTTCCATGGTTAATTTTGATTTTCTTCTAATAAACCAATGCATATGTCGAATCTTTATGTCTAATTGTTTTCGTTTTGTGTCTATATGCTTCTGCCATGTAAGCCGCTGGTCCAGGTTTATACCAAGGTATTTGACATTCGTCTTTGTTGGAATATTAACTCCATTCAGTTACTTTAGGACAGGTGTTGATGCGTGTGGTAAATACTACTTGTACGGATTTGTTCTGGTTTAAAATCATCCTCCACTTCTTATACCAGTTGCTCAGTTGGTCCAGATGTTCTTGAATGTTTCTAGAGGAGGTCATAGGATCATCTTCTGAAGATAGGACCGCGACGTCATCAGCAAATGCGGCAATTGTTATATCAGGGGTTTCAGGCAGATCAGCTGTGTAGAGTAAGTACAGAAATGGTCCTAGCACACTTCCTTGTGTGATTGAGTGTTTGGTGTTTGGACTGTTAGGTGTTTGAGTTTTTGGTGTTTGAGTGTTTGGTGTTTGGAGTGTTAGGTGTTAGAGTGTTTGGAGTGTTTCAGTGTTTGAGTGTTTGGTGTTTAGAGTGTTAGGTGTTTGAGTGTTTAGTGTTTGGAGTGTTAGGTGTTTGGTGTTTGAGTGTTTGGAGTGTTTGGTGTGTTCGGAGTTTTCGGAGTGTTTGGTGTGTGTCCGTAGTGTTCGGAGTGTTGGGTGTTTGAGTGTTTGGAGTGTTAGGTGTTAGGTCTTTGGTGTGTTTGGTGTTTGAGTGTTTGGAGTGTTAGGTGTTTGAGTGTTTAGTGTTTGGAGTGTTAGGTGTTTGAGTGTTTGCAGTGTTTGAGTGTTTGGTGTGTTTGAGTGTTCGGATTGTTCGGAGTGTTTGGTGTATTCGGATTTTTCGGAGTTTTCGGAGTGTTTGGAGTGTTCGGAGTGTTTGGTGTTTGAGTGGTTGATGGTTGGTGGATGGTTGATTTGATTGATTGATGATTGATGATGATGATGAACATAATAATTTACTTTTGTGAATGCGCTTTGGAGAGGTCCTTTTTGTTATATTGGTCTAGTCCGGTTTAGTTTGACTTATTCGAGTAGTTCATATTAGGGTTTTGTCGTAATTCGGGAAAGGAGAAATGTATAATCTTTTATTTGGACAATAACATTTGGGTAATATGGTTCTTTACAAAAACTTCAAGTCGATGAGATCTTTAAAATAATTTCTCTCGGTGGTTGTTATCCACACTTTAACCGTTGACCGATAGTTTTTCCTCGGTTTGGCACAACCGTGGAATGCTCTTTTGTTCGGGTGTCGTATTGATGTATAATGGGTTGTAATTTTATTTTATTTTTATGGATATTTGTCTCAAAAATAGAGTTCTCTGTGTATAGTGTATTATTTAGTTGAACATATGCACTTATTGAGAAACTGCCATTGATTTAAGATATTTTTCTTATGCCAATTTCCATTACAGAAGAAAGCAAGGAATGCCTCAAAACTTTAGAGATATACATGCAGTCCCTCCTTTCTAACATAAGTCAGTACGAAGACGAATTACTGATCTCTTGCCTCAAGGTCCTGCTGGAGTGCCCCGCACGAGTGATCGAAGAAATGCTCCCCGCCTGCATTTCTCCTTTCATTACCATATTCACAATAGGCAGACATTATTTACCGGTGGCCGATCTTGGCATTGGCACCCTAGAGAAGTGGCAGAAGAGTCTGAAACATCAATCGATGGAAGATTTCCTCGGAAAAATCGCGGCGAAACTGGACGCCTTTCTGAGGAGCAAATCGCTGGCGTATCTAGCACCCGAATTTCAGAAACGCAACAAATACAACAAGGCGCTGGGAAAGAGGAAAATGGAGATCGAGATCGAGCCCGAACTGGTCAAGTTGCAGAGGAAAATTTTGAGGTTTTTGGGTAAGCAGCCCGCTTCGGTCTGTGAAAGGATACTGGACAGCCAGAGGATCGTGACCGACATTTGGAGTGACAAGGAGCATTTGAAAGTTACTCTGCCTTTTCCCGATGTAAAATTGGATGTTCAGTTGGATCAGATGATACCGATTACTGTTGAATTGGCGCTTTATAATAGCGATAGGAAAACGAGAGTTACAGCCTGCGAATTGCTACAGGCTTTGGTGGTACTATTTCTTGGACTATGTAAGTTTCATTCCAAAGATTTATACAAGCTATTCTGATTTAACGTTAATATATGTTTTTTTATTATAATTCATTTATTAGCAATCCGAATACACACATTCTATAAGCTAATTTTCTAACTATGGAACTTGAGGCTCTCACATGACATTATAAGGCTTTTTCCAGTGAAAAAGACCCTTCTTAAGCCAGCTGGCCATTTTCTTCTTAGTCTTTTATATTGAGGCAGTACTAATCTAAATGCATGCCCAACTATTTTGTTCTTTAGACCTCTGGTATTTGTACATTATTCATATATACTGGTGGACATTGGCCTCTCCATAAGGTGAAATTCTCTTGCACATATCTGGACTCATTTATTTGGATTTTCTACTTGTGGAGCCATTTTTGGATTTCAGTTGTTCTGGCCAGTAGTTCAGATGATATTCAGCATTCAAAGGTGTTTGGATAAACCAAATTGCTTGGTGATAATAATGAATACTTTCATATAATAATTCTTGATTCATGAGCTGTGATCTGATTGAAATTTCAATAGAAAAAAACCGTCCATATGAAATTAGGAAATTTTTAATTTTATGTTGGATATTTTTAGAGTGGAATTTATTTATTCATAATACCGATATGAAACAGCCGTCTCCGCAAAATTCTTGATGAGTAAGTTCGATCAATATTCTTTGGAATTTTGTATCTCCTTTTGATATTGTGTGATTAGTTATTGTGTCTACTGAAAAGTGAATAGTGTTCTCCAAGGAATTTAATCGATTTAAGTTTAAAAGTTTTCAAGAAATTTACAAAATTAAAATTTGTATTAAGGTATCTCAGAATTTCTCTGTTTGATATTTAAGATATTGAAAAAACCTTCTATCAAGTATAAAATACCCCTTTTTGGTAATTTATTAAATATGTCAGTACATACTCGTACATGTCACGTATATTACAAATTATTCATTTCAAGGCATATCCTGTAGATTTTATTGTTGATGTATTTTTCCAGCGAAACAAATGCCCAACAGTGGTCAGCAAGAATTAGCAGGCGTGTTGAAAAAATTCGCCATGCCCATTTTAGAACTCGGTTGTGATCCTGACGAGGTGGTAAGAGGCTTATTTGAACCACTGGTCCTGCAGATGATCCATTGGTATTCAAGTCCCATGCAGTCTGGAGAATGTCACAAAGCTATCATTTTAGAAGCTGTGATTGTAAGTATCTCTCATTTTAATAATCGTTTAAGTTATTCCTCCTTTCACACATAGAGCAATTAAATCTTTTGATCATCAGTTTCTTTGTAACAAGTTTTCGGAAATTACTATCTATTTCTGCGAGAAACTTGAAATAATAAGGGGACCAAACAGTAATGGCGTTTCTGCGCATGTCGATATTTGATTGTCTTAAAATGTCTTTGAAGTCCTGTCAAAGACATTTTAAGGTTATTGTGACTTGTTCACTTCTAAATAATTAAATATTTTTGCAATTTGGGATGACTACTGCTTTTTCCCAAATGTGAAACGATGTCTTTATGGAAAGCGATTTTCCGACGATGATAATTCGAAATTAATACCCATTTCGAGGAGAAGCCGGAAGAATATTTTTTACAAGGTTTAGAGAAGCTTATTTCTCGATCTAACAAATGTATTGAATTTCTAGGGATTTCTAAAATTTTCATGCTCATACCGAGAATACATTGAACGTCCCTCGTAATAGGTTATTATCCCTAGAGATTGTTAGGTCTAAGAAACTTAATTAATTCAAATTCTGCATTACCGACTGAATTATTAACCCAAAAAAGAAAAATTGGCTATTCAATTATAAGCATTACTATTGTATCAACATTTTCATATCCTCAAGGCCTAATATCAATTATTTATGGACTCTCAAATACGAAAAAAACAATGTTCTGTTGATTGAGTCTAATAAAATGAGCTAGTTTGAAATCATAGCGGATTTTTTACAGAAAGGAGTATGCTGTCCGACGAACGCCAATCTTAGATTATTTTCCGGAAAGTGCACAGGGGAATTTGTTCAATGGACAATTAAACAATCTGCAGATGCCATGAACATAAAAGTACTAGTAAGAAGAATGAGGTTTCTCAGCTCGCATCCCGATAAATTCAAGAACCTGGGAGCAGCGCTAATGTTCAACAATTTTTACGTGTTCCTGAGAGAAGAAAGGAACTTGTTGAATGCTTTCTGGATAGAAATCTTCGAGATATTCGTAACCTCTTTACACTCTATTGAAGATACATTCGAGAACAAAACCGTGATCTCGCAGATATTTGCAAGTTTGAACCATTTGAAACGAGGTTTTACCGAAAAGGCTTCTTTGTTTAACACGAAAGACCGTACAAGAAGGAAACCTCATGGGTTCAGTGGCACGTGTCTCGTAGACGTCCTGAATTTTCTACTGAAAAATATCGGATCTAAAGGTTCCTTGTGCAGAGAGAAAAGTGCAGAACTATTTTCTTCAATGGTAGCCTTCTGTTCAGATTTAAAACATCACAGCGATTATTTCCAACACGAAGATCCTTTGCATTGGTTAAAAAATACAAGTGAGGGCCATGTAATGGAACAGAAAAATTTGGGATATACGGAAGGTATGTGCTTATATTGATATTTTAAATTAGTTGCATTCTCTTTAGGACGTTTATACACACTTTTTATTCTTTAACTCCGTTTAGTCAATCAATATGGGTATAATCCATTTTAAATTATTTGTTTGGGTAGTTCTATGAGCTGGTAGGTTGAATGAACCGGTTTGACATTAGCAGGAGAAGGCCTGTATAATTGTTGTCTGTGATCTGCGAAAACCATGTATAATTGTGAATTGACACCTTTTCTTCTTTCGTAGCAAAAAAATTGAAAATCGTACGGAAATGAAAGCATTTTCATTAGTTACCAGTCTTTCTACATTCGACCCGTCCCGCTTTTTTTTGCAGTATTTGTGGGTACAAAGCTTTTTGACTTGCAAAAGGAGTGCTCTGTGTTCTGCTTTAACTATTAGTATACACAGTAATGTATAAAATTAGAGTGTTCTATTAATTTGCATTCATTTCAGAAATCTTTTGTTTTTTATTTCGGTTCTAACGTAACATAACATAGTTCACTAACACTATGCAATGATTTTTTCGCGATTCCATCCTGAAAAGGGCACTACGGCAGCTTGACTGCCCAACTATAACAGCCAGTTCACTGTTGTTGGAACATAGGAGGAGAGTTCTTTTTTCTGTAGATATTATCTCGGTATTCTTCTGCATGTGTTCAACCGATGAAGACGTGTTTATCGTTAACGCCGTGTCAAAGAGTGTTCTAAGACTGTAATCAGCCACCGACTCCAGGAATGAAAACCCGGATTGATCGAGCTATTGCTAAACAATCGCTATTCTCGCTAATCGAGGTATTTCTCGAAATTTATTAAATTTCCATTTCATCACAATAAATAGAAATCAGAAAACTGAAACGAAAACGTTATCTATATTCAGTCCAGATAAACGATGATAGCATCGAAGAAAACTTGAGTTCCATGTCAGATAAAAGAAACAGCAATTCGATAACATCACATCAGAATGCTATACAGGACGCCTATATGAAAGACACAACACAGGATATTCCTTCAACCAGTCACCCAATAACCAATAAAGAGCAAAACATCAAAATAAATAATGCAAATGTAGATACACATTTTTGCAGGATATGAAGTGCAAGTGATGAAGAATTTTTAGGTTTCCCGTAATTATGTGAATAATTCATGGCAGGCAGTTAGGGCCAAAACAACAAAAAGAAGGAAAATCGGTTGCAATACCACTCTTCCAATAACCGTCAACAATAGGTTCAACGTGTTGAGTGAGAAAAATGAAAAAACAAATACAACCATTAAAAACAATGATGATAATAATATAACGAAACTGCCACCAATATTTGTTTATGGTTTTACAAATTATGGAGAAATGGTGAAACAACTACGAACTGTAGTAGAAGATGGAAAGTACAACACAAAATGTCTAGCAGATGACACAATAAAAATAAATTGTGAGCTACCAGACACCTACAGGAAACTAATTAGATACATGAGAGACAAAAATGTTATACATCAAACATATCAATCTAAGGAAGAACGTGCATATAGAGTAGTTGTTGAGCGTCTTCAACGCACCACTGATACTGAAGAAATTAAGCAAGAATTAGCCAAAAAGGGACATCAAGTCAGAAATATCTTTAATTGTAGGAATAGGGTAACCAAAGAGCCTTTAAATATGTTTTTTCATTCATTTAGAGCCAGCCAACAATAATAAATCAACTATTCAATGGGCAAGGACTGACAATGAGAAAGCTCAAACATTTGCAGAACACCTAGCTGAAGTATTCACACCCAATGATGACATACACAATTACGAAGTTGAAAGAGAAATGTTAAATATTCCTTCTAATACGACTCCTATTAAAAGTATCACCATAAAAGAAGTACAAAAAGAAATAAAATACCTGAACACACGAAAAGCTGCCGGAATAGATAAGGTCACACCAAAAATGATCAAGGAACTGCCTTAGAAAGGAGTAGCAATGATAGTATTATATATATATTCAATGCTATCCTGAGACAAAATTATTAGCCAAAAGACCTAAAAACTGCAGAAATAATCCTCATACTGAAACCCGGCAAGGATCCAAATGCTGTAACATCATATAGACCAATTAGCTTACTGCCAACTTTATCTAAGATCTTGGAGAAAATTTTGCTATTGAGTATAAAGTCAGATCCCAACACCCAAGAATGGATTCCTCCACACCAATTTGGATTCAGAACAAATCACTCCTCCATACAGCTGACACACAGAATAAGTCATGAGATAAACAAAGCCCTGGAACTCAAACAATACTGCACATCTGCTTTTTTGGATGTAAGCCAGGCCTTTGATAAAGTCTGGCATTCTGGACTATTGTACTATTATTATACTACTACAAGCTGATGAGATCTTATCTTACTGGAAGTAGATTCAGGGTACGGGTAAATGATAAAGTGTCTGATTTTTATCCTATTCAGTCCGGTGTTCTCCAAGGAAGTGTTATGGGACCGTTTTTATATATACTATATACGGCAGATATGCCCACAAATCCGAATACGATAATGGGAACTATTGCAGATGATGCTGCAATTCTTACAAGCCATGAAGATCCCAAAGAGGCATCTAATAGATTGCAAATTCATCTTGATGAAATAAAAGAATGGCTGCATAAGTGGAAGATAAAAGTGAATGAAACCAAGTCAGTTCAAGTAAATTATACCCTTCGAAGAGACCAGTGTCCACCCATCTTTATAAACAATATAAAAATACCAAATTCCGCAACTGCTAAATATTTGGGAGTGCATTAAGATAGCAGATTAACCTGGAAGGAGCATATTGTTAAAAAAAAGGAAGCGAATAGACCTTAGAACTTAAGAACTGAATTGGCTTATAGGTAGAAAATCGAAACTTTCATTAGAAAACAAGCTGCAGATATATAAAACGGTCATAAAGCCCATATGGACATACGGAATTGAACTTTGGGGATGTACAAGTAAGTCCAATGTAACTCTAGTCCAGAGAAGCCAATCGAAAATACTGAGATTGCTAACAAATGCTCCATGGTATGTATCAAATCAAACCCTACATGAAGATCTGATAATACCTTATGTGAAGGATGTCATCAAGGAACAGAGCCAAAAACATCACACAAGTTAGATGGTCGACTTACTGCAACCGTTGCTTCAAGCTCAAGACATGAGAAGACTCAAAAGGAACTGGCCAGCTGATATGAAGTAGATTTAAAATGGTCTTTTCACTGGAGAAGACCATATCAAATCATTTGAGAGCTCTAAGCTCTGTAGACAGCAAATTAGCTCATAGAATTGTTGTATTCTGATTGCTTATGAATAAATGATAATAAAAAAAAAATTTTTGAGTGCCACATGATTTATTATTATTTATTCAATTCCACCTAACTGATGCTCAAGATGAGGAAATAAAATCGGGAGTTTTATATTGAGATATAATATTATTCAGCTTTAAACTTTTATCAGATTATACAGTTGATTTCTACTCGACCTTGAATATGCACATACCTACACAAACATGTAGTTCACAACTCTGGTGAAAGATAGGAGATGGAATATCACCTTCCTTACTGTCTGCTTACAACTAATCCTATATTATCGACTAGCTCAGAGGTGTTCTATGAGTGACATCCTTTTTGAAATAAAAAGAAAAAAGGGGTAACATACATCTCAGAGAGTGGTATGCTATCGATGCGAAAAGGGAACCGACTTGATTTCCCCAGCACAGGTATGGCCGGGTCGGTTGATATTAGAAGAAGAAAAAAGAATAATAGAAATAACTTGAAAAAACTATGATAAACAGTTTGAGCTATGGTAAATAGGAAGTTTTTCGAATCGATATTTAGGCCCAAACCTACTCTGAAAGTTTCAAGTCTCAAGCTCTTTCCGTTCGGAATTTCTAGAGTTTCTAGAGAGAGGACAGACAGAAATGCATTTTATCTCTCCATTGGTGAATCGAGCTTAGTCGTTTGAGATCAATTTTGGTTCAAAATTAGGAAAATACAGATATTTGGACAAAACAATAGAGAAATATTAATTTTGTATTCATGACGTTATCTCTATATCATACTATCGATGTAATATTATTAATTACGATAACCAAGAACGACGCGTGAGTCAAGCAAAGTCAAAAACTAAGGGAATAAATGATAAGCTTGATATTCAGTGATACACATTTGTAGTGCCTTCGATTATTTTCTGGAAAAATAATTCTCTGTCTTTATTTCTGTAATTGAAATGTAGATATGAACACTGATCTGTACCGTCAAGGCTTTATTCCGCCCTCACTAAATTCAAAACTTTCAGTGTTTCTTTATTACACCTCTGAAAATTTTTAGGTCTTCTCCAATGGATGATAGAGGTGCAGAGAGCAATAGATGGACTAATTTTTCTAGTGAAGAATGCTACAGTTACCAATCGAAACCTCGAAGATATCGCTACAATACGGAGTCTGCAATATTACTTAGAACACGTCGCGACAAATGACATCAGGATGCCCACAGTGTTCGATAGAAGAGCATTCGGATATCAGAAGAATAAAATCAATAAAAAAGTTTTAGTGTTGTTGCACAACACTTTGGAACATAACTGCAAAACCGAATATTTATGGAACGGAAATTTGTGGCGTTTGATGGTGTCGTTGACATTTGACCTTGAACGTTCTGCATCCAAGGAAGAAAAGATCGACAAGGAAGTGGAAAGATTCCTGTTATCAGCGGTGGAAAAGTTGCCAATGCAAAAAGTAGAAGAGCTGAGTGATCATTTCAAAAATCATATAGGTGATAATTTCTCAGATGACTTCGATTTAAACCTTCCAATCTGTCCTAAACAACACAAAACTATAAACGGGATGATTTTCCTGACAAAATGCGGCCTTAACTTCAAAGTTTTGTATCCCAAAATGGTACAGAAATTAATGCAAAGTTTCTTGACCACCTGTTCGAGAACTGGAAGGATCAGTTTGAGTGATGAAGAAGTGACCTACTACTCGTTGATCTTAGAGTTTGGAATCCATAACGAGCTGGAAGAGTTCTTAAAGTTTCTGTTTCTTCCGGACCAAATCGATGAAATAGAAGGTGGAAAGAAGAGGACGTTTGGTTCGTTCCTTCTTGATTCTTTCGAAACAGCCGTTATTCCCAAAATTTTGGATCACTTTGATGAGTTCTTGGCCTTTTCGATCACGAAGGAACGCATCGCTCTCTCCATCGGTTACATGAAAAATATATTGAGATATATCACCAGATTTAGGGGGGACATTTTTTGGCCCGATTTTGTCTTGGACAAGTTGGCCGATCGCTGGGAACACTTCAAGAGTTTCTTTTGCGAAAATTTCAGCAACTTGATTGAGGGCCTGGAAGTTGTCAAAATCTTGAATTCTGTTAAAAAAGCGACCTATCTTACTACATCGTTAATTCCTTCGATTCTGAAGAATGAAATCTTTTTATATTGCGAGGATCCATTAGAGAAGAATTTAGTGGTGCTCGAATTTATTTTCGAGAACTTAGATGTGCATACCGAAGATCAAAATGCCCCATTCATAAAGTAAATACATATTTATTATACTGAAAGTGTGTTTTTTTAGAGGTGGAGTTCTTTGAATTGGCAACACTGTTTTCTGTGATATCCGATTTGACAGATCTCAGTTCCTTTGAGGTTAGTTTGAATTGACATTCCTCTGTTGTTTTGAAGTTAGTTTGATTTAGCAATTCATAACAAATTAACTTGCGCTGTAACAAAATATTCACATTCTCATTTTATTTCAATTTCAATTTAAATTTATCGACCTCTAAAAACACACACTTCCTTCTGTTTGAATTTATGCATGCTTGTTAATTTTACATATTTAGGGTTATTTAACGCTTGCATATTTTTTGTTTTTTCTTATAATTCCATTCCGATTTTAGGACTGCCTTGGATCGAATTTTGAAATACCTTTCTCAAAAATCGGACAAAAACACTCAAAACCTCTGTCTAATAAATATATCTAAATTATACCATGTGTTAGGAAGAAGTAGATCCAACCAACTATTTGAATTCATTTTCATATGCAATTTGATGTTTCCCGAGTTCGAAAATCACATTAAAGACATCGCCGTTGTCGAAAAATACGTATCTAACCTTTCAGTTGAAAAAGAGAGGAAAATTATGGATATTTGTGTAAATCTGATGAGCAGTCCAGAGTTTTCGGCTGATGGCAAATTGGGCCTGGGAAAACAAATTCTGATGACGGTATTTCAAAAGGCGTCTCTGGAAGCGTCTGAACAATATTTCCTGACCAATATCCAATCCATCTTGAAAATATTGCTCAATCCTACGTCACAAGACAATCTCTGCGCTAAGATAGTGAATTTTATACTAGTAGAAATTATGTTTGTAAGAATTCCTGTCGGAGATGACAGTGAGACAAGTAGGAGAATGCTGCAGGCTGCTGCAATGAACAACTCTGATCAAAAAGTACTACTCCGTTGTTTGTTGAGGTGCACTCTGCTTACTTTCAAAGAAAAAGTACATGTGGAACCGAAGAACGATGAGTTGTTGAGGATATGCCGGTGTCATAGTTATAACACTTTGGTAAGTTATAACCAAATCATAAGTGGCCTGTGCTTTTGGAAAAAAAAACTGTTATACCAGGTGTAAAAGTATGAAACCGGAATATCCCTGTAGATGATGCGAGCCATCAGTTTAGGCTTCGTAGCACCGCTTCTGCGGCATCATTATCTCTCTCTAACAGCCGATAAAGATTTTCAACATACAACAACCCAAGTTCCAATATAATTATCTTGAACCTTAAAGCTTTGTGCCTACGAACTACGATTTGAGAACAGCATTGGTTTTCTGTTATTATTTGGCTTCTGGTCTGTTTGGTTAAACCTTTAAGTATGAAATTCTGTTTCCTATTTTGAAGATTTGATCAAAGCAAGCTACATGTCATAGCCAACTGTACTTAGATTTTTCTATTGATTTGACTAGGAAATTACTTTCTGTTATGTATCTGTCGAGCAGCATTTCACAAGTGATTTTTCCATTTTCTGCCTGCCTTTCTATTTATACAGAACCCATTTTCCCACTTTCTGAATCTTTCCTATAGTTTTCAAACGAATGAGGCTATCTGCATCACATTCAATTGATCCTAGAGTTCTTATTTAGTTTGAATATCATCATCATCCAATAAGACTTGCAATTTGTAGTCTGTGAACTTTTTCGGTGGTCAAAATTACCACTTTAAAATTTTTTGAGCCACTCAAACCACTGTGTTTTACCATGAACATAGTCATTGTAAGCTTCTATAAGCATTCGATGCGATTCTACAACAGTTTTCTTCAAATGATAAGAAAAAAACCAATGCCTCAAATCGTAGTTTGTAGGCACAAAACTCTACATTAAGGTTATGGAAAAATATACCGGTCTATGGAACTTGTAGTCTAGTCAACAAGTGCCTTTTGGGTCAACTTTTTTCAGCAGTCTCCGAAAATTATGATCAAGGTGTCATTCGATTCGGAATGGCATCTAGATGATTTTTGAAAAAAATGGAGTTCCGTTTGGAAAAATTGCAAAAGTTATTAACAATTAACTAAAAAAAAGAGGGTTTACTTTTTTGTGAATATCTCAAAAACTAATAAAGATTTTTGAAATTAAAAAAAAAAACAAAAAGAGAAGGAAATTTCCTAATAAAAGTGTCGACTCTCGGAATTGTAGTCCCAATATTACTAATTTTCCCAGAGGGATGAAAATATGGCCAAAAACGGGTACTCTGGCCTTCGTAAGCCACGCCTACTTTGGACACTATTAATAAAAATTATTTTAACAGATCAAATATGAAATTTAATAAATGAAAAAATTCAGGGGCATACTGGATAGATGAATGAACAATAATCCGCCAAAAAAAAAAAAATTTATCTGAATTTTTCAATTCGTTATGCAATAGTTAATTAATAATTTTTTTCTGCTTAGACATGAACATTGCAAGTGTGATAATTGTTAAACTATTAACTTGAGATTTTTTTCCTCTCTTGGAGTAATTTTTGGAAGACTTCAGAATAGATCGCCGTTGGAAGAATTTAAAATTGTTTATTTTTCAGTTTTTTATTAACAATTTTCGTTGTTGCAAAATTAAAAATTTAGATTAATTATCGAAAAAAATTTTTTTTTAAATATTATTAATGGTCCGTTTTTATGTTGTAGGAAGCTACATAGAAATATTAAAAAAAAATTTTTCTCTCTTATTGTTTAAAAAATTGTTATAAACAAATGCGCTGTTTATAAAATAATTGAAAATTTTTTAAGGAATATCAATCTTTGATGCAAATAATGATTTTAAAAAAAAAAATTTTTCCTTGAAAAAATTTTTTTATTGCTTAAAAACGCATTTGTTAATTAACAATCCTTTTCTCCAACTTTTAACTAATATTAAGAAACCATTTTTCTTTATTATTTTTTTTATTTAAAAAAAAAATAATAAAAAAATTAATTAAAAAAAAGTAAGAAGAATAGGGAAAAAAATATAAAGTAAAAATTCATTTCTTTATAATAAATTGTTTATTATATAAACAATGAAAAATTAAACAAAACGAAATTTTTTTTTATATGGAAAAGAAAAGTAAATAATGATTTTTAAAGAAAAAATGGTTCCTTAATATTAGTTAGAAGTGGGAGAAAACGATTGTTAATTAACAAATGCGTTTTTAAGCAATAAAAAAATTTTTATAAGGAAAAAACTTTTTTTAAAAATCATTATTTGCATCAAAGATTGATATTCCTCAAAAAACTTTTCAATTATTTTATAAACCACGCATTTGTTTATGACAATTTTTTAAACAATAAGAGATAAAAAATAAAAATAAATATTTCTATGTAGCTTCCTACAACATAAAAACGGACCATTAATAATATTTAAAAAAAAAATTTTTTTTGATAATTAATCTAAGTTTTTAATTTTGCAACAACGAAAATTGTTAATAAAAAACTGAAAAATAAACATTTTTAAATTCTTCCAAGGGGGATCTATTCTGAAGTCTTCCAAAAATTGCACCAAGAGAGGAAAAAAATCTCAAGTTAATAGTTTAACAATTATCACACTTGCAATGTTTCATGTCTAAGCATAAAAAAATTATTAATTAACTATTGCATAACGAATTGAAAAATTCAGATGAAAATTTTTTTTGGCGGATTATTGTTCATTCATCTATCCACTATGCCCCTGAATTTTTTCATTTATTAAATTTCATATTTAATCTGTTAAAATAATTTTTATTAATAAAGTGTCCAAAGTAGGCGTGGCTTACGAAGGCCAGAGTACTCGTTTTCGGCCATATTTTCATCCCTCTGGAAAAATTAGTAATATTGGGACTACAATTCCGAGAGTCGACACTTTTTTTAGGAAATTTCCTCCCCTTTCTGAATCTTTTTTTTGATTTCAAAAATCTTTATTGGTTTTTGAGATATTTACAAAAAACTAAACCTTCTTTTTTTTTAGTTAATTGTTAATAACTTTTGCAATTTTTGCAAGCGGAACTTCATTTTTTTCAAAAATTATCTAGATGCCATTCCGAATCGAATGACACCTTGATCATAATTTTCGGAGACTGCTGAAAAAAGTTGATCCAAAAGGCACTTGTTGACTTGAGTATTGGGTTGCTGTGTGTTGAAAATTTTCGTCAGCTGTTAGGCTGGCGCTGCATAAGCGGTCTTACGGTCCCTAAATTGATGGTATATTATACTATAGGGAAATTCCAGTTTTATATTTCTACACCTGGTACATCATCAAGTGGTACGCTCGGAATTGAATTTCTACATCGAATGAGACTAATTTTGAGTGAGATGGGATTCCAATATTTTAATTTTGTGTTCAGTGAATTTTTATTTGAAAATTGAGATTGGAAATTACAGAAAGTTCTTATGATGTTTATGAGAAATTTTGAAAGATTATATGCTGGCTATGATATATGAAATTATTGTTCTTATCAAATATTCTATTTTATGTAGTTTGAAGAATATAATTGTGGTAATTTGGGAATTATCGATACTAATTTATTCATATCTTTTTTCCTTGTTATTATACTATATGCTCTTTTTAATGTTAATTTTATTTATTTATTGAATGTATCTGTTGTATCCTTTCTCGGTGATTTAAAATTTCTTTCTGATGAATTCTATTTTCGGTATAATGTGCATTTTCGACTTAAAAACTTTTTCTGATGTTATATTTATACACTTCCTTTTATATCATTTGTTCGATATCTGAGAACACCGTGCTGTGGAGATTCACGAATTTATCCAATAATTGTTGTTCTGAAAATATTTCAGTTTGTTCTCTATTGTTTTTGATTTTACGTTTTATTAGGTTGTCAAGGTTTTTTTTTTTTTGGTTATACAATTTATTATGAACTAGCCTCCAATTGATCAATATAATCAATCCTTTCATTTGTTAGATCGATCTTTCGACATTCGACCTGCATCCGCACTTTTTTTAAGGGTCTCGTCGAAATAAAGCCTTTAGATTTACAAAAAAGGCACGTTTGAGGTTAGCCTCCTGTGGTCGTTGTTCAAGAACGATTACTGATTTAATTTTTAGTAAGTGATTCATCTTCAAATTGAAAATCTAACGTCGAATTCTATTGGATGTAATCTAAATAGGAGTTCGGTATCAATTACCTTAACATAGATATTTAATATTTCACTTTTGCTGTATTGAATTTGCCTTTGTTCCTAAAAGTTAAAGGAAAGGTTATTCAAACAATAATATTAAAGTTAATCTTGCATTTCAGGTATCCATCGCCGTTAACAGTTTAAACGATCCCCAATTTCACGATAAACTGTTCGTAAGAATTGAAGGCAATGAAGATATCTTGTGGAAAAACCTGGTGGACTGCAAGAAAGTTTATAATTTCGAGAAAGACTTCATCAGTCTCCCGCAAAAAAGAAAGATTACCGTAAACATAAGAAACTTTTCGACGAATCGATCCGCTTCGGCCGATTTCAGCACGGGTATCTTGAGATCTCAGAGGATATTCAACTGTTCACTAAGCGAAGACGTCACTAGACATGACTTGAGCAACGTGACCTTGAAATCGCAAACCAGCTCGGAAAACAAGAATGAAAATGCGATCGAAATGGATCACGTGCAGGTGAACGATCACGAGTGCATGGCTACCGTTTGTGCTCTAATAAATCATTTGAATGACACCCATCTTTCCAATCTTGATGAAAACGTCAAAGAAGTTCCGTCTTATCTGATAGGTATATCTCTTTTCATTTATGAGTACACTTTTTATCATTGAAATTTATAAATAGAACACAATTCAACTTATGCTAAATTTCATTGTTACAAAAAATACAGCGGGGGCAGGTAAAAAATAGAGCGGGGGAAGAAAATAATTTACAGTCATCAGGGAAATTTCAAATCAAAAAGGTCCAAAGGTCACTGGCGCACTGACGATTGTGCTCACCCACAATCCTCATGCCCTCATCAATACGCCTACCAGGCTGGCAAATCGGCAGAACTTGCATTGCATAATCTGGTCGGAAAATTAAACCAATCTCTCGATAATCGAGAGATAGCACTAACAGCGTTTCTGGACATTGAAGGTGCTTTTAACAATACGCTGCCGGCTTCTCTCGCTGAGGCTATCGACCCGCTAATCTGTAGATGGATACAGGCAATGCAATGGGGCAGCACAATAACGACCTCATACCAGGATGAGGTCTTCGAGTTCCAGGCTGCGAAGGGCTGTCCGCAGGGAGGTATGCTCTCACCCTTACTGTGGACCCTTCTCGTTAATGACCTGCTAGCGATCATTTCGCTGTGGGGAGTCGACGTTCACGCATTTGCTGATGACCTGGCAATCATAGTGAAAGGTAAATCGGAGGTGACGATATCGGCCGTCCTTCAAGAGATACTGAACACTATTGACAAATGGTGTATAAGGGAAGACATGTCTCTTAACCCGCAAAAGGTAGTTATAGTACCATTCACTAAAACACGGAAGTTGAATGGTGTAGAACCGCCGACTGTCCGTGGTGAAATAATACAATTCTCATTTGAGGCAAAATACCTGGGAATAGTCCTGGACAAGACCCTCAGCTGGAGTGCACACCTAGATAAAATGTGTCATAAAGCAAGAATGGGTTTCTGGACTTGCAGGCGGATCTGTGGTAAAACCTGGGGCCTAATGCCCAGGCAGATGTACTGGCTATACACTATGGTAATTAGACCACGGATAGTGTATGGCGCTGTAGCGTGAGGGAAGAAAGGCCAAAAAACGGTTGACGAACAGAAGCTTACCCGACTACAGAGACAGGCTTGCCTTACAACTACAGGTGCGTTTCGCACCACATCCACGGCAACCATGGAGGTCCTACTAAATCTACCACCCTTGCACCTACTCGTGCAGAGAGAGGCGGAACGGACCACATACAAACTACATCAACTGGCGATTGACAGGCCAGAGGCAACAATGATGGGAGGCTCAGGACTGCTGGACGAGCTTTTCTGGCCTGAAACATTCGAAGTTGTTCCTTGGAACAAAAAAATGGCGAACCTAGCGCTAGGTCTGGATAGGGCCAAACTAAGAACACTTGTCGGAATTATGACAGGTCACTGCAGACTGAAAGCGCATTTACACAAAATCGGTCTGGCTGAAGACGATGAATGCAGGCTGTGTTTTGATGACTCTGAAATATCCATGCACATCGTCTCAGAGTGCCCAGCGGTGAGTCGTATCAGATTCGAGGTCTTTGGCCAGGCTTTTATAGCCCACAGCGAACTGAAAAAATTACCCCTGAACAAGATTATCGGTTTTATCCAAAAACTGGATCTCGTCGGGGAGATATAAATTTGGGATGAACCACAATAGTCCGTGCGGACGCAGTAGTAGGGTGGACAGTCTTCTAATAATACAATCTTTCCACATAGGAACCTGGAATGTTAAGACCTCACTTAAAGCATGTAAATTAGAAGAAGTAATAATAAGTAAAGAAAGAAATGGAAAGAGCCTAGCTAGACACCTTTGGCATCTGTGAAACTCGATGGAATGACAGCGGAGATCTTATGAGTGAAGAGTTTCGTGTGATCCTCAGTGGAGGTAGAAACGGAGTAGCTATATTGATCAGAGGAAAGTGGAAAAAAAAGTCCTTAACACGTATCACTTCAATGATAGGATTATGATGGTAAAAACACATGCAGAGCCAACTGATGACTATATTATACAGGTTTACTTTCCTACTACCAACAGCCAAGACGAAGAAGTAAAAAGTAAAAGACCTCATGGACAACCAAGATAAATCTTATTTTGGAGAAGTATTCCATCTTATGGGCTGATGAAATTTCAGATGGATCGAAAAAGTTGTTTTGAAAATATTGGGAAAAATACGAAAAATATTCAAATGTGAATAACTCCGAAACTATTACACCAATTTTGTCCTTTAACACACTTAGCTCCAGTATTTAGACCTCAAACCTTTCGAGGCTTTAATTCTTTCACCAATTGTACTTGCAAAATAATTTTTTGTCCTCTAATGATACGATTCTCACGAAATTCCCAAGAACATGCTCGTTATTATTCTACTCCGAATTCCCGAATTTCAGATGTATTCAAATCTGTAGTTTCGAAAGTATTGGGTAAAATATGAAAAATTTTCTAATGTAAATAATTGGAAAACTGTTAGACCGTTTTTGTCCCATAACGAACCTAGCCGCGGCATTGAGACCCCAAACCTTCCCTGAAAGTTCCAAAGATTTAGCTCTTCACGTTCGAAATTTAGCGTGTTCAATTACTTTTGACTTCGGATTCTTTGTCAGTGAGTCCAACCCAGTCGTTTAAGACTGTATAGACTGTTAAGACTCTTCTGTACATATGTAGTTTTCATACATGTTTTATTCTCATTACTAAATAAAAACTTTTTAAACAGGTTTGAGACACTTACTTCTGAAAGAGAATACTCCAGTAAACGTTAAAATTTTCCTGGTCAAAGTAATAGAGAATACCTCCCATGTATTTATTAATTATTCGAAATGGTTTATTACACCAGTAATGAAGTTCATTCTGGACAAATGTGCCGGAGATGAGATGAATTTTTTCATAAACGATTTGGTGAGTTTCTTGTAAAATTTTGTCATTGAGAAAAAACGATTGTGTGGTTTTATGAAACCACGGTAAAAGTGAAACTTTTTTCACATTATAGACATTTAACTGAAAATTTTTGGAATGATATTCCATTAAGGGTATAAAAATCGCTTTATCAATCTTAATTTTACACTTGGAAAATTGGAATGATAATGGGAATTGATAAAAGTAGACTAAATCTCCGACTAATATCTTTATTGAACTCTGTGCCTTAGAGTACGACATACTTAACAATTACTTAGATTATATAAACATATTTAAAAACTGAAAACATTATTTTTTTATCGTTGAGTCATTTTGATTCGTTTTTCAATTATTTTCAATCATTTTATTATCAATTTCATCTTCATCATGAGTTTCACAGTTTATAAATGTAACCAATATTTTATGGCAACTAAAAGACGTGAACAGTGACTTACATTCGATTATTTCGATGTAGTCTAGTAAAAAGTGTATCGATCGTTGTGCCATATCTTGTGGTGGGTATATTTCTATCATTTATTAGGAGTACAAATAAGTTTCCGCCGTTTTACTGTAGATGGCGCGGCACAGAGTTTAGGTTAGCTTTCGCAGATGATAACCGGCTTAAAAAATATTTTGGACATTCAAGAACAACATAACCTATTAATATCAATGATTTTATATTGGTAAAATATAATTTTTATAAGTTGAAAATTTTGCGGGAAATATTAGTTTAGTTCTTTAATTTGAAGAAATCTGCTGCTGAGGCTCATCAATTGCTCGTAGAAGCATATGGTGAGGGTGCTTTGAGTGAGAGAACGGGTCGAGAGTGGTTTCAAAAGTTTAAAAACGCTGATTTCGACGTAGAAGACAAAGATCGCAGTGGAAGGCCAAAAATTAACGAGGATGCAGAATTGGAGGAATTATTGGAGGAAGATTCATCTCAAACACAAAAAGAACTTGCTCTAACGTTAGAAGTCACTCAGCAAGCAGTCTCACATCGTTTAAATTTAATTTGTGTTAAAAAACGGCGGAAACTTATTTGTACTCCTAATATCATTTCTAGATTAAATATTTCTCTCAAGTATTCTATGAGTGGAGCAGATTCTTCTTTCTTGAAGTCTGTATTAAAATCACCAGGCAAAATAACAGGCATCCGTGAATATATTTCTCAAGAACGGAAGATTTGTGCCGATGACGAAGCAAATGGAGCTAGATGAAAACCTAGAAAATCCATTACATCTTCTATTTTTTGATTAAAACAAATTGTAGAAATTACTATGGTTTACTACCAAAAAAAAATATATATTACACAATTTCTTGTGACTTGAGTTTCGGGAAATGAACTATCCCATCATCAGACAACTGAAGACCTAACAGTGATACAGAGGTATTTAAAACAAAAGTGATAAATATTTTGAATATTTCAATAGATGCTAGATAACACCTATTAGTGGTACAGAGGTTTACAAGCGGAACGTGATAAAAAGCCGGGTTAAAAAAGAGGGGCCTTCTAACAGATATCGGAATGACGGCAATCCACAAAGAAGGTTGTTAAACAGATAGTACCCATTTTTTTTTACATTATTTTGTTGTATATCTCAAATATTTGGATTTACAAAGCTCCGTACAGTCATTCATTATTTTTTACATTATTTTTATCGTGAACGAATTTGAAAATTCCAATAATCAAGTTTCTTTTCTTTTGAATCTACATGTAAAATTTTCTTAAGATTCTCTTTTGTCGAAAGGAATTACTGTTTTCTAAAGAATGAGTGTCAAAAGTTGAATTTTGTTTACTTTAGAAATTTTGTTTTCTTTAGAAAACAGTAATTCCTTTCGACAAAAGAAAATCTTAAGAAAATTTTACATGTAGATTCAAAAGAAAAGAAACTTGATTATTAGGGTGCTCTGGCGAGCGCCTTTCACTTTATCCCTACTCCGCGGCCGACCGTCACGCAACATGCAACACACAGACCAGAAAGTTTGAGACGATTTAATAAAAGTTCCACTTGAAAAACATGAATATACAAGACGAATTTCTTTAAATACTGTGAATATTCCTGATGAATTGCCCAACCACACTAACCTCAAAATAATCGAAAACTGTCAAAGTGATTGTCCCAGAAAACAGTGTTGCCAATTTAAAGTTTTCGCCTCTAAACACTACACTGATAAAAAATTAATTTGATTTTTCCTAATGATAGAATTGAACTTTCAGGTGGTTATGTTGGCCAATTGGTCTGCGCCTCTAGATGTTTACGAACTATCTCTAGCAGCCAAAGTGATAGAATTTTTATTCTATAAATTGTCAACCGGGCGGAGGGACATGTTCAAATATAACCTGGGGCTCATCAGGATACTAGTGGAAGGGTGGAAAGATAATCTGTTCATATCAGAATCGTTTCTTCGCCTTATACTATCAAACAATTCTCAGGAAGCGGAAAGGGAAACTCAGTTTATATCCATATTATTAGTTAACAATTTATTTGTTTTCAACGAAGAAACTATAAAGGAATTGTTAACTTTTGCGTCAAATCAATTGAATTCTTCTAAGAAGATTGTCTATATGTCCTGTTCGGAAATGCTGGGGATTTTCCTGAAGGAACTGAACGAAGACAATGTCTCAAGAAATCGTGAGGAAGTGGAATCCATGATTAGAAATTCCTGGGAACATAACTCGGACAAGGGAGGAAACATCCTAGAGGGGATATCTATTCACTACCCCGAATTCCTCAGGGAGAATCACATCATCAGACTGTTCAGCAGGCTGGGCAACGTGACGCCCACTTCACAACACACCTTCCTGAAGATAATGCTTAGGGTCATTCCTGTCCTGGAGAACGTGTACGAGTTCCGAACCGAAAGATGGGAGAAATACCTCAACAGCGAAAGTTCAGAAGTGCAAATAACCACCCTGAGTCTAATGGAAAAAACTCTACATATACTGGAAAAAGAACCCTCCTTCCACGCCATCATTTCGGCAATTTGTGAGAAGAAAAACAGCCAGAACGATTTATGTAAGAAAATAGCTTTTGATATCGTCATGAAGGTTTGCACGATACATTTTGAAGATTCTAGTAGATTTTCTGACTCCATAGATATTTGCAAGGATTCTTTAATCGAAGGTTTGGCGTTAGACAACAAGGAAATTGCACAAACGGTCAAGAACTTCTGGATAAATTCCAACATGCTGTCAAGTAACTTGACAGAAAGATTCATCCAATGTTTTTCCTCAATTTACAAACCGAAGACCGAAGAAGTCATTCTAGGAACCGGTTTAACCTTCCTCTTGAGCCTATTAAAGGGGGACGAAGACTATAACAGGAAACTATTCGATTACCCCTTGGAAGATTGTAATTTTGAAGACTACGAATTGAGTGTTAACCCTTCCAGTCAACATCCTTACGAAGTACCAATGTTTGCGGAAAGTTTCCTCAGCAGTTCCACCCTCTCGAAGGCCGAAAATCGGTTCAAATTCGGAGAATTGCGTGCAACCCAAGACGATTTCACCTTCGCTCCGACAGTTTCATCTAAACAAGACGAGGCGATCTTCAAGTTCGTCTCGTCGCAGAGCAGTTTATTTTCTGATTCGAGAAACGTTTCGGCGTTTTCGGACGACTTCAAAAATCCAAACGATTACAAGTCCGAGTTTAAAGTGTTCAAAAGGCGTTTCCTGAAGAGCAGCTCGAAAATATCTGACCACTGCGCGAATTTCGAAGTTAGATCCAAGATGGAGAAGGTTCAGAAAAGGGTGAAAGTGGCGAAGGGGAGAGATAGACAAGTCTGTATTACCCGCAAATATAGAAAAGGGGATTTTCCGGATATACAGATACCGCTCTCGTCAATTATCGAGCCATTGCAAAAATTAGCATCGGTAAGTACGTCCAACAATAATTTAACACATCGGCTGGTAAGTTCCTGGTTTAATGATTTTATTCATCAACATAGTCGCCTTCAAGACAATCAAATTATTGCAGCGCTTTCGATAGCTTTCTTGAAGAGCGATTCATCTTGAGCCTCAAAATAGGTGTTTATTTCGGCGATCACCTTCTCATTACAACCAAATTTCTTTCCGCTTGCATTTTTGGAGTCTGCGAGCAGGTAAATGCTACTGGGTGCCAAATATGGAAAATAAAGTGGGCGCGAAATGTGAAGAGTGTCACGTGCAAGTTTAGTAGAAAAAATTAACATTTTTTTTCACAATATTCAAGCATCAAGAGCTGAAGAGCCTTAAGAATGGAATTTTGGAAATATTTTTGAAACTGAAACCATATGGTATACTGACGTAATTGACGTATCAATGGTACAGCTCTTGAAGGAGACTGTATTTATGAATAAAGTTAACTTTATTGAAAGAAAGTTGTGTTTTCTTCATTAAAGCGGGAACTTATCAGCCGATGTGTTAGCTGTCATAGGTTTGGGTCAGACAAAAAGAACTTTAAATTCTTTCCATTTAACATTTGGGTAAACAAGGAAAAATTTGATCCACAACTAATACTTTCTGCCATTAGCAAAAATTTGTGACTCCGCAATGACGCAGCTTTTTACAGGAAAATTCAGAGGTCGCAAAAATTCTGTACACCAACTTATTTAAAAAACTGGAAGTTAAAAAAAAAATGAGCAACGATAACTGGTCCGACCTAACCCAAATTATTTCTACCATATTCGGGACTTCTCTGGAATTCAACACGAATCTGTTCAGAACGTTGTTTGATTTCATAATAATTTCGAAGTCGAAAATCAAACTGGATCCGTATTTGATAACTGACTGCTGTTTATCGAGCTCCCTCATTTCAACTGGTACTCTAATCATTGAAGATTATCTGATGCACGCAGAACCGGAGAAACCCCAGGCCAAACGGATAAAAGGAACGAATGCTACTGAGGAGGGTGTTTATTGGATAAAGTTAGCGGAGTAAGTTGTGAATTCTTTATGCTAAATCACCACACAGTTTGTTAAATGTCTTCATTTCAGAGCGCCGAATAGCCCTTCTATACAGTGTTTCAGAAATCATTCTGAAACAATCTGTATATTAGAATATGTATTTGATTATTATAAAATTAATACATATTTAGAAAAACATTTATTTTTCATTTAATGATATTGTATATGCATACGTTTTTTTTGTCATTTATTGCATAATATACAATCTACTCATACAAGTATTAAATACTTGTGTTGTAAAATAAAACATGAGAGAGAAGTGTCCAGTGACATTTCTACTAGTTCACTATTTCAGTGTTGTGTGAGATCTTCGGGCCATGTCTTCTTCAGTCTTCGGATGTTTGGACCTTCCATATAGAGGTTTTGTATTTGGTCGTTGGGGTGGCCCTGCAGTCGTCCTTGATAGTTGGTAGAGAAGGATTTTATGACATCTGTTATGTGGCTATTTGCGGGTCTTCGTGGAGTCTTTGGTTAGTGACATACCATGGTGGTAGGGTTTTAGAATGGAATCTTTGAATGGTCTTTCTTCTAGATGGTTTGGCGCAACCCCACAGTTATATACCATAAGTGCAGATAGGTTTAAGGACAGTCTTGTACAGTAATATTTTATTTTCCATGGTCAATTTTGATTTTCTTCCAATAAGCCAGTGCATTTGTCGAATCTTTATGTCTAATTGTTTTCGTTTTGTGTCTATATACTTCTGCCATGTAAGCCGCTGGTCCAGGTGTATGCCAAGGTATTTAACATTCGTCTTTGTTGGAATATTAACTCCATTCAGAGTTACTTTAGGGCAGGTGTTGATGCGTGTGGTAATACTACTTGTACGGATTTGTTCTGGTTTAAAGTCATCCTCCACTTCTTATAGCAGTTGCTCAGTTGGGTCAGATGTTCTTGAATGTTTCTAGAGGAGGTCATAGGATCATCATCTGAAGATAGGACCGCGACGTCGTCAGCAATTGTTGTATCAGGCAGATCAGCTGTGTAGAGTAGGTACAGAAATGGTCCTAGCACACTTCCTTGTGGTACACCCGATTTAATCGGTAGGTATCCAGACAGTTCGTTACTATACCTCACTGAAAAGTTTCTATCAGACAGGTAGGATTTCAGAACTTGATAGTAGTTATTGTTCAAACTCTTTTTTATTTTATATAATAGGCCTGCATGCCAGACCCTATCGAACGTTTGGGAAACATCCAGAATTACTCCATTGCAGTACTGTTTTTTTTTTTCAAGAGAATTCGAAATGACGTTGACGATTCTATGAATCTGATGGGATGTTGACATCTTTTGACGAAAACCAAATTGATAGTCAGGCATGAGTTCTGAAATGTCACGATCATCTTGAATTCTCTTCAAGAGAATTCTCTCAAAAATTTTTCCTGGATTGGAAGGAGACTTATCGGTCTATATGAAGATGGTTCATGTGAAGGTTTGCTATTTTTATGAATCATGATCACGTGGGCGTATTTCCATAGTATTGGATAATAGCCTAAATTCAGCATGCGATTGTAGATTGTGGTTAGGAAGACTATTGCTTTTCTGGGTAGATTCTTAAGGACCTGTGCAGTGATTAAATTGTGACCAGGAGCTCTGTTGTTTTTAAGCTTGCGAATTTCCGCTTTAACTTTCTTAGGAGTTGCTGCTCGAATAGGTAGTGACAACTGACAAGGTGAAACCAGGAATTCCCCAACATCATTTTCAAATCCTGGTATTTGCTTTGGCTCTTCGTATACCCTGGATAAGTGCGATGCAAATGCCTCTGCTTTTTCTTTGTTTGAACGTGCCCAGCCATTAGATGTCTGTATGGGGACAACAGAGGGTGTTGGTCTTTTGAATTTTTATGTGGCTCTCCATAAACTGTCATCTTCTGTTGTTAATTCTTTAGTGTATTGTTCAAAAGAGGTATTTTGTGCATCTCTTAAGGTTCTTGTTAAATTGCGTGACAGTTTTCTGTAGTGGCGAAGATCATTGATGTTACATGATCGTTGCCATATATCTCTTGCTCTCCTTTTTTCAGCAATGAGTTGTCGTATATGAAACGGAGTGCTGATTTCTTTGGGGATTTCTTTTCTGATCCAAGGAGTAGCGTGCCAAGCTGCCTGTTGAACGGTTTGAGTGAAATGTTGAACAGCTGCGTCTATTTCTGATGGTTATTTAATGCACCGGTTGGTCAGTTTTTCATTTATATGTTCCTTGAAGTCGTCCCACCTAGTATGTTTCGTGGATAATTTGGGCAGACTATCAGCCTTTATGGGAGCACTATTTGAATTCATGATAAGAGGAGTATGATCGGATGTTAAGTCATAATTGGACTCCAAAAGGCAGTTCTGTGTAGCAATACTGTTCACTATAAAGAAATCTAGGAGATCGGGTAAGTTTTTTTGGGCCCGTTGGCCAGTACGTGGGCTCTCCATTCGACAGGTGTTTATAGTTTTTCTCTGTCAGTGCCCATAGCAAGTTACGACCTTTAGTTGTGGTTAATCTGGAACCCCAGCATGTATGTTTGGCATTCCAGTCGCCTCCAGCGAAGAATTTGTGCCCAAGAGTAGCGAAGAAATCTTTGTAAGTGTCAGTTGAAATTGTAGGTCGTGGTGCACAGTATACCGATGTTATGCATACATGTCCAGTTTTGGTTGTGATCTTTACAGAGGTTGCTTGAATGGCGTCCGTTTGGAATTTTTCCTGCTTGTGGTGGGAAAGGGAAATTTTAATAATTACAGCAGAACCACCATGAGCTGTTCCGTCAGGATGTGTGGTGTGGTAGACAGAGTAATGTGGAATTGAGAACACTGTTTGGCTAGTAAAGTGTGTCTCAGAAACTAGTAGGATATGGACTTTGTTCAGATCTAAGAATGTTAGGATTTCTTGTCTATGGTTCACTAAACCATTCGCGTTCCAAATTGTAATCCTCAGAATCTTGTTAGTCATTATGGAAGTTTACTCATAACAGTGGTGAGCAGATTAAAAATCATGCCGTTCTGGTTTATCAGTTGCGAGAACATGTTTTTGAATTCTTCAAGGAATGTTGATAGGTGAGGTAAAAGTTCTTTCTGATTCTTGTTTCTTGTGGCTTGCGCATAGGTTCTTGGGGGTTGGTTGTTTTGGCGTGGCTGGTTAGAAAATGTTGATTCAAGTGGAGGAATTCTCATGTTGATATTCGGGGACTGGTTAGAAGCTCTTGGCTGTTTTCTCTGCACGAGGTCTTTTTACACTTGACATCCCTTGTAATTAGCTGGGTGATTTCCGTCACATGTATACGTAAATTTATCTGTTGGTGTAAAACCCACAAAAGACTACAGGAATGATAAAAGATTTAATTCAAAATATAAGCTATCATGTAATAGCAAGATACGTATATGTATACACGTATCTCATGATTATTCTCAATCTTCAGATACACATTTTCTTCATTTGCGGATTTGACCAGAGCCGTTGTCTTTCAGTTCTTTCTAATGATTGTTTTGTTGTTGGATTTCTTAATATGGGTGTTTTGTTCTATGGCAGAAATGAAGGTTTCATTATAGATATTTCACATCTGATTGCAGAATATGTATATTAGTTTACTTGGAAAACTGAAGAAACGGCAGTGTTGTCGAAGCAATTGTCGTTACTTAATAAATTGTGGATATATTCTTTATTATTTTATCTGTTTACATTCAACACCTATCCAAACACCTTTTATTTTGAGTGACACTTTCTTGTTTTCAGGTTATACAAAGAATTAAACGAATGGGACGTGGTGTGTTCAATTTTTCAAAACAAGGTCCCTTCAATTTTTCAAGACAATTTCCTTAGTACAGCTATCTCGAGCGAATCCAGGAAACTCTGGGCCCAAGCTAGAGATTCATATCGACACCTCATGGAGAAAGACCTGACCGCAGACAATAAAGATTTTTATCATGAAGCTTACTTCAAATGTTTCGCTAATCTGGGACAGTGGAACAATATTTCGGAGACCATCAAATCCTCCGAAGGCCCGGGTTACTGGAACAACTTGTGGGAGGATGATTGGAAACAAAAAAAATTATTGCCGTGGTATGTTACGGCGGAAGTAAACGACATGCTGTTTAAAGAACAACTTTCTGTTACCCTCCTGGAGAATATAAACGTGGCACTCTGCGATAATCGCAAGGCGGAACATTTGAAATCGACATACCCCGAGCATATCGCCACCCTGTGGATGTTGAACGGAGATCTGGACGCTGCCGAAATGTATCTTAGAAGTTCTATGGATTCTTTCCTGAACCAATGGCAAATTTTGGATCCGATGTTTCGTAACGTTCGCTTCAAGAAAATACTAAAACTACGCAGTTGCACCACGATTTACGAATTTATAGATATTTACCGAATGTTCGGTACTGTGGAGATGGAGAAGATTTTTGAATGTCTCGAAATACTGTGGACCAACACGCACCATTCGACGTCTTATCCGTCGATGCTACAGGAAACTGGTATTCTTCACTTTAAACAATTCATGAGTGAGTATTCCTCTGTTGAGAAAGATTTATTGACTGAGTAAACTCAGTTTCCTAAATTTACTAAAGAAATAACAAATATCGATTCACCATACTGTGATAACATTCGAGAGTAATTCTAGAAGATTATAAATATATCAAATTTTAAATTGGAGAATATATTTTAAAAAATTAAGCGCCTTGGCAACCAACCACAGATGTGTTTTCTTAAGAAAAAATTGTATTAACGCAGGGGGGGTCGCGATCGACTGGGAAAGGTCCAAGGTTCGCGCCGATACCGGTTTCGGGGGTTCCGGCGGCCTCCGAGGTCCGGAAATCACCTACGAAGTGGGCGAAAAGCTCCGAAAAACCGTCTCGCGGTCTGTCGATAGTGTCCTTAACCGCGAGGTCTGCGAGCCGACCGTCGGTGCCTTTCTAACGTCGAAGAACCGAGCTACTTAACGCAACCCTTCTCATTCCACCAGGATTTACCATTCGTTCTGTACGGACGAAGGAAAATTTGACTTTTCTCGATTTCGCCAAAAATTCGCGAGTTGACAGATTACGGATTATTCGGATTACTCCTATTACTCCTATCGCTCCGAAATGAGCGTTTTTTCGCGAGGTACTCGGTGTTTCAATGACTATCCGCTTGCTTGAAACTAGAGAATGACGTCATTATATCCGATCGGATGTGCATTTTTTCGTGATGGCACTCGGAAATTTTTATTGAATAATATTGGATTTTACGACGTTTGCGATACAGGCTGATATCCCTAGGATGGGTCGATTGAGAATGTTGGATATTTTAGAATCTGTTATACAGGGTGATTCGAAAATTATTCTATGCATTTTTGAGGAATATTGAATGCTTTGAATGATTTAACTCGATATAGAGGGCGATAAAATTATTGTGAGGAGAATTTCTGTTTTTAATTTGTTTGTCTTTTTCAAGGAAACTATCACTACGGTGTTTCAATGAATAATATTGGATTTTTTGAAGTTTGCTATACGGGGTGATATCTGTAGGATGGGTCGATTAAGAATGTTTGATTTTTTTAAATCTGTTATATAGGGCGATTCAAAAATTATTGTAAGCGACCTCGGACCGCGTCTGTGGTGTACGTGTAGGGGTCATCCGAGAAGTAAAGTACGGCGGTCGTCCGAAAATTTTCGTACCGTCGGAAGAAAGGGCTATATGTCGCGACGGGCAAAGCCCGTCGCAAAAGTAACTTTTCTGAGCGAAGGTCCGAAAGGCCCCTCTACCAGGTAAGGCAATTATATTTGGCGGATGATTTTCCGTGTCTTCGATACGAGCGGATGAAAACTGGATTAATTTCCGGACTTTTCCCGCGCTCGCCGTTTTCAAACGAACAAGACCCGCCCACCTCGGAATCGCATCGCATCATTAATATAGGGGTCGTCCGCGAAGTTATATACGACGGAGGTCCGAAAATTTCCGAACCGTCGGAAAAAAACGGTTATATCTCGCGACGGGCGAATCCCGTCGCGAAAATACATAGGGAGATCGAAAGTCTTAGAGGCACGCTATCCGGTGAAGCTATTATTTTTCACGAATGACTTTCCGTTCCTTCGATACGAACGGATGAAAACTGGAATTGTCACTACTCCCCATTCGTTCGACCTAGATGCGCTTCTGAGGTGTACGTATAGGGGTGATCCGTGAAGTAAAGTACGAGGATCGACCGAAAATTATCGGACCGCCGGTAAAAATTTATTTTATCGAAGCGAATCAATCGATAAATATTGATCAATCGACTACGCTAGTATGATATGTAAAAAAATTTGGGGAGAAACATGATGAAACGATATACAGGTATGGAAAAGGCAGTTGGAAACTGTAGTGTGGGTCTCTCCAGTGTGCTACCAGTATTTCAACGTTAAGAAGAGACTGGTCTGTTCACTAGAAGATCTGGTTCAGGACGAAGAAGGACTACAACAGCTATAAACGACCGCTTTTTTGTTTTTACTACTTTTAGAAAACGGATGGTCACGGCAATATCCTTTGGACATGATCTGTAAGGAGTGAGAAATGTAACTGTACGTGAGTGGACTTCACGCTGCAGGATTGTCTTCTTGAGCTAGAGCTAATGGTTCACGGGAACACCAGTTTGTACGGTTGTATATATACAGGTATGGAAAAGACAGTCGGAAACATAGGAAATTCAGTGTTAATCAAGAATGCAGTGGGGCAGTGGAAGAATGATTGAAATACTGGTAGCCCACTGGAGAGACCCACACTACAGTTTCTCGAGGTTTAGCCTCTATAACCGCCACAATTAGTGCTCCAACAACAGTATTTATAGCCACTTCAACACATAACTTCATGTGTTCATTTCAGGTTTGATCCAATCGAAAATATCATCACTCGACGATCCGGAATTTACTCCATATCTCGGAAGAATAAAAGATTGGAAATTAAAATTGAATTTGGGCCTGGTGGATACGGCGTTGAAAGAAAATAACTTTTATTTAGCCAGGAAGTACCTGGAATCTCACAAGAACGAGAGGGGAATAGGTCTGCATTTGGCTAAAATGATGTTCATCAAATCTCATCACGCCAAAAGTTCAGCTGATTCTCTGAGAACTATGATGAAATCGCTGGAGATGATTGTAGGTGAGTTTCATTGTCCCATCTGGCAACACCTTCATTTTGAAGTGTCGTCATTAGGATTTCTTTTCAGTATCTGTCATTTTGCTGAAGTTAAACAACATAGTTAGCTGAAGTGTTACAACATAGTGTAACAACATAGTTATAACATTGTTCGTTATAACAACTTTTATAACGAATAATGTGTTTTTGTGCGGAGTTTTACTTCGATATGAAAAAAGTCATTGTATTTTATTGGATGTTTATGGTGACCATGCTGTAGCTGAACGAACGTGTCAGAAGTGTTTTGCCCGATTTAAAAGTGGCAAATTTTGATTTGGAAGATGAAGAACGATTCGGAGCGCCACCAAAGTTTAAGGATGAAGAATTGAGGCAAAGCTCGATGATCTTCAGTCATTTGCGAATTGAATTGAATCGAATTGAATTGAAGTTGAGCATCCATTTTGTGTTGAAGTTTGCAGCCTATTAAAAAAGTGCATTTCCCGCTCTTTAGTTTTTTCGACCCTCATAATCCACCAATTGAAAGTGCTGTTGGAAAAATTTTGAAGGAATTCTAGGAAACCGGATCTGTGGCAGATGTTAAAGAGTTTCTGCAGGGTATTCAACCGAAAATATGGTTGCCCTGAGGGGATGGCTCTCAGTCAACTTGATTCGACACTTCGCACCAAATATTGACGAAGTATCTATCGTTGAACGCGTACAAAATTTAAAATTCACTTAGCGCAAGAACAAATACAAACGAATAACGTTTAATATCCATCCATCCTATTATAACAGTATTTATTCCGAAGAGGATACTATAATCCTAAATGTGGGGAAAAATCCGATACACTTTTTCAACCTTGTGTATAAAACTTTGATTTCTAAAGAAATTTCTTCATTTCTGTAGATCTTAGGAGGAACGAGGTCGATAAAGAATCTCTGCTGAAAATCCATTTGACCACTTTTGAAATACTCGGAGAAATTTTGGGACTTATTGATTGTAACGGAGATCTTCGGGATAAATTGGATGAAGTGCAGATGATTATAGGTGAGGTTTACTTTATTTTGGAATATTCTTACGTTAGATATACAAAGTGTCCCATTTACGTAGGTTTTAGAGGCACTGTGACATTTTTTTTTAATGAAACCATAAGATGACATACAAATCTTAAACTTTTGAAGCCATACTTTTTGTGCTACAAGCTAATTTCGAATATTTGTAATTTTTATACAGGGCATTTATTTCAGCTATTGAATAGTTACATATATATTTATATTTTTTTAGACCTTTCTAAAAAGTAACAAAGAGTATATTTATTCATCGAAATAATGCCACAAAATGCACTTTGCTATTTTTTTCTTAGTAATTTCAATATTCCGTTTTTCTGCAACTTTTTGATAAATGGTTGATTCTGATGAATTTCACCCATAGACTTAGGATAATAAGTCTATGGTTTCACCTCATACTCGTTCTTGAAAACACCCTATATAATACATGGAATAATCAAGCTTTCATTTCAGTTGAAGGTCACGGTATATTCGGAAGGGAGCGATTGAAAGACTACGGCGCCAATCTAATATACGAATTCCTAGAAAGCAACACCTTGTCCGAATCTATGAAAATCAACGATAAGAGCCTATCTGACGCTCATCTGACAGTAGCCTATTACATGGTAGAAAAAGAAGCACCAGAAGTTGATATCTTGAGCAAGATGGTTCTACGTGCTATGAAACTTGGTGCGGCAGAAGCAAGGCTATTGTTTCCGATACTGCTTCAACAGGAACATTTGGGAAGCTTGCACAAAACGGCGTTTCAACAGGAGGTAAATATTTATACAGTCCAAAAGATAATTATTGATGAACAGAAGTAACTTGTTTAATTGTCTATCTGAAACTATAAAACATATAATATCAAATGTCATATTTATAATATATCATTTATTTACGAATTGGTATAGATATTTTGACGATATTATATGTTGTTTTATAGGTTCAGATAAACAATTTAATAAGTTACTTCTATTCATCAATAATCTATATCCATCCGTCAATATTAATCACCATGGAAACAGAATCCGTGAAGAGTATTAATTTTCCCGATTTAAGTATCTGTAAATCTAATAATTCACATCTATTTTCAATTTTTCACGAACCCACATGTACAGATAAAATTACACATAATAAATTGAACTAGCTCATTAACGTAAAATAATCAACCTTTAACAATATGTTTCACAAATTGGTTAACATACCAATGAATCAAGAAAATTACATTCCGAACTAAATATCATTAAAGAAATAGTCATTAATAATGATAGATAAGTTGTTGATGAATAAAAAGCAGAAAAGTCAGGAGCTTTTGCGCGTTAGTTCATATCACCCACAATCCTCACAAAATAAATTTTTTTTGGTCATTTAATTATACATAATCTTCACGAAATTTTGTATTAGCCTTCTTGTCGTTATTGAAGTGAAACTTCTTTAGCGCATGAGGGTAACGTCACGCAAGTATGCAACGGAAGTGTCGAAGTGACGTCACGTAGTGCTAACTTCCAGACGCAAGGGATCCCACAGGCGAAGCCCGTCGCCTGGATATCGGTGCGGACCACTTCCCTCCAGACCGTAGTACCGTTCCCGGATGTCCCTCCGTTCCCGAGATAAATGCGGAAAAAATCGGGAATTTTCCCGCGAACTCCGACAAGCCCCGCCCACCGCGACCTCGAACCGTTTCTGTGGTCTACGTATAGGGGCGATCCGTGAAGTAAAGTACGGAGACCGTCCGAAAATTTTCGGACCGTCGGAAAAACAGATATATGTCGCGACGGGCGAAGCCCGTCGCGAAAATACTCGTTCGGACCGAAGGTCCGATAGACCCGCTATCCGCTAAAGCCCGTATAACGTATATAATTTATTTGAAATATTTAATATATTTAAATATTCGAATAAGTTAATTCAGAAATCTCTCAAAACATGCACTATATCTTCAAAAAAAAAATATAATTCTAAGCAATCCCTTCTTCGGTTCTGAATAATATAGGTTAGTTTTTTGATTTTGATATTTGGAATATTATTCAGGACCGAAGAAGGGATTGCTTAGAATTATATTTGTTTTTTGAAGATATAGTGCACATGTTTTGAGAGATTTCTGAATTAACTTATTCGAATATTTAAATATATTAAATATTTCAAATAAATTATATTCTTTGAGAAGTCCTTTAAGTGTGTTCATGTTTTTAAAAGGCAATTGGTTATCTTAAAAATAAGACCTGAAACAAAATTTTGTCTCCTTTAAATATTTATTTATTAATTTTAATGACTTTCGTATATCTGTTGGTTTATTTATTCCATTTGACATTATATGTTGAGTTTTGATTATATACGTCTATTAAATGTAAGCGGTGCTTGTTTTAGATATTAATTTAATTCTAATAGTTTTTTGAATAAAAAATTTTTTTGAAATTAAAATTGTAGAAGATAAACATATTTTAATTTGTATTGATATTCAAATTTTCAAAAAAGGATTCAAGTACATTTTATAAGTTTCCTCAATAGAAAAAATAATTCCACTCATTTCGAAGAAACAAGAAAAAAATGCTCGTATGAACAGTAGATAGTAATGCCTAATACGTACAGTATTAAGGGTACAATACTCTTGAAAGTGAGTTCATATTGAAAAGCGTAATATTCAATAAAAGTTTTTGTGAAAATGTTACATTTCTCTTGATTCTATTCAGATTGCTTATTAACTTACAGAGTGCTTCAGTACCAACATGGATGTTTCTCAGTTGGATTCCTCAGCTACTGGCCAATATGAATTCGGATAATATATATGCTATAGATTCCATCGTGATGAGGATAACAGAAACTTATCCCCAAGCAATCATGTATCCCTACAGGCTTAGTAGAGAAAATTTCAATATGCTGAATCCGCATCTCTCACAGTTAGTGCAAAGGTATGTATCTTTCAGAACAGGACATCGCAATCTGAACCTTAGTTTTTCTACTGATGCTTGTCAGCGAATACCCCTTTAGACCTCTATATCACCAACTAACTCTACGAGGTTATTTGAGGTACTACCTTCTTTTTATAAATTGAAAGGGTTAACACAGGTTATCTCAGGTGTGATATTTTGAGTCTGGTGTTGTAGCCTCGGGTTATCTAACGTTACAATCAAACCAAGTATGCTAAGATATCAAAAAACAGAAAAGGCTAAAGCAAAATCAATTTAACTGATCAAGATTATGTTCTTCAACAATCAAACTCTCTAGTCTACATCCATTAAGTTAGAATCAAATACACTTTTGTTCCAGAATGGACAAATTGTTATTGAATGAAGAATATAGCACTTTCATCAAAGCGATGGGAAATGTCTGCATACCAGAACTAAAATTGTTATACTATGTGGATAAAATGAGAAAAAACGTGGAAAATACTGTGGAACTGGAAAAAATTCGAACTTTCGTATTATCCGACTTTTACGATGAGCAACCAGATTCTAACGACTTCCAATGTTTGCATGGCAACGTTTTCAAAAGAATAAAAGGCTTTGAAAAATATTTTAGAGAATTCAAAGGTAAGATTTTGATTTTTTTTATGTTCAATTGAAGTAAACTTGAGGAGTATTTGCGTTTGCAGTTTATTTCTACGATAATGATTTGAAATGATTGGTTTTTCAGAACGTAATATTTGAAGAAGCTTCGGTATAGTAGCGAAACACATATTTAAATGAACTTGTAGTTTTTAATTTATATTTTGAAGCTCTCGAATGAAAGCGGATGTGGCGAGGGAGCTTCCACCTCTTACTTAAGAAGACGGCGTTTCGTTTCCGAACATGCGCATCTGAAACTCGTCAGACAGGCTTGATGCGCAAGCTCTGCCTGTGACGTCGGTGACCATGCATTCCGCTTGGAACACTGATCTTCAGACGCAGTGCCTTGCTCTATGGCTTCAAACGTGGCAGGTTTCAGATATTGAGTCTATGATCGTATCTTCTCTTCATGATTTTCCGTGGAAGAGCTTAGTTTTATAAAGAGTGTTCATTTAGCTTACCATCTTTATTTCAGTTCGCTTCAAAACAGGATGTTAACAAACGCGGAACTTACTTTTAAACCAGTAAAACCTATAAATTTCAATCAGAAATATTGTGTTTTCTTCATTAAACCGGTAGCTGATCAGCCGCTGTATTACAAATTACAAGATAATTTACGTTAATCAAAGATTACATCTATTTCCAGGCGATCAACTGGCAGAACTGTCCGAAAAGTTACGTAACGATAGTAGTAGAAATAAAAGTTTGCTACTTAAAGACTACTGTCCCTGGTTGGTTAATTTTTCCTCGAGCAAAATGAATGTAGAGTTGGAAATCCCAGGACAGTATGATGGTAAAAAGATGCCTTTACCTCAATATCATGTGAAAATTCACAAATTTCATCCCGAAATCGTTATATTGAAATCACTTAGAAAACCGGTCAAATTGACAATCTTAGGGAACGATACTAAGGAATATCCCTATCTCCTGAAGTTTGGGGAGGATGTCAGGCAAGATCAGAGGGTTCAACAGCTGTTTGATATCATGAACGACATATTCCAAAAAGCGGGTACTTACTCCCAACAAATTACCTTGGAAACCTTTCAGGTAAAAGTTCATAATTAAACATAAAGTAAGAAGCTTTTGTGCGTTACATCATTAAAATTTATGGTTGGTTATCATAACGGGCGATCCAATTAATACTTTTATTTGGATAACATATCCACCAACAATTTAATCATATGCGCAATTTGAATGGTACATTAATTTTGTTGCTACATCAAATTTTTACAGGTCATCCCGCTAACCAGCAGCTTAGGAATGATAAGATGGATAGATCAAACGATAGAGTTGGAAACTTTTATGGCACAATGCATGAATGGGATGAAATTGAAGAACTCTCAAGTAGGAGCCAAGTACGAGGAATTCATATTCAAGTCCTTAAAAGGTGCCAATTCTAAGAAGATAGCGTATGGTGAATGTGCCAGAAATCGCCACAGAAATGAGGTCATTTCGAATTATCAGAAAGCAGTCAATAACTTTGATAGAGACATTTTGAGGTAACGATAAATGACTAAATTTTAAATTTTCATATTCAATTTTATCTAAACCAAACGTTTAGCATTCTAATACTTCACCAAAATTAGTCTGAATATTTTGAGGAACCGTAGAAAACTTTGTTATCGAATTGTAGAACGTAAATAACACCTAGACATGTATACTGTGATTATATTGTAATACTACTTTAGTCAATCAATTTGGGTATAATCCATTTTAAATTATTTGTTTGGGTAGTTCTATGAGCTGGTAGGTTGAATGAACCGGTTTGACATTAGCAGTGAGAAGGCCTGTATAATTGTTGTCTGTGATCTGCGAAAACCATGTATAATTGTGAATTGACACCTTTTCTTTCATTCGTAGCAAAAAAATGGAAAATCGTACGGGAATGAAAGCATTTTCATTAGTTACCAGTCTTTCTACATTCGACCCGTCCCGCTTTTTTTTGCAGTATTTGTGGGTACAAAGCTTTTTGACTTGCAAAAGGAGTGCTCTGTGTTCTGCTTTAATTATTAGTATACACAGTAATGTATAAAATTAGAGTGTTCTATTAATTTGCATTCATTTCAGAAATCTTTTGTTTTTTATTTCGGTTCTAACGTAACATAACATAGTTCACTAACACTATGCAATGATTTTTTCGCGATTGCTTGCGATTCCATCCTGAAAAGGGCACTACGGCAGCTTGACTGCCCAACTATAACAGCCAGTTCACTGTTGTTGGAACATAGGAGGATAGTTCTTTTTTCTGTAGATATTATCTCGGTATTCTTCTGCATGTGTTCAACCGATGAAGACGTGTTTATCGTTAACGCCGTGTCAAAGAGTGTTCTACGACAGTAATCAGCCTCCGACTCCGGGAATGAAAACCCGGATTGATTGAGCTATTGCTAAACAATCGCTAATCGAGGTATTTCTCGAAATTTATTAAATTTCCATTTCATCACAATAAATAGAAATCAGAAAACTGAAACGAAAACGTTATCTATATTCAGTCCAGATAAACGATGATAGCATCGAAGAAAACTTGAGTTCCATGTCAGATAAAAGAAACAGCAATTCGATAACATCACATCAGAATGCTATACAGGACGCCTATATGAAAGACACAACACAGGATATTCCTTCAACCAGTCACCCAATAACCAATAAAGAGCAAAACATCAAAATAAATAATGCAAATGTAGATACACATTTTTGCAGGATATGAAGTGCAAGTGATGAAGAATTTTTAGGTTTCCCGTAATTATGTGAATAATTCATGGCAGGCAGTTAGGGCCAAAACAACAAAAAGAAGGAAAATCGGTTGCAATACCACTCTTCCAATAACTGTCAACGTGTTGAGTGAGAAAAATGAAAAAACAAATAAAACCAGCAAAAACAATGATGATAATAATATACCGAAACCGCCACCAATATTTGTTTATGGTTTTACAAATTATGGAGAAATGGTGAAACAACTACGAACTGTAGTAGAAGATGGAAAGTACAACACAAAATGTCTAGCAGATGACACAATAAAAATAAATTGTGAGCTACCAGACACCTACAGGAAGCTAATTAGATACATGAGAGACAAAAATGTTATACATCAAACATATCAACCTAAGGAAGAACGTGCATATAGAGTAGTTGTTGAGCGTCTTCATCGCACCACTGATACTGAAGAAAGCAAGAATTAGCCAAAAAGGGACATCAAGTCAGAAATATCTTTAATTGTAGGAATAGGGTAACCAAAGAGCCTTTAAATATGTTTTTCATTCATTTAGAGCCAGCCAACAATAATAAATCAACTATTCAATGGGCAAGGACTGACAATGAGAAAGCTCAAACATTTGCAGAACACCTAGCTGAAGTATTCACACCCAATGATGACATACACGAGTACGAAGTTGAAAGAGAAATGTTAAATATTCCTTCTAATACGACTCCTATTAAAAGTATCACCATAAAAGAAGTACAAAAAGAAATAAAATACCTGAACACACGAAAAGCTGCCGGAATAGATAAGGTCACACCAAAAATGATCAAGGAACTACCTAAGAAAGGAGTAGCAATGATGGCAAATATATTCAATGCTATCCTGAGACAAAATTATTGGCCAGAACACCTAAAAGCTGCAGAAATAATCCTCATACTGAAACCGGGCAAGGATCCAAATGCTGTAACGTCATATAGACCAATTAGCTTACTGCCAACTTTATCTAAGATCTTGGAGAAAATTTTGCTATTGAGAATAAAGTCAGATCCCAACATCCAAGAATGGATTCCTCCACACCAATTTGAATTCAGAACAAATCACTCCACCATACAGCAGACACATAGAATAAGTCATGAGATAAGCAAAGCCCTGGAACTCAAACAATACTGCTCATCTGCTTTTTTGGATGTAAGCCAGGCCTTTGATAAAGTCTGGCATTCTGGACTATTGTATAAAATAAAGAAATGTCTGCCATTATACTGCTACAAGCTGATGAGATCTTATCTTACTGGAAGGAGAAATGATAAAGTATCTGATTTTTATCCTATTCTGTTCGGTGTTCCCCAAGGAAGTGTTATGGGACCGTTTCTGTATATACTGTATACGGCGGATATGCCCACAAGTGCGAATACGATAATGGGAACTTTTGCAGATGATGCTGCAATTCTTGCGAGCCATGAAGATCCCAAAGACGCATCTAATAGATTGCAAATTCATCTTGATGAAATAAAAGAATGGCTGCATAAGTGGAAGATAAAAGTGAATGAAACCAAGTCAGTTCAAGTAAATTATACCCTTCGAAGAGACCAGTGTCCACCCATCTTTATAAACAATATAAAAATACCAAATTCCGCAACCGCTAAATATTTGGGAGTGCGTTAAGATAGCAGATTAACCTGGAAGGAGCATATTGTTAAAAAAAGGAAGCAAATAGACCTTAGAACTAAAGAACTGAATTGGCTTATAGGTAGAAAACCGAAACTTTCATTAGAAAACAAGCTGCAGATATATAAAACGGTCATAAAGCCCATATGGACATACGGAATTGAACTTTGGGGATGTACAAGTAAGTCCAATGTAACTCTAGTCCAGAGAAGCCAATCGAAATTACTGAGATTGCTAACAAATGCTCCATGGTATGTATCAAATCAAACCCTACATGAAGATCTGAAAATACCTTATGTGAAGGATGTCATCAAGGAACAGTGCCAAAAACATCACACTAAGTTAGATGGTCATATAAACGACTTACTACAACCGTTGCTTCAACCTCATGACATGAGAAGACTCATGCCAGCTGATATGAAGTAGATTTAAAATGGTCTTTTCACTGGAGAAGATCATATCAAATCATTTGAGAGCTCAAAGCTCTGTAGACAGCAAATTAGTTCATAGAATTGTTGTATTCTGATTGCTTATGAATAAATGATAATAAAAAAATTTAAAAAAATATTATCTCTGTTTCCTTCAGTGTATAACCTTTAACAGTTCAAGACGATAGTCAAACATAAAAAAGCTAAATTCAATTCTATGTTTGGAATGTGATATTAGAAGGCCTAAAAGTGTTGGGTTATTATATGATTTCCTTTCTAATTCTAATTTTATTTCAGGACGAACACCTTTTATGTAGTAAAGAATATAACTAAGGTTATATATAAAATTTTCTGGTATTTTTTGGTTTCAGGAAGGCGTTCTGGAAGATGAGTACGAGCACGGAAAGTTACATAGCGTTGCATCACAATTTCATGCTCAGCTACGCGGTAATGTGCGCGGCTCATTGGATATTGGGGATCGGAGATCGCCATCTCAGCAACACGCTGGTCAGTTTAGAGACTGGCCGAGTCATAGGCATCGATTTCGGATGCGCCTTCGGCACGGCTACGCAGATGCTGGCGGTGCCAGAGTTGATACCTTTCAGGCTGACTCCGCAGATTGTTAGTTTTATGGGGCCCTTGGGAGTGAAGGGACATTTCAGGTAAAAATTCACAGTTTGGTCTTAATAAAGAAGCGTTATAGTGTTCAACGGTGAACCACCAATAAGGTTAAATGTCGAAAATCATCTGTCCGTGAACGTAAATAATTCTTTCTGGACTGTAGGACTTGTTAGTCATTTAACCTTTCATTTTGTATTTTAATTTTAAGCATTAAAATTACGGGATATATTTCACATCAATTTTAAAGCAAATGATGGTCTTTCACTAGTAGAAGTGTAAAATCTGAACGTTTATGAAAATTGCACATCTCGTGTTTGAAAATGATAAAAATGTTTTATTCAAAATATTCTTCCCACCTTTCCAGTGAATAACGGTTTTATCAGCTCTTAATAGATTAAGTACACTTTTCTGATCCCACCAAACACAAGGCATTGTCTTCTTTTCAAAGTGATTTGGTCTTGCTGTTATATTTTGGTGTCATTGCAAACATCAAAAAAGAGAACTTCAGTGACTTCTTTTCAACACTGGATCCTAAATTCATAGCACGATAAAACTTTAACAGCAAACATACCCTATTTGGATAATCTACCACCCCTACACGTACTCGTGCAGAGGGAAGCGGAACGGACCACATACAAACTATATCAACTGGCGATTGACAGGCCAGAGGCAATAGTGATGGGAGGCTCAGGACTGCTGGACGAGCTTTTAACGAACAGTCTCCTATCGATGCACTCGCATCTAATGTTAAAAGTCACGAGCCAAGATCAGAATTTCAATGTAATCGTCCCCAGCCAAGAAAAATGGACCCAGCATGCTGAGGTTCTATTGAGAACCGACCTTGGCTTGTTCACAGACGGACAGGAGCGGAAGTCTATGGGAGCAAACCGAGAATTAACAACTCATTGAATCTCGGTCAAAACGCAACCATATTCCAGGCAGAACTATTTTCCATTGAGACCGCGGCAGAACTTCTGATAAAACGGCAAATCCACCACGGTAAAATCAAAATATTTACTGATAGTCACTCAGTATTAAAAGCTTTGGAATCCAGCTCTTGTACCTCGAGAACAGTCTGGAGTTGCCGCACGGCTTTAAAAAGGGCTCGGAATGTATAACGGAGTCACTCTGGTTTGGATACCGAGCCACTCAAACTATTCGGGTAACGAGGAGGCAGATCAGCTGGCGTTTGCTGGAGCTGCGCTGCCTCTGGTACCATTCCTGGAAATACCACATGACGTGGTTAACGAGGCGATAACAGGCAGAATGAACACAAGACTAGAGTATTTCTGGCGGAGCCATTCTGGCCTGAAACATTTGAAGTTGTTCCTTGGAACAGCTTGGAACAAAAAGATGGCGAACCTAGCGCTAGGTCTGGATAGGGCCAAACTAAGAACACTTGTCGGAATTATGACAGGTCACTGCAGACTGAAAGCGCATTTACACAAAATCGGTCTGGCTGAAGACGATGAATGCAGGCTGTGTTTTGATGACTCTGAAATATCCATGCACATCGTCTCAGAGTGCCCAGCGGTAAGTCGTATCAGATTAGAGGTCTTTGGTCAGGCTTTTATAGCCCACAGCGAACTGAAAAAATTACCCCCGAACAAGATTATCGTTTTTATACAAAAACTGGATCTCGTCGGGGAGATATAAATTAGGGGTGAACCACCGCCATAAATAACATAACCCTATTTGGATCGCGGTTCATCCCAACAATGGGTAAGAAACTTGCAAGTCTTATAGAAAAAAATCGCTACAGCTTTTTATCAACTGGCACCTCCACATATTGGCCGACAGATCCCAACAAGATTCTGGACCTACTGTACTAGCTTTGACCATTTCCCTTAATAGCAACAGTCAGTGCGTTTGCAATCTATAAAAAACCTATTCCAGGACTACACAATAGAAGAACCGACTGGGATGAATACAAAATTGAAGAATCGATAAGCCAAGATGTGAGCCTAAAAAACCCAGATGAAATTGAGAAAGTGCTGTGCACATTCAACAACCTGATTATACCTGTGGTGAAACAGGATTTAGATCTATATCCCGTCGATAATCAAGCACGAAAAAGAAGAGTAAGGGCAAACTGACAGCAAACCTAATACAGTGAATTATTAATGACTAATACAGTGATATTTTTTAGTCTTGCCTTTCATTGTGTTACTAGCTAGTTCTATTGACAGGTTAAACAAATAGGGTGACAGAGGATAAACTTGGCGAACTCCTTGTCTGATATAAGCTTCCTTGGTAGTTCTCTGCTCAAACCAAATTGATCTTTGTCGAGTTGGTTCTCTATTCTGTCTTTCAGCCTGTGCGTAACTATATTTAAAAGAATTTTAGATGCGTGTGAAGGGATGGATATTATTCAGTAGTGAGCACATTAATTTGCATTCCCTTTCTTGTGTATGGTTATTGCCTTGCACGTTGTAAAGTCAGGTGGTACTCTTCCTGACTTATAAGAGTCATTAATAAAATTAAATAATACATATAATAACAATAGACATATTATACTAAATGTATATAGATCTTCCCTGGTGCGGGCTAGTTGGAAACTAAATTCGTAGTTCGAACACTCTCTTATTTACAGAAGTTCTCAGAGTTAGGCAAGTTAATTCGCAGTTTTGCTGCTTTACAGATGGACTTTTCATTTTTCACTGATGTAATAGCCACTAGCATATTTTCTTTAGTATGTTTATCGCCAATTTATTTCACCCTATCTTAACAAATGAGAATAAAGATGTCACTTAAAATTTAAAAATAAGTAAATATACACGTGCGTCAGTCTCTAAATTTATTTGTAGATAAGAGTGTAGCTCCTTGCTGGGTTACAGTTTCCTGTACACAGTAAACTCAAGGCCATTATATTATACTACAACAAAAAACGTTGTTTCTAGAGGATCCATGATAAATACAATTAAATGTCTTGAGGAATACAAGAAGCTGCTGGTAGCCACCATGAGCGTTTTCATCAAAGAGCCATCTCTGAATTGGTTAGAAATTCCTAGGACTATTCAGCCCGAATGCGAGACAAGTTCAATCTGGTATCCCAAACATAAGATAAACCAGGTCAAACGCAAATTGGAGGGTATCAACTCGACAGTAGTGGTGAAGGAAGACCTGAAAGACGGACAGGTGCAAGAATATCTTAACGCATACTGCAAATTGGTCGACGGTACTACCGAATACGACTATCGGGCACAGATTGGTAGAGTTGGGTTGTCTGTGGAAGAACAGGTCGATTGTTTGATCGATCATGCAGGAGACTACAATTTATTAGGGAGAACATATGTAGGTTGGAGTCCATGGATTTGAATATTTTAATGCCTTCAGTTAGGTTTTGTTATTGGAGATTTATATTCTGAATATCGTTTATATATAGTAATAAATATCTTTATATTGCAACAATTTTAATTTCTGTCCATCCAACTTTTCAGTTTCTTCTTTAATTGCAGGCAGTGTGTCCTCCTCAATGGGTTTAAAAGAGTAAAACTCCGTTGTGAGAAGCACTAAAAAGAAAAGTTACTCTCGAGTCCGAAAACACGTTAATTTTCGAATGGAAAGTAGCTTGAAGCTTTCAGGGATTGTTCGGGGTCTAAATACTGCGACTAAGTTCGTTTATTATTTGATTAGAAAATTAAAAAAATATATTTTTTTAGATGATCAAGGTTGAGGACTACCTTAAACACTATAACTTTCAAATGAAAGGAGACATAGACTTGAAACTTTCCGGTAAGGTTAAGTTCTTTATTGGGCAAATTCAGACAAATGGATTCGCAGTTAGTTATACGCATATTTTCTCGTATATTTATTAATATTTTGCAAACTTCACCTGAAATTTGAGGTGTAATAACAGTAACACACATGTTCTTCAAAAATTTTATAAGAATCGTATGGTTAGAAGATTCAAAACAGAGACAAAAATTTTGTGAGTGGAGCAGCGTTGGACGCTAAAGAAACCATAGCGACAGTCCCACGATGGAGTTTAAATTTTGGATTCACGTGTAAAATAATGATAAGAAGGTAAATAAAAAATTTCGTGAAGATCGTATAATTAGAAGACCAAAAAAATTATTTTGTGAGAATCGTAGGTGATATGAACAAGCGCGCAAAAGCTCCTGACTTAATTAACATCATAAACGTTATAGTTATTAAATATAATTTTTTGAAATTAAATATGTAGAAGGTTAATATTAATAAAATATTTAAATAATTTTATATACCTTCTATCAAGTATTAACCTCTATTTATGTTATTTTATTCATAATAAATAATAGTAAATAATTATTTGGTTTCCTTAAAATTCTTTATACAGATAGTCCTTGTGCTATAACAGAGGCCGTTAAATTGTCGTTCAATCTTTTAAATCAAGGGTAAACCACAGAATTTTTTATTTGTAAGATAACCTTACACTACATTAAAATTTTTCAGTACTCATTTATCAGAAGTTTTCTAAATTGTTGAAGGGTGAGTAAATATTTATTGTTGATTGATGTTATATTTTATTAAATATGAATTATTTGAATACTGACGAAGCAAAGTCTCTCTTAAAACTTGTTTTTCAGTAATGTTTTAACATATCTTAAGTTTTTATAGAAAGTAACTTTGTTAGATATCCAATAATATTGAATATTCTAAGTAAGATAGTTTTATGATGAAATTCCTAAGATTATGTTAAACATTTTTGAAAGATATTTGTTTTCATAAGATTGATCAGCAGAAACAAAATTTTGTCTATTCAAAATATTTAATTTATAGGATTTTGGTTGACAATGTTTATTTATTGGATTTTGTTATATCCTTTGGATGTCTTATAATGAATGTTTATTTTATATGTCGTTTGATATAAGTGGTACTTATATGACATTATTTTAATATAATTCCCGAAGTTATAATTATTAAATATAATTTTTTGAAATTAAATATGTAGAAGACTCATATCAAAATATTTAAATGATTGTATTAAATTTAATTGTAAAAGTTTTCAAGAGATTTTATATTGAATCTGTAGAGGTTTAGGATAATTAATCCAGCTATTATCTGTAGTATTCAATATTTTTTGTTTTCAACTGTTTGTCTTTTGGCATGCGCAGAAAAAAGGTGACAAGACCTGTCACATGTTCTAAATCAGATATCTCAGAAAAAGTTTTCCAGGCAATTCGTCGAGTAGAAATGAATAGGAATCGCAAAGAAACCCGCTTCAACTCGCAACAGAAAAATTCGACTTGTTACTACTTCAAGAGAGGTTATTGCAGATTTGGAAACAGATGTAGATATAGACACGATCAATCATCTCTCGAAAATTCCATTTCAAACGCAAAATCACGAAGGGAGCTAAGAGAACTCTCTAAGGGAAAAATTTGCGGCATCTGTTTCGAAGAAGTGATCAGCAAAAAGAAGGGCGCGAATAAATTCGGCATTCTTCCGAACTGTAAACATTGTTTTTGTTTTCCGTGCATCAAAATATGGAGGAGTTCGGTTCATTTCGAGGACGAGGTGACTAAAAGTTGTCCAGAGTGCCGCGTAAATTCTATCTACGTTTATAAAAATTCCTTCTGGATAGAAGACGAAGTTAAAAACGAGTTCATCGTGGCTCGAAATGAAAAATTAGCGAATATTAACTGTAAGTACTACAGAGGAGGGAGAGGTGTCTGTAGACTCGGAGACAAGTGTTTGTTTCGTCACGTTCTTAACAGTAACCCTTCTCTAAGACATCAGAGGGAGCAATCTTACTTTTTCAAGGAAGATAATGATGATATCGCTAGCAGCATAATTAGACTGGTGCTGTTTGGAGACAGTTTAACGGATGAAGATATCGATTTTGGGGACAGCGATATAGACGATGTTGAATTAGAAACCTTTTATTTGCTTGATGAACTTTTGTAGAGAAAATTCTTATGTAATATAACTTCTAGTTGTTTTTATAATAAACAAATCCGTTATTGGTCTTGATTGTTCACAAACAAGTTTGCCTGCACAATCCACCTGAAATGACTGTCAACTATATGGTAATGTCTAAATATTTTATTTTATCCTTTCTATTTCATTTTCTGATTTGGGGGCTTCGAAAGAGGAAGTTTTAGTTATGTGGCTGATATAGTACATGAACTTTGCCTTCTCAGTGTTAACTGTCAACTTTTAAGCGTGGAATAATTACAGTACCACATTCAATCCATTTTCTGCCTTTTCTTCAACTGCGTCTGATATGTCTGTGAAAAATAGAACCGTGTTATCTGCAAAACTGATCTTTTTCTACTTAAATCACAATATAAAACATTTCATTTATGTACACTGGAAAAAATAACGGACCTAGTACCGTTTCTTGTGGAACTCCGCCCGTTGTAATTTTTGAAGTACTAATTGTTTTCCCCACTTTTACACCGTTGTCTTATTTTATGTAACTTACCAGCAGTTTAAGAGTTTGTCCTCTTATCCCACTGTCCCACTGATATCGCATGACCATATTGAAGGATTTTTGCCAAATAAAAATGCATAAATGCATATTATTATCGATAGATTCGAAATCATGCGAAACTAATTTGACCATCGAATCCTGCGAACTATTGAATGTTCGTCTGATAATAACCTAAACTTAGTTATAAAGCAGATGGGGGTCCGCTCGAATATCTGTGCAAAAGTTGATGTTATTGAAACTGATCCATAATTTTTCAATTCAGCCTTATCCGAGGACTTATAGATTCGAACAAGGTTTTGCCTTTTTCAACAATATTCCAGAGGAAATACTTCTCCATTTATGAGTTGAGTTTTTCATAGTTTCTGCTTTTATTCCATCTGGTCCAGTTGCTTTGTTATTCTTAAGTGATATTATAAGGTAGCTAAATCGGTACTACAACCAAGTGTCGCAGGATGCGTCCTAACAAGACATTCCTGACCAAAAATATTATGCACCCAGATAATAATGAACTAATAAGATAGGAGGTGTATTAACGGAGGATTTCTGACCTAAAGGGTATTGCTTGAATTAACTCTTTGTTCCTATTGCCATATTATCTCTGTAGTTAGTTACTCAATTGAGTGCTGTACTTATATTTGTTTGTACGCTATATTTTATGATATTAGAAGATTGTCGATCTCTGTAACCTTAATTTTACCAATAAATGAAACTACAGAATTGAAAAATGTGTTGAGGGTTCGGAGAGAATGAAGGGAAGAACAGGGTTGAAGAATGTATGGGAGCTGTAGAGAAGTGACTTTTTTTTCTCTTAAAGCGCAACTTCGCTCCCTTAACGTGATGATCACGATAGAAAGGTATGAAGGGTACCTCATGTATTAATGAACAAATGACAAAATACTCAGCAGGATTTTATTACTTCATCCACTTCACAATAAAACATTAAACTAATTATATCGATTTTTGTATATACAATGGTATAAAATAAATAACTTAAATAGATAGACACGTCCGTTAAAATAAGAGGCGGTTTCACCATTACAAAAATAAGTCGACAGGAACGAGCGTCATTCTCGAGGATATTCTTGAAACGGTGAAAGAACGTCACACAGGTTTGAAGCAGTACCGACACCTAAGAAGACCACCACCTGCCCGAAAGAAGATAAAAATTCTTCTATGTTTGTGTTATTGCCAGTTGCAATGTCTTTTTTCTCTCACGGTTCCTGCGAACCGAGCGCGTCACGACCGAAAATGGGAAACGCCTAAACACATGGCTTATCGTGTCCGTTTTGCTGACAGTCGTTCGAGCACGAAAAGTCTCTCGTTCGAAACTGCGGGCTCACGGAATGTGCTTGCCGGGATTTAGCCATTTCTTCATGTAGTAGGCGAACAACGTGCTGATGTATAGGAGGACCAAGAGGGCACAGGTGACGCCCAGGGCTAGGACAGACGTCTTGGTGGGGCAAGGTTCCATGATGGTCACGGTTTTATCTGAAAAAGAATTTTTGTTGAAACTTCTGCTGACCTAGGCGAATTGTTACAACCTTCGCACCGATCCAGCTGTCAAACTAAAAATGACAGAGCGCTCAAATTTGTACCAATGATAGTTCATTTAATTGTTTATGAGACTACTAAATGCATTTTAGTTTTTGTTCCAAAAAAAGTTCAGGATAATGGTTTTCGAATGTAATAGACATTGCTCTATATTTGTTTAGAAAATCACACTCAAAGATTGGTCGTCAGCTCAATGTATATCTTGAAGCTGATATAATGTTTGTGCATCGTATTACAAATCGACGAGACGAGACTGGGAACTGGGATGGAGAGTTTGTGACGATTTAAGGGAGCTCTATGTTCAAAGGCGCTAACGCATATCTTACCTCTGCCGAAATCAGCACTGTTCAATTCACTTTTCAAAAATTCAGACTGCTTCTGATCGCCGAGATCCAGAACAAGAATTTCTTGGCTGAGAGTCATGTCTTCTTCTTTTTCTTCCTCCGTTACATTGTTGACAGATCTCTTCTTTCTTCCCCACGATTCGATTGAGTCTCGGCCCCATTCGCAAACAGCCTGCAAAAAAATATAGGTTGTTAGATAATGTTTCTCAAGTACCATTTCGTTTCAAAATTGACAAATAATTGACCAAAATACATTATTTAATTTTTTTTCGCTATTATTTCATCCAACTTGCTAAATGTTTCGAATCTCTAGACGAAAATTCGTGATATCTTTCATCGATATCTCAAAAAATACTTAACCTACAATCGCAAAGCCATATTCTGTGAATGGTACTTGTGACTGCTTTCTGTATATTCACTTGATAATGATCTAACAGTTGAATTTATTGAAAAATGAGGTTCAGTGGAAATTTGATGAAAGTGCTTTTTTTCTTACTCATAATGAATTTCCGTATAACAGAAAAATCAACAATATCACTTATTCGATCCATTATTACTTGTCATCATAAATACTTACCGGCTCGCATGGTCCTAGACAATATTTGACGTTGCACTGGAAGATAACACCGTAAGATTCCGTGAATCTGAAGGCCTCGTAGATAGACTGCAGTGCATTTCCGTCAGGTGTGAAAGCCGGGAAGATGGTGGGATCCACGGGACAACCTTCATCGTCGATGATCTGGAAGGTACTTTTGGCGTCCTTGGCCATTGCGATGCAACTTCTTGCGAATATGCCGTATGGAGCTGTGAATGACATGCATTTTTCAGGAATGAGTTGGTATAATAAAACGGAACATAAACTCAATATACTAAATATACGGTAGGATGACAAATTTACTGATCATGCATTAGTTTTTTTTACAATATCGCAATAGAATATCGGTTCAAACGAATCAAGTGTATCATATTAAGATTAGAAATAAGTTCGTCCGGTTTTGATAACAAATGTCGCTACTAGTTTATTATTCAATTTCATCTGGCAACATCTTCATTTTGAAATATCGTCATTAGGCTTTCTTTTCAGTATCTATCATTTCACTGAAGTATTAACAACATAGTTTCTGAAAATGTCAATTTTTGTACCGAATAATGTGATTTTGCGGGATATTTTACTTCAATATGAGGAAAAAGGCCACAGGAAGTCATTGGACGAACGTGGTCAGAAGTAGTTTGCCTGATTTAAAGGTGGCAATTTTGAGTTGGAAGACGAAGAACGACCCAGGGCGCCACCAAACTTTAAGGATGAAGAATTAGAGGCAAGGCTCGATGGAGATCCATCACAAACGCAAGAGGAACTCAAAAAAACAGTTGGAGTCACCCAACCAGCCACTTGCCATCGTTTAAAAGCATCGAGCATAGACTCGAGTATTTGCCAACGAAATTTCTGCATTTTTATTGGGTTAAAGCCGCTGTGTGTGATCGAGCGTCGTTATGAAAAAGAATCACACTTCGGAAGGATGAGTTCTTGAAAGCGTCTTCTTAGCGACCTTTAAAGTCAATTGACGCAAAATTTCGGAACCTTTACGCTTGACCGCGATAAATTTTTATCAAATAATGCGTTGATCAACAGACCTCTTCCGGTTTATATTGGATTTACCCTAGTATAATAAATTGGAATATAAGCTATAGTGTATCCTCTTATTATGCTCTTGAGCAAGCAGCTCAACAATTGGTTTTATAGACTATTTGAAGGGAGTTGAAGTTTTGCAGAGTAAAGGTAAAGTTTTTTATTATTTTGAGCCACTAAACTCCTAGCAGAATGAACCCAGTAGAAAGTTTCGAGAATTCTGTCTGGAGATTCAGTATATTTCCCGAATTTATCACTCACTGATTACTAAAAAGTTCGGCTTGTTTGATACTCACTATCTTCTGGGATCTCGATCCTGAAGGTAAGCTTGTCTCCGATGCGCACAGTCTCGACCTCCCTGGAACGGCTGTCCAAAATACGGATCCTTGGTGGAGGGGCTTCTGGGGCGGAGGTGATGCTGATCATTTCTGGGTCCCTGAAACGGAAATTTAACGCGTTAAGATTCTGGCAAACTGCGCCCGATGAATATTTAAATGCGGACAATGTCGAAGAACGTTCAGTCCGATAACAAGCCATCGCCAGAAGGACAACACAGGATCTAACATACCTAATTGGCATCATTCCGAAGGTGATGTTCTTGGAAGACATATCGTAGGTGCATTTAACCTTGTAGATCTTATCGGCCTTAGTCATGACGACGCTGTGATGTTGCAGAACGACCGTGTTGCTGTATACGCCGATCTGTGAACAATCGAGTCGTGAGTAACATGCAAAGTTGCAGCCGAGATCTGGATATCGTTCAATATAAAGTTTGCGTTCAGTAGATATTTCAGTGGTTAATTCCTCATTTAAATTAACTGTGACGCGTTTTGTCATCATGTTGAATGCAGACTACAATTGTACCTGTGATTTTCAACAAAGTGTACAAACACAAGGTTGTATTGATATCTAATTAGGTTAGAGCGGTTCCATGGATAAAGAAAATAATATATAACGGTACAATAAGAACGAACAGTAGCTTATAAGAAGTATCAATGTAAAGCTTTACGTCAAGAAGTCAAACCACAGCTGGGCAATAAAATTTAGAAGGAAGGATATGGACCGAATATGTGAAAATCGAAAAATTGAACTATCGGCGCATCATCAAGTGTTTACGCTGATTGATTTCATTAGTTTCATTTTAGTCAACTTGAATGGAATCTAAACCTTTTCTGGCATTTCAGTAAAATCCGCAAATATACGGCACATGTTATTTCATTTTGATGTAAAGTAGATGTGAATTAAAAAATGCCTACCAGTCGGTACAGAAAAAACACGCTTTCTAGACGAATGCAAAGATTAATACGCTTCCGTAAAAATTTTCACGCTTCCTGAATCTTATAATTTATTTTCTCTAATATAAGTTTTTAAAAGGATCATTTCGTTTATTTTTTGGATTTTGTAATTTACTGTGAACACACCTTTACAATAGTGAATAAGAACGTTACACTCTTCACTACTAAAAAGTTAGTGAACCAAGCGAAACACTAAAGTCTTTCCAGATCTTCAAAACTGCTCCTGGAATATTTCAGATCAAGTCGTATCTTTGAAGTTGATTTGTTGAAAGAAAATCTGTTTCTTGTTTTCAGTTGGTGCTTAATTTCCTTTAACTTTCCAGGTCAGCTACCTATACAGTGAGTTTTTACCCCACATCAGGTAGACATTGAGTTTACAAGGAGCATAATATAGAAAACCTCCTTTACTGTACAGAGGTTAATGACGCTTAATTTTCACCTGATGCCTCAACTATAATTTTCCCAGGTTGGTAGATGTGAGTGGGTGCGCAGCTGGGGATGAATTACAGCCATAAATTCAAACATATTACGGTCCGACCTCAATAAAGCAAAAGGAAAAGACGCCGAGGGCCTCGGGCGGTACAACGTCGAAAATGCGACAAGAAAAACGATTTCTGAATCGCCTTGATTGTCAACGATCCAAACGGATCTATTCGTATAACCTAGAAAATTGTGGATTTCCAAAACAAACTATATGAGAATTTTGACAATATTTAAGTCGAAGGAGCTATGATAATGGAAAGTTTTAAAATGGTTATTATTCCATTGTTACTCCACACCTTCGGCGTTTGAGCAGACATTTTGAGGTACCCATTTTTCGTTTTCGGACGACCGTACCTGGGCTGAATGTATTCACACACTGTCGCTCGCACTGCCGGCACGTAAAACCGCCAATTCGGGGAGGCTTGGGCAGCGCGAGTAGCAGCGGTATGGACATGAGAAGTGAAGTGATTACATTCTTACGTTGTCCATTTTCCTGTTTCCTACCGCTGAATGTAATCGAGCTATTAATAGACGCCCACATTATTTATGGACAAGTTTCATCACGTAACGAACTTGCTTGTTGGCAATGTTATAATACCTTCAGAATTCTCCTATTTCCGATCATATCGAACTTTCTTCCAACTTCCACCTTAGTCTAATTCCCAACCGTCTCGATATTTATTTCAGGAGTTGAACGCCGCGATAGTTTCGTGTAACAGGTTTACCATTCGCTCGCAGAATCCGATTTGCATATTTGCTACAGCAAACTGAAGAACTGCCATCGTTCGTCATGCTGAAGGGTACACGCAACTGGATGACACGAACACATGCAGGCTGACAAAGATAACGATCTATCCTATCTTATTGCTTATTCCAGACCTTGTCGCTCCCAGAACATCGTTTTCGAGTTCTTCTAAAAGACAACTTTGCATATGGTGAAAGCGTTGCGAGGTTAGATATCGAGCCAGAGAAGAAATCGAAAAAACAGAAAATGCTTATTTATATTGTTTTAATGTTTCAATTTTTTGGTTTGTACTTCCCGAAAATTCATCTTGGATCAAAAAATAGAGAAAAAAATTCTTCAATTTATTGTTTATTTTCAATTTCACTATTATCAAATGGAATGAAATAAGAAATAACTTTGTTTTCTATCACTCTTTTATTAACTGAATATAAAGTGACTCAAGTTTCGTAGTATTTACAACATTTACAAACAGAACAAAAACAAACTACATCTTAAGCCTTTGGCTGGTGCAATACGTCGAGAAGTGGGGTGTGCCAAAGGTCTGTCTGCTCGTTTAATAGTTTTATTGTTGAAACGTGATGTTTGTATTCAAATAAAATAAATGGAGGTTTATATTTGATAGAAAGTACATATATAAAATTATTTAAATATTTTAATATTTACAGATATATTCTGTTAGCCTCCAAAATATTCAATTTCAAACAATTATATTTAATATTATAACTTCAGGAATTAAATTAATGTCATATATTCTCCATGACTTGATAATAATTAAAGCAATACGAGCATTTATTTGTGAAATATAAATTATATAATAAGTGAAAAATAAAATGATTTTTTATCTGTTTTATTACTTCTATTTGTTTTGATTTATTATTCAATTTTTTTCTGTAAATAAAACTCTGTCTCTACACAAATGAATAACTTATGATTAAGATACCAAATTTTTTGTATTATTAGAGTTAGTTAAATACATTAAAAATGATTTTATGTATATAACTAATCGTTGAAAAGCAAAATAATACATAAATATTATAAATTATGATTTTATAGAAAAAAGTTTAGTGGTCCTACAGAAAAAAGTTACTTTCAATATTTAAGTGATACATTTTTCAATCAAGTGTAAAAAATCATGTGTAACGCGAAAAAAACGATAAATTACCTTTGCATTTCACTTCAACGTCGAATAACTTTGGAAGGAGTGAAATTAATGAAGAATGTTGAGAAACTTTTTTTATAGAGTATTAAATTTCCTTTAAAATACGTATTTTGTACCATAAAAATATTGATATTTCTGGTAGTTACAAAAATGCAAAATCGAAACGCAAAATTGAAAAAATTAATGAATGTTTAAGGCACGATAACAAGCAAGCGGATGGTTTTACATTAATTTCCAAGGAGAGCTTTTTTGTAGGGAATTTAATTTCCTTTGAAAATACCCATCGCCCAAATTTTTCAGATTAATAATTGACGAGGTTTCAATACTATTATTAAGGGCTCAAACTTTCACGATAATTTTCATCATGAATGATATTTTAACAGTATCATTAAAAAAAAGTCGGTTTTTTGGCCCAGTCTTATATATATATATATATATATATATATATATATATATATATATATAAATATATCATAATTTTTGTACTCTTTCAATAATTTTTTTCCATAAAGTTTCGGTTTCGCGAATTTAGGATATAATAATGCAATTGCTTGTTTGGATTTTATTCACTTCAATAGATTTCCTAAATTTTCGAAGCATCATTCATTGTTAACACGTGTGCGTTGTGATATATTATAGGTTAATTTTTTGATTTTGATATTTGGAACATTATCTAGGACCGATGAAGGAATTACTTAGAATTATATTTGTTTTTTTGAAGATATAGTGCATTGTTTTGAGAGATTTCTGAATTAACTTATTCGAATATTTAAATATATTAAATACTTCAAATAAATTATATTCTTTGAGAAGTTCTTAAGGTGTGTTCATGTTTTCAAAAGGCAATTGGTGTTCTTAAAGGTAAGACCAGAAACAAAATTTTGTCTCCTTTAAATATTTATTTATTAATTTTAATGACTTCAGTATATCTGTTGGTTTATTTATTCCATTTGACATTATATATTAATTTTTGATTATACATTCTGTCAAGAAAGTACCGGGAATTATCGATTTAAATCAGGCGGGGCAATGAGGCAGGTAAAATTTTTTTTTCCTAGGTTGGTACCACTGTCCTTAATTACTATGCCAAGCTTGAGCGGGATCTGTCAACTAGTGTGTTTGCAACAGCTGATTAAGTCAGTCGATGTCAGAGTGCGTGCCGATTTTTACTATGGGTGATTACGTTGAGCAAAGAATTTGTTTAAAGTTTTGTGTTGCAAATGAATTTTCGTGTGCCGATGCATTGAAAATGTTGCAAAAGGCCTTTGGTGATAATGCTCTATCGAAAACTCGTGCATATCAGTGGTACAGAGCCTTCAAGGACGGACGCCCATCGACGGCTTCGATCGAAGATAACGTCGATAAAATTAAGAAAAGGGTGCTGGAAAACCGTCGTACCAGCTTGAGAGAGATAGCACATGATCTTAAGATATCCCACGAGTCCGCACATACGATTTTGATTGATATTTTGGGCATGAAAAAGGTGGCCGCACGACTCGTACCGAAAGACCTGAATTTTCTTCAAAAACGTCATCGCGAACAGGTTGCTTCAGACATGCTGGATCGCTGTAATTCCGATTCTACATTCATGGAACGCATTATAACTGGTGATGAGACCTGGGTCTACGAGTACGATATGCAAACAAGCCAGCAATCATCGGAATGGGTGGCAAAAAATGAGCCGAAACCGAAAAAACCACGCCAAAGCCGCTCGAAAATGAAGGTGATGCTCATTGTTTTCTTCTATATCCGTGGCGTGGTGCACTACGAATTCATTCCAGAGGGTCAGACGGTAAACAAGGAGTATTACCTAGGCGTTATGAAACGTTTGCGTGAGCGTATCCGTAAGAAGCGGCCAAATTTGTGGGCGAACAACTCATGGATTTTGCATGACGATAACGCGCCTTCTCACCGAGCTACGATTGTGACCGACTTTCTAGCCAAAAACTCAACAAACGTGCTTCAGCAACCACCGTATTCGCCGGATTTGGCTCCCTGCGACTTTTTTCTCCTCCCAAAACTAAAATTGCCCCCTTGGTGGCACCCGTTTTGAGTCGATTGAAGCCATAAAACAAAATTCGGCGCGAGAGCTAAAGTCCATCCCGGAAAGCGCCTATAAAAAATGTTTCGATAATTGGAAGTGCCGTTGGCATAGATGTATTGGAGCAAATGGAGCCTATTTTGAAGGCGACCCAATAAATTTTGACGATTAAATGTAAAAATGTTGTTTTAATTGAAAATTCCCGGTACTTTCTTGACAGAGTAGTATACGTCTATTAAACGTAAGCGGTGCTTATTTCAGACATTAATTCAATTCTAAAAGTTTTTTGAATAAACATTTTTTTGAAATTAAAATTGTAGAAGACAACATATTATATTTAATTTGTTTTGATATTCAAATTTTGTTATATTTCTTCTATCAAGTAAAAAGCCTTTTACTATTTTATTTTAATAGATTTTCTATAACTGCGAATTTGAAAGCACTATTTGATACTATTCGTTCAATAATAGTTATTCTTCGTTGAAATATTCTTCTGTCTATTTGATTGATTCGGTCTTTACTTGATGGAAACTCATTTTAATTAAAAAAATGTATATGAAACAGTAATTTATTTCCATAAAAATGTATTTTTGTGGAAATAAATTACTGTTTCATATACATTTTTTTAATATTCTTGTGTCGTATGTCTAGAGTGTATTCTATTTTTTATTTAATTTCAAACAGGATGAATTTTTGTCAAGTAAAGACACATATAGACTATCTGTTTAAGGCTACATGCAGAAAAGTTTTTTGTTGCGAGTTTGAACCGTTTCGTTCTTTATTTAGTATTTGATGTATTTGTAAATTTGGGACACTTACCACAGATTGAGTGTTGCAATCTTGTCCTCCCATGGTGAGATCCAGCCTGAAGAGATCGCTGTTGATGACATCCACGTTGCAGGTTTCGGATCTGCCCAAAGCGTAGATTCTTCCGTTGAAGGGTTTGTTAGTTCTAACCTGCACTGCGATCTTAGTATCCTTGCAATTCACGGAGACTGACAAAAAATGGAGATTTAGAAATAGTTTCAATTTAAAGTTACAAATTGCTTGTACTAAAAAACTTGCGGGACACTATAGAAAAAGAACGCAAAAACACAAAATTTTGAACAAAGAGTAAGTACAAATGTAATATAAATTCACAAAGTTCAGTGAGCCTGAAGCAACAAAATTATATAACATAATCAATGCTTTCATAATTAAGCTATAATAGAATAGTTGTTGCATAATTGTTTGCATCCTCAAGCGGGATAGAATTACAAGAGTCTTCTCCTTATTTCATGCAACTTACCATCGTAGCAAGTTCCTGTCTTATCGCAGTTGACGTCACTCTTGGTGAGATTGTTTAAGTTTGGATCTTCGGTGGCGTCAAAGACAACTGGCAGAGTATTATCTGATGGCGCCCCAGATGGACCAGCAGCAGCTTCTGAGAAGAAAAATCGATGTAAAATATTGAATTTATAATACACACACGTTTCAGGGCGAAGTCCATCGTTTTCTTTTCAATATTAACGTGATTCGATCCACGTTAAACTCTCGGTAAGTTTCCCTTCACGTTCATGAATCATGAATTACTAGTAGTTGCGTTTTAGTTCGATCAACGCGTTTATTCAAGTTTGCATCTTGAATTATTAAAGAATGAAATACCCTGTGGCGGCGCGAGGAGGAATTTGAAGAAGGATTTAGGTTTGAACCCATTATAAACTTCTACTGGCTCTAGAACTAAATAAATTGCTGTCTTTGTGATTTTGCTACTCTTACGATCCGATTATTAATTGAGGATCAGTCGTTTCCTATTAACCAATGAGGCCCATTTTTGCTTGAATGCTAAAATTTCGGGTCTCGGACAACGGAGGATCGTCATGCATCTGTAGAAACATTGTTGTATCCAGAAAGAGTTCAAACGTAGTTTGCCATCTGTTCAAATTTACTTTGAACAAAGAATTTTTAGTTCACTTTGCAGGTACGTAACAATTACGTCCCTAGAGTTCAACAATTTAGCCCTTTCAAATATGAATCATTTAATTCCTAGAAACCTAAACGGGCCTAAACACCAATTAAGAAACGAAGATATTTCTCCCTTAGATTATTCCTAGAAACCCATTAGAACCGTTTTAGCCGATTCGAGAATATTATCATATCGGAATTACCTGAGCCACCTTTTCGGACCCAAACCCACTCTCTCATTCGCCAGTTAGCAAAAAGGCACCAGTCGAACACATCCCCTGCGCTAGGCAGGTCTCGCGCGATAAGAAAGTTCAGTTGAAAACAAGTTGTGATCCCACGCACATTCCCTTGAAGTAAGCTCTCGTAACTTGGGAAACATTTTTATCTCTACGCTCGAATTATTTTATTTTCGCATTTTTCACTTTAAACTTCCAAGGAACTCTCTCTCTCTCTCTCTCTCTCACGTCCTGGAAGTGAATGTATTATCTACATTATTCATTTGCGATCAGATATTAAGTTGTGAAAAGTGAACTCAAAAGTGAAACCAATATAATTGATGTCTGTTCCAGGATCAAGATAGTGTATCCACCTCAATCTGGGTCAACAACTCAAAATTGTACACTTGTATTATATGTACTTCCGCTGACAATTCTCTACATGGTCCCTACGAGCTGGATTACGTTTCACATCTGCTCACGAAACAACTCCCTCAATTTGGGTAAAATAATTGAACTCTCTGAACTTGTATTATATGTATTTTAGGCTGTGAATAAAGCCTAAGTCTAATATACATCCCTCTTTCACCCCCATTTGAAGTATGTTCAACCAAGAATTTGCATACTAACTGGTTGACGTTTAATCAATTACTTTCGAAGAATTCAAAGAGATATCTCTACATACCAAGCACTTCTTTACACCATCCATCCCCATAAAATAATTGTACTTCATTTCTTTGATGATGATCTAGAAAAGTATATTACTGTATCCAGAGTCTATTATCTGGCAATGTTAAATAACTATTTTTCTCCATTGTCATTAGAATTAAAGATTGTGATTCCAATAGGACGGCGCTAAGTGTCATCCTTTGAATTATCCAGCAAGATATTATGATTTGATACCGTGTTACTCCTTCTTCGTAACAACAAATCCGTGGAACAGATTTGGAAGTTTTCACCTAAAGCACTAATTCTACAGTATCTTTCCTAATTTCAAATGAAAATTGGTAGAAAGAAGACAGTACACAAAATGAATATACTTACTCTCGCAAACATTTTCGAAGTATTCACCAATCCTCTGGCCATTATCGATCAGTGGCCTTTCAGCGTTCAAGTAAGTGCTTGGACCATCAGGCAAAGTCTTGTGATCCAAATGGAAAAGCTGGCAGTTGTACTGAGTACCTTGTGGGGGACCTTTGTATAAGAAGGACCTGCAGAGGAACTCGTTCTCGATCTCGCAAGCCAAACGGCACGCGGCTTCGCTCGTAACTTGTAGTTCCTTGTCGGTGTAATAATGAAGAGATGCGTATTGTGCCACTTTGTCATCTGCTACTCCAAACCTTGGTGTTTGGAAGACTCTGTTGCTCTTGCATCCTTGGTTCGCTAGAATTAAGGTTAGAATGTCAATTATTATTAGGAAATAAGGGTGTTAGGGAAAGTGAATATATTTTATTTAAACGTCATATTCATGTTAATACAATTAAGTCTAGTTATCATTTTTGCGCGCTTATTCCAGGAAACAGAGTGTTATCGTTCTTTTCGAATTTTGAACCGGTCTTAAAGATCAAAAGTATTCTGTCCGGTCGGCGTGTCCGTTCGTGAACACGCTAACTTTCGAACGAGAAGAGCTGGAGCCTCTAAACTTTCAGGGAAGGTTTGAGGTCTGAATATCTCGGCTGAGTTTGTTAATGAACGAAATCAACTAAAACCTAATTGATGTAACAATGATACATGAAATTATTAAATTATTAACCAATAACATCAAAAAAACCCTTTTAAATTATCGAAATAAACTTAACAACTACTAGAATTTCATCAGTTCCCAATGTTCTATCTCAATCTACACACATCCAATACAAGAAAAACTATTTCTTCGGCTATAAACTCGGACCCCGGAAATGTAATTGTCCGGAGTTCATCTCGAACGGGGGAAGTAGATAAATTACTTTTTTGAACAAATTAGTCATTCACCTTTAAGACAGAGGTTCTCGAAGTAGTCCACCCCCTGTGCATCCACGAATTGAACGAATTGTCCTGTCGTCCTCCTGTCAGAGTCGCTCAGTTGGCATTGTAGCGTGACGTAATTGTATTCCACAGACCGGCAAGTGAAACGGTGCTATAACATTGAAAGAGAATATTAGGATGATACATTGATATTTTTACTGAAGTTTCAATTCAGTTTAACTATGAAGTTGATTGTTATATTTACTATTTAAAATAAATGTTAATTCGCCATTAGGACACTCAACTCATCATTTTATGAAGTAACGTAATAACGATTGCTACTCATTCAAAACGATTGATATCTATGATCTAGAAGCTCTGTATATGTGTGCCTAACTTCACTCCGCTGAGAGAGACTGAACAAAACCTTGCAAAATTGAGGAGTATCTTATTCGCTTTATTATACCCCAGTTCCGAAAAATAACTACATTTTCTATATTTTGCTATAATTTGGACAAAGTGTAGCATGAAAGTTGACAGTTGCTAGCAGGATGTTTTCTGTGATTGCTCACATTTTCTGTATTTTTCAATATGGATGACCTAACTTCTAAATCTCAATGTTATCTTCAGATTCTCAATGTGTTTTGATCTTCATGTAAGTCTGACTGTATTTGAATTTATTATTACCCAGACTTAACTCTATTGACCGCTTTTACTCATTACCAGGCTGATTATAACTGAATGTTCTTTACTTGGTCATTTATATTCGTAATTATTTTCAAAATTCAATAAAAAGGGCGATGCTATCTCATCGAAACAAAGAGGGCAAAATTTTCCCTACTTCGGCACTGATTTTTTGTTACGAATACAGCAATTTCTTGAGACTTATGAGTGATTTACGTCATCCCATTTTGGGCTGATTTGATTGAATAGTCAAAATAAATATTAGAGTTCACTCTTTTGAAGCATTTCGATAAATCATCCTATATATCCCAAAGAAAATATGTAAGGCCACAACATGAAGCTAATTCTGACTTATCTAGTTTGTTTCTCTCGTTGTGGAACACCCTATATATTCGTAAAAGCGAATATTCCTTTACGTGATACAATAGTTGCTGAAAACAAGCTACTGAAGAGCATTGATCCATTTTTGAACGATTTCATCGTCATACTTGGATTAAAGTCAAGAACCCCCATCGCGCGACGGGATATGCACTATAATGAAGGTACTCTGTTTGATCATGCCGAAAAAATGAATGTTGACTGAAACATTAATCGCTCGCCCGATCTCGAAATCAAATTTACATCCGATTGTTCCACGTTCTAACCTCATTTATTACGGGGAATTTGCTTCGGCAGATAATCCTACAGATTGCTCTTCGATAGAGATCTTATCTCGGCCCTCTTGTCGTTAGAAATGTACTCTAATTGGTCGCTTGTCTGCCGGTTTGTTTGTTGCTCTTTGAGCTGCACGCTTGACGGGTTTCCTGAACCGGAGCAGATCGTCCCAGCAGTCGACACTGATTACAAGAAGCTCTGTAATGCGGGGATACCGATAGGATTTATGAAAACATGATCTCACAACTAAAATAGTTATTCACGTAGCAAGAGTGTAAATAGATGATATTACAAACGGTCAAAAGCGCAAAAGACTGCTGGGGTCCGTATTTTGTGATTCAGGTCATATCAGCAAATCTTCTGGCAGGGCTGGTGTCAAAATTTCTACGTTGAAGCACCATGGTGAATGCAAGAGTATGTCGATTGATGAAGGATATTTGAAGGACAGTATACCTGCAAAAGTGAGGTATCCAGATCCTTGGTAAGCGTAGCTTCGGGGAGTTAGTTTTCTGATAGAGAAATTAGATACCCAAACAAGAACACACAGATCGGAAACCTTAGGCAATGTAACTGCCACAGGATTTTTTAAGAATTGTTAATATTATGTTTATTCATTTGAATAATTCCATAATTGTGATATTTCAATGCAGTTTATAAAGAAGTGATAGTGTTAACTGTAATTATGCCTGCGCAGGCCACATAATAAACAGTGATATAGTTCGTACCTCGGCAATGAAACTACTATGACAAAATGAACATACAAATAAAATGATTCTCACGCAAAAATAGAGAAATGAGTTTTTCCATGTCCGCCCCCTTTATCAATCGAGAACCAAAACTGCTTTCTCTAGAAATACAAAGAAAAGAGTCCCTCAAAACGACGAGCAATCACCAGCAGTTACGACGTCCCCAATATCGATTTCCTCCAGTTATTTATTTAGTCCCCATGGGTTAAGATCGTAAATTATACCACTGACCACCTCTTACACGATGCAGAATCGCATTTACGTCACCGACAGAAGGCTGAATAGCCATTATGCGCGGAAAGAATGGTTTCCTCAATTATTTCCAAACATTTAACAGTTTCTACGACCGGCTTAATCAACCTCGTTGTTCCTTGAATCGATTCTAGAAGCGACGGGAAATATATCGGTTCTTCCCGGATGTATATTAGCAATTTGGAGCCTGGGACAGCTTTTACAAATGAGACGTAAAAAGGCAATTAAGTTTATCTGGGTTAAAGAGTATCCTCTGTTGTTTCCGTAGTCCACGCTCAACATATGAAGACATCTTTTGACTATTTAGATATAATTGTGAAATATACGCAGTTAGACTAGAAGTTTCCTTCAACTGCGAAAGACTGTTGTCAACGTCTGAATAGGCGTAAACTGGTGTAAAGATTTGCAGCACTAGGGCACTACGCCTGTCTGAAAAGTTTCAGGTGCGCATGCTCAGAACGAAACGCCGTCTACCAAATTAAAAGGTTGAAGCTCCCTCACAACAACGCATTTCCTTCGAGAGCTTCAATACTATTTTATCTAGATGACCGTTCTTACATTCTCTTGATGCGCGGCAACACACATTCCCATATTGCTGGTTGAACTAAGGATTTTCTCCAAGAAGCAGGCGTAAAAGTTTCGCCATGGTCATCATATTCACCTTATTCAAATATCATAGAACATGAGAAGACTGTTCACTTCAAATCATCCTACCATTAGATTAGATAAGATTAATTGTGGTCGTTTGGTTTTTGGTGCATTACCAAAAGTTACCTGAAAGTTTTCTCTACTGCTGGGGTTCATGAAAACTCTGAAAAAGTTGAGAAAATTTGAGGCGAATGATAACTGCTTGTATAAAAAACAATGGAAGTCATATTAAACATCTAAATTAATTTACTTTCTGTTTAAACTTCCTCAAATTTTTAATGAAAATCCCGTTCACTTCCAAGTATTCCTTTTTTATGTAAAATCCAATCTTAAAATGTTTGAGGCCGATTTAACCGAAATGTTAAGATTTCGAACTTTCGACCAAGTGAACAATTTTCGAAAAAAAATCCTCATGCATTTGAATTTCGTCAAACAATTTGAGAAAATGACAGAGGATCTCAAGTGTGGGACGTTATAATATCAAATAACCTTATTATCCACGCCACTGAAAATGTTTAAACATGCAAGAACCATTCAAAGTCAATTTTCAACAAACAGTGGGGCTGTTCTGAGTCGCATCGGAATATCTTTAGCCAAATTAAAATTATTGCTGATAGAATGATTTATTTTTTCAACATTAACAGCCTGTGAAATGAGAAAATTAACAGCCTGTGAACCAGAAAATTTGTTTTTATTTTCATTACTTCTATGTTTGTTTCAGTTTGTTAAAACTACTCTGGTACACCCTGTATACATTAAAATTCAGTAAAAATCATCTGACAAATAAGTATCAATAAATCCACACTCTTGAATATTTTTAAGGGTTGAATTTTACAGTATCCAGTACCTTCCAAATGTTCTGTATGAGGAGCATATTCATTTTACCTAATCCGATCCATATTTCCAAAAAAAGGAGGCGTTGAGGGAGATTTTTAGAACGGTCATATCTTGAATATACGTCGACAAGTAACATTATGTAGAATAAAATCAAGTCACCTCAAGTGTCATAGTTGCAATTCAATTTCTCCTTTTCCGAATAAACCAATTGTTTTGTAAAAAAACGATTCCAAAAATAACTTGTACTCACTTCGTTCAAGCAGGCAGCCAAACAGGTCTCTTTGCTGGAAGTGTAGATGAGAGCATTATCTAACCCTCTAATCATCTTGTTCGGAACCCTTTCGAAAGCCCACGGTCGCAGACATACGTTCTCGCTTCTCAGCTGTAATTTCGTCATATAATACATATTGATTGCCCTCTGGGGCGTAGCTGTTGGATTGTTGGCCTGCGTCTCGTTCTGGAGCTGACAAAGAGTCTCCTGGACTGGGATTAAGGGATTAAGGACGAAGCTGAAGGCTGCCGCCTGGCAATCTGGCTCTTCCCTGCACCATCCCTGGCACTCGTAGAGGCTGAGGTTTTTGACCGTGTAGTACGTCGTCCCTCGGTAGTCGAATTCTGTCAGTTTTTCGAAGGCTATTCTTCCTGCAACAAAGTTAGTTCCTCGTTTTTTATTGAAATTGTAAAATAAGTAGTTCATTGCATCTTAAATAAAACAATAAAGACTGATCTAGTCGTTTGATTAATATAATCGATTGGTGATAACAATTTTTCGGGTAGTTCAATGATCTGGTAGGTCAAATGAACCGGTACGACATTTACGGGGAGTCTTTGAATTCAATCTGCGGCGGTCGGATATGTATTCTAATTGAAAATAAGACAATAATAAGGAATACCAAAAATTGCCCGAAAACGGAGTCGTTTTCGGGCAATACTCGCCTATATACTAATTTTGAATTGGATATGAACAAATATACACTAAAAGTCAGCAGGAATATCAAAAACAAAGAAATTTCTGTGATGTTATCCCACAATCTTTAATAAAATGTTTCAGTCGAATCGAAATAAGCTCATGTTTCCTATTGCTTCGTGAATCCGGGCAATAATTTCAGTCTTTTTTGAAATGACTCCTAATTCTCGAGCTGATGATCTAATTGACCGATTGAAAATTCAACCAGAACACCATTGTAATTGACAGCTGAACTATCGGAGAAATAATTCTCCGTAAAACTCATTGAATAATCCGGTCGGAGCTCATATTATATATACTATAATTGAAAGCGTAGCGATATTAGCAGATTTTTCCCTCCCATTATTACTAACTTTTTGATTGATTTAATTCCATCTTCCCTCTCATCCAAAATTGATAAAAAGCCGAAGCTTCCATCGAATATCCCCAGGGATATTTTCATCCAAGTATCCGAATATGAAGAGGAATTTTCCGGTATTAAAATGTACTGTTTGTATAAACGGAAGTCCATTTATCAGAACGAGAATATTAACGATGTCGGATGCATTACCGATTACCCCGTTTGTTATCGTGATGAATCGATATTTAACCCAAAGTACGACGCAGATTGATGAACTGGTATCAACTTGCCAAAAAGTCTGATTTACTATTCAATTGTCATCCAAGTTAGAATTCTATTCTTTCCTAGGAAGGTTTCAATGTACTGTATAACGGAAAATTTTCAAACAATATTTTGAGTTTTGTTTATTGATTCCTGGACCTTTTTGACACTGCAAACATGACGAGTTGCACTTGTTTCATAGTACTGTTTCTGTCGTTAGTAAGTTTTTGGTAGAATAATGTGAAACCACTAGTGATTGGTTGTCAAAAAACAAGCCTTTAAATTCCCATTAAGTGAGTGCAGGATAAAATTACCGGTAACAGGATACATTACAAGAGCTGTAATATAAATTTTCTTACGAATTAAATCGTTTTGGATCAAATGTAATCGATCGCCGTTCAACGATTTACGTCTCTCTTGATCTTCATTGACTTGCGGCAAGCGGTTTTTAAGCCGTTAGGTGGTGTTGTAAGTGAACGTAGGTAGTCGAAAACGTTTAGAAAAACAAGAAAACGGTAAATTCTTCAAGCACATCCGACTCGTCGCCATAAACAGAAAGAAGAGTTGAGAGAATCTTCAATACTCTTTTTAACATTTTACTGACTATTCTTATCTTATATTTGTTTATTTTGAGTTTGATAATATTGATTTCTCGCATATCACTTGGTTAAACATTTTTAAATTAATAAAGTAATCAAACAGTGAAACTTAAGCCAAGTTGTTTTTATTTACTTTATTAATTTATATTGAGTTCTTTGGAAAAATTATGGGGGTTCATCAGTACTCTTAGAAATCTATGGATAGAGCTATTATAGGCTGACATTTTTTGATTGAAGGGATCTTTAAAAGTTTTATGTATGGTGATGTCTGTGTGTATAGGTTTGTAAAATATGCTAAATTCATCTGAGTTATACAATCTTGTGATAATTAAATTAATCACAGCTTAATGCACTTCACCTATCACTTCTAAAGAGTTTTCTACAACGAAACGAACGCCAAACAGAAATTTTTTAATATTTTCATAAACATAATTATGAAAATATGTTTCCAAAGTGTTTGTTCGATGTAGCACTCGACCCCTCTTGCCATTTAAGACTCTTGAGGGGTTCGCCCCCCCCGTGTAAGGGGAAAAATGCAAACTTATGGAAATATCTGTATAACAATTGATTTACATGTCTTTTTCAGCTTTAAATTTTAGATAGATTTTAAATCATATTTTTTTCACTGCAAAAATACACTCAAAATAAGTTTTCTTTCAGTACATTATTGAACTTACCTAATGTTATATGGATATTTGCTATGACTAGAATTGCACATATGGCCCATGTATATTGCATCTGTAACAAAAAAAGAATGTAAATAAAAGAAGGTCTTGAATGAATTGATGAAGAGAGTTTGGGGGTTGCTCTACAACAAAACAAGTGGAGGTGAAGTGGAATTTGAGAGATACATAGCAATAAAATATACTATTTGTGTTTAAGAATAGCATCCCAATAGTTTTTCTTGTTAAGTACCTATTATTTCTTCATATAATTTCAATTGTTCGAATTCCCACAAAAAATTGTCTCTGATTTGTAGTTCCTACGATACACATATTGAGTAACAATATAAATTCACTCCTTCAAAAACTTAAATAGAGGTTAAAACTTGATAGAAGGTATATAAAATTATTCAAATATTTTAATATTAGCCTTCTACATATTTAATTTAAAAAAATTTATATTATAATTATAACTTTAGGAATTAAATTAAAATAATGTCATATAAGTACCACTTATATCAAACGACATATAAAATAAACATTCATTATAAGACATCCAAATGATATAACAAAATCCAATAAATAAAAATTATATGTAGTTTGATATGAGTGGTACTTATATGACATTATTTTAATTTAATTCCTGAAGTTATAATTATTAAATATAATTTTTCGAAATTAAATATGTAGAAGGCTAATATTAAAATATTTAAATCACTCCTTCAACATAGTTTTTCGAAATTTTAGATGTTCAAGCTGTAATTCTTACTAGTATGAAAAATATATTATCATAAATATAGGATCAGAAAACAATACATTTTTTAACAAACAGGGCTTCGTACGTTTGTCTGAAGAGTTCAGTACGAATGCCTGGAACGAAACAAAAAATGTTTGTTTATTTATATTTTAATTTTAATTGACAATTTATATTCGTTGGTTTTTCTTAATTCCATTTGATATTGTATGATGAATTTCGATTTTATACGTCTATTAAATATGAGCAGTGCTTATAAAGACATTAATTTAATTCTTAAAGTTTCTTCAGTAAATTTTTTGAAATTAAAATTGTAGGAGACTAACAGATTAAATCTGTTTTGATATTCAAATAAATTTCATTACAGCTCTGGATGATAGATAACATAATAACAAAATTAGTTATTTCATGCGGGGCCAGGCGGCCTCATGAACTTCAGTTTTAACCCCCGGATTCCTGATGAATATTCATTGCATTTCAAAATTCAAAACAAGACTGGGACATTTCCACATACGCGGTCAATTCTCCAATGAGAACCGGAGGTTTAATTGGGGATAATTACCGCAATATTCTCTAATTCGAATCGGGACATTATTAATTTTAAATCAATACGGTCCGGTTGAAATGGAATAAATTCAATTCTGATCGGTCTGTCGTCCGTTGTTGCATCTCCCGTTCGTAGAAAATGATTATTAATAGTAAATGTTCGATCTGAGTGCAGCATTCCTTCCTGTTAATTAGAAGGTGGGCAGGTACGTGGAACCATTAATTAACTACAACCGTACACTTTTCTCATTCTGACGAGTGCTCAGGAGCGCATTCAGGCTTCAGTATATACGGCACCCAATTTCCTACCTTTATTTAAATGTATTCAGAGTTTTAAGTTTAAGGTTACAATAAAGTTCCTATTAGTTTTGGAAATTTATTTCCGACCTTACCACCTGATGGTGTAATATTATTCGAAAATAAGTGAATTGTGCAATAAAATCCGATATTATTCATCCACTGAAAAATTGTCCAAATCAAAATGATTTCAGTTTTGACATTGAATTCTATGGCAGTACAAATTGCTTAACTAAAAAGAGTTTTTTGAGTCCGTTTCTAGGTGAAATTTGCATTGGGACTTTGAGGAAACCATTTTTGGAAATAAAAATGGAATTTCATCAAACAGATTATTTACAAGCAATTAATGAGAAAAAATATGACATTTCTCAATATTGCTCGATGTTGGTGCAGATCACAGACAATACAATTCAACACACTCTCTCGTCATAAATGGTCTTCCGGTTAATTTGACCAACTGACTCATTGAACTACCCGGAAAAATTATATGAATCGATTGTATTAATCAAATAAGTACATTAAGTTTATTTAAAATAATATTTCATTACCAACATGATGATGAATCGTTGGACCTAAGGGAGAAAGATCTCGAGCCATCACTGCCTCCAGAAGATATCTTCATGAAGTGTTCAATTTAAATACTGAAGATGACCATGCATCTATCCTGAATGATGATACGGCATATGATGAGAAAAACATTCTGGTGATCATCTTTCATTACCCATTCAATACAGCATATTCTATTTTTATCGGCTGATAGAGCTGCCTTCTCACAAGCGTTCTTTCTTCATTTAGCGAAACGAAAAAATATTGAACAAAAAGTTCCCTTACAACACAACCTTCATTACTTCATTTAAGGTTTCTAACATCAATGTCTGAACGTTCTCTTGCCAATTATAATCGATATGCGTTCCAAGGAGCATTCACCTCATCTCTTCGTTTTCCTTTCGCTTCACGATACTGCAGTATTATTAGGTTTCTTTGATTACGTCTTGTCATAACATTTGAGTAACCTTTTTATGCTGATGATGAGTGCCGATGGCTTAGTGGTAAGAGCAGAGGGCTCGTAATCGAAAGGTCGCGGCTTCAAGTCCTGTGCAAAGAAAAATATTTTCTAATTGGACGGATTTCACTGTTGGGTCGATAATAAGCAGTGTTGAGATTCAAAGTAGCGTAAGATCGCAGAATATAACTGAACTCCTAACTCGCACAAGCTGAAAAAGCTTCTGAGAGATCTTCACAGAATATCTAGGAGTATCAGAATAACATATAAATTCACTATATTCTAAGTTTGTTGATAGAAAGACCCGACAAGTTTTAGTCAGGTGAGATATATTTTTATTAATTACTCTTATTTTTTTATTACGAAGTTGGACTGACGAGTTATCGATGTGGTAATTTCAAACAGTATTTTTTTATATGTTGCATGTTTTTGAAGTTTTTCTGAATGAACTTTTTTAAAGAGAGTTATTTTTGAAGAAATTCATGAGGTTATGTTGGGCACTTTTCGAAAGGAATTTAGTTGATACGAAATAGAGTTTGTATCCTTCAAGTAATCATTTAATGTTTTCAATTAATAATTCATATTTTATTAATATTATTTTATTCCTTTTGGTGCTTTGTAATGAGTGTTAATTCTATATGTCTATTAAATTGAAACATTTTTGAGAAAATTTTTCTATAAAATTAAAAATTTTAGTGAGGTTAGCAAAATGAATCTGTATGATATTTAAGATATCAACATTTTTTGTTCAAAGAGGTGATTCGAAGTTTTATATGTGTAAAAATAAAATTGTTATTTTTAGGGAAAACTACTTTGTAACTTCTATGTTCTATAATCTATGTTCTATGTCTAAGATTTTAACCTAAAAGTGTCACATGTCTATTTAGTTAGTTGTTAGAAATGTGAGTCGAGAAACCCGAAGAAATAGCATTGTTTTTGATTTCTTCCAGGTTAGTAAGCTATTTTTTATTTATTTCTTTGTATGTTATTATTTTATTTTGTGTATGTTATTCTGTTATATTTTAAACTAACAAAATAAGATCTTCCAGAATCATGACATCAAATCGTCTATTTCAACAAATATGAATCGATGGGGAAAATGATTGTTTATTGAATTCAAGTGGATTTCTTATTCTGAATCATGAACATTTCGGCTGAAAGTGGAAATAATTGGTGGATGCAAGTGATGAATAGATCGGTGTAGTTTAATAAGGATATCACAAATCTTAGTGTAAAATTAGCGGAATGTTTTCCTCCTGAGCCATCGCTGATTTGTATTATTTTAAGTGATGTCAGAAGAAATATTTACCTACCGCACAGAATTTCCAACGAACATACTCGGCCCCTTCCAACACTGAATCGATATTATTAAAGCATCCGCAAAAATTTCCGGCATTCGCAAATAGCATACTCGGAGGCATTAATGCCTCGATTGATATCGAAATTCCCGGAATATCCCGCGAATTCCGACCCCGTCAGACCGATAAGATCCCGGGGGATAAATCAATGTCGACGCGACTAATTAGAGATTCGGCGTCGGAAGAGGTCCCATGTGAAGCACAACAATGACATTCTTGGGAATATTACCAGCCAATTATCTCTCTGCCTTTCCTCGTGCCCTCTCGCTCTATCTCTTTCGCTCGCCTTCAGAAGCGATCGTAAAGGCTGATGTCAACGTGTGTAGGTGAATCTAATGGGGAATAAATTAGATTTTACGTACTTGCTGAAGACGACTCTCGACTTTGTGACTTCTATGTTCTATAATCTATGTTCTATGTCTAAGATTTTAACCTAAAAGTGTCACATGTCTATTTAATTAGTTGTTAGAAATGTGAATCAAGAAACCCGAAGAAATAGCATTGTTTTTGATTTCTTCCAGGTTAGTTAGCTATTTTTTTTATTTATTTCTTTATATTTTTTTTTATGTTATTATTTTATTTTGTGTATGTTATTCTGTTATATTTTAAACTAAAGAAAATAAAATCTTCCAGAATCATGACATCAAATCGTCTATTTCTTCAATTATAAAAATAAGAATTGATTACATTCTTATAAATCAAAAACGTAAGCTATAATGACGACATCCATGAAGATTTGAATCGCTTTGGAAGCATCCAAGACTGATAAGAAGAAAAATACATACAAATTCAAATGGATCCAAACTACGGGAACGGAAAATACATATTATGAAATACCAGAGGACAAACAGGATTTATATGACATCATGAACTTTTGGCTCTACCGAAGGTGAAGAATATCTTGAAATCGATTAAAGTAAGAGGTTCATTTCGTACGTGTGTCATTTCAGTAACTCCGGAATTGAAAGAAATATATTTCGATGCCGAAGAAGATGTGATGTTTAAGAATGAATATTTACAACTGATTTATTCACCCGCATACGAGAGAACAGTATTTGGGCAAGAATCACCAAAACCACAGGATACGGTAGAACTTTCAAGAAAAAGCAAGGAGTTCAAGAGGATAAAGGAGAATTTTGTGCTGAATAATTTTGATGGTAAGAGTGTTTCAGTGAATTTATGGTTCGAAAAATTCGAGACGAAATGCACGCGTTGTGAAGTAGAAGAAGATAGAGACAAAATTTTGATTTTACGGTTGTTTCTGGATGGAATAGCGAAAGAATGGTTTAATTCTAAATTGATTACATTAGGCTTAGACGAAAGTTTTCAAATATGGAAAGATAACTGCTTAGAGAGTTTTTGTGAAACGAGTTGGCATAAATATACAGAGGCCTATTCATTTAGGTACATAGGAGTAAGTTTAGTTGACTACGCTTTTAGGAAAGTAAATTTGTTGTTGAATCTCCGAAATAATTTTCCAACTGACATATTAGTTGATTTAATTGTGACAAGTTTGCCAAATATTTTACAAGATAGAATTGATCGATCAAATGTAACAACTTCCGAGAAATTATTGGGTGAGTTGCGAAAGCTAGAAAATTCAAGAAAATATGACAACGATTGAAATAAAGAAAACCATAGAATGAATAAATCAGCCGAACAAATTCCTTCCTATTCACAAACAAATAGAAAACCAGATAAGAAGGAACCATGCTCGATTTGTGAGAAGAATGGTTTTTCAGGTAGATTTCATCCGGAGAATTTATGTCGGCTAAGGAATAAATCCAATAATTTTGAACAAAAGAACGTACTTGGTAACATAAAAACTGTAAACAATGTTGGGGTACAGGATGAATTAAACCAGGCCATTTCAAATAAAAAAAATCTAAGACTGCTGCCATTGATAAAATTGAAGGTGTTTATGAATAATAATGAATTATGTGGAATTTATGATTCGGGCTCAAATGTTAGTCTTCTGAATTCCAAAGTAGCAGAAAAGTTATGTCTACGCATTCAAGATAATAGAAACACATTCAAAACAGTCAGTGGCAGTGCAAAATTTGCAGGAAAAATAATTACAAAAATAAGAATCAATAATATCAGAAAAGAAGTTGCTTTTTGTAGTTAATGAGAAAAATTTCGAGTATGATATTCAACTCGGACTAGATTCTATTTCAAATTTTCAATTAAAACAAGAATTTGATTTGAATATTTATCAAAGATTAGATATGAATGAAGAGAGAAATATCGATTGTATCCATAATAATAATAATAATGATAACAATGATTACACCATCCATTTCAACGAAGGGATACCAACAGCACGTTTCCAAGCAAAATTAGACCATTTGGAAACGAATCAGAGAAATGAAATTTAAGTTTTAATAAATAAATATGACCATATTTTTGCAAAACACAAGTTTGAAATTGATCAGGTGCAAAATAATGAGGCACATATAAAACTTTAAGAACACAAATTTATAACAAAAAACCATACAGATGCTCAATGGAGTATCAAAAAGAGATAGAATTCCAAATGGGAAGATTGTTGAAAGTGAATCTGATTGAGGAGTCCTCCTCACCTTTCCCATTAATTCATTCTTATATACATATATTAGTACTTTAGTAATCTAGGTTGAGATTTCATTTTATACTGTATTGTTTACGTTTGTTTTCTGTGCAGAAGCTCTCATTCTATGATATAACCTAGAATATTGAATTGAGAAGTCCGTTACTTCATGAGTTTCATTTGTTTCTATCAGTGACTTGAATAGTGAAGTGCTACTACACTTTTAAACTGTGAATTAAAATTTATTTTTAAGTGTTTTATATTATTAGGAATAAAAATAAGATCGTACAGTTTTGGTAACAGATGTCGCTTTTTCTTTTTCTAGCTCCTTCTCTTTTAGTAGAGGTTAGCGATCAAAGTGGCTCTGTCTTCAGCTGGTTTTAAGTTCTTCAAAATCAAGCCCACTCTTTGCTTTTATATTCCTCAACCAGGATAGTTTTTTCCTTCCGATTGGCCTTCTTTCCTGGACTCGTCCTGTGGTATTTGTCTTTACGCAGGACATGACCGAGATAAGATGATTTCATTACTTTTACTAGATGGAACAATTCACCACCTTCACGAGCTCTTCGCAGGATTTCCTCGTTTGATACATGGTCTGTACAAGATATCCTCATAATCCGTCGGTACTAGTCGCTACTAGTTTATTATTCCATTGTTTCATCTGGCAACTTCTTCATTTCGAAGTGTCATTATTAGACTTTTTTTTTCAATATCTGTTTTTTCGTTGAATTGTAAGCAACATAGTTTCTGTATGCTCTGAAAATGTCAACTTCTGTAGCAAATAATGTGTTTTTGTGGAGAGTTTTACTTCATTACTTCAATATGAACAAAAGGTCTACCGAAAGGTATCATATTTTAGTGGATGTTTATGGTGACCATGATCTAGCTCAACGAACGTTTCAGGCGTAATTTGCTCGATTCAAAAGTGACAATTTTGATTCGGAAGACGAAGAACGACCAATGTTTAAGGATGAAGAATTGCAGGCAAGGCTGGATGAAGATCCATCACAAACGCAGTAGGAAATCTACCAGCCATTTGAAATGGTCTTTATCTGGATTAATTCTCAACTTTGAACATGCCACGAAAATGAAAACTTGACGGAGCAACAGTGTTGACGAAATAATTGTCGTTAAATTAATGAATTGTGGAAATCTATATTATTTATTAAATAGTCTGATTAGACTATTCCGATCGTTAGTCGTTATTAATGAACTATGTATTTACTCATGAACTAATAACTATTGATAAAATTATTTTTAATTAATTGAAAATGAGTTTTCATCACATAAGGATTGACTTATCCCAGTACATATTTCAAACTGAATTGGTCCGTATGAATCTACAAAATGGCCTAAGAACCCTATAAAATATGAATGATATTAGTACATGCCCCATTAAATATTCAATTTGATGGATGAGGCTCCAAAATTTCTGCCCCGGCATTCAAATGGAGAATATTAAGGGGTATAATAGACATCAAACACGTTCCTTTCGTATACTGAAATCCACAATTCATTCCACTCAGGTGGTTTCATAAATTGAAGAATTTTATTAATAAAAATACCCAATTGAAAGGCACTGATGTGAAGTCAGGTGATTTTGCAAGCTTTTTCATATCACCTACAATCCTCACGAAAACTGTGTCAATCAGAATTTTAAAAAATATAATCAATGAATGAGTTCATTTGTAAAAGCTTGGAGGTATTGATCATGATCAAGTTTCTTTGGAGGGATCTGATCACGAGTGAAAAACCTGCAGGTGATGAAATTTTAGATTCTATTAACCACAAACAAGATTACTCTGAAAATGAAGACGACAGTGCTTAAGCTCCACGAGAAAAGCCTTCTGATGCTCAAGTATCCAAAAGCGATTGAAACAATTCAGCTTGCGTTTTCAAAGAATGAGGCTACAACTAATGACGATTTTACTCTCATATTCGAAATAAGCAAGGAATTTGAATCCTACCGTCTTGACCATAAAAAAATTTGAGCAAACAATTTTTTTCTTAATACATGAGTGTTTTCAGTTCATTTTCAAATTTGGATCATCAATTCACTGAGTAATTCGAAATTTATTTTAGTTCATTGTTTTATATGTAGTATAATGAAATGTTTTTTTTTCAAGTATGTGTTAGGCATTTCTTTAACTTGAACTTTCCATAAGTCGAACATTTTTGGCTGTCCCTTCAAGTTTGACTTATACTCGTAGAAGTTCGACTGTATTGACCACGATCGAAAGAAAATGTGTCATTTCTCAATTTTGCACACAATTTTATTAATCGATTCAGCTAGTACTTGTATATCCTGGCAGTATTATCGGTAGTAGTCTCTGGACGATAAATGGAAGATTTTTGAATTCCTGCTTCAAAAGAAGCGAGATGTAACACATTTTTTTGTTTAATGATTCGATGTAAAATTGGGCCAGTCTATAACGTATATATAATTAACTAACAGCCACGACGTCGCCCCGTATGGATTGAAATTAGGTCCGAAATGTGTTTAAAACTAATTTGCACGTCGTACGGTACACATAACAATTTAAATTCACAGTTGGATTAGTGGCAACTGACACCAAATAGGTGGCGCCTTCTATGTATAACGTGAGATCGATGTCACCATATTCACCCGTAGTTTAATTATATAACATTCGACCGAAATTGCGTCCATTTATCAAGCCTAATTCTGCAATAACGTTCCCATTGAGCGACTAAAATCCACGATGAAAATTGATAACAGTTACCATTGTATTCCAGCCTTAACTGCCAACTATATACGATGGTTGTTTATATTGGGTTTGCAACAAAGTAATTGCCGATTTTTTCAAATAAATGAAACATGATTTTTTATGTCATACTAGTTCAATATAACGGGAAGCGTAAATACAATAAACAATGTTGCTTATAAAATAAATTACAAACTGTGAAATTCAATGGTTTGTGCTGTATGTATATACTTTAGACTGGGCCAAAAAAAAACGATTTTTTTTTTCAATGATACTATGAAAATATCATTCATGGTAATAAAAAAAAATTCTCGTGAAAGTTTGAGCCCTTAATAATAGCATTAAGGGGTGTATCGTTACGACTCTTGGTTTTTTAACAGTAATCACATTTTTTCACTAAAATCTCGTCAATTATTAATCTGAAAAATTTGAGCGATGCATACTTTCAAAGGAAATTGAATTCCCTACAAAAAGCTACTTTGTAAATTAGTGTAAAACAAGCCGTTTGCTTGTTATCGTGCCTCAAACATTGATTAATTTTTTTCAATTTTGCGTTTCGATTTTGCATTTTTGTAACTACCAGAAATATCAATATTTTTGTGGTACAAAATACGTATTTTGAAGGAAATTTAATACTATACAAAAAAATTTCTTAACATTTTTCATTAATTTCACGCCTTCGAAAGTTATTTGACGTTGAAGTTAAATTCAAAAGTAATTTATCGTTTTTTTCGCGTTACACATGATTCTTTCCACTTGATTGAAAAATTTATCACTTAAATATTGAAAGTAACTTTTTCTGTTGGACCACTAAACTTTTTCCTATAAAATCATAATTCATTAATGTATTATTTTACTTTTTAACGATTAGTTATATACATGAAATCATTTTAATACCAACTCTAATAATACAAAAAAGTAAAGAGGGAAATGATTGCAAACATGATAAATAAAAAATCTTCAAAGAAGAAACCTATTCATATTTGCCTATCAGGTTCTGTATCGACAACTGGATCCGGAAGGCTTCCTACCAGCAATGACTACCTAATTTTTTTTATACAGAATTACGATGACTTTCGGCAGACTTTTTCTTCTTATTGAAGAAATGAAATTAAACTCCCCGCAGAAACACATTATTCGGTACAAAAGTTGACATTTTCAGAGCACGCAGAAACTATGCTGTTTACATTTCAGATGACACTTTATAATGAAGGTGTTACCTGATGAAATAATGAAATATTGAACTAATAGCGACATCTGTTATCAAATCTGGAGCTTATTTATATTCCTTGGTAGATTTTAATTTTAATTTTTAACGTTTGAACGTTTTTTTCACGTTTTAACGATTGATGGTAATTGGGATATAGATTTTAAAGCGTTATCTGGAAGAATGTGTTATATTTTAATATTGTACAAAGCGTTTTCAGCTCAAGATTTATCATTGAAACAACGTTGCATAAAACACGATTCTCTTTTCTCAATTTGTATAGATTCATTCATACTGTAATTTTATACGTAATTTGTAATGGTTTTGTAAATTTGCTGTAGAAATATTGCCAATATATAAAAATAACCTACGTATTTTGGAATCAACCTTGCATTGCATTCCTTAAGATATAACAATATAAATTGTGGACTAGTGGGCTGTTAAATATACTTGGTATCAGGGATTATTATTATTATTATTATAATAGATGTAACGAATATAGATTGGACTGTATGTGAAATATACCTGGTGTCAGGGATTAAATGAATATTACACTTCAGGTTAAGCATCATATGATTTTAGTTTTGAAAATAGTGAGAAAGAAAAGAAAAAATATTTCGAATGAGAATTATTTACCAATGTCAAAAATCCAAACATAGTATTAATTCAGACTCAAAAATTTATAATATATCATTTCTTTTCTGTGAAATTTCCAGCGTGTTTTATTTTTCTTGGATATTCCGTACATGGGAAGGAAAATAAGAATAAGGAGTTTTAGGATTTCATCTGCATTTATAAGGAATAGTATGGTCCCATCAGATTTATCGGTGCATGATCGATTCCGTTTTGAACGTTATCACATATTTTATGTGCATATTAAAGCTGAAAATGCCGTAAAGATGGCTCCTGGGCGGAATGCAGTGATGCCAAATCGTATTAACATTACCAGAGGCAGTGTATGTACGTGCAAAGTCTATTTCAATTCATATCGAACGATGGTTACTTCATGGGACTAAAAGGTTTTCACTTTTTTCCTCGTCAATCCCAATTTCCGTCCGCGTAGCTTGATACGTCGATGTGTTCAACTGAAAAAAATGTTGAAAAGCGACGGCAGGTCCATGAAGTGGGATAAATTCATTTTGTAATGGAAGAGACTGATTTATAGGGCCAGGCATTAAGATTTTTATTTTTTTTTTAATATCTCAAGAGACAGTAAATACAAAAGAAACAATTTTGTATCGAATATATATATAATAAAAAAACAAATTAAAATGTGAGTCAATACTTGTTAGAAGTAATTTGAATAACTTTAAATTCAGAATTATATCTTCCAACTTCTACAATATATATTGAAATCATATATAAAAACTATCAAGATGATATCCTTATATATAATCAATATAAAATATTTTTCAATGTCTCGGAAAAAACTTTTTATATTTCACGACATGAAACGTATGAATACAAATGTATTAAAAAAACTATATAACTATATATTATTATAAAATTTACATAAATGTTATTTTTAATATTGATTTTTATTAAGGAAAAGACTCACCGATGAATACAAGTTGACTCGTTAGAGTGTGATTGAATTAAAAGCAATTAAATAAGATCAATTCTGATAGAAATATATATAATTCAAAACAATTGGCGCCCAACGTGGGGCGCCAATTGTTATGAATTTATTAAGTCTAATAGTACTTACTGATGATAATAATTAATAAATCTAAATTTCATTAATAAATTCATAACAGTATATTAACATATATATATATATATATATATATATATATATATATATATATATATATATATATAATATACAAGAATGATTCAAAGAATCGCCACATCACGTTAATGGCGATACTTACGACAAAAAGTGTGAAGAAATTTTTTGTAGAGAATTGGATCATTTACAATTTTATCCCAACTATTTTTGTTGTAAAACTCATCGTTTAGCTGGAAACCGCAAATAAGCAATTGTTGCGAACTTTCGCCATCAGTAAAATTTTTTGCACAAGGGGGATCGATGGGGATTTTTTACCATTATTTTATAATAGTATTCCGAATATTCAATCTAATTTTCAGCTCTATGGGAAGTTTTGTAACCTTCAATGTCTTGTTTGACTGGACTAATACTGTACGTTAGCAGCATGTGAAGAACATCTCCGACCAATCGGAACGCACGCGGGAGAAGACGTAGTAGGCGAGTACGCCTCGACGTTTTTTTTTTTTAATATTCATAATTTACGACCGACAAGTGCGAAATCCCATACCTGGCATCTTTGCGTTTCCTTGGATTTCCTCCTCCATGGTTAGAGGGTCGTAGGTCAAATTGCGCCTCGGCGGAAGGCTGGCTATTGCACTTGAGCCTTCGGACGGTTCAAGCCGGGGAAAATTGCCGTTTTCGTTTCAGAGTAATTGGTTTTGTGGATATATGGAGGTGGAGAATGCGAGGAGGATCATTTTTGGTCGGACGTAGTTGGTGCTTGTCAGTAATGCAATAAACGGACTACGTAATGATGGGAAAGGTTAGAAATATCACCGTTTCGTTGCATGGGAACCGTTCTGTTCGTAATATCATTGGAAATGCGGAATTTGCTATTGGTTTTCGGTAGATTCGTTATTCTTATTGCACTCGTTGATGGGTTTACGATCTTCCGTTGCTGCGATCTAAACGGCGAGAGAGTGGCAGTTCTGAAGAAGATTCACTTCAATTTATCACATCTCAATAGGTTGGGGAAAAACCTTCAAGACTTTATTTAATATGTTACAGTTTTTCCGATTTGTGTCAAAATCGCACCGTTTTGTTCTATAATTTTTTGCCATTTAAAAGTTGCTCCATAATGTCTCTCTCATAGAAGTCTTGGTTCTGATTGGCGAAAAACTCTAGAAATCGATTTTCACAATTCCAAATTTATCAGTTACCCTCAAAAATTTTACAGGGGTTGTCAAAGAAATACATGATAATGTACATCATAAAATAAAAAATTGTAAATATGTCATACTAAAATGTTTAAACTTTAAAACCTTAAACAATCAATAAAAAACAAACTATTACACCAAGATACGAACTGAAACACAGCAAATGACTAGAACTCATCCATTGAATAAAATGCACATTCAGTTGGAATCGCTTTAACTTTTCGCTTGAATGTTGTAGAATGCAGTGTTGTTAGGGATTCTGGAAGTCGGTTATAGATTTTCATTCCATTAAATATATGGGTGTTCTGTGTCCTCTGCAGTCTATGTCTTAGGGCAACAAAGTTGTTCCTATACCTGCTGACATGACTGTGAATCGTTGAGTCTGGAGTCTGGAAATTATCCCGATTTTTGTGCACATACATAAGACATTCTAGGATATAACAGCATGTTAAAGTAAGTATTCCATATTTCTTAAAGAGACAATTAGACAAAGAAGTTAATTTACAGTAAATTTAAATTCGCAAAGGGCAGCGCCAACTGGATCAAGTTCCGAATCTAACACGCGGTGGAACACACAAGACGAAGACAACTAGTTACGTAAGTAGGTACAGTTGACAACCTGTCGATGCGTTCTGAGGAGAATACAAGAATCGAGGTTGTGCACTTAACGGATTCTTGGTGGGACCGTATGATTTCCTACATTTCTCGTTTTTCGAATTCCAATTAAGGAAGGCGTCCGTGAGCTGTTCATTTTCTACGCGTTCATCCTTGGCCGGTATTAATTTGACGGGATATCGATGTCTTGATAGACTTCCAAGTGTGAGTTGGGGAAAATTAACATAAAATAGTAATATGCGTATTTCCGTTATTTGAAACTGTACGGTTTTGAAAGCTTTATCTCTTCTACGCCTGTGGAGCGCTATAAATTCTTTGAAATATCTGTATTTCCTGAATTTTGCGCCGAAAGTACAGTAAATTTCTTTATTTCGAAGTCCAGCAGCTCAGGAATGATCTTTGAATTTTTTCTCAGCAGTTTGCCTTGTCTTATATCAAATTGATCCAAATTTTAATGAAAAAAATCTAAATTAAAATCATGCAATGTTCAATCATCGTACTACAGACATAACTAAGACTGGAAATGCGTAACAGTATCCACTTAAGAGAAATCAACACAATTCCCCCATTTAATACGATTTTTTTTTACAGCAAGTCTAAGGGGAACCGGAAAGTAATGTAGCTTGCTTAAATTTAATTCAAACGAAAAAATTTTTAACTTATTTTTAATCAATAATGTGATCACCTTCATTATTAACAACCTTTTGCCATCTAGTGTGAAAATTTTTAATGCCAGATCGATAAAAATCAATTGAGTTTTGAATAAATCATCTCGAGATGGCAATTTGGAAATCATCCAAATTTTCAAATTTTTTGCCATTAAGATAATGTTGTAGCGATCGGAATAAATAGAAAACCGAGGGTTTGATATCGGGCGAGTATGGTAGGCCAGGCCCACTCAAATTCATTAATTTTTTTCAAGGTTCGTCTTGCGCTCTTGCATTGTCTTGTTGAAGATTAATGCCTTTTCTGTTGACAATCGCCGGATACTTTTCGTTTAAAGATTGGTTCACTCGATCCAATTGTCCACAATAAAGATCTGTGTTAACAGTCTGTCCAGGTTTCAGCACCTCAAAATGAACAATTCCGCGTATGCTCTACTAAATACACAGAAGCACCTTTTTGGGATGTGAACCCGGCTTTACAGTACTTCGTGGTGATCCATTTTGAGCCTTTTTCGTTTTGGATTATCATATAGGACTCATTTTTCGTCTTCAGTGATCAGAAAATGGTTCTGTGGGCTGCCGTTGAAGTAATACGTTGTATGTGATGGTTGGCTTTGTTCTCTTCGGACAGATTTTGTGGGACCCAAACACCTGCTCTGTACATTTTTCCAAATTGCTACAAATGTTCTTGGATGATCGACCAAGGTTGGTTAAGGGTGTTTGGGAGTTCCTCGCCCTATTATAATAGGGCGACATTCATTCATTCCCTTTCAAGAGTTGAGAAATGGCGACATCATCATACTCAATTTCTTCCTCCAGCCATAGCACTACATTCCGTCGCTGTCCATGATTCCAGAGAAGATTTAACAGTCGTAATTTCAGGAAATTCAAAAACTAGTAAAGAAAATCATAGAACGACACACTATAATTAAACCGGCATATTCCATGAACCTCCAGATGACTCTTCGACATCAATTATAAATTCCGTCTAGTGACAAACGGCGTCTTAGATAACGACCATTCTCATTCAGAGGCACCAGCGAACGCACAATTACCGTCTATAAATTCTTTGCGTCCGCCATTATGTCTGCTTTCGCGGCGTTTATATTCAGTTATCGCGAAAGAAAATTATCGACGACTGGCCGTGATTGGTTTACAGATTCCCGTTCGTTAATTGAAACAATACAGAGTTATATTCATTATATGCATGCTGAAGCAAGTTTTTTCGAAGCATTAATTGAATGCATCGCTTTAGGTAATCGTATTGTGTTGATGGTCTAAATAAAACTTGTTCAATTTAGGTCTTCCTTTGTTTTCATTTTCGTTTTCTAGTTACAAGTCTTTATATATTGTCCATACTTGACGTAGTTCATAACGCGCGTAGGCGTAATAGACAGCTGTCGCTTCACCAACTCTTGCACTGATATATCGCACGGTTGTCGGCTTGCTAAATCAATCAGGGGAATGCATTAAACATGAACCGGGGGAAATATATTACCGTAATATATTCTGAATTTCTAACTCTATTTCGTTATTATTACGATGTCGAAACTGGAAATGGATGTTTACTACGTCATAATTGGAATTGCTTTGGGGGGGGGGGTGTGGAGGAATATGCTCGTTTCAGTTTGGATAACCTCATGGTTTGAGCCAAGAATGATTTCTAGTGATTGATAATTAGGTTTGTTATTCTGTAATCGTTTGAAGTTATGAATAAGTGCACCCATTCATGTGAGATCTACAACCTGTAGGAAAATATGGAAATAAACCACTTTAGAAATTTGGGATATTTATTGAATGAAAAAACTGAGTTATCTAATTCACCTTTATTGGAACTATTCAACTGGGTATATGAATATTTTTATACTATCTATTATTAATGGCAAATAACAGCTATTAGTTGTTATTTGTTTAATTTGAATCAATTCTTGATTAAAATTATTCGGAGATAAAGGAATTGTTAATAAAATTTAACATAACATAAATAGAGGTTAATACTTGATAGAAGGTATATAAAATTATTTAAATATTTTAATATTGGCCTTCTACATATTTCATTCCAAAAAATTATATTTAATAATTATAACTTCAGGAATTAAATTAAATTAATGTCATAAAAGTACTACTTATATCAAACGACATATAAAATAAACATTCATTATAAGACATCCAAATGATATAACAAAATCCAAAAAATAAAAATTGTTAACCAAAATTCTATAAATTAAATATTTTGAATTGTTCTTCTTTCTCGTTCGAAATTATTCGTTTGTGAGATTTAGCGGTTATTCATAAAGATTTATATGATGGGTACAAAGATTACAAACCCAGGTAGGTAGGTGAAATAAAAAAAAAATTAACACGTAAATGGGCGAAAAATTATCATGAAAATCATCTTTGGCAAATAGCAAATAATCACGATATACTTGTAAGTACATAGTCCCATGTATACTCTTTATTTTAGGAGAGACGTCCTTGGAATTCTCCAAACGGGTCATCATCTCGTTACGAGGTAATTACAGCAGGCGAAAAACGATCGAATTTCAAGATTCTCCGTGCTACCTCCCAACTCATAATTATTTTCCAGTTTCTTCGGCATTCCGCGAAAGATGATAATCGCGAAACTGGCGAGCGTTCGCGTTTTTGCCCGCGTCGAAAGTGGCCGTTTCGCTATCGATTCCTAGGAGATCTGGATTTCTCAATCGGAGCACGAAAGCTAGGAAAAAGCGCGTATCCGCGTCTTAATCAGATTCCTCCGTGACTACAGGCAAATTGTACACAGCAATTTGCATTTATAGCATTTATAGTAGGGGTTGTTCTAGTTTACGCGTCTACCAAATCGGATTTTCAATTTAGGATGATCTGCATTGTGTACAAATTGCTGGGCTAGAGGGGTTCTGTTCCTTCGACGTGTGAGTTGCGTTTTCCAACTCGGAAGCTAACCCGCATAGTTAGAAGAGATTTGGACATTAAACAACCTACTTCTTTCCTTGTGATCCGGGTGGGCTTTGCACCTATAAAACTGGCACACGATTGCAGGTACTCTGCCCATAAGGGCGAATACGTCAGAAATAGAACTGTGTCGGCACATCTTGAAAATATTGCACATGGAAGCGAATAGAAAAAAACTAGACATCCTGGAATTCATAGGGATATTCAAACACAAACAGCACGTTCAAAACACGAATCGCTGTATATTCAGTCCAATACTAATAATAATTCTTCACCGGAACTCTCATAATCACCTTTCCTTAAGTTATCACCTGTCTAAAGATGAAGTAATACTTCGAAACTGCAGTAACAAAAATGTGCAAGAATTAAAATAAAACCTGGAGACGGTTCTGAAGTTCGCATACGCCTACCTGGATCCTCCCGTTGTTTGTTTGTCAGTGGAGAATATACGTCTGGATCCACGAACGTAACGAATAAATATTAACTTGACCAAGCGAACACGAAGACGTAAATCTTCGTACGGAACAACAAACAGTACGTCTGTTAGATATTTCCAATCAAAAGACCTTACGTACGCATCTTGGCGTCCACTTCAGACATCACGACTAGATACTTGCTCAGGTAACGCACAATAAATATAAAATAATTATCATTCATACGAAATTGACGGGACATGCCGTGCTTGGTTCTTTCAACAATGACCACAGGACCACCTAGACCAGAACGCGCTATAAATCTCCCATTCAAGTGGGTTCTCCACGTTGGAATTTCGAATGCACGCGGGAACTCCGTTTGGAAAAATAATGAACAAATACCATTGTCAATTGTATTCTTCATAATTCACCGTCTGTTCATTACATCCCTGAGAGGTTTGATCGCTTCGAACAAGTCCAAGACATGTTACACGATGAAAAAATCATACAGATTATGCACGAACTTTCAGTTATTTCAGAGTATCGATGAAAATTACCTAACAGGTTTCTTTATTGTTTAGCCATGACCTCTATAGGATATTAACTGAAATACTTAGTACGTATTTCTATAACCGAATTCAAACATGTCAACTGTATAAAGTTATTTGTAAATAATACGTATTTTCTGTGTTTAACAAGATATTAAATTTTCTTCCACGACGAAGGGAAACTGAAAAATTTGTTTAGTCATCACAGTATAAGAACAAGAAGTGCTAAATTGTTATATAGTTATCAAACTTGGATTACAACGAAAATATTTGATCAAATTGAAATTGGGAGAAACAGCATCGGAAAAATGTTCAGGTAGGACAAGAAACAGTTCCTCATTGATCGATTTCGAAAGTTTGATTGTAATTTGAGAGAGCAATGAACTAAAGTTTAATTTCAGATTCATTTATTTCCAACGACGATTTTATAAATCACTTATGTTAGGTTAAGTCCAAACCAAACATTTTCTTATGAGATGTAACTCTAGTTTTTTCATTGAAAAGATTTATAATAACTTCAGTTTCTTAGTGTTACTACAATTTCACAGTGATGTGTTTTAAGGTTTGATAATACATCCGAGGGATGTTTATTTTCCTGAGAATTTTGGAAGGTTTATTGCCTGTTATTGCTATTTTTGAATTTGGTTCAGATAATAACTCAGAAAGTAGGAAAGTACCTACTTTTGACCTCTGACTCTTCATTAGTGATTCCAACCTAGTTCCTCAAGACCAGTTTAGGCTCAAAATTCGAAAATTACAGACATTTGGGCAAAACCATAAGATGTCATTTCTGGAATAAGCGCACAAAAAATAGAGCATGAGAATTAATATGACTTTTTTGCCACTTCTACCTCAGAAAATTTAAGCAACTTTGTTTTTACCAATGAACATCTTTAATATATTTTCAATTTATGCTTTCTCATAACATTGTCATCAACTCTGTTCCAAATTTCTCTTTTTCTGTTACTGTACTAAGATAATTGATTTCCACATTTTTAGTAAAAAAATAAGTAAAAATATGAGGGGATTCTGAGTATTAAGTTATATTTTTATTTCATATATCGATTTTATTAGTATTTATACCAGTGCTGTGTCAATTATAATGCATTTTCTATTGTATGAAAAAGTGGTTATAAAATTGGTGTATGTTCACACTGTGGCACCCTCAACAGTTAGTTGATTGGCCCTCACAGAATGGAAGATTAAGTGGAGAAAATTTTCCTTATTCCATAAAACCTTGCAAGTTGACGTAGATATTCTGGCAGGTTTTCATTTATCTTCCAGTGGAGCTGCCGTAGTGGTAATACGAACTTTTTTTACATCGATAGAGAAGTTGTTTCCTCCGGAAAATTGTCAAGTTGATTGATTAATCGGTCCTTGGTTAGGTGTAATTCTTTCTGACGTGGAATTAGAGACTGGAGGGATCCAAGATGGAAGGACGATGGTTGCAAAAAAAAGGTTGTTCTATTTTTAGGATGGATTTCGGACACAGAAATTTCACTCCATGATATTAGAAGTGATTGAAGCTTCAGGACAATTTCTTTATCTTTTTTCAAAGTTACAATGCATTTTTAAATATTTCCCCGATTAAAAAAAAATTTCAATATTATTTAGATGTCGATAACAATGCAATGATAACTAGTAATTTGAGGATCATGTGATTCATTTACGTCTCAAAAATATTTAAAATTATAGGTTATATCCCCTTCACCATAGAATCGTAGCCTGAGGCCATTTTTTGAACGTCAATAATTACAGGTGTCCGTGTTATCGACAACTTTATTTCTTAGTGATATGAACTACAGAAATTTATAAAACGTCGGACAAATTGATTGAAACTTAGTATGTAGTAGAAATTATAGGTTATCATAGGTAGACGTGAAGTGAATTTATAAGCAATAAGTAATTAGAAAAGCAGAGAGCAACTGAAAACTAAAGGATGATTAATATGAAGAGAATATGATTTTGAAGGATTCATTTATTTAATGGACCATATCAGACATAGAGATTTTATATGATTAAATTGTTCATTTGAAGCGATAAAAGTGAATCGAGGTAACTAGAGTTTTTCCTTTTTCTAAATGTTAGTTGTATTTTAGAACAATTTTTCGATGGGCTAAAGTCTTGAAATTATAAACAAATATCAAATCTTGATAATAATGCAATAATAATATTATTTCGCAAATTGAAGTATTTTGAATTTTCTATATTTGAAATATATTCAGTCATAGGTTATATCAACTCCACACCATAGAATAATGAGGCTCTTTCTTAGCTGTCGATAATTATTATTGACCGTTTCACAGCAAATTTCGTTCGCTATTGATACAAAACTATAGAAATAAATAAATCGTCAGTAAACCATCGAAACTGAGTATCGGACATAAATTATAGGTTATCAAAGTTAGAGCTCGATTGAAATTCTTTTTCTAAAGGTGAAGTCAGTTCACGAAGCGAATTTTCATCATTTGCTCCTGAAGAAATTTGCCGCTGTTGCTCATCGTGAAGACGCTCAGGGTGAGGCGACTCGAGGTGAGTGAAAAATGTTTCCTAGGTTGTTTAAGGTTAGTTTTATCTATGATGACTCTGAAATGAGACAGACTTTTCGGATCTCCTCTCTCAGAAGTTAACCTGGTGTCAGGAGTATTTGTCTTTGTTGTTCAAAAAGCACAACTTACTAGAATAAAATCATAATTTTGGGAATATCTCGCCTGTTCCTGGATTATACGCAATTCACGAAGTTGATTATTTTCAGGGTCGAAACATCGAGTCGTAGATCGTCGTAAAAATGGATTGCATCGTAACGATTTCGGGGCATGCCTTTACGAAATTCCGCGCCATCAAAGAGCCGTTCTACCTTCACCTGCGGTAAAAATGAAACCGAATGTGTGCCGTACCGTTATCGCATGTCGGGACGGCAGCACGAATCCTTCCGTGCCGCAATTAACGACCTACGCTCGAAAACAACCGACAGCGTTGCCCCAGATCGGGTATCAAAGAAAACACTTTGAGTTCGCCTACCAGATGGATATCGTTAGTGGCTTTTTTCAGGGTTAAGTCCGTCTAACGGCGCGAAATTGAAATTCAAAGGAATGAATTGGAAAGAAATGAAGTGTGTTAATTACGGAGCGTTTTGTTTCGAGCGCAACCTGTGTTTTTTTATTGTACCGCAAAAATTTTCTCCTGCAGTAGCGCTTTATAATGGGTGGATCTGAAAGATATATTGTTTCTGAACTTGTCGATATTTAGCATATTTATATTCAAATAAATTAATTCGGTAGACAATTAGTACCAAATATCATAAATAGACAGTAGGACCTATGGCAATAGATAATTCTACGAATCGGGACAGTGAAACATACATCTGCATAACAATTCTAAACTCAAACCAGCCCGATAAGGTTTTCTTGATCGCTGTGATATGAGTAGCATCACTGCCCTGTAATGTCCAACGACTGCAAATCTGCCACGAACCTATTTGCGCTCTGCTCAGGTACACCAATACATTTATCATACACTAGCGTCATCTAATGCACGCAAATATACATACACGACATAACCTAGGGAGGCAGTTCAATGAAGAATTCCCGATTTTTTCTAACGTTACAAATGCAGAAAATTTATGCTCAAAAAAAGCAAGTTTGCGGCTTTTGTAACGTTAACAAGAATCGGAAATTCAGTTCTTTACTTGAATTGGCTCGCTAGGGTATGTAATAGGTGGACCGGAAAGTAATGTCGCTTTTTTAAATTAAATACAAACGAATAAAATGTTGTAAGTTTTCATTTTTAATCAATAATGTAATTACCTTCGGTATCAACAACCTTTTGCCATCTTGTATGCAAATTTTCAATACAGGAGTGATAAAAATCAATTGGTTTTTGAGTAAAATATCTCGAGATGGTAGATGGAAAAAAGATAGAGGTTTTTGCATCGAATTGTGACTGGGGATGAAAAGTGGGTCCATTACGATAATCCAAAACGTCGGGCAATGTATAGATACGCCGACAGACACGACAAATGTATTTTGCGTGATACATTTTGCGTCAATCATTAAAAAGTACTTAGAAACGCTCAATGGAAAGTCAAACTCCACCCGCCGTACAGCGCAGACTTTGCTCCTTCTGATTACCATCTCTTCTGATCGATGAATCATGGCCTGGTTTGCCAGAACTTCTCCAATTACGATGAAATCAAAAAATGGATCGATGCATGGACAGCGGCCTTTTTTCGCGATGAGATCCGTCAATTTGAACTCTGAATGTGAAGCCTACCCAGACCACAACTGAACTCCTAACTCGCACAAGTTGAAAAAGATTCTGAGGGATCTTCACAGAAGATCTAGGAGTATCAGGATAAAAATAATAATAACTAGTTTTTGACAATGAAGCTTCAATTGAAAAAAAAACTGCACGAACGTATTCATACTCTCAACATATAATTGTAAAAATGAAACTGTTATTTTTAGGGAAAACAACTTTGTACCTTCTATGTTCTATGATCTATGTTCTTTGTCTAAGATTTTAACCTAAAAGTGTCACATGTCTATTTAGTTAGTTGTTAGAAATGTGAGTCGAGAAACCCGAAGAGATAGCATTTTTTTTTATTTCTTCCAGGTAAGTAAGCTATTTTTTTATTTATTTCTTTTTGTTTCTTTGTATTTCTTTGTATGTAATTATTTTATTTTGTGTATGTTATTCTGTTATATTTTAAACTAAAGAAAATAAAATCTTCTAGAATCATGACATCAAATCGTCTATTTCTTCAATTATAAAAATAATAATTGATTACATTCTTATAGAATTATATAATCCTTACGAAATATATACTAATATTACTTTTGACCTTGGATTCTTCATCGGTGACTAGAACTTAGTCGTTTAAGACCATTTTCGGTTCAAAATTAGAAAATTATAGACATTTGGGCGAAAGTATATAGTCTAAGAGCCAGCGTTCCCCAGGCCTTCGGTAAAGTATAAAAGCTATAAGTTTCTTAATGTATGTCCTTAGCACAGGTAAGAACGATCCCCACCTATGAAACTTGGGTCGCGGTTGCTTTGGCAGGTAACAGGTAATAAAGCTGTGTAAAATTGTGTCTCAAATTCAGAATAATATAAAACTCAGTTTTTACATATTTTACTTATGGCAATAATAGAAGTCACCTTGTCGAAAACCAGACACTTCGTACGGTTGCAACCCTCTGCCAGACACCCTTATAGTATATTTAATTGTTACTATACTTACGGTATAATATAAAAGCTGAATTTTATATATGTTGTTCGGATAACTATCAAATGATGTTTTCTCAACAGCCAGACAGTTTCGGTAGTTTCTTCATGTTGCCAGACACATTAAAAGTCCGATATAGGTGCGAGCGCGAGGAATATACGTGTAAGCGTGTGCGAGTGAAATAGCGCATTCGGTCCATTGCGATGTTTTTACTGCTCATCAGCTGTCCTTTTTTATATGTACGGAGAACTATTCTCTTGATTTACCAAGAAAATTCATTCTGTATTATAATTATACTATTATATTAGGAGTCAACGAATAAATTTTTCGAAAATTGTTCAATAAAATTTTTGTGTTAATGAATCGTTAAATTAATAATCCAATTATATCGTTTATAATGTTATAGAATTGTTCTGTTTTCATTTAATTATTTTATTCAATAAAAAATATAATATTTTATCAGAATTTACATAAAGAGGGAATTACTATTATGATTGTAAAAAACCAGTGACAAAGAAATTTTATTATGATCTCGCTAAATGACGTAAAACAATAATATTTTAAAGATGTATAACGAAAGTCAATGAAGTACAATAAAGTATATTCAATTATTGTCATCGTAGTCGTCAACATCTTCATTATCCTCAGCACCACTGCAAGGTGGTGAATGAGATTGTTCTTGAGAAGTTGAAGATTGCGGTTCCGATGATTGAGAAAATGAACTTTGCTCTGATGATGTTGGAGGTTCAGGTGTTAACTTTGTTGACAATTCCAGTGTCAACGGCGTGGCTGCAGATGAATCGCCTGTAACTACACTAGTCATTTGATTCTTAGTACATCTTTTTTTTTTTCGGAATTATTGGTTCAAGAGAATAATATTGGCTATTCAGTCCTGTGAATGTTTTATGACATTCACGATGATAACCACCGTCTGTATATTCCTGTGGCAAAGTAACGCTGCTATATTTGACGTTATGTATTTTCCTCGCCTTTAAAATGGTTTGACACTTTTTTAATGTTCCCTCCGAAAACAATATTATGTGCCCATCACCTTTCTTACATAGAAAACAAACTAATTGTTCTTACATAATAACACTTTATTATTATTGTATGACACTGATTTTCACATAATAAGTTATAAACTGTACAAAAGAATACTAAAACGTTTGCTGTCAAAATAGGACAGCTGATGCGCAGTAAAACATCGCAATGGACCGAATGCCATAATTCACTCGCACCCGCTTACACGTATATTCCTCGCGCTCGCACATATGTCGGACTTTTAATGTGCCTGGCAACATGAAGAAACTACCGAAACTGTCTGGCTGTTGAGAAAACATCATTTGATAGTATTCCGAACAACATATATAAAATTCAGCTTTTATATTATACCGTAAGTATAGCAACAATTAGATATATTTTAAGGGTGTCTGGCAGAGGGTTGCAACCGTAAGTGTCTGATTTTCGACAAGGTGACTTCTATTATTGCCATAAGTAAAATATGTAAAAACTGAGTTTTATGTTATTCTAAATTTGAGACACAATTTTACACACCTTTATTACCTGTTACCTGCCAAAGCAACCGCGACCCAAGTTTCATAGGCGGGGATCGTTCTTACCTGTGTTAAGGACATACATTGAGAAACTTATAGCTTTTATACTTTACCGAAGGCCTGGGGACCGCTGGCTCTTGCTCTAATAGCACGCTGTTCCCCGGAACAAGTGCGCAAAAAGGTATGGAGAGATCAAAGAAGCGCTGGAACCATTGTATACCATTTGAAGGAGATTTTTTGTATAACTAATGTCAAAATTGATCAAAATTTGTGTTTTTGTCGTTAAACCGGAAACATATTAACCGATGTCTTACTAACCCTAACCTGTGTGCTTTCAAACTGTTTCAAACTCAAATCTTGCGTGAATTTTGAGACAGCTCCCAGTATCCTTGCCTCAAGAGTGAAAAATTTCCTTCGGCATCCCAGAATTCACACAGTATGCACCACATTAAATTTATCGTCGATCTTCCCATGGCTGAGATCGGCGATAAGTACCTTGAGCCAGAGATTCATAATGGATAATGAGAATCGTGTGACCGATGAGACCGAATAAATGTAACGAGATGAGAACCAACTCGGTATTATTTTCAGATAACTGCTGCAAACAGTTATTTACGACCGGGTACCTACGTAATCACGTCTAGTTACGGATAAAAGCGGTTTTCTCGACCGTTCGTGATGCCCGATTTTTACGAAATATTACATTTTTGGTCCGAGACTCGAAATATCTTAATCTCATTCCGGGGACAGGGGATTTAGATTGAGTGCTCTGTTAAGGTCTTTTTTTGGGTCGCCTTTTGTCCGAGGAAATCGAAGTCGGCGGTGACGAGAAGACCAGAAGAAGCGAAGACGTGACGACGTGTTTCAACTTCGACAGACTCTACAGCGCTCTCAAAAAATCAATTTATGTATAATCTCAAATCACGTACGAAACCGTCGATTTTTCAACTAAATGGAATTCTGGGTCGTTAAGTTGAATTACATATATGAAGTGGATTGGTCGATTAGAAATAGATTGATATTTTTTGTCTTCTCACAAATTGCTCTGAGTAATAATCAAGGTGAACCTTATAGAAAAACTAATGATATGCTTACTTTGGACGGAGGAGGTTGCGGTTTTGGTTTCTTCGACACTCGTCTGGGTAATAGGTAGTAGTAGAAAAAGTACCTGAAAATAAATTCCATTAAAATCTTCAAAATTTGTTCATTAAATTTGAAATTAAGAGAAATCCACTTGTGCTAATTTCAGGTGTTGAATATTCCTTTATAACGTTCTTAACCTTTCCACTCTTTCTTGCCAATATGTAACGATACAGATCTAATGGAGAAGTATGTAGTCTTTCAAACATGTATGATTAATAAGAAGTATGAGCTATAGTAACAGAAAGTTCTTCAAATCGAGACAGTGCAACAAACATCAATTCTAAACACAAACAAGCCCGAAAAGGTGTCTTTGATCGCTGGGACATCGGCGGCAGACATGCGCATGTTTCGAAACTTGTTGTTTTCAGTCGTCATTGCCAAGTAATGTCCAACGATTACAAATCTGCCACGCACATGTCTTTGTTCTACACCGGACCACCAATGTATTCATCATACACTAGCTCCATCTAATGCACGCAAATATACATACACGAAATACCCTAGGGAGCCAATTCAAGCAAGAAACTATATTTCCGACTTTTCAAAACGTTACAAACTACGAAAACTTTCCTTATAATTATGATTATCAGTCTAATTGGAATAAAAATATGCTAATTATGAGCATAACGGTGTAATAAAAATCTAACTTGAGCATGAAGAAAGTTTTTTGCCTTTGTAATGTTAGAAAAATCGGGAATACAGTTCTTTGCTTGAAATGGCTCCCTGGGGTATGTCGTGTATGTATCTTTGCGTGTACAAGGTGGCGTTAGTATATGATACATACATTCGTATAGCTGTGCAGAGCGAATATATGTGCGTGGCAGATTTGTTGTCTTTGGACATTGCAACGCGCTCACGATGAAAGTTCATAAGCTTTAAAGATACACATGTTTGCTGCTTATGTCCCAGCGATCAACAAAACCTTTCCGGGATTGTTTGAGTTTAGAATTGTTATACAGATGTATGTCGAGGAAAATAATTACAAGGAATTAGATCCTAATTCAGCGTTTTTCGTCGCAGTCAGAAACGACCGCGGATTGACACAAAAATTTCAATAAATTTTCCCGAAAGAAAGACAGGAATGAAGAAAGCAGGATATAATGCAGGATTTAGCCAAGATAAGTTTATTTTCTTCAATTACCAGAGAGGTGTGTTTTCAGTGAAAGAAGAAACGAAATTGTTGACAGTGTTGTGTGTATGAGCCAATATAGGCTCTTCAGGATGTTCATGTTTTGACGTGATCATTCCGTGCACTGGATTCAATCTCATCAAACTAGTATTGAATATAATAGAGTGGACACTTTCTACTTCATCTACTTTGTCACAGACTCTGACACAGTATCTACGAAGATCCAGTTACTTAGAATGATGTGCCACAAATAAAGGCATTTTGTCGATGCCTAGCCGTATACAGGACTCAACTATGGAGTTGCCAAACATTTCGAATTAGACATGTTATCGAAATTCCTCGCCAAAACTGAAGTTGAAGAAATTACCCATTTCTAGTATCACTCAGCATGTTCATCAAAAAATAATATTCTCGTTATCGCACATGTTCGAACTTGAGCCGACGAATAAACCCAGAAGAGGCAGGTAATGTGAAATATAAGCTACAATCTGCCCCGCAATCTTAGCGAATAAAGGACGGCTCTATTCGATATCAATCGCAATAAAGCTCGGTTCGCGGCGTTCGTGAAAGATGGCAACCATAGGAAATATGATAGCCGCAATCTCGCTCTCGATTATGGAAAACAAAATATACCGTGCGGGAGCTGTTACGCTTTGTAACTTTGTGGATGCAACCGAGGGAGATGACATTAGAATAAATTCATAATTTCACCGCCACGCTGGATTCACGAGGCAATTGAGCCATTACGTGGGTTCGACGTTGAAAGATGACCGTTTGGAATTTTTACGACGTAAAAAAAATTATACTGGTGGTTAGTGGTTGAGATGATTCCAGGCTGAGTTAGTTTTTATTTTTTCCGTTTCTACCATTTCCAATTTAATAACTTCTATTAAGATTTTAATCGTAGTGTATCATATCAAAGAAGAATGAAATGAAATATTTGTTAATGAGAAAACTTGTTTCGAAGTGTCCCACAGTGGGCTAAAAACATCAACGAGTCGATGATTTCGAGCGTTGTTCAAGCCGAATAAACAGGATATTTTTCAACAATATGTGACAAAGGATGAAATGAATTCAAACTGTCGAAAAATCGAAAGATACTGCTCTTGCTGCACTCGAGTGGAACATTCTGCGGTCTTCGGCAAATGGGACAATGTAGCGTAACCGCCTCACGTTCCTGTATTTGGCACCTCTCGCTTGACCGCATAATCTCGACCCAACTTCGTGAGATCTCACGGTGATGGCATGCAGATCTCGCATACGCCGGTCTCATTTCTATTGTGTACATTTTCATGAACAAACAGGCATAAATAAGGCGCCTTATCTAATGGCCACCGTTTTATTTTCGAAGCGACGTGTTCGTGATGCCCCAGACAATGGCCGAGGGGTTTTTGCAGATTCCGACTGTTTTTTCTCCGATACGGAGATCGGGGATCTCTCCATGCAAACAAGACGGACGGGGAGGGTATCACGGCTCCCTGAAATTATATACTGTGTTACGAGCGTCCACTTGGTCGTGTATGATGGCGCACGGAAAGATTCTGAAGTTCGTGTTGCTCATGGTTTGACTAAGGAAGCGTTTAGTCGAGAGAATCTGAATAATAAGTGATTTAATTGAAGAATTTCTAATTCTTTCTTGTATTAATTTGAATTTGATGATTTAGTATCGAGGAATTATGTCCGTTTATTCCTTCAGGAAGATCTTATACTTCTTAGCCTTATTCTCGCTAAAATCTTCATGTCTGTTGCGTGACAACGTTGTTCTATTCGGATCTATTCAAAGTTTTTTACGATCCTTTCAAAATTGCGATACTTTCATTTCGATATATATTCGAATTTATGCCGTTTGTCGCACGAAATGGTATTCATTTGCATTACGACAATCCGATAAATCCATCTCTCTTATCGGCGTCATGAATCGAAAAGATATATTTCATCCCAAGCTTAATAGCTTCTGCAACCCAGTCTGTACACTTTTTAGAAAAGTTCTCAATAATCTTTTTCTACCCTTCCGCGCTCCTCAGAAGTCTATTCCATATTCACGTCATGATGTCTCGAAATTGTCAACCAACCCAAATTGAGGATCTCCCACTATCAGAAGAAGCGAAGTCCATGTCAGTGCGCTTGAATGACATTGCAGAATGTTGTATCTTCGCTAATAGTTCAAACATTCGATCTTTGCTAATAGTTCCAACATTCGGGCGATTATTCCTCAACGTTCGATCAACTACTGGTTGAGTGTTCATTTCAACAACTCGATGTAATTAACTATGTGTAGTTATGAAACATTTGTCTCTTTTTTCTATAAAAATATCATTGCCGAATTGTATCACTGAGTTTACAATACATTTCGTTCTTATTGCCTCAGATCGAGAAACTAGAAGATATACATTGTTTTTCTACGAAAGTGTTTGAATTTATAATCTATTTATTCATCGATTTGTTATTAAAGTGGATAACCAAACATCTGATTGGGTATTTCAATCGTGGGACGAAACTCGAATGTATTTTGCCAGAATCTATACATACAAGATGTATGTACGTAGTACACATTCACAACTGGAAAACACATAATTTACACCATAGAGTCAGCTTTATCATGGAGCTCTAGAATCAACAAAACTGACCACAACAGAAATTAATCGCCAAGACTAATCCATCCATCCACGAATTGTAGGAATCTTACCGGCAGAATTTCTCAAGACTGCGAAACGTTACTGAGATAATTTCAGAAGGGATCAGCATTGTAATTCAATTCATAACTCTGGCCTTCAGCTTTTTTACACACAATAACTTCGCCATATTTCGCGACCATGTACTTACAAAGTGCGGCAAAATCTTCGTTTCACATGGGAGCCAAAGGATGTATGCGATTCCTTCCTGGCGATTAAAATTCTGAAACGTTCGGGCAAGAAACTGAGAGCCGCTTCCTGCCACATGGGACGTGAACGTTCTGAATGCCCCGCAAAAACGACCAGGAAGAGACGCTACAACATGCAAATTTCATTACAAGTCGAGATAATTTCATGTTGAAAATGGATATTATCGAAATAATGCGGTTTATTATGCATTTAATGGAAAAACGCTACCGCCGAGAAGTACTGTAATCTAATACCGTACGAAACGCGCTTTTTCTCATGAATTATGCATATTTTTGCGATAAACGCCGATGGATTGGGGAAATGGGGCCGTGAATGCCTATTCATTCCCAGAGTGACTCTTTGTGCACTGTAGACATTATGAAATTGAATACACACTGCCTAATTTATACAAATAATAAGCCCCTTTTTTACAGAATCATCATTAACTGTATCATGTTGAAGCTCTCGGTGAATGCGGCTGTTGCGAGGGAGCTTCCACCTCTTAGTTAGGGAGACGGCGTTTCGTTTCCGAGCATGCGCATCTGAAACTCGTCAGACAGGCTTGATGCGCAGGCTCTGCCTGTTACGCCGGTGACCATGCGTCCGCTTGGAATGCTGACTTTCAAACGCATTGACTTACTCTATTTGAACCTAGCGGGGACGGTTAGTCACGATTCTTATGACTGGTCGGGTCCTCTATCTGTACGCCGGTCAAACTGCGATAGAGCAAGGCAGGTTTCTGGACGAGGAACGAAGAAGTTGTTCGCTACAATGTGAAGGCTTGTTGTTTTTAATGATGAAAGTTGTAAAATACGTGGAAAATACGTGGGCCATTTGAAATTTGTATTTTTGAACGGCTATTAAAAAAACTAATGAATATCTCTTCAAAGTTGTGAGTTTATTAGAAAGGTTGATCCTGGACATTTACGAATGAAAAACAATATCATTTAATCATGCATGTGAGATGCTACGGCGAAGTTGCGAATTGCAACGATGCAAAATTATAAATGTTTATTGTAAATTAACTTTTTCTGCTACGTTGAAATGAAAGAATACTGCATGTAAGACAATATTTTTTCAGTTACAGTTAAGAACTGTTTTTTGAATATCAAAACATATTTAATCTGTTAGTCTTCTACAATTTTAATTAAAAAAAAAAAAATTATTCAAAAAACTTTTAGAATTAAATTAATGTCTACAATAAGCACCGCTTATATTTAATAGACGTATATAATCAAAACTCAATATATAATGTCAAATGGAATAAATAAACCCAACAGATATACGAAAGTCATTAAAATTAATAAATAAATATTTAAAGGAGACAAAATTTTTGTTTCTGATCTTACCATTGAGAGATTTCTGAATTAACTTATTTGAATATTTAAATGTATTAAATATTCCAAATAAATTATATTTTTTGAGACGTCCTTAAGTTGTGTTCATGTTTTCGAAAGGCAATGGGTGTTCTTAATGGTAAGATCAGAAACAAAATTTTGTCTCCTTTAAATATTTATTTATTAATTTTAATGACTTTTCTATATCTGTTGGTTTATTTATTCAATTTGACATTATATATTGAGTCTTGATTATATACGTCTGTTAAATATAAGCGGTGCTTATTGTAGACCTTAATTTAATTCTAAAAGTTTTTTGATTGTAAATTTTTTTGAAATTAAAATTGTAGAAGACTAACAGATTAAATCTGTTTTGATATTCAAATTTTGTTATATTTTTTCTATCAAGTAAAAAGCCTTTTTCTATTTTATTTTAAATCTGGCTTCGTTCTGAGAACAACCAACAGCAGGCAAATTCTTAGGACACATTGCGTAGACAGTTATGTTTATTCACCCTTTTTGCAATGGAATAAATTGAAATTTTTGCTATCCAACGATATTTTCATGCCCTCTGTAGCTCTGTAGCTGTACTCTGTCAAGAAAGTACCGGGAATTTTCAATTAAAACAACATTTTTACATTTAATCGTCAAAATGTATTGGGTCGCCTTCAAAATAGGCTTCATTTGTTCCAATACATCTATGCCAACGGCACTTCCAATTATCGAAACATTTTTTATAGGCGCTTTCCGGGATGGACTTTAGCTCTCGCGCCGAATTTTGTTTTACGGCTTCAATGGACTCAAAACGGGTGCCACGAAGGGGCAATTTTAGTTTTGGGAAGAGGAAAAAGTCGCAGGGAGCCAAATCCGGCGAATACGGTGGTTGCTGAAGCACGTTTGTTGAGTTTTTGGCGAGAAACTCAGTCACAATCGTAACTCGGTGAGAAGGCGCGTTATCGTCATGCAAAATTCATGAGTTGTTCGTCCACAAATTTGGCCGCTTCTTACGGATACGCTCACGCAAACGTTTCATAACGCCTAGGTAATACTCCTTGTTTACCGTCTGACCCTCTGGAACGAATTCGTAGTGCACCACGCCACGGATATCGAAGAAAACAATGAGCATCACCTTCATTTTCGAGCGGCTTTGGCGTGGTTTTTTCGGTTTCGGCTCATTTTTTGCCACCCATTCCGATGATTGCTGGCTTGTTTGCATATCGTACTCGTAGACCCAGGTCTCATCACCAGTTATAATGCGTTCCATGAATGTAGAATCGGAATTACAGCGATCCAGCATGTCTGAAGCAACCTGTTCGCGATGACGTTTTTGAAGAAAATTCAGGTCTTTCGGTACGAGTCGTGCGGCCACCTTTCTCATGCTCAAAATATCAATCAAAATCGTACGTGCGGACTCGTGGGATATCTTAAGATCATGTGCTATCTCTCTCAAGCTGGTACGACGGTTTTCCAGCACCCTTTCCTTAATTTTATCGACGTTATCTTCGATCGAAGCCGTCGATGGGCGACCACTTCACGACCGTCCTTGAAGGCTCTGTACCACTGATATGCACGAGTTTTCGATAGAGCATTATCACCAAAGGCCTTTTGCAACATTTTCAATGCATCGGCACACGAAAATTCATTTGCAACACAAAACTTTAAACAAATTCTTTGCTCAACGTAATCACCCATAGTAAAAATCGGCACGCACTCTGACATCGACTGACTTAATCAGCTGTTACAAACACACTAGTTGACAGATCCCGCTCAAGCTTAGCATAGTAATTAAGGACAGATGTACCAACCTAGGAAAAAAAATGTTACCTGCCTCATTGCCTCGCCAGATTTAAATCGGTAATTCCCGGTACTTTCTTGACAGAATGTATACATTTGGTTGTGCGAATTCCAAGTTTAGTATTTCGTAATCCATTTAGCGGGTATTCAACACGAGTCGACATAGTGAACATTTATCCTAACACATCGCGCCCGACAAAAAGGCCGTACGTGGACTATGATAAACGCCTGCTTTTCCCCAGAATATTAACAAAGTTTCCCGCATAAGCTCGGATAACCGACCTCTTTCATATTTGACTTGCACTCAACCTACATCTATTCAGCGCTGTTTCGGCCCAACTAAACTGGGTTGCTGGTGCTCTTTGTGTCGCTGTTGCATTTTATTTGGGCCATACAGAATTCAATCTGCCGTGAAAAGCATCCAACGTCGAGCCGAGAGTGTTCATGAAATGGAATTCAGCTGCATCGGCATTCCCGCCGCTGTTTCTGCGTCTTGCTCCTCTTTTTTTGTGTAAACCGCGACTATGGAGTAGATACAGTCACTTTCAAAAATCGTGCACTTCTCACTAATATGGTAAATATGAGGTTTGGTACTTAGGTTTTGGGATATGGCAACACTGATGTGAATACATCATTTTGTCAACGTAAAGTCTGAAATATTAAATGATGAACTTATTGAAGAACTTGATGTTATCGTAAGAAGGAATGTTTTAAAAATCTATTGAAATAGTGAATAAAAATCTGTCGCTAACAACTGATTATATAAAAAAAACTGAAACAGTGAGCGTGAGAGCCTAAAACAATGTGTATGTGAGGTGATAGGGATACAAAATGAATATATTGAAAGATAATTCAAAACTGCAAAAATGAAAATCGAACAGTCTCAGAAGAAACCTACAAAAATAACAACAAATAAACTACAACAGTCAACAGGGAAATGGAAGAATAACCTGGCGATTATTGAATGAATATTGCACTGGAAAAATGCAATAATAAAAACATGGACAGATCACTGAGAGAGATGGAAAAAGTTATAGTGTTAATACAGATATAGCAAGAGAAACAAATAAGTATTTTTCAACGAAAGGTGAAAAACTTGCAGTGGAATTTTCAAAATGCATCGAGTTACAACTGACTAATCTGATAGAGATGGAAATATTTCTAGCTGAATTGGTAGATATAATATTTCTGCACCAAGATAGGCTAACACATCCAAAAAAGATATTATTACTCTATTCGATATAATTTGATGAACAATTGTGAGAAGAAGTCTTTGAAATAACTAGAGCCTACTGGCACTTACTATAGTTCTCGTAGAATCTTGTAGAATGAAGCATGTAATGCGTTCAAATCGTATTTTTTGGGAAACGTGCTTCGAAAATGGGTTCAAACACATGCGAAAGTGTATGTTTTCAATGAAGAATATTCTAAAAAACAATGAAGTGGTTTCTTATTATAAATAAAAGATTAGAAAAAAGGAAATCAATTATTTTTCGGTAGATGGTGTAGTGATCGATATCTCGTACACTATCGATCCAGTAATTTCAGATTTGTGCTCATTGTTGAGGTGACATTTCACAATAAAAAAATCTTCTACTGGTATTCTATTTAGTTGTGAGTTACAGGGTGTTAAAAATTGAAGTCAACAAAGAGGAAATTCTGCAAATTTTACAGTTTTTGTTTGATGAAGGTGAAAATACAAGCCAGGCCGATACTGTGAAAGCTAATTACGTTCAATTTTGGTTTCGTCGATTCCGTTCAGGTATTTTTGATGTTAGAGACTCGCATCATACAGGCCTGTCGTCGAAAATGTCGATTAAATCACAGAAATAATCAATGTTGACCGGTATTTTAGTAGTCGCAGCATCGCCCAAGTTCTAAAACTCGACCATAAAATAGTTTCGAATCATTTGTGCAGAGCTGGATTAAAAAAAAAAGCTCGATATTTGGATGCCACCTCAATTACCACTAAAAAAACACGATAGATCGAATTTCCATCTGCGAAGCCCTGCCCAATCGACCCATTTCTTAAACGCTTGGTGACTGGGGATGAGAAATGTGTCACATACAACAATATTGTGCAAAAACGGTGACCAAACCAGGAGTAACGGGTAGGAAGGTTCTACTGTGCATTTGGTGGGACTGAAATGGAATCATTCATTATGAGTTGCTTCCATACGGCCAAACGCTACTCTACTGGCTACTCTCTACTGTCAACAACTGGACCGTTTAAAGCTATCGATTGACCAGAAACGGCAGGAATTGACTAACAGAACAGGTTTTTTGTTCCATCAGGAAAAAGCTAGGCCACACACGTCTGTAGTGATTTGCCAGACACTCCGGGAGCTTGGTTTGGAAGTTTTAATGCGTCCACCATATAGTCTGGACCTGGCACCAAGCAGTTACCATCTTTTTCTCGCATCCCAAAACTTCTTGAATGATATGAAATTGGTATCAAGAGAAGATTGTGAATTCGATCAAAATGCGTACCAATTTTGAACCTTTGCCCGATTCGATCGCTCAGATGCTAAAATAAAGCTGCGTTGGCCGAAAGAACGGGGTCAGTTCGAGCGACGAAATAGCGGAGTAATTAAGGTTCGAGGCCACGGACAAAAGCCTAAAGACCCAGTTACGGAAACAGGCAGAGGTTTTTGCGAGTCAATATCTCACCGAATAGCGGTAAAGCGGCACGTTCGTTATAATTGTTCCAAGGTCTGTTATGACCGGAATAACGAGCGATGAAGCGACTTCCGCGAAGAAAATTAAGCTGCATTTTTACGTCATTATGTCGTATACTCACCTCTTTCATTGTTGGTTTTTGCGCGAGCTACGTCGCGTGAGCGGAGCTGGCGGTTGGTTATTATTCAATATGCTTGTTATTGCGAGTTTCCATATTAATTTTCATGATCTCAATTAAATGCGAGAATTCCAGGAAGAAGAAAAGAAGGTTTTAAATAAGGGATAAATGGCTATAAATCTGAAATGTCTATATACGTTAAAATCTCGTTTAGTTTGACATCTTCTATCAACTGGAATATCTGGTTTTAATTCATTTTGTTACATTCCTTTAGGGTTGACAGTTTGAGAGATGATCTTTGGAAGAAACGATATTTCTTCAATAACTCGATATGTTTTTGGAACGAAGTTCCTTATCGCGCGTTGCGAAAGGGGGCTAGATGGAAAAAATTAAGACCAAAAGTTGTAACGACACTTTTTGCTATATTTTCAAGCCGTGCGGCGTGCACGGCTCTCTCTCTCTCTCTCTCTCTCTCTCTCTCAGTTACCCATAACGCACTAAAGGCCTGGAAGTGAATGTATTGTCTACATTTTTCATTTGTAATAAGATATTAAGTTGTGAAAAGTTAACTCAAAAGTGAAACCAATAAAATTGAAGTCTGTGTCGTGAACATATCTTCTGCTTACAATTCTCTACATGGTCTCTACGAGCTGGATTACATTCCACATCTGGTCACGAAACAACTCCCTGAATTTTGGTAAAATAATTCAACTATCTGAACTTGTATTATATGTATTTTAGGCTGTGAATAAACCATTAAAGTCTAATATACATCCCTCTTTCACCCCCACTTGAAGTATGCTTAACCAAGAATTTGCATAATAATTGTTGACGTTTAATCAATTACTTTCGAAGAATTCAATAAGGTATCTCTACATACCAGGCACTTCTTTACAATCTTCAAATATCTTCGATAATTTGAAATACTTGAGAGTAGATTCCTATTGGCCCCTGAATTACGCTAAATCTATTGCTTGTCCAATAAGTCATCAGAGGAGTTTCTGAGTAGAAATGGGGGGAAAATCGCGCACTTTTGTTGAGGGTGAAAAAAAGATGAGGGGATAGACGTGAGCGATTATTTAATTTTCTAAAATATCCACTTAGTATATTAGTGAAAGCAACTAATAAAACGACTAATTTTGACAATTATTCAACATAGAGTAACTGATTATGTAATCTGTATAGCCGCAGATGTCGAAAACACTACAGCAATGTCGCTATTCAAATAAGATTCAGAAATCTTCAGTTGTCACATCAAGTCGCACGAAACTGCAATGCAATGTATCCATTTTCATTTTCGATAGCGAGTGAATTGAAGCCGGCTATTGTTAGATATGAGGCTGAAACTAACCGAGATGATCCGACGCGATTGTGGACTCATCAGGACGCCCCGTATACTGCACCGTACCACGCTATCGATCACCCGTTCCGTCGCCGCGTATCTACCGCTGCGAAGTAACGATAATGGCACAACGCAGCTACGTCGACTAATGAACATATTTCCCGTCGATGGTCGTGTTTGATTAATTGCAACTTCATGTTTGCGGCGAGCCTATGTGTTCGTTTCATATGAGAAATATCGCGAACAAGCGTCGGGGCTGTTCGAACCCTTCAAAGAGGAAACTGGTGCAAGTATATCACGTATTCGTACGGCTTTCATTGAGTTTTGGTTGTAAATCGAATATCACCTGCAAATTTGAGGGTTGTAACTGTTTCACGAAGAGGAAATTTCTATAAATATGTTTACTAGGTACGATGAAGGAACTGAAAGCCTTTCTTTAGGAGGTCTATCAGAGGTGCAAGAGTGCTTGGATCAAGCATTAGCAAGAGTGTCGTTTCTTATTTTGGAGTAGATAATTTAAATTTGGAAGAGATTACCACTAGTTGCAATGATATATAGCATATATTCCAGTTTAGCTAAATTTGTTATAATAAATAATGAGAATTTCAATTGAGCATATTCCTAGCTTTTTGAAACTTTGATGAAGGAATAAACTAATTTATTTTGTCTTGTGGAGACGCAAAGCACAACCCTCCGACTCGTACGAGTGCATCAAACACCCTCAGAACTTGCTTTTGCGAGACTTCATCGGTATTCTCATAGATGGCACAAACTCTCCCTTGTCGCTCAATCAACCGATCTCTCCGGTTTCTAGTAGAGCAGCAGTACTCGCACTAAAGCACCTTCGTTTCTACTGGGAACAAAGCACAATTGTATCATTGGCAGGTTTTAATGTGAGGTTCATATGTCTCTCATAACGCCGCTTACTAAAAAGCTTAAGTCTACATATGTACATCCTACCGAAAAAGAGTAAACTTTGAACACTCTGTAGTACTTTCGTGATACTAAAACCAAATAATAGATGACTGTTCGAAATAAAGAAAATGATGCATATGCACAAGTCAAATTTGTATAAGAAAAATAACATCGTATGTGATATTTGCAACGATTATCAGTTTCACTATCCAATCAAAATGTTTCGACTCGGTCGCAACTCGCAATCTGTCTCTAAAACCCTCCACTATCTCCATCTAGTCCCATAATTCCCGGAGAACGCGAATCAAACGACCTACGCTTGGCGACGACCGCCGGCTACCCGCAATAAAAAATATCGCGTGTCTACCTTCATTACGTAGCGAATCGCTTATCTCCGAGCTCACGGCCCACTCGTCGTCCATACCGAACGTCGCTAGTGTAATATGAAAATACGACTGCCGAGATTCGTGTATGAATTTAAATGAACGCGCGTACGACTGGTACATCTACGCTGGATAAGACGGAAAATTACGGCCTTTTACTCCCGGTCATTAGAAGTAATTACGAATGTTACGAAGAAATAGATCCGTCCTTGCAACACCCTCTCGCATCCCCCCGTACCTCTGGCATTTGACTCTTGACGTGGTGAAAATTGGAAAAGTTTTTGATTGTCACAGAAATGGCGGCGTTAGACGAGACGCTGAATTGGGGTTTTAATAACAGAGGAATTAACTCTGACTTTTGATTAAGAGACGAGGACAGTGTTCCCTTCCTTTCCATTCTATTATAAATCTATTCTTGGATTTTTTATTAGGACAGGTCCGTCCCATAGACTGTTCAAATGAATGGTTAACACGTCTAAACTATTAACACTTTTTGATACAGGTATCTTTGAAAAAATACTTGAGAGGAGGACAATTTCGTGAATATTAGAAATAATGCTTTTGTGACACATAACGTAGGTCTACAGAAGAAGAAATTTCTTGATACGTGGATTTTAGAACTGATTTAATTGAAAATCTAAATTCACAGATAAAATCAGATTTTACCTTCTATTGTAGCTCTTTGAAGACGTATATTGCCTCTCTGACCAGCCTTCTGATTAACGAAGGAGACAGTGATTATTAGGGGGTGACATCAATTCCCCAATGTTTCAACTTGGAAGATTTGAACAACCTCAGTAGAGGGCTCAAATTGCCGAAAGTAGATTCTGGTTGAACGACAAGCATTTCTTGGAACAAGAAAACCAAAATTACCTATTATGGTACAAAGAAAAGATCTGCTACCATTCTCCTCTCAAGAAGACAATCTTGCATTTTATAACATTGTACTCCTGCAAAAAATTTGTCTTTTCGAATATTCTCTCATTGATTGATAACTCAATGAGAAGTTTGTTGTATTGTGTCCTCCAACAGAATGTCAATAAATATAGTTTATCACCTTTCAATCAATCAATACAAATGAAAAGAGAATGAAGAGATTAAAGCTTCGGTGTTAGAGAAGGGAAAGTTTTGAGCCCCAATGACTGATTTGTATGGACTTAAAAATGTTTATCTTCTAATAAAGCATATTAATAACGCCAAATTTCTATGTTTCTTATGCCTCTTGGGACAGAAGAGACTTTGCGTAACTGTCACTTCAGCCCTTACCTGATTTCATATACTTAACACATATGAAACAGAGAATGCATAGGATGCGAATAAGATGACATTAATCAAACTATTTGAGACCTTTATGCATCTGCTCCTTGGAAAGTGTTAAGCAGCGTGCAACACAAATGACTTACCATATAAAAAGACCAACCTATACCCAAAGAATACGAATTGAACTTGACAGGCTTCTTACATGACGGAATCACTTCTTTTCGTATTCTGAGATTTGGTAACTAAAATATGAGTCATTAGTTTGTTATAAACTCAGACGACGATTACGTGGTTACATTTTTGAAGGAATATTCAAGACCACGCAAAGACAACACTATCGGATAATAAGTTGGGGAAAAAATTCAATTCATAATTTCTGCGTGCAACTAAAAACTTTTTTCAGCATGTCTCAGATTGTCCGATTTGTGTCAAATATGCACCGATTTGTTCTATAATTTGTTGTCATTTCAAAGGTAGCATCATAAAGCGTCTCTCATAAAAGTCTTGGTCTTTATTGCCGAAAAACTCTAGTAATCGATTTTTACAATCTTCTCTTGATGCTAATTTCTTATACAAATTTTAATTTCAAAAAATTTTTCATTCAAAAATTTGTAGAAGGTTTACAGAAGAAATCTGTATCATATTTTAAATTTTGTAAGAATCTTTCTATCAAGAAATTATTCAGGAAGTTTTGCAATGCGAGAAAAAGATGATAATCGCTTGGTGCCAGGTATAGACTATGCATTAAAACTTTCAAACCAAGCTCATGGAGTTTCTGGCAAGTCACTACAGACGTGTGTGGACTAGCTTTGTCCTGATGGAACAGAAAACCTCTTCTGTTGGTAAACTCTGGCCGTTTCTGGTTAATCGCTAGCTTCAAACGGTTCAGTTGTTGAGAATAAAGATACGAATTTGGTGTTTGGCCATATGGAAGCAACTCGTAATAAAGGATCCCTTTTCAGTCCCACCAAATGCACAGTAAAACTTTCCTTCCCGTTATTCCTGGTTTGGCTACCGTTTGAGCAGCTTCAGTGCGCTTCGACCACGATCTTTATCGTATGTGACCTATTTGTCATCCCCAGTCACCATGCTTTCAAGAAATGGGTCGATTTCATTCCGTTCGGCTAAGGCTTCGCAGATAGAGATTCGATCCATCATGTTTTTTGGTTTTAATCGATGCGGCACCCAAACATCGAGCTTCTTTTTGAATCCAGCTTTGCGCAAATGGTATAAAACTGTTTTAAGGTCGATCTTTAAATTTTATCGACATTTTCGACGACGTTCCTGCCTGTGCGAGGTACATTTTTAACATAAAAAATATCTGAATGGAATCGACGAAACCAAAATTGCAAGTAATTAGCTGTTACAATTCATAATTTCAGCGGAGTGGCTTGCATTTTCGCCTTTATCAAAGAAAAACTGTAAAAAACGACGACTTTTCTCTTTGTTGGCTTTTTTAACATTCTCACAACTGATTGGACTGATGGGACTGATTGAACAAAAAAAAGCAAAAGAATTTTTTCAGTGTGAAATGTCACCTTGACAACGGGCATAAATCTGAAATTATTTGATCGTTACTTAACGACTTATCGATCAGTTCAGCCATCTACCGAAAAAATAATGATTTCTTTTCCCAAAACCTATTATTTGACCTATGGAACAGCTTGAACAGTAAAGTGTGTCGTTTCTTTGAACAGATTTGATGAACTGTGTAGTTTCACTGTTTTTTTATTGTTACACTGAAGGATTCTCAGTTTTATTTCTAAGCTAGAAAGGATCTCGATCAGCCTTAAATTATATTCAGCAATAATAATAAAAACCGAGTAACTTATATAAGTATTAGAGCTTTGCCCCTGCGTAAAATAATCTCTTTATGAAAAAATGTTCTAAATGTTCTCAGATTCGCATATCATTCGATCGACTCAACTCGTCCTATGGACACATGAATTGAGCTTGTTAGCCGCGATAAAAGGTTGTTCGGTCTCGCTTTGGAGGAACACAATATAACCCCTACATGGAACAATAGCTCGGAAGGTAATTGAACGCAACTATAAATTTATAAGCCAATTCTGCCGGCATAATGTGGTCTATATATTGTCTTTATGATTGCCCTTATATAGGTACGTAGATTAAAAAACCATCTCTATTAACGAGAACAACGAACGAGATAAGGCTCCAGTGGGGAACGGGCTTCAGTTTTTGCTTGATCTTTAACGAAGCCCATTGGTATTTTATTATAGGTTAGAGAATATTGAGAATAATCGATTATTTTATCGATGTGTTGCTTATGGAGAAGGTTCTTTCAATTATATATTTTTATCCTGGAGACAACAAGTTAAGTTTTTCTTTTATCACCTCATTCAAATTTCATTTGGTGTTGATTCACTGATTATATTTGACCTCACTTCCGATAAACACGAAAACAGTGGACATAACCTTCTTATGTCACATTAGCCCATTTTGTTTGATTTTATCGTACTACGAAATATGTTAACGTTCAAACTGTGTGTGATTCAGACTTGAGAATCAGAATTATTGTAGCTAGATGACCTGGCTCAACACATGATCCAACCATCTTTAATAACAGTGTCTTGAAGAGACAGATTTGAGAATGGTAAATTTGGACGGTATTTGTTACATGGTGATAGTGGTTATAGTTTGCAGACTTATCTTATGACAAAGTTACCGGTAGCTGTAAATGCAGCTGAAAATTTATATAAGCAGTCAATTATACGAACTAGAAATGTGGTGGAGAGAAAGTATGGAGTTTGGACACGTCGTTTTCCTATCCTTTCTAAAGGAATGAGTGTTAAGTTAACGACCATAAGGGCAATTATTGTTGCTACCTCTGTTTTGCACAATATAGCTGTAGATATGAACGAAATATTTCCGAATGAATGATTGCAGGAGGAAGAGGACTTTCAAACAAATTCAACTAATGTTAATGCAGCTCATCAAGTGAGAGTCTATTATTAATAAAAATTTAGTTAATTTAAAATTTATATATGTGTGATAATTGAAAATAAATTTGCTTGTCACTTGTGACACTATTCTTCATATTCAATTTGTATCTTCAACATGACAAGATTTCATATAATTTTTATAAGATTTTACAAGGTTTGTATTTAGATAGGTTTCTATGTTTGTATTTCTGATTCATTGTTTTACTTTAGGTAACATCTGAAAAAGTTTCAAGTGAGAATAAAGAAATAAAAATATTATGTGTTATTGAAATTTCTGTTTTCAATTCAAATTTGAGGGGATTTCATAGTCTGCAGCAATGTTGATAGAATTCTAATACTGCTTTTTCTAGAAAGTGCATTCAAAATAAAAAAGATTTAATTATTATTATTTAATTTTCTCTTCATCTTCATAATTTGCAAATCTAATATTTTAAACTTTGAAAGTTCCTCTTCTTTTCTTCTATTCTCTTCCTTGATAGCAACTATCTGAGCTTCTACTAGAGCTGTTTTTTTATAATACATCTCTTTAGCTTCGGCAAGTGGGTTCGCAACAGTTGGGTTCAACTGTTTGTAAATTGGCTTCCTAAATTTCAATGGAGCCCCACCACCTTTAATATGACTGCGTTGAGCAGCTACCACCTTTCTAATTTAAGTTTTTATATTATAATATTTGGATTTGAGCTGGTCCCCATCTATCCAATGGAGAACTGTTGCATTGAGAGCAGTTGCAATTCTCTGCCAGACTTTATCCTATAACATTAAAATTCTCTTCTTCAATCAATTCCAAGAGACGTAGTTCCTCCTCTAGTTTTAAAGAATTATATATTTTTCTTTTTTTCCATATTCATTAATATAACTCACTTTTACTAAAATAGAGCAATTCACACGTAATAATGACATAAATTCCAATCATAGATCAACAAGACTATATATTATTGTTACTCTATGATTCCAATATACTGTCTTCTGCACATAACCATGTTTATGCTAAGACTGATTTATGCTTCTTTTCTTTTTCTTTTTACATGTTCCGACGTATAGCTGACAATTTTTACAGAATATCACCAACTATATTCGTAAAATCACTAGTTCTCAGGATAGCCAACAGTCGGAAACATATGACCGGCGCATTAAAGGAAGCATTAAGTAAAGGACTGTCGATGTGCCTTTATGATTTTGTCTATTCAAAATATTTAATTTATAGGATTTTGGTTAATAATTTTTATTTATTGGATTTTGTTATACCATTCGGATATCTTATAATGATTGTTTATTTTATATATCAATTGATATAAGTGATGGTCACATTTAAAGGATCCTTTTTCATAAAGGGACTTCATCATAAAGGAGCCTTTTGATGTTGTTTATGAAACTGGCTTTAATAATCATACATTTCGACTTGGTTTATATACAGTAAAGCAAGAATTATAGTTCGTAGGTCTGATAAGTGTTCAAGAATTTTACTTATTTTACCAGTCCTTATCATCTTCGTTGATTTATCGTATTCGATAAATAAAGCTAGTTCATCATCGAGATAATTACATACAAGTCCTCTTGAAGTTCTTCGCTACACTATGTCAAATACAGTCCACTTAACCTTTCGTAATTGATTGTTGCGTTTAATAAGTTTGTAATTGTCTGTTATTTCAAAATACTGAAATAATAGGCGAAATACTTCGGTAAACTAACCGTGCTACGTTACAATGATTAACATGAATCCTGAAGTTCATTTAACCTGAACCATATTACGATATTCCGTTGGGACTTTTATATTATTATAAAACTCAATAGGCGAACGAACGGTCTGACTGAGTTCATTAGCGCCTTATAATCGAATTTTTCAATTCGAACATCGGATCGAATGGATATTGGCGTGAAGCGTTCGCGTTAATTACTTCAAACATCAACGGCAATGAACAAACGCGAATGTGCCTTGCGTAATTGTAATTTAATAACAGACAATCACGCACCGACGCTCAACAGCATGCTGAATCGTTTATGACGATTTGTTTCAACAGACGGGGGAAAATGCGACGCGTATTTTCATAGTAAATCGTAAATGAAGGGTTTAACTATTGAACCGATTCGTCCATTCTGAACATAGTGATATATTCGAAATTGCATAAACTATAACACTACGGAACTCGAGTCACAGTCTTTCTTTTCCATAAAAAAGTTATTATAAAGAAAAGAATCCTTCTCGTTCCATTTCAGTATAAATAAAATTTTCCTCTACCTCTTAAGTTTGTACACTTCGACATCATTATCATAGTTGTTAAAACTTTTCATTAAAACTTGATTGCGTTCGCGAACTGCTTTCCGTTAGCATGACATCAAGAGTGTTTAAGTTGATTATTTGTCGTCAGACAGATTTGTGTGAACCTGGATCAGGTTGGCGTCAAAAGTTCACCTCAGACTCCGGGTATGATGGCGTTCTTAGGCACAGTTCAGCGTAGGTGTCAGTTATGCGGGTTTGTAGGTCGTCATTTCGTTTTTATCATCTGGATTGGTGTCACCAGGTTATCTGGGTCACGAAACAGCTTCATTCAGTCGCAACTGCGGCCAATTTTCATGCTGGAATAACTGTTACATCATGACATGGCGGAAATTGATGACTTCATGTCGTTCTCCGATTGTTCTGTCGGTAATATGGGAAAAATTCGAGCGTCCATCATTCTTTTATATAGTTATTTATTCAAATAAATCCATTCGGCTGATCTGTACCAAATATCATTAATAAGGAGGGTGTTTCTACGAGCTATCTTAATAATTTCCGAAAGACGCCATCTACAGAATTAAGAATTACATTCTACCAAGGACATCGCAAAAGCATTAGTAGAAAATTACAGCCTCCGGTAGAACAGAGAGAAATCATCGAAGATCATCGAACTAGATATATTTATTAGTCATATTTTTCGATCTGCTTCGATACAAGACAAGCAAACGGCGAGGATTGGCATCTGCTCCAGAAGCCTCGGGCAAATTATTAACGAAGCACATCGAGCAATCGTCATAACTTCTGGCTAGTTGTTTTCGAGTACCGCCTATTTTTTCGAGCTGGTATTTAAATACGGCAAAGATTTAATGAAGCACCACGCTCCCGGCCAAGTACCTTCGGACTCTCACTATTTCCTTTTTTCGCGTGAGAGCGCCTTTTTGCTCGTCCTTCCGATAGATCGAAATCGTCCCTAATATCGGGTTTAAAAGAGGTATAAAATTAAATTCTAATGCTTGCGCGCGGAAAATGAGACGTTCGGGATCGGTAATCTTGCGTACGGCCATGTTTTACTTAAAATCATAATTGAGGAAATAATTATGCCATCCTGCGGTAAATGGATTATTTAATGGCGGGCACTTATGGGGCTCTGCTTTCTGGAACAGAGCCTCTCAACACTCTCATTATTGACCCTAGACGGATCGGAAAGACGTGCTAAAATCTCGGAGTACCCGAGATGATGACAAGGAAGGTCTTTGTGCCGACTACATTGGTTAAAAATTAATTTTATGATTCGACCGAAGGAGCCTTTAAACCGTGTATTTCCAATTTGTATGTGATTTTTCCGTTTTTTCACGAAAACAAATCTTTAATTGCAAATTTTGTGAAGATCTTATCTTATTTTTTACCAAAAGTTAAATCGTCAAGAAATTTGCGTTGCTATCTTCTGAAAGTTACCATTTGTGAACTAAAGAATAACCTTTTGTTGACAACGTAAGATTTCTCGTGTGACAAGCAGAAGACGGGAAATCTTACGTTGTCTATAGACTAATCTATAGACATTGTAATATGAAGTTTTTCCATGAAAGTAACATCAATCAGATTGTAGTTTGTAGAAATTGAAGAATGAAATAATTTTATTGAAGCCTATTTAAGAATAAAAATTTATTTGTGTACTAGAGTTTCCTATACACAGAGAGGTCAGTAGTGCCATATTGAGAAATCTTAACCTAAACTACTCAAGATGACGGAGCGACGCCATCTTCAATATGATATACTCGAATCTACTTTTCGTTTCACAGATGATACCCCCATTTCACCTCATCTGTTTCAAGAACAGATCAACAGCGGTTGTTCCGTAGAGCAGGAAAAATATCCAATTTTCTAATAAATATCCAGCGAACAAGCAATATAAAGCTACCGTCGATGTTTTCCGAGTCATCCGTTCCATTTCATTCGAGACTAATGCTCCGAATTATCGATCTTACTGCGAAAAAATATGGTTCGATGGTGCTGTCCGGTAAGAAAGGATCTTATTCGTTAGGACACGCTCAAACGGGCACGATGATTGCGAGTTCAGTGTCGCTTCACTAATGCAATCTGGGGACATGCGGTCTCCATATTGCCACGAACAAAAAGTGCTTTATTTGTGTCGATTTCGTTTCCTCGTGGGAGGGCAACTGTGCACAGAACGGACATGGAAAAACTAGTTTGATGCGACAAATTTTAGCCGAAATCGTCATCTGCAAGAAGATGGCGAATGATGTGAAATTTTAGATGAAATTAATAAATTCTTTCTGAAATCTGATGTTTTAAACAACAATAAGAACACCGATGTTGCAGAAACCATAAATCAATGTGATTCAAGCATTTTTCTGAATCCAGTTATTGAGCAAGAAATGTATCATTACATAATTCAACTTAAAAATAAAAAATCTACAGGATATGACGAGATACCTGTAGGTCTACTGAAAAAATGTGAACCGATATTGACGTTACCCCTAACACATATAATAAATCGAATGTTTCAATACGGAAAATATCCACAAGATATCACAAGAAAGGAGAAAAAGACAATTTCAATAACTACCGTCCAATATCTCTGCTCTCAAATGTTAATGAAATATTTGAAAGAATAATTAAGTTTCTTGAGAAAAATAACATATTAGTGGGACAACAATGTGGATTTAGAACAGACAAATCGACCATAGATGCATTATATCGAGTTCTTAACTCTGTGATAAAATAATTGAATAAAAATCAGATAACAGCGACACTTTTCTTAGACTTGACGAAAGCGTTTGATACAGTGAATCATAACATTTTAGTGCAAAAATTGGAAAGATATGGTATATGAGGTATAACGTCAAAATTATTTCGATCATACTTAACAGGGAGAATTTAGAGGACAACTGAAAAAGGAAAAAATGGCAAGCAAATAATATCAAATGCCTTGCATCTAGATAGAGGAGTTCCCCAAGGATCAATTTTAGGTCCCCTACTTTATATAATCTACACAAATGATTTGATTAAAGTATCATCAAATGATATTGTAATGTATGCCGATGACGTATCAGTAATCTGCGTTGGTTCCACTCCAGATGAATGCAAAGCCGCAGTTGAAAAAGATTTGAAAAACCTTGAAAATTGGTTCGGGAAGAATAATCTCACAATGAACATCACCAAGACCAAACTGATAATATTTAGAGAAAGGAATCAACATGCCATCAACTTAATTTATCATGGTGAGCTGAAGATACTCTATCATTCTTGAGAATCCATTTAGATCGGGATTTGAATTGGCAGCCACACATTGAATATTTGGCAACAAGCCTTGCGAGGTACTGCTATGCTTTAAGGATCCTAACAAGAACAATTGGGTCAGATGCTTCCCTAACAGCATATCATGCATACGTCCACTCTAGACTAAGGTATGGAATCATCTTCTGGGCGAATTCTGTTGATGCTGAAAGAGTCTTCATCATACAAAAAAAATGTTTGAGAACTGTCTTTAATACATACAGAAGAATGTTGTTCATATTTTAGTGAAAATTTGGAACAAATTACCACAAACATTCAAAATAAGACCCAAAATTGTACAAAAGAAAACTTTGAAAAAATGTTTATATAAAAAAGGCTACTACAGTGTGAAAGAGTTTATGGCTGAGAAAGACTTTAATGAACTTTAATATTTAAGTTATGAGTTTTTGTGACGTGATCTACATCATTTTGTGATATTTTCAGAACAAATGAAGATCTATTATTATTATTATAATATTATAGTAGACATTTTTCAATTCATCCTCGTTTTCATGGCGTTACCCTGAAGCTTCCAATGCAACAGCATAATATAGAATAAATGCACCGTTGTTCAATCTAAGCGGACTTATCAAGAAACGTTCCCGGTAAAAGAATGGTAGGCATTTATCCACACATTGCACTCGATATGATTATATCTCGTAAATTATACGATGGAGTATTCCGAGATTTTCAACCAGATTAAATAACAGTAATCAGAGTATTCTGGCGCCTGCAGCCTGCAGCGCAAAGATAACGGTTCTCAATTACGATCAAATCGGACAGTTAGTGCGCGGCAATTCTGCGTTAGCGAAGACATGTCTCAAATGGGTTGTCGATGGCCAGAAGAAAGGTCAAATTACGGTAATACGAAGACTATTGTGCGTTGGCGACCCACTTGGGAAGAATGGAAATTGTTGCGTATTTAATTGCGGACCAGGATGGAATATAATACACATGTTGAACTGATCGAACGTTGAAAGACGCTAACATCGGATCTTGAGTGGCCGAATTATATAAAATTATAAGTTTTCAACCAGAAAACATTCTAAAAATATGGAGAAAAGCATTGCAGTGAAGTCAGCGCGCGAATTCGATTCGCATAAGCACGCTTGTCGTTATTTTAAGTCCAAATGCTGAATTTCAGGTCGATTGGCTCTAGTTTCAAGGTCCAACTTGGTCGTTTGGGACCATGTTCGGCTCAAATCAGGAAATGCCAGATATTTGGGTGATACGAATGCAAGCTGTTCCCTGGAACAAGCGCGGAAAAACACAATTCTGTGTTTTGTCATCCGAAAGTCAAACGAACGTTTTGCCCCGAAGAAAAGGAAAATCTTGGGCCCCAAATACATTTCGTTCTCTCCCAGTCTCCCAATTTAATTCCTCACGACTCCCCCCAATAATTTGGAATAATTCCATCGTGGAATCCTAGTGGAACCCGTATTTATTCATATTAATTCTTTCCCCATTCCAAAGCATGATTAGATATTAATTGTTTAACCACCTCATATTCCCGTAACGTAATCCGATGTGGAATCACGGTTGAATTATAGCCTGTGCTCGCCTAATCGACCCACGGCGAGTTATGTTTAATCCGTCTAGAGCTTGAAGTCAGACGTTCCAAAGTATAACGAATAATCATTTCACATAATGAGCTTAGTGTGCCTGATGATGAATAGTCAGAAACGTATTCGAAATGCCACGCAATGATTCTCTGAGATGCGTGATTGGCTTATTCTCCCATCTCGTTTATCAATTCCTCCTTCGCATTTTCGAAGGTTACTTAACTTAAATTTCTCCTCTAATTATCTTTAGATACTAGAATAATGGAACACCGACGTTCCTTCCTCAACAAAAAGTTGGATTCTACATATGCTGAACATCCAATAAAAGAGAAATATGAGTTTTATGGACGTTTCGAAATTTTGCATAAAAAAATAAGTGTCTGAAACTGAACCTGTTGGAAAGTTTGGAAATGAACCGATTTAGAAATTCGAGGAATTTATTGACTGAACAAACTGAGTCAGCTAATTCACCTTTATTTGATATATTCCACTAGGATTACTTTTACCAAAAGTGATGAAACTTTTTTACTCTACCCTTATCTCAAAACAGAAATTATTTTGATATACTATGTAACCAGATTTCAGAGTAGTTCTTTAAGAACATTTGAAGAAGTTACTATGTAAATGAAAAGTATAAATGAATAACACAAGTTAAAAATAAAATGGAAAGGCCTTTTACTTGATAGAAGAAAGATAACAAAATTTGAATATCAAAACAGATTTAATCTGTTAGTCTTCTACAATTTTAATTTCAAACAAATTTTTATTCAAAAAACTTTTAGAATTAAATTTATGTCTACACAAGCACCGCTTACATTTAATAGACGTATATAATCAAAAGTCAATATATAATGTCAAATGGAATAAATAACCCAACAGATATACGAAAGTAATTAAAATTAATAAATAAATATTTAAAGGAGACAAAATTTTGTTTCTGGTCTTACCTTTAAGAACACCAATTGCCTTTTAAAAACATGAACACACAAAGGACTTCTCAAAGAATATAATTTATTTGAAATATTTAATATATTTAAATATTCGAATAAATTATTTCAAAAATCTCTAAAAAATGTGCACTGTATCTTCAAAAAACAAATATAATTCTAGACAATCCCGTCTTCAGTCCTCATTTAATATTCCAAATATCAAAATCAAAAGTATAAAGGACTAACGCTTCGAAACACAGATCAACTTTATAATTCAAGATTGATTTATGTTCTAACAAAATCAAAGAACAGTGTGAGTTATTTTTAAGGCTTATTGAAATTCATTGACATTCCATTATATACGTCTATTAAATGTAAGCGGTGCTTGTTTTAGACATTAATTTAATTTTAAAAGTTTTTTGAATAAAAAATTTTTTTGAAATTAAAATTGTAGAAGATAAACATATTTTAATTTGTTTTGATATTCAAATTTTGTTATATTTCTTCTATCAAGTAAAAGGCCTTTCTATTTTATTTTATATATAATATATAATTATATTTTGGCTTCAGTAAATCTCATTATGGCATGTCAATGGAATTTAAATAAGCCTTAAAAATAACTCACACTGTTCTTTGATTTTGTTAGAACATAGATCAATCTTGAATTATAAAGTTGATCTGTGTTTCGAAGCATTAGTCCTTTATACGTGGTGAGTTGTTGATATAGGTTAGTTTTTTGATTTTGATATTTGGAATATTATTCAGGCCCGAAGAAGGAATTGCTTAGAATTATATTTGTTTTTTGAAGATATAGTGCATGTTTTTAGAAATTTCTGAATTGACTTATTCGAATATTCAAATATATTAAATATTTCAAATAAATTATATTCTTTGAGAAGTCCTTTAAGTGTGTTCATGTTTTTAAAAGGCAATTGGTGTTCTTAAAGGTTAGACCAGAAACAAAAATTTGTCTCCTTTAAATATATATTTATTAATTTTGATGACTTTCGTATATCTGTTGGTTTATTTATTCCATTTCACATTATATATTGAGTTTTGATTATATACGTCTATCAAATGTAAGCGGTGCTTGTTTTAGACATTAATTTAATTCTAAAAGTTTTTTGAATAAAAAATTTTTTCGAAATTAAAATTGTAGATAATTTACACAAGTTAGTAAATACATATATATGTCTTCAATTCAACTAAAGTATATTTTATTAAGCCGAAATTTCTTCTTCATCTGGTGCACTCCGAATTGAAGACATTCACCCTTAATTTGATTTTTCAAAACAGAAAATAACTTTGAGTCTCTCATTATTTTCTTATACATTGAAAGCTCCAGAAGATACAAGCAGATGTCAAATGGATTACATTCTAGTCATGAAAAAGTTTCGGAACCAAATCAAATCTAGTCACTCCTATCAAGGTGGCCAAGTTGACTCTGACCATAATTTGATGATATTAGATTTAAGAAAAAGCATATTTTTTTAAAGAAAAACTGGTCCGTAAACCAACTGAAATTCCAATCCACCGTCAACAAATTTAAAGGTGAATTGTCAGTAAATAGTGTAACACTTGAGTTGAGATAAAACAAAACTGATATATACAACTGAAAATGTACTTGGGAAAAACATCTTGGAACCAAGAAAACCTTGGATGACGCAAGAAATATGCCAGTTGATGAAAGAAAGGGATAAACTGGGAAATAAAGATTTTGATAAATACAAGACAATAAACAATAAAATTAGAACAGAATGTAGAATTGCTAAAGAAACATCTTCGAAGGAAGAATAAAGGGAAGAAGATCCAAAGGACGGCCTAGAATCAATTACTTCGATGACATCAAAAAAAGCTTGAATTTTGAATCCTTCTGTCATATAAGATGCGCAACTGACAGGAATCAATGACTGCAGTGACAAGGCATAGCCTTTAGAAGATGATGATGATGATTATTTTCTTGGATTATCGTTGAATTTCCTGTTATTCATACACGTTCGAGATTTATTCATTGTTTACACTCTAAATTTCTTCCACAAAAGTTCCACTCTTACGGTAGTGGGAGTGAACTCGTTTCCATGGCTATCAACCCCATCATGCCAAATCTGTCCCCCAAGTTCGGAGGTTGGCCTAATTTAATCGATTGCGTTCCGAAAATAGCCTAGCGCGACAAAATACCCGCAGGAAGAAAAAAAGGCGGCAAACCTGTCGCCCGATTCCATATTCATTACGTTACGTCGCCAGAGGATTTCTATTAATACCTCTACCATCTTCTGCAGTCGCAGGCGGCCTTGGAAGTTCACCGTAGGTCAGTAACTCCAGAGGAGGGCTCTCGCACGCCTTTCCTTCTTCCTCTGATGAAATGGAACGAATTTTCGTCCGCACGAGCGACTCGGGCTGCTTCAAATTAAAAGTTGCCGCGGTTTCGATTTCGCGTTTTCCATCAATTCCTGATAACGTATTTATGGCGATACGAGAAAAGTTGGTTCGCGTGATGGCAGTTTTTGCGGGGCCCGTTGAAGTTTCTTGAGGCGCCCGTCGATCGTAAATTTTTCTTGGTTATGTATCGGAAGAAGCATCTTCGAACGCGAAATAACCACTTCTAAAAATTCATCGAGGAGAAAGTGTCTTATGCGATTCATGTGTTTTCCATTCGAGTTTTCAATTTACGTTCCAAATTTTAGGCCTTTAAGCCCGCCAAAGCCTGTCCCAAAGCAGGTTGGGAAAGGGTGAGGGATCGAAGAGTAACAACTCGTTAAAAAACTAGGGTTCATCTGGCCCGGATGATATCACCCTCCAAGTCGGGGTTTGAAACACACAGATTTCTTTGATAAGGACAAAAATGCAAGCGAGGAGGCTGAAATTGTGAATATGATACTGCAACAGCTAATGACGTGCAATTTCGATTTTGTCGATTCAGGTATTTTCGATGTTAAACATGCATTTCGCACAGGCAGGTCCGTCGAAGAAACTGTCGATAAAATCACAGGAACAATCGGAGTTGATCGGTATGTTAGTAGTCGTAGCATCACGCAGGCGCTAAAGATCGACCATAAAACAATTTTAACTTTTTTGAATTTCACCACGAATAATTTCGTAGTAAATTATGTTCGAATCAATTCAAATAACTGGCATATTTTGAGTGCTTCTGCGAGCGCAGAATTGGATGGGACGTAAAATGAGCTTATCCGCGATTCCTCCACCTACAGATCTACCGTAGTCGATTGAGATCATTCCGAAAATCTATAATTTGGACGCAAAAAAGATAAACGCTGAGAGCTGGTTGCATCATTTTCTAGGACGACCGCCACGTAGCCAATTTCTATGGGAATTCAATTAACTGCACCTCCAGAGGAACCGCAAGAAATTCGTTGGGCCGCCGAGGCGGGTTCAACGCCTTCACGATCTCAGCGTACCGTGTAAAAATCAGCGATTCATGAAAAATACATGACTTCTAGCGGGATCTGCGGGTCTCGGCCGGAACAAGGTCGGTTTTGAAATTCGTCAATACTAACAAAACAACATTCTCATGAGGTAATTCTTGGAATATTTAAAAGTACCGAAAGCCCGCCAGCTGAGTCATTAATAGCCCCCCCATGTGTGATCTGATGACGGTTCGTAACATCCATTGATTAAATTTCTTTAATCCCGTTACTGTATGGAAGAATATAAACATAAATAATGTTTAGTAACTGTCTATGCAAAGAACAAGAAGCGTACTGATTTTTTTCTAGAAATATCTGACTTTTCGATTCTGTTAATTCTATTATTATTATTTCTATTTTTATTTCTCCGAAACCCCTACAGATTTGATCTGAAATATCTCTTGAGAACTTTTCATAATTAAATTTAAAAATGTCTTAGAAAACACATGTTTCTTAACATGAATAGAGGTATATAAAATTATTTTAATATTAGCCTTCTACATATTTAATTTCAAAAAATTATATTTAATAATTATAACTTCATGACTTAAATTGAAATAATGTCATAAGAGTACCAATTATATCAAGCGACATATAAAATAAACATTCATTATAAGACATCCAAATGATATAACAAAATCTAATAAATAAAAATTGTTAACCAAAATTCTATAAATTAAATATTTTGAATAGTTTTATGATGAAATTCTTAAGATTATGTTAAACATTTTTGAAAGATATTTGTTTTAATAAGATTGATCAGCAGAAACAAAATTTTGTCGATTCAAAATATTTAATTTATAGAATTTTGGTTAACAATTTTTATTTATTGGATTTTGTTATTATATATCATTTGGATGTCTTATGATGAATTTTTATTTTATATGTCGTTTGATATAAGTGGTACTTACATGACATTATTTTAATTTAATTCTTGAAGTTATAATTATTAAATATGATTTTTTTAAATGAAATATGTAGAAGGCTAATATTAAAATAAGTCTTTATTATTGTTAATGCTTTAACTCAGATTTTAATCAGTTTTTACTGAAGTTCTTAAACCATATTTATTTTTGAGATATGTAGCAATTTTCTCAGAAATACCTTCAGTATATTTTGAGGAAATGTATTTTGAATTTTCTTCTTTATTGGAATATTTTTAAAGCTATTTTATTTTTTTTATCCATCAACAAATTATCTATAAGCCTAGGATCGTAGTCATTATCAAAAAATATTGGTTTAATAGTGTTGAGTTCAGAAATGTAATTTTCTTGATTCATGGCGATGTTAACGAATCTGTGAATCATACAACTAATTGCTGATAATTTTTAGTTTATAGAATGATTTAATTTAGTGTGTTAAATAAATAAAATGGATTCATAACAAGTGAAGACTGATTCAATTAAGCAGCGTTTTGAATAGTTGGTTCTTCTGAGTAAATTACATTTTAATTCAAACTTAAAACTTAATTTGTTGATAACAGTCTTTGCGGAAAATCCATCCCGTATAAGAAACCACACACCTTTCGATATGGAAGGAGGCGTTTCGAATGAAATCTCCCCCGAAGATATCTAATGACACTTGTAAGTGAAGTCACATAATCCTCGATCCACTTCATCGTTCTCGAAATTCATTGGACCGAGAGGATGAGAAATGAAAACTCCAGACGACAATGAATTTCCCCTCTCTGGAGCGTTTCCAAGACTCACAATAGCCTCAGATTAACTTTTACGAGTTATAGACTGAAATACGACTTTTCAAGAGGACGTGGCTGGGTCGAAATATGGGCTCCTTTTTCATTTCGGGATACCTAGAACCTTCAATTTGTCCATTGAATTTCGAAATGGCTCTCTCATTTCATTAGGATTTAGAGTATCTTAATAATGTAAGAAATGATGGGGACTTAGGGATTTCGTGTGTTAGTTCGTTTCTCCAGTTGAAATCAGTACTTTCGATTGCTTCTGTCGTTTTCGAATTACGATATATGTTGATTTATTATTTTCGGATGAAAATGATGAGCTGAATATTCCTAGAGAGAACATCATGCTGTTTATTTGGTGTAACCAGTTGGGTGTGGTATATTATGAGCTGCAAGTACTACACATTTTGTGTCGCCCGTTCTCAGAAACGCTCAAATGGAGCGTGAAGCCCTGACATTGCTTCTTACTATTATCATCTCTTCCGATCCATGCAACATGGCCTGGCTCACCAGCACTTCTCCAATCATCATGAAGTCAAAAAATGTATCCATGCATGGATAGCGTCCAAAAAATCGGCCTTTTTTCGCGATTGGATCCGTCAGTAGCCAGAAAAATGTAGTAGATAGCAAAGGAAAATACTTTGAACTTTGAAGGTACAACCAATTTTTCACAATGAAGCTTCAATTTTCTAGAAAAAACCGCATAAACTTATTCATACTCCTAGGCTATAATGCGTATTTCAGGGATGTTAAGAATCTTCAGATTATAATTATTATTATAATCTGAAGGGCTTAAACTTAATTACTGTATTTTAACAACAATGGATGAATTAACGTATACTATTCTGTTAATAAAGTACCGGGAATTTTCAATTAAAACAACATTTTCACATTTAATCGTCAAAATTTATTGGGTCGCCTTCAAAATAGGCTCCATTTGCTCCAATACATCTATGCCAACGGCACTTCCAATTATCGAAACATTTTTTATAGGCGCTTTCCGGGATGGACTTTAGCTCTCGAGCCGAATTTTGTTTTATGGCTTCAATCGACTCAAAACGGGTGCCACGAAGGGGCAATTTTAGTTTTGGGAAGAGGAAAAAGTCGCAGGGAGCCAAATCCGGCGAATACGGTGGTTGCTGAAGCACGTTTGTTGAGTTTTTGGCGAGAAAGTCAGTCACAATCGTAGCTCGGTGAGAAGGCGCGTTATCGTCATGCAAAATCCATGAGTTGTTCGCCCACAAATTTGGCCGCTTCTTACGGATGCGCTCACGCAAACGTTTCATAACGCCTAGGTAATACTCCTTGTTTACCGTCTGACCCTCTGGAACGAATTCGTAGTGCACCACGCCACGGATATCGAAGAAAACAATGAGCATCACCTTCATTTTCGAGCGGCTTTGGCGTGGTTTTTTCGGTTTTGGCTCATTTTTTGCCACCCATTCCGATGATTGCTGGCTTGTTTGCATATCGTACTCGTAGACCCAGGTCTCATCACCAGTTATAATGCGTTCCATGAATGTAGAATCGGAATTACAGCGATCCAGGATGTTTGAAGCAACCTGTTCGCGATGACGTTTTTGAAGAAAATTCAGGTCTTTCGGTACGAGTCGTGCGGCCACATTTCTCATGCCCAAAATATCAATTAAAATCGTACGTGCGGACTCGTGGGATATCTTAAGATCATGTGCTATCTCTCTCAAGCTGGTACGACGGTTTTCCAGCACCCTTTCCTCAATTTTATCGATGTTATTTCGATCGAAGCCGTCGATGGGCGACCACTTCACGACCGTCCTTGAAGGCTCTGTACCACTGATATGCACGAGTTTTCGATAGAGCACTTTCTTGACAGAATGTATATATATATATATATATATATATATATATTTATATTTTCATTCCATTCAAGAATACAAGATCATTCATAAAAATTCAGCGATGCCTGAAATCAAAGACTACGTCCCCGTGGGAAAAGTCATCATCTTTCTCTGCAGTTCATCACACACCAGCATCCCTCCATCTGCGTGACGTAGACGAGAAAAAAAAATGATATTTCACGGTGATTTGGCAGCTGTTAAATCTGTATCTAACCGATAGAACATCGGGGTTTAATGACACGGTCAGCGTCAGGCAATTCACGTCGGATAACTCGCTCTCGCAAGTCCTTATGGGAAAACCGCGGCCGTTCCTAATGAATTCGTGATAGAAGTGCCATCGGTATGTAATGGGGGTCCCATAAAACGCGGCGTTAAACGAATAAGAAGACGCTCGGATCGGAATCGTAATTAACACTTTTGAGTTATGACGGGCGATATCATTATACCGAGCGCGAATTTCTGTCTTCATTAGTTGCGTTATCGTTGGCACCTATTTGAGGATCGTGTACCTCGTTTCGTGGACGACTTCCTGCTGCTCTACTAAAATTACGCCCTTCTTGTGGCAATTAACGTCCTTACGAACGTTTCGATTGTTTTATGGATGTTATTTTCTATAATTGCAGTGGTATGTCGAAGGTTTCAGTGAGCGTGCGAAGATACATCATCGACTTGGTGGTCGGAATTCATTGATCCATGGGAAAGCGAACGATATTACTGTCAATGAGAATGTTATATCTTAGCCTGGTTCATCGTGAAAACAAAGTTGGGACAGCTGTAGGCCAGCTACTTCAACTGTAACAGCTACGTCCAATTTTGGTTTCGTCGATTCCGTTTAGGTATTTTTGACGTTTGTTTAAGACGCACCTCGCACAAACAGGCCCGTCGTCGGAAATGTCGACAAAATCATAGAAATAAACGGAGTTTACAGGCATGTAAGTATTCGTAGCATCGTCCAAGAACTAAAGATCGATCATAAAAGAGTTTTAAACCATTTGCGCAAACTGGAATCAAAAACAAGCTCGATGTTTGGGTGCCCTACCAATTAATACCAAAAAACATGATGGATCGAATTTCCATCTGCGAAGTCTGGTCAAATGGAATGAGATCGACCCGTTTCTTGAACGGATGTTGACTGGGGATGAAAAACAGGTCATACGACAATATTGTGCGAAAACGATCGTCAACGCGCGGGTGAAGTGGCTCAAACAGTGGCCAAAATACCTCCACTACATAGTCCGGACCTGGCACCAAGCGATGATCATCTCTTTTCTCGCATTGCAAAATTTCCCGAGTGATAAGAAATAGTCGTTAAGAGAACATTGTAAAAATAGACAACTAGTATTTCGTCAATAGGGTCCAAGACTTCTATGGGAAGGCATTATGAAGCTACCTTTGAAATGACAACAAATTATAGAACAAAACGTTGCGTATTTGACCTGAATCAAACAATCCGAAACATGTTAAATAAAGTCTTGAAGTTTACGCGAAAATGATGGATTTTTTCCCAACCTATTATATTGTTCAGGAATCTCGACTATCAAAACCGCCGACGATGCAGATTGACAACCGAGCGTTGCTTTGCTTTTCTAGGAAATAAATAACGCTGATTATTCAAAACTAGTTTTCTTTTTGAATTGTAAACTGAAATGCAGTTAGTTCTAATCTGACCACTTAAATGTAAGCATATTAGGGTCATGAAATATACCTCTTCAACCGTAGTGTTTATAATCTTTATCTTCTCCAAGTTGTGATCAATATACCTAAAAAGAAAACTTCTTTTTAAAAACGGATTTTTGAAGCCGTGTTTCATAATTATATAATAAACCGTTTTGCTCCGAAGATATACGAAATATCTTAAGCTCTCATACATAATCCAAATCGACACGACTTTTTTCGTTTATCTAAAAAAATTTCAACAAGATCGAAATGAATCAGATAAATTCTAGAAAGACTTTTATCCATACAATAACTAAGAAATGTCAAATAAGCATTGAATCTATAGATCTAATTTCATAATTTCAAATGGTCAGCATAAACACGCAAGTTCCAGAACAGATTTCCAAGTGAAATTATTCCACAGAATATTTTTATACCAGTGCTAAATTTCATATATAATCAAAAGATTGAAAAACATTCCGAACAGAGCAACGTTGAACGCTACTGGAATCATTGCAATACCCTACCTTCGAAAAAAACATTTCTTACTTTGGAACTGACATAGCTAAAGACTTATAAGGGTAGGTTTGGAGTCTGAATAATTCAGTTGAGTTTGTTAATAGGCTAAATAGTTCTCGATATCATCAATAAGGAACGAGAGCTATGGCAATAAAAAGTTCAACAAATCGAGACAGTGTAACATACATCTGTAAAACAATTCTATACTCAAACAAACTCGATAAGGTTTTGTTGATCATACGAGCAGACATGCGAACGTTTCAAACTGGTTGGTTTTCATCTGTACAATGTATGCCAGTGACTACAAATCTGTCATGTATATAAATTCGCTATGGACAGAGACACTAAGATATTAATCATACACTAGCGCCATCTAGTAGTTGTAGTCACTGGCATATATTGTACTCATGAAAACCCACCATTTTGAAACGTGCGCATATCTGCAATTTGCCCCTGTGATAAACAAAGCCTTATCGAGTTTGAGTATGAAATTGTTATACAGTTGTTGTCTGTCTCGATTTTTAGACTTTTCTATTGTCATAGCTCGCACTCCTTATTGATATTTGGTACAAATCAGACGAATTAATTTATTCAAATAGTTCTCGAGTTTCTCCCATTTGGAATTTTATTTTTCGAAAGTACAAATTCGATCAAGCTCAAATTGTGTTTTGAGATGTAACATAACGATAAGGCTAATCCAAAATTTCATGGGGATCCAAGATGATATAAGCCATTACACGAAATCTCCTGACTTGAAATTGAATCACCGAATCAAAACGTATATTCAATATTATATTGGAATTAACTGATATAGAATTTACTATTAACACTATTTCGTAGAGAATTTTTCTGTTGATGAATATTCCATCCTATGTATCGTATATGGAACATTTTTCGATGTCAAATTCGCCGAATTCAAACATTTCAAAGAAATAAATTGAATTTGAATATCAAAACAGATTTAATCTGTTAGTCTTTTTCAATTTTAATTTCAGAAAAATTTTTATTCAAAAAACTTTTAAAATTAAATTAATGTCTACAATAAGTACCGCTTATATTTAATAGACCTTTATAATTAAAACTCAATATATAATGTCAAATGGAATAAATAAACCAACAGATATAAAAAAGTCATTAAAATTAATAAATAAATATTCACAGGAGACAAAATTTTGTTTCTGATCTTACCATTATGAATTTTTTTTTAAATTAAAATTGTAGAAGACTAACAGATTAAATCTGTTTTAATATTCAAATTTTGTTATATTTCTTCTATCAAGTAAAAAGCCTTTTTCTGTTTTATTTTATACATAATATATAATTATATTCTGGCTTTAATAAATCTTATTATGGAATGTTAATGGTTTAAAGATAACTTTATAATACCTTGCACTTTTCTGTGATTTTGTTAAGAACATAGACTATCTTGAATTTTAAAGTTAGTCTGTTTAAAGCAATTAACTTATTTGAATATTTAAATTAATAATAATATTTAAATTAAATATTTCAAATAAATTATATTTTTTGAGAAGTCCTTAAGTTGTGTTCATGTTTTTGAAAAGCAATTGGTTTTCATAATGGTAAGATCAGAAACAAAATTTTCTCTCCTTTAAATATTTATTTATTAATTTTAATGACTTTTTTATATCTGTTGGTTTGTTTATTCCATTTGACATTATATATTGAGTTTTGATTATATACGTCTATTAAATAGAAGCGTTGCTTATTGTAGACATCAATTTAATTCTAAAAGTTTTTTGAATAAAATTTTTTTTTGAAATTAAAATTGTAGAAGACTAACAGATTAAATCTGTTTTGATATTCAAATTTTGTTATATTTCTTCTATCAAGTAAAAAGGATTTTTCTATTTTATGAAATAAATTGAAATGCAAATTTTGCAGTTCACTTCTTGAAATATGTAAATTTCAAAAAACAAATGAAAAACATTTTTCGAATTCAATAAACGATGAATAAATTGAGTGAACCTTGAAATAAAAAAATTGTATAAATCACACAAAAACTTCCACCTCATTTCAATCACTTAGATTTTCTTCAAGGTTTAAAAACTGCAGGTTGAAATGAAAAATCTAGAAAGCACCGAAGTGAATTCGGCAGATTACGTAGGCGCTTATTCAATAATCCAATTTCCCTGGAATTTTAAATCTGTGGATTACCTCTTGGAAAAGTTGCATGTAATGAATAAAAACATAGAATTCTCTGTTCGGTCATCCGAAAGCCAAGTAAATGTAATTTTTTGTTAGTTTAGAATTCCTGAAGGAACGAAAAATTTTATGAAAATAAAAAATTATGTGGTTCTAAATCTCCATTTTTCTCCCTTCGATATGCATCGTTATATATTGGACAAAAAAATGGAAAAATATATTGAACAAAACTTCATACACTTTTCACACTTCGTGCCGAAATTAAAGTAGAAAGAATTTTTTTTTAAATGTGCCTGGAATCAATGAAACCTCGAAGGATGATCCATCTAGCTACCTGAGCTATTGGATTTCGTTGGATTTTTTTATAGATTTTACCAAGATTTAAATGTCCATTTTCCATGATTTGAAATAATTCAAGTAACTTATCTTCATGATAAATGCATGAGCCTTTCTGTGGTCATTTGTCAACTACATACTGATTTCGAACTCGATCGGTTTTCTACTTTAGAAAAATAAAGTTTCAGATGGGAATAACTTGGAAACGATTGAGCTGATCCTGTCTATTTTTGGACCAAACTGGATATTCAGTGTCTAAACCTGTCTGCAGTTATTTTCGTTCCGAAATTAGCTTCAGTCGTTCTACAGGATTGCCGATCTTCACAAAATTTAGCATAAATATTCGTGTTGTTAGTATGCATCTAAATACCAAATTTTCCATCCTTAGGTTCAGTAGTGTCCAAACTATTGAGAAAATACGGAAAAGCTTCGGAAACATTGGGAAAAATAAGAAAATTTTTAAACGTGAATAACTGCGGAAACACTCGACCGATTTTCTGCCGATTAACGAACTTAGCAGATATATCCAGGCTCCAAATTTAGCTTGACAGTTGCAAAGTTTCTGATTATTTCCGTTCGAAAGTTAGAGATTCTTCATCAGTGGGTACATCCTAGCAGTTTGAGACCATTTTTGGCTTAAAATTCGAAAATCACGGTCAGTTGGGCAAGACAATAGCACGATGTTCCCTAGAAAGAGCGCACAAAAACATGAAAATCTAGTCAGAGGATTCAGCCAGTGCGGTCAAACAGAAATCGTAATTCCCATATTAAAACTTTCATCTTTGCTACCTTTCAATTGGCATAATGGAGAATTTTTGTTGACAGAGAATCTCAACATTCGAATTCACAAATTATTTCGACAAATTTCAAGTGCCCGTCTTCTTTACGTGTACACAGAGACACAGGGTTGAATTTAATCACGAATTCTAGATGAGTTTCCTCCAAATTCTTGTCAAATTTTTTGCTTCTTTTTCTCCAAAACACAGAAACTGAACACAGTATCCAGAACCTGCTTGATCACTGTAAATTTAACACGTTGATGTAATCGGAGAAATTAACAATTCAATCCGGCTTGGAAGGCGGTATCCACTCATTAGTAATAAAATTCAATTTCCTTCCCGAAGAATCCTCTTACCTTTAATCAGTTCCACATAAACGTTCTTGATGGCCAAAAAGCTGCAGCGTATGCGACCGACGAAGTGCACTCACACAGCACCAACTACTTGAGTCACAGCGTTTCGTAACTGAGAGCGAGCCTCGCAAGAGTCAACAACCAACTTCTTAGGCGAAAGAGAGTTCAAGTTGAAGTTGACGGTCGAGAGGAATCACTGTCCTACAATGGCCTCCGCGAGTATTCGACTTTCCGCGTTATCTTGCACAACTTCGACCGAAATGAGCACGAAAGAAGACAGGTGTCTTGTCTTATAGCGGCCGTCGTCAGTTGCCCATTGGCCGCGAAGAGGAATGGCCGATTCTCATTGGTGGGTACCGACGAGGTGCAAGTACCCGAAGAAGAAGAAGAAGAAGAGACTCGCGAAATTGTCGACTGTTAGGCCAATCAACCTTGTTGCCGGTTCGAAATGCGGTTAGTCTAAGTGGTACGAAGATTCGGTTTCATAGCGACCTTTTGATCACGTTCCATTTGTGGCTTTTCGAGATAATCCGCACTCGGTATTGGACTTGGAATATACGTTAGATTAAACGTGATATGTTATTTTAAACTCGGATGACAAAATTCATTTATTTACGCCAAAATTTAAAAATATAATCTATAAACTGCATAATTTCCTCCTGAAACCACTGCCCCAAATTTTCCCTATGGATTAAGTGTGCATTATTTAATTTTTGTCTATAATAGCAGCGAAATATTTGTGTACTTCGAAGTCGTTCAAAGAAATTCTAAGGATATAGTGTTCTGTTCACTTTAAAATAGTCGAATATTAGACTTTTGTTTGCGTTTTGGGGAGAAATGGCCAGCCGAATACCAGAAGAGCATATCTGGCATTGTTTGTTTCTTGAATTTCGCAAGGGTAGTACCAAAACAGCATTGACCAAAAACACTTGCGATGTTTATCCAAGTGCATAAGACATTCGTAAATGCCAAAGATGGTTCTTTAGGTTTAGATCCGGTAATTTTGATCTCTCTGACTCCTATCGATCAGCAAGACCAACAATGTTAGACAACGACATGCTAAGGGCAAAAGTGGAAACAAATCCATACCAGACAATCGAAGAACTCTCAAAGAGCTCTAACCAACCTTGAATATTTGCAGCAGATTGGCAAAATAAGCAGAGCAGGTGTTGGGATCCGAAGAGAACAAAGCCAACCGATCCATCACATACAACGTATTGCTTGAATGGCACCATACAGAACCATTTTGTGATCACTGCGCTTGAACACCGGAGACGAAAAATGGGTCTTATATGATAATCCAAAACGCAAAAGGTAGTGGCGCTCTTCAAATGAATCACCACGAAGTACTGCGAAGACCCTCAAAAAGGCACTTCTGTGTGTTTGCTGGAGTAAACGCGGAATTGGTGATTTGGAAGTGCTGCAACCTGGACAAACTGTTAATGCAGATCTTTATTGCGAACAATTGGATCAAGTGAACCGATCTTTAATCGAAAAGTATCCGGCGATTGTCAACAGGAAAGGCGTTATTCTGTAACACGACAATGAAAGACCGCAAGACGAACCTTGGAAAAAATTAGGGTGGAAGGTACTGCTTCACCAACCATTCTCGCTAGATATCGCATTCTCGGATTTCCATTTATTCCAATCGATTTTTTTCGGTCCGGTATTGAAAATTTGCACTAGATGGCAAGAAGTTGTTGATAACGAAGATGATTACATTATTGATTAACAATAAGAACTTGTCAATGATTCGTTCGTTTGAATTTAATTTAGAGAAGCGACATTTTTTTCCGGTACACCTTATATATGTAGTGCGTTTCAGGTTGGAATAATGTTATTTCACAGTCATGTCTTCGCAATAACAAAAATATAATAATTGAAAAAGTATAAAAGTTAACGAACACCAGAAATTCTGAAAGTTTCAAAAATTTATATTTGTATTCACCCTAAATACCAAGTACGATCACCACCTACATCACTAACTGCTTGGCATCTTCTCTGCATGCTTTGCATCAAATGATGGAGAATATTCTAATCAATTTGATGCCAGAGTTGTAGTAAAAGATGAAGGAGCTGTTGAAACGTTTCCGGCTGTGGGCATCAACGGTTCTTTAGAATTGGTCCCAAGCGTGCTCCATTGAATTTAGGTCAGGGGATGTTGAAGATAATACTAGATGTGGAATACCTTAGTTTTATGGTAATTTAGTGGTAATCACCTGGTGGGATTTGTGTGACAAACATACAGGAAAACAAAATTTTTTCCAATAGCTGCATCAAATTATGTATCTACTCCACCCATAACTTCATCAACCAATGTCTGAGACGTCATGGTTCTTGGAGTTACTAATAAGTTATTTCTGCTACCGAAATAAACTCCACCCCAAACCATAATTGTGCCTCCTCGAAAAGGTGGATTTTTTGAACAGAGCAGCGGCGCATTTTTGGAAAGGAATTTGGATTTAATAATATATTGATTTTGTATCCGTTAAGTATTTATTTAATATTTTTAGTTAATAATTTATATTTTCTTTATATTCCTTTATTCCATTTGGTGCTGTGTAATGATTGTTAATTCTATGTCTACTAAACCGAAACTGTGTTTTCTAAGATATTTATTAATTTTAATTTCGAAAGTTCTTGAGAAAAATATTTTATAAAATCAAAATTGAAATTTGTAGTGAGGTTAGCAGAATAATCTATATGATATTTAAGATATTGTAATAGCAGAAAGGTTAAGAACACAAATAATCTTCTGTATCTTGAATGTTGATATAAAGAATTTGGGTCGAAAGCATCCGTCACCGTTCCAAATTCCCGCCGTTTTACGAAATGAAAATTCAGTCCTACCAACAGGTTGTCGCGACTTCAAAGCATCCAAGGAAGTTTAAATCACGTTCGAGATGAATCACCAATTCGCCCATTCCCGCCCACAAGTAGACATTATCGATCACCTGAAAGTGAAGCGATCTGCCGTTTCATTTCCATAATCAAATTCAAACGTTCCAGTTTGGAATCTTCGCGGCAATACATTAATTTCTGCGCGTGATGGTCTAATGATGCGAATCTTCGACATAATTGCACGGTTCGGACTACTTTTAATCTTTACCGCATCACACTTTTTTGCGTAGCTGATTGATTTATGATCTTATGAAGTGATTGGAAGTTTTATTGGCTTTCTCGAAGTGTGTGATGGATTCGTTTTTTACTTGGTGGAAATACCGAGTGAAGGGGTTACAACGTATAGGGACTGTTTGAGCGAGTATAATTTCATGTCCATGATCAATAGATCCACAAGAGTACAGGGTGGATCAGAAACATGCATTGACCATATGTTCCTAAGATCTCGGAAAAATATTCATGAAACATGCATTTCCGCAGTTTTCGAGGCAGGCATTACCGATCATAAGTGCACTTTATTGGGAATTCCCACTGAACACGAAAGAAGAGTAGGTGGAGAGAATAGGACAAGGAGCTACATAAATACGACAGCCTTAAACGAAATATCCGAGAATATGATTGGTCATTGTACTACACCTTAGAGAGTACAGATGAGCAGGTCGATTGCTTGACGGATACATTCAAGGGAATGATGAAAGATACACAACAACCTCAAAAATTAGAATAATAGAACAAAGGAGAAAGAAATGGATATCTGATGGGCTGGTTATATCTGTAAATCGTAAAAACGCATTAAACCGCGAGTACAGGGAAGATTCTCAAAACGAGGCGAAAAAGACAACGTACCTTAATTACAGAAACCACACCACCAAACTGATAAGGATGGCAAAACGGATGTACTATCAGAGAAAAATTGAATGAGGTCAAAATAGGTCGAAATTGTAAACGAATTCAGCGCTTCCGAGAAGGATAGTTTACTAAAAAAAATTTCATGTGGAATGAAGGCTAACGATGACAAAAAAAAGGCAGAAATATTCAATACATATTTTACGAATATAGGTAAGAGTTACGCAGAAAAAATAAACAAGCCCCCTACTCCAAGACCCAAAAAGAACATTAATAGGAACTCTTTTCTTCTAAGTACAGTCGAAGAGAAGGAAATTTCAGATATAATAGAATCCCTCAGATGTGGAAAATCCCCTGGATTTGATGGTATCAGAGCTGAGCATCTGAAAAAAACGTCTAAAGAAATCACACCTCTATTACCACCCTTAATGAGTAGAATATTTAATACGTGCCATTGTCCGAAGTCAATCAAGACGTCCTTGGTTACTCCTATATTGAAAAAAGGTGATCCTGAGTTGGTAGATAACTACAGGCCAATATCACTGATAACAAATTTCACGAAGATTTTTGAGAAGCTGCTGCGGTCTAGACTTATGACAATTGTTGACAGGTACAATCTTATATCTAATAGGCAGTATGGTTTCAGGCGGGGTTTGTCAACAAGTGATGCGATAGCTGCTCTGACTGGCGAACTATACGAACACGTGGATGATAAAAGGCCAGCTATATGTTTATTTTTAGATTTAGCCAAGGCTTTCGATACCGTTGATCACACCCAATTACTAGACATCCTGAGTTGCTCTGGTATTAGAGGTAAACTCCAGAAGCTTTTCGAAAGCTACCTGAAAGACCGTGGACAAGCAGTGAAAGTTAACAATGTTCTGAGCACAGAATTAAAAGTGAATTGTGGTATACCACAAGGTACGGTATTGGGCCCTTTGTTGTCTTCCCTGCATGTGAACGATCTCCTCACCTTGAGGTTTGAAGGGGCTGTTTTCAGTTTCGCTGACGACACTGCCTTGCTTAACAGCAGATGATTGGGGAAGTCTGAAAGTAAAAGTGGAAGATCAGATGAATGTAATTTAAGACTGGTTCGATCACAGATCATTGACAATTAACTTTGCCAAAACCCATTTTATGCCATTTGCGAGTTATGAAAACCGATTACCAAATTATAATGAATTGATAATAAATAATTATGGAAAAACAATGGAGATCACTAGAGCAGACAACATTAAGTATCTGGGTGTCACAATAGATCCCCATCTGAGATGCACGTGTTCGGAAGGTTTCGGAAACACTCAGATATATGTTGTATAAATTTAAATATTTGAGATCTTTTCTCGATACCACTTACCTCATAGTGATATACTTCGCCTTGGTCCCGTCTCGACTACAGTATGCCATTCTGAGTTGGGGTGGTTTGCTTGATACTCACCTTAAAAAGATGGAAATTTAACAGAGGAAAATACTGAAAATTATATACCGCAAAAAAAGAGACTATCCATCGGATTGTATTTATGTGGATTCACGATTTCTGGACATACGGCAGCTGTATATGTATGATATTGTATTATTCATATACAAAAATAGAAGAACTCTCCGAGATTTGGAACATGTTTATTATACCAAGAATAAGAAGGCTAAGGGGAAATGTACAGGCCACTACTTCAAGGAAGAACATTGGGAAACACATATAAATACCTCAGTAGTAATTTTACTGAGGTATTTATATGTGTGTTCCCAATGTTCTTCCTTGAAGTAGAGAATATTTATTCAACTACTTACCTGGGATGTATAAAATGTAGATACGACGAATAAACATTAACCTTCTAAAGAAAATTTTCAGTAGGTACATGATTGAGCTGGACCGAAATGTTGTTCTCAAAATAATTCTCAATGATGATGTGTAACCTAGCTCCAGTGTGTCTTCCTGTTTCTGGATCGGCCACGAGTGAGTTTGCGAGGGGATTATTTGCGTCTGATCTGTTTTATGGGCTTCGTTTTGTCGGATTTATTTTTAGTGTTAGTATTTGTTTAATGTACAATGTACACATATTATTGTAGAATGTTTCAATGGCAGATGAATACCTACGCACAACTTAGGTTTTAGTAGGGAACTTATATTTATTTGTTAGAGATTTTGTACATATTTGAGTATATTGTTTCATGTATTGTGTTTTATATATATTTTTTCAAAAATAAACATTATTATTATTTATTAATTGTTTCGCCACACTATGGCTTAAGCATGTTCTACATTTGAAATGACACTGTGTGAAAACTTACATAGGTTCTTATATATGTATTTACAGGTATTACACCAAAATGGGACTAAAAGTAGGATGACAGTTATTTGGGTATTCCCAATTAAGTGGAGAGAAACTGACAATGGCAATGAAAGTTATTCAATGTGTAACTGAATCCCGTAATGTCAGATATTTTTCTGGAATTAATATCGATTAACAACATATTATAGCATTATATCGTCCGCAGGCCATCTTAAAATATAATCGATTCCGACCACAAAAACAATCCACGACTGTTCAGCTGAATGAATATCTTTTCTCTAAATGTCCGCTAGTCCTAACAATATGATCCGTGCATTATTAGACATTAAAAATACCGTTGTTGGTTCGATTTTTTTACCAGAAAGTCGCGATTGGTCACTTACCGACGGCGATTTCGATACGTTACCTTCGAAGATCGTGAAATTGAACCGATATACCACTGAGTGGAGGATGATTGCGAAAACGTCGAGTGAAGAAAAGAGTAACAATAACGGGATATGCACGGATTTTACGGTAACTTATATATATGGAGTTCACTGAAACAATGACGTGATAGACGGTGTGAATGAATTATGTCAGGGAAGCTCGAGTATTGACCAATGTTTCTTCTCCAAATTTTTCCTATCTTTGGTCAATTTTGGGCCAAAAAAAACAACTATTTTTTTTAATGATACTGTGAAAATATCATTCATGATGATAAAAAAAAATATCGTGAAAGTTTGAGCCCTTAATAATAGTATTAAGTGGTGTATCGTTAAGACTCTTGGTTTTTTTAACAGTAATGGCATTTTTTCACTCAAACTTCGTCAATTATTAATCTGAAAAATTTAAGCGATGCATATTTTCAAAGGAAATTAAATTCCCTACAGAAAAGCTCTCCTTGTAAATTAATGTAAAACAAGCCGTTTGCTTGTTATCGTGCCTTAAACATTGGTTAATTTTTTCAATTTTGCGTTTCGATTTTGCATTTTTGTAACTACCAGAAATATCAATATTTTTATGGTACAAAATAAGTATTTTAAAGGAAATTTAATACTCTACAGAAAAAGTTTCCTAACATTTTTCATCAATTTCACTCCTTCCGAAGTTATTCGACGTTGAAGTTAAATTCAAAAGTAATTTATCGTTTTTTTCGCGTTGCACATGATTTTTTCCTCTTGATTGAAAAATTTATGACTCAAATATTGAAAGTAACTTTTTGCTGTTGGAGCACTAAACTTTTTTCTATAAAATCATAATTTATTAATGTATTATTTTGCTTTTTAACGATTATTTATATGCATAAAATCATTTTTATGTATATTATTTCAGAAGTTATTGAAATATTCTCTCCATGTTTTGATCCCAAGGGTTTATTTTAGACAAAAATAAACTGAAAACTAAACTAATTATCTATTTTACGAATTTCCTCCGAGTCTCCCCACTGTTTACACCAGTGGCGGATTAAAGGTCCAGAGCGCCCTAGGCAATAACTTTGTCGGCGCCCCTGTACCGGCCATAAATGGCCATCTTAATTAAAAATTCTGAGCTCGCGCGCCCCTTGTAACTACGCGCCCCTAGGCACGTGCCTAGTTTGCCTTACGGATAATCCGCCACTGGTTTACACCCGCAGAGTTGGAAATGGTGCAATTGCTAAATATCGACGCCAACTGTGACGCTGTTTACGAGCCCGAATTTGGTAGAGAGAGCTGGCGTTATCGCAGAGCCACCGAACGGCTTCTGGATTAATCGACGGTGTGTGTTTTCCTTCGCATGACTAATTCTTGCTTTTCTCCTAGAAATGCAACGACGGCAGGGGCCTTAACTTCGTTTATGAATGCTTCGCCCGCTTCAAAATTGGCGAAGGTCGCTTTGACATCTCCCTGTATAGGCTCCGTTTTTTATTCGAACGGAATCGATGAAATCTTGTAAATATTCCATGGTCCACTTCAAATGAAATAAAAAGAAATTCAATAATTCTTCAACAGGTTTTAGGTCCAGGGTTACAATAATACCAATTTTTTAAGATAAAGACCTACTAGTTTTGATTTTATTACTAAATCTTCATCAGGGCTATTTTTACCTCGCTGGATTTTTGTCGTATGGAAAATGTAAAATTTTGGGAATGATAACTACTGGTCCATCGAAAATCAAAAAAACATTTGTTCTCAAACCATAGAAAATCTAGACGAAATGAGAAAATCTAGTATTTCACAACAATTCACACAATTTTCCGAAAAAAAAATTTGAAAAAATTTTCTCCCAAAACAAATTTGATAAAATTTTCTCGCAAAAAAAAAATTTGAAAAAATTTTCTCCCAAAAAACAAATTTGAAAAAACTGTTCTCCCAAAAAAATTTGAAAAAATTTACTCCCATAAAAAAATTTTTTTACATAAAAAAGTAACCAAAAAAAATTTTTGAAAAAATTTTCTCCAAAAAGAAAAATTGAAAAAATTTTCTTACAAAAAAAAATTAAATTTGAAATAATTTTATCCCAAAAAAAAAATTTTTTTTCACCTAAAAAGTGACAAAAAAAAGAAAATTTTCTCCCAAAAAAAAAATTTGAAAAAGTTTTCACCAAAAAAAAATTTTTTAGACCAAAAGTTGTAACGACACTTTTTGCTATAGTATCTAGTCGTGCGGCGTGCACGTGTTTCTCAGTTATTTTTTTTGTCTTTCTATTTCGCATTAAACAAGGTGGTGTCGCGACGATTATTTTTGTTGAGTGTATTAGGTTTATTTATCGTTACATTTGACGAAGATGAAACTAAATTTCGATTTCATCATAATCGAGTACAAACTTCATCAACAATATCTCTAGTACAAGAGTTTCAGAGATTGTCATTAAATAAGCTTGAAACGAAGGCAAAATCAGTCATTGATTTCAGTACTAGAGATAAAGGCATTTCATTGTGCATTTCATTGTGTACGTTCAACTTCCAAACCCTTCGTAAACATTCAGTTGATTTAATCGACTCGGTTACAGTAAAAACGAACATTTTGTTATTATCAGAGACCTGGTTGGACAATCAAGAAGAATGTGATATACCGAATTTTAATTGTATAGCTCACTTTAAACGTGATTTGGTTCGTTCAGGCGGAGTTGCGATTTATCACAACACAAATGATACCAATCTTGTAACACCAGATATGTCGGTCATTATGAACAATATTCCGGACTTGCACGTGAGACTTACAAGTGTTGCAGATTTATGTGCAATATAATGGAAAACGGCGTTACTTTAATCATGGCAGTCATATATGTCTCACCAAATAACAAATTAATAGATATTCAGGAATTCATTCATCGAGTACTGCTAGAGTATTCTGAAGATGTATCTCAAACGCTTAGCAGATACAACAGAAATTTAGATAGACGTCCACTCATTTTGGCCAGTGATTTTTTTTCTTGAAAAAAGGTGCTTCTGTGTGATATCGCTTAGTTGCACCGGTTTTCAGAAAAATTGATTTGAAATTTTTTCTCCGTTCACTACTCAATGTTCGTAATCTAAACAATCATAATAAAGTAAGTGAAATATCAATTTCTTGTACTTGATTTCAATTATTTTAAAAAAGCTTCACCTTATAAAACAATTAATACGAAATCATTTCATGTACTTAAAGTTAATTTTTTAAAGAACAACTAATGTAGAAACAAGAAACTGAACGAAAAAGTGTTGCTTGGACGTCATCTTCAGAGGGCTCTAGCTTCTTAACGAAGCACTTTTGCATTATATGATTTGGGTTTAAATAATGTCTAGAACATCCACTGGAAGCTTAACTTAGGTACATTATTTACACTAGTTCAACTTAAAACTAACCTTATATAATAAAACTTAAAAATATATTATCAGTTCGATGCAACGCCTTTTACAATACATACGAAAGGAAATCCGACCACTCCAATTCTGACGGAACTTTTCTCGAACTCTTCCATTCACCCGTAAACGTAGTGACCCCTAGTCAGATCTTCAGGAAGAATGCGCAGCGTGTTCGCAAGGTCGTTTAGTCAACGACCTCGTTTAACTTACTTCCTTGAACTTGTAAATCTGCATAAGCAAGCGGGCCCGGATGGTTAGGCGGCCGTGACCGATAACAGGTCTCTCTGTTGTTCCCTTATCCAGCATGCCGAATGGCCATCGTTAGGGGTGTCCAAACAGATGCACCGATAAGGCCGGCCGGACTAATTTGATACGTGCCACGCGAATTTACATGGGAATAATTAACGCGGTAAGGTCATCGAGGTGTGACGGGATTAAGGATAATATAGGGCGCTCCTGCAACGAGGGAACGCCCAACGTTTTTCTTCGTTCAGCCTCAGTGAGCGCAACGACCCTCACATCATCTCTCTTAGAGATGCAGAATCCTCCACCATCATTCGTTGTAAAATGAGAAGATGATCGACGATGCTCTTTAAAGAACTTTTTTCAAGCCACGGTGTTGGCAAAATAATTGTCGTTAATAATGAATTGTGGAAACACCCTATGTATTTTATTTTATTTGTTTTAATTAAAATGAATTTCCATCAAGTAAGCATCGATTCATTAAAAAAAAGAAATTGAGAGGTGGCAAGGGACACCCGGATGGAACGAAGTTCCTTTCGATAAATTAGTGAAGGAATTGTAACAAAATTTAATTTTTTTTAAGTTATAATAATATATTTTTTATTATTAACAAATATAATGGAATATAAACTCAATTAATAGGCTCAATTTTAGTAATAATTGGCTTGTGGTAACTGAAGTAGGACAGATATGTTTGGGATTCTATTTTATTTAAAATGTCTGAAAAAAACTGCATCGAGGGTAGTATTATACTTTGTTGTTGATTCTGCTGGATTATTGTTTATTCTTAAATCAAATTCTTCCTCTAGAAACCGTAGAAATGGTTTTGATTTTTCATTACTGAAGTTGATGTTAAAATCACCGGCCAAAATGAGTGGACGTTTATCTAAATTTCTGTTGTATCTGCTAAGCGTTTGAGATACATCTTTAGAATACTCTAGTAAAGCTCGATGAATGAACTCCTGAATATTTATTAATTTGTTATTTGGTGAGACATATATGACTGCCATGATTAAAGTAACGCCGTTTTCCAATACACACTCTGCTGCACATAAATCTGCAACACTTATACGTCTTACGTGCAAGTCCTGAATATTGATCATAATGACCGACATATTTGGTGTTACAAGATTGGTCGTATCATTTGTAAAATAAGAAGGAACGGTTTTTTACTTGATAGAAGGATTATTACAAAATTTGAATATCAAAACAGATTTAATCTGTTGTCTTCTACAATTTTAATTTAAAAAAAATTTTCTGAAGAAACTTTAAGAATTAAATTAATGTCTTTATAAGCACTGCTCATATTTAATAGACATATAAGATCAAAATTCATCATACAATATCAAATGGAATTAAGAAAAACCAACGAATATAAATTGTCAATTGAAATTAAAATATAAATAAGCAAACATTTTTTGTTTCGTTTCAGGTATGCGTGCTGAACTCTTCAGACAAACGTACGAAGCCCTGTTTGTTACAAAATGTATTGTTTTCTGATTCTATATTAATGAAATATATTAATTATATTTTTGAGAAAGAGTTATTTTTCATTAATATAGGATCAGAAAACAATACATTTTGTAACAAACAGGGCTTCGTACGTTTGTCTGAAGAGTTCAGTACGCATGCCTTGAACGAAACAAAAAATTGTTGCTTATTTATATTTTAATTTCAATTGACAATTTATATTCGTTGGTTTTTCTTATTCCATTTGATATTGTATGATGAATTTTGACGTCTATTAAATATGAGCAGTGCTTATAAAGACATTAATTTAATTTTTAAAGTTTCTTCAAAAAAATTTTTTGAAATTAAAATTGTAGAAGACAACAGATTAAATCTGTTTTGATATTCAAATGTTGTAATTATCCTTAGATCAAGTAAAAAACCGTTCCTTCTTATTTTATTTTATATATAACATATAATTATATTATGTTTTTTAAATAAAGAAATTCATTATACAGTGTTGAATGGTTTTGACTAAGACCAAGTGCCTTATAAGCTTTGTATGATTTTTTGTGAACATGGAACATAGAGTACCTTGGATATAAATGTACCTATTTGCATGTTTTTTGAAGATCATATATTTCTAAAGATTGCACTCGGTAAGTCTATACATTATTTAATTGATTTTATTATTTTTTATATGTAAAGTTGAACTGATCTTATCGTAATTTTTTTTATTTCTTGAGGATGTGCTACATGTTTTGAGATTTTTTGAAGTAATTTATTTAAATATATTGAATATTTCAAATAAATTAGTTTTTGGGAAGTTCTTGAAATTTTGTTTTATATTTTTGAGAAATATTTGTGTTGTGATAAATCGCAACTCCACCTGAACGAAAAAAATCACGTTTAAAGTGAGCTATACAATTAAAATTCGGTATATCACATTCTTCTTGATTGTCCAACCATGTTTCAGATAATAACAAAATGTTCGGTTTTTCTGTAACCGAGTCGATTAAATCAACTGAATGTTTACGAAGGCTTTGGACGTTGAACGTACACGATGAAATGCCTTTATCTCTAGTAATTAAATCAATGACTGATTTTGTCTTCGTTTCAAGCTTATTTAATGATAATCTCTGAAACTCTGGTATTAGAGATATTAATGATGAAGCTTGTACTCGATTATGATGAAATCGAAATTTAGTTTCATCATCAAATGTAACGCTAAATAAACCTTCGATGCTTGTTACACGAGCAACATATAGCATAGCGTATATAGCATGTCCAAGGTGATGGACCCAAAACAACTTTTTGTGCTGGAGATGTTGCTCGCGGTTAAGTCAAGGAAGATAAATATCCAGAAATCACATTATATCTATGAGACAAGAAACAGGATAAACCAACTCATCACCCCAAGAGCGGATAAACGAATAGGTCAAAGATCCTATACTTACCTGGCACCCCGAATGTACTCCATTGTCCCTAAGGAGCTGAAGGAGATCAAAGATTACTTCGCATTCAAGAGGGCCCTGAAGAAATGGATTATAGAGAGAGGAAATGAATATTTTGATTCACTCATAAATCCCCATTGAGAGAGTAAAATGTACCTACCACACCCCCATAGTATAAAGCATACCACACGGCTGTGAAATTTTTGTACTTGCTAAACATGATTGTTAATGATTTTTTAAGGAATTCTGAAATTATATAAGTTATATGTATTATGAGTCACGTACAGGCAATGCCTTCGTGAAAACTGTTTATACTGTACCTACTTCAGAAATAAACTATATTATTATTATTATTATAAACAAGTTGTTGTGGATGTATTTTGTCATACTCGTAAACAATTTGATCAAATGTTCCACTTTGTGACTTATGAGTAGTCATAGCAAAAGCTGAAATTATGGGAAAGTGTTTACGTTTAACAGTAACTGCTTTATTCCTTGTCATGGTAATGTTGGATGTTCGCAATTCAATAGGTACAGCAGCATTATGTACTTTGCTTTGAACAGTTAGTGAAGCAGCTTTTTTCTTGCTTTTTGCCCAACCTTTGGTGATCCACAGAATTCGAGCCAAACTCTGGCAAACTACGTTGTCCTCATTGAAATTCAGGTGAATTAATTTACCAACGGCACCATTAACTAATCCATCACTTACATCGATGTTTGTTGTGATAAGGTAATATTACAAAAGTGAAGCATTTATTATTGATGATTGAGAGAGAGGGAGAGAGAGAGTGAGAGAGAGAGAGAGAGGGAGAGAGAGAGAGAGAGAGAGAGAGGGAGAGAGAGAGAGGGAGAGAGAGAGAGAGAGAGAGAGGGAGAGAGGGAGAGAGAGCAACACGTGCACGCCGCACGGCTTGAAAATATAGCAAAAAGTGTCGTTACAACTTTTGGTCTTAATTTTTTCCATCTAGCCCCCTATTATAACAAAATATTTATCTTATTTACCTAAACAATCTCCGTTTAACTGACTTGACCAAACGTCGAGGTACAACCGAAGCTAGATCACCTCCATAATTTTCGGTGATGGTAGTCGAGGATTGTAAAACTGACTGAATTAAATCATCATTATGTTACGAACCATTGAATACAATTGTGTATTTTCTACGAAGGCATTATATAATACAGAAACCAAAAAGAAAATTACTACTTATTTTAAGATAATACCATTTTAAATAAAAATATAATATCCCATAAGGCTCTGACTATTTGTTACCACCAAGAAACAAACGTCAAATTTGTAAATAGTGGTTTACAATCAAAGAGGTAAAGCTTGTTCTTTTGCCTTCCATATAGAATCCCGTATTTGAGTATAAGGAGAAAACTTCAAACATGAAACCGTTTGACATCAATATTGAAATTTCATCTAAACTTCAAAGTTAATTGAAAAATGTCAGAGAAGACTAAGGGTAAGAGCAAATCTCATCGAAGCACTACAGAAAAATTGTACGATTGGGTGACGTCTTTACCAGAACCGACGAACTCGAAGAATATATTTTTTTCCGAATGGGTAGACGACGAGATCAACTTGATATCTTTCAGTTCTCTTTCCCACGGAGGTGAGTACTACCAGATTCTTTCTAATGTTGTTATAATCTCGATTTTTATTTATTGCATTGATTTGGCCGCTGATTGAGAGGAATAATTTACAATTGCTTTATTAATGAAACACATGTTTATATGTCTACTATATTTCAATGCAACTAACATACGTTTCGTCCACCTTGAAGGACTTCTTCAGACCACAAGTTATACTATTTTTGTTTTTAATTTATGGTTTTTGAAAAAACAAATACAAATGTTATTTTTCGTGGTACGTAACAAAGAGATATTCCACGCAGATATTTCAACTAAACCCTCAGAAATATAAATTATAAATATATTATAAAGAGGGGTGTACTAATAATAATCGGTTTTTTCGTCTTCAGTGATCTTTGCGCTTATTTATTTCGCATATTTCCCATGAATTTATACCTCCGTTTTCAACATTTAGGAGATCAAGATTATTTAAAGAAAAATAATTATTTTCTAAAAGGTGTTTCGCACAAGCAGGTGTTTCTTCTCTTTATCAATTTTTTTATGCTTAGATAAACGGATTCCAAAATTTATACCTTTTTCTAATTGAATTTTATCTATCTTTGGTTTATTATTTTTGATGAATCTGATTATAGTGTTGTTGGTTTTGAAGTAGCCTTCAATATTTCCTTTCGAGGATGGTTTTCCAATTGTATATTCATATTTACTGAATAAGGTGGATAAATGTATTTAGTTTTTCATGATTCATAACCGAATGGCTAAATTTCTCCCGAAGCATTCTTCATTTCACGTTGTTTAATTATTGTTCTATTCCTTTTCAAATAATTTCACATGTTAAAAACAAAGATCTGAAATTGATTTTATGAAAAATAAACGAAATAAATAAGTATACAGAGAACAACGCCCCATTAAACGCGCACACCTATTTCTATTACACACCCCTTATTTAAGATTTTTAAGGGTTCAGGTTGACACGTGATTCTAAGTCGAATATCTCTCTCTTATAAACCACTAAAAATAATATTTTTACACTCTTTTGAAAATCTTTAAATTTAAAAAGAGCTGTATACCTTGTACTCTGACGAAGTTTTTCAAGATGCACAAAACGTACTTTAATACCATCAAAATAAAGCAGAAATAGAGACATGTATGTCACTTTTAAGTCAATCTTTATTCGTACCGACAAATATCCTTCAATTTCAAATCAATTTTTGGTTGCTCAAACAACCAGAATGATACCAATGGTTTCAGAGGCCATATTCAAAACAACAATAGTGATAAATCATTTAGACCAAATCAGGTTCATCAGATTCTTTAAGTGCTCCCATAGATATTGGAAAAAACTTCCAAATAATGATGTACCTAATTGAAAACTCATTATTTTCTATTTCAACTAGAAACAGTATCAACCTTAATATGAGTACTACATCAATTAGATTGGCGACTTCAATTTGTTTTAATATTCAAATTTTAAAAAGATCATTTAATCCTGATTAAAATACGGAAATCTTCAAAATTTATATAAAAATCAGTGGAAAAGAATGACATTTATCGTTCTGATGTCTTTTCAGTCAAACACAAGGAGAGAACAGACAAAATAGAAAGAGTTGAAAAGAGCGAAGAATACTTAAGGGGTTTTGAGGATCAACAGGTGTTATTCCTTCCATTTGGTTTACAAGATTTGGAGCACGATTGGAAGAGACCACGTGAAATATTCACAGAGGTGTGAAAATACGGGAATTTTTTTTAGTACTTACCGCATTCACAAGATAATAATGAATTCAAAACGTTTTCAGTACCAAATTGTCATCTACACTGAACACAGTGAATATTCAGACCTTCTCAATCATAGCGCACACCTGGTGCATAGTCCGTTCATGCGTAGTTTCATCTCGTGCATTCACATCCTGGAGTACCTCGGTCATACCACTAATTTCGCCCAGGAGGCCACGACGTCCAAGTACGTCCCTAATGCGACTGGTCCTTGGAAACCTTGGCACCATGTCTATGGAGGTGGTAAGGTGGGAGCGGGAACAGTCCACAATCCTCAGGTGAACTCTTTAGGTAAGAAGTTGCCGTCGATGATCACAGTTAACTTGATGGGATAAAGCGCTATATCAGTAATTTTTTTCAATTAAATACTAGCTAACAACTGGAGAGTAGAAATAATAGACTGCTTTGAGTTTTCGCAAGTCATTACCATATCGATTTATAAATAAAAAAATAAATAGTTAATTCCCTTAATTCCTTTATTTGTCATCAGCTATTGGTGTAATGTCAGATCCTGAAGATATTGAATCCTCAATACCTCAATAGTTCAGCTTTTCGTCGTTCACGATTCTGAAGCACGAAGTTGTGTTTTAAGGGACGAAGGAGTTTCAATTTACCGCTTCCGCAAATGATATTTATTTAAAATTTCAAGGAAAGTACTTGGTTCGGCTCTTTTGGCTGGGTGCCTGGAGGAAGGTAGTCATAGACGACTTTCTTCCGGTAGACGCTACTGGACACGTGCTACTCCCATCACTCCGCGTTCCTCCGAGACCATTCCGCTCGAACAGTGTTAGAATGTCTGCTCAGGATATCAAGGAGAAGGAAAAGCAGCAAAAACCGCCAAAACTGCCAGAAAAACCAGTGGTCCAACCAACGGTGGCAATATGGCCGTTTCTACTTGCGAAGGCGGTGCTAAAATTGGCTAATCTTACCATGGTGAAGGACAAGGACCTCCTGCATTTCAACATTGCGCACTGCTTGACCGGATGGGTGCTCCAAAGATTGGAACTGAAGGGTAAGAAGTCGTTTCTTAATTTGTAATTAATAGCTTCGGACAATTTTTTATATGGCTACCACGGATGCTTAGGAAACGAAACAAGAATCATATAAAGAAGTGTTGGTCAATGAAAGCCAATTGGTGGAAAAATTATGGGTATTTCAACAAATCGTTTTGCATCTCAGTGCATTCTGAGTGAAATTGGAATATTGAAGAAGCCCACAAAATCTTCTGACTTCAAGTCAGTGCTCTTTTAGATTTTTATTTCAGAAAGAGTGACGCCCATAGAACGACTCTGAGCTAGTCGGTTATGGTAGTTAATAAGGAGAAGTTATAAGCAGGCAGCAACTTAGATGAAAACCTGCGTTAGCTAAAGAGGAGGAATACAATAAAGTTTTGGATTCCTCATATTCGTGGTCTCTAGCATTTTCTCACGACCGTTGGCCTTTTTAATTTCATATGGTAACAAGGCTTCCAAGGAAGGGCCTTCCAGGAGGATTAAATTGATTTCAGTTGAAGTTCGAAGTGACCTTCCTAGCCATTGTGTCTGCAGTAACTGCCCCATGGGCGCGGACTTTAGATACACCAAATTAGCGCGCAAACGAAATTGGTCAATGCACGAGTTGGTTGGGACTTAACTTACATGCCAAAGGGGATCGAGACTCGAGGTCATCCGTCGTAGACACTTCCAGTCGATCCAGTTTCAGGCCCAAATTCTAGCGTATGGTTAGGACCCTCAAACGTATAGGAATTCCATCCCATTTGCAAACTAATTTTGCATTTTAGACTTTAGTTTAATGTTTGTTGTTTAGTCTCTTGCTTTCCTTTCAAAAAATAAAGTTTTAGGCATACCATCTACGGAAATGTGGGAAATATGCAAGACCTACACGAAACTGTACTGTTGGCAAGAACCAGAGGTGACGAAACAAACCTCCGATACCGGAAAACGAAAAATGGACAAGAAGACTAAGAAGAACAAAAAGGAGTTACCGAAGATGCTTGTCCCAACGTTGGAAGCGCAGAAGCCATCTCATTACTTCATGGCTCTTTGCAAGGATATGAGGTAAAGTTTAACATTGCCGACTTATGCTGAAGAAAAAACCAAAAGTACGCTGCAAAGACGATTTTGTTTTCCGGTTTTCAGACTTTACACATTTGATGACATAAATTCAGGAATTGGATTTCTCATATGGATAAATCTATTTTCTACTCTTAAATATAATGGTGCAAAACAAAAAGGTTCGTGCATAGAATCCTTTAAAAAAGGTGGTTTGAATAGGAGACTTTCTAAAAAGTCGACTGATGATTATGATGCTGTTCTGTAAAATGTGCTATATTTTCAAATTTTTATAGTCTATATTCTAGTCCAGTTCAATTTGTTACTCATATGAAACAACGGTTTACCGTATCGGCTCAGTGTTAGGTAACAAGTTCGTGTAGTTTTGAAAGCAATTGTCGCTACCAGTTTATTATTTCCTTGTTTCATCTGGCAACATCTTTATTTTGAAGTGTCATTATTAGTCTTTCTTGTCAGTATCTATCATTTCAAATATTGGATGGAGTGGTGCGTTACTTTATGATTATTCAATTTAATTAGAATGACATAAGGAATTCTTCCGAAAAAAGCTGTCAGAAGTCTTCGTATTTTACTGGTGTTTATGGTGACCTTGCTCTAGTTGACCGAACGTGTCAGAAGTGGTTTGCCCGATTTAAAAGTGGCAATTTCAATTTGGAAAAAAAAAGAACGATACGGGGCGCAACAATTATTTTCAGATAAATAAATAAATTTCTCACATGCTGGGGAATATTGTAAACAACCTCTCAACCAGTAAGACAGACGTACACTTTCACTCTAACATTTTCGTACTGATGATGTAGAGTCCAAGTTAAGCTTGTAGCAGAATGCTGGCACTGCGAAAGGGTGGAGAAAGATTTAAACAGCTATACAGTTGAATGTAAGTCACCATTTATAACCTAAAATGAAGTTATTCTTGTACTGGGCGATTTGGAATGATAGCTTCTCTTGTGAATGCACAATGAATCCTATATTCCGAAAATTATTTCTGTTACCTGTATATGTTTTATGTGATTTCGGGAACCTCAACGAACAATAATCGAGATGACATTCGCTTACATTCGAGGCAATAAAAAACCCCGCTATTTCAATCGAAATTTCCGCAACCTCCATTTTCGTGCGATGTTTTTTTCCGCGAGATCCCCCATTCTCGAACAGAAATAAAAATACAACGCAAAAGATACCCGATATCGGATTTCCATATTCATTATCGGAGTTCCAGGCATCGGAAGTGCTTGAATTGCCGTAGTGGAGGTTTCCGATTTTATTCCGCTTCTTCGGCAGGGCGTCGATGGGTGAAGTGTTTCTGCCTCGATCAATTATCCCCTTTCGCGAAAAGTCCGCCCTATTCGAGTATTTGTCGTTATTTTCAGGAATCTGAAGCAGAGCGCCGTCAGCGGCATGTCCCCGTGCTGGGGACACGAGCTACTCGTCGAGGAGTGCAGAGATATACCTTTGGAAAAACCGCCCCCCGATCCCGGTAAGTGAAAGAGAGAAAGAGTTTATTGGTGCTTTTTACAATTGCAAAAATTGCTTTCACAGGTCAGAGCAAACTGGTATAAGTACAAATAAAACACAAATATAGAAACAGTTAGCTCAGCAGTCCTCCAGAACGTTGTGATATACCAAGGCTGGGGTTGGTTCGACCAATCGTTTATACAGAAGAGAGATGACCAATTACACACTGCAGACTCATCAAAGGGTGTAATTCTTAAGCCATATTACGCGAGTCGTTAAGCTAGCCACGAGTTGTATAAAATAGCCACGAGTCATTAAGGTAGCCACGAGTCGAAAAAAAACTCAAGTAAGCGCGGGTAAACGGCGGATGAAGAAATTCAAGGAAGCCACGAGTCGTTAAGGTAGTCACAAGTCTAACCATCTCGCTATCTAACCAACACAACTGAACTGAAATGAGACGGAACTGAAACTGAACTGAGACGGAATTGAGACTGAACTAATACGGAACTGAGACTGAACTGAGAAGGAACTGAGGCGGAACTTAGACTGAACTGAGACTGAAATTAGCCTGAAATGAAAATGAACCAAAACCAACTATCTAACTAACTAACTGACTAACTCACCCACTGATTATCTAACTAACAGACTTACTAACTCGCTAACTAAACTGAACTAAAACTGACTGAACTAACCACCTTCTTACTAACCGACTACTAAACTAACTAAGTAACTCGTGGCTACCTTAAGGACTTTTGGCTACCTTAAAGACTTTTGGTTATCTTAAGAACTCGTGGCTACCTTAAAGACTCCAGGCTACCTTAATGACTCGTGACTACCTTAACGACTCGTGGCTACCTTCTTGACTAGTCGCTACCATAATGACTAGTCACGAGTCGTTAAAGTAGCCACGAGCCATTAAGGTATCCACGAGTCGTTCTTGACTCGTGGCTACCATAATGACTAGTCACGAGTCGTTAAAGTAGCCACGAGCCATTAAGGTATCCACGAGTCGTTAAGGTAGCCAGGAGTCTTTAAGGTAGCCACGAGTCTGCCGTAAAGTAGCTACGCGTCATTAAGGTAGCCACGAGTCGTTCAGGTAGCCTAACTAACCAACAGAACTGAACTGAACTCTGACGGAACTAAGACGGAATTGAGATGGACTGAAACTGAACTGGTCCTGAACTGAAAATGAACTGAAACTAACTATCTAACTAACTAACTGACTAACTCACCAACTGATTATCTAACTAACTCACTAACTAACTCGCTAACTAACTGAACCGAAACTAACTATCTAACTAACTAATTGACTAACTCACCAACTGATTAACTAACTAACTCGCTAAATAAATTGAACTGGAACTAACTGAACTGACTTACTCACTAACTGACAAACTAAACTAAGTAACTAACTCGTTAAGGTGGCCACGAGACTTTAAAGTAGCCACAAGTCGTTAAGGTAGCCAAGGGTCTTTAAGGTAGCCACGAGTCTAATCAACTCGCTAACTAACCAACAGAACTGAACTGAATTGAGACGGAACAGAGACAGAACTAAAACTGAACTGAGATGAAACTGAGACTGAACCAAGCCTGAACTGAAACTAACTATGTAACTAACTAACTGACTAACTGACCAACTGATTAACTAACTAACTAACTCGCTAACTAAACTGAACTGAAACTAACTAAAATAAATGACTTAGTAACTGAAAAACTAAGTCAACTAATTAACTCGTAGCTATCTTAACGAATTGTGGCTACTTCAATGACTCGTAGCAACCTTAATGATTCGTGGCTACCTTAACGACTCGTGGCTACCTTAATGACTCGTGGCTACCTCAACGATTCGTGGCCATCTTAACGACTCGTGGTACCTAAAAGACTCGTGGCTGAAGGTAGCCACGAGTTCTTTGATTAGACTCGTTAAGGAACGAGCCTAATCAACTCCCTAAATAACCAACAGAACTGAACTGAACTGAGACGGAACTGAGACAAAACTGGGACGAAACTGGGACGGAACCGGGACGGAACTGGGACGGAACTGGGATGGAACTGAGACGGAACTGAGACGGAACTGGGACGGAACTGAGACGGAACTGGGACGGAACAGAGACAGAACTGAAACTGAACTGAGTTGAAACTGTGACTGAACCAAGCCTAAACTGAAAATGAACTGAAAATAAATATGTAACTAACTAACTGACTAACTGATCAACTGATTAACTAACTAACTCGCTAACTAAACTGTACTGAAACTAACTAAAATAAATGGCTTACTAACTGACAAACTAAATCAACTAACTAACTTGTAGCAAAATAATTCTGCATTTTAGAGCTCAGTTTAATGTTTGTTGTTTAGTCTCTTGCTTTCCTTTCAAAAAATAAATTTTTAGGCATACCATCTAAGGAAATGTGGGAAATATGCAAGAGCTACACGAAACTGTACTCTTGGCAAGAACCAGATGTGACGAAACAAATCTCCGATACCGGAAAACGAAAAATGGACAAGAACTAACTAACTCGCTAACTAAACTGTACTGAAACTAACTAAAATAAATGGCTTACTAACTGACAAACTAAATCAACAAACTAACTAACTTGTAGCTATCTTAACGACTTGTGGCTACCTCATTGACTCGTGGCAACCTTAACGACTCGTGGCTACCTCAACGATTCGTGGCCATCTTAACGACTCGTGGTAACTAAAGGACTCGTGGCTAAAGGTAGCCACGAGTCCTTTTATTAGACTCGTTAAGGAACAAGTCTAATAAACTCGCTAAATAACCAACAAAACTGAACTGAACTGAGAGAGAACTTGGATGGAACTGAGACGGAACTTGGACGGAACTGAGACGGAACTGAGACGGAACTGGGACGGAACTGAGACGGAACTGGGACGGAACTGGGACGGAACTGAGACGGAACTGGGCCTGAACTGAAAATGAAATGAAACTAAATATCTAACTAACTAACTGACTAACTCACCAACTGATTATCTAACTTACTGACTAACTCGCTAACTAAACTGAGCCGAAACTAACTATCTAACTAACTAACTAATTAACTCGCTAACTAAACTGAACTGAAACTAACTGAACTGACTTACTCACTAACTGACAAACTAAAGTAAGTAACTAACTCGTGGCTATCTTGACGACTCGTAGTACCATAATGACTCGTGGCTACCTAAACGACTCGTGGTTTCCTTAATGACTCGTGGCTACCTCAAAGACTCGTCGTGGTAGCCACGAGTCTTTAAGGTAACCACTAGTAATTGAGGTAGCCACAAGTCATTAAGGTGGACACGAGTCGTTAAGGAGGCCACGAGACTTTAGAGTAGCCACAAGTCGTTAAGGAAGCCAAGGGTCTTTAAGGTAGCCATGATTCTAATCAACTTGCTAACTAACCAACAGAACTGAACTGAACTGAGACGGAACAGAGACAGAACTGAAACTGAACTGAGATGAAACTGAGACTGAACCAAGCCTCAACTGAAAATGAACTGAAACTAACTATGTAACTAACTAACTGACTAACTGACTAACTGACCAACTGATTAACCAACTAACTAAGTCGCTAACTAAACTGTAATGAAACTAAGTAAAATAAATGACTTACTAACTGACAAACTAAATCAATTAACTAACTCGTAGCTATCTTAACGACTTGTAGAACAGAACTGAACGGAACTGAGACGGAACTGGGACGGAACTGAGACGGAACTGGGACGGAACTGAAACGGAACAGGGACGGAACTGAGACGCAACATTTAACGACTAGCCACGAATCGTTAAGGTAGCCTCGCATCATTAAGGTATCCACGAGTCGTTAAGATAGCTACGAGTCTTCAGTGTAGCCACGAACTAACAAACAGAACTGAACTGAACTGAGACGCTACCTTAACGACTAGCCACGAGTCGTTAAGGTAGCCAAAGTCTTTAAGGTAGCCACGAGTCTTATCAACTCGCTAACTAACCAACAGAACTGAACTGAAAATGAACGGAAACTAACTAACTAACTCACCAACTGATTATCTAACTGAGCAACTAATTATCTAACGAACTGGGTCGGAACTGAGACGGAACTGGGACGAAACTGAGACGGAACGTGGACGGAACTGAGACGAAACTGGGACGGAATTGAGACGGAACTCAGACGGAACTGGGATGGAAGCATCTGTTGTATAAGCATCTGTTAGAAATAAATCGAGTTGAAGAAATCATTCCTTCTGTGTGAAGCACATCTGAGCGCCAGTGATTACATTCCAGTATTTTTCAGAATATCCGTTGTGGAAAAAATTTCGCTGGATGGAATGGGCAAAGTCTAAGGGTCTGATAACCGAATCAATTAAGATGGATACAACGAGATATCTGAAATGTCTTTCACCGTTCAAGAAGTTCGCCAAGCACGTCGTTCACACAGATTTTTCACCTAAGGAGTCCAAGATAATTCAGTTTCCACTCCGTAAAAGTCTGGCACTTTTGCAAAAGCGTAAGTCCAACGTAATGTTCGAAGACAATTGCCGAATAATCAAAATTTCAGAAACAACGAAAACCGATAAGATGGAGAAGATGGAAAAAGGAGACAATGCGAGTGGAAAGATGGATCCCCACAGGGAGAAATCGAAGGAGAGAAGGATCATCTTGGAATCACCTTCAGACCCGACTGAATGGATCTCGTTTGATGACCTCTGCGGTCAGTTGATCAGTTTCAACATTTTCTACAAGACCTCCGCGTTTCGTCACAAGGCGAGAGTGTCCGACATGGAACTGAACGACATATCGGACGGCAGCAGCCCTAAGGACAAATCCAGTTCAAAACTAAATCTTAGGAGAAATGACGGTTCGTGGAACGACGTAATATGGCCGAAGACCGTGGAGGAGAGGGGAAACATACCTTTATACTTCTTCATAGATTCTTTGGACACCAAAATGCTACTCGTGAATCTGGCACAAGCTGGAGATGTTGAACGATTGGTACCTTTGGATGACGAACTCAGTGAACACAACTTTTTCTTCGAGTACGAGAGACTCTTCGGTGACAGGGTGAAGATGACTCAAGAGGACGCCGTTCTACAACCAAAAAGATTGAAACTGGATCGCCCGAGGATACACGGTGGTCTTAAATGTTCCCACGTGATATTTGAGAAATATAGATGGTACACTGCTGAGACGGGTAAGATGAAATTTTTCTTGAACACCTACGGGAGCTCGTCCGCTCTCTTAGAGTTGAAACCTGGAAGGCACGTTTTCAGAGTTTGGATTAAGAGTGAATTTTCATATTGCATAACGATCCTTGCTGATACTCGCTTCGATGTCGGCTGTTTCGAGCAGATTGTGGATGAGATGACAGACGAACCGATGAGAATGACACAGTTCACCCTCGACATTTCGGACTGCTTTGGACGCTTGGTCGGAGGTTTCGGAACTCCGCAGTTGGCAGAGCTTCTTCGTTCTTTCTACCGCAGCTATCTACCTAAAGATGTGAATGAAGAACTGACCAAGAGACAGAGACTGGTGGTACATGACGTATTTTTGAAATCTCTTCTGAGCTTCCTGCAACTGTCGCAAGAATTTTCCTCTCTGCAAAAGATGATAGAAGCTCTCCGTACCATATTTTTAGACAGGAATATTCGGATCCAAAGGCAAATTCATTCAATGAACCAAGAATTCAGAAAAGAAATGTTCCAGTTTCAGTCCCTGCAGGAGAAGATAATATGCGAGCGAGCGAGTACTAAACTGGTAGCATTTTTTAAAATGGTGCAAATGAAGATGCTCCTTAAGAGGCATCGTCCGGACAATCAGTATTTTTCGGAAATATGCGAAACGCTGAGGCGTCTTTACATTGAGAACTTTTCTCTGGATCAAAGAGACGAATGTCTTGGCAGCATCATTAGGAACTTCTTCAAAGATAAAAGAATGTCCGAATTTCTGACATTTTATGATGTCTATAAGGATTTCAAGTGGGACGTGACAGTACAGACGTATTCGGGAAGCTCGGAGTTAACCAGGGACTACGTGATTCTGTGTAGGTACATCCTGAGATGTCACAAGGACGTCGTCCTCTCAATACATCTCTTCTGCAGTCTGCTGCATTACGCCTTGAGGATAATCGACAATGACAACGGTAACGAGGTATACCGATTCACAAACCAAGTTTTTCCCAGAACCTACAAACCAAACATCTTCGGATATACGGTGATAGGTTTCGCTTGGTATAGAGACGTAAAGCTGGTCAACTGGAAATTGGCTGTGATCTCAGCGAAGACTACCACGACGAAATTCGACTTGGAGGAGATCAAAACAGTCACCACTACAACGTTCGACCATTACGTGCCCATCTGCAAGGATATTATAGGGAAACATTCCATCTTCGTGAGGGAAAACGTTATTTTCACGTTTAGGTTCTCATGTTCGTGCGAAAACGTCAAATTCAACGTAAGGCTGTTCGATCCCACTCAAAAAGTGATCGTCGATATGGTAGGCAGGGAGAAAATCATCATCCCGTCCGTTTTGCTGAGGTACACTTCAACACAAGAAATAATATATCATCTTCCTAAAACGAGGAGCAGTCGATCGTCGGGCAAAAACACCAGGCCCGATTTCAGGAAGAGCACGGAAAGGTCATCGGGAAGGAGGGAATCTCTATCTGCACGAAGGGTTAGTATTTTCATCTCGGTATATTTTTATGCCCAATCCTGGACAAAGATTGTTTCTCTTCTTCGATTTCCTCTGCTTCTGTTATTCAGATGATCATCAGCCAACATAGTCTATCAGATATGCTACATAGTGCTCTGCTTATGCTGTCAAGCGATTACTTTTTTATTATTATTATTATTATCCTGATACTCCTAGATCTTCTGTGAAGATCCCTGAGAAGCTTTTGCAGCTTGTGCGAGTTAGAAGTGCAGTTGGACAGGCTTTGCCATTACGATCTTACGTCACCTTAGGTCACAACGCTGTTAATTTTCGACCCAACATTGAAATGGTTGCCGAAACCTGTGCAACTACAAAATTTCGTTCTCACCTGAAGAAGATTTGAACCTTTCGTTTCCGAGCCCAATAATATAATCCATAATGATACATCTCACTTCCTTTTTTGTAGCTATTTCTCTCCTTAATCTTAAGAAAGATCCAGCTGCTTCAATTACCCATTTTATTCTGCAAAAAATAATTTTTCATTTCTTACGTGAAGAAGGACGAGATTGGAACGGAATTTGAACCTCAAGTATACAGTCTAGAGTTCCACGTGGTAGACAACTCTTGGCCCCTGACGAAGACTGAATGGGAGATCGTTAGGAAACTTAGGGAGGACATGTACTTCATTAATTCGAATGCAAAGGATACAGTCATACAGGAGTCCTCGTCTAAAAGTGGTCTGAAATCAGCGTGAGTTCTTCTATCATACTCGTTTTCGACCTTTTCCAATCTATAATATTTCAGGAAGGAAACGAGAAAGAGCATGCTCAGAAAAGTACAGTCCATCGAGAGACCTTGGTACCTTCTACAGTATTCTTTCAGGACCAATGCTCAATTCGCCCTTATAAGGGATAAATCGGAAGAGGATAAGGTGCTCGCCCTCAAAAAGTCATGGTACCAGATGGATCCGGACAGATATGCCAGATCCTTTGAACTAAGGTGGGTCACCGTGAACCACTTGGCCTTTATTGACAAATTATTATTATCAGGCAAAACTACCTAAAGCAGTACATAGATCCCGGTTGTCAATGTCCCGGAGAATTCGTCACCACAACTCCTGTGGCCTCACAGAGTAACATGTCTGACGTATCCTTCGAAACCAATACGAATTCCGGCGCGTTGAAGGGAGAGGAAGAAGACAATTCCGAGAGGACTACCAAATGTCCTAGATGGACGGAGGCGGACGTGCCTCCTTTCAATCTGAGCCCTTACTACAGACCGCAGTGTCCTTGTCCTTTAGATTTCAGGAGAAGGTGAGATTAGACGATCTCGTATGTACACATAAACTGATGAATGAAACACATTCAAATTAAGATTGACAGTTATGTTTTGAAACTAATTTCCGGCATATGTCCACCACGACTAGCTCTGAGGAAGGAGCCACAAGTCGTTAAGGTAGCCACGAGTTATTAAGGTAGCCCCGAGTCGTTGAGATAGACACGAGTCTTTAAGGCAGCCACGAGTTGATAAGGTAGCCACGAGTCTTTAAGGCAGCCACGAGTCGATAAGTTAGCCACGAGTCGTTACGGTATCTACGAGTCCTTAAGGTAACCAAGAGATAACCCCAAATAAAATAATACAGTGAGTTATGACGCATGATCTTGGGGGCCAATTAATTGGACCGTTTCTCGGAATAATGTTATCGCCAAATCTTTGTTGGAATCATCTTGTTGGAACCAAAACCCTTCTTGGTCGATACCATTCAAATTTTGAAACAATTAATCATCGATCTGTAACGAGCACCATTCACTACTGTACAATTAGCTCCAGCATCGTTTTCAAAGAAATATGGGCCGATGATGCCTACAGCGTGTAAAGCACACCATAAAGTGCATTTTGGAACCTGCAGAACTTCTTGAGGATTGTTTTCAACCAGAAATGAGCTTCATCATTAAACACAATTTTACGATAAAAAAGTGGATCAACTTCAAGCTGTTCTAGGGGCCCAACCAGCAAACAAACGCTTATTATGGCCAAATAGCTTGAGTTCTTGATCCAGTTGGATCTTGTATGGGTGTAGACCAAGATCTTTACGCCAAATTTTCCATGTGGTGGATGCACAGCGTCCAACTTGTAGTGAACGTCGACGAATAGACAAATCTGGATCATCATTAATACTATGACTTACAGCAGCGTTATTTTCTTCTGTACGTACAGTTCTTTGTCTTGTTGTTGTTACATCGAGTAGAGAAAATGTTGTCCGAAATCTATCGATAGTTCGACGAATAAGCTGCTCTGATGGACGATTATGTAAATCGTAAATTTCACGAAGTGCTCCATAAGTTTGGCGAATAGAATATTGATTTCGAAACTAAATTGCAACATTATGTAAACGTTGTTGCGGCGTGAGTCTTTCCATGATAATTTGTCAGTGCTTACTGAACAGAAATGTCAAAACAACCTTCTTTCAAATCACAGTTATCCTTATCGAAAGTTCTATCACTGTGAAAAGAAAAAACACCCGATATATTGAAATAAAAAGTTATGTTATTTTAGGTCTTCCTAATGATCGTTGGCTTGATGGTTGTTCGACCTCAGCAATATATTTTAATCAGTTTTGATCCACCTTTCTACGTGGTCACATCACTTTCTTTTTCTCCTATTATTATCAGAAAGGTATGTTACATTGAGAAAAAATATTGACAATATATTAGCAAAATGACATGAAAACTATTTGAAAAACGTAATTCTGACAATTAAAACCAAATTTCAATTAAATTAGGAGAGGAATTTCATAATGATTAACAGTTTTGAACATTGTATACAAGATTTAAGATCCAAGATGCTTTTGGCATCAATAAATTTGTAACAAGATCTGAGGAAAAATCGTTTTTGATTTTTTAAGATTTTATGTAACAAACTTTTTTTACAATTGATGTAAGGCAATCGTGTTAGAATAGTCTACTGCTTTTTGCAATACACTCCATTGGATATCCCCGAATGTCACATAAACAGATTGCGTTAGATTGCACCCGTTAAACCTCATTTTATTGCAACATGTACAATTACTTTATCTTCCTGGTAGAATGCTTTATCGATTCTGTTTTATAATTCTTCATTCAGAAAATACATAGGTTGTCTTTCGACGCATTCTACCGCTTTTATCTGCAGATGAAGCTAACAAGTTTAGTTAAGTATCGTTTTTACTTTAGTCCAGGTTAAAAATTTTTTTTTTAAATCTCAGAGTAGTGAAGACAGAGCAGGACCACATAACAGACAGAGAAGAAAGACTACGTATGATAAAAGAGTACAATGACTCCCTGGCCAAGAAGAAGCAGGATATGGAGCTTTGGATCAACGAGAGTAACGAGAGGAAGACATTGGTGTTCCTCTGGTACACAGATTGCCGTAAGGCATCCGACAGAGTCTTTCAGGAAAATCAAGTAATGCGGCAAAATTTTTTCGACAAATGGGCCGTCGATTTGTTGCCTCCTCCAAAACCGGAGAAGAAAAGGAATGGAAAAGCCAACAGATAGAAAAGAAGAAGAAACGAGTAGAGAAATTTCCATTGCAGATCTGATGTTCCGTTATATTTCTAATTGATTTAATCCCTCATTGATGATGAATATAATTCATTGAAACGTTTCATAGTAAATAATCTGGATATTATCATTACTAGTCATATTATCAGTTCTAGAAATCGAGACAGTGTAACATACATCTGTATAACTCGAAGAAACTCGAGTTCAAGGTTTTGTTAATCGCAGAAGCAAATTGCAGAAATGCGCACGTTTCAAACTGATTGGTTTCGTCAGTGACTCCAAATCTGTCAAACGCTATACACAGAGACACTCTAATATAAATAGAAACTGATTTAGAAAATAAATTTAATTAAATCAATTAATTCAATTTAATTTAGAATTTAAAAATGTGAGATGCTACTGTGATAGCGAAACAATTGTTGCGTTATAATAACAAGAAAAATTTGTGAAAATCAGAATAACTTTATTTAATATGAATTCTCATCAAGTAAATACTGATTCGGATGAACATTTGAGATGAATTCGTTTGAATTGGGGATGTAAAATGAGAAAAACTAGTTTCGTCGTCTACTGCGATTTCATAATAATTTCTAGGAACTGTGTGTTTTGTCTGACCGAAGATGAAAGTCCCGCTCGATTCTCCTTCGGGACGTTAAATGTGATCACAATGAACTGATGAAACGGCCGTTTGAGCATGTAATGTTCGAATTAGTTTTTCGATGAATCATTATTTTTTCAATTACGTTCCTTTATTGCTTTTTCAGCGTGGCATACGTGCTTCATGCTTATTTAATATCCTGCCTAATGGCGCCGTCAATATTCCACCGAAATGGGCTGGGATAGATTAAATTTTATTATTACATAAACAGGAGTTCGTTCGCCGCCGAGTTACGAGTTTTCCCCCTCGATAGATAGTTTCAGGCTCTTGAAGCAGGAGGACTGAATTATTGAGGAAATAGCGCTGATATGAAGCTCTTCTCAGATATGACGAATTTTAAATTGCAACCTTCTAGCTTCCCCATTTATAAATTGATCAACTCGAAACATGATGACAATATACCGAAAAAAAAATCAATTCATTTTGCCAGCCAAAGGAACTGGGAGAATAGAATAAGAAATTACTTTGTTGTCTATCACTTTTTATTAACTGAATATACAATGACTCAAGTTTCGTAGGGTTTCGTATATTTTCAAATTAAATAAAACAAATTATATCCGAACTATTATACAGAGTGTTTCACGAATGATTGTACAGGCTTTCAGGGCAGATTTTGGTGAGTCTGAATCAGTGCTCGAAATATGTCTTGACTATATTAGTTTAAGAGATACAGGATGTTTTATGTATTTTATCGAAAACTTTCAATCGGCATAACTCTTGAACGCCTGCATGGATCTTCATGAAAATTTGAGGGAATGAGTATAGGCCAATGCCTAATACTTGCACCCAATCACTTGTCGATAGCGCAGGTCCGGACTGAGAAAATTATATTCTTTATCCCACATCTTGTAAAAGACCCTGTACATCGAATTTTCGAAAAGTGAATTTCTCCTCAATTCTTCCTACAATGAATACTCTTTCAAACAAGCCTATTAGGATCAATGACACATTTCGCATCAATATTTTATGAGCTATTGAATATTTGGAATTTTCGATTCATAGACACACGCATACAAAACGAAATGCTTTTCGACATCTTATTTACACTTTAGCAAATAAATTCTTTATTATTATACCCCTTCCCCCATCAATTTTTGTATGTGATTTGTTCTCGAAAATTTCCCTATTTCTTTTTGACACCTGTTAGCTCTTGTATTGACTGTTCTGCAGCTTTCATTAGCCTTTCTTTCTAGTCCACTATTTATCTTCTCACATGCTGCTTGAATCGATCTGAAGTTTAAGATATCATTTATTTTTAATGCTATGTGAAAAATCACAGCAGAAATTCGTTTACTCTGAATTCAACCCATTTCAAAATCTAAGTGGCTCATGCTAAGAATTTTGACATTTCAAACCATTGTCGGGTAAATATTGATATAGAAAAATACGCAAGTGGTAGTTGTGTTTTCATAAAATTTTCACTAAGGGAATTATCGAAATGCCATCATTTATGAATACTGAGTATACATATGTTGGTAGTTTATGGATTTTGTAAGTGCAATCAATGGTCATAAAGCTGCTAGGGAATATCGAAACCTGTATCCGGATCGTCGAATTCCTAACCACCAAACATTCGAACATGTTAATCTCTCACTTCGTCAGTAAGTAAACGAGAAAGAGCAAGTTCGATGGTGAATCATGAAGAGATAATAGAAGCTGTCAAAGAAAATCCCTCAACCATCACTCGGCGTCTAGGTTCAGTTTTAGGTTTGCCACATTGTCAGGTCTGGCGAGTTCTGCACCGTGAAAAGTGGCATCCATTTCATTTACAATCCGTCCAAACCTTAGAACCAGGCGATAAACTACCGAGGCTTCGATTTTGCAGATGGGTCTTGCGTTACCAACGAGCTATCTTCAGAACGATTTTTATTGATGAAGCGACTTCACAAAAGATGGCATTTTGAATGTTCGCAATGTACATATTTGGTCCAGACTAAATCCGAAATTGACTAGGAAACGCAATTCACAACATCCTTTCTCAGTCAGTATTTGGTGTGAGATTTACAATAATCGCCTAATCTATATATATATATTTGTTGAAGGCTTCGGCTTGTGCAAAACTTCGAGAACTGGGGTTTGCCAAAGGTCCGTCTGCACATGTAATAATTTTATTTTTGAAACGTGTTGCTTAAACATTTCGATGGATTCCAGAATATCTATTTTTTTGCTTTTATTCAGTTTGAAAATGTTATAAATACTACGAAACTAGAATCTGTATATTTATTTAATAAAAAGTGATAGAAAACGAAGAAATTTCTTATTTCATTCCATTTGAAAATAAACCATCACAAAGTAACGGACTACTTCGTCCGTTATTTGAACTGGAAGAACTTATGGATAAAGGGCAGCCAACTAAAAGGAAACAAAGCCATTTTTACGAAATGCGTATATTTTTTTATTCATATTTCATTTCCGGTAATTTAGACTCGACTACTTTCACCTCCGAGAGAGGGTAAAAATCACATCAAAATATTTAAATAGCGTTGGAGATCGAGTAAGATTTCTTCCAGTATTTTGGAATTCTCTTCGTAATAGTTCTAAACTTTTACAGTTCTACCAAATACTCACTAAAAATTTAGATTTTTATTTTGATACTAATCTGCAAAAAATCAAAAACTCTAGATGAGTACTCGAATAGTGCGTATTTCTTGCTATTTCATTACGTTCAATTGTTCATTTGTTTATAATTGAATGGATTAGCACTAGCTTGTTTAACATAACCTTAGAGCATATAACTAAAAACAATGAAAATTCTCAAGTCCGATTAGTGCAATCGTCTGTGCTAAGGGATAAAAGATAAGGGTTACGATAAAAATATTTTATTACTTTTGGTCCGTAGCTGAATAAATTGAATGGTACAACTGAGTTATCTTATTTACCTTTATTGGATCTATTCTTCGACTGGGGATCCAGTAGTTTTACCAAAAGTAATAAAAAAAATTCATTGTGCTCTTATCTTCAAACAGAAATCGTTTAAATACAGTATGTTACCAAATTTCAGACTGATTTTTTATGAGCATTCGAAGAAGTTACTATGTAAACGAAACGTGTTATGTGAGCAACTTACAATAATAAATAAAAATCAACATATATATGTGTATTATTTACTTAAAGTATGAAAATATTTGTCATCGCCTACAGTAACCTACAGTAACGATAAAGAGCTCTACGCCAATGCTTTTTCCCGACCCAAGATGTTACTGAAAGTTCGAAAAACTATATTCATGTATATAAGCGGACGGAGAGACACGATGAGGTATAGTGGAGATAAATCATCGAACAGCATCATAACGAATAGTTCAGTAGATTTGAATTCTGTGTAGAAATGAATTATGTGTGAATAATTCAACTCTGTGACTATAATTAAAATGAGTTTCCACCAAGTAAAGACCGAATCTATCAAATATCTGTGACTATACTTTGTAGAGTGGCGAACAAATTAGTATCAAAAAATAAAATTCTCAGGTTTTGTAATTGAAATATGAGAATTTTCAAAAACCTGTTCCAATTATTATCAACTTCCAAATAGTAACTAAAACAGTTCGGAAATTGGGCCACATTGCGCTTTAAAGTAGCGAATTCCCAGAAAAGAAAACGAACATGAATAACCGGGGGTTACTCCTGACGACAGCTGAAAGATAAGTGGCGCATAGAGGAAAGCACGAAGGTGATTTTGATGGGCTTAATGGCCTCGTCACCGCTATTTAGGCCATTTCCCTCGCCAGTGAAATCGGAAGCGAATCAACTTGGCCTTGGTTCAATGAACTAAAACACTTATTTATTGCTGTTGATCGTGCTTATCGCGATTTCCAGCATCCAGAGGAATTTCAGGGCCGTAGTAAGCGATATTACAACGCAATCTCGTTACTTTGCTACTCTCCTGTTCTTGGAATAGGGCAATGATAAGCTGATTTTCTCTTATTTATAAGATGAAAATGTTATTCTAGCATCACCTCGATCATCAAAAGTAGAATACTTTTTTGAACCTTGCATAGAAGGAAATTATTTTCAGATATTAATGTTTCCACCATAACTATTTGGTAATTGATCATAATCAAAACAAGTTTTTACAAGTTTCTGTGTTTTACTAAAAAAAAAATTCAAGTGTTTATACAGGTTCGTAAAGCCAAATTTTAATGTAAGAATATTTAAAGCATAAGACAGAGAACTCCGACCGCCCAGTCGAACATTGGAATTATCGAAAGATGTGCGCGTTATGATATTGAAAACTCCAGTGTATATATAACTCGAAAAGAATGCTCTTCTACCTCACAGAGATGTAGCCCTTGTGGGGAGTTGAACACCTCATTTTGTTCATTGTAGCCAAACCTATTATAAAGAGATGATCTCATATCTTTGAGCAGATTAGGCATAGTGGGTATTTTGGGACAAAGTTTGATTATTTTTAACCTTAATTCAACAAGATTTGTAGCTCTTTTCATCTCATCTGTATAAATTGAGTTTTTCAGATATCAGAAAAAAATCAATGGGAAATAAATCCGGGGATCTTGATGGCCATTTGATCGTGCCATTCGTAGAAATTACACGATCCGATAAAGTGGTTCTGAGATATTTTGTGACTGTTCATGCGTAGTGACTTGAACAACCATCCTGTTGAAACCAGATATCATCGAAACTGATTGGGAGTTGTCGGAATAATTTGGTTTTGTAACAGCTCCAGATATTTGATGATTGGTTAGTCTGCACTTTATAACAATGGTCACCATTTCTTTTCAAATACTGAATTGTTTCAGCCGTTACTATTTGGTAGTTGATCATAATTAAAACAAATTGTAGAAATTACTATGTTTCACTACCAATAAAAAGATATATTACACATTTTGTTGTGACTCGAGATTCTGGAAATGAACTATCCCATCATCAAACAACTTGTCGGGAGTCTGAAAACATTTGGAAACCTTTGAATCGATAGTTTTTGAGTACAGAATATAAAAATTATAACCTTTTCAAAATTATACGACCGGTAATCTTCCAATATGTCATGTCGCCTTCTTTACGATCAAGAAGCCGCCGATTAGAGAAGATATCGAGGTAAACCTTCTAAAAGGAATTTTTTTCAAGATAAGTCGATGCATGAAGGTTCATTAAGAACACAGATCGGTTATCTTATCGAACGAGTCTATCGCCGACCGTAACTACAAGCCGGTAGCCAACATCTGCTTCCCCGCTCTGATAGATTATTTATTTTCATAACAGAGAAATAGGTGTGCACTGCTTGTGGACTATCGCACTGATGATACCGTGCAGGCAGGCTTGCATCGGTTTTTTTTTCGATCGATCTCTTCATTTGCATATCGCGTTGCTAAGATTGCAGAAGTTATGGCCAAACGGCGGGGGGTTTACGGAGACGTTTTTGTTCGGTGATCATTAAGTCGATAATTATACGCGAGATAAAAAAATACGAAATGTGCGAGTTGTGTTGTCATAATATTAATAACCCTTTACGGTTAAAACCAGTTTTTAGAATTTACTATAATATATTTTATTACCAAAAAATTATTACCATTTAAAGGGGAAATCGGGAATGATTGTGTGTTTTTTTTAAGTAGGTTCACTATCGTAGACTAGGCTTCACTATAAAATAATACTTTATAACTTCAAATCAGACTTCTAGAAATATACAGTAGGCAAATAATCAAAAACTAAAGCTCCCAGATATCTGTGTGGATAGCTCAGTGAGAGAGCATCGGACTCGTGACTGGTAGGTCCGGGTTCGAATCCTGTTCGGATGGAAAAGAAATTTTCTAATAAGATAAATAGAGTTTAATACTTGATAGAAGGTATATAAAATTATTCAAATATTTTAATATTAGCCTTCTACATATTTATTTTCAAAAAATTATATTCAATAATTATAACTTTAAGAATTAAATTGAAATAATGTCACATAAGTACCACTTATATCAAACGACATATAAAATAAACATTCATTATAAGACATCCAAATGATATAACAAAATTCAATAAATAAAAGTTGTTAACCAAAATTCTATAAATTAAATATTTTGAATAGACAAAATTTCTGCTGATCAATCTTATGAAAACAAATATCTTTCAAAAATGTTTTGAGAGAGACTTTGCTTCGTCAGTATTCAAATAATTCATATTCAATAAAATATAACATCAAACAACAGAAGATATAATATTTACTTACCCTTCAACAATTTAGAAACCTTCTGGTAAATGAACACTGAAAAATTTAAATGTAGTGTAAGGTTAACTATAAATAAATAATTCTGTGGTTTACCCTTGATCTAAAAGATTGAAAGACAATTTAATGGCCTCTGTTATAGCACAAGGACTATCTGTATAAAGAATGCTAAGGAAACCAAATGACTATTATGAATAAAATAACATAAATAGAGGTTAATACTTGATAGAAGGTATATAAAATTATTTAAATATTTCAATATTAGGCTTCTACATATTTAATTTCGAAAAATTTAATTCTTGAAGTTATAATTATTGAAAATAATTCAATTAAATATGTAGAAGGCTAATATTAAAATATTTAAATAATTTTTTATACCTTCTATCAAGTATTAGCCCCTATTTATATTATATTATTCATAATATATAATTATTTGGTTTCCTTAACATTCTTTATACAGATAGTCCTTGTGCTATAACAGAGGCCGTTAAATTGCCTTTTAATATTTTAGATCAAGGGTAAACCACAGATTTATTTATTTGTTGTTAACATTACTCCATTTAAATTTTTCAGTATTCATTTACCAGAAGTTTTCTAAATTGTTGAAGGGTGAGTAAATATTAGTTGTTGATATTTTATTAAATATGAATTATTTGAATACTGACAAAGCAAAGTCTCTCTTAAAACTTGTTTTTCAGTAATATTTTTATATATCTTGAGATTTTATAGAAAGTAACTTAGTTAGATATCCAATAACATTGAATATTCTAAGTAAGATAGTTTTATGATGAAATTCTTTAGATTATGTTAAACATTTTTGAAAGATATTTGTTTTCATTAGATTGATCAGCAGAAACAAAATTTTGTCTATTCAAAATATTTAATTTATAGGCTTTTGGTTAACATTTTTTATTTATTGGATTTTGTTATATCATTTGGATATCTTATAATGAATGTTTATTTTATATGTCGTTTGATATAAGTGGTACTTACATGACATTATTTTAATTTAATTCTTGAAGTTATAATCATTAAATATAATTTCTTGAAATTAAACATGTAGAAGGCTTATATTAAAATATTTAAATAAGGATAATAATAATAAATAATAATAATCTGTTCACATAAATGTCCACAATTATTAGGAACTAAATTAATTATCCAATAGCTGTTATATATTCTTCAATATACAATTTTAAAGTAGAAAATACACTAATCTTGATATTAAATATTGATCAGCTGATGATCTACTACTTATCAACGGGTTGTTCGGATTCTTGCTCTTCACTGAAGTCCAAAGCTATATCTTGAAATTCTGAATCACTTTATTCAAAGCACGTCGTCAACCGAGTATCAGTTTTGAATTTCTGAAGGTATACACGCATATACTTGTATATGAGGTATATACTTAATACGTCTCTATTGTTTAAGCTACTGGTCTTTCTGCTTCAAATAATTACAGTTTCTATCTTGGCTGAAATTATTTCAATTAGGTCGATTCCTCTTCAGTTCTTTCACGTGGAAAAATATCGTTTAAGTGAATTCATTCCAAGCTACATCTACCTCCGTAGAAAAATGTCTTTCGTTACACTGGAACATCGCGCCGGTGAAATGAAAGAGCGGGTGCTTTTCATCTAAAGAGCCTAGCAATTTGAAATTCAAATGAGTGTTCAAAAAATAATTTCCCGCCTGACTCTGTCTCTTCCCTAATCTTTTGGAGCTTTGACTCCGGAAGATGGAAATATTTAAGATGAAATGTTATCTGCTGATTGCTTATTTAAACGGTTTTCCGATGAAATTTTCAAACGTTTCTAATGGGGGCTTACAGAGGCGAAATGGTCCTGGAATAAATTATGCCATAATTTGATTTCGAACGGAAAAGCATAATTGAATATTTAGGAGATATATTGAATTTCTCGATAGAAACGGTATGTTTTTTTCTTTAAAATTAAAACAAATTGTAGAAATTACTATGTTTTACTACCAATAAAAAGATATATTATACACTTTCCTGTAACTCGAGTTTCGGTAAATGAACTATCCCATCATCAGACAACTGAAGACCTAATAGTGGTACAAAGGTATTTAAACAAAAGTGATAAATATTTTGAATATTTCAATAGATTCTAGGTAACACCTTATAGTGATACATAGGTTTACAAGCGGAACGTGATAAAAAACCGGGTTTAAAAGGAGGAGCCTTCTAACAGATATCGGAATGTCTTCAATCGACCAAGAAGGTTGTTAAATAGATGGTACCCATTTAAATATCTCAAAAAATTTTTGGGGTTACATAGCTCCGTACAGTCATTCATTATTTTCACATTATTTTGTTGTATATCTCAAATATTTGGATTTACATAGCTCCGTACAGTAATTGATTATTTTTTTCATTATTTTCATTGTGAACGAATTTGAAATTATCAATAATTAAGTTTCTTATCTTTTGAATCTACATGTAAAATTTTCTTAAAATTTTCTTTTGTCGAAAGGAATTACAGTTTTCTAAAAAATGAGTGGCAAAAGTTGAATTTATGTTTACTTTTGATTAAATTCATTTTATGTTCGTTGAAAAAGGTTTTAAACAGATGTCACTTTTAAAATATCTCAAATCTTTTCGATTTACATAGTTCCGTACAGTCATTCACTATTTTTACATTATTGATATTGTGAACTAATTGAAAATTTCAACAGATACTAGATAATCGAGTTTCTTCCCTTTTGATTCTACATGTAAAATTTTAAGATTATCTTTTGTCGGAAAGGAATGACCGTTTTCTAGACAATGAGTGGCAAAAGTAGAATTTTGTTTATATTTATAATGAATGACTGTACGGAGCTATGTAACCCCAAAAATTATTTGAAATATTCAAATGGGTACCATCTGTTTAACAACCTTCTTTGTCGATTGCTGAAACAATTCAGTATCTGTTTTTTTCTTGTCAGCCCTATTTACAATGATATCTTAAATATCATACATATTTAACTTCACTACAAATTATAGTTTTGTGTAACATTTTTTCTCAAAATCTTTTTGAAATTAAATTGAATAAATAAATAACTTATGACACACAGTTTGAATTCAGTAGACATAAAGAATTAACACCCATTACACAGCACCAAAAGGAATGAAAGAAATTATGAAATATTGATATTATATAAATTCAATTCAAAATTAACAAAGTGAAAATATAATTAGAGTATCTGCAGGAAGTAAAACTTTTATTAGACAAATGTCGCACTGAAGAAGTTAATAGAAGTGAAGCTCTGAAGTGAATGGGGTGTTATGATATAGCTTCTATCTCTCAATTCGGAGGCGGCGTTTCGCTGCGAACTTGCGCACCTAAACTCATCAGATAGGCGTGGTACGCAAGTCTGCCTATGCCGCCAGTGACCTTGTTCTACGTTGGAACGTCAGTCGTTGAACCCGGCAAGGATTGTGAGTTCGGTATAATCTGAAACTGATCGCGTCCTCTATATGCTACGCCGGGAAGCTGCGGCAGAGCAGAGCAGAATTCTATATTATAAGACTGATGAGACTAAAGAAACAACTTTATCGTGAAAATCGATCCAACAATGAACCAAGCCTTAAAAGAAGAATGAACAACCTCATCACAGAATGATACTGCACTACAGATCACACAAGTACGTAGAAGCATGCAGAGAAATAGAGGAACAGAAAGGAAAAATATATTGGAGAACGATTAAGAAATTGTCAAAATATAACACACATAACCTGACGAGCTGGATCCAAGTAAATGGTAGAACTCCAACAACCGACGAAGAGATTACACACGCCTTCAAAAAACATTTCTAGGAAACATTCAAGAAGTCCACCAACAAAGAAAAAAGAATACTGGTATTATTATAACTTTTCTTAGACCCAACCAGATCCCGAATACCAACCAATTACAAGGTCCTAAAGCATGGAAAAAACACGACTCCTGGCTGGAGACAAAAATGAGGATAACCAAAATTTCGAGGAATATTGAATAAAAGAGTCGCACGCGTTATGAATTTTTCATTGATCTGAACAGACATGAATACACTAAAAGTTTGTTGAAATAATAGGTTGAGGAAATAATTTCATTATTTTTGCGTGAACTTCAAGGCTTCATTTAAAACGTGCCGGATTGTCCAATTTGGGTTTGCACCGTTTTGTTTTATAATTTAATGCTATTTTAAAGGTAGCTTCGTAATGCCTCTCTTATAGGAGTCGTGGTCCTTATTGGCGTTTTGCAATGCGAGAAAAAGTTAATCGCTTGGTGCCAGGTCCGGACTATTCAGTGAATGCATTAAAACTTCTCAAGTAAGCTCGCGGAGTTTCTGACGAGTCACTACAGACAGGCGTGGCCTGGCGTTGTCCTGATGGAAAACAACACCTCTTCTTTTGGTCAATTCTGGACGTTTCCGCTCAATCGCTAGCTTCAAACGGCCCAGTTATTGATAGTAGAGATACGAGTTTAGTGTTTGGTCATATGGAAGCCACTGATCCATTCCAGTCCCACCAAATGCACAGAACGTTCCTGGACGTTAGTCCTAGTTTGACAAAAGTTTAAGTACAATATTGTCGTATGTGACCTACTTCTCATCTCCAGTCACCATCCGTTCAAGAAATAGGTCGATTTCATTCCGTTCGGTCAGATAGAAATTCGATCCATCATGTTTTTTGGTGTTAATTGGTGTGGCACCCAAACAACGAGCTTCTGTTTGAATCCAGCTTTGCGCAAATGGTTTGAAACTGTTTTTTTTATGGTTGATCTTTAGCTCCTGGGAAATGCTACGACCTACTTACATGTCGATGAACTTCATTGAATTTTCAATCTTCTTTAAAAGATTTGCATTGGGTTGAAAACCTGACGAAGCACCGTTATCTAGGAGAAAAGTGTCTAGAACGTGATGCATCCTAACTCTAAAGGCCACTGAGTTGTTATCTCATATAATTCAGAAGACGTCTGTTATTTCGATGACTTCATTCGAATGGTTGAAGAAAATTGTTCCCTACATTATTCGGATGTGAGTATTTTAATCAATCCGAAAGGAGAAATTAAATCGAATAATAAAATATTGTGGCGCCTCTAATGTTCCGATGTTCGATTTTCTCTTTTGGCCGTTTCGATGCGCATCAACATCGTGGCACATAGGACAAGGCTGGCGAATTGAGTTAACTGTATCAAAGTTCTCACTCCTACTGGCCGACAGGCAATCAAGAACAGAATCCCTCATAAGAAACTGAGTCGTGTCCCACATTTTCCACGTCCATTTGCATTCAAACGACGTAATCCCGTTAAAATGGCGGATATATCTCTTGTGTGGGATCTTACTATGTCACGAATGCCGAAACTGGGATCTACATTATCGCACACTATTCGTAACCGCGAGAATCTTCCTATATTGGACACAAATTTCTTCGGACTGGTTATATTTGTTTTCATTTTGTATTTGTCAGTTTGACAAAACCTTAATAAAAATAAACTGTCATTGGTTTCCTTCCAAGGTTGCTTGAATTCAACTTGACTATCTATGTTCGCGATCTCTATCAATCGGGGACGGTTTTTTGTCGAAAATTGAAGCCTTATTGTAAAAATTCGATATACATTCTGTCAAGAAAGTACCGGGAATTATCGATTTAAATCTGGGGGGGCAATGAGGCAGGTAAATTTTTTTTTTCCTAGGTTGGTACCACTGTCCTTAATAACTATGCCAAGCTTGAGCGGGATCTGTCAACTAGTGTGTTTGCAACAGCCGATTAAGTCAGTCGATGTCAGAGTGCGTGCCGATTTTTACTATGGGTGATTACGTTGAGCAAAGAATTTGTTTAAAGTTTTGTGTTGCAAATGAATTTTCGTGTGCCGATGCATTGAAAATGTTGCAAAAGGCCTCTGGTGATAAAGCTCTATCGAAAACTCGTGCATATCAGTGGTACAGAGCCTTCAAGGACGGTCGTGAAGTGGTCGCCCATCGACGGCTTCGATCGAAGATAACGTCGATAAAATTAAGGAAAGGGTGCTGGAAAACCGTCGTACCAGCTTGAGAGAGATAGCACATGATCTTAAGATATCCCACGAGTCCGCACGTACGATTTTGATTGATATTTTGGGCATGAGAAAGGTGGCCGCACGACTCGTACCGAAAGACCTGAATTTTCTTCAAAAACGTCATCGCGAACAGGTTGCTTCAGACATGCTGGATCGCTGTAATTCCGATTCTACATTCATGGAACGCATTATAACTGGTGATGAGACCTGGGTCTACGAGTACGATATGCAAACAAGCCAGCAATCATCGGAATGGTTGGCAAAAAATGAGCCGAAACCGAAAAAACCACGCCAAAGCCGCTCGAAAATGAAGGTGATGCTCATTGTTTTCTTCGATATCCGTGGCGTGGTGCACTACGAATTCGTTCCAGAGGGTCAGACGGTAAACAAGGAGTATTACCTAGGCGTTATGAAACATTTGCGTGAGCGTATCCGTAAGAAGCGGCCAAATTTGTGGGCGAACAACTCATGTATTTTGCATGACGATAACGCGCCTTCTCACCGAGCTACGATTGTGACTGACTTTCTCGCCAAAAACTCAACAAACGTGCTTCAGCAACCACCGTATTCGCCGGATTTGGCTCCTTGCGACTTTTTCCTCTTCCCAAAACTAAAATTGCCCCTTCGTGGCACCCGTTTTGATTCGATTGAAGCCATAAAACAAAATTCGGCGCGAGAGCTAAAGTCCATCCCGGAAAGCGCCTATAAAAAATGCTTCGATAATTGGAAGTGCCGTTGGCATAGATGTATTGGAGCGAATGGAGCCTATTTTGAAGGCGACCCAATAAATTCTGACGATTAAATGTAAAAATGTTGTTTTAATTGAAAATTCCCGGTACTTTCTTGACAGAGTAGTACATTCAAATTTCAAAGTACTGTCCCTCGTTTAAGAAAATTATTACTTCTGTGTGTAAAGCACCTAATGTTACTGAGCATATCTGTTATTGTCTCGTACAAAAAGTGAATTTTGAACAGAGGCCACATCAGAAATGTCATAGTGACAGGAGAATATATGTTTAATATTCTATGACAAATTGACATCGCTAGTGAGGCGTCCAGTTCTCATTCTCTCTCGCTTCAACTCTGGTCCTGTTCGGTCGATACTCGACCATGTCGACAATCGGCATTCATTTTGTACAGTTATAACCTCAAATTTTCATTACCTGCATTTGTATCATATAAGCAAATAAATTTGTGTTAAAACGCAAGTGTTTATAATCAAAAATTAGGAGGCAACTCCACAATATCCAAGAAGGTCTCAACGATTCAAAAATATTCTGTGTTCGACCGAAACCAGTGTTGACATGATCAGCTGAATTCGCCCGTGCGCGTAGAGCTAGTTCATGAATAATTTCAGACCTTTCCTAGAAAGACATTAGAAAAATTCTTGTCGGTACAGTATCTTAAAGGTACCGTTGCCGTTCGTCCGAAAAAGGCGTGTAAATGCAGAAGAGATATAAGAAGCAAGGACCACGATGTCATTAGGTCGACTCTTGTATCAGCAGGAACAACGGACCAGGCCAATTATTTCGATCACGAAGGACGCAAATATCAGAGTACTTCACAGCGAATACGTGATATGAGCTGCGCTACAACAATAGACTCGGTTCAGAGCGAATTATGCTAAACTTAATCACTTCGGTATTTGGGAATTGCCTTACGTGGCTCCATGGACCGTGAGAAGAGTGTCAAGTGTGACAGATATTATAACATAACTCCTTCCATCGTTGAAATGTACAGGCTCTGCTTCGTCCCCGTTTAATAATATGCTCTTAATTTTGGTTTCATTATTCCTTATTTAGTGTTGGTACTGGCAACCCAAAAAAAAAAAATAATTAATTCATACGTGTAATAAATTAAGTCTCGACTACGCAAACTCGAGTCTGCTCTATAAACCTTGCGGTATCAAGAGGAAGATCAGAGCCCTAATGTCAACAGCTATTCTGTGTTCCCAAACTAAGAAGCAGATATCAACCAAGCAAAACGCAACAGTAACAATGGAACAACCAAAAGGCGCAGATATATAACCAGTCAAGACCCGAGAGTGCAAGCAATACGCGACAAACACGTACACGTGCAACTACAGAGATCTTCGACCAAAAACACCCAGGGTAAGTCAGAATATTTCCCCTCATGTTGTAGTTTATAAAATCTCTTATTGCGTTATTCATAAAAATTATCTCCATTCTTTAGGAACCGGTGCGAACCGAATAAATTTACAATCCGAACTTGCTATACAGGGAATTAACACAGGAACATTCAGGCTCGCTCAACGAAATCAACGACGAAAATAAATTCCAGAACATCCTGATTGAGGAAGAAACAATTTCGTGACCTGTCAATTGTACATAAAAAGATGAATTCAATGAATTCTCATCTCATTAATGAGGAGTATGAGCTATGGTAATAAAAAGTTCTACAAATTTAGACAGTGTAACATACATCTCTATATATATATATATATATATATATATATATATATATATATATATATATATATATATATATCTTCAAATTTAGCGACTGAAGATTTGGCAAATACACCTATATTCGCTAGAAACAGAAGCAATAAGGTCTTAATCATACAATCGTCATCTGGGGCATTCAAATATACATACAAGACATACCTTTGCAAGCTAATTCAAATAAATAAATGATATTTTCACGTTACAAACGCAAAAAAATCATTCCTCATGCTCAAGTCAGACCATAATATGCCGTAAAGCTTGTAATAAGTATATTCATATACAAATAAATTAATTCATTTACTAATCTGTACCAAATATCATTAATAAGGAGGGTGATCTATGGTAATAGAAAGTTCTTATTAATGATATTTGGTGCAGATCAGCCGAATTGATTTATTCGAATATTTATATGTTAATTATGAGCAGTACGGCATATTTGGTCTGACTTGAGCATGAGAGAAGTTTTTTCTGCGTTTGTAACGTAAAAATATCGCGAGTACATTTCTTTTCTTGCATAAACTCGCAAAGGTATGTCTTGTATGTATATTTGCATGCCCTAGGTGGCGCTAGTGTATGATTAATACCTTAGTATTTCTAAGTATAACGAATATAGGTACTTAACAGTAATCAACGAAACCTTATCCGGTTTGTTTGAGTATAGGATTATTATACAGATGTATGTTACTCTATCTCGATTTATATAATGAATTTGTGGATTTCTTCAAGACTGATTCGATTAAACATTGTAGAACTCTCTATTACATAGCTCACACAACTTATTAATGATAACTACCGACCCAGCAGATCGTTCTCCAATGTTCCACTTCCTAACAGACGAATTGCTATTATTGAAGAATTCGATTATCTTTTTTAATTCAACGCAGATTAATCATTTAGTCGATTATGTCATTTGGAAGTAATGATAGAGTAGGTATCACTTCGGTCGAAATGACTTCGTGCAACGATCTCAGTGTAATCTATTATTTTTGGTAGATCTGGTGAAGACCCATCGTTAAGTTTATTGTGGGTAATCGAATAAGATCGAATTCCTGAAAAGAACGAATAATAATGTTTAAAACTAAAATTTAGTAGTTTCCACAGTATGATAAGCTGTGTCTCTTTTGAATATTTGTATGACTTCGCTAAAAAATGTATGTTTCCCAGATAATACAAAATATTTTTTTATTGTTTGTATCCAAAAAATATAACTTCAGTTAAATGATACACATATACAAGTATGGAAAAGACAGTCGGAAACATAGAAAATTCAGTGTTTATCTAGAGAAACACGAATGCCAAGTGGAGCAGTGGAATAATCAATATCTCAACGCGATGCCATGACGGATAATTTTGGTGATATATCAATCTTGCAATGCCTGTATTTTGGTAAACACCCACATTTCTTGAATTTTTTTAATTATTGTAGAAATAGCCGAACTTGAAGGAATCGGCCTATATTCAAAGGCAATAATAAATGAATTTATTGTCTCTTGAATTGACTACCAAAGTACCATTTTATGATCTAAATTTTTTCTTCTCTTCCGAACATTACGATTTATTTTATTTTCGACCGATATGAACCAACGAATCCGTTTGAAGTGATTGCTGAAAGCAGTGCGGAGCCTCGTTTCGATTCGTCGTCGCATCTCGCTGAGGTTTTGATTTTTTGGACATTCGTGGTCCTCTACATTAACATTGAATTTTCTATGTTTCCGACTGTCTTTTTCATACCTGTATATGTTGATTTCTATTTATTATCGTGAGTTGGCCAAATGACGCGTTTCGTTTACATAGTAACTTCTTCAAATGCTTATAAATAACAAGTCTAAAACTTCTTTCATTCAGTGTACCTCCAAATGGACCTTCCAATCAATTTCGTTAATGTCCCTCTTTTTGTTAGAAGAGATGCATCGATTACCTCTAACGTTCAGTCTTTGAAAGGACTGTAAAATCATTATTCTAGTAATAGTCAAACCTGTCGCATGTAGCCTTTGCTACATTATGCGCTATCATTCGGATAGTCAAATTTGTCGCACGTAACTTGTGACATTTCTTACAATTCTTCTATATATGTTTATTACACTGAAATGATGTGTACAAGTTTCACATTGTACGAGATTCACGGTATACCCACTAGATGGTACCGACGCGTCGGTTCCTAGCGATGCCTTCGACGGTCAAAGATCGAGAGAACGATCCCCGAGTACGGTAACCTCATGGCGTCACGTCGATAGCGTACCCGGGTCCACCGGCGTGCATTCGTGCATGACCTACGACACAGAAAAGGCCACGGACACACTTGTTCCTGTCTTTGTTCGTTTCCTGCTCGCCCGTCACACGTCCCTACCATACATCATCCCGATGGAAACGTCGCTTCTCCGACCGGATTGACTATTGACCTCGTGCACTCTGCCGATACTCTCAGCCCGATGGCCATCCGGATCGGATTCATCTCCTATTCATTATTCATGTCGTCGTATGGATTAAGCTCGCCATCCAGTTGCATCCGGAGGTTTTGTGACGTAATTGCGCTAGACAAGGGGATTAATTTTGCATATTCGGCCGGCTACGATGCCATCGCTGTGGAATTAAAGGGGACGTTGATATGAGAGGGGATAGGAATATCTGCATCAAGCAAGGTTCACAAGAAAATACAAGTAGAAACAAATAATTGTAATCATTGTTCAACTCTCTAAATTTCGGTCTATTAAAATTATTTACAAGTTCTCAGAAGTGTGCCATTTGTGAATAAAAGAATATATTGGGAAGAAAACTCACTCCCTCATCGGTGCAGAGTAAGTGGTGTTCGAGAAAGAAAACCTCTTGTCTATCTTTCGGAAATTATGATCCCACTCCATACGTCGACTTTGATAGAATTATGGTTTTTCTTAAGACATTTAGATTTAAGTATTAAAAAATTAAACTTCATTTGAAATTTGAATATTAAAAAAAAATAAAATAAAATAACTCACACTGTTCTTTGATTTTGTTAGAACATAGATCAATCTTGAATTATATAGTTGATCTGTGTTTCGAAGCTTTAGTCTTTTTACACGTGTTGAAAGATATAGGTTAGTTTTTTGATTTTTATATTTGGAATATTAAATGAGGGCTGAAGACGGGATTGCTTAGAATTATATTTGTTTTTTGAAAATATTGTGCATTTTTTAGAGATTTTTGAATTAACTTATTCGAATATTTAAATATATTAAATATTTCAAATAAATTATATTCTTTGAGAAGTCCTTTAAGTGTGTTCATGTTTTTAAAAGGCAATTGGTGTTCTTAAAGGTAAGAACAGAAACAAAATTTTGTCTCCTTTAAATATTGATTTATTAATTTTAATTACTTTCGTATATCTGTTGGGTTATTTATTTCATTTGACATTATATATTGAGTTTTGATTATATACGTCTATTAAATGTAAGCGGTGCTTGTTTTAGACATAAATTTAATTCCAATTTTTTTTTAAATTAAAATTGTAGAAGATAAACATATTTCAATTTGTTTTAATATTCAAATTTTGTTATATTTCTTCTATCAAGTAAAGGGCCTTTCTATTTTATTTTAAACTTCATTTGTTAAGAACTTCATTATTTTAACATAAATAGAGGTTAATACTTGATAGAAGGTATATAAAATTATTTTAATATTTTAATATTAGCCTTCTACATATTTAATTTCAAGAAATTATATATAATAATTATAACTTCAAGAAAGAAATTAAAATAATATCATATTAGTACCACTATTATCAAATGACATATAAAATAAACATTCATTATAAGACATCCAAATGATATAACAAAATTCAATAAATAAAAATTGTTAACCAACATCCTATAAATTAAATATTTTAAATAGACAAAATCTTGTTACTGCTGATCAATCTTCTGAAAACAAATATCTTTCATGGAATGAAATAAGAAATTACTTTGTTTTCTATCACTTTTTTATTATTACTGATATACAGTGACTCGAGTTTCGTAGTGTTTACTACGAAACTCGAGTCACTGTATATCAGTAATAATAAAAAAGTGATAGAAAACAAAGTAATTTCTTATTTCATTCCATTAAAATGAACTATCACAAAGTAACGGACTACTCCATCCAAATATCTTTCAAAAATGTTTAACATAATCTTAAGATATAAGAAAAACAAATGTTAACTTCCACTTTTTATTGATTTTCACAACAATTGTTTCGTCATACCATGACTTCATCAGGTGAGTATTTAAACTGAGGTATACAGTGCAAAACATGACCTTAAATACACAGCTCTGGTACAAAAAATAAAGGGGTGGAAAGAGAGGTATACAATTAATGAAAAATATTAAGTAGGGGGGATCTATTTAAATCTATTTGATCATTCAATAAAATTTGTCTTTTATTATATCTATTGATTTCTAAAGTTTCTAACAGATTTAGTTTCTGACTTTTGTTTTCAATATGTAATATTTCATAGTTCATATTAAAATTATGGCCAGTCTCTAACAAATGGTTGGCATAAGTTGAATTCGGTTTATTATTAATGTAAAATTTTTCATGTTCTCGTATCCTTGCCTGGAATGAACGGCCTGTCTGTCTCACATATACACATGGGCAATCACTACATGTTAATTTGTAAACTCCTGATTTTTTGTTTTTAGGAATGACGTCTTTATTATTTTTTATTAAGCTGCCTAAAGAATTAATAGTTTTAAAAGAGATGTTATATTTTTCTTTTTTCTCTAAATATCTAGCAATCTTTTCAGATTTTTGGCCTATGTAAGTTAATGAAATAAATTTGCTTTCGCTTGAATTTTGAAATTCTGGATATACAAGTGATATTGCTCTCTTGTAATTTATTTTATCAAGTAAATAGTCTACAATTAACGGATTGATTGTTTTTCTTATATTGAAGATGAATTTCCGTCAAGTAAAGACCGAGACGATCAAAATTAATCTTAAGAATTTCATCATAAATCTATCTTACTTAGAATATTCAATATTATTGAATATCTAACTAAGTTACTTTCAGAAAAACTCAAGATATGTAAAAGCATTACTAAAAAACAAAGTAAGAGAGACTTTGCTTCGTCAGTATTCAAATAATTGATATTCAATAAAATATAACATCAATCAACAACAAATATTTACACACCCTTCAACAATTTAGGAAACTTCTGGTGAATGAATACTGAAAAATTTAAATTTAGTGTAAGGTTAACTATAAATAAATAATTCTGTGCTTTACTCTTGATCTAAAAGATTGAAAGACAATTTAACGGCCTCTGTTATAGCACAAGAAAGATCTGTATAAGGAATGTTAAGGAATCCAAATAATTATATATTATGAATAAAATAACATAATCAGTTAATACTTGATAGAAGGTATATAATTTTATACAAAATAACTTAGTTAGATATCGAATAATATTGAATATGCTGAGTAAGATAGTTTTATGATGAAATTCTTAGGATTATGTTAAACATTTTTGAAAGATATTTGTTTTTCATAAGATTGACCAGCAGAAACAAAATTTTGTCTATTCAAAATATTTAATTTCTAGGATTTTGGTAAACAATTTTTATTTATTGGATTTTTTTATATCATTTGGATGTCTTATAATGAATGTTTATTTTATATGTCATTTGATATAAGTGGTACTTATATGACATTATTTTAATTTAATTCTTGAAGTTATAATTATTAAAAATAATTTTTTGAAATTGAATATGTATAAGGCTAATATTAAAATATTTGAATAACTTTATTATTTTGCGGTTTTCATACAGACGACTTTAAATAAAATATTTATTCTAATAACTTTCACATCATGTAAAGATGAAATAATATTATTTGAAAGGGACCTCACCATATGCAGATCCAATTATTTTAGGCCACCAGAGTCGAAAACCAAATTAAGAGTAAGTGCTTAACCGTTAGAAAACATGTGTTTTCCGATTCGTGCAAATCTAATCATCCAAAATAGGAACAGCTGTCTTTACGGATGATTTGCTAAGGAGTCAGTGGGTCACCATGTTCAGTATACCCATAACCGGGATCATCCAGAAAAACTAATTTCAAAAGGAATTTCAATTCAATTATTGCGACGCAATGAAGCGTCTGAACTAGTTTGCACAATGTTCGCCTCAAATTCATCGATCTATGTTGACTGATAGTCTATTCATAATAACCGTTGAGGTATTTCCTGGCTTTGCTTTCGATATTTGTGAAAGATAACATGGCGAATTATTTTCGCGTTTAAACTGGTCGGAGACATTCAAAATTGTGAGGAATTATGTAAACACTGACCTAATGTCATATGTGTGAAATTTCCGAAAAGACAATCTTTGACCGTGGATCTACCTGAATTAAAAATCGAAAGAACGATATATATCATACCAATTAAAAATGTCATTTATTTTCAATCAAAAATTGAAATCTATTGGTTCCAACAAGAAGGTACTACACCTCATGCTGCTACCGTAACCATTGATTTATTGAAAGAAAGATTTGGCGATAACATTATTTCTAGAAATGGTTCAATTATTTGGCCTCCAAGATCATGCGCCATAACTCCACTGGATTATTTTCTTTCGGGTTATGTCAAGTCATTGGTTTATGCTGATAAACCAGAAACAATAGACGCTTTGGAAGCCAACATAACTCGTGTTATTGATGAAATAAGGCCTGAATTACTCGAAAAAGTGGTCCAAAATTTTTCTGGTCGAATGTGGTTCCTCAGAGCTAGTCGTGGTGGACATATATCGCAAATTATTTCTAAAACATAAATGTTATAAATCTTTCTTTCAAATAAAAAAAATTGGCCTCAATCTTAATTTAAATGTGAGTTATTTCAATTTAACTCTAAAAAAAAACACCCGATATGATGAAAGTTTTCTCAAAAGTCTATTATTATATTTAAATTTATTAAATATTTGATTGATTCGGTCTTTACTTGGTGGAAACTCATTTTAATTAAAACAAAATGTATATGAGACAGTAATTTATTTCCACAAAAATGTAGAAACATTTTTGTGGAAATAAATTACTCTCATATACATTTTTTTCAATTTGAATTTATTTCATTTTTTTTTTTTATTATTATCCTGATACTCCTAGATCTTCTGTGAAGATCCCCCAGAAGCTTATTCAGCTTGTGCGATTTAGGAGTTCAGTTGTGTTCTGGGTAGGCTTTGTTACTGCGATCTTACCCCACTTAAGGTCACAGCACTGTTGATTTTCCACCCAACAGTGAAATAATAAATTATATGATGATTTTAAACGAGTTTGTTTGCTTGCAGACGAAAATTGAAGTTCTCATCGAGAGGTTCCATGTCCCCCGTCAAATTTTCACGAACCATCTCGCATGACGAATTCCCGTTCATTTTTTGGACGGTGAAAAAACGGCGTCGACGAGGTCACGTAGAGTGGCGGATCTAATTTTTAATGAATTTGTGCTCGGATAACCAAAACGTTTCCTCGAAATCTGGGGGAACTAACGTTGTTACAACGACATCGATGGATTCCTGACAAAATCTGTGGGAAGATTACGCGAGTTCGATGATCTCCCGTCGTTTATTCTCTATGCATTACATCTTCGAACGCGCATGAATATTCAAAAAGTTCAGAAATGGCAATTTGTTAGTCGTATTACACGTTTTAATTGAACGAATACGAAGTCGATTTCGCGGAATTCCTCAACAATAATAACAATAATGATTTCATCTGCCCCTATTAGAACGGGACCTGGATGCAAGTCTGCGTTCAATTATGTTATACATAGTAGTGAAATGACGGTCTTCTTCTTGATAATATAGCCTCGTTCCTGTGAGCGAGACCCAGAACTAATGGCTTCTTCTGCGTACTCGCGCATAATCATTTTTATACACATTGATGAGATATAAATTATTTTATGATGGTTCGAATTATCGGACAAAACAAGCGATAAGAAGTTCGAGTGGATATAACTTGTAATGCATCCTGGAGAACCTGACACTCCCAACGCCGTTTTATATCGTTTTTCTGTGATGAATAACGAGCTCGGAATTGATTTTTATTCTGGAGGGGTTGAAAGTGTCATCTTGCCACCCTTTTGATATGTTAGGCCGGCCTAAATCCGAGGGCTGCATCAACCTGACAAGCCAGAGGGATGGTGTATTATCGAACAATTTTGCGAACATGTCGAAGACGAATTTTGTATTTCCTCTTTTCAATGAGTTATTCAATATTTTTCGGTATACGATATTCGCTTGTCATTCATCATAGTATTGGAGTGTAAATATGAAAATCAAAACAGATTTAATCTGTTGTCTTCTACAATTTTAATTTCAAAAAATTCTTTGAAGAGACTTTAAGAATTAAATTAATGTCTTTATAAGCACTGCTCATATTTAATAGACGTCAAAATTCATCATACAATATCAAACGGAATTAAGAAAAACCAACGAATACAAACTGTCAATTAAAATTAAAATATAAATAAGCAAATATTTTTTGTTTCGTTCCAGGCATGCGTAATGAACTCTTCAGACAAACTTTACGAAGCCCTGTTTGTTACAAAATAATACAAAATGTATTGTTTTCTGATCCCATATGAATGAAAAATAACTCTTTCTCAAGAATATAAAACATAATTTCAAGAACTTCTCAAAAACTAATTTATTTGAAATATTCAATATATTTAAATAAATTACTTCAAAAAATCTCAAAACATGTAGCACATTCTCAAGAAATAATTAAAGTTACGATAAGATCAGTTCAACATTACATATAAAAAATATAATAAAATCAAATAAACAATGTATAGACTTACTCGGTGAATCTTAGGAATACTCTGCCCTCAATAGAAAATAAAAGTAAACAATTTCATAAATCTAAGGTACTTATGTTCCACGTTCACAGAATCATACAAAGCTTATAAGGCACTTGGCCTCAGTTAAAACCGTGCAACACTGTATAATGAATTTCTTTATTTAAAAACCTAATATAATTATATATTATATATAAAATAAAATAAGAAGGAATGGTTTTTTACTTGGTAGAAGGATTATTATAAATATGAAAATCAAAACAGATTTAATCTGTTGTCTTCTACAATTTTAATTTCAAAAAATTCTTTGAAGAGACTTTAAGAATTAAATTAATGTCTTTATAAGCACTGCTCATATTTAATAGACGTCAAAATTCATCATACAATATCAAACGGAATTAAGAAAAACCAACGAATACAAACTGTCAATTAAAATTAAAATATAAATAAGCAAATATTTTTTGTTTCGTTCCAGGCATGCGTAATGAACTCTTCAGACAAACTTTACGAAGCCCTGTTTGTTACAAAATAATACAAAATGTATTGTTTTCTGATCCCATATGAATGAAAAATAACTCTTTCTCAAGAATATAAAACATAATTTCAAGAACTTCTCAAAAACTAATTTATTTGAAATATTCAATATATTTAAATAAATTACTTCAAAAAATCTCAAAACATGTAGCACATTCTCAAGAAATAATTAAAGTTACGATAAGATCAGTTCAACATTACATATTGGAGTGTTTTAGTTATTCTGTTCGGTACTCAATGAAAAACGAAACAAGCTTTTAGTGATAACTATATTTAACGACCAAGAAATTGAAATGTCTACCAATTTGTGTGAATCAATTTTTGTAGTATTATTTCGTTTGCAGACAACTGAAATTTTGCAGTTTCAGATATGAAACAATGACAACAAGAAAAAGTGTTATAAAATGTCGGCACAGTAGTCAGTGTCAGTGCGTTGTAATGTCCAACGAACATAAATCAGCCACGAATCTATAGTCGGCTTACAAGGGAACATCAATATATTTATCATGCATACATTGAATTATATAATAATAATAATATATAGTTTATTAACGTAAATAGAGGTCATTCTTGATAGAAGGTATATAAAATAATATAAATATTTTAAAAAATTTTTAAACAATTTTAAAAAATTAGCCTTCTACATATTTAACTCCAAAAGATTATATTCAATGATTATAACTTCTGAAAATAAATTAAACTAATGTCGTATAAGTACCACTTATATCATGACATAAAATAAACATTCATTATAAGATATCCAAATGGTATAACAAAATCCAATAAATAAAAATTATTAACTAAAATCCTATAAATTAAACATTTTGAATAGACAAAATTTTGTTTCTGCTTATCAATCCTATGAAAACCAATATCTTTCAAGAATATCCAACATAATCCTGGGAATTTTATCACAAAACTATCTTACTTAGACTATTCAATATTATTGGATATCTAACCAAGGTACTTTATACAAAAATTCAAGATATGCAAAACATTATTGAAAAACAAGTTTTAAAATCGACTTTGCTCATCAGTATTCAAATATTCATATTCAATAAATATAAAATCAATTAATAACACATATTTAAACTTACCCTTCGTCTTCGAGAAAAAGTTCTATTTAAAAATGAAAATCTTAAATAGGTATCCAATACAGACAGAAATATCTCTGTGGTTTAACCTGATCTAGAAGATTGAAGGACAAATTTAATGGCCTTTGCTATAACACAAGGACTCTCTTTATGAATGTTTGGGTAAACCATATAATTATATATTATAAATAAAATAACGTAAATAGAGGTCATTCTTGATAGAAGGTATATAAAATAATATAAATATTTTAAAAAATTTTAAACAATTTTAAAAAATTAGCCTTCTACATATTTAACTCCAAAAGATTATATTCAATGATTATAACTTCTGAAAATAAATTAAACTAATGTCGTATAAGTACCACTTATATCATGACATAAAATAAACATTCATTATAAGATATCCAAATGGTATAACAAAATCCAATAAATAAAAATTATTAACTAAAATCCTATAAATTAAACATTTTGAATAGACAAAATTTTGTTTCTGCTTATCAATCCTATGAAAACCAATATCTTTCAAGAATATCCAACATAATCCTGGGAATTTTATCACAAAACTATCTTACTTAGACTATTCAATATTATTGGATATCTAACCAAGGTACTTTATACAAAAATTCAAGATATGCAAAACATTATTGAAAAACAAGTTTTAAAATCGACTTTGCTCATCAGTATTCAAATATTCATATTCAATAAATATAAAATCAATTAATAACACATATTTAAACTTACCCTTCGTCTTCGAGAAAAAGTTCTATTTAAAAATGAAAATCTTAAATAGGTATCCAATACAGACAGAAATATCTCTGTGGTTTAACCTGATCTAGAAGATTGAAGGACAAATTTAATGGCCTTTGCTATAACACAAGGACTCTCTTTATGAATGTTTGGGTAAACCATATAATTATATATTATAAATAAAATAACGTAAATAGAGGTCATTCTTGATAGAAGGTATATAAAATAATATAAATATTTTAAAAAATTTTAAACAATTTTAAAAAATTAGCCTTCTACATATTTAACTCCAAAAGATTATATTCAATGATTATAACTTCTGAAAATAAATTAAACTAATGTCGTATAAGTACCACTTATATCATGACATAAAATAAACATTCATTATAAGATATCCAAATGGTATAACAAAATCCAATAAATAAAAATTATTAACTAAAATCCTATAAATTAAACATTTTGAATAGACAAAATTTTGTTTCTGCTTATCAATCCTATGAAAACCAATATCTTTCAAGAATATCCAACATAATCCTGGGAATTTTATCACAAAACTATCTTACTTAGACTATTCAATATTATTGGATATCTAACCAAGGTACTTTATACAAAAATTCAAGATATGCAAAACATTATTGAAAAACAAGTTTTAAAATCGACTTTGCTCATCAGTATTCAAATATTCATATTCAATAAATATAAAATCAATTAATAACACATATTTAAACTTACCCTTCGTCTTCGAGAAAAAGTTCTATTTAAAAATGAAAATCTTAAATAGGTATCCAATACAGACAGAAATATCTCTGTGGTTTAACCTGATCTAGAAGATTGAAGGACAAATTTAATGGCCTTTGCTATAACACAAGGACTCTCTTTATGAATGTTTGGGTAAACCATATAATTATATATTATAAATAAAATAACGTAAATAGAGGTCATTCTTGATAGAAGGTATATAAAATAATATAAATATTTTAAAAAATTTTAAACAATTTTAAAAAATTAGCCTTCTACATATTTAACTCCAAAAGATTATATTCAATGATTATAACTTCTGAAAATAAATTAAACTAATGTCGTATAAGTACCACTTATATCATGACATAAAATAAACATTCATTATAAGATATCCAAATGGTATAACAAAATCCAATAAATAAAAATTATTAACTAAAATCCTATAAATTAAACATTTTGAATAGACAAAATTTTGTTTCTGCTTATCAATCCTATGAAAACCAATATCTTTCAAGAATATCCAACATAATCCTGGGAATTTTATCACAAAACTATCTTACTTAGACTATTCAATATTATTGGATATCTAACCAAGGTACTTTATACAAAAATTCAAGATATGCAAAACATTATTGAAAAACAAGTTTTAAAATCGACTTTGCTCATCAGTATTCAAATATTCATATTCAATAAATATAAAATCAATTAATAACACATATTTAAACTTACCCTTCGTCTTCGAGAAAAAGTTCTATTTAAAAATGAAAATCTTAAATAGGTATCCAATACAGACAGAAATATCTCTGTGGTTTAACCTGATCTAGAAGATTGAAGGACAAATTTAATGGCCTTTGCTATAACACAAGGACTCTCTTTATGAATGTTTGGGTAAACCATATAATTATATATTATAAATAAAATAACGTAAATAGAGGTCATTCTTGATAGAAGGTATATAAAATAATATAAATATTTTAAAAAATTTTAAACAATTTTAAAAAATTAGCCTTCTACATATTTAACTCCAAAAGATTATATTCAATGATTATAACTTCTGAAAATAAATTAAACTAATGTCGTATAAGTACCACTTATATCATGACATAAAATAAACATTCATTATAAGATATCCAAATGGTATAACAAAATCCAATAAATAAAAATTATTAACTAAAATCCTATAAATTAAACATTTTGAATAGACAAAATTTTGTTTCTGCTTATCAATCCTATGAAAACCAATATCTTTCAAGAATATCCAACATAATCCTGGGAATTTTATCACAAAACTATCTTACTTAGACTATTCAATATTATTGGATATCTAACCAAGGTACTTTATACAAAAATTCAAGATATGCAAAACATTATTGAAAAACAAGTTTTAAAATCGACTTTGCTCATCAGTATTCAAATATTCATATTCAATAAATATAAAATCAATTAATAACACATATTTAAACTTACCCTTCGTCTTCGAGAAAAAGTTCTATTTAAAAATGAAAATCTTAAATAGGTATCCAATACAGACAGAAATATCTCTGTGGTTTAACCTGATCTAGAAGATTGAAGGACAAATTTAATGGCCTTTGCTATAACACAAGGACTCTCTTTATGAATGTTTGGGTAAACCATATAATTATATATTATAAATAAAATAACGTAAATAGAGGTCATTCTTGATAGAAGGTATATAAAATAATATAAATATTTTAAAAAATTTTAAACAATTTTAAAAAATTAGCCTTCTACATATTTAACTCCAAAAGATTATATTCAATGATTATAACTTCTGAAAATAAATTAAACTAATGTCGTATAAGTACCACTTATATCATGACATAAAATAAACATTCATTATAAGATATCCAAATGGTATAACAAAATCCAATAAATAAAAATTATTAACTAAAATCCTATAAATTAAACATTTTGAATAGACAAAATTTTGTTTCTGCTTATCAATCCTATGAAAACCAATATCTTTCAAGAATATCCAACATAATCCTGGGAATTTTATCACAAAACTATCTTACTTAGACTATTCAATATTATTGGATATCTAACCAAGGTACTTTATACAAAAATTCAAGATATGCAAAACATTATTGAAAAACAAGTTTTAAAATCGACTTTGCTCATCAGTATTCAAATATTCATATTCAATAAATATAAAATCAATTAATAACACATATTTAAACTTACCCTTCGTCTTCGAGAAAAAGTTCTATTTAAAAAATGAAAATCTTAAATAGGTATCCAATACTTTTTTAAAAATAGGTATCCAATACTTTTTTAAAATATTTATATTATATAGTTTATTGAAAAAGTACAGTTTTTATAAAAATCAACCAATACATAATATAGTTTCAATAAATCGCAAAAACCACAAAGGCATATTGCCTGTACGTGAGTTGTTAAGATTAAGGATATTGGTTTATTTAAATATTTTAATATTAGCCTTCTACATATTTGATTTCAAAAAATTTTATTTAATAATTATAACTTCGAGAATTAAATTAAAATAATGTCATATAAGTACCACATATCAAACGACATATAAAATAAACATCCAAATGATATAACAAAATAAAATAGAAAGGCCTTTTACTTGATAGAAGAAATATAACAAAATTTGAATATTAAAACAAATTAATATATGAATATCTTCTACAATTTTAATTTAAAAAATTTTATTCAAAAAACTTTTAGAATTAAATTAATGTCTAAAACAAGCACCGCTTATATTTAATAGACGTATATAATCTAAACTCAATATACAATGTCAAATGGAATAAATAAACCAAAAGATACACGAAAGTCCCTAAAATTAATAAATAAATATTTAAAGGAGACAAAATTTGTTTCTGGTCTTGCCCTCAAAACGCCATTTGTATCTTAAAAACATGAACACACTTAAAGGACCTCTCAAAGAATATAATTTATTTGAAATATTTAATATATTTGAATATTCGAATAAGTAAATTCAGAAATCTCTCAAAGCATGCACTATATCTTCAAAAAACAAATATAGTTCAAAACAATTCCGTCTTCAGTCCTGAAATATATTCAAAATATCAAAATCAGAAAACTAACCTGTACCAAACCACTCATTTTGTTATATTTCTTCTATCAAGTAAAAGGCCTTTCTATTTTATTTTATATATAATATATAATTATATCTTGGCTTCAATAAATCTCATTATGCAATGTCAATGAATTTAAATAAGTCTTAAAAATAGCTCACACTGTTCTTTGATTCTGTTAGAGCATAGATAAATCTTGAATTATAAAGATGATCTATGTCTCGAAACATTATTCATTTACACGTGTTGAGTGGTTTGGTACAGGTTAGTTTTCTGATTTTGATATTTTGAATATATTTCAGGACTGAAGACGGAATTGTTTTGAACTATATTTGTTTTTTGAAGATATAGTGCATGCTTTGAGAGATTTCTGAATTTACTTATTCGAATATTTAAATATATTAAATATTTCAAATAAATTATATTCTTTGAGAGGTCCTTTAAGTGTGTTCATGTTTTTAAGATACAAATGGCGTTTTGAGGGCAAGAACAGAAACAAATTTTGTCTCCTTTAAATATTTATTTATTAATTTTAGGGACTTTCGTGTATCTTTTGGTTTATTTATTCCATTTGACATTGTATATTGAGTTTAGATTATATACGTCTATTAAATATAAGAGGTGCTTGTTTTAGACATTAATTTAATTCTAAAAGTTTTTTGAATAAAATTTTTTAAATTAAAATTGTAGAAGATAAACATATATTAATTTGTTTTAATATTCAAATTTTGATATAACAAAATCCAATAAATAAAAATTGTTAACCAAAATTCTATAAATTAAATATTTTGAATAGACAAAATTTTGTTTCTGCTGATCAATCTTATGAAAACAAATAGCTTTAAAAAATGTTTAACATAATCGTAACAATTTCATCATAAAACTATCTTACTTAGAATATTCAATATTATTGGATATCTAACTAAGTTACTTTCTATAAAATCTCAAGATATGTGAAGGCATTACTGAAGAACAAGTTTTAAGAGAGACTTTGCTTCGTCAGTATTCAAATAATTTATATTCAATAAAATATAACATCCATCAACAACAAATATTTACGCACCCTTCCAAAAATTGCTCCAAGAGGGGAAAAAAATCTCAAGTTAATAGTTTAACAATTATCACACTTGCAATGTTCATGTCCAAGCAGAAAAAAATTATTAATTAACTATTGCATAACTAATTGAAAAATTGAGATAAAAATTTTTTTTGGCGGATTATTGTCCATTCATCAATCCAGTATGCCTCTGAATTTTTTCATTTATTAAATTTCATATTTAATCTGTTAAAATAATTTTTATTAATAAAGTGTCCCCCGTTTTCGGCCTTATTTTCATCCCTCTGGGAAAATTATTAATATTGGGACTACAATTAAGGAAGTCGACACTTTTTTTAGGAAATTTCCTCCTCTTTTTGAATTTTTTTTTTATTTCAAAAATCTTTATTAGTTTTTGAAAAATTTACAAAAAACTAAACCTTTTTTTTTAGTTAATTGTTAATAACTTTTGCAATTTTTGCAAGCGGAACTTCATTTTTTTCAAAAATCATCTAGATGTCATTCCGAATCGAATGACACATTGATCAAAATTTTCGGAGACTGCTGAAAAAAGTTGACCCAAAAGGCACTTGTTGACTACATTGATGATGGCCAAAGAGCGATATGATCCATCAGTTGGCAGAAAGATGGGAAAAAATAGTGACTGTCGACGGACAATTCTTTGAACTTTGAATGTATAACCAATTTTTTCATCGATAAGGCTTTAATCATCGAAAAAAACCGGACGAACTCATTTATACTCATAATATGAGTAGTTATGTTTTTTGATCATCTACGGACAGTCCTTATATTTGAAATTCAAAATAATAACAAGATTTAAAAACTCATAATTCAAGAAGATTTTCTAGAAAAATTAAACTCATACCCGTAAGCTTGTCCCCTAGCTGACACCAACTTCGAAATTAAACTTTCAAATTTGGCGCCTATAACTGAAACCTATACAAAAAAAGGAACACTAAAAGAAAAACGCCACCATAAATTGTCAACATAGAATCGCCCAAAATGAGAAACCCCTTATGGTGTGAAAATTCTTACACAGAAACAGAGGAAGTAATTTTTAGAAATCTTCTTCATAAAGTCAAATCCCGATGAGCCTAACAAAAGTAGAGGAAGTAATTTTTGAAAATCTTCATAAACTCAAATCCCGATTAGCTTCAGCCTAAAATAATGGACTTCTAGTAATGAAAACCTCGAGTCTGTTCCTGCTTTATCTGAAGCAGAAATTAAATAAAATATATTCATCAAGTTATTGAAAGAAGAGGGATCATTTCCTCAAATGATAACAGGATATTAACGTTTCCTATAGATTTTTCGAATGTTAGAAATAGATTCGCGATAAAGTAGAAATGAATATTTATATCAGACTATATCAATCTGCATTAGCTGAGCGAGAAGGCATTCTAACTGTAAATAATTACATGCACTTTGGTGTCATTCACCATCATCGAATTCAGTCAACATTAACGAATAACTGGAATAGTTTTGAGTTTCAACATATAGTTAAATCTTGTATTATTTCTGAAATATTGAGTTTGACCGTAATTGATTTTGTGGTTTGTAGCAGTTGAAGGACGAAGAAATTAAAGTGTCATTGAAAACGTGAAATATTTGATAGATTCGGTCTTTACTTGGCGGAAACTCATTTTTATTAAAAAAAATGTATATGAGACAGTAATTTATTTCCACAAAAATGTTTGTACAACTACAACAATTGTTTCACCACGATGTGGCTTCTTCAGGTATTACATTGTACTATCTGATGGTACTCAGTGTAACCGAGTTTAAATACATTTTTAGGTACGTGACCAAATAATGGAAGCACAAGTCATAAAAACTCTAGGTGTTTATTGGAGTTTTCCGCTAAAAATGCCATTAAGGAAAAATATACACTAATGGAGAATGATCGACATCTGTTTGTTCGTTCAAAAGGATTTTACGGGCATTATACCTGTTGATTTCAAAAAATTCTAAAAGTGTTAATCTAGAACTTTTGCTTTCAACGTGGATAATTTCATAATTATTGTTGAAATTATGCCTGAATTCCTTAAGATGATTAGCATATGTCGAATGTACAGAATTGGATATATAACCCCTTTGGTGTGCTTGGACACGTTTCTTGAATGATCTACCAGTCTGGCCAATGTATACTAAAGGGCAATCTTTGCAAGTCAATTTGTAGACTCCGGATTTATTATCTTTATTTGTACGATCTTTATTGTTTTTTATGTAGGTACTAAGGTTATTAATTGTCTTAAAAGCCGCGTTATAATTGAAACTGCTTTTGAAATATTTAGCAATATTTTCAGATAATCCATTGACATAAGATAACGAAAAATATTTCTGTGTATTGTCCTTTTTTATGATTGAATGAATCTCGTGTACGCAATCATAAAAGAGGACAATACACAGAAATATTTTTCTTCATCTTATGTCAATGGATTATCTGAAAATATTGCTAAATATTCCAAAAGTTGTTTCAATTATAACGCGACTTTTAAGACAATTAATAACCTAAGTACCTACATAAAAAACAATAAAGATTGAACAAATAAAGATAATAAATCCGGAGTCTACAAGTTGACTTGCAAAGATTGCCCTTTAGTATACATTGGCCAGACTGGTAGATCATTCAAGAAACGTGTCCAAGCACACCAAAGAGGTTATATATCTAATTCTGTACATTCGACATATGCTAATCATCTTAAGGAATTCAGGCATAATTTCAACAATAATTATGAAATTATCCACGTTGAAAGCAAAAGTTCTAGATTAACACTTTTAGAATTTCTTGAAATCAACAGGTATAATGCCGTAAAATCCTTTTGAACGAACAAACAGATGTCGATCATTCTCCATTACTGAATATTTTTCCTTAATAGCATTTTTAGCGGCAAACTCCAATAAACACCTAGAGTTTTTATGACTTGTGCTTCCATTATTTGGTCACGTACCTAAAAATGTATTTAAACTCGGTTACACTGAGTACCATCAGACAGTACAATGTAATACCTGAAGAAGCCACATCGTGGTGAAACAATTGTTGTAGTAGTACAAACATTTTTGTGGAAATAAATTACTGTCTCATATACATTTTTTTAATGAAAACGCGAAAGTCTATTTAAACAGGAGAAACTGTAGCTATCAAATAGTTACAAGCTGAATCAAAATTTTCCTAAACTTCAAATGAATTAATTCGGCTAATAATCTGTACCAAATATCATTAACAAGAAGTATGAACCATGGTAATAAATCGAGACAGTGTAACATACATCTGTGTAACAATTCTAAACTCAAGCAAGCACGGTAAGGTTCTGTTGATCACTGGGACATAAGTAGTAATTGCGTACGTTTCGAACTCACCGGTTCTTGTCAGTGCCCTGTAATGATAAACGATTACAAATCTGAAATTCACCTACATTCGCTTTGTACACGAACACTCAAGAATTTATCGTACACTAGCGCCATCTAGAGCACAGAAATATACATACAAGACATACCCAATTCAAGCAAAGAACTGTATTTCAGCATTACAAACGCAGAAAACTTTCTTCATGCTCAGATCCTATTACGCCGTGATGCTTATAATTAGCATATTTACATTCAAATTAATGTAATATGAATGATTATAACCAAATGATTTTGCTTATTGAAGAACTCCCGTAAACTGAATTTCATTTTTATTTGTCAAATTCTGACGAAATAATCGCTGAAATGCAGGATTTACGATGTTACGATGAAGGGGCCCTATGTTCCTAGTAGCGCATTTTATGGTTTAGGTACATATGAAGTTTTTTTCTATATTTCGACCTCAATATTCACGTTCATAAATAAACACATCGTGAAAAGTGCCCAATACCCCTAGGCATCTCACGAATCAAGTCATTAATGAAATTTTCAGGCATATCGTTCCATTCTTCCTGAAGGGCTTAACTCAATTCCTGAAAAGTTGAAGGTGGGTTACGCTGATTGAATATTGCTCTCCCTAAGTAATCCCATACGTGCTCAATTGGGTTCATGTCTGGTGAGTTTGCTGGCCAGTTAAATCTCTGGATATTATTCTCTTGAAGAAAGTTTTGAACCTTTCGTGTGCGGTGTGGTGGGGCGTCCTAATAAATAAAATTATCCCCAAATTCATTGCGTAGAGGAACAGTGGTTGGTTCAATGATGTTTTCTATGTAAATAGCACCAGTCATTGTTCGTTCAACGATAATAAGAGGGGTAACGCGAACGAACATTATACCCCCAGCACATTATTGATCCGCTTTAAAAGGGCACAACTTCCCGGCCGAAACTTAGTCGCTTTAATCTGTCCGGACCTCTCCAAACCCTTTCTCGTCGACTATTACTCTGTAAACCGAATCGTGACTCGTCCGAAAAAAGTACGTTGCGCCATTGTGGTAAAAGCCAGTCTTGGTGGTGTTCTGCCCATTGCAGAAGGACTTCTTGCCCTTAAATTTGAGGAATGCAACCGTCTCCTTATGGTACTGGTTAAGACTACCCGTCTATAGGTCCTCAAAAAATTACTTCAAAGGGCTTTCACAGATACCGTTCGATGCTTTCGAGTAAAATTAGCGATATAATGGTCTTCCCTTGCAGATGTTACTCTGGGTCGACCAGGCACTGGTCTCCGGACAACGCTCCCGGTTTCCAGAAAAGAGTCAACTGACTGAAGTACTAACCCAACAAATCTGGTTTAATTTTGATGAAAATTGTTTAAATTTATTCCCCTCTATGATGACATATTTCAATCAGCCTCATTCTCTATGATTTTCTCTCTTGAAGTGTCATTACAATATATCAGTATCCTTCTACTCATGAGAACTAAAAAGAATTTCGCAAAGAAACCCGAATTTTTATCCATACTCTTGGTAATTTCAGTCTCAATTTATCAGATAATATATTACCTCCTTTACGAGTATGGAACTCCATTGGAAGCAAAATCCATAGATCAATACAAAAGAGAGAACGAAGGCGTCAATCAATCACCGTACGTATTTCCACTTCATTCCCCATTTTCTTCAGATTATAACAAGCTGATAGACCTGAATTTCACTTTCCACCTCTTAAATTTGAAGTGTGAGCATCAACAACCTTTCCTTTTAATGATAGTGTACTCAGCTCCTAAGAATTTCGCCAAAAGAAAAACAATAAGGCAAACTTGGGGTGCAAAGAGAAAGAACGTTCTATTACAATTCGCACTAGGAGAAACGAACGATCCAGAACTCGCCACTAAACTCCTGGAGGAAAGCATGCAGTACAAGGATTTCTTACAAGGTTCATTTTTTGATTCCTACAAGAATCTAACATACAAACATGTCATGATGTTGAAATATCTTATCTATCATTGCCCCAACGCTAAATACCTGTTGAAGGCGGACGACGACGTTTACGTGAACTTGCCAGCGCTCCTAAATTTCCTGACGGACGTTTCCGTGACTGGAGCGAGGAATTTCCTGTTTTGTCCTCCGAACTATGCCAAAGTTATCAGGAGTTTTAGACGATACAGCTCCAAATGGAGGCTGACGTTCCGTGAATATCCTCACAAGCATCACCCACCTAGCTGTAATGGATTCTTCTTCGTATATTCGAGGGATGTCGCGTTGAAACTATACAAGGAGGCACAGAAAACTCATTATTTTTGGTTGGAGGATGTTCATATCACGGGACATTTGTTCAAGAAGTTGTGCATGGATCACGTGAATGCTAGACCTTTTATGATTCATCGGAAGAAAATTACAGAAATTATGAAAAGTGGTATAGTGAGTCCATGGCCGTTTCATTTCGCCGGACCTGATTTGAGCAAGAGTGAGATTATTTGGTTGAACAATTTCGTTCTTAGTGGTTCAAACGTTCCTCATTCTTGATCGAATATTTTTCAAGTGTTTTCTTGAAATCTATTAGGAGTACAAATAAATTTCCGCCGTTTTTTAACACAAATTGTTTATGAATCATTCCTAATGATTTTAAACGATGTGAGACTGCTTGCTGAGTGACTTCTAATGTTAGAGCAAGTTCTTTTTGTGTTTGAGATGAATCTTCCTCCAATAATTCCTCCAATTCTGCATCCTCGTAAATTTTTGCCCTTCCACTGCGATCTTTGTCTTCTAGGTCGAAATCACCGTTTTTAAACTTTTGAAACCACTCTCGACACGTTCTCTCACTCAAAGCACCCTCACCATATGCTTCTACGAGCAATTGATGCGCCTCAGCAGCAGATTTCTTTAAATTAAAGAAGTAAACTAATATTTCCCGCAAATGTGGCTTACTTGGCTCAAATTTTGACATTTTCAACTTATAAAAATTATATTTTACCAATATAAAATCAATGATATTAATAGTTCATGTTGTTCTTGAATGTTCAAACTATTTTTTAAGGCGGTTATCATCTGCGAAAGCTAAACGAAACTCCGTGCCGCGCCATCTACAATAAAACGGCGGAAACTTATTTGTACTCCTAATATATAAATAAAAATAAATGGCTGAATGTGTTACTGAGCACAAAACTCGTGAACCGTTGGACCAATCCGGCTAATTTTTTTTTTCAAATAAGAAACGTGAAATCCATTTTATTTTTCCATTCAGAATGTTCCTAGCTGTCAATTCTGACATTGATCGATTGAAGAATCAATGTTTTTGGTCGTAAATATAGACTTGAGAAATGTATCGATCAAATATATCGATTCCAAATGGACTTTAGGTTCATTGTTTTGCCGTTTTCTTCTATCCAGATTCCTAGCAGAGAAGTTTATATTCCAGAAAAAGAGAACAAACTCAATAGTATTGTCATATTCGTTTTCGGTAAATAAAATATGTGAATGATTAAAAAGGAGTATGATCTATTGTAACAGAAAGTTCTTCAAATCGGTATGGTGCCAACATATCGGGTGTTTTTTCTTGGAGTGATAGAACTTTAAAATGAAATAAAACACATAAATTAAGATTGAAGCCAATTTTTTTTTTCATTCGAAAGATTATTTTATAATTAGCATATTTACATTCAAATTAATGTAATATGAATGATTATGACCAAATGATTTTGCTTATTTAAGAACTCCCTTAAACTGAATTATTTAATTTTTATTTATCAAATTCTGACGAAATAATCGCTGATTATTTATGTTTCAAAAATAATTTCCGGCATATGTCCACCACGACTAGCTCTGACACCAATTTTGGACCACTTTTTCAAGTAATTCAGGCCTTATTTCATCAATAACACGAGTTATTTTAGCTTCCAAAGCATCTATTGTTTCTGGTTTATCAGCATAAACCAATGACTTGACATAACCCCAAAGAAAATAATCCAGTGGAGTTATGTCGCATGATCTCGGAGGCCAATTAATTGGACCATTTCTCGAAATAATATTATCGCCAAATCTTTCTTTCAATAAATCAATTGTTACGGTAGCAGCATGAGGTGTAGCACCATCTTGTTGGAACCAAAACATTTCTGGGTCGATACCATTCAAATTTCGAAACAAATAATCATTGATCATCGATCTGTAACGAGCACCATTCACTGTAACATTAGCTTCAACATCGTTTTTAAGGAAATATGGACCGACGATGTCTCCAGCGTGTAAAGCACACCATACAGTAGTGCATTTTCTATGATGCAATGGAACCTGCAGAACTTCTTGAGGATTGTTTTCACTCCATATACGGCAATTTTGCTTGTTTACATAGCAGTTCAACCAGAAATAAGCTTCATCACTAAGCACAATTTTACGATAAAAAAGTGGATCAACTTCAAGCTGTTCTAGGGCCCAATCAGCAAACAAACGACGCCTATTATGGTCACGTGGCTTTAGCTCTTGAACCAGATGGATCTTGTATGGGTGTAGATCAAGATCTTCACGTAAAATTTTCAATGTGGTGGATGCACACAAGACAAATCTAGATCATTATTAAAGCTATGACTTACAGCAGCGATATTTTCTTCTGTACGTACAGTTCTTTGTCTTGTTGTTATTGTTGCATCGAGTAGAGAAAATGTTGTCCGGAATCTATCGATAGTTCGACGAATAAGCTGCTCTGATGGACGATTTTGCAAACCATAAATTTAACGAAGTGGTCTATAAGTTTGGCGAATAGAACACCGATTTTGAAAATAAATTTCAACGATTTGTAAACGTTGTTGCGGTGCGAGTCTTTCCATGATAATATGTCAATGCTTACTGAACACAAATGTCAAAAAAATGGCTTCTACCTTCAGTCAAATCACAATTATCCCTATCGAAAGTTCTATTACTCTAAAAAAACACCGGATACATTCGTATAACAGTTCTAACACTCAAATAAGCCTGAATAGGTTTTATTATTCACAGGAAACGAATAAAATTCACCAATGAAATAAAACAAAACAACAGCATCAATTTTCTTGATATAAAAATTTCAAAAATTAACAATAAACATGATTTTTCAATTTTCCGGAAACCCACTCATACAGATAATACGATCCACTCAAATTCTAATCACCCACATTCTCAAAAACAAGCAGCTTTCAATAGCATGATATTTAGATTAATCAACAATCTACCTATGATAATTTTGATAGAAAACTGAATATAATAAAACAGACTGCATTTAACAATGGTTTCAATCCGTTCATTATAAATAAATTATTGGAACGAATGCAATCTAAACAGTCGATATCGCTTGTATATCCATCAATAGCTATTGATTCAAAATATATTTCCTTAACGTACATAAACAAAAAGTCCGAAAAAATAGCAAGATATTTAAAGAAAAAGAGTAACTGCAACATTTCATTCAAAACATCTTTTGGAGACAGGACATGATTTGACAATAACTACAAAATCTTACACCTAAAAAAAAGAACCTCAGGTTAAACTACTTAGAAGCCCTCGAAATTAACAGATACAATAAAAAACAGATTCTCCTAAACGACCAGACGGACCTCAATAAATCCCCCTTACTCAACCTTTTCTGAAACTTTGTGTAATAATAAAAAACAAATTACTGTAAATTCCCACCACCTTCTTTTCTGTACATTTTGAATATTTGAAGAACTCAATATCAAATATGTAGTTAGTACCATACTCACCTGACGAAGTCATGTTGTCATGACGAAACAATTGTTGTGAAATTAAATAAATTAGCGGAAATTAAGTTGTTTTACTTTAATCATCAAAATGTATTTCCGACAAGTAGAGACCGATATAACCAAACAACTGCTCCTTTCCATTACCATCTCTTTCAATCGATCCAACATGGCCTGGCTGGAACAAAAAAATGGATGGATGTATGGACAGCGGCCAAAGAGCCGTCCTTTCGCGGTGGGTTCCAGCAATTGCCAGACAAATGGGAAAAAGTAGTGACTAACGACCGATAATGCTTTGAATTGTGAACGTTTAACCAATATTTCACGATAAAGCTTCAATTTTCGACAAAAAACTACACGAACTTCCTAACGGAGTCATTTCTATTCCAGCCGCCCATCTATTCTAGGACCAAACGTCGATTATCGGGAAATTTTCACAGTTATCTCTCGAAGATTAGTACATTTCAACAAAAATATTAATTATGTACTTGTAGCAGCATCTGTGTGTCAGATCGGCGTTATAAAATTCAGCCATCGAATGGAGAAGCGGACTAAAAGAAAAGCACATCATTAATAATAATTATTTGAAAAACACATCGATCCTGGACGCATCCGCGTCTCGCATTGTGTAAAATAGGAACTAAGAACAGAGATATCGCGTTTCCTTTCGATTTTGCGGCTAATTAGTCCGGCTGGTCGAACGTTCATCGTGCATGAACGAAATTCGCAACGCATTCCTAGCTGCGCGTCCGCCTCCCGCCAAATTACGGACATTATACGCAAATAACCCTGACATAGACTTAATTTTTTAAGTGAGCCATGATGAGCACTTTCCTTACTTCCTCCTTCGGGGTAATTGGCAGTCGTTTACAGTGAGTTATAGAATGTTGCTCTCGAGCTGCGGCCAATACCTCCTGCGTCTTTTTGCCGCACTAGATGATTTTCTTATGTAGAACGAGATTTCTCGCTCTCGAACTGTGGAACAGTTTAGTGCATTTCTCTGTTTGTTGTCCGGACAAAACTTCGACACGAATTCGACGCAGAATGAGGCGGCGTTAATTTGTTTCTTGTCAGGATTGCAATCGCTATTTAGATGTCCATTCTGATATATAATTACACGTTGCTGGTACGAATTTTTAGAATGTGGTGAAATTTACAAGCTCATCTGATAGAAACCGATGTAGCCACTAAAGAACTTAGTAGGTTATCGAAATAAATGAGATCTGAATTCATTAATTCTCTCTAGAAGGATGTATTGATATCTACTCAGCCTTGACGTGTTTCATTATGTTGCGATACTATAGCTACGAACTATAACTTGATTTACACGTTACTGCCAAAGTAAATGGATTACTTTGATTTCTGATACCCAATACCTGAAGTTTCAAATTTGCGATTATTTCGTTGTTTGTGTGGTACATCTTGTTGAAAACAAACAAACAAATATCTTCCAATTCCGCTCATAAAAAATCATTAATCATAATTAAAACAAATTCTAGAAATTTCTATGTTTTACTACCAATAAAAATATATATTACACATTTTCTTCTGACTCGAGTTTTGGGAAATGGACTATCCCATCATCAGACAACTGAAGACCTAACAGTGGTACAGAGGTATTTAAACAAAACCTAGAGTAAAAAAGGGGGAAGTGGCCTTCGAACATATATTGGAATGTCTGCAATCGACAAAGAAGGTTGTTAAAACAGATAGTACTTATTAAAATATCTCAAATATTTCTGGGGGTTACATAGCTCTGTACGGTCATCCATTATTTTAACGTTATTTTCATTGTATATCTCAAGTATTTGGGATATACATAGCTCCGTACAGTCATTCATTTTTTCACATTATTTTTATTGTGAACAAATTTTGAATATTTCAAAAGATTCTAGATAACACCTCTTATAGTGGTAAAGAGGTCTACAAGCGGAACGTGATAAAAAACTGGGTTAAAAAAGAGCTGCCTTCTAACAGATATCGGAATGTCTTCAAACGACAAAGAAGGTTGTTAAACAGATTACCCATTTAAATATCTCAAATAATTTTTGGGGTTACATACCTCCGTACAGTCATTCATTATTTTTACATATTTGTACATAGTTCCGTACAGTCATTAATTTTTTTTTACATTATTTTTATTGTGAACAAATTTTGAATATTTCAATAGATTCTAGATAACACCTCTTATAGTGGTAAAGAGGTTTACAAGCGGAGCGTGATAAAAAAATGGGTTAAAAAAGAGGGGCCTTTTAACAGATATCGGAATGTCTTAAAACACAAAGAAGGTTGTTAAACAGATAACCTATTTAAATATCTCAAATAATTTTTGGGGTTACATAGCTCCGTGCAGTCATTCATTATTTTTACATTATTTTGTTGTATATCTCAAAAATTTGGATTTACATAGCTCCGTACAGTCATTCATTATTTTATACATTATTTTTATTGTGAATGAATTTGAAAATTTCAATAATCAAGTTTCTTTTCTTTTGAATCTACATGTAAAATTTTCTTAAGATTTCCTTTTGTAGAAAGGAATTACTGTTTTCTAAAGAATGAGTGGGAAAAACTGAATTTTTGTTTATTTTTCATTAAATTCATTTTATGTTCGTCGAAAAAGGTTTTAAACAGATGTTACTTTTTAAATATCTCAAATATTTTCGATTTACATAGCTCCGTACAGTCATTCATTATTTTTACATTATTGTTATTGTGAACTAATTTGAAAATTTCAACAGATTCTAAATAATCGAGTTTCTTCCCTTTTGATTCTACATGTAAAATTTTAAGATTATCTATTGTGGGACAGGAATGACCGTTTTCTAGACAATGAGTGGCAAAAGTAGAATTTTATTTATTTTTCATGAAACTCATTTTATGTTCGTTGAACCTCGTCTTCAAGGAACGTGCTGTTTGTCCTATATATTTATTACTGCACGGAGAACAAGATAACTCATAAACTCCTGATTTGTGTATGTTTGGAGTAGAGTCCTTTACGTTAAATAATACCGATGATAATTTGTTTTGCGTTTTAAAGGCAATATTGACATCTGATTTTGAACCACTTTTTGCTTATGTTACCAAAGTACGATAGAGAAATGAATTTTTTATTTTCTTCAGTTTTTATGATAGGATAAATTTGGCTCATAGCTATTTTAGATAGTTTCTGTCGAATTAGATTATCTATTATATTGCGGTTGAAACTGTTGTTCGCGGCTATTGATTTTATAGTTTGGATGTTCCGGAGATACACGTGAGAATATCGTCTACGTATCTGTACCAGAAATGAATATTTACAGGAAGTTTCAAATTGAAGATTTCATTTTCTATTTCTGATATAAATATGTCTGCAAGGAGTGGACTCATTGGTGAGCCCATAGCTAGGCCGTTTAATTGTTCGTATATTTTATCATTGAATTGAAAATAGTTTTTGTGCAGGCATTGTTCTAAAAGGGCAATGAAACCACCGTGTATCACGGGATTTGCATGTGATTTTTCAAGAATTTCTGAAGCTTAATGAATGCTATCATTTCTCGGTATATTTGGAAACATATTATCCACATCCAGGCATACTAGGTAGGAATTATTTGGTAAAGAAAAATTTTTTAATTTCGAACATAAAATGAATTTAATGAAAAGTAAACTACTTTCGCCTCTCATTCTTTAGAAAACAGTAATTCCTTTTGACAAAAGAAAATCTTAAGAAAATTTTACATGTAGATTCAAAAAAAAAGAAACTTGATTATTGAAATTTTCAAATTCGTTCACAATAAAAATAATGTAAAAAATAATGAATGACTGTACGGAGCTATCTAAATCCAAAATATTTGAGATATACAATGAAAATAACATGGAAATAATGGATGACCGTACGGAGCTATGTAACCCCAAAAATTATTTGAAATATTTAAATGGGTAACATCTGTTTAACAACCTTCTTTGTCGATTGCCGATATTCCGATATCTGTTAGAAGGCCCCTCTTTTTTTAACCCGGTGTTTTATCACGTTCCGCTTGTAAACCTCTATACCACTATTAGGTGTTATCCAGAATCTATTGAAATATCGGAAATATTTATCACTTTTGTTTAAATATTATACCTCTGTACCACTGTTAGGTCTTCAGTTGTCTGATAATGAGATAGTTCATTTCACGAAACTCGAGTCACAAGAAAATGTGTAATATATCTTTTTATTGGTAGTAAAACATAGTTTGATTGTATCGGTCTCTACTTGTCGGAAATACATCTCGATGATTAAAGTAAAACATAGTATTTTCTACAATTTGTTTTAATTAGGATCAACTACCAAATAGTAACGGCTGAAACAATTCAGTATCATTAATCATAGCTCGGTAGCGCAATCGATTAACCGTAACAGTTACACCAGCCTCATTATCCAATAAGTAAAGTTCAATCAAACCGCCAGCCCAAAAGCCGCACTAAACAGTGACACGTTGAGAATGGAGAGGCTTTTCAACGATCATTCTTGGATTTTCCAAACACCAAATGTGACAATTCTGCTTATTATCGTAGCCTCCGAGGTGAAGATGATTCTTCCATGAAAATCTGGATCATTTTTATGCATCCCAATCAGACGATACCAGTGATCCTCCGGCTTGAGTTTTTGTGTTAACTGAATTTTAAAAACCTTAAAACCTAAGGTTAAATGTGGTTTGTGGAATGCCTAATTCCAAAGATCGAAAAGGAATCGATAAACCTGGGTTTTCGTCAACACTACGCTATATTCCCAGTTGTGCTTAAGCGACGACCACGGTTTCGATTCTTCATATCGCTAACTTGTCCCAGCAGCTCAAATTTTTCTACCAGTTTCACTATTGCCGTCCTAGAAGGTGCTTCACGACGATCAAAAATTGCTTCAGTTTTGCAAAATGTGACTGCAAAATTTTCAGCCTTTTTGTAGCGGATTTTAACGATTTCAATGCGTTGTTGAAGCATGTATCGTTCTACTTTTAGTAAAAGCGTTACTTGTCAATTGTCAAAAGATGACAGCTTCAAAAGTCCTCCCAGATAGCAGGCTATGAATGAAACCTTTTATAGAAAAACCCTTTATATCAGAAAAAACTGTGTAATGTAACTGAATCCCACGGCCAATGACAATTCAGCGAATTTAATATCCTTTGCCAGCTTATTCTCTCCGGACCATTTTTTCATTTTTCCTCGACTGATACGAACGGTATGTTTTCGTAAAACCCAAATTCAATTTCAGTTATTGCCGGCATTACGATAATAGATTCACGTAATACGTGATTGTTCGAGTATAGACCTAACAGAGGTCGTTCCCACCTACGGAATTTCATCGAAATACCACGCATGAAGAATCTCATCGATGAAAAAACCGAAGATGAGATGGGACGAGAAAAATGGAAGAAGATAACTTTGATTGATCGTCTCGAATTTTTTGTGTTTCGAATTGAAAAACGGTCAGTACGAAATCATCTATTTCTAGCTCATTCAGTATTGTTAGTTTGTTATCAAGGTTTTCCGAAAAGAATATTTTTAGAGTTTAATTACAGAAATATCTGCTGTGTGATTTATGAAATTTTCTGTTATATCACTTTTATTTATCGCAGTGCCATCGTTAGATACTTTAGAGTTTGAATAACTAAGGTTATTTCTTATTTGAATGATGTTTTGAGACCATATTATTTCCTGAGTTACCCATAAAAACGCCTGATAAAAGAGATGACCTCATCGGTGGGCCAGATTTTTGGTTTTTTTTTCATTTGGGATATACATTTATTTATCGGAATGCTCAGAAACATGTTTTTTATAAAAAATATATAGCATATTCTACAGAAAACGGTTTGAAATACCTACCCATTTCTCATCATTCGGAAATTATTTGGATGTTATCAATTTCTGATAATTTCGCTTTCAATTTTATCAATTGAGGTGAGAATTCACTCAATTATAAGCTGTCTACGCCAATATGCTCCAAGAATTTGCCTGCTGTCCGTTATTCTCAGAAATGAAGTCAGATTTTGTACATTTCTTTTCCCAGCCTGTGACAGAAACTACCTGCAGTAACAAATTCATTTTTGTATTGCATTCAAGTAGAAGTTGCCGTACGCTGCATACCTCCCTGTTTCATTTTCAAGCCCACCTTTAAGGCAAATAGTCCTTAACCTCAAATAATAAAATACTGTCTTACAAACAGTATTCTTTCATTTTAACGTAGCAGAAAAAAGTTCACTCACAATCATTACAGAAGCTATTGAGGCCATATATGCAGAGCAAGATCTTGATAGGCTCAGAGTCGTTACAGGTCTGTTGTAATAAATTTATCCAATTAAGAGGAGAGTATTTCGAATGACAACATATTTCGATTTTGTTTACTTCCATAGCAGACTGAAAGTTTTCTAATACAGTTTCGCAGTTCTGCATAATCATTGAAAAATATTCTTTGCCAACTTGTTTGGATCGAGATAGAACTAACGACGCAAAGGCCTCTTCTGGAAGGTTCAATGCTTTTCCTTTGTTTTTACCCTTCAGCACCTCGGGCGGTCTTCACAGCCAGTGATTTCGGTTCACGGCTACTTTCGCCCAAATTTGGTTTCGCGAGAGTAACATAACAGGTCCTCTGGTTAACGCAGCGTTCAATGCTTATTTCAATTTTCACGCATCGCCGAAATCAGACTTCCGTCTTGTGCGTTTCTAGCGGTTCTTCGCAAGACAATGCCGATGTTCTTGGTTGTTGAACTTCTTGTGACACATGGACCACAACTGCTCGTGGACGGTCTGGTGATCGCTCGAGTGAGAAGCAATCGTAATATTTTTATTTGATATGTCAGTATTTTAAACTGAACATCGGGATATTCTGAAGATATTTACCAGACTTCTGAGAAATTCATTATGCTGATGAACTCCAACTATTCCACATTTGACGAGGATGCATTGAAAAATTCTCAGCCCAGACTGAACGTGAAGTATTGATGCTCTGTTATGGTTCTACTATCAGAAGCATAACTGCATTATTTTCGAAAATTGAAGCTTTATTGTGAAAAATTGGTTATACATTCAAGGTATAAAGTATTGTCCGTCGCTAATCACTACGTTTTCTCATCTTTCTGGCAATTCACGAATCTCACGGCGAAAAGAGGCCGGCTCTTTGGCCGCTTTGAATTAATCGATCCATCTTTTGAATTCATCGTAATTGGGAAGTGCTGCTCAGCCAGGCCATGTTGCATCTATCGGAAGATATGGCAGTCGGAAGAAGCAATGTCTGGGCTGTACGGCGGATGGGGAAAAACTTCCCATTTGAGCGTTTCTAAGTACGTTTTAGCGGGTAACGCAACATGTTACCGCCTGCAAAATAACTTTGTCGTGTCTATTGGCGTATTGCGGTCGTCTTTCTCGGTGAGCATACCTCAAAAATAAATATGATTTAAAAACTTAATTCCAAACTTATTCAAACCACATTAAATTCATTCTGAATAATAAAGACATTACACATAAAGATGATAAATCGGAAGTTCATGGATTAATCTGCGTTGATTGCTGAAAATTTCACGTAGAACAGACTGGAAGAACTTTCCGACAGAGAATTTGTGAGCATTTGAAGAGTTTCCTCAATAATAAAAATAATTCCACAAATTTGAATCATTTGTTAGAAACTGGACATAATTTCAAAAAAATGTTGGAATTTTACTAAGTACTAGTAAAACTTATGCCTTAAACTTGTTGGAGATAAATAAATACAACAAAATTGGAATGTCACTTAACGAATTCGCCTCAGTTAAACATATTCAAATAAACTGGAATTTACAGGGACCCCCTATTTTGGCTCAATAAAAACTTTTTTATTTACTCTAATATAAATATAAATCGATTTCGAGAACAAATATAGTTATTCAAAATGTAAGATACCACCTATCTGAAGATGCTACTGTTGTATTTCTGTATTATAATAATAATAAAAGATTGTGAAAATCAAAATAACCTTATTTAATATTATTTTTTGCATTGTTCACTCAGTTTAAATACTCGCCTGATAAAATCATGAATTGACGAAATAACTACAAAGAGAACAACAAAGATAAGAAGAAATTAAAATTTTAATGATTCTATCGGTTGTTTTTTTTAGAGTGATAGAACTTTAAATTGAAATAAAACACATTTGAATTAAGATTGAAGCCAATTTTTTTTATTTGAGTGATAATTTTATGACATTTATGTTTAAAAATTAATATTCGGCATATGTCCACCACGACTAGCTCTGAGGAACCGCATTCGACCAGACTAGTTTTGGACTGCTTTTTCGAGAAATTCAGGCCTTATTTCATCAATAACACGAGTTGTGTTGGCTTCCAAAGCATCTTTTGTTTCTGGTTTATCAGCATAAACCAATGACTTGACATAACCCCTAAGAAAATAATCCATTAGAGTTATGTCGCATGATCTTGGAGGCCAATTAATTGGACCATTTCTCGAAATAATGTTATCGCCAAATCTTTCTTTCAATAAATCAACTGTTACGGTACCAGCATGAGGTGTAACAACATCTTGTTGGAACCGAAACACTTCCGGGTCGATACCATTCAAATTTTAAAACAAATAATCATTGATCAGCGATCTGTAATGAGCAGCATTCACTGTAACATAACCTCCAACATCGTTTTTAAAGAATTATGGACGGATAATGCCTCTAGCGTGTAAAGCACACCATACAGTGCATTTTTCAGGATGCAATGGAACCTGCAGAACTTCTTGAGGATTATTTTCACTCCATATACGGCATTTTTGCTTGTTTATATAGCCGTTCAACCAGAAATGAGCTTCGTCACTAAACACGATTTTACGATAAAAAGTGGATCAACTTCAAGCTGTTCTAGGGCCCAATCAGCAAACAAACGACGCTTATTATTGTCAAGTGGCTTTGGTTCTTGAACCAGTTGGATCTTGTATGGGTGTAGACCAAGATCTTTACGCAAAATTTTCCATGTGGTGGATGCACAGAGTCCAATTTGTTGTGAACGTCGACGAATAGACAAATCTGGATCATCATTAACACTATGACTTACAGCAGCGATATTTTCTTCTGTATGTACAGTTCTTTGTCTTGTTGTTGTTGTTGTATGAGTAAAGAAAATGTTCCATGATAATTTGTCAATACTTACTGAACAGAAATGTCAAAACAACATGGCTTCTACCTTCTGTCAAATCACAGTTATCCCTATCGAAAGTTCTAAACTGTAAAAATAACACCCGATATTTACTTGTATGAGCATTCACCTAACGCCTATAGTGTCTCCTGTAATGAAATGATCATTTCATTAGAATTATATTAAATTGTAATTATCTGATAATTTATATTGTTAATTCAGTAAAGAAACGTTATGACATTAGTAAATAATTAATTGGTTTGAAGCAAAATTCTAGGAACTCTGAAAATAATATTAATTTTCGTGAAAACATTCTTTTGGTTGAAAAAATCCCGTTGTCTTCTCATATAAGTTAGACAATAACTTTTCCACGTCGAACTGGTTAGGAACAAGAACAATAACACAGAAGTTCCAGTCAGGTTAACACGTTCCAAAGAAAAAATATTTGCATGTTCCGAAAGTTAGCGGTGTAGCTGACGAGGTCATTCTTCATTCAAGACGCATTTTTTAGCCGTAAATACCAAAGAAGATTCCCGTGAAAACTATTTTTTATGTAAAACATTTCCTACACAGTTAGGCCGCGTTTGGATTGGAGAATACTAATAGATTCACTTTAACCAATGGAGTATGGGATTTAACTGTGTTTTTTGTAGAAGGTAGTATGCTAATAATTTTGCGCGGTCAAAAACATTTGGATCATGTATAACGAGGTTTTTTCTCTTGTTGATAAAATCAGTCGAGAACACTTAGCTATAATATCGAAAATTTCATGTTGAATAAAATTTGATTGATCGTATTAAAAATAAATGATAGGAAGGGGGTTTTTACTTGATAGAAGGCTTTTGCATTTTTGGCTTAAATATCATACAGATTAATTCTGCTAACCTTACTACAATTTTTGATTCTATAAAAATTTTTAGATATTAAATTAAATAAATGTCTTAGAAACCACAGTATCAATTTAGTATCGTGTGTTTATTTTAGAGTGATAGAACTTTAAATTGAAATAAAACACATTGAAATTGATATTTTCTCTGTACGTACAGTTCTTTGTCTTGTTGTTGTTGCATCGAGTAGAGAAAATGTTGTCCGAAATCTATCGATAGTTAGACGAATAAGCTGCTCTGATGGACTATTATGTAAACCATAAATTTCACGAAGTGCTCTATAAGTTTGGCGAATAGAACACTGATTTTGAATATAAATTTCAACAATTTGTAAACGTTGTTGCGGCGTGAATGTTTCCATGATAATTTGTCAATGCTTACTGAACAGAAATGTCAAAACAACATGGCTTCTACTTTCTATCAAATCACAGTTATCCCTATTGAAAGTTCTATCACTCTAAAAAAAAACACCCGGTAGACATAGAATTAACACTCATTACCTACACACCACCTAAATGAATAAAAAAAAATTTGAAAAAATATAGGACATTTATAAAAAATAATAAGTTTATTCAAATAGAATTTCGTGAGTATCCTTTACTTTAAAGATTTAAAAAAAAAAATGTTGTGAAAGGATCTTCGTTGAGCTGTATTAGAACCATAGCAGCAGGCCTGCTATACGGTTTAAATATAGCATTCAGATGTAAAATAACAACACAAACGTAAGTAGTATAAGATTTTTCTTTTAACTTTAAGTCTTCAAAAGCTACCAACTTTCGCGCAAAATTTTCACCATTTTTGTAGTGAATTTTAACAATTTCAGTGCGTTTTTCAAGCCATTTAACGCCAGAAGGCTAATGCAAAATTTCGTGGAGTCGTGGATATGAAGAAGCCTGCGAAAGCTCCTGACTTCACATTAATGCACTTCACCATTTTTGGTTTGATCCAGATGAAGAAGTAATAAAGCCTTTTGGTTATTTCAAAACGTTTCAAGAGGAAATAAAATAAATGCTTTTCCGATATATTCAAACTATTCAAAGCTTCATCATCTGCATATAATGACCAAAATCAAGGTACATAAAAGCCCGGAAGCAACTTATTTCGCGAATGTCAACGAGATATCTTTACGAATGTACCGCAAAATGTGTACAACTGGGCCAGGCAACGAGTTCACCAGGTGCAAAAATCAGCATTACTTCATTTGAAGTTTAAGGCACCGTTCGAACGACTCGTTGGAACATGACGAGTCCGCGAACGTACCTAAATCTCGTTTCCCATCTGTCGTCGTACATAAATAGACGCTACCTCGCTTAAGGATGATTATGAATACGGCATTAAAGTTTTACACACAAATTCCGGACGAAACCGGGCGGTTACGCAACCGAATTCTAGCGCTCCGGACGACGGAGAAGGTCGATACGTCCCGATACGGATTTACGACCGGATTAACCGTACTCGAAACGGGTCCGGTTGACAGGTGCGAGCAATGAGAATGGCACAATTTTATGTTGTCAATGGGACTCGAGCGGCTACCGCATTGACGCCGACAAATTAGGTCCTAATCTTTGATAAACGGAAGGTGTGCCTCAAGGAGCGATGATGGGTATACCTTTTTTCGAATCTGTATCGCTTTTTTAACTTGTGAACAAGTTACTTTTTAATAGGTTGAGGAAAAAGTACATAAGTTTTGCGTGAACTTCAAGACTTCAATATAAAAAGGGACCAGAAAGAAATTTTGTTTCTGCGCATGTAGATATTTGATTGTAATTTGTCAGCTCATTGTGTACTTCGAAGTCGTGTCAAAGAGATTTTAAGGTTATTGTGACTTGTTCACTTATAAATAATTGAATATCAGACTTTTTTGCAATTTGGGTTGAAATAGTCAGCCAAATACCAGAAGAGCATAGCCATTGTATGATTTTTGAGTTTCGCAAGGTAAGAATAACGCAACAATTGCGACCTAAAACATTGGAGATGTTTATCGAAGTGCATTAGACGTTCGTTAATGCCAAAGAGGTTTTCTACGTTCAGATACGGTCATTTTGATCTCTCTGACTCCTATCGATCAGGAAGACCAACAACACCATTCAACAACATGCTAAGGGCAAGAGTGGAAGGAAATCCATGTCAGACAATCGAAAAACTCTCGAACACCCTTAACCAACCTTGGTCAATCATCTAAGAACATTTGCAGCAAATTGGATTAATAAGAAAAGAAGGTGTTTGGTTCCCCTGCAATCTGTCCGAAGAGATCAAAGCCAACCGATCCGTCACATGCAACGTATTGCTTCAACAGCACCATGCAGAACCGTTTGATCACCGAGGACGAAAAATGGGTCCTATATGATAATCCAAAACGCAAAAGGCTCTCTCCAAATGAATCGCCATGAAGTACTGCGAAGCCGTTTGGGTTTACATCCTAAAACTGCACTTCTGTGTGTTTGGTGGAGTAAACGTGGAATTGTCCATTTTTGCTGTGCTTAAACCTGGACAAACTTATGATGCAGATCTTTGTTGTGAATAATTGGATCGAGTGATCCAATTTCTAATCGAAAAGTATCTGGCGATTGTCAACAGAAGCGTTATTCTGGAACACGACAACGCAAGACCGCACTGTGTAAAACGAACCTTGGAGGATGAGAAAGAGGTCACATACCATATTGTGCGAAAACAATCGTTGTGAAAACACGGTGAAACAGTGGCCAAACCAGGACTAACGGTAAGGAAGGATCATTTATTATGAGTTGCTTTTATACGGCCAAACACTAAATTCGTATCTCTACTGTCAACAACTGGACCATTTGAAGCTAGCTATTGATTAGAAACAACCAGAATTGACCAACAGAAAAGGTGTTGTGTTCCATCAGGACAACGCTAGGTCACCCTTGTCTGTAATGACTTGACAGAGAATCCGGGAGCTTGGTTAAGAAGTTTTAATGCCATAGGTTCGGACCTGGCACCAAACGATTACCATCTTTTCCTCGCAAATTATATAACAAAACGTTGCTGATTTGACGTCTTGAAGTTCACGAACAAATAATGGATTTTTTCCCTTTCTATTATGAGTATCATTCAATTTTGTTAGTTTCATTAAACATTTTTATTGAATAGGATTTATTTATATATATATATATATCCGGGTTTATAGCGTCCTACGCCTTTCGGTTCCTAATCTCCAAGCCTTTCTATCTTGCCAGTCCGCTGGATGTAGATTTCGTTCGGACATAGCTTTTTCTATTCTCTCAAACCATGTTTTTTTGGGCCTTCCTCTCTTTCTTCTTTCTTCATTTCAGAATCATCTTCGGTAGACGCTCGTCGCACATTCTTTCTACATGCCCGTACCAAATCAGTTGTCTTCTCTGGATTTCATCTATGATTGTTCTTTCGACTTGCATGATATCTCTGATCCTATCATTCCTTACTTTGTCCATTCTGGATCTTCCTGCACATCGTCGCCAGAAATCCATCTCAAGGGCCAAAAGTCGACGTTCCACGCCCTTAGTCAATTGCCACGTCTCACACCCGTTTAGCACTATACCCTCAAAGATGGAATTATATATCTGATGTTTTTTCTCCCGCGATATGATTTTGGCCCACAATATTGAGTTCAAACATCCAATGACCCTTCTACCTTTCAATATTCTCTGCTCAATCTCAGTTTCTGTTCGGCCGGTGTGATCAATTTGAGCACCCAGGTAAGTATATTTACTACATGTTCCTATTTATACGTTGTCTTCTAAGTGTAAATTATCTGCTTCCTGTCCAATGCATAAATATTTGGTTTTCGTTTTATTCATAGACAGTCCCCACTTTTCGTATTCGGCGAAGAGCCTTGTCGTCATAAACTCTAAATCTTCCTTGTCTTGGGCCACTACCACCTGATCGTCTGCAAAATGGAGAGTGTACAAAGTGTTTGTATCGTTTAGTTGTATTCCCATACGACTGCAAGATCTTCTCCATTTTCGTAGCGTTTCGTTCAGGTATATTTTGAATAACGTTGTGGACAGACAGCATCCCTGTCGTAGGCCTTTTGATATAGAGAAACTTCCGGACATACTCTTACCTAGCTTTATTCGTGATGTTGCCTGACTATACAGCTGTTTGATGGCTTTTATGACTGTGTTACTTATTGAGGACATTTCTGAAACTTGCCAGAGCTTTTGGATAGGGACATTGTCGTAGGCTTTTGTTAGATCGATAAAAAGGAGGTGGACCTCCCTGTTTGTAGCCAATTTCTTTTCATTTAGTTGAACCAAACTAAAAATATGATCCACACACATCCTTGTACATTCCAGGTTCCTATAATGGTGTCCTTATTTCCGTGGTGTCGTATCCGTTTACATCCATAATCTTTCCGAGTGTGTTAGGTTTTTTAGCATTTATTTCTTTCTACTTGTAATGAGGAGCTAGCCCATGGCCAAAACCCCCTACTTGGAGGACCAGGAATTTATATTTCAAGGTTATCTTCCTTTAGCCTTTGATGAGCCAACATCGATCCTACAAGGCAGCAGGTTAGCCGTACCCTGGCTTAGGACCCTTACAGGGTGCTATCATCCGGGTCAGATGAACCCTGGTTTTTTTACGAGGTTGTTACTCCTTCCCTTCACCCTTTTTCAACCTGGCTTAGGACAGGCTTTGGCGGGGATTTATTTACTCTTTGAAAACTCAATTTATTTCAGAACATAACTGAAGTCACTGTTTCGATGAAAAGTAATAGTAAATTAATTTTCTTTTATTTCATTTGAAATGAACTAGTACAAAGTAATAGACTACTACTCTATCCAGTACTTTGGTAGTAACTCAACGACTCTATAAAGATACTATCAATCCAGGTGCAGATCAGCGTACATCCTATTAAGATCAATCTATGTATAAGAAATTAGCCAAAGATTAAACGAACAAAAACTAGGAAATATCTGTCCCGCTATTTATCACGAATATCGCGTGGGAGCCTATCGAATTATCCGATTCAAAAAGCTCAAAGCTCCCAGATTAGCGGAATGATAAAATAACCGAATGCAATAATGAGCAACTAATAAAAGAAAAATACCGTTGCGATCGCAGTTATGAAACAATACCATAACATCCTCCTCTGAGAACGGATGCAAGAAAAATCTCGCATATTTTCAATGAGAATTAGGTGTTATTATCTTTTCGACTCATCGGGTGTGTAGTGAACGATGAAAGACTTGATAAAGGAAGGTTTCTAGAATAAATCAATTTGAATTGTATATCATTCGTCGGTTCATTTTCATCTTGACTGCTAGTTTTTGGAAAAATTTTTATACAACTGAAATAAGTAGTGGGGTAATAGTTCGTATTACCACCTCTTCTTTCAATCAACTGCCAAATATGGCTACGCATCTCACGAATCAAGTCGTTAATGAAATTTTCAGGCATATCGTTCCATTCTTCCTGAAGGGCTAAACTCAATTCCTGAAAAGTTGAAGGTGGGTTTTAGCGATTGGATATTACTCTCCCTAAGTAATCCCATACGTGCTCAATTGGATTCATGTCTGGTGAATTTGCTGGCCAGTTCATTCCTGTTCGTATGCGGTGTGGACGTTTTCATCTTGATAAATGAAATTATCCCCAAATTCGTTGCGCAGAGGAGCAATTATAGGTTCAATGATGTTTTTTTACGTAGATGGCACCAGTCATTGTTCGCTCAACGATAATTAGAAGGGTATGGCGAGCGAACATTATACCCCCCCCAGCACATTGACCCGTCTTGAAAGGGCACAACTTCTCTGGCGAAATTAGGTCGTTCTAGTCTGCCCGGACCTCTTCAAACCTTTTCTAGTCGACTATCACCTTGTAAATCGAATCGTGACTCGTCCAACAAAAGTACGTTGCGCCATTGTGGTAAAAGCCGGTCTTGGTGGTGTTTGTCCATTGCCGAGGTACTCTAAAAGGTCTTCTTGCCCTTAAATTTGAGGAATGTAATCGTCTCCTTATGATGCTGGTTGAGACTACCCGTCTATAGGTCCTCAAAAAATGGCTTCGAAGGGCTGTTAAAGATACCGTTCGATTCCTTCGAGTAAAATTTGCGATATGATGGTCTTCCCTTGCAGGTGTTACTCTAGGTCGACCAGGCACCGGTCTCCGGGCAACGCTGTCGGTTTCCAGGAAAAGGGCCACTGTGCGCCTTACTGAAGTCCGTGAAATATTCAAACGTTGCGTAATTTGGTGGTTCGATAAAGCTTCATGATGTAGGGCTACTATTCTTACCCGGTCAAACTGAGAAATTGGATGTCCCGGCATTTTCCACAGAATATTACAACTCTCGTTATTCGCTGGAAACTTATTAACTTAGAATACACCTGTATTCTCCCGAACGAGAAACATTTTTTGCTGGTTTATTGTTTTCATTTAAGTGACAAGATAGTGAAGATTCCACACACAAAAAATTGTCGTGTTACATTCAACAAAGTGAGAGTTGGTAGGGGAGGCTAAGACTTTTGACGAAGTGTGTGAACCAAAATATAAGGAACATTATAAAATTTCCCTTCTCCCACATATCCTGAGAATAGTGGAAAATCTCATTCATCACGTAGCTGGTGCAGCATTTTCTGATAAAATATGTGCATGTATAATTATGCAGCACACTCGTCATTCTTCATAAAAAAGCGACCAACATCGTGTGCAGCAAGAAGTGGCGGCTTTCAAATTGCGCCTGAACGGGATGCTTGCACGCTTTTAACGTGATAAAGTATGAAAAAGTCGCCCAACTGGAGTGTCAACGCTGCAGTTTAATCTCAATCTGATTCAATCAAGAAAATGTGTATAGTTCAACACATTCCTTTTCCTTGTACGAGGATTGAAATGAGGCAGGAGTAAATTTTTTGCATTAGTGTGATGATTATTTAATGACGTACATTTCTAATTTGACACGATCAATTAATATTGTACAGTTAATTCGCAATCAAACACTGTCTTCAGTTGATTATATGATCCACCACGTTCTTGAGGAAACGGAGTGGATATTTTTCACTTTCCTGAATTTTACAATGAACTCTATAATAATATTTTAAATATTATATGGATTCATTCTGTTAACTTCCACAAATTTTAATTTGAACGATATTTTTTAACTCTTTAGAATTAAATTAAATAAATGTCTTAGAAAACACAGTAGACTGTGGAAACGCTAAGGCTCTAAATAACTCGGTTATGATCGTTGATGGGCAGAATTGATTCACTAAGCTAAGTACCTTCCCTGTTGAATCTAATTTGTTTTTATGTGGAAACCGACTTCTTATTTTATACTCAACTTCCATCATTGCAATAAGATAGTTTTCTAATATGGTTACAAAACTTAAAGGAAGTTTTTGTTAGCTAGGTAAACCTGAATTGTTATCTTTAAGTAACATAAATAGAGGTTAATACTTGATAGAAGGTAAATAAAATTATTTAAATATTTTAATATTAGCCTTCTACATATTTATTTCCAAAAAATTATATTTAATAATTATAACTTCAAGAATTGAATTAAAACAATGTCATATAAGTACCACTTATATCAAACGACATATGAAATAAACATTCATTATAAGACATCCAAATGATACAACAAAATCCAATAAATAAAAATTGTTAACCAATTCTATAAATTAAATATTTTGAATAGACAAAATTTTGTTTCAGCTGATCAATCTTATGAAAACAATATCTTTCAAAAATGTTTAACATAATCTTTAGACTTTCATCATAAAACTATCTTACTTAGAATATTCAATATCATTGGATATCTAACTAAGTAACTTTCTATAAAATCTAAAGATATGTAAAAACATCACTGTAAAACAAATTTTAAGAGAGACTTTGCTTCGTCAGTATTCAAATAATTTAATGAAGTTGATCCGTTTTTTATCGTTTGATTTAACGGCTATGTAAACAAGCAAAAATGCCATATATGGAGTGAAAATAATCCTCAAGAAGTTCTGCAGGTTCCATTGCATCCTGAAAAATGCACTGTATGATGTGCTTTACACGCTGGAGGCATCATCGGTCCATAATTCTTTAAAAACGATGCTATAGCTAATGTTACAGTGAATGGTGCTCGTTACAGATCGATGATCAATGATTATTTGTTTCAAGATTTGAATGGTATCGAATCAGAAGTGTTTTGGTTCCAAGAAGATGGTGCTACACATCATGCTGCTACCGTAAAAATTGATTTATTGAAAGAAAGATTTGGCGCTAACATTATTTCGAGAAATGGTCCAATTAATTGGCCTCCAAGATCATGCGACATAACTCCACTGGATTATTTTCTTTGGAGTTATGTCAAGTCATTGGTTTATGCTGATAAACCAGAAACTTTGGAAGCCAACATAACTCGTGTTATCGATGAGAAATAATGCCTGAATTGTCTGGTCGAATGCGGTTCCTCAGAGCTAGTCATATACCGGAAATTATTTTTAAAACATGAATGTCATAAAATTATCTTTCAAATCAAAATATAACTTGGCTTCAATCTTTATTTAAATGTGTTTTATTTCAATTCAAAGTTCTATCACTCTAAAAAAAACACCCGAAAATTTATTGTTATTATTACAACCTATTTGTTATTGTAAATTGCAACTGTCAACTTATAAACTGCCAATTCATGTATATTCAGGGTTGGACTTCATTCATTAATTATTTGAAATGAAAAATTTCAAAATTTTGTCCTAAATATATCAATACAAAGATATGGGGTACAGAGCTATAATTAAGGTCGACTAGAACAGGTAAATCCATTAAAAAGAAACCATTTTTTTTGGAGCACGATATAAAATTACTGTCTTGTCGTCAATTACATTCACCCTACATTGTTAGTGAAATTCGTTCGTAAGTCTTCAACCCTTCAGGGTATTCTACTCCACTAAAAAAAAATGCCCGATTCAACGGTACACTGAATTCCGACTGACACTTGAATTTCATAACGAGTATAATTTGAGGATTCGTTCGTTAGGTCGCATAACAAATATACATAATTAAATCATGTTGCAAGTGAGTATCTGGCCGGATCGCAGAAATTCCGTTACAAGAACGCATACTGGATAATAGTTTACGGTTGTTCAAATAACAGCAATAGCAAACTCGGCTATATGATAACAATACTTGTTACATAGTTGATCTCTCGCCTGACCCTCGACAAGCCAATATATCTTCGGTTATATCTCGCCCATTTTACAATATCTGAGGAGCCCGCGTTGGAAATCGATTCTAGGACGGTATGTTCGGAGTTTTTGAAGCGATATAATCTGGATTGTATAATTTTCGCGCACTCCATTACAATGTCTGTGTTCCGTCTCATCAGAGAAGGCCCTGTCGTTCGAAATTATTTTGTCATCGATACTTAGGTCTTTCACGTTGATATTTCGATCTAGCAGTTTTGAGTATTGTCCTTTGAATTGTTTACACTTCAGATTATTTGTTCTCTAATAATCATATATGGCCTTAGAAAACATGGAAAGTCTTTTAGAGATTTTGATATATTTATTCCCGTTAATTCCACATGACACAGCATTCGGAATTATAAACTTATTCCATCCTCGTTCTTTACTTGCATTAATCTCATAATTTTTCTGTAACCAATAAGAAGGTTTATTTCGTTCATTCAGTCCACCTCCAAATGGACCTTCCAATCAATTATGTTAATTTTTTTGTCAGAAGAGATGCATCGAGCACCTTCAGTCGTTCAGTCTTTGAAAATACTATAAAATTATTATTCTAGTAATAGTCAAACTTGTCGCATGTAGCCTTTGCTACATTATCATTCGGATAGTCAAATTTGTTGTACGTAACTTGTGACATGAAGGCCCAAGCTATCGCTGTTATTATTGTTGATATAGTAATCTAGTTGATTGCCAAAGTATAGGCAAATTCATAACATTCGTTTTTTGTGTAATAATCATACTTTTGACTTGGTTTATATACAGTAAACCAAGAATTATACTTCGTTGTTATCATAGTGTATTACGAGTGTTTTACTTTAATTCCTTACAATCTTCGTTGGTTTATCTTATTGGATAAACAAAGTTAGTTCATCATCGAGATAACTACATACAAGTTCCCTTGAAGTAAAACTATTCGCTAAACTACTCCAAAAATACAGTCCACTTAAAACAGTCGAAATCAATCAGAGAGATTAATTAAATCGCGATTGCCTGTTATTTCAAAATAATGAAATAATGGGCAAAATACTGCGGTAAACTAACCGCGGTACGTTACAGTCTGTATTAGGCTAAAGTTGAACCGGGTGCAATTTTTGGCAATTTTCAAATAAATTAATTCGACTGATCTGTACCAAACATCATTGATAAAGAGTATGAGCTATGTTAATAGAATGTTCTACAAATCGAGACAGTGCAACATACATCTGTATAACAATTCTAAACTCAAACAAGTCCGATCAGGTTTTGTTGATTGCTGGGACATAAGTAGGAGACGTGCCCACGTTTCGAAAATTGTTGCTTTCTCGTCAGTGTCCTGTAATGTCTAACGACTGCAAATCTGTCAAGTACCGATATTCGCTCTGCACAAGAACACTAAGGTATTAATCACATACTAGCGCCATCTAGTGCATGAAAATATACATACACGATATACCTTACGGAGCCAATTCGGGTAAAGAAATGTATTTCCCATTTTTTCAACGTTACAAACGAATAAAATCTTCCTAATGTCCAAGTCAGATCCCTTATGCCGTAAAACTCATAATTAGCACATTTTTATTCAAATAAATTAATTAGGCTGATCTGTACCAAATATCATCAATAAAGAGAACAATTCAAAACTCGAACAAAATTATTATTAAAAATGATTTGAAATAAAACACTTTATTTCCGCTTATTTTCATTCTTTAACGACAATTGTTTCGTCAATTACATATTGACTTCGTCAGATGAGTATGGTAACTAACTACTTTTACAAAATCTTTCTCCTTAAATACAAGTTTCACTAAAAATACGTGATAAAATGAAGTTTTCAAGGAGTTTATTAAAAAACGGAGAACGGTTCACATCTGTTTGGTCGTTCAACAAAATATTCATTTTATGATGCCGGTTTATTTCCATTGCTTCTAAAAGGTCCAATCTATTGCATTTGTTCTCCAAATGGAGAACTTCAAAGTTATGGTCAAAGTCATGTCCGGATTCTTGTAGATGCCTGGCATAAGTAAAGTTTGATTTATTCTTAACGAATGAATTCTGGTGTTCCTGGATCCTACTCTCAAAAGATCTACCCGTTTGGCCAATGTATACATATGGACATGTACCACAATTTAACCTATATACTCCTGATCTCTTGTTCTTATTGACGATATCTTTATTATTTTTTATTAATTTACCTAAAGAATTTATTGTTTAATATGAGATATTGACATTTCGTTTTTTCTTTAAATATTTAGCTATCTGTTCAGATTTTTGTCCTATGTATGGTAAGCAAATGACATCTATGTCATTAGCCCAATTTATTCATTGGAATAAACATGTTAATTGTGAGAATCACGACCTAATTGGATCTGACTTGAGCATGAGGAAAATTTTTGGCTTTTGTAACGTTACAAAAAATCGGCAATTTACTTCTCTGCTTGAACTGGCTCGCTGGGGTATGTCGTGTATGTATATTTACATGCACTAGATGACGCTAGTGTATGATAAGGCATTAATGTTCCTGTTTAGAGCGAATATAGGTGCGTGGTTGATTTGTATTCGTTGGACATTACAACGCACTGACGATTGAAGCAAATAAGCTTCGAAACATGCGTATGTCTACTGCTTATGTCCCAGAGATCAGCAAATCCTTGTCCATGAAAAAATCAAATTCGATCCGTTTACTGGAACTATTTTAACACCTTAGTAGATCCATTCAAATTCAGAATCCATCAAGGAAATCATGGTCGTATTTAAAATGCAGATTGGTGGTGAATAATTATCGTGTGTACACAAGGGAAATATTTCTGTGAAGGTATGTGCGAGTGATAGTTCATCTTATGAATAGAAGAACCAAGAACCAACTACTAGGGACTCCAGGAAAATCGTAATAGTCGTTCGCATTCTCTGTTTAATGAAATTACATTCGGTTATCTACGACATCCAGCGCTCTCTTCCGGAATTGCTACACATTCTCCAGTTGGCGACACCGGAAGGAATTGTCAGCGACCTTTGTAATTCCTCATTATCTGATAGATCTCGTCTCCGAGTTTGAACTATTTCACCACGTGTTTATGACTCCGGTGTCTTGAATGCCTTTGGTGTGCCAGATAGACACAATTTTTGTAATCGATTTCGATCTAGCGACTTAAACTACAAATAAAGCTAAGCAGGGCATTCCAGTGTTAAAAGAACTCACGAAGTACGAATGTTTTGAGTTACTCATAAATGAAAAAAATTAAGTATAGAATTGAAAATTAAATCGTATAGAAGTTATCAAAGTAATGTAAATTTGCGAAAAACAACAGAATTTCAATTAATTCAAGGAAGTAAACGAATCGGGTGTTTTTTTAGAGTGATAGAACTTTAAATTGAAATAAACCACATAAAAATTAGAATTGAAGCCAAGTTTTTTTATTTGAAAGATAATTTTATGACATTTATGTTTTAAAAAGCGTCTATTGTTTCGGGTTTATCAGCATAAACCAATAACTTGACAAAACCCCACAAAAAATAATACAGTGGAGTTATCTCGCATGAGCTTGGAGGCCAATTAATTGGATCATTTCTCGAAATAATGTTATCGCCAAATCTTTCTTTCAATAAATCAATTGTTACAGTAGCAGCATGGGGTGTAGCACCATCTTGTTGGAATCAAAAAACATCTGGGTCGATACCATTAAAATTTTGAAGCAAATAATCATTGATCATTGATCTGTAACCAGCACCATTCACTGTAACATTAGCTCCAGCATCGTTTTTAGAGAAATATGGACCGATGATGCCTCCAGCGTGTAAAACACACCATACAGTGCATTTTTCAGGATGCAATGGAACCTGAAGAACTTCTTGAGGATTGTTTTCACTCCATATACGGTAATTTTGCTTGTTTACATAGCCCTTCAACCAGAGATGAGCTTCATCACTAAACACAATTTTAAGGTAAAAGAGTAGATCAACTTCAAGCTGTTCTAGGGCCCAATCAGCAAACAAACGACGCTTATTATGGTTAAGTGGCTTCAGTTCTTGAACCAGTTGAATCTTGGATGGGTGTATACCAAGATCTTTACGCAAAATTTTCCATGTGGTGGATGCAGAGTTCAACTTGTTGTGAACGTCGACGAATAAACAAATCTGGATCATCATTAACACTATGACTTACAGCAGCGATATTTTCTCCTGTACGTACAGTTCTTTGTCTTGTTGTTGTTGCATCGAGTGGAGAAAATGTTGTCCGAAATCTATCAATAGTTCGACGAATAAAACACTGATTTTGAAAATAAATTTCAACAATTTGTAAACGTTTTTGCGGCGTGAGTCTTTCCATGATAATTTGTCAATGCTTACTGAACAGAAATGTCAAAACAACATGGCTTCTACCTTATGTAAAATCACAGTTATCCCTATCGAAAGTTCTATCACTCGAAAAAACACCCGATACAATAAATTCATTGAATTGAATTATAAAGGGTCTTTCAATGGGTACGTTCCATTTTTAAATTGATACTACTCACGCATGGCAGCCATCGGTTGTGTGTGACATTGACAGTTGTATTTGTCAATGTCTACTATTTAATCATAGAAAGGGACACACTCCATCAACGTTTACAAGTAATCCAAATTCATTATGAAAAATCGCGATCTGTTACTCTGAATTTACGTGTAAATTCAAGAATTTACACAGTTTTCATGACAGCAGTTCTAAGGTATTATTCACTCATGATGTCATTCTTTAAGTGAGCGAACATGTTAGAAGTGGTTTGCACGATTCAACAGTGGCATCTTTGATTTGGAAAAGGCAGAACAACCCGGAGCGCCAGCAAAGATTAAGAATGAAGAATTTGAGGTGAGGCTCGATAAAGATCTATCACAGATGCGAGAGGAACTTGCAAAAACACTTGGAGTCACTCAGTCAGCCATTTGCCATCGTTTTAAAGGAATGGTAACGATCCGAAAGGTGGGAAATTGGGTGCCGTGTGAATTGAAGGCAAGGGTCGTTTTTTCACGTGCGAATAACAACTCTAACGGCAAAAAAACAGGGGGTTTTGCATCGAATTGAGACTAGCGATGAAAAGTGGGTTCATTACGATAATCCAAAACGTCGGGCAACGTATGAATGCCTCTTCATCACCTGTCAAGCCGAATATTTATTTCTAAATCTACATTTACTGAAAGTTTACAGATTTCTGAAATTTTTAAATCTAAGAAAGTATTTAAATTTACAACCTTTTCGTTCATCGATAGGTTATCAAAGTAGATAAACAAACAACAATCATACAGTCCACTAAGATTGGTGTTCAAGTTCAACACCAAATTCCAACGGTTTGCGAGCAATATAATGAGACGCAAAAACTACTAGTCAAGATTAATCCATGTACCCCACGGGAGATCCACTGTAGGAAGAAACAATGAACAAAACAGGAATATGTAATTTTCTTGAATCGTCCTTCTATGAATACATGATTTCAACTTGTATTTCTTCAATATAAATACTCGATCAAGCAATATTCGAGCTCGTATTTTTTCAGGCTCCACGTAACATCCCAATCCCCCAGGTCCAGGAGGCGAGGAACATAATAAAATATACAGGAGCGTCCGTGATCGAGAGGACAGAATAAAAACGGCCAAATAGTCCGTCTAGAGAATTCCTGGGTATGTGGGTGCTGCCCGAGGGAATCCGCGACCGATAATATAACAAGGTCTCTCGATTCTCGATCGTCCCGAGTCGGCAATGGACGGGGAAAGTGGGGAAGTGGTCGTACGTTGTCCTGTCGCGGGGACATTTCCTGGTTCGTGAGAAATCGGCGCAAAAGGGAACGGGAGAAATTGCATCCGATCTCTGTCCAACATTGTTTTGAATTTTACGCTCGGCTGTACAAGAGGCTAAATGAAATGTTGATTCAGAGGTGGGATGCACGCAAAGGAAATATTCGTGGATTAAATTGAATATAAAGTACACCAACATTCCCTCAATGAATATTTCGTCTATTCTTTTTTGGCTTTGGTTTTTACTTGACGGAAATTCATTCTGAAATTATTAAATAAAAAAAACAAATTGTAGAAATTACTATGTTTTACTACCAATAAAAATATATATTACACATTTTCTTGTGACTCAAGTTTCGGGAAATGAACTATCCCATCATTAGACAAATGAAGACCTAACAGTGGTATAGAGGTATTTAAACAAAAGTGATAAATATTTTGAATATTTCAACAGATTCTAGGTAACATCTAATAGTGGTACAGAGGTTTACAATCGGAACGTGATAAAAAACCGGGTTAAAAAAGAGGGGCCTTCTAACAGATATCGGAATGTCGGCAATCGACAAAGAAGGTTGTTAAACAGATGGTACCCATTCAAATATCTCAAATAATTTTTGGGGTTTCATAGCTCCGTACAGTCATTCATTATTTTTACATTATTTTGTTGTATATCTCAAATATTTGGATTTACATAGCTCCGTACAGTCATTCATTATTTTTCACATTATTTTTATTGTGAACGAATTTGAAAATTTCAATAATCAAGTTTCTTTTCTTTTAAATCTACATGTTAAATTTTCTTAAGATTTTTTTTGTCGAAAGGAATTACTGTTTTCTAAAGAATGAGTGGCAAAATTTGAATTTTTGTTTACTTTTCATTAAATTCATTTTATGTTCGTTGAAAAAGGTTTTAAACAGATGTTACTTTTTAAATATCTCAAATATTTTCGATTTACATAGCTCCGTACAGTCATTCATTATTTTAACATTATTGTTATTGTGAACTAATTTGAAAATTTCAAGAGATTCTAGATAATCGAGTTTCTTCCCTTTTGATTCTATATATAAAAGTTTAAGAATATCTATTGTGGGAAAGAAATGACTATTTTCTAGACAATGAGTGGCAAAAGTAGATTTTTGTTTATTTTTCATGAAACTCATTTTATGTTCGTTGAATTTTTTATTTTCTTCAGTCATAAATGAAAAATTTATTTCTCTATCGTACTTTGGTAGCATAAGTCAAAAAGTGGCCAATAGTTTTTCAAAGTTAGATGTCAGTATTGCCTTCAAAACGCAAAACAAATTATCATCGGTATTATTTAACGCCAACGAAAAACCTACTCCAAACATACACAAATCAGGAGTTTATGAGTTATCTTATCAGTAATAAATATATTTTACAAACAGGACGTTCCTTCAAGACGAGGTTCAACGAACATAAAATGAGTTTCATAAAAAATAAACAAAATTCTACTTCTGCCACTCATTGTCTAGAAAACGATCATTCCTTTCCCACAATAGATAATCTTAAAATTTTACATATAGAATCAAAAGGAAAGAAACTCGATTATCTAGAATCTGTTGAAATTTTCGAATTATTATTATTAAATAATTATTATTAAATAATTAAATTCAATAACAATAATGTTAAAATAATGAATGACTGTACGGAGCTATGTAAATCGAAAATATTTGAGATATTCAAAAAGTAACATCTGTTTAAAAACCTTTTTCATCGAAGATGAAATGAATTTAATGAAAAGTAAACAAAAATTCAACTTTTGACACTCATTCTTTAGAAAACAGTAATTCCTTTCGACAAAAGAAAATTTTACATATAGATTCAAAAGAAAAGAACTTGATTATTGAAATTTTCAAATTCGTTCACAATAAAAATAATGTAAAAATAATGAATGACTGTACGGAGCTATGTAAATCCAAATATTTGAGATATACCACAAAATAATGTAAAAATAATGAATGACTGTATGGAGCTTTGTAAATCAAAAGACTTGAGATATACAACAAAATAATATTAAAATAATGAATGACTGTACGGAACTATGTAACCCCAAAAATTATTTGAGATATTTGAATGGGTACCATCTGTTTAACAACCTTCTTTGTCGATTGCCGACATTCCGATATCTGTTAGAAGGCCCCTCTTTTTTAACCCGGTTTTTTATCACGTTCCGCTTGTAAACCTCTGTACCACTATTAGGTGTTACCTAGAATCTATCGAAATATTAAAAATATTTATCACTTTTGTTTAAATACCTCTGTACCACTGTTAGGTCTTCAGTTGTCTAATGATGGGATACATTTCCCGAAACTTGAGTCACAAGAAAATGTGTAATATATATTTTTATTGGTAGTAAAACATAGTAATTTCTACAATTTGTTTTAATTATGATCAACTACCAAATAGTTACGACTGAAACAATTCAGTATCCAAAAAAGAACATATAATAATGGTCCCATTTTTCATCGCCAGTCGCAATTCGATGCAAAAACGCCTTTCCCTTTTGCCGTTAGAGAAGTTCTTCGCACTCGATTTCCCACATTTCAGCCTTAACTCTAATTCTTCATCCAGCTTCGGTAACGCTCCGGGTCGTGCTTGGTCTTTCAAATCAAAATTGCCACTTTTAAATCAGGCAAACCACTTCTGACACATTCGATCATGACATTCACTAAAATACGAGGACTTTTGGTAGCCTTTTTCTTCATATCGAAATAATGAAGTGAAACTCCCCCCAAAAACACATTATTCGGTATTTCAGAGCACACAGAAAATAAGTTGTTTATGTTTCAGCGAAATGACAGATATCGAAAAGAAAGCCTACTGATGACACTTCAAAACAAAGGAATTGCTAGATGAAACAATGGAATAATGAACTAGTACCGCACGAACTTACTTGTACTCCTAATATTTTCATCAATATTTTTCGAACCACAAATCTGATTGATATGAAATTTAGAATTCAAAAGGATAATGCCAACGCATATGTCTCCGCAAAATTCCATGAGGATCGTACAATTAGATGAATCAAAACATAGACAAATATTTTGTGAGTGGAGCAACGTTGGGCACTGAAGAAACCAAAGCAACACTCCTACGATCGAGTTTAAATTTAACATTTAGATATGAAATAACATTAAGAAGAATAGTATAAAATTTCATGAAGATCGTATAATCAGAAGAGCAAATAATATCATATTCAAATAAATTAACTCTGCTGATCTATACCAAAAATCATTAATTAGGAGTATGACCTATGGTAATAGAAAGTTCTAGAAATCGAGATAGTGTAACATACATCTGTATAACAATTCTATACTCAAATAAACTCGACAAGGTTTTGTTGATCATAAAGGCTAATTGCAGACATGCGCACGTTTCAAACTGATTGGTTTTCGTCAGAGCAATTTATGCTAGTGACTCCAAATCTGTCAAGTATTTATATTCGCTATACACAGAGACTCTAAGGTATTAATAATACACCAGCGCCATCTAGAGTATGCAAAATACTTACAATACATACTTTTGCGAGTTAATTAAGGTATTCTCTATAATTTCACGTTACTAACGCAGAAAAAACTTTCCTCATGCTCAAATCAGACCATAATTGGCTGTAATGCTAATAATAGCATATTCATATTCAAATAATGAGTATTGAATTGTTATACTGATGTATGTTACACAGTCTCGATTTGTAGAACTTCCTATTACCCTAGCTCATATTCCTTAATGAAAACTATCATTTTGTGAGTTTCGAGGGTGATATAAACATGCGAATCGAATAGTACTACCAAAATAAAGCTCTCTGCATCTTACTGGAAACGCGATGGATGTCAAAAAGCTCTGAGCGCCCACAAAAATCATCTATCCAATTAGAAACAGCCAACTTAGATCCTCTTCCAATCGATTCATTACGATCAAATTGCGGCACCCTCATTGAAACCTCCCCCTATTCGACTTACTATTCACCGAAAGAACTGTCAGCGAACTCTACCAAGGATGAAGGAAAACAACCCCGAAGTGCCCCTCCACCCCTCATTGTTCGCACGTCTGTCAAGTTTTCCGACTCGAAATTTCCACGGGTTCGCCGGAAATGATGCGGAACTATCTGCAAATAACAGACAATATGCTGGTGCTTCGCGAGATTGACAGCTTTGAAAAGTTCGGTATACACCGGGACAAGGACCCATTGACAACAGACACTGATCCGCTGGGTATTTTCGTTTTACGTGTTCTGTAGAATGTTTGATTGCGATACCATCCGACCGACATATCGTTCGTATCGTGTCGAACTATAGAATATAAGGATTTGTAGTAACTAGGATGAAAACAATTATTATGGTCTTTGAATATCAAAACAGATTTAATCTGGTAGTCTTCTACAATTTTAATTTCAAAAACTTAAAAAAAAAACTTTCAGAATTAAATTAACGTCTTGAATAAGCACTGCTCATATTTAAAAGACGTATAAAAATTAAAATTCACTATACAATATCAAATGGAATAAAAAAACCCAAAAAATAAATTATTATAATAATTAAAATTAAAAATAAGTAATATCGAATGTTTCGTTCCACACATACGCACCTGAACTCGTCAGAAAGGAACGCGGTACGTATGTCTTGCTAAATCTTTTTCAAAAATACACAACATAATTTTAAGAACTTCACCAAAACTAATTTATTTGAAATATTTAATATGATTAAATAAGTTACTTCAAAAACTCCCCAAAATCATATAGCACATTCTCAAAAACAATTGAAGATTCAAATAAGGTCAGTTCAACTTTACATTTATAATATAAATTCAATTAAAAATAAATAAACTTGTAATCTCACCAGACAATTTCTGCAAAATCTGTGAACGCAAATAAACTAGGTCGGTACATCTAATATCCAAGGTAATCTATGTTTTATGCTAAACACAGAAATCACACAAAGATTGTAAGGCATTTTATGTCCTTCATTAAACCACTGGAAACTGTATAATAAATTTCATGATTCAAAAACCTATTATAATTATATATAATATATAAAATAAAATAATAAATGTTTGTCAAGAGCAAAACATACGTACCACGTGCCTTTCTGACGAGTTCAGGTGCGTATGTTTGGAACGAAACATTGAATATTACTTATTTTTAGTTTTAATTAATAATTTATTTTTTGGGTTTTTTTATTCCATTTGATATTGTATAGTGAATTTCGATTTTTACACGTCTATTGAATATAAGCAGTGCTTATTTAAGACATTAATTCAATTCTTAAATTTTTTTTAAATTTTTTGATATTAAAATTTTAGAAGACTAACAGATTAAATCTGTTTTGATATTCAAAGTTTGTATAATAATCATTCTTTTATCAAGTAAAAAACCGCATCTTATTATTTTATAATTATTATGATTTTAATGTGATCACAGAAGAAATAGTTTAAATTGTTTTTTTAATACGTATTCTTCAAATTTATTATTATATTGATCAAAAATAATAAAGGTATTTGTAACGTACCACGGTTAGTTTACCGCAGTATTTCGCCTAATATTTCAGTATTTTGAAATAACAGGCTAATGCAAATTAATTCATCTCAATGATTAATTTCGATAGGTTTAAGTGGACTGTATTTTGACGTAGTTGGGGGATAGTTTTACTTCAATTGCACTTGTAAGTAGTTATCTCGATGATGAACTAGCTTTGTTTATCCAATAAGATAAACCAACGAAAATGATAAGGAAAGAAAGTAAAACAATCGTAATACACTATGATAACAACGAACTGTAAGTCTTGGTTTACTACATATAAACCAAGTCAAAGGTATGATTATTACACTAAAAACAAATGTAATGAATTTGCCAATACTTTGGCAATCGACTGGATTACTATATCAACAATAATAAACGTGATAGTTTGGACCGAAATGTCACAAGCTACGTACGACAAATTTGACTATCCCAACGATAGAGCATAATGTAGCAACGGCTACATGCGACAAGTTTGACCATTACGAGAAAAATGCATAATGTTGCAAAAGTTACATACGATAAGTTTGACTATTACGAGTAACCACCAAGTAAAGAAGGATAGAATCACTTTATAATTCCTAATGCTATCCTCGAAATTCCCATAGCAATAAATATATCAAAATGCTCTAAAAGAGTTTCCAAGTCTTCTAAGCCCAAATATAATCATTAGAAAACAAATAATCTGAAGTGTCGAGTAAAACTAAACAGTTCGAATCAAATCTCAAAACTGCTAGATCGCAATATCAACATAAACGACTTAAGTATCGATGACAAATTAATGCCGAACGAAAGGGCCGTCCCTAATGAGACGAAACAATATTTTTTAGGTGAGTTCGTAATAGAGGTTCTCTAAAATTTAAATTATATTCTGTGTTTCACGACATTTGTGTCAGTTACGAATCTCTCAAAATTTTAATCAAAAGTAATTTATTTTCATTACAATGAAGAATTCCAAATTTAGCAAAAAATTAATACCTATTAATTAGGTTTTTTTGATATGGTTTCATCTGATTACCTCATAATAATTGGAGTGATGTCATCACAAAAAGTCTAACATAACGAAAACTGTTCAGATAGTAAAAGGAAGTGTAGAAAGCATCCTCTGTGACATTATAATGCGCAAAAGATTTCCGGTTAAGGTGAAAACAAATTATTTTTCCGTTACTGGTGCCATTAGCAAGTTGACGATCACTTATTTTCTGTTGAATAAACAGACCATCTAGATGTTTTCGGGTTAGTGGATTGGAGAAGACTTCTTGTGCGTAGTCAAAATGTAAAAAAAGTTAAATAATGAGAAGAGGTTTCTCACTTGATAGAAGGATTATTACAAAATTTGAATATCAAAACTGATTCAATCTGTTAGTTTCCTATAATTTTAATTTCAAAAAATTTTATTCAAAAACTTTTAGAATTAAATCAATGCCTTATAAGCACAGCTTATATTTAATAGACATATAAAATCGAAACTCATTTTATAATATCAAATGGAATAAATAACCCAAAAACTATCAATTGTCAATTAAAATTAATAAATAAATATTTGAAGGAAACGAAATTTTGTTTCTGATCTTACAATTATTATGGAAACTAATTCCTTTTCAAAAATAGAAAACATTATTTTAAGAACTCCTCAAAAAATAATTTATTTGAAATATTCAGATCCTCAAAAAATAATTCGAATTTAAATGTGAAGTACCGATGAAGACCTTATCTGAATTGTAATTGTTTTTTGAGGATATGATATATGTTTTTGAGAGATTTTTGAATTAACTTATTGAAATATTTGAATATATTAAATATTTCAAATAAATTATTTTTTGAGAAGTTCTTGAAATTATGTTTTGTATTCTTGAAAAGGAATCAGTTTTCATAATTGTCAAATCAGAAACAAAACTTTGTCTCCTTCAAATATTAATTTATTAATTTTAATTGACAATTTATATTTGTTAGGTTATTTATTCCTTTTGATATTATATAATGAGTTTTGATTTTATATGTCTATTAAATTTAAGCTTATAAGACATTAATTTAATTCTAAAAGTTTTTGAATAAAATTTTTTTAAATTAAAATTATAGGAGGCTAACAGATTAAACCTGTTTTGATATTCAAATTATGTGAAAAAATAATTATGGAAGCTTAATCAATAAAGACATCATTCCTCCAAACAGGAAATTAGAGGTTCATAAGTTACCTTGTATGTATATCAGACAAAAAAATTGAGAGGTGTCAAGGGATACCCGGATGGAACGGAGTTCTTTTCGATTAATTAGTGTAGGAATTGTAATAAAATTTATTTTTTTTTAATTATAATAATATTTTTTTTATTATTAACAAATATAATGTAATATAAACATAATTAGTAGGCTCAATTTTAGTGATAATTGGCTTGAGGTAACTGAAGTAGGAAACATATGTTTGGGATTCTATTTTATTTAAATGTCTTGAAAAAATGCATCGATGGTAGTATTATATTTTGTTGTTAATTCTGCTGGATTATTGTTTATTCTTAAATCAAATTTTTCCTCTAGAAACTGTAGCAATAGTTTTGATTTTTCATTACTGAAGTTGATGTTAAAATCACCGGCCAAAATGAGTGGACGTTTATCTAAATTTCTGTTGTATCTGCTAAGCGTTTGAGATACATCTTTAGAATACTCTAGTAAAGCTCGATGAATGAACTCCTGAATATTTATTAATTTGTTATTTGGTGAGACATATATGACTGCCATGATTAAAGTAACGCCGTTTTCCATTACACACTCTGCTGCACATAAATCTGCAACACTTATACGTCTTACGTGCAAGTCCTGAATATTGTTTATAATGACCGACATATTTGGTGTTACAAGATTGATCGTACCATTTGTGTTGTGATAAATCGCAACTCCACCTGAACGAACAAAATCACGTTTGAAGTGCTATACAATTAAAATTCGGTATATCACATTCTTCTTGATTGTCCAACCGTGTCTCAGATAATAACAAAATGTTCGTTCTTTCTGTAACAGAGTCGATTAAATCAACTGAATGTTTACGAAGGCTTTGGACATTGAACGTACAAATGCCTTTATCTCTAGTAATGAAATCAATTACTGATTTTGCCTTCGTTTCAAGCTTATTCAATGACAATCTCTGAAACTCTTGTACTAGAGATATTGTTGATGAAGCTTGTACTTGATTATGATGAAACCGAAATTTAGTTTCATCATCAACTGAAACGATAAATAAACCTAATACACTCAACAAAAATATTCGTCGCGACACCACACTGTTTAATGCGAAATAGAAAGACGGAACGAAAATAACTGGCTTGCTTTCTATGAGAGAGAGAGAGAGATAGGGAGAGGGAGAGGGAGAGAGACAGATAGAGAAACACGTGCACGCTGGAGACTATAGCAAAAAGTGTCGTTACAACTTTTGGTCTTAATTTTTTCTGTCTAGTCCCCTTTCGCAACGCGCGATAAGGAACTTCGTTCCAATAAGAAGGTCATATCAAATAAGAATGCGAGAACACGGAAAGTTTTTCGAGAATAAAGATAAACTGTATAATTTTAAGGTATTCAAAGTTTCTGTTTCTTTCGATTTTAATTATTCTAGATGGATAGACTATAGTTTGAGGTTATCTTATTCTATTTAAAAATTCAAAATCGAAAAAGGAGTACGTCAAGGAGACACCATTTCCCCAAAGCTATTTACAGCATTGTTAGAGCAAATATTCAGAACCATTGATTGAATATATATATTGATTAAATATATTGAAATATATGGAAAGTATTCATCGAATCTTAGATTTGTGAGCGATATTGTCCCCTCATCAGAAAGCCAAGAAGAACTTCAACAAATGCTGAATGAGCTGAATCTGCATGTAGAGGAGCTAGACCAAAGATAAATTAAGCCAAAACTGAAGTGATGACAGACAGTGAAGAAAATGAAATAAATAATGAAACAAACCATTGACTATGTCCAGGAATATTGCTATCTTGGCCAGGTCGTTTCTTTCACAAATCATCAGAACAAAGAGATTAAGAGAAAAATAAAAAACGCTTGGAGTCAGTACTGGTCACTTACGTTTATCCTGAAGGGTGTCTTTTCCATGAATATCAAGAAGAATGTGATGAATTAGTGTGTACTGCCTGTATGTCGCTGCAACTTGATCCCTGACTGAAAAACAAACCCAAAGTACAGATTATCAACCGAAGTGATTCATTTGAATAAAAGTGTTTGTATGACATAAATTCCACCGGATGGACAAAAGATTGAATTCGTCCACGAATTAGTCATCAATAAATCCAATGTTATGTGATCATTTAAAACATCATTTTCCCGAAAGAACTTAACGGCTGCTCGCCGGCCACCAAAACGGGATATCGGAATCAAGACACCTGTTCTCTCCGTCCATAAGCAACAGCAGATCTTCCATTTGTCCTTCAGCGCCGCCTGGGATTGAAATATCTAGCCGGGGCCCTTATCGGAAACGCACAGTTTCTTCTGCTTCATTACTCCCGTCCGCTGTAATTCAGCGATTCTGGCTGATTATCGCTATTCGCAATGTTTTAATGAACGTATGAAGTGTGGGAATGTGCTAGCATATGAATACGGCCCAAGAACCGGTAATTTTATGACATGCAAATAAAATTATAGACGGGATATGCTGTGATGACTGCGTCTAAGTTTAAGCGTTGCAATTGTAACACAAACTACTGTGTACCTAACCTAAGTGTCTTTAATGCGAGGGATAAGGCTGTGGAATTCAATTATTGGATCATATGAAGGCTATAACTGATAGAATTTCTGGTCCTTATCAGGAGAAAGTGATCAAGCTGTAATCTAACAGCGTTATCATCATTGAAGGTTTTACCATTTAATGAATGGTGACGATGGGGCTTTCACCATTTCACAACCAAGCGTCAATTATTTTTAATAACCAATGATGCGTTGTGGGGGAGTATAGGACCTTAGCGATCCACCAACTCGTTTTTCTTGAACTGTAGAGTTCAATTAGAGACGACATGGATCTGAATTTACAGTTGCTTCCTGGAACGGAAGAAGTTCAGCCCTTGGTGATTCCAAAATGCTCATATGTCCCCTCCTAGATCTTATGTATTGCATTCTAAGGTCACTCATCAGATCTTCTTATTTCACGTATACGTGCAGTGTGGTAAGATCTAATAAAACCTCTATTGCTACTGTGAAAATTGTATAGGCAGCTACCGCTTCCTGCGACTGAACTGTTTTGATTGGATTGACACTAAATCCCTGCTCCAGACACCATCGTTTAATATAACACCAACACCAAACGAATGAAATAATATTCTCTTTGTGCTTTTCAGCTTTCGATGTACGTTCCTTAAGTACATTTTTCAGCATCAGTAATGATCCGTTTCAATTTTTCAATTGAAATTCAAATCAGAGAAGTTGATGCTTCACGCTGAATTAATTTCCTTCATATATTTCAATGTTTGTGTGCGATACACAAAATTCTTTTGCAATCTCTAGAGCTGCAATATGATTGATTTGATCATCTGCAACTTCGTTTGGTCTACAAGATGAGGGTACATCTTCAACAGAAAAATAATCAGAACATTATTTGTCAAGACAATTCTAGCACTGTTTTTCTTGTCTTCTTGTCTGGTCTTCTTGAGCAATGCCAAGAGCCAGCGTGGATGGCACAACGCACTGTAACTTCTTCCGGATACAACGGTGTTTCTTCAAATAAAAGATGAAAAGATTTTCAGTGAACTGTTGGATCAAAAATGAGCAACACTTGGCAGCAACGATAATCGTGAACCACTTGAATATTATAGCATCTAACAGACTATCTCAGATTATCTCAATCACTTTGTTCGCAGCTTCAATATTGTATCTATTTCTTATTTGTAACATATACTTATATTGTCCATCTTTCACTTTTCAATCCTTGCGCACTAACTGGATCATTCTTTATCATTACGTTGGATAAATACCATGCAATTTCGAAAAAGCACGTATCAAGATAAGCTAGACATAATGTAATCAAATTCAGTGATCAAGAATTAAATGGTTCGAAAGATACTGCCATTTATCAGTAAAAAAATCAACGTTTAATACAGGGCTAAAATTGCCCGACTCGAATGAAAGATAACTAATACACAACCCTTGACGTCTTGGTCATACTCTAACTCTCGATGATATTTATTCATCAATTAGCGTTAAATCAGGTCATTTCAGCGGCCTTTCGATCGCATAATCTTCCCGAGAAATCTGCAGGAATATAGTGGTCCTCATCAACCCCCCTGGTTCTCATTTGACGCTCTAATTACTCAATTTAATAAGAATAAATCTCCATTAATATTGATTGAGGCAGAGTTCCATGCAACGCTTCTCATGAATATGCAACGGTCATAAACGAAGTAAAGAATAACTGTGTCGCTCTGGAATCCGAGCAAGGATGTTATTTTTACCATCGGAGGGGAATTGAACGTATTATCCAGCCCATTCCACATCGGTATTATGACTGATTGGAGCGCGTAGTTCAATTAAACGTACAAATGCAAATTTTGAGCGGACTTCTGAATTATTAAATTCTTCCATCTGGCAACAAGTGCAACAATGGTCTAACGCATGTGAGACTGAATTGACAGTTTAAAATATTCAAATACATCGTGAAATTTCAATGAGTTAGTAAATGTTGTCACAAAACATTCAAATCTTGAACGACCTCATTTTAGGTATTTTTTGAGATATTGATGGGACTAAATGTTCCCCGCGAATTGCAAGTATTATGGTACTCATAATCAACACTCATGGATATACATTCTGTCAAGAAAGTACCGGGAATTATCGATTTAAATCTGGCGGGGCAATGAGGCAGGTAAAATTTTTTTTTCCTAAGTTGGTACCACTGTCCTTAATTACTATGCTAAGCTTGAGCGGGATCTGTCAACTAGTGTGTTTGCAACAGCTGATTAAGTCAGTCGATGTCAGAGTGCGTGCCAATTTTTACTATGGGTGATTACGTTGAGCAAAGAATTTGTTTAAAGTTTTGTGTTGCAAATGAATTTTCGTGTGCCGATGCATTGAAAATGTTGCAAAAGGCCTTTGGTGATAATGCTCTATCGAAAACTCGTGCATATCAGTGGTACAGAGCCTTCAAGGACGGTCGTCAAGTGGTCGCCCATCGACGGCTTCGATCGATGATAACGTCGATAAAATTAAGGAAAGGGTGCTGGAAAACCGTCGTACCAGCTTGAGAGAGATAGCACATGATCTTAAGATATCCCACGAGTCCGCACGTACGATTTTGATTGATATTTTGGGCATGAGAAAGGTGGCCGCACGACTCGTACCGAAAGACCTGAATTTTCTTCAAAAACGTCATCGCGAACAGGTTGCTTCAGACATGCTGGATCGCTGTAATTCCGATTCTACATTCATGGAACGCATTATAACTGGTGATGAGAGCTGGGTCTACGAGTACGATATGCAAACAAGCCAGCAATCATCGGAATGGGTGGCAAAAAATGAGCCGAAACCGAAAAAACCACGCCAAAGCCGCTCGAAAATGAAGGTGATGCTCATTGTTTTCTTCGATATCCGTGGCGTGGTGCACTACGAATTCGTTCCAGAGGGTCAGACGGTAAACAAGGAGTATTACCTAGGCGTTATGAAACGTTTGCGTGAGCGTATCCGTAAGAAGCGGCCAAATTTGTGGGCGAACAACTCATGGATTTTGCATGACGATAACGCGCCTTCTCACCGAGCTACGATTGTGACTGACTTTCTCGCCAAAAACTCAACAAACGTGCTTCAGCAACCACCGTATTCGCCGGATTTGGCTCCCTGCGACTTTTTCCTCTTCCCAAAACTAAAATTGCCCCTTCGTGACACCCGTTTTGAGTCGATTGAAGCCATAAAACAAAATTCGGCGCGAGAGCTAAAGTCCATCCCGGAAAGCGCCTATAAAAAATGTTTCGATAATTGGAAGTGCCGTTGGCATAGATGTATTGGAGCAAATGGAGCCTATTTTAAAGGCGACCCAATAAATTTTGACGATTAAATGTAAAAATGTTGTTTTAATTGAAAATTCCTGGTACTTTCTTGACAGAGTAGTATATTGGTTCAGCCACGTTTCAGTTAAAAAATAATTTCAACACTTTCAGCAGATACAAGATTAAAAAATTCATCAAATTTAGAAAATAAAGAGCAGACATTATAATGGGCAATTTTTAAATACTTATTAGATCTACTCTGCATAAGCAATTCTAGACTTCAATTTATATATATAAGACAAAAAGTAACCACATTTATAGTTAGCGCTGTGGCCTACATCGTAAGCTGCTTTGAACTTTAAATTGTTAAACTTGCAGTTTACACAGCATAGATCACTGGATTCACAATTTTTTATATCATGAAGACCAGAGCATTTGGGACATACTTCACAATCACTCTTACATTCACGGCGGAAATGGCCGAACTTCCAGCATTTAAAACACCTTATCAAACTAAAATGTTCCCTGATGGGGCACCTAGACCAACCCAGATAAAGAAATCCCTCCTTGACAATGTCCCTGAATAGAAAAGAAGCCACCTCAAGTACAACATTGAAGCTATTTTTGTATTCAATTTTGGTAATGAACTTTATATCATCAACGGAGCAGTTCAAATTGTTGGTATGGATTATATTTTCTAGAAAATTAGGCTGGCTTACCGTGTGTGAATCAACGCCATAAACCATAATTCGAGGCCTCAACTTCTTTGTGACAGTAACATTGTATGCATTCTTTATGTAATTTAATGAAAGAGTACTCTTTCATTAAATTACATAAAGAAAATTATCCCATCAGACCCGTAGTTCCATACTGTACAGCACCGGCCTTCAAATTATCTAGACACCTCATTGAAATAATAAAAAACACACCAAATTTTCATCTAAATATTCCATAAAAAACTCAGCAGAACTAACTAAAAAAAAAAAAGATATAACTTTACCTAACAATGCAAAATTGATTTCGTGGGATGTTAAAAACCTTTTTCCTAGTGTCCCCCCAATGGAAACATTAAAACTGATAGAAGAACTTTTAAATTATAACAAAGTAAACCCCGTCATAAAATCAGAAATAATACACTTATTAAATATTTGTATAAACCAAAATTTCTTCAAATTTAACAATACTTTATATACTAGCGAAGAAGGTTTAATCATAGGAAATCCACTAAGCTCTTTACTCGCGGAAATCTTCATGGATTTCCTAGAAAACAAAATTCATAAACATCCGTTCAAAAAATACATCCTTTATTGGTATAGGTATGTGGATGATATAATTTCATGTTTCGTAGGTACTAACAGACAAATATCAACATTTGAGAATTTTATAAATAATCTCCACGCAAAAATAGTTTTCACTTCAGAAATAGAACATAATGACTCCATCAACTTTCTTGACCTCACGATAACTAGAGAAAACAATAAACATAACTTCGCAATTTATCATAAACCATCACAAACAGATACCATTATACACCGTAATTCTTTTCATCCATTCCAACACAAACTAGCAGCTCTCCATAGTATGATATACCGTTTATTGAACATTCCACTAAACCAAGTCAATTTCCAAAAAGAAAAATGTATAATTAAACAAACAGCTTACAACAATGGATATAATACATCTCTAATAGATAATTTAATTAACCAACGTATACACAAAAACACAATAAAAGAAATTTATCCAGTAACATCTGATCTATCTGAACACAAATACGTTAGCCTCACATATCTCGGAAACATTAGTATTCAACTAAAAAACCTACTCAAAAAAGAAAATATTAAAGTCTCTTTCAAGACAAACAATCCTATTAGCAAATACATCAAAAACAATAAAAACAGTATGGATAAACTTCAATTATCAGGTGTATACAAACTCACTTGCCCAGATTGCCCAAAGATTTATATTGGTAGAACAGGTAGAAATTTCGGTACACGCCTAACAGAACATAAAAGAAGTTTCGATAAAAATAAAAAAGATTCACATTATGCTAAACACCTTCTTGAAAATAACCATTCTTTCACAAAAGAAATAGCAATTCTACATGTTGAAAATAGAGGTCTAAAATTGAACTTATGGGAAATTTACGAAATAAATAAACATAAAAACAGCAATAACCTAGTAAATAAACAAATAGATTTTTATTACACCCCTCTATTCAATATTTACAAGGGATCGAGTGAACACGATTCTGAAGGGAATATTCTTTGAGAAAACCAACCCGACGAACAATTAAAAACACATGTACACCTTCTGTAAAAAATCTTATAAATTCATTGTGCAACAACTGTTACTTCGTATTCTGATGAAGTCTTTCTAGCAAAGACGAAACGTACGTCAATACCAAAAATAAAGTAGAAAATGTAAACAAGTGTTTTATTTTATAATGACAATCCTTAATATCTTTCACATGGTGAGGTTTACCGAAAAAATATAAGATACCTTTTTTGTAGAGCATTAAATTTCCTAAGAAATTCTTTTGAAACGTTTCTCTGTTCAGCCGATAAATGATGAGGTATGAATTTTTTTCTATTGGACTGAGAAAAAAATACAAAACTGCGATGCGGAGGATCTTCCTATTAAACTTAAAAGCTCATGCTTGGTGAGAATTTTTTTAAGGTGTCCAGCAACCCATTTTCCGTGTCACTTGAAAAAAAAATTATCGTTTTTTTTTGACCCACCCTAATATACAGTGTCCAGAAAATTTGAATGTCTGGGCTGGGGCAAGTGAATCTTAGCTCAATCTACTCCAAGATTTCATCAACCCACGCAAGGTGGAGATTCAAGAAAATGATGATGGCGTAAAAAAAGTATTTTTTCAACAAAATAATTCTCCACCACAGTATGGAGTACCCGTACGATTTTTTTTCAATCACCGAGTTTCCGCGAATTGGATCGAAAGGAGATCTTCCATTATGGCCCTCGAGATTTCCTAGGTTGACAGCTCTAAACTTTTTCGTGGGGTCATTTGAAAAGTGTAGTTGGAACATATTATTGATTAAAATTCGTGCAAAAATTCGACCACCTAAAATAACGAACTCCAGACGCAAATGTTCATCACAAATGATGTGTAACTCGATCCCTATTGCTATTCAAGATGCTTGATGATGAGGTTGCTGAACAAATATTTCAACACCTTGCCACAGAAAAATATGTTTGAGCTTTGAAGTATTTCGCTGTTATCGAAACACCCTTCACTCATTGTGACAACATCGAACCTGAAGTCGCAAAATTTTCACAAACTACATCCGTCTTCTCATCTTCGGAGCGCCTAGAAAGATGTCGGGAATTTATGTCCGTCATATTCGGACAGGCCATGAAGAATTTACAACATCCCCTGACAGAAGCCAATGTGTGTAGCGCTCGAGAGCTGTCATCTATTTCGCTTGTATTTATACGCCGCTGTCACTTCCGTAAGTAAACAACGACGTTTTCTGGTATCGCCGGCATTAGCTGGATGGCACGACCCAACTTCCAGCCGGTTCACTGCCAGATCCCAGATAAGAGCTTTTTACGTGTGTAAAATATCAAATGATAAATTCTCTTGCGGTATTGTTTCAGCCTGTTGATCCGGGCACTAAAGGTCCGATCTGATTACCGGAGTCCCCGTTGAACCAAGGAAAATCGAGCAAAACCTCTAAACTATTTCTGTGTGATGTTGAGATTAACGGCCATTTTTCGAAGGTGATGCTTTCTGCTCGTTCGTTCCAGACCGCTATTAGTTCTTTATGACAAATAATAACAATTGCTGATGGCTTCTCATTTACTGATTAGACATCGTGGTAAAATTTAATTGAACAAACTGTCCATTCTCATAGATTTAGCAGATTTTGCAGTTACGAATACAGATTAAAATGATACGGTTTCCGTAAAACCGTGTAACTTCTCAATAAAACTAAAAATCCCGCAAGCAAATTCATTCCATGAATTATTTTGAGTCTATTTAGTCAATATTCTTATTTAGAATGGAAAACTAGTGAACGGGTAGATCTATCTGATGGTAGATCAATGCATTGGTAGATCAATGGACCCGTAGATCAATTTAATTGGTAGATACACCTTTCGGGTAGTTCCGAATAGAGAAAAGTAAAATTCTGTATAATCATGTTAGAAAAGCTTTCCCAGGTGACAATAACACATGCATTATTTCCAGAGGATAAAGAAAAGTTATATTCAGCATAATCGTATTATCTAGTAGTAAACAAAATTCAATTTTCACAAACCCCTTATTGTTTGATGACAATCGTTTCACCACACTGTGGATTAATCATGTTCTAAATTTAAACTGATACTGCGTGAAAACTCACATAGGTTCTTACTGTATATATCGGGTGTGTTTCCAGAGTGATAAAACTTTAAATTGAAATAAAACACATTTAAATTAAGATTGAAGCCATTTTTTTTTGTTTGAAAGATAATTCTATAACATTTATGTTTTATGACTAGCTCTGAGGAACCGAATTTGACCAGACCATTTTTGGACCACTTCTTCGAGTAATTCAGGCCTTATTTCATCAATAACACGAGTTATGTTGGCTTCCAAAGCGTCTATCGTTTCTGGTTTATCAGCATAAACCAATGACTTGACATAACCCTAAAGAAAATAATCCAGTGGAGTTTTGTCGCATGATCTTGGAAGCCCATTAATTGGACCATTTCTCGAAATGATGTATCGCCAAATCTTTCATTCAATAAATCAATTGTTACGGTAGCAGTATGAGTTGTAGCACCATCTTCTTGGAACCAAAACACTTCTGGGTCAATACCATTCAACTTTTGAAACAATCATTAATCATCGATCTATAACAAGCACCATTCGCTGTAACGTTAGCTCCAGCATCGTTTTTATAGAAATATGGACCGATGATGCCTCGAGCGTGTAAAGCACACCATACAGTGCATTTTTAAGGATGTAATGGAACCTGCAGAACTTCTTGAGGATTGATTTCACTCCATATACGGCAATTTTGCTTATTTACATAGCCCTTCAACCAGAAATGAGCTTCATCACCAAACACAATTCTACGATAAAAAAGTGGATCAACTTCAAGCTGTTCTAAGGCCCAATCAGCAAACAAATTACGCTCATTATGGTCAAGTGACTAGTTCTTGAATTAGTTGGATCTTGTTTGGGTGTAGACCAAGATCTTTACGCAAAATTTTCCATGTGGTTGATGCACAGAGTCCGACATCTTGTGAACGTTGAGGAATAGACAAATCTGGATCATTATTAACACTATAACTTACAGCAGCGATATTTTCTTCTGTACAGTTCTTTGTCTTGTTGTTGTTGTTGTTGCATTGAGTAGAGAAAATGTTGTCCGAAAACTATCGATAGTTCGACGAATAAGCTGCTCTGATGGACGATTAGGTAAACCATAAATTTCACGAAGTGCTCTATAAGTTTGGCGAATAGAACACTGTTTTTGAAAATAAATTTCAACAATTTATAAACGTTGTTGCGGCGTGAGTCTTTCCATGATAATTTGTCAATCCTTACTGAATAGAAATGTCGAAACAACAAGGCTCCTTCCTTCTGTCAAATCACAGTTATCCCTATCGAAAGTTCTATCACTCTAAAAGAACCACCCGATATATCGACAGGTATTATACCAGGTGGGACTAAGAGTATGATTACAGTTGTTTGGATATTTCCAATTAGGTGGAGAGAAACCGACAATGGTAATAAAAGTTATTGGGGTTGTCGCTAGTTTTTCTAAACTACATGTGAATATTCAATAGAGGTGACCTATTGTTGTCTTTTTGTTCGTTGAGGAGAATCTTATGGGAATTATATCGGTTTATTTCAAGTAATTCTTAGAATGTTAATCTAGACCCTTTACCTTCGAGATGAATAATTTTATATTCTTATTTGAATTTATGTTCAAACTCTATTAAATGGTTGGCGTATGTGGAATGTGTGGAATTTGGAGTGTATCTCTTTTGATGTTCGTGGATTCTTGAACGACCTGCCGGTTTGAAGAAATTATTCGTTTAGCGAGTAACATTGTATAAACTCAAAACTTGTCTACCATCATTTATAGAGTTGAAGAAGCTCAGACCATTTTTTCAAACGAAATTTCAGTTACCAATATTGCGGAAACGTCTACACCTGGTCTTCTGCACATCTTGGGTGAAGGTGTATACACAACAATTACCTCCCGCAGATTATGTCGAACATTGACTGAAATCAGACGCTACAGACATAATTATTTTCACATTAGCATCTCGAAAAAAGCATAATCACCCTATGAACTAATCGATTTCATGCTGAACACGTACCCCCCGTTATGATTACAAGTGTGGCAACGTTCCGTCAAATGGGATGCAAGATCTAACGAAAGCCAGGCCGTATATTATACGGGTCGAACGACTAATTCCTCAGCGGATAATGGCCGGGGAAGATGGGACAAGGAAATTCCAATTACCTGGGGCCTATCAAGATGCCACCAATTTCCATATGCGTAACAAATATGCATGCTCGGACTAACGAGGTTGCTACATTTTCCCCTGAGAAAGAAGCTGCTGGAATCGATTGGCATCGCGCACGCACAAGAAGAGTTCAGAACGCTCAATTATCTGACAGCTCGTTTCTCAAAATGACCGACAGGTTGAAATGAAGTTCTAAAGAATTGCTTGGTATGTAGAGATTATCTTTTTGAATTCTTCGAAAGTAATTGATTAAACGTCAACCAAATAGTATGCTCATTCTTGGTTAAGCATACTTCAAATGGGGGTGAAAGAGGGATGTATATTAGACTTTAATGGTTTATTCACAGCCTAAAATACATATAATACAAGTTCAGAGAGTTGAATTATTTTACCCAAATTCAGGGGGTTGTTTCTTGATCAGATGTGGAATGTAATCCAGCTCGTAGAGACCATGTAGAGAATTGTCAGCAGAAGTACATATAATACAAGTGTACAATTTTGAGTTGTTGATCCAGAGTGAGGTGGATACACTATCTTGATCCTGGAACAGTTCTTCCTTGAGTTTCTTCTATTGTTGTTCACGACACAGATTTCAATTTTATTGGTTTCACTTTAGAGTTCACTTTTCACAACTTAATATCTAATTACAAATGAATGATGTAGATAATACATTCACTTCCAGGCCTTTAGTGCGTTATGAGTAACTGAGAGAGAGAGAGATTCCTTGGAAGTTTAAAGTGAAAAATGGGAAAATAAAATAATTCGAGCGTAGAGATAAAAATGTTTCACAAATTACGAGAGCTTACTTCAAGGGAATGTGCGTGGGATCAGAACTTGTCTTCAACTGAACTTTCTTAACTGACTTTTTATACAGAGTGAGTAGTGACCTGTCTGGTGCAGGGGATGTGTCCGCCTGGTGCCTTTTTGCTAACTGGCGGATGAGAGAGTGGGTTTGGATCCGAAAAGATGGCCCAGGTAATTCCTATACGACAGTAGTCTTAAAACGGCTAAAACGGTTCTAATGGGTTTCTGGGAATAATCTAAGGGAGAAATATCTTCGTTTCTTGATTGGTGTTTAGGCCCGTTAAGGTTTCTAGGAATGAAATGATTCATATTTGAAAGGCCTAAATTGTTGAACTCTGGGGACGTAATTGTTACGTACCTGCAAAGTGAATTGAAAATTCTTTGTTCAAAGTAAATTTGAACAGAAGTTCTAAAGATGTTTCTGAATATCGTTCGGTTTTACCTTTGATTCTCAGATAGTTCCAATTCATTTTGTCACACTTTTATTGGATAAATGGACTAAGTTGTTGTTTATGGTAGGAACTAATTGACCCCAGCCTGAATCCCCAAGTGTTTCCCACGATTTAGAACATTTGAGATTAAATTCATATTGGCCCCTGAATTACTCCATGTCTACTGCTTGTCCAATTAAACGTTAAAGAAGGCGTTGTCCACTCTAAAGTAATGCTGTAAATCGTGGGCTTCGAACTTAAGGTCGGAAACACCCAGTCGTACATCGGGTGTTTTAATTGGTAAAATCGAAAATAAAGAAGTGTTACATGATTATTTTTTCCCCATGCAAACGTGGTTAGCGCCGAAACCGACTTGATGACGCTCAATTCGACTGGACAATCTCCCACAAGCTCATACAATCAAATTTTTCCCAACAAATTCGCATTAAAAATGCTAGGATGCATAATGAATACATAAACACGAGCGTCCCACATTTTCACCATATTTTTTCGATAAACCAAGTCTGGCAACGTCTGCCAACCTCCAAACCGTATGCAAATTTCAATTTTCCCACTTCAGCAGCGCAGGCAGAGCTATACTGTTTATGTCTCTTCATTTTTGGAGTTCAGTCTGCGATTCATCCGCATACTTTTGTGTTTTTTTCCCGTTGAATAATTCAGAGGATGGGAGTAGCGATTTCGTTATCAAAAGGAACGAAACTTGGAGCGTCATGTTAAGGAACCATCATGCATCATTCTTTGCCTTGCAGTTTATTATAACTATTGAATCTTTCGCTAGGATATCTGCAGGGGTGGATTTCTAGGTTCTACAATAAAGGGAGATTGAGTATCGCTGAATATTTAGTGAAATATCTAGAAGGAAGATTATACAGGGGATTATTCAGATGAAATATCATTAATAGAAAATATTGTAGCTTCGCAGATTGATCAAGAATACGTGTTGGCGACAGGTAAATACCAATACTATTCAATAATCCTGCATTTTCATTGTCATTCATTTATTCCAACTTCATAGAATGTATGGTCTTAATCAGCAAAAAACTTATCTGGTTATATATTGTATTGAATCAGTCCTTACTTGGTGAAAATCCATATTAAATAATATTTAAATAGGGTTATTCTGATTTTCACAAATTTTTATTGTTATGTTTACAACAATCGTTTTGCTATCACAGTAGCATCATCAGGCAAAATTACATTTTGAATAACTAAGCTTGTTTCCGAAATCCGTTGTTATTTATATCACAGTAAGTACAATAAATTTTTATTGAGCACTAAAACCCAAAAAAAGGGTGTCTGCAAATTCCAGCTTATCTGAATATATTTAACAGAGGTGAGTTATTCAAATCTATTTGTTCGTTAAGTAATATTCCAATACCTTTAATGTATTTCAAGGAAATGTATTTAAAATTTTCTCTTATATTAGGAAACACCATATTTAAAGCTATTCTATTATTTTTATTCATCAACAATTTGTCTATCAACTTAGGATCATAGTCATTATTAATAGCTATTTGTTTATTTATGTTTAGTTCTGAAATATAATTTTCTCGATTCATGGGAAGATTAACTAATCTATGGATCATACAATTAAATGCTGATAATTTTTGATTTAAAGAATGATTTGATTTATTGTGTAAAATAGAATCCGTATAGGTTGGTTTGTGAACTATTGAAAAATCATGTGAATTATTTATTCGAGTAACAGTTAAATCAAGAAAATTAATAGAATTATTATGTTCGGTTTCCATAGTGAATTTAATTGAAGGATGTATTTCATTGATGAACAAAAAGAATTTTTTCAAAAGTCTGTCTGTACCTGTGAAGCAACAAAAACTATCGTCTACATATCTATACCAATATAAAAAGTATTTCTTAAGCGGATATTGGTGAATTTTAGTTTAAATATTGTCCATGAATATTTCTGCTAATAAAGGATTTAAGGGATTTCCCATAATCAAACCGTTTTCAGATTTATAAATTTTATTTTTGAATTGAAAATAATTTTGTTTATTGCAAATATCTAGGCATTCTAAAATATCTTCTTTAATAATTGTATTACATCTGTTGTTGATTAATAGATTATCTACTAATTTAATTGTTTCGTTCGGTGGTATACTTGGAAATAAATTTTGTTCGTCAAATGAAATGAATATAGCATTATGTGGTAAGTGAATATTCTTCATTTTATTTATAAGCTGTAGTGAATTTCTTATCGAGTATTTAGCTTGGAATTTAAATTAAATTATTTTCAATTGAAAAATAAACTTTGTAAATCTGAAAACGGTTTGATTATGGGAAATCCCTTAAGTCCTTCATTAGCAGAAATATTCATGGACAATATTGAAACTAAAATTCACCAAAATCCCCTTAAGAAATACTTTTTATATTGGTATAGATATGTAGACGATATTTTCTGTTGCTTCACAGGTACAGACAGACTTTTGAAAAAATTATTTTTATTCATTAATGAAATACATCCTTTAATTAAATTCACTATGGAAACCGAACATAATAATTCTATTAATTTTCTTGATTTAACTGTTACTCGAATAAATAATTCACATGATTTTTCAATATTTCACAAACCAACCTATACGGATTCTATTATACACAATAAATCAAATCATCCTTTAAATCCAAAATTATCAGCATTTAATTGTATGATCCATAGATTAGTTAATATTTCCATGAATCGAGAAAATTATATTTCAGAACTAAACATAAATAAACAAATAGCTATTAATAATGAGTATGATCCTAAGTTGATGGACAAATTGTTGATGAATAAAAATAATAAATTTCTGAGAAAATTGCTACATACCTCAAAAATAAATATAATTTAAGAACTTCATTTGAAACCAATTCAAACTTGAGCAAAAGTTATGCCTTAAATCTGTTAGAATCCCTAGAGATAAATAAACATAATAAAATTGGAATATTACTTAACGAACAAATAGATTTAAATAATGGATGGAGTAGTCCGTTACTTTGTGATAGTTCATTTTAATGAAATGAAATAAGGAATTACTTTGTTTTCTATCACTTTTTATTATAACTGATATACAGTGACTCGAGTTTCGTAGTGTTTAGTACATTTTCAAACTGAACGAACGAATTAGATCTCAACTATTATATATGGGGATTGTAGGCTTCGGCAGAGCTTCGAAGAGAGGGGTTTTCCAAAGTTCCGTCTGTTCGTTAAGTAGTTTTATTATTGGTACGTGCTTTTTATATTTTTCAATTTCTATGGATTCCAGGATGTCAAGTTTTTTCCCTTTCGCTTCCACGTGCAAGATAACAAGGTTGTTCAATTCTGGGAAGGTTCACTACAGATCACACCTTCCCAGAATTGAACAACCTTGTTATCTTGCACGTGGAAGCGAAAGGGAAAAAACTTGACATCCTGGAATCCATAGAAATCCATAGAAAAATATAAAAAGCACGTACCAATAATAAAACTACTTAACGAACAGACGGAACTTTGGAAAACCCCTCTCTTCGAAGCTCTGCCGAAGCCTACAATCCCCATATATAATAGTTGAGATCTAATTTGTTCGTTCAGTTTGAAAATGTACTAAACACTACGAAACTCGAGTCACTGTATATCAGTTATAATAAAAAGTGATAGAAAACAAAGTAATTCCTTATTTCATTCCAGATTTAAATAACTCACCTCTGTTAAATATATTCAGATAAGCTGGAATTTGCAGAGACCCTTTTTTGGGTTTTAGTGCTCAATAAATATTTATTGTACTTACTGTAATATAAATAGCAACGGATTTCGGAAACAAGCTTAGTTATTCAAAATGTAATCTTGCCTGATGATGCTACTGTGATAGCGAAACGATTGTTGTAAACATAACAATAAAAATTTGTGATAATCAGAATAACCTTTTTTAAATATTATTTATCTCCTTATAATTTCATAGCGGTATCATTGCTGAAGGCTTTAATATCTAAGAAATTTTATTAGGCTCCATGTGATGGTAATCCGATGACGCTATTGTCATAGCTATATGGTAAATATGAAATCATTTTCCAACAAAACATTAATAACTTTTGGCGAGGTACAAATAATGTGTAAAGTTAAGCATTATCATGATAGAATATGAAACTTTCACGATTTACCAACTCTGGTAAATTATGATTAATAAGAAGTATGAGCTATGGTAATAGAAAGTTCTTCAAATCGCGACAGTGCTACATGAGTCTGTATAACAATTCTGAACTCCAACAAGCCCAAATAGGTTCCGTTGATCGCTGGGACAGAAGCAGCCGAAAAGTTCATTTTTCTAAGCTTATTGCCTTCAATCGTCAGTTTAAAGTCCAATGAATACTAATCAGCCACGCGCCCATATTCGCTCTGCATAGGAACACCAATGTTTTTATCATACGCCAGCGCCAACCATACATGACATACCCCAGCGAGTTAATTCAAGTAAAGAACTGTATTCCCGATTGTTTTTAACGTTCAAAAAGCAGCATAACTGCGGAACTGGATCTAATTATAGCATCATGAAAGTTTTCTGCGTTTGTAACATTAAAAAATATCGGGAATACAGTTTTTGCTTGAATTGGCTGGCTGGAGTATGTCGTGTATGTATATTTGCGTGCACTAGATGCGGCTAATGCATGATTGCTTGATTTAGGAAACAGCCTGCTATCGTTAAGCGCAAAGGTCTGCAATTCTCGAGTTCTGAGCCGACTTGATGAAAGGTCTAATATGAAATTTGATGCATTAATTTATTTGAATGTGTTACATAGTTCTGTTGGATTCTGTGAGACTTTTTCAAAAAAAAGTTGTTTCGGAGAATTTTTTTTTTAATATCAATACAGATTTAATCTGTTAGTCTTACCATCTTACACCAATTTCCTTCCAAAAACATGAACACAACTTAAGGACTTCTCAAAAAATATAATTTATTTGAAATATTTAATATATTTAAATATTCAAATGAGTTAATTAAAAAATCTCTCAAAACATGCACTCTACCTTCAAAAAACAATTATAATTCTTGTAATCTCTTCATCGGCCCCATATAATATTCCAAATATCAAAATCAAATAACTGTCATTATATCTCACCTCCACGTGTGTAACAGGATAAATTGCTTCAAACAGACTTACTTTAAAATTCAAGATAGTCTATGTTCTTAACAAAATCACAGAAAAGTGTAAGGTGTTACAAGGTCTTTAAACCATTGACATTCCATAATGAGATTTATTAAGGCCTAAATATAATTATATATTATATATAAAATAAAATAGAACTTACTTGATAGAAGAAATAAAACAAAATTTGAATATCAAAACAGATTTAATCTGTTAGTCTTCTACAATTTTAATTTCAAAAAAATTTTATTCAGAAAACTTTTAGAATTAAATTAATGTCTACAATAAGCACCGCTTATATTTAATAGACGTATATAATCAAAACTCAATATATAATGTAAAATGGAATAAATAAACCATTAGATATAAAAAAGTCATTAAAATTAATAAATAAATATTTAAAGGAGACAAAATTTTATTTCTGATCTTACAATTAAGAACACCAATTGCCTTTCAAAAACATGAACACAACTTAAGGACTTCTCAAAAAATATAATTTATTTGAAATATTCAATATATTTAAATATTCAAATATGTTAATTCAAAAATCTCTCAAAACATGCACTACATCTTCAAAAACCAATTATAATTCTGGTAATCTCTTCATCAACCCCAAAAAAAGATTAAATCTGTTTTGATGTTCAAATTTTGTTATATTTCTTCTATCAAGTAAAAAGCTTTTTTCTATTTTATTTCGAAGAATTTGTTGATTTTATATTGAACATTGTTAGAGTGTAATTTATTTCTACATAAAGTAACGTTGTCTTCACCAAAAATTTTTGTTGAGTAAGTTCGATCAATATTCTGTATTTTCTTTGGATTCTTTTCGATACTAGGTAACTAATGTTAATTCTTATGTCTTTTAAAAAGTGGACAGTGTTTTTTGAGGCATTCATTCAATTTAATTTCAAAAGTCCACTCATTAAAGGTTAAGGGATGAAAAAAGACCAAGAAAAAATTTTAATCCAATAAGACCCGATAGCAGACTGTGAAATTATTTTCATTCCAGTCGAACGATCCCTAAGGAATCTGAAACCTTTGCTCCAGGTATATCCTTATACCCCACCTCAAATATTCAAAACATTCCGCCTCTGTATGTTTGGCCCCAGTTTGCATTAAACCACTTCATTCAACCCAGAAGAGTTCTTTCCGGTTTTTCCAAGACCGGAAGACAAAGGAGTCCCTATCTCGGGCTCATTCTGCTTTTCTCCTTGAAAGGCATGACTCCGGAGCATTCCAACTCGAATATCTTTCCATTTTTAATTGGACTTTCGACGTCCCCAGAAATGAATGGTGGGAACATTATTACAGAGGTTCATAAATAAATTACGATAACAATAACGAATGAATTATTCCTCTTCTACCTCCTGTCGGTTTTGTAAAGGTTGCTATGAATTATTCTTCGAAATAGATAAAAAAAATAATAGTACGGTATAACTTTCCTTATCACGTGCTCCTCGAAGTTTTTAGAAAGTAGGTCTTCTTATATCTCATCTCTTTTTATAAATCATTGTTGCACTGATAGATCCGCGTTATGAGTAAATACACCTAACAGATCTACATAATGGTCAAATCATTGATCAATAAGGATTTTGAGCTATGGTAATAAAAAGTTCTTCTAATCGGGACAGTACAACATATATCTGTTTAACAGTTCTAAGCTCAAACAAGCCCGAATAGGTTTTGTTGATCGCTACGACACAAGCAGCAGACATGAGCATGCTTCAAAGCATATTGGCTTCAATCACCAGTGCACTGTAATGTCCAACGAATACAAGTCAGCCACGAACCTAATTGGCCCTGCACAGGAACACCAACGTATTTATCATACACTCACGCCATCTAGTGTACGCAAATATACATACAGGATATAACCTAGCGAGCTATTCAAGCAATAAGTGGTTTTCAAACTGTATAATAGTGCATATCTTAAATTAAAAGCTGATATTTCAGACCTTTGTGTAAAATTTGCAGGCTTTTCCTTCCAACAGACGATTTGCTTTAACAAAATATACAATGGAGAGTACACTGTGTGTTATAAAAGCTACAATTGTTACGATTTGAAGCCCCCAAAAGGTGTAGTCGATATTCATTAATTCTCATTATCATCTCTTTCATCAAAAAACCTCAAAACCTCATTCAAAAGTCACTCACCGTTAGGATACATTGTTATTGCATTCCGGATTATCTATCCAACAGATGATTTTTCATACATTTTCCAAACTAAGGGGTAGAACTAGCAACACCGCCTCCCGAACTTCAGAATTCTCCTGTGAACATTCCAGCCAGCAGTTCGCGCCACGCTCCCATCGAGCAGGGATATCTAGGAACGATCCTGGACCGTCCCGTCGCGCACTCCGATGTCGGTGTGGCAGAAAGAGGAATAACTTCTGAAAGAAAGACCCATTGAAGAGTGCCAACTAGCGCAGACTATCCGAATCCTTCCAAAATTTCTTGTGAGTATGTTTGCAGAATGAAACTTTGGTCAATATATGATATAATATTGAAGAAGTACGTAAAAATCATTAATTATCATTCATAGTAGTATTCCATTTTTATACCACAGAAATCTATGTTTATTAACTATATAATTATATAAGATATCGAAATGAATAAAAATAAAACTATCCTTTCTCATTATTTCATTAATTCTTGCATCTCAGTTTGGAAAATATTAATAATAACTGTTTTGACTTTCGTGAATTCATTAACATTTATTCAAATCTTGAATATTTGGCGAGTTCAAACAAAATGCAGCAGAAAATATCCAAATGAATTGATTCAATCCGTAGATAAACGAATATGTTAACACAAATTTGAAAATGGTGAATAGGAAGTATTTAGAATCAGGACAGTGCAACTTACATGTTAAAGTTCGAAACTTAAATAAAGCCGAATAGGTTTTGTTAGTTGCTAGGCATAAGTAGCAAACATGCATGTCTCACAGCTTTTTGACTACTCATCAGTGCATTGCTCTAATACCAACGAATGCATCACAGCCACGCTACTATATTCGCCCTGCATAGCGACCCTACTGTTTTTCCAAACAACAGTGCCATCTAATGCATACGAATACATGTACGCAGCATACAACCCAACATATTTATTTTAAAATAAATTTTTTTTATATGAAGATGCTAATTTTTGAGCATTACCGCAATTTATGGTCTGATTTGAGCATGAGGAAAGTTTATTCTGCGTTCGTAACGTTAAAATATCGAGAATACATTTCTTTACTTGAATTAACACGCAAAGGTATGTCTTGTATGTATATTATTGATATCTTAGAGTCTCTGTGTATGTATTTTGCATACTCTAGATGGCGCTAGAGTATTAGTAATATCTTTGGAGTCTCTGTGTATAGCGAATATAGATACTGGACAGATTTCGAGTCACCAGCATACATTACACCGACGCTTGAAACAGGGTGCTATGGTCTCAAGCAAATGTCTATGCCTATATTCGCTTTACACAGAAATACTAAGGTATTAATCAAACACTAGCGCCATCTAGAGCATGCAAATATCTAATTCAAGTAAAGAAATGTATTATTATTTTCATGTTACAAACGCAGAAAAACTTTCTTCATGCTCGAGTCAGATAATGGTATTTGGTACAGATCAGCCGAATTAATTTATTTGTTCCATAATTCCCATGTGTGGATACATCAATCATATGATATCAGAACGTCTTTAGACAAAAGAGGGCAGAAAGATTGCGTGACTTTTCAACATAAAAACTGCCAGATACAATTTTCATGCGCAAATCTTCATAATCCACCTTTCGGATACGTCCTAAAGTTTTAGAATCCTCCGTATTCGTTTTCGCAAACGAATCCTGTAAGCCGACTGAAACTTCAGAGAGTATCCATATGAAGTTTTTGTCGAACTTCGTGTGTTGAAACCGTCCCTTTGTTTGCAAAAGTGGAAGCTCATCCAACTCTGATCCCTTAAGCTCTCGTCCATTTCCTAACGGAGGATCAATCCATCGGACGTCTGGAATTCACACATATATATTCAATTTTGTTGCCGTGTCCCGAGGAAAATTTCCCGCATAATTTCGACTCATATATATGTCGTCAGGGAAAAAAGGCAAAATGAGTCCCATGGGTGGAGATAAAAACTCTTGGTTCGTAGGTTAAAAACTTAGAAACGGCTGGAGTATTTCCTCCTGTGGATGTAATCGAATTTTAACGGCAATCAACACTTCTTGGAAGCGGTACCTAATGGAATATTAAAGAAGGAAGAAGGTTGGAATTTTACGTGAGATACTGGTGTATTTCCCTCAACAATTTCGTAGTTGTTCGGAGAAACAGAAATAAAAGTGAATTATGAATTTTATTCCGGAGGGAAATCTAGCATATATTGCAATGGAGGGTGTTTTAATAAGAGCAAAATTTGAATTGCTCGCTAGTTTGGTACTCACGTCACATGGATTAAAAATCGATGGAAACGAATTGCGAGTTAGTAGACATGAAGAGTTAACTACAGGGTGTTTTTTTAGAGTGATATAATATTAAATTGAAATAAAACACATTTAAATTGAGATTGAAGCCAATTTTTATTTTATTTGAAAGATAAATTTATGACATTTATGTTTTGAAAATAATTTCCGGCATATGTCCAGACCAATTTTGGAGCACTTTTTCGAGTAATTCAGGTCTTATTTCATCAATAACACGAGTTATGTTGGCTTTCAAAGCGTCTATTGTTTCTGGTTTATTCCCATAAACCAATGACTTGACATAACCCCAAAGAAAATAATCCAGTAGAGTTATGTCGCATGACCTTGGAGGCCAGTTAATTGGACCGTTTCTCGAAATAATGTTATCGCAAAAACTTTCTTTCAATAGCACCATCTTGTTGGAACCAAAACACTTCTGGGTCGATACCATTCAAATTCTGAAACAAATAATCCTTGATCGTCGATCTGTAACGAGCACCATTCACTGTAACATTAGCTCCAGCATCGTTTTTAAAGAAATATGGACCGATGATGCCTCCAGTGTGCAAAGCACACCATACAGTGCATTTTTCAGGATGCAATGGAACCTGGAGAACTTCTTGAGGATTGTTTTCACTCCATATACGGCAATTTTGCTTGTTTACATAGATGTTCAACCAGAAATGAGCTTCATCACTAAACATAATTTTACGATAAAAAAGTGGATCAACTTCAAGCTGTTCTAGGGCCCAATCAGTAAACAAACGACGCTTATTAGGGTCAAGTGGCTTCAGTTCTTGAACCAGTTGGATCTTATATGGGTGTAGACGAAGATCTTTACGCAAAATTTTCCATGTGGTCGATGCACAGAGTCCAACTTGTTGTGAACGTCGACGAATAGACAAATCTGGATCAACATCAATACTATGACTTACAGAAGCGATATTTTCTTCTGTACGTACAGTTCTTTGTCTTGTTGTTGTTGCATCGAGTAGAGAAAATGTTGTCCGAAATCTATCGATAGTTATATATTTAATAAGCTGCTCTTATGGACGATCATGTCAACCATTAATTTCACGAAGTGGTCTATAAGTTGGGCGAATAGAACACTGATTTTGAAAATAAATTTCAACAATGTGTAAACGTTGTTGCGGCGTAAGTCTTTCCATGATAATTTGTCAATGCTTACTGAACAGAAATGTCAAAACAACATGGCTTTTACATTCTGTCAAGTCACAGTTATTCATCTGAAGACCTTTTGGATCCGAGTAATTGCTCGCCCCTGCAGTATGGCTTTAGACCTGGTCTACTGAAGATGCTGTCTTCCGACTAGTCAGTTATGCTCGTGAGTCTAGCTACAAATACGTTGTTGCCATTTTTATAGATATCGACGGTGCGTTCGACTCACTTTGGTGGCCAAATATCCTCCGTCGTGCTCGAGAGTTGTCCTTCCCTCAAGACCAACTTCGTCCCTTGCACAGTTATCTTTCTGACAGAAATGTCGTTTTTGTACGGCACTCCTTCTCCCGGTCTAAAGGTCTTGAGAAAGGCTGTCTCAGGGTTCACTACTTGGACCTTCACTCTGGAATCTAGTTTTCGATGAGTTACTGTTTTTACTTTCGAAGGAGGAGGGCCTTGCTATCGCCTATGCCGATGATCTGACGCTTCTAGTTGGAGCAAACAGTCGTCGCGCTCTCGAGGCGGCACATCAACGTCTAGTTAATGTTACGGTCGAATGGCTTTTGCGTGTCGATGAGTAAATCCGCTGCAGTATTGTTGAGGGGAAGTCTGCACGTGGGTCGCCCTCCAAGGGTATGTGTTTCGGGTGTGCCATTCCATTGGGTTCGCGAGCACAAGTATTTGGGTGTCCTGGTAGACTCGGGACTTACTTTTCTGCTACACGTGAAGGCGCTGCTTGAGAAATCAAAGGCTGTAGCTTGTAGGTTGATGCGGTTGAGACGTTCCTTGGGAGGCACTCAATCTCACTCATTCTCACTTTTATATAAGTGTATATTTCTCCCCATCATCCCCTATTGTGCTGCGGCCTGGTTCCATCGAGTTGAGCATTCCCATGTCAGACGGGTTATCCTGTCTGTACAGAGGCACTTCTTGCTCTTGGTTTCCCCAATGTGTCGCACTGTGGCTACGGCGACATTATAGGTGGTGACTGGAAGTATCCCGGCGCACTACTACATACTATATCGAGCAGCTCACTATCATCTAAAGAAGGGTCTTCCTTTCAATTTTGAAGACACTTCTCTTCCTGCTATCGGTTCAGAAGATCGGTCTCTAGTGGTGCGCCGCTGCTCCGGGTCGTACTTTGAGGCATTATTGTCTCGTTGGCAGTTGGACTGGGAGGAGTCCTAAACAGGTCGTTGCACCTTCGGCTGGATCCCGCTCGTCAGGTTTGTCCAGAACAACTCCTGGTTCAGACCAGCTTTTCCACTGGCTTGCTTTATTTCAGGTCATGGCCCATTCAGGGCAAACCTCTTCAGGCTGGGTCTTGTCGGGGATGATTCCTGTCCATGTGGTCACTCACAAACTAGAGACCACATAGTACGTGTCTGTCCTCTATTTCAGGATCTGCGGATCCGCGTGTTTTCTATGGGCGATCTGTCTGATCTCATCTTATCCGACTTCTGCCGGGTTAGAGTCAATTTCTTGGCGGTTTCCTCATTCGCCGCTGATGCTGTCCAACGTCTGAACTCTTGGCATGTCGAATGATTTGGGATCTGGAACGCCAATGATGATATCGTGCTAAACCGTCAGTAGAGAGTGTTTTATACACTCAGTGACTGTCGTGTGCACTGCTCTGAGTTATCCCTATTGAAAGTTCTATCACTCTAAAAAAACACCCGATATGTTGCACTGTCTCGATTTGTAGAACTTTCTATTACTAAAACTCATAATCCTTATTAATGATTTTTGGCACAGATCATCCGGATTGATTTATTTTAAAGAAATATAAATTGTGAATTAAAAAATTATTGATTTAATTCTTGAAGAGTACAAAATTTTGCTTCGTTCCTTGTGTTATGAAAACGAAATTCCTTTACAAAAATGCAAAACATAACCTCAAGAACTTCTTCAAAAACAAATTGCTCAAAATAAGTTCCTTTCAAAAATTTTCTAAAACATGCACAACATCTTCAAAAAGCAATTTGGCACTATAACAACGTAAACTCATCAGCTCTAATTCATATTCAAGAAAAAAAAATAATAAACAATACATACCTTACCATACAAAACTGAATTCGGCTATCTAGACAAACAGTAGAATGAAGTGAACTTTGAAAGTGTCATCTGATTTAAAGAGTCCATTTTCAATAAAAATCATACAAAAGGCTTTTATACCGAGCCACAAACACTTCTCCCAACGGCCCCAATTTCCAACAAACATAATCCATTATTGCACAGCTTACTTGTTCAGAAAGGCATCGTAGCAGCAGAGTTCAGTTCAGGAATTATGCAAATCGGAAGTTTGCACCTCGGGGAAAACACAGATGGCGTATCAAAGCGGCGATCTCCATACAGAAACCACCAGTAATTTCTCATACGGTTTAAATTAAACGGCTTACCAGGAATACGGCGCCAAATCCTCTCAAGATCCAGATTTACGATTTTAATAACTTCGATTCTAGGAATATTCATTACCCACGGAGACAAAGGGAAGCGAAAACGGGCTTAAGTTAATTGAACAGGCCGACAGTAGTAGGAATGGAACGTGTGGACGGGGCAAATAGACGCGAACTACACTTTATAAGCCGATTTTATCCTTATATTGGGTCTTCCAACAAGAGATTCCATTTTGAATTTCGTGCCATTTATGATGCGTCAAATTAAAACGTATTTATCTTTGTGGTATTAATCACAGAACACAGATAACTGAATACAGATTACCAAATTAGTAGTATAGCCTTGTTCATCTATGTTATTGAATTAGTAGGTTTCTGTAATCTGTGGTATTAATTGTGAGGTTATGAGAAGTGAATGGAATGAATATGCTCGGACAAAATTTCACAAATATAATTCGTAAAGTTCGTACTACTTTTGATCATCATCATTGGTGCTCGCTATAGCGAAATTAACAAAAAAAGGGAAAGTCTTGGACGATAAGTGAGTGATGATGGTCCATTCAAATAGTTTACAAGAATTACAGCTACAAGATTACGATTATTCAAACAAAATTATTCTGAGTGGTAAATAAGCAAAATAATCGAATTTGATGCTTCGAAAATTTAAGGCAAGTGGTCTAACTTGAATAAAAACGAGTTTGATGTGGTTTTTGGATTTACGGAGTGATTATACATTATTCCCTCGAACATGATGGAGCAGGGGTTAGTGGAACTAGACCGGAGGTCCATGATAAAAGGTACTTCCAGCCTTACATGGTCCGAATTTGTAGTCGAGTCTACCTAACATCTCTTTATTTCTTTCTTTTACTCTTTCACTTCGTATAAATCTATTTCAATAATTCATTTAAATTAATCCTTTAAAATCATATTGTAAAGAATTGCTTGGTATGTAGAGATACCTTTTTGAATTCTTCGAAAGTAATTGATTAAACTTCAAACAATTAGTATGCAAATTCCTGGTTAAGTACACTTCAAATGGGGGTGAAAGAGGAATGTATATTAGACTTTTATGTTTATTCACAGCCTAAAATACAGTTCAGAGAGTTGAATTATTTCACCCAAATTGAGAGAGTTGTTTCGTGACCAGATGTGGAATGTAATCCAGCTCGTAGGGACCATGTAGAGAATTGTCAGCAGAAGTACATATAATACAAGTGTACAATTTTGAGTTGTTGACCCAGATTGAGGTGGATACCTCTATCTTGATCCTGGAACAGTTCTTCCTTGAGTTTTTTCTATTGTTGTTCAGAGAGAGAGAGAGAGAGAGAGAGAGAAATACGAAAATAAAATAATTCGAGCGTAGAGATAAAAATGTTTCACAAGTTACGAGAGCTTACTTCAAGGGAATGTGCGTGGGATCAGAACTTGTCTTCAACTGAACTTTCTTATCTGACTCTTTATACAGGGTGAGTAGTGACCTGTATGGTGCAGGGGATGTGTTCGACTGGTGCCTTTTTGCTAACTGGCGGATGAGAGAGTGGGTTTGGTTCCGTAAAGGTGGCCCAGGTAATTCCTATACGACAATAATCTTGAATCGGCTAAAACGGTTCTAATGGGTTTCTAGGAATAATCTAAGGGAGAAATATCTTCGTTTTTTAATTGGTGTTTAGGCCCGTTTAGGTTTCTAGGAATTAAATGATTCATATTTGAAAGGCCTAAATTGTTGAACTCTGGGGACGTAATTGTTACGTACCTGCAAAGTGAATTGAAAATTCTTTGTTCAAAGTAAATTTGAACACATATAAATAGTTTCAGGTCGTAAATAAGTTACTGATAAGTTGAATAAGTCAGCCCTAAAATTGGAAGGGACCCGCCAGATTTTTTTAATGTTATTAAGGGTCCGTCACTATAAAAAGGTTAAAAAACCCTATGCTGGAGCGAATGCAACACCAGAAGTTCTCATTACCATAACTCGTATTTTCTAAGTATTCATATAAAATATTCACGGGTACTTCAGTTAATTTGTACAAACAGATGACTGGAAAAAGTTGAATATTCAAATTCATGTCGGTGTTTTTTGTACCTAGCCTTACAAAAAACTCTTAATTACATTTAGTGCCTTCATATTTTACAGTCATATCACGAGTATCTTCACCAAATTCAATAGTACCCCAGAAACGAATGGGCTCGAAGAGGAAAAGTTAATATTGAATTAGGCACGGATGATATTTACTGAAACTTTAGGCCCGCTTTCTTTCCCCTAATTCGGCGATGAATCAAGCGCCGGAAAAAACGGAGAAAATTAATCATTATCACTGGCAGTAATTGGCCATTGAGATGAGTTTCGAGGACAATTTTCGTCCTGGAATCTGGAAGATATCCAATTAAGTCGAGCGAACCGAAAAGTCAGGAATTCAACGAGGCGCGAAATAATTTTATGGGTTGGACAAAAAAATACATTTCAGCAGTTTTCCAAAATAAATATTTCTATCTAGACGCTAATGCACCCTTACCGCGACTAACTTAACCCACTAGACGATTATTTACGAATCAGATTAAGACCTGTAAAGAAAGGAATGTTGAATTAAGTACTAGAGGTATTTCAACGAGAAAGATTTTGTGAAAATTACTATACAACAAGTGTTCAACAAAACACGTAAACTCTAGTAGCAAGGAGGAGATAATTACATCACTCACACTCTAAGCACACTTGTGAAATAATTTAAATGGAAAATATTTATCAATAACTATTTCGCGCTCGATGGACGTAACAGCATGCGGATTCGTAGTCATTTTATGCGGATTTGTAGTCATTGAACATTACAGGGCACTGACGAGAAACCAACAAAATTCGAAACGTGCACATGTCTGCCACTTATGTCCTAGCGATCAACAACAACTTATCAGGCTTGTTTGAGTTTAGAATTGTTATACAGATGTATGTTGGACTGTCACTACGATTTGTAGAATTTTCTACTACCATAGCTCATACTATTTATTAATGATTAAGTATCAGGTGTTTTTTTTTCGATAGGGATAACCGTGATTTGACAGAATGTTGTTTTGACATTTCTGTTAAGTCAGCATCGACATATTATGATGGAAAGACTCACGCCGCAACAACGTTTACAAATTGTTGAAATTTATTTTCAAAACCAGTGTTCTATTCGCCAAATATATGAGGCACTTTGTGAAATTTATGGTTTACATTATCGTGCATCAGAGCAGCTTATTCGTCGAACTATCGATAGATTTCGGACAACATTTTCTCTACTCGATGCAACAACAACAACAAGACAACGAACTGTACGTACAGAAGAAAATATCGCTCTGTGCATCCACCATATTGAAAATTTTTCGTAAAGATCTTGGTCTAGACCCATACAAGATCCAACTGGTTCAAGAACTAAAGCCACTTGACCATAATAAGCGTCGTTTGTTTGCTGATTCGGCCCTAGAACAGCTTGTAGTTGATCCACTTTTTTATAGTAAAATTATGTTTAGTGATGAAGCTGATTTCTGGTTGAACGGCTATGTAAACAAGCAGAATTGCCGTACCTGGAGTGAAAACAATCCTCAAGAAGTTATGCAGGTTCCATTGCATCTTGAAAAATGCACTGTATGGTATGCTTTACTCGCTGGAGGCATCATCGGTCCATATTTCTTTAAACACGATGCTGGAGCTAATGTTACTGTGAATGGTGCTCGTTGCAGATCGATGATCAATGATTATTTGTTTCAAAATTTGAATGGTATCGACCCAGAACTACTGGATTATTTTCTTTGGGGTTATGTCAAGTCATTGATTTATGCTGATAAACCAGAAACAATAGACGTTTTGGAAGCCAACATAACTCGTGTTATTGATGAAATAAGGCCTGAATTACTGGAAAAAGTGGTCCAAAATTGGTCTGGTCGAATGCGGTTCCTCAGAGCTAGTCGTGATGGAAATATGCCGGAACTTATTTTCAAAACGAATGTCATAAAATTATCCTTCAATTATAAAAAATTAGCCTTCAATCTTAAATTAAATGTGTTTTATTTCAATTTAAAGTTCTATCACTCTAAAAAAACACCCGATAGTACAGACCAGCCGAATAAATTTATTTGTCTCGACGATGTCCGGAAAAACTCATACGGCAATATCCGGTGAATCGTCTTTGCAGGCCACTGTGTATGTTTCACTGGTAAAATGATCCAAGAATCCTGGGTCGCCAAATTCATCTCATGGTATTTTAATATACTTTCTTTGAGTTCGATAAAGAAATATTTGCCAGAAGCTCCGGATCTTTCATATCTTTGTTCGAAGTGAAACGACCTCAGGATCACCATACTAAGTTATTTCAACGTTGAAACTATTTCTTGTCTGAGAGCTAGTGAACAAATCCCCCCAGAGTAGCATTTATATACGCCGTCTCCGTTCCCCATCAAATTAACCTATAAACCTAAACAGCCCAATCCTTTCAAAATACCCCGATGCCCCGAAATTCGCGAACCTAATTACGTCTCGAAAGTCAAGGTTAGAGACGGGCGTCCCACGAACATCATCTCGTCCCCGTTTCGACCTTATCAAATCGAGTAAACTCCCGGAAATGGGGGAGAATCCTCTTCATTCGCCTCCAGTCGGAAATTTACGATTTCAATAAACCCAGAAAGTACAATGGCGAACGTTTCGTATATACATATATATGAGGAAAACAGACACGCGGAATTTTCCGCAACAACAGCTGTAAGTGCTGGAAACGGCCCTGATGAAATCTTGGTTTTCTTGGCGTTGGAGGGTGGTGCGGATGAATCTTGGGGTATAGTTGGTTCTGGCTCTTAACGCCAACGTTATTAACGGGCGAAGTTCGAGGTAGTCCGAAGTATAAACAACAATTCTGCTGGAAGTAACTCCAAACGCAAAGAGTTTCAAGGGTGAAATTAGGGCCAGTAGAAAACAATACTTGGTGTTGTACTTATAATACACTTTAGTGAGTTCCTTCTCAAGTTCGAGAGTAGTGATTCATTAAGCATTTCACTTCACAACGAAGTCTCTTCTTAGCTCAATGCATTCAGTCTGTATCCAAATTTACATCGCTCTTGTTACGTCTCCAGCAAGACGTTTTTGTATGCGTTGGAAAATAATTTCTTTTCTTCGTACCTTTGAAGCCAGTAGACAGTTAAATCTCTTTGGTTTCTATGTGATTCTTTAGCTCAACACACCTATATGTGAGGTTTGGAAAATCACGTTTTGGAAATACGATATTCAATGCATAAGACAGAGAACTCCGACATTGGAATAATCGAAAGATATGCGCGTTATGATGATGAATAATCCAGTGTATAACTCGAGAAGAATGCTCTTCTCTCTCACACATATGGGAACCTCATTCAGTTTCACGTATCCCCAAATTCAGTTAGTTGCTGCATAGAACTTAGAAGTACTGGAGTGTAGTGCATAACGCTTGAAAATCAAATACAATACGATGCGACATTCGTATTTCATTGCATGTGAGGAATTTATTTGCAACAATCAACGGCGTAGATAATTTCTTCTCTGAAAATCAGTACTTGGGTTTTTTGCCACAACTGGTTTGAAAATAACATAAATTCTAAAAAAATTTAAGAGAAAACGAAATCAGATTCTAAAATAATTTCAACACAAGTCAAAGGATTACAAATTCAAATTAAGTGTTCAAATAGTCCACCCTATTGTGCCAAACAACCGCCAAATCTATTATATAGAGATAATCTCATATCGCTGAGCAACCAGCAATCCAATTTTAGCACAAAATTGGATTGTTTTTAACCTTAATTCAAGAAGATTTGTAGCTCTATCGATCTAATGTCCATGCATCGAGTTTTTCAGGTATCCCCAAATGAAAAAATCATTGGGAGATGAATCCGGTGATCTTGGTGGCCATTCGACTGTGTCATTTGTAGAAATGACACGATCCCAAAAAGTGGCTCTGAGATATTGTGACTAGGTGCGTTTTAACTTGAACAACCATCCTGTTGAAACCAGATATCATCGAATATTTGATTCTGAAGCAGCTTCAGATATTTGGCAGAGTTAAGGTTACGTTCGATAATGGACGGCTCTCATGTAATTCCCCAGGATCCAAGTCCAAACATTAAGTTTTTGTGGATGCTGCGTAAGCACAGAAATACTTTTATGTTTATTTTTCCTGGACCAATTGTTGCCAAATATTAGAGCTTTTACAAACTCGAATCATTACGACAGTTCGCCAACTTCCTATCAATTTTGAGGACATTTTTTTCGAACAGGATGGTCTCCCAAGTCATAACTCACGAGAAGTGACACAGTTTCTCCAAAACACGTTTCCTGATCGAATGATATAATTTCGTGACCCCCCGATCACCAGATTCATGCTTGAATGTTTTTTTTTCTATGGAGATATCTGAAAGCATTTATCTATGGACATGACTTCAGGAGAGCTTCAATTGTTGATGAGTTAAGGTTGAAAATTATTCAACATTATGGCAACCTTGAGCCAAATCTGCTCAGAGATAGGAGATTATCTCTGGATAATAGATTCAGCTTTTGTTTACCTCAACAAGGTGAATTACCAGACCAGACCAGACCAATTTTGGACCAATTTTTCGAGTAATTCAGGCCCTATTTCATCAATCACACTAGTTATATTGACTTCCAAAGTGTCTATTGTTTCTGGTTTATAAGCATAAACCAATGACTTGACATAACCCCAAAGAAAATGATTCAGTTATGTCGCATGATCATGGTCAATTAATTGGACCATTTCTCGAAATAATATTATCGCCAAATCTTTCTTTCAATAGATCAACTGTTATACGGTAGCAGCATGAGGTGTGGCACCATCTTGTTAAAACCAAAACACTTCAGGGTCGATACCATTCAAATTTTGAAACAAAAAGTAATTGATCATCGATCTGTTATTAGCACCATTCACTGTAACATTAGTTCCAGCATCGTTTTCAAAGAAATATGGACCAATGATGCCTCCGGTGTGTAAAGCACACCATACAGTGCATTTTTCATGATGCAATGGAACCTGCAGAACTTCTTGAGGATTGTTTTCACTTTATATACGGCAATTTTGCTTGTTTACATAGTCGTTCAACCAGAAATGAGCTTCATCACCAAACACAATTTTACGATAAAAAAGTGGATCAACTTCAAACTTTCAGCAAACAAGCGATGCTTATTTTGGTCAAGTGGCTATAGTTCTTGAACCAGTTCCATCTTGTATGGGTGTAGACCAAGATCCTTACTTAAAATTTTCCATGTTGTGGATGCACAGAGTCCAACTTGTCGACGAATAGACAAATATGGATCATCATTAACACTATGACTTAAAGCAGCGATATTTTCTTCTGTACGCACAGTTCTTTGCCTTCTTGTTGTTGTTGCATTGAGTAGAGAAAATGTTGTCTAAAATCTTTCGATAGTTCGACGAATAAGCTGCTCTGATGGACGATTATGTAAACCATAAATTTCACGTAGTGCTCTATTAGTTTAGCGAATAGAAAACACTGATTTTGAAAATAAATTTCAACAATTTGTAAACGTTGCTGCGCCGTGAATCTTTCCATGAGAATTTGTCAATGCTTACTGAACAGAAATGTCAAAACAATATGGCTTCTACCTTCTGTCAAATCACAGTTATCCCTATCGAAAATTCTATCACTTTAAAAAAAACACTCGATAGTACATTCCAGCGTTTTTAATCTTGAAATACTTTATACACAACCCAGAAATGCACGCAAAAATAAACACAGTTCAAAGACGTGCATCCAAACATTTACGCAGATATAAACCATCTCCCATCTATTAATCATTTCATATTCTGCAGAGTTCACCTTTTTGTTTCATTACTAGCGGCAGCCTTCGAATTGTTCCAGATTCATCGAGAATTATTCGAGCCCAACATTGTTTAATAGTTGGCTCTGGCTTCCTCATTTCGCGAGCTATGCGGCGGTATCGGAATTAATTTCTGTTTCTTCGAGGTTCAAGCGGAGCACAATCGAGTTCGAAATCTGTGCGAATAGTTTCATTAATTTCCGGATTGCTTTGTTGGGTTATCTGATGTTTTATGCTGCCGGCGTTGGCTTCATTTCCGAGTCATTAGTCGTTCAGTCCTGTTCGGCGATGATTAAATGATTCCGTTTGGGACGTAGGTCGTTCAAACAGGCCCAATACACGTAATATCGAACTAGTCGAAGAAACAAAACTTAACTTCGATAAAAGTCAAAGCAAAATCGTCCTGTATAACACTTGAAATTTATGACACCCTTCTCATTAAACACTACCAACAAAAAAACGATGCTCTCAAGAAAGTCCATATAAAAACAAGAAAAGAACATCAGTCACTCAACTAGGGTTTGAATTACTCCAACACACCCCTTTTTCATCTGATCTGGCTAAGTCCGATTATCAATTCTTTCCTTAACTGAAAAAAAGTATTAAATTTGATTCCAACGAAGAGATGATAAAGCTGTGAAGTCCTGGTTTGCAGAGCAAGATGAAAATTTGTTTTTGACAGATCTGGAATCGTTTTAGTTTCCTTGTAATAAATGTATCCAATTAAGAAAAGAGTTTGTTGAATAATATTTTGCTTCAGTAATAGGCTAAACAATAGCTGAATACATCCTCGTAAACTTTTTAATCCTAATTCCCATTTTACATTTTGAAATCTCTTGAAAACCAGCTCCCAAAAGAATCCAAATTTGCCTTAAAGTTGAATTGCTTTTCATTTGATGATCATTTTTTATATGAGATACAAAAGTTATTCTAAGCCAACCTTGAAACTTCATCGATGTTTTCTATATAGAATTTGAATATCAAAACAGATTTAATCTGTTGTCTTCTACAATTTTAATTTAAAAAAATTTCTTGAAGAAACTTTAAGAATTAAATTAATGTCTTTATAAGCACTGCTCATATTTAATAGACGTATAAAATCAAAATTCATCATACAATATCAAATGGAATTAAGAAAAACCAACGAATATAAATTGTCAATTGAAATTAAAATATAAATAAGCAAACATTTTTTGTTTCGTTCCAGGCATGCGTACTGAACTCTTCAGACAAACGTACGAAGCCCTGTTTGTTACAAAATGTATTGTTTTCTGATCCTATATTTATGAAGAATAACTCTTTCTCAAAAATATGAAACATAATTTCAGGAACTTCTCAAAAACTAATTTATTTGAAATATTCAATATGTTTAAATAAATTACTTCAAAAAATCTCAAAACATGTAGCACATCCTCAAGAAATAATTAAAGTTACGATAAGATCAGTTCAACTTTACATATAAAAAAATTATAAAATCAATTAAACAATGTATAGACTTACCCAGTGCCATCTTAGAAATACATGATCTTCAAAAAACATGTGAGTAGGTACTTTTATATCCAAGGTACTCTATGTTCCATGTTCACAAGAAATCATACAAAGCTTATAAGGCACTTGGCCTTAGTTAAAACCATTCAACACTGTATAATGAATTTCTTTATTTAAAAAACTTAATATAATTATACATTATACATAAAATAAAATAAGAAGGAACGGTTTTTTACTTGAAAGAAGGATTATTACAAAATTTGAATATCAAAACAGATTTAACCTGTTAATCTTCTACAATTTTAATTTCAAAAAATTTTATTCAATGTTTTTAAGATCATATTTTTGAAGTTTGCACTCGGTAAGTCTATACATTGTTTAATTGATTTTATTATTTTTTATATGTAAAGTTGAACTGATCTTATCGTAACTTTAATTATTTCTTGAGGATGTGCTACATGTTTTGAGATTTTTTGAAGTAATTTATTTAAATATATTGAATATTTCAAATAAATTAGTTTTTGAGAAGTTCCTGAAATTATGTTTCATATTTTTGAGAAAGAGTTATTCTTCATAAATATAGGATCAGAAAACAATACATTTTGTAACAAACAGGGCTTCGTACGTTTGTCTGAAGAGTTCAGTACGCATGCCTGGAACGAAATAAAAAATATTTGCTTATTTATATTTTAATTTCAATTGACAATTTATATTCGTTGGTTTTTCTTAATTCCATTTGATATTGTATGATGAATTTTGATTTTATACGTCTATTAAATATGAGCAGTGCTTATAAAGACATTAATTTAATTCTTGAAGTTTCTTCAAGAAATTTTTTGAAATTAAAATTGTAGAAGACAACAGATTAAATGTTTGATAGATTCGGTCTTTACTTGGTGGAAACTCATTTTAATTAAAAAACTCATTTTAATTAAAAAAATGTATATGAGACAGCAATTTATTTCCACAAAAATGTTTGTACTACTACAACAATTGTTTCACCACGATGTGGCTTCTTCAGGTATTACATTGTACTGTCTGATGGTATTGAGTGTAACCGAGTTTATATACATTTTTAGGTACGTGACCAAATAATAGAAGCACAAGTCTTAAAAACTCTAGGTGTTTATTGGAGTTTGTCGCTAAAAATGCTATTAAGGAAAAATATTCAGTAATGGAGAATGATCGACATCTGTTTGTTCGTTCAAAAGGATTTTACGGCATTATACCTGTTGATTTCAAGAAATTCTAAAAGTGTTAATCTAGAACTTTTGCTTTCAACGTGGATAATTTCATAATTATTGTTGAAATTATGCCTGAATTCCTTAAGATGATTAGCATATGTCGAATGTACAGAATTGTATATATAACCCATTTGGTGTTCTTGGACACGTTTCTTGAATGATCTACAGTCTGGCCAATGTATACTTAAGGGCAATCTTTGCAAGTTAACTTGTAGACTCCGGATTTATTTTCTTTATTTGTATGATCTTTATTGTTTTTTATGTAGGTACTAAGTTTATTAATTGTCTTAAAAGCCGCGTTATAATTGAAACAACTTTTGAAATATTTAGCAATATTTTCAGATAATCCATTGACATAAGACAACGAAAAATATTTCTGTGTATTGTCCTCTTTTATGATTGGGTACACGAGATTTAATGCCATTTTCTTTTGTTTATTGGATACCATTTTGTCTATAAGAAAGGGATTGTAACCGTTGTTTGACGCTATTTGTTTAATAATATTTAATTCTTTCATAAAGTTTTCTGAATTTAAAGGGACATTCAATAATCTATGAATAAAACTATTATATGCTGACATCTTTTGGTTGGTGGGGTGGTTTGAAGTTTTATGTATTGTGATGTCTGTATGTGTTGGTTTGTGAAAAATACTAAAATCATGTAAATTATTTAAATTATTTAATTTAAATAGTGAGGTCAAGAAAATTGATATTTTGATTCTTTTCTTCTTCGATTGTGAATTTGATTTTTGGGTGGAGTTTATTAATGAAATTCGTGAAGATATGTAGTTGTCGGTCGGTGCCTTTGAAACAACAAAAAATGTCATCTACATATCTGTACCAATAAAGAAAATCTTTGCTTATAGGATTCAGGTGTATTTTTGATTCCAGATCATCCATGAATATTTCAGCTAAAATTGAACTGAGTGGATTTCCCATTATTAAACCATTGTCAGAAATATAGACGGTTCCGTTAAAATGAAAGTAGTTTTGTTCGAGACATATTTCCAGGCAATTAAGTATATCATTCATTTTGATGGGAATGGTATTATTTTTAATTAATAGTTTTTTTACAATTTGTACTGTTTCAATTGGAGGTATACTAGGGAATAAATTTTGTACATCAAAAGAAATTAATTTACAATTTTTGGGTAATTGGATTAATTTAATATTGTCTATAAGTTGGGTGCTACTTTTAATAGCGTATTTAGCCTAAAAGTTTGTTTCGGTTTTCGGTTTCAAACCGAAACAAACTTATATTGTAGAAATACCCATCTAAGACATCGGAGACTGCAGAAATTCCGAAAAGAACCCCCATGGTTCGTTAAAAGTTCTTCCAGAATTTCCACGCTCATCAACAGCGGAACTGCCTCATCAAATCCCCCCGTCCTAATGAAGACCCGACAAGGCCTCTTTTCACCTTTAAAATTCCGGGAAAATCCCATCTCGCCCTCTTCGTTTTTCAAAGGGTGAAATCCCCATTAACCCCGAATGGCAAATCAAGATTTTCCGCTTTCCACGAACCTCCAGGCGGATCGATTCGATTGAAGGGAGATGTTAGCCCAGCGCGGATGCCACACTTTACGGCCTGCCTGCGTAACAACGCGCTCAAGAAACCTTCGGTAGGCCAAAATCGGACCGGTAAACGGGGCTATGGGGAAATGGGGTGATTTATTTAAAAACCTGGCTGGCACTATGTTTCCATTAGGTGATCAATTTCCCATAGTGTCGGACTTGGCTTCCTTGGGGTGGGTGCTCCGGAAGAAAACATAATTTTATCCGTTTGTAGGGGAAGGAGATGTGGTTGTGAAGTTGAAATTTATTTTGACACGCTTTTATTAGCTTGGCCTCTATGTATATATCTATCTATAGATCCAGTGGCAGCGCGTGGTTAATAGAGGGTTTTTTTTTTAAACTGAAATAAAACACATTTAATTTAAGATTGAAGCCAATTTTTTTTTTATTTGAAAGATAATTTTATGGCGTTTATGTTTTTAAAATAATTTCCGGCATATGTCCATCATGGCTGGCTCTAAGGAACCGCATTCGATCAGACCAATTTTGGACCACTTTTTCGACTAATTCAGGCCTTATTTCATCCATACCACAAGTTATGTTGGCTTCCAAATCGTCTATTGTTTCTGGTTTATCAGCATAAACCAATGACTTGACATAACTCCAAAGAAAATAATCCGGTAGCACCATTTTGTGGGAACCAAATCACTTCTGGATTGATACCATTCAAATTTTGAAACAAATAATCATTGATGCTCGATCTGTAACGAGCACCATTCACTGTAACATTAGCCCCAGCATAGTTTTTAAAGAAATATGGGCAGATGATGCCTCCAGCGTGTAAAGCACACCATACAGTGCATTTTTCAGGATGCAATGGAACCCGCAGAACTTCTTGAGGATTGTTTTCACTTCATATACGGCAATTTTGCTTGTTCAGATAGCCGCTCAACCAGAAATGAGCTTCATCACTAAACACAATTTTACGATAAAAAAGTGGATCAACTTCAAGTTGTTCTAGGGGCCAATCAGCAAACAAACGACGCTTATTATGGCCAAGTGGCTTTAGTTCTTGATCCAGTTGGATCTTGTATGGGTGAACACCAAGATCTTTAGGCAAATTTTTCCATGTGGTGGATGCACAGAGTCCAACTTGTTGCGATCGTCGACGAATAGACAAATATGGATCATCATTAACACTATGACTTACTGCAGCGGTATTTTCTTCTGTACGTACAGTTCTTTGTCTTGTTGTTGTTGTTGTTGAATCGAGTAGAGAAAGTGTTGTCCGAAATATATCGATAGTTCGACAAATAAGCTGCTCTGATGGACGATTATGTAAACCATAAATTTCACGAAGTGTTCTATAAGTTTGGCGATTAGAACACTGATTTTGAAAATAAATTTCAACAATTTGTAAACGTTGTTGCGGCGTGAGTCTTTCCATGATAATTTCTCAATGCTTACTGAACAGAAATGTCAAAACAACATGACTTCTACCTTCTGTCAAATCACAGTTATCCGTATCGAAAGTTCTATCCCTCTAAAAAAAACACCCGATACATCCTTCATCTGCACAACTCCTTCTGTTGTTATTTGGGGTTCGATATACTAAATGAATCATGCCATCATAACGTGATTTTGTTGAAAAATCTGTTTAGGGATGATAACTTTGAAATAGCTAGCCTTCTAGATCCTCGAGGTGGTACACCGTAAGTTCAGATATACGGTTGAACGATAAACCTTCGAAATTCCAATTGAGAAAAACGTCCTTGTGACTCTCGATGAATTTACCATGCGTTATGGACCCATACGTCTATAACCCATCTGAAAAAACACCACCACCATTTTTTCTCACTCCAATGGACAGATTTGAAGTACTGTGACAACAATATAAGAAACAATGAGGTACTGGAACGCTCATGACACATTCATTCGTTCTTTAATTGACGGCAGCGCTACCTATCGGCAATATGTTCAACTAAGCACGTAGTCGAGCTTGGAAAAGGTTATCTAGAGGCGGGAGAATAAGACGTTACGTTGTGTAGACAACCCAAATTACACTTAACGAGGGCAAGTTCAAATATTCTAAACACAGTATACTCAGAATACTATATTTATATTAGTAATATTTCAAAGCAACAAACACTGTATCTGGCCTCCTCAGAGTGACCCAGGAAGACTCAGATAATATTAAAGAACAAACCGAACACTACCTGAAGGGTCATGCGAACTAATCCTAGCATTATCACAATATCTCGAGTCAATGATCTTGCAATGACTTACACATTCTCACAACAGCGTTGGATCGCAGTAACAAAACCTACCCAGAAGACAACTGAACTCCTAAGTCGCACAACCTGAAAAAGCTTCTAAGGGATCTTCACAGAAGATCTAGGAGTATCAGGATAATAATATTCGGAGCTATTTACCGTCTCTATACAATATGTTGTTCTCTACCAGAACTACTCAGGGATTCAATCTAAAGAACGCCTCCGGTTTACAAGAACTACAATTTCTCAAAGTAAGAGAGGGAATTCATAAAGCAAACACGTAACACAACTGACTAGGACATTATAAAATACATACAGCACCCTATCACTTAAGGGTGCTACTGAGCGTTACAATAAATGAAAACAAAGAAATAGGTAACGGGGGGATCATACAAGAGTACCTACATGATCTGTTACATATCAGGCACTGTGAATACCATGAACAGTACAAATAAAGAACCGCTATCAATAAATACAACAAACAACCAGGCAGCGATAGAATGTATGCAATATGAATAGATAACTTGTGAGGGTCGTGCCGCTTTAGTTATACAAAGGCAATGCATTTTAATAAACCAATCCAGTCGAATTAGTATCACTGAAACCAACATATAAGAATGAAAAGCGATTAGCGGAATTACAATGAACGAGCGTGCAATACCTGAGAATCTTACATTAAAACTTAGGAGGTATTCAAAGCGTAAGATGTGCAATCAATCAGAAGCTTTTAATAGAAGTTTATTTACTAAGAGTTAGGGGGGACTGTTCTTTCCTTTCGAGTATTTTTTTTTGCTCAGGATTCCAAGAACTTTCCTCTCTAGCGCTTCAAAATACCATAAGAGCGTGTCTCCTCTTTTTTATCGTCATAGAGCTCATGCATCAAGTTACAGTGCCACAAGAATGTTTGACACAGAAATAGGCGGGTAAATACCGTGATATAATTTATATGATTCTTACTCGTATGATCCTTAAAGAATACGGATCAGTAAGTTTCACCAACTTTGAGACTCCTTTTTCTTACGCGCTCCTATGGCATTATAGCTTGTCGCGCTGGGGGCGCTTGTCTTGACTAGGACTCTAGTTTCATCATCTAGTCTTGATGACTAAAGTAATGCCATTTGCGCCAGTTACTGGAACCGTGTGGTGGAAGATCGACCGAATAGGGCCCTAGTTTTGCCGTTATGGTGAAATGGAGAGCTGAGCCGCGTTTATTAACTCAGTGACAAGGGAGTACGACGCAGCAATGCACACTTAAAACTAGCGTACTCTAGTAAATCTCCGGATTTTTCTGTCCAATGGCCGAGTGCGTTATGTAGCATACTGCGATACCTCGGACCTGATACCCATAGGTGATACTTGTACCACCTGGCCACCCGATTGGTGTCGGACTCGAGGGGTAGTGGTTGAAAGTCCGCGTGCTGGACTAGGAAGGTATTTCATTTATCTGTTCGCAGACACTCATGTTCGGGATATTCTCATGAAATGTCTCAGGGTTTAGCGGAACTTGACAGTTGGACCGGCCTCGTGCTGAACCTGAATCTATTTTGAGACGTTTATGGGTTTGTGAATCTCGACGAAACGGCTATTCCGTTGGTGCTTGACGCCAGGATCAATTGGAAGACTTCAGATGGGTTCGTAGGTCTTGACGTACAGGCCGGATTGACGGTGCTCGTACCAGGATCAATTGAGGCATCGATCTCGAGATTATCTCAGTTCATGAGATTGCATTCGGATGGATGGATAAGAAGCCCTTCCGGCGTGTGAGTTGCGTCCCAAAGAACTCGGATACTGACTGCAAAGCCAGTAGAGATTGGATAGTGCTTCGCTGCTACCAGTCAGACGGTTGTAGGTTTTCGGACTGAAGCCCAAACTTGAAGCTGATGAGTTCATCTCTTCGGAGGGGTTCTCGCTTCGCGCGATGATATAGCGTAATCCTTATCACACTTTTTGCCTCTGGGACAGACTGTGGAGGCTGCTGAGTAGTCACAATGCAACTGGTAGAATTCACTCCTTATTACGTTAGGACTGAGATCTAACCTTTATTCAATGGTTTCCTAATTTAAGATGGAAGGACGAAGATCAGCTTTCATTCCATTTTATAAGTGGTAGTCCAGGCGATCCTGGTATGTTTGGTCTCTCCTATTTCTTACTCCACATGTGCCTCTTATTTGCTCATTTTTTACGCTCAAACAAGGCGTATCCTGTTATTGCTTAGTATTCGGGTTTCTGTAGTTCTTAGGTTTTAGTTCCTATCACTTACGTTATGATCGATCTCCTTCTCCTTTTCTACTGCCCCCATTGGAGTTTCTCGAACTTCCAGTAATATGCCGAGTATTATCGAAAGTGTCGAAAAACAAGCAGTGGCGTAGAGGACTTGATCGTTAAAATATATATTTGTGTGATTATTCTACATGTTCGTTTCAATGGCGATTTGATTTATTTTGGAAAAAACCCTAAACCTTAAATAAACAAATTGAAGTTAGCTAGTGTTTACCAATTATCATGTGGTACCTTAGCAAAAACTCTTATTGAACAAACCGAAAGATCCTTTAATAATAGAAAAATGGTTCCGGGTCTACCAGAGGCAGCGCAGCTCCAGCAAACGCCAGCCGATCTGCCTTCCCGTTATCCAAATAGTTTGTTTGAGTGGCTCAGTATCCAAACAGGAGTGATTCTGTTATATAAACCGAGCCGTGCGGCAACTCCAGACTGTTTTCGAGATACAACAGCTGGATTCTTTCAGTGCTGACTGACTAGTAGTAAATATTTTGATTTTTCCTAGGTGGATTTGCCGTTTTATTAGCAGTTCTGCCGCGGTCTCAATGGCAAATAGTTCTACCTGGAATATAGTTGCGTTTTTACCGAGACTCAATGAGATGTTGATTCTCGGTTTGGTTCCATAGGCTGCCGCTCCCGTTCCGTTCGTCGTTCGCGAGCCGTCTGTGAACAAGCCAAGGTCGGTCCTCAAGAGAACCTCAGCATGCTGGGTCCATTCATCCCGGCTGGGGTCGATTACATTGAAGTGCCGTTCTTGGCTCTTGACTTTTGACATTAGATCTGAGGGCATCGATGGGGTGAGGCTCGTTAAAAGCTCGTCTAGCAGTCCTGAGCATCACTATTGCCTCTGGCCTGTCGATTGCCAGTTGATATAGTTTGTATGAGGTCCGTTCCGCTTCCCTCGGCACGAGTATGTGCAGGGGTGGTAGATTTAGTAGTACCTTCATGGCTGCCGTGGAGGTGGTGCGAAACGCACCTGTAATTTCAAGACAAGCCTGTCTCTGTAGTCGGGTGAGCTTATGTTGGCCAACCGTTTGTTGACCTTTCTTTCACCACTCTACAGCGCCATCTGTGGTCTAATTACCCTAGTGTATAGCCAATACATCTGCCTGGGCTTTAAACCCCAGGTTTTACCAAAGATCCGTCTGCAAGTCCACCCTTACCTCGAAGCTACAACGATTTAAATATTATATGCTACCAAATTTTTGACTAATTGTTTAAAAACGTTCGAAAAAACAAAACGCATCATATGTGCTACTCTTAAAAATAAATAATAAAAATTGAGAGGTGTCAAGGGACACCCTGATAAGGAACTTCGTTCCTTTCGATTAATTAGTGAAGGAATTGTAATAAAATTTTATTTTTTTAAGTTATAATAATATTTTTTTTATTATCAACAAATATAATGTAATATAAACTTAATTAGTAGGCTCAATTTTAGTAATAATTGGCTTGTGGTAAGTGAAGTAGAAAACATATGTTGGTGTTAAAATCACCGGCCAAAATGAGTGGACGTTTATCTAAATTTCTGTTGTATCTGCTAAGCGTTTGAGATACATTTTTAGAATACTCTAGCAGTGCTCGATGAATAAACTCCTGAATATCTATTAAATTGTTATTTGGTGAGACATATATGACTGGCATGATTAAAGTAACGCCGTTTTCCATTACACACTCTGCTGCAACACTTGTACGTCTTACGTGCAAGTCCTGAATATTGTTCGTAATGACCGACATATTTGATGTTACAAGATTGATCGTATCATTTGTGTTGTGATAAATCGCAACTCTACCTGAACGAACAAAATGACGTTTAAAGTGAGGTATACAATTAAAATTCGGTACATCACATTCTTCTTGATTGTCCAACCATGTCTCTGATAATAACAAAATGTTCGTTTTTTCTGTAACAGAGTCGATTGATTCAACTGAATGTTATAATGAAATGAGAGAGAGAGAGAGAGAGAGAGAGAGAGAGAGAGAGAGAGAGGCACGCCGCACGGCTTGAGACTATAGCAAAAAGTGTCGTTACAACTTTCGGTCTTAATTTTTTCCGTCTAGCCCCCTTTCGCAACGCGCGAGAAGAAACTTCGTTCCAAAAATAAAAAAATATGCGTTAAATTCAATTCAGTGAAGTAGCAAACCTTCTCACCATTCTTTTTCGTCGAGCAAAAATGATACTGAAATATTCCATATACCGTCCATCTCTTTGATTGCCCCTTATAAATAACCTCTCCCAAAACACACCTCTTGGGGGCGTGCTAACGAAGTGCACTCATAAAACGTCGCCATATTCTATTTTTAGTTTTCGCCGCTCCTTTTACCTCTACCCTCTGACCCAGATCCAAACGTACTCACCCCGTAATGATACCATTGTTGTTGCAGGTGCCATCACTACGCAAACATGTCCGTACAAAGCGATTCGAGCCGACAGAACCAGCAACAGAATAAGAGACCCATTGTTATCATTTATCCTACGGGTGAGTATCGTCGTTCCCAACGGGCTGGAAGGGAACAATGTGGCGAGCCGTTTGTAATGAGAACTTTCCATCCGGTGTGGAAGTTTTCTATGACCCAGCGTATCGAGGCTTCAGCATATGCGGCCCTTTTTGAATGTGGACTTCAAATTGTCATTTTTGCTCGGTGCGAAGCAATATTTCAGGGAATAAAACTTCCGTAGGCATTTTCCATGGCTCTTAGATTAAAAAACTCGGGACTGAAAACAGTCACAAAATGTTTAATGAGAGAATTAATACCACATACATATAAAGGAAGAAAATCTTCCACTTCCATGATGGATAAATAGATACAATTTAAAGAAAGCATACAATTATTTCACTCTGTATTGGAGATCCTAAGTAAGCTGTAGTATTTAGATGGCAATAGGCTATTCAACTGATTTCTGAAAACCATCTAAAATTATTCGGACCTCACAAAACTGGTTATGTTTAAAAGAATTTCTTCAAAAAATAATACAATTAAGAAACTATAATTCAAACAGTTCGCCGAAATGCTATTTTACACAACACGCTGTGGACGTCACATTGAAGTAATCAATAAAACGTAATGCACTACGTCTATGTATCTATGTCATACTCAAATGGATTTAACGTAATTTCTTTTATTTATTCACTATTGTGAGTATCGCCCGAGAAAAGTAAGGTTCAAATGATGTGTTTCTTCCCCGTTTAATAATATAATATAATTTGTATACATGCTCTTAATTTTAGTTTATTATACTCAATTTAGTTTTAATACTGGCTATCCAAGAAAAGTGCATAATTAATTCATATGTGCAATAAATTAAGTCTCGACTACGCAAACTCGAGTCTGTTCTATAAACCTTGCGGTATCATTTAGGACCACAGAGCCCTAGCTCCTAATGTCAACATCTATCCAAATCTGTGGGCCTATCAAGGGCAGGTACCAGCGAAACAAAAGGCAACAGTAACCATCGAACAACGAAACGGAGCGGACAAGAACCAATCGAGACTCGAGAGCGGACAAACACGTGCTCGTGCATCTACATAAATCTTCGACCAAAAACACCCAGGGTAAGTCAGAATATTTCCCGTCATGTTGTAGTAGTTTTGACTTAATAAAATCTCTTATTGCGCTCTTCATATAAATTATCTCATTTCTTCAAGAACCGGTGCGAACCGAATAAATTTACTGTCCAAACTTGCTATACCGGGAATTAACCCGGAATCATTCACCATTTTTACTACCAGGGTCCATAAATCATAAAGACGCCATAAAAAAACTATTCTTAAGTGTGTCGAAAAAGCCCAAAATATGCAAACTCGATCGAAAAAAATTCTTATTTTTTGGCCGTCCAATGATCAGATAATCTGCCAGATATGTCAATAGATAGAGCTGGGAAATGTACGTCATATTCCACCAAGGACTGGCCCACAGATACAGCCGTGGAGATAGATATATGATCGCGGAATTTGTTGTCAGAGTAGTTCAGGAATATGGAATTATTGGCGATAGAAGTCTTAGAAAAACGCGTTGAAAACACAGGATGATCTTCATCATAGAAATCGAAAGATTAGCCTTCCAAACACAGCATTGCTTACTGGAGAGGTTCCACAAAGCCTCAACATAATACGAAACCGAACTATTAAACCAGTATCCATTAAGTTGCTCCACTCTCCGAAAGATTTACTGCAGAATGATTTCCAAATGTTAAGTCCTTAGAATTATATTTAAATACTGGCTATTTCTTCCTGATACCAGGAAGGACTTTCTGCACATTCTGTGGGTGTACAGTCAGCATTGGACGGATCATTCCCAGTACCATCCTGATTGAACAAGATGCGATATAGCAAATTCAATTGTATATACTGGCCTTATATAGCGATCTGTTTGATGTCAAGATTCAATATTATCGTTGTGTCATCCACTTCAGACAAATTTCCGCTCTGCTTTTACAAAATTACTCTCCATGATCAAGTAGATGGTAGATGCACAAAGACCTTAAGGAAAATATACGAAATAACAGAATCATTGGATGAAGAAATTTGAAATAATTCAACTCGTAACAAGACACCAAGAACGCAATGGAACGGCGAGGACAAAGCGTTGTTTACTTCAATGTGACGTCATCGTACGTCCAATTCAGATTATTTTATGTGATAACACAAAAATGAACTAAGTTTTTACGGGTTTTTGCATGTTTAATATGATTGTTTATGTGTAAAATTACTGCACATCGCTTATAAAACAATTTTTTTCATATTATCAAAAAATCTATTGATATTCAAGAATACTTTACCTATAAAACACTGTATAAATACGAACTCATCTGAAGTATAACCTTATGGCAAATTTTCTTTGTTTAAAGATGAATTATCTGTTTCAGTCGCGCCAGAAACTGTTGTCATTCCGATAATATCCTGTATCTTTGGTTTTCCCCTTTTGGCACTACTGGTTATCTGCTGTCTACGCAGAAGAGCAAAGTTGGCACGAGAGCAGGCAAGAAGAAGGAATTACGACTCAGAGCACGGTACATTTACTATTAGATACAGCCAAATACATTATTTAGGTAAACTAAAAAAGTTCCGTTCATCAGCCCCCACAGAATCTCTCCCCATTCAGAACTTGAGGAAGCGAGAGATATGTTTTTATCTTTTCCTTTCATTCTGCTCGAGTAAGCAAGAAAGTACGTCCGTAATGACCAACCTTCAGAATACACCAAAAGGGATTTTTTTTAGAATGACTCAATAATACTCTGAAGTTTCCACTGACCCTAATAAATACAAGGTGGTTAAATGAAAACGAAAGAGAACCATTTACAGGAACTACGTCGAAGTTTTAGAATAAACCTTGACTTCTCTTTAGCTCCCGCACATTCTTCAACCCTGTCCTTTCATTGATTTATAAAATTAAGGTTCGACAGATCGACAACCTTCCTTATATCCTAAAACATATTTAGTGTGCAAGCAAAGGAAAATATAGCAGTAGACATACGAACATGTAACAAAGATCTTCGAGGTAGTTTAACAATAGCCCTTTGGTCAGGAATTGCACATTCACACACCTACTATCTAATCAGATTATTATAATCTGAACACATAATATCGTTGTTTAGGAATGTCTTGTTGCAACATTTTGAAGACACAGAAGTTGTGGTGTCAGTTATTCACTACCTATTCATTGTAATATTTATATCTAATAATATAGTTGTTCAAAAATGTCTTGTTGCAATATTCTGAAGACACCGAGGTTGTTGTGTAATTTATTCCGGGTCGTTCTTCGTCTCACAAATCAAAATTGCCACTATTGAATCGAACAAACCACTTTCTGAACAAACTGACTTCTGACACGTTCAGCAGCCTTTTTCTTTATATTTAAGTAATGAATAAACATATTATTCGGTACAAAAGTTCACATTCTCAAACCACACAGAAACTATGTAGATAGATTTCTCACAAAAGTGATATAAGATCGCCAAAAATCTACGCAGAGCAAAACATACTGAATTTACACCATTGTACAATAGATAAACAAGGTTATATAGATACGACACTCCCGCATAAAAACACGAAATAAGTTTGTCGCATTTTTGGAGTGACTGGTGCATGAAACAAATTCAACTAGAGAAAACTGTATTACCAAGTCTCAAGGAAACTGTACTTTTAGAAAACTGCATTATCGACGCTTGGCGCGAATATTTGAATCTTATTTCAGTTGTTCCTAGGGATAAAATCAAATTAAGTGTTCAGAGACTACAAGGCTATTCAAATTTGATAATCTGTGCTATAATACTTAACTCGACCCTCAATGCCATTTAAATATTTGGGATGATTCTTGCTCTCCCTTGGGGGGTGAAAGTGGAGAAGTCAGAAATAACCTTCAATTAAAAATCGACCGAGCTGAAAGGTTTTCTAAAATATTGAAGCAGTTTCTTAAAATGGCTCTGTTTTGTTTTAAATTGGCCACTCTGTATAACCTTCATTCTCTCGCTTCTATTCTGAACCGAACACGAAACGACCCAACTTCCATTACGGACCACGGAACATTGAAGCAGTCAAATGGACGAAACTCGCTGTGAGCTGATAATCACGTTTGCAGGTCGAGGAAGGGCAGTTTCTCTGAGATCTGAGCGGGCCATGAGCAGGGGTTTCCCGTCGTTGGAGCTGGACACCGTGCTGGAAGAAAGGTCGGATCCGGAGCCAGAGGCTACGGTCATCGAAATGATGACACCGGAGAGTAACGAGCCGTCTGATGGGAACAGATAGCACAGGCGAAAAGATAGGATTAGTGCGGCTGATAGGTGAGTACAGTAGAATTTTTTGTCAATTAATTGGACCATTTCTCGAAATAATGTTATCGCCAAATCTTTCTTTCAATAAATCAATTGTTACGGTAGCAGCATGAGGTGTAGCACCATCTTGTTGGGACTAAAACACTTCTGGGTCGATACCATTCAATTTTTGAAACAAATAATCATTGATCATCAATCTGTTACGAGCACCATTCACTGTAACATTAGCTCCAGCATCGTTTTTAAAGAAATATGGATAACTGCATAACTTCTTGAGGATTGTTTTCACTCCATATACGGCAATTTTACTTGTTTACATAGCCGTTCAACCAGAAATGAGCTTCATCACTAAACACAATTTCACGATAAAAAAGTGGATCAACTTCAAGTTGTTCTAGGGCCCAATCAGCAAACAAACGACGCTTATTATGGTCAAGTGGTTTTAGTTCTAGAACCAGTTAGATCTTGTATGGGTGTAGACCAAGATCTTTACGCAAAATTTTCCATGTGGTGGATGCACAGAGTCCAACTTGTTGTGAACGTCGGCGAATAGACAAATCTGGATAACAGATTAACACTATGACTTACAGCAGCGATATTTTCTTCTGTACGTAAAGTTCTTTGTCTTGTTGTTGTTGCATCGAGTAGAGAAAATGTTGTCCGAAATCTAGCGATAGTTCGACGAATTGCGACGATTGCGCTCCATCTATAGGATCTATAGTGAATCACAAGCGAGAAATCTAAGTTATCTTGTTCTATCATACAACAGCGCATCCACCATTGAAATCATCATGGATGATTATACTAGACGAAAAATTTTGGACAACCTGTCAGAAATTAAAACAACTTATCTTCCGCAGAATATTCACTTTGCTACTTTTTATCGAGTAATGCAAGACTATTTTCGTTTGTCAATTCAAAAGTGGTGGATGCGAAACATTAATGTGAAATAGATTTTGAAATATCAAAATTGGACTTGATTTATTTTACAACAACTTCATTCTTCTGATTATTCTGTATGTTCTAGATCTCCCCTGTGGACCGCACTGACTCAAGCAGACACCTTCACAGTCCCACCCCACAGTTGACAAGACAACAGAAATGGTTGAGAATTGCAGAACGCGAGGATGACGTCTTCCTTGAGGATCATTCCAGGTTACGCGCGCCAGTTCAAAGTCAAATCGACCTAAGAGAGATTTTCGTCGTTTTATTTTCGGGTCAGAAACTATTCACTTCCTTATTTCGAAGATTTTTGTGCCTGAAGCAATTCTACAATTCAAGATTATCCTATTTGTATGGTTCGCGATTGAAATTATCATTGATCCTATTGTAGTTCAAATAAAGCTATTTAAAGTAAAATGTATGATATTTTAATTTAGAATCATTTTATTATATCGCAAATGAGAGAAAAAGGAAGTGAAACTTTAAATGTTGAATTAAATCAGCAAATTACACCCTGTAATACTTCAAGTACGTAATACATTTTCAAAATATTGATATCGGGTCCAATAATTAATGAGAAAGTAAACCAAAAATGTGAAATATATCAGATTCATCAATATTTATAATTAAGTAAAGAATTAGAAGAAAAATTAGTGGAAATTTTAGGAAATTGATAATAATTGGTCGGAAGAAAAATGGTGAAGAGCACATTGTTTTTGATACGTCTAGAGGCAGTAGAGGTTCGTTGTAATGTAACTGATATATCCAATTAATAATAAAGTATATTGAATAAAAGCATATATTGGCTTGCAAATTTTGTTTGCCTCTCCATAGTACGCTAAGAATTTTCCAATGGTTCTTTAAAAAGAGAAAAATGTATCATCCCATATTATGCCAGCAGACACAAGATTTCACCAGAAAATAGTGGTGGATTTCATAACAAAATCATTCATGAATGAGGTACTGTGGGGTTACCCACAATCAAACCTTTTCCAGATTTATATATTTTATCATTTAACGAAAAATAAGTTTGTTCAGTGTAGATTACAAGTCTTTCATTTATTTTGGATATATATATATATATATATATATATATAAATATATTTTATTATTAAATATTTTCCTAATAGTAATGTTTGAAAAATTTTCATACATCACGATATTAGTTAGTCTTTGCAGTGTGTGTGACCCTTTAGCGCAGTAACTTTCTATTGTATGTTCTCCTTAACGTCCTTGCTTTGACCAGAGAGTTTCTTTTTTTAGATGCTGTCTGTTGTCGTTTTCAATCGGACTTGATTCTGTGTTCCAGTTTCTCTAACCTCTATTTGTTGTTTATGTTTTCGTTCTCGCTGGTTCCTTTCATCCTCGGACTATGGACCTCCTAGATGCTTAATATTTCAACTTTCCAGTGAATTATTCTGATTTAATTTGGGTTTTACCGGTTTTTTTACACTGGAGGTTCTAACTGCAGTGATCCTAACTCTAACTCACACTCTCACCGACTGCTACTTAACTATCTCCACCCTTGGAGAGGTAACTTTCAATTGTTTTTAACGAATCGAATTTTCTAGAATTGGATTTTTCTAGAACAAATTTTCCGTTTTTCTCGAATTCTATTAACTAAATGTTGCATTTTTCTTTATCAAATTGAAAACATAATTAAGTAACATCCTTCTATATAGATTTTACTTAATTTTTCTCGAGATTTAAAATTTTTTTGATATAGTACTTTTCTATTTATTCAAAAATTTGCCTTATAATTAACATTTTCTTCACTCAAATTGTTTATAATATAATTGTTTATAATATAATTTTAAATAGTTTACATTTTCCTTCTGAAAACTGGCTCAAATGGGTAAATTGGAGATTTTTCTAGAACTTTCCATTATAGAATTTCATATCATATTTTTCCATTTTCATGTCTGAATTATCCTAGAAAGGTTTTCGAATGAATAAAATCGAAGATTGGCCAAAACTTTTGTCATATGAATATCCTTGCATTTATATTGAACAATATTGTCTGAGATTATTTCTGGATGCTTTTGGAATATATTAAAGTTTATGAAATTTTATAATTAAACTAGCTGACCCGGCCACGCGTTGCTGTAGCTAAAGTTTTTGTTATATTACATTATAGTAAACAATCTAAGAGGAACAATAAGAGAACATCAGTCACGTTCGTAGATTTACCATAGCAGCGCCATCTATTGATTACTTACTCAACCCAGTCGAAAGGTATCGACATCTGTTAGAATCATTTGGACTTAACAGATAATTGTGACTGTCAAATAATAACAGACAAATAATTAGCAATAAATTAAAATTGCGACTATAATTTGAGATTTAAACTATCCTATCTCTCAAGTTGGATCGAACTGCACATGGTGTGCGAATTTTATTATAATCGGTTAAGTGGTTTAGGAGTCCATTGAGGACAAACATTGTGACACGAGATTTATATATATTAAGATAAGATATTAGCCTTCTACATATTTAATTTCAAAAAATTATATTTGATAATTATAACTTCAGAAAATAAATTAAAATAATGTTATATAAATACCACTTATATCAAATGACATATAAAATAAAAATTCATTATAAGACATCCAAATGATATAACAAAATCCAATAAAGAAAAATTGTTAACCAAAATCCTATAAATTACACACAGCCTGCATTCATCGTCTTCAGCCAGACCGATTTTATGCAAACACGCTTTCAGTCTGCAGTGACCTGTCATAATTCCGACAAGTGTTACTAGTTTGGCCCTAGTGCTAGGTTCGCCATATTTTTGTTCCAAGGAACACCTTCGAATGTTTCAGGCCAGAAAGACTCTGACCTTGAGTTCATTCTGCCTGTTATCGCCAGCTTAGCCACCTCATGTGGTATTCCCAGGAATGGTTCCGGAGGCAGCGTAGCTCCAGCAAACGCCAGCCGATCAGCTTCCTCGTTACCCAAATAGTTTGAGTGGCTCGGTATCCAAACATGTTGAGCTCTAAAATTAACGTTATGATCTACAGAGTAGTTAACATACCCATCAATCCAATAAATTATATTTTAGAGCTCAACAACTTCAATTGACGATGCTACTGTGTTAAAGAAACGATCACTGTATTATAATAATGATAAAATTTGTGAAAATCAGAATAACATCATTTAATATTTATAAAATAAAAATGAGTATATATTTTTGAATGTTTGATGTTTTTTATAAAGACTACAGAAACATTTGTTGTTCACACTTCATGTAAGAATGAAGATGCTAAAAGTGTATTTATTTACCTTCCAAAATGTTCCATCAAGTGGTTTGCGAGAAATCAATATATTTAATTGTGAAATTATGTGGTATCCAAAGCAAACAAATTTTTTGATGTCAATATTGAATGTATGTAAGTGGCACTAATTCCCAAATAAGCTTAAATATCACAATGACGATTTGGCATTATAAGCATTGATATTTTCTTACACAACAGCTGATTTTAGATCACCTTTATAAAATTCCTCTTGTAGCGAAGTGCCACCACAATTGAACACGGAAAACCAGAAAAACACAGTGGCTGGAGTTAGTGCTTCATCACCAAATGTCAAAGCTAATTGATCTGTTGTTTCAATCCAAAATCATAGAAAATCAATGCACGAAAATATTCATGATTTAATTTAATCACTGAATGTGAAAGCGAGTTGATTTATTGAGTTAATCCATGTTGAAAGTCATAGAAAATCATTGCACAAATTTATTCACAATTTAAATTCAATTAAGTTACTTCGAGAAAAATAAAATCCATAGACTGGACCTTATTCCGTTTTGGTATTATCAATAAAGGAAAATTCAAATAAGTAATTTCTGGGATTAAAAAATATGTATAAATATATTAACTTAACTCAAAATTTATATTCATCACAACGAAAAAATTCCAAGGAGAAACGTAGAAAATATCCAAAGGCATTGGAATTATCGAAAAACAACTTTAATATCCTGGTTCAATCATTCATGAAAAAATTCCAATGTATAATACAAAAATGTATTTACAACAATCAATTTCGAAGTTTCTCTCTTGTATCACCCTCATCTTCCCACTCGTACTCAATTTCCACCCTTCTTCTCTTCTGCGCAATTTCTTCAATTTCATCTTCCGATTCAAAATCACTTTCCACTTCAACATTTTCCGTCACTCCACTTTCGCTTTCATCCGAATCGTAATCGGCTGCTACAAATTCCTCAGTTTCATCGTCATTCAGTTCTTGTTCTACTTCTTCATCGATTTCTACGTTCTCATCTTCGGACTGTCCTTCCTCAACTTCTGATTCGATTTCATTTTCTCTAACAGCATCATCAAATGCTCTTTGAGGTATGTTGTATAAATCTTGATAAATACCTTTTTTGAGACGCTCCAACAGTTCTTTTTCCACCACTTTATCAATTTTGGCTGCTACCAATGCCTTTTCTTCTCTACGTTTTTCGCGTCTCTCTACCTTCTGTTGGATGGGAACAAGTTGTTTTTGTCTCCTAAGTTTCAGTTTTCGCATTCGAATGAGGTATTGTGTAATTTTAACGAACCTCTGTTTGCATTTTGCTTTGACAAAACTGTTCCAATATAGTAGATTTTCGTTGATTTGATGTATGGCTTTGTCAAAGTTTCTAGATAACTTTATTTTTTCCCAGGTTTTATTCGGGAATGCACTTCTTTCCACAGTTTTCATGTATAATGAAATAATTCCATTTTCTTCTCTTATGGTTGCATATTGACTGTTTGCTAAAGGACAGGAAGCTCTACTACATAATCCAGTTAGATTGTATTCATTTCTGCAAAATCTCTGAGTTTTGGTGTTAACTTTGTGAGAACAAAAGGATTTGTTTATTATACTCCACACAACGTCGTCGTTCTGCATTTTGAGATAATTAATAAATAATCACTATGAAAATAAATAATAACTGCAACTGTATTAGAGTACTCGAAAAACGAAGACTACACGTTTTACTTAGAAACAGGAACCACACTAACAAATATAAAGGTTAGAATGATCGTCCAATGAATATATCGGATATATAATCATAGAATTTTGTCTTATTCTGTTAACACAGGTTCAACATCAAGAATAGGCTGTCCGTATTCTTTAACTTTATACATTTCTATAGTTCGTACACATAATTATTATTCAACTACAAAGTGTGTAAAGAAAAACGCTTTTTTATTGTATTCATGCGTTTTATAGTATTTTATATGTGATTAATTGATGGTTTTATGTAGTAGTATTTATATTCCATATACCAGTCCAATCACCAATTTATTTTTGTTATCTGTTAGGTAGTGTATATATTAAGAGACTGGGTACATAACTTCAGCTGTGCCCAATAACCCCAAATAGTATGGGACGAGAAAGAAGAAGACAGAAAATATATCTAAATTAAATTCAAAACATTAACCTTAATTTTCTGCATTTTCCAAATTATAATTTCATAATCGTATCATTCAAGTATATATGTTTAAAATGATAATATGATATTACGAAATATTCGACGTTAGTAAATGTTGGAAGAATTGCTATAAGAGTTAAAAATTTCTTTTATAGGTGGCTCATTGAAGGTAATCCTGAACAAGATGTCAACAGAAAAATCTGTAGAAAATACAATTCGTGTAAAGCTTAACGATAAATTGAGTCCAACTCATATGGAAATTATAAATGAATCATACATGCATAACGTAAAGCCTGGAAGTGAAACACATTTCAAATTAGTTGTTATATCCGAACATTTTTCTCATATACCCAATATCAAGGTTATTTTCATTTCATATTGATTGGAGAATTCTTTCAATTGTTAATATTTTCAGAGACATCAGATAATCTACAAGTTACTGTCCGATGAATTGAAGAACGGGGTACATGCTCTTTCAATAGTGGCTAAAAGCCCAGATGAATGGGATGTTAGTGATAAAAATATTGGTCCAAGTCCAAACTGCAGAGGTGGTTTTGGAAAATAAATTACAAACATCTTGTTTTGAGTTGGGAAGCTGTGAAGCTATAACAACACATGAGTGAATAGAAGCTTCAATAAATAAAGTATTATCAGGGAAATCATTTCTTATTTTTTTGTAATAAAAAACACTTGAATCGCAACACAAGGAGTTCAAGGTTTTTGATGAGTATTCTGTTGATCTCTCAAAGGTGATATTTTTCTAACAAAACAGTAAATAAAAGTGCCTGATTGTAGACGATATGTTTCTAGATATTTTGAGACAATTTAGTTAGCTTAGCTTTTGAAATTTTAGAACAATAACATATAAATCCTTTGAAACTCTGATTTTTTTTATATTTCTAGAACAATTTCTGATGAGAAACGACTTCCAATTCAATAACAGCAAAAAAAAACAACACAGGGCTATGGACTCGCCTGAGTCCACTTCTTACAGATATCTACGTGTGAGGCCAAAATTTTCAATTTCAATTCAAAATTATGGGTTGAAAAACATTTCATACTGATACATTCAACATAATAATAGTGCCTTTATTCATACATTTACAATATATAAACATAGGGCGAAGTCTAGCTTAAAGCTACTCCACTCAACCCTGAAAAAAAAAAAAAAAACAAGGATAGAAACAAAAATTAGCGAAATAAAAAATAAAATTAACGAATCAATTCCATTGTGAGTAAACAAAACATATTTCATATTCACAAAATTTTCCTAATTTATAATTGGCTCGTCAAGAATTTTGACTTCAAAGTTTTTCTCAGTGAGCCCAAAGAAACGCCTTCACACGAAACTAAAAATTCATTATGTAACTTCACCGCATTGAAGGTGAAGAAGCGCTGAAACATGGCTGAACCAAATCTTGGCAGCATGAGCCTATGACCATGCCTAACGTCCACGTAATGAACATCACGTCTAAAAATTAGCTTTTCCCTCAAATACGGTGGAAGACAAGAACGTAAAATTCGATGAACCATAATCGTCAGGTGGAGCCGGAAAACATTCTCAACCCTAAGCCATCCCAAGCTGTTAATTCCGTCCCTTATTCCACTGTCATATTTCCTCAAACCGAAAACAAACCGGCAGCATGAATTCTGCATTTTCTGTAGTCTGCGCCTCTGCACGGAATCAAGGCAAGGGTAAAAAACCGTTAATCCATAGTTTAGTTTGGACAAAACGAGAGTTTCACAGAGATACTTGAGTGACTGAAAATCCAAATAATATCTCTGCCGATACAAAAGGCGCAATGCAAGGAAAGAATTCCTCAACAGCAACGAGACATGCTCCCTGAATCTCAACTGGCAATCGAAAAAGATTCCCAGGTTTCTACAGCAGGTGGAGGACGGAATTCTTTCACCGCCCATCTTGATCTCAACCACACCCTGAAATGTCCTGGGAAAAAGCATATATAAAAACATTTTTTAACATTTATCTTCAAATTATTCATTTGGGAATAACGCATAATTAAGTCTAAATCCTCATTCAACCGCTCGACAGCCTGAGAAACAGAGGAGGGATGAAAAGAGAGGCGAACCTGAGTGTCATCACAATAAAAATGGGTGGATGCGAATCTGACCACTTTATGCATGTCAGCCACATATATAAGGAAAAGCAGAGGGCCAAGAACAGATCCCTGTGGCACCCCTGAAGTTATAGGGCAATAATCTGAATATGTATCACGCAATTTAACGCACTGATGCCTATCAAAAAGGATAAGCTCTCAGGACTAGGGATCTTAGGTATAGGATTCACAATAGAGTACTTCCAATCATACGGATAATAACCAGACTCAATGCAAACATTAACAATGTGCGTCATGAAGGGCAGAGTAACACCGAGGGATAATTTAAGCATTCTAGCAGATATACAATCAATCCCCACAGCGTTCGAACGAAGATCCAAGACAACTGATTTTATCTCGTCTATAGTCGCAAACCCGATCGAAAATTGTTTATCAAATCTGTTCGAGCTATAATAACTGGTTCTCTCCGGGCAAGAATTGGAAGCACTAAAAACCGACCGAAAATAGTCATTGAATTCATGAGGGTTAGAAAAGCGTTACTTGCTTGCATTTCTGGAACATCCGGGCAACTAATTCAATTCCGAAATTATATAAACAATATTGAAGCAATTAAATTCAATTTAGAATAGAACAAAATAATAATTTTTGCTTATGAATTGTGTTGGCCTTTACTTGATGAAATCCATTATATATTAATTAAATAATACACTTATGTTGATGCCAGAGAAGTTAGATCGGTGATTAAGAAGGAAAGAACGGAAATGTGGTATCAATCTTTAAAAAATAATACCAAAGTGTAGGAAGTAGTTCAGAAAATATAAGGCTTCAAAAAATTATTTTTAAAATACTTATTATCAATAATTCCAAGCACAATTTATTTGAACAACTTACTTACATTAAGTCTCTTGATGTAAAAAAAGTTCAACAAAAAAACTTCACAAGTCCTTGGCATCCACGCCGTCAGACAATTTTTTCAAATTTTCACCTATATAATTCCAGTAGTTAGCCCTAGTTCGATCAAATTTTGAAGCCAGCTCCTCAGACAACGCTATCCCCCTAGATAACTCGTACTTTGAATCTTTACAATCTTTAGTAGCCTGTTCTTTACACATATCTATTATCAATGCAAGTAAAAAGGTAGATCGGTTCCCCGAATTATAAAGATCCTCGCAGAATTCCGTGATTTTTTTGTTTCCACTCAAACCGTCGTTGCTGTGAAGCATCAACCCCCTTAAATAGTTCCAGGAACTCTCATTTTCCTTTGCTTTCTTTATATTGGCGAGAGTATAATCAATCTCTGTGTTAATAACATCTTCAGTAAATCCTGTAGAGTTGTTAACAGTGAAATATCGATGATTCCAAGCGGAATTATTTCTTACATCTGTATCGATAAGATTTTGTGTGAATTCTAATTCATTTTCATACAGAGAAAATCTCTTAACCACCCACTGTCTATGTTGCCAGGCATGGTAATTTTTAGCATCTTTATTTATCGCACTTTCTGTTATGTGCTTTTCTTGGCTGGGATCATTTAACCATTCCACTAAAATCCTTCTGTGCTGCCACACCTGATAATTCTTGGGCTGTTTAAGTATTACGTCCTTTACGAACTCGAGTTCAGTTCGAAAATCTTCGTCTAGCTCTTTTAAAATTTCTCTACGGTATTGCCAGACCGAATAGTTGGCCGGGTTGAGTTTTACAGCGTCCTGTGTCAGTTTCAGGGCTCGTTTGGACTTTTCCCCTTTGTTTACTATGGCCCTGAAATAGTCGAAGACGTCGGTGAATTGCGGAGAATAATCAATAGCTACAACTGGATCGTCTTCATCTTGAGGTATTGGTTGGATGTCTTTCCAGTCGGGTCTATCGCGGTAGAAAACATGAACGTCGTTTATTTCTTCATCACTGCTCGAACCAGACATTTTTTCAATATATTTTACGTTATTCTTAAGTTCTAAGGAAATACGAATAGTTTTCCTAACTTAACCTAACTTCGTTTGTTCTGTGGTAGCCGTTCAATGGAATGAGATGTTTCTTTTATGTTATTTACAAACTTTATTATTTTCCAACAACAAACAAGAGTTTATTTGGAAATATATTATTCGAATGAAAAGTTGTTTATTTATTAATATTTTTTTAATACAAAACGAAATTCTTCGAATGTTGACTGTTTCGAAATTTCCCCAAAACTGCATTAGTAATAGCCAACACTGAGAAATTGAATGAACCAGAAAAATCTTTTACATGGTGGATTCAACAACTATTTCTTCCAAATGTATTGTCGACTGATAATGTCCTAATCTTACAAACACGTTGGTAAGGATATAATTTTTGAAAGCAACTTAGAAACTTGAAATTTGAGGGTTTGTTTCAAGACTGAATGGGAAGATTCTCGAATAGGCAAAATTCATCTATAAACTATGAAAGTTTGCCAATTTGAAATGTTGTTTTTATACTAGGAAATTAACCCCGTTAATTTAGATTTTAATAAGCTTCGAACATCTTGAGAACCCCTGAGCAGATTCATTGAAAATTTGTGTATGTGGGCTGTTATAATACTTTCAACAGATGCTAATGATTAACGGGGCTTAAACGTATTTTTTCGCGTGCTTGCTCAAGGAAACGAAGTGGTATCGTTTGACCAAATATCTGTAATTTCTGAATTTTGGCCGAAATTAGTTGGTCTAACTTTCGAACGGAAAAAGCTAGAGATTTGATACTTTTAGAGTAGCCTTGAAGTCTAAGTATCTCTGTTAAATTCGTTAATGGACAAAATCGGTCTAATAGTTCCGCAGTCATTCATATTTGAATCATTTCTTATTTCGATAGTTCCAAAATTACTGCTCAATCGAAACCAAATTAGGTATTTAGTTGTAAAATAACGACAACAAGATTTATGCCAGTTTTCGTGAGGATCGGCTGTCATAATGCAAGGTTCTAGATGAAAATGCTAATTTCCTGACGCATAGACCTAGAGACTTTTAGGGTAATTAAATATGAAAATAATTTCATTATCTTCAACAACCACCTAGATAACTTTTCAAAAAACTTAGGTGGCTGCAGTGAATAACTGAAAAAAGGTTGCACTTTACATAAGCACTATGGTAGACTGATATTAAGAACAATGGGATAGTTACATAATTGCCAAACACTCTTTGAGTCTTTAGTAAGATTTCCCAAATCAATCTCGAGGTCTAATGTTGTAGAAAAATTTTTCGAGTGATAAGTATTGAATATGTTCATAACTATCTTTTAGATCAACAGTTGAAGTCAGTAGAAATACTATAGTGTTAAAAACGTATAGGGAATGGTTGAATGAAACATTTAATATGTATTATTCATCCAAATTTAATATATCTCCTTCAGAGTAGGTCCTTCCGAAGCGATGCAATTACGCCCACGAATAATAAAATAATCAAAATATTTTTCAATATTCGCTGCGAATTCTCTTTTAAATCGTTTGTCTTCTGCCGAAAAGGTGTTTTTCGTTTTATAATTGGAAAGAGAAAAATCCCTAATAGGGGATTTGTTGACTTTTGGGAAGAAACTCGTCGGCCAATGCAAGAAAAATCTTCGACCCATTTCAACTACTTTTTAATGCACTATACCTCTCCTAAGTACGTGTTTCCAATTAAATCGATTAACCGTGAGTCTGATGCATCATTTTCATCGGTTCTACATATTGAATTCCATCTACAATGTTAAATTTAAGACAGTATTTTTTTCGATATCCATTGAAAAACTCATAAAACGCACTTGAGAGGAACTGACCGAATGGAGCACTATACACAAACTATATGATGCATGGCACTCAAACTAAGCGGAAATATAGAGGACAGTTATGCAAACTTATCGACAGTCACTTCAAGCAGGCCTTATAAATGATGGAATGAACTATCACAAAGTAAAGGACTACTCCATCCAATACTTATAAATGATCATCTGCCGGAATCTTCTTGACTCTATGTATATAAAGAGTGGTCTACTTTTTTGTAGAATAACTTTAAGAGTCGATAGGATATGAAAATTCAAGACAGAATGTGTCATAAACATCATAACTTCATAACTCAGCTGCAGGATTATTTTAGTTTTTTCTTAATATCTCTTAAGAGTTTCCGAGATATTTGGATAAAACTTTCAAGATGAAGTGCATTCTATAGTTTAAATAGAATGATAATCAGATTTGTTGTGATAATACACATAATGATACTGTTTTGAGGCAACTCTTCATTTTTAACCTCGAAACTTTGTTGTCGTACGCCAATGACCATTTTCCATAGTATAATGTTATTTTTGAATTTTTTTGTGTTTCGGGGTTGAAAAGGAATCTTGAAAAAAGTATAACCCTGTAGATTATCATATTAGGAGTACAAATAAGTTTCCGCCGTTTTATTGTAGATGGCGCGGCACGGAGTTTCGGTTAGCTTTCGCAGATGATAACGGGCTTAAAAAATAGTTTGGACATTCAAGAACAACATAACCTATTAATATCATTGATTTTATATTGGTAAAATATAATTTTTATAAGTTGAAAATGTCAAAATTTGAGCCAAGTAAGTGTCATTTGCGGGAAATATTAGTTTACTTCTTTAATTAAAAGAAATCTGCTCGTAGAAGCATATGGTGAGGGTGCTTTGAGTGAGAGAACGTGTCGAGAGTGGTTTCAAAAGTTTAAAAACGGTGATTTCGACGTAGAAGACAAAGATCGCAGTGGAAGGCCAAAAATTTACGAGGATGCAGAATTGGAGGAATTATTGGAGGAAGATTCATCTCAAACACAAAAAGAACTTGCTCTAACATTAGAAGTCACTCAGCAAGCAGTCTCACATCGTCTCCTATAACAAATATTTAATTTATGTTAAAAAACGGCGGAAATTTATTTGTACTCCTAATAACAATCTGATCACCAATTCAGTTAAAACCCAAAATGTACCTTATCGTCTAAGTTTGATTTGAATATTTCGGAAACTATACATATTATGAAAAAATATGAAAAATTTAAACTTGAACATCCTATATCGAAATAAGGAGTTATCGACTCTAATATTTGATAATACATCCTTACTTGAAAAATCCAATGGACATTTAAGACTATGCACATAAAAAACAGGAAAACTAGTGTTTTCTAGTTACTCTCAATTATTTGCGATCGCACCCCGTAACCAGTTGACACAAGGTCACCCGTAGTTTTCACGCCGTCTCAACAGTGGTCTGTTCTTTGGTTCCAAGAAGTGGAGCTGTTGCCGGGCCTGCGCGCTGCGTGACATTTCTGTCGTCTGCAGTTAGAGACGAAGGGAAGTATCTCTCTGGTTTTTCGTTCGCGCTAGTTGGACAGCGGTCTGTCAATGTTATTGTAGTTCTATGACGCTTGTTTTGCTCGGTACCTGTACGCGGAAAAATTGATCGAATTTGAATTGTCCCGTGAGAGTTACAATTGAATTATTAATGGGAATGTTAAGGCATAGTGCGAAGTGCTCAAAATCTACAGTGGGACTTTCTTGCAACTCGGACGATGGTGAAATTCTCCTGATACACTTCTTGTATTGAATTATCTGGAAGGAAAGAAGTGAATTTTTAATTCAGCATCGTTGGTTGACAGGAAATTGCTGCAGATTTATCTGAATTTCATCGACCTTTCTCTCATGTGAGTATGTTAAGATGCTTTCATAATTCCAGTAGAGAATTGTGTTGTGTTTACACACCTAGAACTGTCAGCGATTGTTTATTGTAAGGAAGGGGGTTGCTAATGTTGACATGGAATATGTTGCCAATAAGAATATCACCCCCAACTCGATCACTTCCGTTTTAGGCCAGTGGGGTGCTATTATATTTTCAAGGTTTAATTTAATCAACTTCACAATGACCCCTGCAGTGAAATTGTGCCAAAAACGTACCCACTGACTGCAGTGGGCGAAATTTATCTCTATGAATATTACAAAATGTCATTCTCTCTTCGAAGTCCACTTAAATTTTGATTCAATTCGTATTAAATATTTTCTGATAACTGGCGCGGGCTCTCCAATTGAACCCGATCTTCGTAGAGCACTCTGGTGAAATGTACAGGGTATTTAATATTGAGGGATTTCAGTAGGCGATTTTGGAGGTTGAAATACGAAAATAAACTTCAAATCAACCTACGTTTCAAAGTGTGCCCCCTTCATCATGACCTCCAAAAACATTCTTACGATTATTTTGTCAAAATTTGGCAGATACCAAATGAAATTCAGTGTGCCGATATTTTTGGATAAGACAAATTGTTTAGTGAAAATGAAAAATACTGCTTTTTACCAGTGGGGGAGATTATGTAGGGGGACTTTCATGATATCATCCCTAATTCCTGAGCTAGTGACGCGAGTGAGTTTTCAATCAGCAAATATCATTTTGTGAACGTTTCTCAGAAAATAATGTACAATATACAACTGTTTTGTACACTTTGTATAAAATGTCCTCCAAATACCCGGTAACAAATCATGTGTTGGCCTGTGAATTACTACGCTTAAATCACCAAATAATATTGAAAATTCAAACATTCTGAATACAGATGACATTTTTTTCCTGAAGATTATTCCTCAGGACGATTCAAGTATTAAATTGAGTGAAAAATTTTCCAAATATTCGAATAAACTTCAACTAGTAGTTGGTGTTGTGAATAGGCTGCCCGGTTAAATTTTTGATATAAAGATTGAACTGAAGACTAATATACACGCAATACACACACTTTTTGCTAATTAGTTAGGCATATATACAATAATATTCGCAATTAAGACTCGCTAGTGAGACACGTAAGCAAATAAGTTGATGAGGTTGTTTATATTTGTTCGAATAAGTTTTTAGTTTTTTGGTTTTTTGATTTGAAAATACAAATACGTAGGCAGTCTTCAAATTGTGTAAAGTGTGCATTTGTGTAGAATTGTATACAATTAATTTCGTTTCTGTTATCTAAGGTTAAGAAACGAGAAAATGTACGTTGTTTTTCCTCAGAAAGCGTTTAGACTTGCGGTCTATTCCTTTCATCGATTGGTTATCATGTAGATAGTCAAAACAACCATTATCAATTATTCAGTCCACTAAAAATTGGTGTTTAAATACCACATCAAACAACAACGATGTATTACCCATTTGACTGGTCACAAAAATCAGGATATACAGCCAAGATTATTCCAAAACCTCCTACGGGAAACTAACGGTGGGACGAAACCTAATCAAGAACAGAGTTTAAAAATTTTGTGTGCTTCTACAGGAGGCAAAGAGTTTTTAAATATATCCTCTTATATTTGGAAACTAACGATGAAACGTCTTTTATTTCTGCGGATTCATGATTTTATAGCTTGTTTATTATGGCTAATCTTGAAATCTCTCAGAAACATCGTATAAAAAAAAACAAGCAATTGATATAACATAAATTGCCGTACCAACATCACGTTCTCTCTTCCGAAAGGTCGAGCATCTTCCCCTTCAGTAATCTCGCATCTTCGGTCCCAACACTTTCCAAGAAGAAGATTACGGTCGATGGAAAACATAAAAACATTCGTGTTGAAGCTGAAGGAAGAACGGTAGCGAGTTTGGCAGTGTGAATCAATCGTTAAACGAAATCGATCGCGAGGCCTTGACCCAGAAATCAAGGACCAACATGGACATTCGGAAATCTGCGGTACCAGATTCAGTCACCTCCGAAAGTGAACAAACTGTGTTGATTGGGAGGTCGACAATTAGAGACAGACAGTTGTTATTGATTCGTTTTTCGTTTGGTGGTTAAACCGGTAACTCAGCTCTTGTTTCAAAGGTCCTAGAGAGAGCAATTACTTGTGAAAGTCACTTACAGTTTTTATACTTTTTCAAAAAATTGAGCTTTGTGGTAGAACAAGAAAACTTCTCAGAAATGTTCACGGTTGAAAGTTCGAAGCAATAGACCAGGGAGTAACAGAATGGTTGTCTAGTCCCATGTTTTATGAGAAATATAAAATTTTCTTGCTCAAATTTGGGTTTTTTATCAACAAAAGGAAACTTCACAAAGAATCAACATCGCAAATCAAGGTAGGTAATAAACTATCTGAGAGTTTCTTGTCAACAAGGACCTACGACAAGGCTGCTATATTTCCCCTTCATTGTTTAAAGTTTCTGTGGCCAGGGCTTCGCGTCAGTAGAAGAGAAAAAGAAACGGAATGGGCATTGATCTAGGAGGTACCTGCAATTCGCGGATGATCAAGTCATCATGGCGAAGAAGACACAGAAAACTGAGAGAGGAATATAAACTAAGGGGTTTGAAACTCAATTTGCGGAAAACAAAATACTTGCCGATTGGGGCAGAATTAGATAGACATACAGCTGGAAAAAGAGGAAATAGAAGCCTTTAATAAATATATTTACCTAAGTGTTATATTTGATACGACTGGAAAAGGGTGATAAGGAAATTAAAAAGCGCATAACACAAGCGAGAAGAATAATTGGTTGCCCGAATGATGTATTTTGGAGTACAGAAATAAAAAGAAATTTTAGATCCAATTCTATGAAACAATGGTGGAAAACAGTCTACTTTACGGCGCGAAAACGTGGAGAATAACAGAAGCTGTAGAAATGGACGCCTTCAGATGCAGCTTAGGTATTCCACGAAGAGGCAGAGTATGAAACGAGGAAATCGGACATCGAATAGGTATAGAAGAATCTCTAACGACATATATTGAACAGAGACAGCTGATTTGGTACGGACATGTTGAAAGAAGGAATGATGACAGGATTTCAAAGGGAGTGATACAATGGATACAGCTAAACAGCAGACATAGAGGAAGAAATAAACAGAGCTGGAAGCAATGCCTACCAGAGACCTAACAGAGGGACAATCTTCTTACAGGCTTCCTTATGGAGCACCGTTGCCTTAAAAACCACTAATACTTTTTGTCCTCAAATTGAATTTCCTAGAAGTAAAATATATCAATTTGAAACAAAGACGTTCGTCATCAATTATCTACTCTCAGGTTACGCCATTCAATCAAATCAGATGTTTCAACCGCCCATTCATTAGGATGAAAAGAATAAAATTGAATTTCCGATAATAGTGTTATTGTTCATGTCGTGAACCTATCATGTGTTATTATTGTTCAATAAAGACGATAAACAGGAAACCATAAAGCTAACACACTAGCCCCACAAGAGAGTGTCATATTCGTATATATCCTTGTAGATTCCATTGCTAATAAGTTAAGGAAGGAGAGAGGTATTCTGGCGGAATCTTCCAGAATTTGAGCCTTCCAAAAACTTCCATCTAAATCTACACACAAACAAATAGAAAATATATCTTGATCTAAGCAGGCACATGCTGCGTCGTTTCACAGCCATCCTGACGGAATATTGTTTGCGTCGGAAAGAACTAATTTAATTTCATGGAAGTGAAAATATAACACCAATACAAAACAATAACGTTGAACAGCTCAGGTTACACCATTCAATCAAATTAGATATTTCATCCACCAACTCATTAAGATGAAAGGAATAAAAACGAATTTCCGATAATTGAGTATTGTTCTATACTAAAACTACCATCGAACGTCTGTCGCTATGGAGAAATTTATCGATATTGTTTTATTATCGTTGAACAACGCCAACAGGAAACGAGAAAGCCGACATACTGCCCCATAAGGGACTGTAAATTTCCTTGCAGATGTGGAATCAATCTGATGTTTATAAGAAAAGTTGAGGAAGGAATAGGAGCATTCTGGCGGAATCTTCCAGAATTCGAGCACTCCAAAAAGTACATTTTAATATTTTAATTAATACGATGTACTCGATGCTTGGTTATCCCGTGGATTTCAAAAAAGCCGTTCTGCAAACTTTATATTCAGTTGATCCAATGCGAATCTGTAAAAAACAACTACTGGTGAAAAGTATTTCAGAGCAGGAAACTATTTCAATTTTCGAAAAAATATTGCTCAATACATATTAAAACTACTTAATCATGACCAGTACAACTTATTTTGTACGAAAATGTCATTTCTTTGTCCGATTGCAGGTCGTTTACGTATTACTGGTTTTGAAGAAATCGACCCACCCAAATATAGGCCTTGCTTCTCTTTGATTCCCAAGTCATTAAAACAAGAGAGAACAGATAGAAATTCTTTGCAATTCATTTATCTTCTCAAAGCATTTATAAGGGCAATTGCATGGTGGTCCAACTACTCTTTTGAGCACAATCTTATTAAATGAATTAACATACTCTTATCCACAGGCAACTTTTTTCTTATATTTTTTCGCCAACTTCCTTCATTTCTTTCTCGTTTTCTGGATTTTTTTCTCTCGGGCCTCTCACGCTTCTCGCGAAAACGTTTCCTTTTTTGTTTTCAATGCCGTTCTACCCGGACGTTCATTTGGTCCAAACCACTCGGAATATATGTGGATTTGCCTGATTCTTGTACCAAAATACGCAAAATTTCAAGTCGATTATATTGCAATTAATATCCAAATATCGATTAAAAATGGAGTCGCCTGGTTCTTGCATCGTGGTCTTCAATTATACTTAAAAATTTCTGTTCGGAGTAATGACCTCTTTGAAAGTGAATAGCGAATGTGGTCGAGAATCTGAACGAAATTAAAATAATATGACATTAAAATTGCCTACCGTTCATTTTCAAACAGTAAGAGTGTCTCTGTTCAACATTTTCTTTAACATTTCATTACATGCTAACACTATTCTGTTCCGAAGATCTTTTGGATAATTAGGTACTCTTAAACACGACATTTTTCAAATGATTCCATAAGAACATTTCTAGAGGTATGAAATCAGGAGATCTTGGAGGCTATTCAATATTACGTCTCCTTCCAATTCAATTCATGGTGGTTCAAAATTCACATGCTAGGGATGCAAATACCTTTTCTATCCGATCATGTCTTTGTAGAATCTCCACAACGCTTTAGTAGATGAGATCTTGGAGTAGATTGAGATAAGATTTACCTGTCAAATTGTCCAGAAAAAAAAAGGACCCGCGATGATATTTCTCAAAATTTCAGATATTCAACTTTTCTGGATAATGTGTTTGCTGTTCTCTCAGAATTCTAGGATTTGAATCGCTCAAGTATCTACAGTTACGTCTATTGGTATTACCATTCGGTAGAAATGAGCATTTGTCAGAGAAGCATACTGAAAATGAAAAAAATCGGATCCTTCAAATTCTTTTCACTTATCTGTTCACAATATTGTAATGGCCGATTAGAATCGTCTACATCGAGTTCTTGAACAAAGTTATGGCAAAAACATAATCCAAGTACTGAGTTTCAGAGATGAAATTATCTACGTCATTCATTGTCGCAAATGAATTCCTCACACGCAATGAAATAAGAATGTCGTATCGTATTGTATTTGATTTTCAAGCGTTATGGACTACACTCCAGTACTTCTTCTGAGGTCTATGCAGCAACTAACTGAATTTGAGGATACGCGAAACTGAATGAGGTGTCCAACTCTCTACTTTCCACATCTGTGTGTGAGAGACGATCATTCTTTTCGAGTTATACTCTGCATTATTATAACGTGCATATTTTTCCATTATTCCAATGTTCGAGTGGACGTCGAAGTTTTCTGTCTTATGAGTTATGCATTAGTCGAAACAAACTTCCAGTTCGCCATTTCCTGTTTTATTCAATTTTAGAAGCATCTTTCTTATTGGGAAACCCTTCCCGTTCATTACACCCCACAATTTTGGGGGTAATCAACGTCAGGACACGTCCGTCATCCGATTCTGATCTGAAACACTTCTTTCGTTTCCGCCCAATTAAATGGCGCGTTCGAGGAATGCGGATTGCAATATTTTCGACAAGAATCGACGACGAGCGTCGGCCAATTTCCCTTTCGACGCAAGAGAGAGAGAGGCAGGCGACGATGCGAGTGACAGACGATGAAGGATCGCGCAAATTGCCCGGTTACGGCATCGCGCGATTGCCCCACGAGCGAAATGCCGCGGATAATCTAGCGGGCGTTTGCCAACGTCTCTTGATGAAGATGACGGAGGCGAGCTTCCTGGTTTTGTTCGGTTTTATGCAACTATTTAACATTTCGACGCCTGTTGCTTTGTGTTGCGTCAATCCGCTCGATCTTCCATTTTAACGTAGTATTATCTTGATTCTATGACTCTGAATTGTAGTGGTAAAAATTGTGTATTTCATGTATGATTTTTCAGTCTCTATTTGACGGAAATTGACACTTATGTAAGACTTAGATTTCTCGTGTGGAGAAATTTAATCAATTATGGTATATAATAAGTTGGGAAAAAAGAAATCTGTTCCGTCTAATTAGGGACGGCCCTGTATACGCTAAACATAATTCATTCTGTTCTTATCGATACTTAGGTCCTTTCATGTTGATATTTCGATCTGGCAGTTTTTCAGCTGTGCCATACGAACTTTGAAGTGTTATTCGACACTTCAGCTTATTTTGTTTCCTAAGGATTATATATGGCTTTAGAAAACATGGAAAGTCTTGAGAGCATTTTGATATATTCTTTGCTTATGTGTTCACAGGGACATTCACATGACACAGAATTCTGATTTATAAACTGTTTCATCCTATCCTTATCTACTAGCATTGATCTCATAAATTTCTATAATCAATGAGAAAGTTTATTTCATTAATTCGGACCACCTACAAATATCATTTCCATTCAATTTCGTTAATTTCCCTCTTTTTGTTAAAAGGGATGGATTGAGACACTAATATTTAGTCTTTGAACAGACTGTAAATACTTAATCTTTTCGGTAACCAAACGCGTCGCGTCGCTTGTGGCATTTCGGTTCAAGCTATGGAATCATTACTCGAGTAGTAGTCGATTTTGGCTTCGGCAAATTATTGCATTATCATTGTGATAATCGTTTGTTGCTTCTATCCTCCTTATTGCATTACTCTCGAGTAGTAATCACCCTCTGTCGCTTGTGTCCCCACACAAGATAATCGTGATTACTATAAGCGTAGTATAAAACCAAAATCGCTAACCCACCACAGCGAAGGCTATGATAAAAAGATGAAGGGAAATGAAACATCCTACCCCGTAAAAGTAGGTTGTATGGTCAAGAGCTAAAGATCGACCGTAAAACAGTTTGAAACTATTTTGGCAAAGCTGGATTAAAAAAACTCGATATTTGGGTACCAAACCAAAAAGCATGATCGATCGAATTTCCATCTGCGAAGCCTTGGCTAAACGGAATGGAATCGATCCATTTCTTAAACGAATGGCGACTGGGGATGTAAAAAGGGTCACATACAATAATTTTGTGCGAAAACGATCGTGGTCAAAACTTGGTGAAGCAGCTCAAACGGTGGCCAACCAGGACTAACAGGCCAGGACGGTTTCTTATGGGCATTTGGTGGGACTGGAAAGAAAGAATTTATTATGAATTGTTTCAATATGGCCAAACCCTGAATTCGCACCTCTACTGTCAACGATTGGACCGTTTGAATCGATTGACCAGAGACGGCAAGAATTGACCAACCGAAGAGGTATTGTGTTTCATCAGGACAACGCTTATCCACATACGTATGTAATAACTCGCCATAAACTCCGGAAGCTTGAGCGGGAAGTTTTAATGCATCCACCATATAGTGCGGACCTGGCACTACACCTCGCTTTACAAAACTTCCTGAGTGATAGATTGGCATCAAGAGAATATTGTAAAAATCAATTGCTAGAATTTTTCGCCAATAAAGACCCAGACATATAATGAGAGCGGCATTATGAAGCTATCTTTAAAGTAGCTACAGATTATAGCGTAAAACTGTGCATATTTGATCCAAATGGGACAATTTGAAACCTGTTGAATAAAAGTCTTGCAGTTCACGTAAAAATAATGAATTTTTTCCTTCCAAACTATCATAAAGCACCTTCCTACATCCTACATCAAGCTCATCCTCCAGATGCTAGAAGAAAAAACATCAAAGTCAATCGTTGAAAAAATTAAACAAATTGCGAAATTTTCACAACATTCACGTCTCTCATTAAGCCCATATCGGACGTTAACAATCTCGTTCCTCGCGTACGCCGACGTCTTCTCGATTTTGCGACCGCTCAATCGGGGAATTCCCATCCGTTTACGGGACGGTCACCTCGATTATCCGCGATTCCTTATCGCGTCTAGTCATCGAGGGAGTCACGATATCTGACGCGATTGCTAGAGACCGCGCAGTCTCTTCCTAATGACTTTATTATGCTCGTTGCGACCAGGTGCCGGCACTCTCGTTAACCCGATTTGTACCTACTTGATCGGATTCCGCTCGACTTGAGGTTAACGCGGCGATTAGGATTGTTGCTTGATGTTTAATTATTTTTTCGCCAGATAGGAAAACGTTTAATAAAGTAATTCAGCCTTGATGATCGATAGCAACCATTTCAACGTCTAGTTTCAGCATTGCAATATTTTTTTTTATGTTGAGATTCTTAAATGACGTGAAGATTGCGCAGATCGTCTGGCTGTTGAAAAGTATTATGTTAAATCGATATGTATTCGATAATTGGACGGATAAAACAATAAATGAAAACGTCAAAACAATACGTATTTAACAAAACTGCTTGCCAAAAGTTAGCACAATAAATTATAAAAAATCATCTTATGTTGAAGGAGTTTCAAAAAGCACGTGATCTCACAGATGCGCAAAAAGCTTAATAGTAAGAAGCTGCGTTGAAGCCTTGCGCAGACAAATACTACTCTGTCAAGAAAGTACCGGGAATTTTCAATTGAAACAACATTTTTACATTTAATCGTCAAAATTTATTGGGTCGCCTTCAAAATAGGCTCCATTTCCTCCAATACATCTATGCCAACGGCACTTCCAATTATCGAAACATTTTTTATAGGCGCTTTCCGGGATGGACTTTAGCTCTCGCGCCGAATTTTGTTTTATGGCTTCAATCGACTCAAAACGGGTGCCACGAAGAGGCAATTTTAGTTTTGGGAAGAGGAAAAAGTCGCAGGGAGCCAAATCCGGCGAATACGGTGGTTGCTGAAGCACGTTTGTTGAGTTTTTGGCGAGAAAGTCAGTCACAATCGTAGCTCGGTGAGAAGGCGCGTTATCATCATGCAAAATCCATGAGTTGTTCGCCCACAAATTTGGCCGCTTCTTACGGATACGCTCACGCAAACGTTTCATAACGCCTAGGTAATACTCCTTGTTTACCGTCTGACCCTCTGGAACGAATTCGTAGTGCACCACGCCACGGATATTGAAGAAAACAATGAGCATCACCTTCATTTTCGAGCGGCTTTGGCGTGGTTTTTTCGGTTTCGGCTCATTTTTTGCCACCATTCCGATGATTGCTGGCTTGTTTGCATATCGTACTCGTGGACCCAGGTCTCATCACCAGTTATAATGCGTTCCATGAATGTAGATCGGAATTACAGCGATCCAGCATGTCTGAAGCAACCTGTTCGCGATGACGTTTTTGAAGAAATTTCAGGTCTTTCGGTACGAGTCGTGCGGCCACCTTTCTCATGCCCAAAATATCAATTAAAATCGTACGTGCGGACTCGTGGGATATCTTAAGATCATGTGCTATCTCTCTCAAGCTGGTACGACGGTTTTCCAGCACCCTTTCCTTAATTTTATCGACGTTATCTTCGATCGAAGCCGTCGATGGGCGTCCACTTCACGACCGTTCTTGAAGGCTCTGTACCACTGATATGCACGAGTTTTCGATAGAGCATTATCACCAAAGGCCTTTTGCAACATTTTCAATGCATCGGCACACGAAAATTCATTTGCAACACAAAACTTTAAACAAATTCTTTGCTCAACGTAATCACCCATAGTAAAAAAATCGGCACGCACTCTGACATCGACTGACTTAATCAGCTGTTGCAAACACACTAGTTGACAGATCCCGCTCAAGCTTGGCATAGTAATTAAGGACAGTGGTACCAACCTAGGAAAAAACTTTTTTACCTGCCTCATTGCCCCGCCAGATTTAAATCGATAATTCCCGGTACTTTCTTGACAGAATGTATATTGGCTGCAGGTGGTCGCACTAAACATGCGTCAACCAAGAATGTTGAAAAAACCACATTCCACGCATCCTTTAGTTATCTGAATGGCCGCCAAATTCTCCAGATGCAAACCCGTTGGATTTCTCGCGACTATAAAGCAAATGATCTGCAGGTCAAATTAAAACCGGCGATAAGGATATATTTGTGAACAATTTTTGCTGTGGTTCAATAAATTTAATCCAGGAATAGAAAAATTTTAGCGTTTTTAATTTGGATCACTTTGTCTCAGCCATGCTTTCTATTGGAGGAATATATTTGATTTGATAATTTAATATATTTTCACACACCTTATGATGAGATTTTATTGAGTTTAATCATCATTTCCGAGTGTTTGAGAAATGGATATTTTCGTTAATAATTAATTTCCGTTAAGATTAAACGGCTGCAACGAATTAAGACGCAAATTTTCGTTATGCCGAGGAAATATTTGTCTGAAGATTATTCCAACAACTGTTCCTCAGAGACCCAGAAGTAATGGGTCACGTATTATTACAAAGGCAATGGCAAATTTCTTTCTCTTCACGTGAAAAGCGTTCTTTTGAGCACTTGCGGAATGGCGGGTCAACGTCTTCAAGATGTCACAAGTGTCTCCATTTCTTCAAGTACGATCAGAAGGTATCTTCTTGAAGTTAATTTAAGATGAAGATGTTTGTTCCACTTACTCTCGAACATAAGCGTCAACTGCTGTAGTAACTGAACCCAGATATGGATGTTTTTTTCAAAAATTGCCGAATATGGGTCTAGACAACAAAACAATACCACTGATGATTGACTGATTCAGACGTTACTGTTTGGTTGTTCGTCAGAAGATGAAAGAGAGTTTGAAACTGCAGTCAAATGTAATAATTCAATAACAATTTTTCGTATTAAATAAATATGTATAGAGTGTTTCAATTAAGATTGAACCAATTTTTTTTATTTGAAAGATAATTCTATGACATTTATGTTTTGAAAATAATTTCCGGCATATGTCCACCACGAGTAGCTCTGAGGGAGCGCATTCGACCAGACCAATTTTGGACCACCTTTTCGAGTAATTCAGGCCTTATTTCATCAATAACACAAGTTATTGTTGGCTTCCAAAGCGTCTATTGTTTTTGTTTCATCAGCATAAATCAATTACTTGACACAACCCCAAAGAAAATAATCCAGTCGAGTTATGTCGCATGATCTTGGAGACCAATTAATTGGACCAATTGGATGCAATGGAACCTGCAGAACTTCTTGAGGATTGTTTTCACTCCATATACGGCAATTTTGCTTGTTTACATAGCCCTTCAACCAGAAATGAGCTTCATCACTAAACACAATTTTACGATAAAAAAGTGGATCGACTTCAAGCTGTTCTAGGGCCCAATAAGCAAACAAACGACGCTTATTATGGTCAAGTGGCTTTAGTTCTAGAACCAATTGGATCTTGTATGGGTGTAGACCAAGATCTTTACGCAAAATTTTGCATGTGGTGGATACACAGAGTCCAACTGGTTGTGAACGTCGACGAATAGACAAATGTCGATCATCATTAATTCTATGACTTACAGCAGCAATATTTTCTTCTGTACGTACAGTTCTTTGTCTTGTTGTTGTTGTTTTTAGAGAAAATGTTGTTCGAAATCTATCGATGTAGGATGACTATAGGATGATACTTTTGAACACGAATCAAACAAATAGCTACACTGATAGATAAATTGTTGATGAATGAAAATAATAAAATAGCTTCAAATATGATATATCCGAATACAAGGGAAAATTTTAAATACATTTTCCTAAAATATTCTGGAGGTGTCTAAAAAAATTGCTACATACCTCAAAAATAAAGATGATTTGAGAACTTCATTCAATACTCATTACATATAAAGGTAGTGAATCAGGAATTTATAAGGTAACCTGTGGTGATTACATAAGACTGACAGAAAGAACTTTTCGACAGAGAATTGGAGAATATCTGAAGAGTTTCCTCAATAATAAAAGTAACTTCACATATTCAAACCATTTGTTGGAAACGGGACATACTGTCAACCATTATTATAAAATTTAACACATTGCCTTAAACCTGTTAGTCACTAGAGACAAATACAACAAACTCAAAATAGTACTCAACAATAAGACCTAAATAACTCTCCTAAATATTCCAATGAACTGGAATTTTCAGGTACCCCCTTTTTTGTTTAAGTGCTCAATAAAAATTTTATTCCTATTCCAATATAAATTTTATTCCTATTCCAATATAAATTTAGTTATTCAAAAATGGAAGTTACCACTTAAAATAACATAAAAAGAGGTTAATACTTGATAGAAGGTATATAAAATTATATGAATATTTTAATATTAGCCTTCTACATATTTAATTTCAAAAATTTATATTTAATAATTTCAGGAATTAAATTAAATTAATGTCATATAAGTAGCACTTATATCAAACGACATATAAAATAAACATTCATTGTAAGACATCCAAATCCAATGAATAAAAATTGTTAACCAAAATCCTATAAATTAAATATTTTGAGTAGACAAAATTTTGTTTCTGCTGATCAATCTTATGAAAACAAATATCTTTCAGAAATGTTTAACATAATCTTAAGAATTTCATCAAAAAACTAACTTAGAATATTCAATATTATTGGATATCTAACTAAGTTACTTTCTATAAAATCTCAAGATATGTGAAAACATTACTGAAAAACAAGTTTTAAGAGAGACTTTGCTTCGTCAGTACTCAAATAATTCATATTCAATAAAATATAACATAAATCAACAACAAATAATTACCCACCCTACAACAATTTAGAAAACTTCTGGTAAATGAATACTGAAAAATTTAAATGGAGTGTAATGTTAACTACAAATAAATAATTCTGTGGTTTACCCTTGATCCATAAGATTGAAAGACAATTCAACGGCCTCTGTTATAGCACAAGGACTATCGTATTAAGGAAACCAAATAATTATATATTATGAATAAAATAACATAAATAGAGGTTAATACTTGATGTCTTATAATGAATGTTTATATGTCGTTTGATATAAGTGGTTCGTATATGACATTAATTTAATTTAATTCCTGAAGTTATAATTATTAAATATAATTTTTTGAAATTAAATATGTAGAAGGCTAATATTAAAATATTTAACTAATTATATATACCTTCTATCAAGTATTAACCTCTATTTATGTTATTTTATTCTTAATATATAATTATTTGGTTTCTAACATGTGCTATATGTTTGTGATATAACAGAGGCCGTTAAATTGTCTTTCAATCTTCTAGATCAAGGGTAAACCACATAATTATTGATTTGTGGTTAACATTACACTCCATTAAAATTTTTCAGTATTCATTTACCAGAAGTTTTCTAAATTGTTGAAGGGTGAGTAAATATTTGTTGTTGATTGATGTTATATTTTATTGAATATGAATTATTTGAGTACTGATGAAGCAAAGTCTCTCTTAAAACTTGTTTTTCAGTAATGTTTTTACATATCTTGAGATTTTATAGAAAGTAACTTAGTTAGATATCCAATAATATTGAATATTCTAAGTAAGTTAGTTTTGTGATGAAATTCTTAAGATTATGTTAGATATTTTTGAAAGATATTTGTTTTCATAAGATTGATCAGCAGAAACAAAATTTTGTCTACTCAAATTGGATTTTGTTATATCATTTGGATGTCTTATAATGAATATTTGTTTTATATGTTGTCTGATATAAGTGGTACTTATATGACATTATTTTAATTTAATTCATGAAGTTATAATTATTAAATATAATTTTTTGAAATTAAATATGTAGAAGGCTAATAATAAAATATTTAAATAATTTTACACCACTTACTTGAAGATGCTACTGTGTTAGCAAAGCGTTCGTTTTATTATAATAATAAAATTTGTGAGAATCAGAATAACTTTATATAATATGGATTTTCATGGAGTAAATATTTGAATATTCAGGAGAATTAACGTGTATTTGGATTTAGGATGACAGTCCACAGAATTCTGTGTTTTTATTTCTTTAGAATCATTTTTAGGAAGAAATATTGCATCATCAGCCTTTAGTGGACTTCGTTCTAAGTTTTAAGTCTCGCTTACAAAATTAATACTTATACAATGACAAGAAACCGGGTAAACAAAAATGTGTTAAAATTGTTTTTGTGTAAAACCCAGCAACTTCCTTGAGTTTCATCATGGCACAAGGTTGACACGTCCTTATGAAATTTGACTGGTATCGATCTATCGAACTAGTCTCTGGGTTGAGGTATTCTTGACAAATTTTGAAGCTGGCAAAAATGGAACATGGCTACTGTTTCGAAAGCGTCGGTAGCATTTCAATAGCGACCTTTACCTTCGCAAATACGTGCTCAGTTTGTCGAACCATGCAACACAGATAAGCTGGGCCCGTATGCTTCTATGTTCACTGAAGGTTTATTACAGATATCAACATGTTCCATTAAGCTCGTGGGGGGTGGCAGACTCTAATTGTTTATAGACGATGCGTCCTTCATTATAATGCAGCACTAACGGTTAAATGGTGATAAGATAGACAATGTTACTGTTTTTTTTAGTGGATATTTATGTCAGATGATAAACTCAGCTTTTTCTGCTATTTCATTTAAATTCACGTATGAAGATATTAGCATACAAATTTGGATTTCTCTATTTATGTGATAGTTAATCCATATTGGGTTGCCACAAAAATTCAGTACAGAAAGCCAAGGTTTTGTAGGTCAATATATTACTAAACAACACAGAACGTTTAACACTTCATCAATGTGGCGAAATTATTAAAATTTACCACCAAAAGTAATCGCGAATTACATGCAGATTACGGTCCTCAAGAACTTCCAAGTAAACAAACAATTCATGATGGTGTGAAGAAACTTAAAGAACAGTTTACATTGTTGGATAGTCCAAGAAGAAGTCAAAATGCGAGAAATGCAGACAATATTGAGGCTCCGAGTTAGTGTTCAAGCCAATTGAAATTTGACTTATAGATGAACTTGGAAGATTATGAGAAAGGATTTAACTGAGTTGACTGAAGTTTTTAATCTTACTGTGATGTTCAACCGCTGTTACCTATCAACCTTTGTCTACATAACCTTATTTGTTATCAAGCAATTATTTATTTGCAGTTGTTATTGCTAACCAACTGGTGCTGATTTGCTTCCACTACATGTCATACCGCCAACGAAACCATAACACAGGAAATGTTTAATAACAACGTTATTACTTAGTATTTGAATACTCACGAAGCAAAGTCTCTCTTAAAACTTGTTTTTCAGTAATGTTTTTACATATCTTGAGATTTTATAGCAAGTAACTTAGTTAGATATCCAATAATATTGAATATTCTAAGTAAGATAGTTTTATGATGAAATTCTTCAGATTATGTTAAACATTTCTGAAAGATATTTGTTTTCATAAGATTGATCAGCAGAAACAAAATTCTGTCTATTCAAAATATTTAATTTATAGGATTTTGGTTAACAATTTTTATTTATTGGATTTTGTTATATCATTTGGATGTCTTATAATGAATGTTTATTTTATATGTCGTTTGATATAAGTGGTACTTATATGACATTATTTTTAATTTAATTCCTGAAGTTATAATTATTAAATATAATATTTTGAAATTAAATATGTAGAAGGCTAATATTAAAATATTTAACTAATTTTATATACCTTCTATCAAGTACTAACCTCTATTTGTGTTTTTTTATTCATAATATATAATTATTTGGTTTCTTTAACATTCTTTGTACAGATAGTCCTTGTGCTATAACAGAGGCCGTTAAATTTGTCTTTCTTTCTTTTAGATCAAGGGTAAACCACATAATTATTCATTTGTTAGTTAACCTTAATCCATTTAAACATTTTTCAGTATTCATTTACCAGAAGTTTTCTAAATTGTTGAAGGGTGAGTAAATATTCGTTGTTGATTGAGGTTATATTTTATTCAATATGAATTATTTGAATACTGACGAAGCAAATTCTCTCTTAAAACTTGTTTTTCAGTAAAGTTTTTACTTATATTGAGATTTTATAGAAAGTAACTCAGTTAGATATTCAATAAAATCGAATATTCTAAGTGAGATAGTTTTATGATAAAATTCTTAAGATTATTTTAAACATTTTTGAAAGATATTGGTTTTCATAAGATTGATCAGTAGAAACAAAATTTTGTCTATTCAAAATATTCAATTTATAGGATTTTGATTAACAATTTTTATTTATTGGATTTTGTTATATCATTTGGATGTCTTATAATGAATGTTTATTTTATATGTCGTTTGATATAAGATATAAGATACTTATATGACATTATTTTTAATTTAATTCCTGAAGTTATAATTATTTTTTTGAATATTAAAACAAATTGAAATATGTTTATCTTCTACAATTTTAATTTCAAAAAAATTTTTTTATTCAAAAAACTTTTAGAATTAAATTTATGTCTAAAACAAGCACCGCTTACATTAAATAGACATATATAATCAAAACTCAATATATAATGTCAAATGGAATAAATAACCCAACAGATATACGAAAGTAATTAAAATTAATAAATAAATATTTAAAGGAGACTAAATTTTGTTTCTGGTCTTACCTTTACCAATTGCCTTTTAAAACCATGAACACACTTGAAGGACTTCTCAAAGAATATAATTTATTTGAAATATTTAATATATTTAAATACTCGAATAAGTTAATTAAAAAATCTCTAAAAAAATGCACTATATCTTCAAAAAAACAAATATAATTCTAAGCAATCCCGTCTTCAGCCGTCATTTAATATTCCAAATATCAAAATCAAAAAACTAACCTATATCTCTCACGTGTTAAAAGACTAAAGCTTCGAAACACAGATCAACTATATAATTCAAGATTGATCTATGTTCTAACAAAATCAAAGAACAGTGTGAGTTATTTTAAGGTTTATTTAAATTCATTGACATTCCATAATGAGATTTGTTGAAGCCAAAATATAATTATAAATTATATATAAAATAAAATGAAATTTTATTTTATAATTATTAATCATAATTTTTTGAAATTAAATATCTAGAAGGTTTATATTAAAATATTTAAATAACAACGTTATTTCCATAAATAACCATGTGAATTATTAAGCAAGATCTTCGGTTTCTCTGGAGCCTGAGCTTTAAATCCAAGAACAATCCAGGACTTGAGAAACAATTTTATGATTTTAATTCGTGAGATATCGGTCCAAGTATGCGAAAACCTCTAGAAGAACTTGACTATAGCATTCGCTGTTGCAGACAAAGTCGTGGAGTATATTTGAAAGATAATTTTCCGAATATATTGTATTTAGTTCGTGTTCGAGTAAAGTGAAAACATTTCGGCTACGCAGCAATTTCTGTATTGCATTTAATTTCGAAATCTAAAAGCATCAATTTGATCCCTTTACTGCCTCTGCAACCCCTCATATACTTGTTGTGTCTGAGCGAGTATTATTCATTGAAAAGAATTATTCGAAAAGTAGCTTTGTCATCCCTATCCTTCTGTCATTTCAACTACATATATCAAAATTGACGCCTATAGGGGTATAATTACTACTGAAACGTCCAACTTGTTAGTGTTGCTAAGTTGCTCAGCTTGGCCCCTATCCGTTTGGTCGTCAGGGACGCCTGTTAAAAGTTGTTTACTCTCTCTTACTTGACAGATGGTGGGAACCTCAGTATGCTTTCTGTGGAAAGTTATATTTCAAGTATATTCAAGATAGAAGTGAGGAATTTTATGAATACTTCAACGAACTCTTGACGCCATGTCAGTTCCCACATAATTTTTATTTTTGTGAGAAACTTTGCTCTAAGTCTCTCCTAGGTGCAACGTGTATTTCTAGGTTACGTAGACACTGGTCCTAGTTCAGCTAGACACGAATGCTTTCTCATTTCTAGTGCTTTGATGAACGGACAGTTCGCTTCAAAATTATCCAAAAAAGTGAGAAATGTAAACATGAATGGATAGTTAGAAGGCGAATTCATGTTCCTAACTAAGGCTACTAGACTGTCTCCCTTACGTGAACACCGAATTGTAAGATTGAATTCTGCACGAGAACACTTGGCTTGGACAATAGTAGATTGAAGTCCCGTATAATTATCCGATGAATCGCGATTTTGTCTTATGGACTCAGTGTAAGAGTGGCGACAGGGCGAGATATATGCTCAAGTATGGATTGCCCGGCGACTTCTGTTTGATAGAGGCTCAATTATGGCATGAGAAGGAATATCTCTGAAGATCGCACGGAGTTAGTTAGTTTTTATCCAAAAAGGGACTTTGATCATAGGCATCTAACAGAAAGAGGTAGAAGACCATGTTGTACTAGGCATGGTGATTCTTGAAGGAGACGTAACATTTATGCATGATAATTCACGGCACCGTTCTGAGATTAAGCGCTGTTCTTGACAACGTTCAAATCACAAGAATTGTTCGGTCTGCTCGAAGTACAGATTTGAATCTGGTAGAACAGGTAATAATAATAAAAATAATAACAGAGTTTATTTCCGTAAATAAACAAATTACATCACTGAGGTACGGGTTTTCGAATGGTAATGATAAAAATTAAAATCGTTATTTAAATATTAGCCTTCTACCTATTTCATTTCAAAAAATTATATTCAATAATTATAACTTCAGGAATTAAATTAAAAATAATGTCATATAAGTACCACTTAAATCAAACGACATATAAAATAAACATTCATTATAAGACATCCAAATGATAAAACAAAATCCAATAAATAAAAATTTTTAACCAAAATCCTATAAATTGAATATTTTGAGTAGACACAATTTTGTTTCTGCCGATCAATCTTATGAAAACAAATATCTTTCAATAATGTTTAACATAATAAGAATTTTATCATAAAACTATTGGATATCTAACTAAGTTACTTTTTATAAAATCTCAAGATATGTAAAAACAATACCGAAAAACAAATTCTAAGAGAGACTTTGCTTCGTCAGTATTCAAATGATTCATATTCAATAAAATATAACATCAATCAACAACAAATATTTACTCACCCTTCAAGAATTTAGACAACTTTTGGTAAATAAATAGTGAAAAATTTAAATGGAGTGTAAGGTTAACTACAAATAAATAATTCTGTGGTTTACCCTAGATCTAAAAGATTGAAAGACAATTTAACGGCCTCTGTTAAAGCACAAGGACTATCTGTATAAAGAATGTTAAGGAAACAAAATAATTATATATTATGAATAAAATAACATAAATAAAGGTTAATACTTGATAGAAGATATATAAAATTGTTTAAATATTTTAATATTAGCCTTCTACATATTTAATTTCAAAAAATTATATTTAATAATTATAAATTCAGGAATTAAATTAAAATAACTTCATATAAGTACCACTTATATCAAATGACATAAAATAAACATTCATTGTAAGACATCCAAATGATATAACAAAATCCAATAAATAAAAATTGTTAACCAAAATCCTATAAATTAAATATTTTGAGTAGACAAAATTTTCTTTCTGCTGTTCAATCTTATGAAAACAAATATCTTTCAAAAATCTTTAACATAATCTTAAGAATTTCATCATAAAACTATCTTACTTAGAATATTCAATATTATTGGATATCTAAGTTACTTTCTATAAAATCTCAAGATATGTAAAAACATTACGGAAAAACAAGTTTTAAGAGAGACTTGGCTTCGTCACTACCCAAATAATTCATATTCAAAAAAATATAACATCAATCAACAACAAATATTTACTCACCCTTCAACAATTTAGAAAAATTCTGATAAATGAATACTGAAAAATTTAAATGGAGTGTAAGGTTAACTACAAATAAATAATTCTGTGGTTTACCCTGGATCTAAAAGATTGAAAGACAATTTAACGGCCTCTGTTATAGTACAAGGACTATCTGTATAAAGAATGTTAAGGAAACCAAATAATTATATATTATGAATAAAATAACATAAATTAAGGTTAATACTTGATAGAAGGTATATAAAATTATTTAAATATTTTAATATCAGCCTTCTGCATATTTAATTTCCAAAAATTCTATTTAATAATTATAACTTCAGGAATTAAATTAAATTAATGTCATATAAGTACCACTTATATCAAACGACATATAACATTATTTTAATTTAATTCCTGAAGTTATAATTATTAAATATAATTTTTTAAATTAAAGATTTAGAAGGCTAATATTGAAATATTTAAATAATTTTTTATACCTTCTATCAAGTATTAACCTCTATTTATGTTAATTAAAATCTTTATAATGGCCACACTGTATATTATTTTTGACATTTTCCATGTCATCTGTGTTCAGTAGGTTATGCCGTTTAATCATGGAAACGCTTCAACAACGTTAAGAAATTGTTAAATTGTTTTATCAAAATCAGTGCTCGTAAGTGAAAACTGAGAAATTTAAAAATACACTAGCGGCGTCTAGATGTACCTTAGTGAGTTAATTCAAGTAAAGACATCTATTCTCGATATTTTCACGTTACTAACGCAGAGAAAACTTTCCTCGTGCTGAAATCAGACCATAATTTGCCGTAATGCTAATAATTAGCATATTCATATTCGAATAAATTAATTCGGCTGATGTGTACCAAAAATCATCAATAAGGAGTATGAGGTATGGTAATGGAAAGTTCTAGAAATCGAGACAGTGTAACATACATCCGTATAACAATTCTATACTCAAACAAACTCGACAAGGTTTTGTTGATCACAGAGACAAGTTACAGACATGCGCACGTTTCAAACTGATTAGTTTTCTTCATGCTAGTGACTCCAAATCTGTCAAGTGTTTCCTTATTATTGATTTTTGGTACAGATCAGCCAAATTAATTTATTTCAATATGAATATGCTAATTATGAGCATTACGGCAAATTAGGGTCTGATTTGAACATGAGGAAAGTTTTTTCTGCGTTAGTAACGTGAAAATATCGAGAATTTACTTGAATTAACTCTCAAAAGTATGTCTCTTATGTATTATGCATGCTCTAGATGGCGCTGGTGTATTATTTATACCTTAGTGTCTCTGTGTATAGTGAATATAGAGATTTGGCAGATTTGGAGTCACTAGCATGCACTGACAAAAACCAACCAGTGTGAAACGTGAACATGTCAGCATTTTGCCTCTGTGATCAACAAAACCTCCTCGAGACTGTTTGAGTATAGAAGTGTTATACAGATGTATGTTATATTGTTCCGATTTCTAGAACTTTCTTTTACCATAGTTCATACTCCTTATTAATAATTTTTTTGTACAGATCAGTCGAATAAATCATAAACTAGAAAATAACCTATTGTTACTTCTCTATGGTTAACCTAAATTGAGATACATTATAAGGAGTATGAGCTATGGTAATAGAAAGTTCTACAAATTGGCAGAGTGCAACATACATCTGTATAACATTTCTAAACTCAAACAAGACCGATTAGGTATTGTTAATCGCTGGAACATAAGTAACATAACATAAATAGAGGTTAATTCTTGATAGAAGGTATATCAAATTATTTAAATATCTTAATATTAGCCTTCTACATATTTAATTTCAAAAAATTATATTTAATGATTATAACTTCTGAAAATAAATAATAATAATAAATATAATTTTTTGATTTTAAACATGTAGAAGAATAATATTAAAATATTTAAATAATTTTATATACCTTCTATCAAGAATTAACCTCTATTTATGTTATTTTATTCATAATATATAATTATTTGGTTTCCTTAACATTATTTATATAGATAGTCCTTGTGCTATAGCAGAGGCCGTTAAATTGTCTTTCAATCTTCTAGATCAAGGGTAAACCACAGAAATATTTTTTGTGTGTAGTGAACCGTTCTCTCTACATTTAAAGGTTTCATTTCGGCTAGAAGTCTTTTCTAGAAGATTGAAGGGTGAGTAAATATTTGTTGTTGATTGATATTATATTTATTGAATATGAATTATTTGAATACTGAAGAAGCAAAGTCTCTCTTAAAACTTGTTTTTCAGTAATGTTTTACATATCTTGAGTTTTTATATAAAGTACCTTGATTAGATATCCAATAATATTGAGGATTCGGAGTCGGAACGTGTTACGGAAGAGACCGAGTTCCTCAATCGCGTTTATTGAACGAGTTTATTGATGTTTATTGAAAAATAAATAAATAAATTCAGTGCATGAACGATAACAGAGACGTTCTACACGAGTGGAAGGTGAAAAATTCGCTGGTAAATACCGATTTCACTAGAAATCAATATTACCGATACATTTGTATTGGTAAACAAACAATTCCCTTATATCAGTATTTTAGTGAAACAGACGATAACTAATAGTACTGGGCATTTCGCTCATTTTTGAATAGGCAACCAACAATACACTATGGTGTATTCTGTTGTGCCTACCACCTAATCTCAACAAGCCAATATTCCAACGCTCTTGAGTACAAGGGCGTTAAACCAAAAATAAATCATCATGTTACCCAATAGTTCTACCACAACAATGTCTTCAAACACTGAAAGTACACCTACCTCACAAAAAACGTCTTACGTAGCTGCAGCCAAATCGATTCCTAAATTTAACTTCCCTAAAAAGGAACAAGCCATCGTAATACACGCAGAAGACAATCTGAAACTACACGATTATGTCCAAGCAATTGGTAAGATTGTTCAGCCGAAAAACATTTGCTTCGCCTCAAGAATTTCTAACAATAGAATTTGCATTTATCTGACATCTGCAGAACAAGTCGAAGAACTCATTAAAACCAATCCAACTGTTTCCATAGGAGATATGACCTTGAACATCAGAAGACTAGTTTCTCCAACTAAAAGAATAGTAATCTCAAATATATCACCCTGTATTCCCCATGAACTAGTGACAGAAGTTATCCAAAATCTTGGACTGAAACTTGCCTCCCCTGTTTCATTCCTTAAAGCTGGAATCCCAGGAGAGGAATACTCACATATCCTCAGTTTCCGAAGACAGGTTTACATCTTCCCACCATGTGAAAATTATGAACTACAAACATCAACACTAATTCACTACGATGACAACGATAACAGGATATTTCTATCAACCGACAAAATGGAATGCTTCATTTGTCGTCAAACCGGTCATATATCAACAAACTGTCCAAATTCTCAACCTGCAGGACCAGATAGCATACAATTAATGCCGCAAACCTCTACAAACGAAACACGAGATAATATTCCTCGATCACTGACACCCCTTGTAAGTGAAACACATGAAACACCCGCCCTTAAAAGAGGAATATCAGAGATTTTATCATCCAGCGATACAACTAACCAATCTGAAAATCAATATGAAACTGCGCCTACCGAAGATACCTCCATGCCTCCCCCACACACACCATCCAAAGACTCTTCTACCAGCAGACGAGCAAAGAAAAAACCAAAGATGGACACACCTGAAGATCACGCCTTAAGTGAATCCACCAAGAACGCAATTTTGAGAGCATACTCAGAAGACACCTTCCATCTTCCTCATGATAATCTTGTTGCATTTTTGGAAAACTCCTATGGTAGCCCTTCTCCTTATACAGAAGCAGAAAAATTCACATCAGATGTTAAATTACTTCTCCACGATCTGCACAATATTTACTCGTATGTAGAGAGATCAACTAAAAACAGAATAACTCGAATTTCTAAGAAAATCAAAGCCAAACTCATGGAAAATTCAGTAGAGATTGGAAGCTTAAATAGCCTAAAGACCATTACAGACGATGATGACCCCTCTGATAGCTCCTCACTACACTCCCAATATTAACGAAAACCACATTCACTCTAATTCAGTGGAATTGTAGCGGATTCTATCCACGCCTAGAGCGAATCCAACAGTTGATATCTGACACTTCACCAGACATTATTTGCTTACAAGAAACTAATTTTAAACAAAGTCACAACCCAAAACTGAGAAACTACACCGGTCACCATTTCATTAGAAACACCAACACAATAGCCAGTGGCGGAGCATCCATATTTATTTCATCTGACTTATATTTCAGAGAACTTCCTCTCAATACCTCACTGGAAGCCGTTGCTGTCATTTCCTGGTGTCCTCAAAAACTCACAATATGCAACATCTATATACCACCGAAACACAACCTCACCTATCTAGAACTCTCCAATCTTGTTGACCAGTTACCAACACCTTTCCTTTTGGTTGGTGATTTCAATTCACATAATACCACGTGGGGTTCGGAAAAAACATTCGGCAGAGGAAAGCTGGTTGAGGAAATTATTTCAGACAATGATATCAACGTACTAAACACTGGTGAAAGCACACACTTTGACATATCCACTGGAAAATTTTCTACAATAGATTTAAGCTTATGTGATTCCGTCATAGCAACTCACTTGTTCTGGCATACCCTAGACAGTCTCTACGACAGTGACCACTATCCCATTTCCATAAGCGACAAAAATACCAACCACACAGAAAACATCACAAAATGGAAAATATCAAACGCCAACTGGGAACTATTTTCAGGTGAGGTAAATATCCAAATGGAAACGACAGCTTTCTCTTCAAACATTGACCAGGCCATTAACCAACTCACAAACATTCTGACTTTAGCTGCCGAGAAACATATAGGGAAGTGCACGCTAACTCCAGATAAAAAGATGGTTCCATGGTGGAATGAAGACTGCAAAAAAGCGGCTGCAGAAAGCAAAAAAGCTCTGAACAGATACCGACGAACCCGTAACCAAGAAGATTTGATACACTTTAAAAAATGCAGAGCCATCTCAAGGAGAGTGTTAAAAGAGAGTAAACGCCTTTCCTGGATTCAATATGTCTCCACAATCTCCCCAAACACTCCGACCAATCAAATTTGGAAGAAAATAAGACAAATAAAAGGGCACAACACAAACTACAAAATACCCTCTGTGATAGATGAAAACAATGAGCTAATCACAGACAGTCAAGAAATGGCAAATACCTTTGCTAAATTCTACTTCAACAAAACGGTGACTTCATCAACATCCCAATTCCTTGGAGACGAAGAACAAATTATAAATGATCCAGAAAATCCCATAAATCGATCCTTCACTTTACAAGAACTCAACTTAGCTCTACTTTCCATGAAGAACACAGCAGCAGGCCCAGACAATATCCCTATAATATTTATAAAACATCTCCGGAGAGAAACATTAGCTAGAATACTAGAAATATACAATGACATTTGGAACAACTATCGGTTCCCTTCTCAGTGGAGACAATCCCACATTATACCCATAAAAAAGCCTGGTAAATCAGAACCTTCACCCAATAATTTCAGACCAATTGCTTTAACATGCACCTTGTGTAAGATACTGGAAAAAATGGTTAACCGGCGACTTATGTGGCATCTCGAGAGGAATTCTCTGATCTACTCAAAACAATCAGGCTTTCGACCGAATCGCAATACTACTGACAACCTAGTAATTCTACAAGCTGAAATTGAGAACACCTTTAAAATTAAACAAGACCTAATTGCTGCACTCATTGACATAGATAGTGCTTTCGACACCACAAGTCGTGAAGCTATCCTGACTAAATTGAGAAACATAAACCTCAATGGTAATACATACCTTTTTCTGAAAAATTTCCTAACTAACAGAAGTTTCAAGGTAAAAGTCAATGGAAAGATGTCTGCCCCGTACATCACAAAAAATGGCGTCCCTCAAGGCTCCGTCTTAAGTGCCACTCTATTCTTGCTAACCATCAACGACATCTGCAACGTCATCAAAGCCCCAATCAAGTTAGTCCTATATGCTGACGACCTCTTACTATCCTGTTCAGGAAAAAGCACAAACAGCACATGTAAACTGTTACAAAAAACCCTTGACGATATCACTGCTTGGGCTAATAACATTGGATTCAACTTCTCCCCCTCAAAATCAAAAATTATCCGATTTACAAGAGGACATTCAACCGTACAACCTTATGTCACAATCAACGACCATCCTTTGGAAATAGTCGACCAAATAAAATTCTTAGGAATGACTTTGGATCGCAGACTTACCTGGACACAACACATCAAAAACATCAAAGGCGAATGCATGAGAGCTATGAACATCCTTCGAACCCTATCTCACCAGCACTGGGGATGCGATGAGGAAGTCTTACTGAGAATCTATAGATCAGTAATACGGTCGAAACTAGACTATGGCAGTATTCTCTATTCCACTTCAAGTAGAACAAACCTAAAATCACTGAATACCATACCGAATACAGCGTTACGGATCAGCCTTGGAGCATTTCGATCTAGCCCATCTGAGAGCCTTCATATAGAAGCACAGGAGATGCCTCTCAAACTGCGTCGACAACAGAATATTCTCTGGTATGCTTGTAAGGTGCTTGCTATGCCAAACCATCCGGCACATGATCTGATGAAAACTTCAATCACCACTGCACACCCTATGACATTGCCCCCAATTCTACAACTTGTACGACAAGACTCAGAGTCTATTGATTTTCAAAATATAGCTCCCATAGCTTACTCAAAACATGCCCCCTGGTCCAGATATTTACCGAATCTCAATACTACCTTACATAGATACAATAAACAGGAAACCCATGCCTCAATCCTGAAACAAGCCTTCCTGGAATTAAAAAACTGTGAAAAATTTGATGTGGAGTTTTTCACCGACGCATCCAAAGACGAACAGGGAGTCGCATGCTCAATAATCCAAGGGACCAATAATCCAGAATCATTCAAACTTCCACCTACCTGTAGCATTCATACCGGTGAATTGTTTGCAATCTACAAGTCACTATTTAACACCATGATACCAGGACATCATACTGCAATATTCACAGATTCATTATCCTCAATTCAATCGATATCCAATATATACTCTAAAAACGCACTTGTACAAAAAATCCAAGAACGATGCCATATACTACACACCAACAAAGCAATTACAACGTCAATAATTTGGATACCATCTCATGTGGGTATAGAGGGAAATGAAGCTGCAGACAAGTCCGCGAAACTAGCACAGTCCTCTGATCTTCCTATTACAAACATCCAGCTACACTCGGACCTAAAGGCGACCATCAAGCTAAAATTTCTTCAAGACTGGCAAACTCAATGGAACAGTAGTAACAACAAACTATATGCAATCCAACCTAAAATCAATCCCCGAATAAACATCAATCTGAATAGGAAAGACAAAATTGTGATGAGGAGACTAAGGATATCCCATACCAGGATGACACACAGCTACCTGATGTCATCAGAAGAACCACCTATATGCAACCACTGTCATGGAACTCGCTTAACTGTAGAACACCTCCTGTCCTGTTGCCCCAAATATGATGAAGTCCACCAGCGAATGGGACTTAAGGACAACTTAAAGGACATCCTCAGCTCAACATCTCAAATAGAAGCAGCCCTAAAATTTCTTAAAGAATGCCAATTATACAATACTATATAATCACTAGTCCCATACACTTTACCATTGTAACAGTTATTTCCACCATATACATTTAACACAGTACCATGTGCCAATGACCTAGTAGTCGAGGCACTTTAATTTAAATAAATAAAAAATAAATAATATTGAATAGTCTAAGTAAGATAGTTTTATGAAGAAATTCTTAAGATTATGGTGGATATTTTTGAAAGATATTGGTTTTCATAAGATTGATCAGCAGAAACAAAATTTTGTCTATTCAAAATATTTAATTTATAGGATATTGGTTAATAATTTTTATTTATTGGATTTTGTTATACAATTCGGATGCCTTATAATGAATGTTTATTTTATACGTCAATTGATATAAGTGGTACTTATATGACATTATTTTAATTTATTTTCAGAAGTTATAATCATTAAATATAATTTTTTGAAATTAAATATGTAGAAGGCTGATATTAAAATATTTAAATAATAAGTAACATACATGCGCACGTTTCAAACTTTTTGGTTTCTCTTCAGTGTTCTATAATGTCCATTAATAGAAGCTTTAATGCATCCACCATATAGTCCGGACCTGGCACCAAGTGATTACCATTTTTTCTCGCATTGCAAAACTTCTTGCGTGGTAAGAAATTGGCATCAAGGGAAGGTTGTGAATATCGGTTAGTAGAGTTTTTCGCCAATAAGGACCAAGACTTCTATGAGAGGGGCATAATGAAGCTACCTTTGAATAGGCGAGAAAATATAGAACAAAACGGTGCACATTTGACTCAAATGGCACCATCCCAAATATATTGAATAAGGTCTCGTAGTTCACGCAAAGATAATGGATTTTTACCCAACCCCTTGGCAAATTTTTACAGCGTTTTTGTTCACGAATTTCCTTCTGTTCAACACGAACATTCAAGTTAACAACCATGATTACGAAAGTTTGCGAAGAAAAGTAAAATTCACAATCGACAAGAATTATGCATTTGTAGATTCAGGGTCGTCTAACTAGAAAGTAACGACTTACAAAGCAGCACTTCCATTCGCGCCCCAGTTATAAATTCAATAACGACAATCGATCTATTGATCTTGGAAAGTCGAGCGCCAATCAAGAGCGAATATTAATGTTCCCGACAATTTTTCGCAACAATGGCAGGACTCAATTAGATTTTACTCGCGAAGCCGGTCTGGTTCTCAGCGGCGTCCCGTTTGGGGTGGTTGGGAATGACACTTAGGACTCATTAGAGAATTTCAAGAAATATGTTTCTCGCTGTTTCAAAAAAAGATGGATCTAACGATGAAATCGATAAATTTAGGTGTAAAATAATGATTTGAATGGTTATACGAATGTTTCTGAGGATCATATTCAATCATTGATGAGTGAAGCCGATAAGCTCGGAAACGTACGATGAGAGTTCAATATATTCTCGTATAGGCATGGAAGAAAACTCGGAAAATTTCGGAAAAATTCCATTTTTCAACGTAGTCTCCTAGACGCAAGATAGTGATTACCAGGCAAGATTGCTTCGCTTCCGACAGATGCTTGTGAAAATAAAAAAAGATCCAAAATTCTTCGATAATATTCTGTGGAGCGATGAATCAACACTCAAGCGAGATGAATATTGCAACCTGCACAGCTTGCAAACTTCGAATTCTTATTCGATGAGAGTAGAAAGGCACCCAGCATCAGTTCAAAATAAATTACTACACTATACAGTGAACGTCCGTGTTTACTCGAACGCCACCTACCCAGATAAATGAATTGGCCGTCTGGGTTCCCTTTCATAGCCTCCACGTTCCCCGGACCTGCATCCGCTAGATTTTTATTACTGGGGTAGACGAGGTCAATCGAAAATCAAAAATCTTGAAGAGTTACGTTGCCGTGTCCATCAAGCTGTTAGCAAAATTTCCGATTAGTGAGCATTTTTTGAAATAGAACTTTTTATTCATAAGGTTCATGTGAAATAGCTGTATCGGCTAAGTATGTTATAAAATTTCAGTCAATATTTCTTTATTCATTATTATTGACTAAGCTTGCCTAAATTACGTCAAGTGAGTGCTTTAACACATTTTTGTTGTTTGTATATTTATCCATGATCACGAAATATTCAGAGCAATTGGTTTCATAATAAATGCTCTGTATAATCTCATTTCATACCAGCTATTGCCTGTCTTTGTTGAACGTTGAAAGTACCATAAATACTTCCGAGTTTTATCTAAACATAGGACGAGAATAACACATCACAGTAATGTCCGGATTTGACCTGCTCCAATTCGATTCATCAGATACTAAAATGCTTTAGAGGCCGTTTGTAGTCTCAAATGTTAATGCCAATGTTGAATTTGAAACGTTTTTACGGAATGAAGATTTACGGAATAAAAATATCTCCGAAGTCGAATGAAACAGGAATATTCAATATATTCATTAATTCACAAACTAAAATAGAAAAAGGCTTTTTACTTGATAGAAGAAATATAACAAAATTTGAATATCAAAATAGATTTAATATTTTAGTCTTCTACAATTTTAATTTAAAAAAAAATTTTTTTATTCAAAAAATTTTTAGAATTAAATTAATGTCTACAATCAGCACCGCTTATATTTAATAGACGTATTTAGTCAAAACTCAATATATAATGTCAAATGGAATAAATAAACCAACAGATATAAAAAGTTTTTTGACTAAAATTTTTTTTGAAATCAAAATTGTAGAAGACTAACAGATTAAATCTGTTTTGATATTCAAATTTTGTTATATTTCTTCTATCAAGTAAAAAGCCTTTTTCTATTTTATTTCACATATAATATATAATTATATTTAGGCTTTAATAAATCTCAATATGGAATGTCAATGGTTTAAAGATAACCTTATAATACCTTACACTTTTCTGTCATTTTGTTGAGAACATAGACAGACTATCTTGAATTTTAAAGTAAGTCTGTTTAAAGCAATTTATCCATTAAACACGTGGAGGTAAGATATAGTGATAGTTATTTGATTTTGATATTTGGAATATTATTTAGGGCCGATGAGGAGATTATCAGAATTATAATTGTTTTTTGAAGATATAGTGCATGTTTTGAGAGATATTTGAATTAACTTATTTGAATATTTAAATATATTAAATAATTCAAATAAATTATATTTTTTGAGAAGTCCTCAAGTTGTTTTCATGTTTTGAAAAGCAATTGGTGTTCATAATGGTAAGATCAGAAACAAAATTTTGCCTCCTTTAAATATTTATTTATTAATTTTAATGACTTTCCTTATATCTGTTGGTTTATTTATTCCATTTGACATTATATATTGAGTTTAGATTATAGACGTCTATTGAATATAAGCGGTGCTTATTGTAGACATTAATTTAATTCTAAAATTTTTTTGAATAAAATTTTTTTGAAATTAAAATTGTAGAAGACTTACAGATCAAATCTGTTTTGATATTCAAATTTACAAACTGTCGAAAAATTTTCCCCTCAAAGAAACTCTCAAAATTATTTCTGTTGCCGAATTGGCACAACTGTCTATAGTCACGCGGGTTTGAGCGTAATTTGAAATTTCAATTTGTTTACAGTACTTTATTTTGTCAGTTCATTTCAAGTAGGTTTCGCGATTTTTAAAAATAGATGAAAATATAAAAAAAAATGGCGAAAAGAACTGACGAAAAGTCAGTAGCTCTTGAGTTTAGCAGAATTAATCTATGTGATATTTAAGATATTGTAAAAGACTTCTATCATGTTAAAAAAACAATTTGTAAACGTTGTTGCGGCGTGAGTCTTTCCATGATAATTTGTCAATGCTTACTGAACAGAAATGTCAAAACAACATGGCTTTTACCTTCTGTTAAATCACAGTTATTCCTATCGAAAGTTCTATTACTCTAAAAAAAAAAACAACCGATATATAATAGTAGAGATACAATTTGTTTTTAATCAGTTTGAAAATGTTGTAAACACTAAGAAACTCAAGTCGCTGTATATTCAGTTAATCAAAAGTGATAGAAAACAAAGTAATCCCATTAAAATGAACTATCACAAAGTAAGGGACTTCTCCATCCGATAGCTCTACTTTTTAAGGCTCCTTTATCATCAATTCTCGTTATAATTGAATGTTTCCTTCGTGCAGATGAAGAATTGGAAAAATGTAACATTTGCCTAATTTCTTTAGCTAGTCCGCCAATCATAATTCCCGAACCCGTTGTCCTCGAGAGCACCTGAACAAATTCATCTCTGAATACGCCAAAACGCGTGATTGAAGAGGGCCGATACTTCACGCCAATTTTCAATCCTTAATAACTAGTTTTTTCGTCGCCGTTACTCGACTTTTTTCCATACCTATCGTTTCCGCGGTCACGCCCGAAATTTTCTCCGGGGGTCCGTTGACTCCTAGTATTCTACGGCGAAAAAAACCGCACCGAACAAGTTCAACGCTTCTTGCGGCATCCGACACGACGATGCTTCTCGTGTACTTGGAGGCGCTCGACGCGCATTCGCTTTTTTTTCGGTATCTCGTTGTCGATAATGAACACTTTCTTTCCACGTACTCTCTGAGGCGTAATCTCGAGAAGGGGCATACGAGGCGAAGATGGATGCCCACCATTAGAAGATTATTTCAGGTAATCTCTCAGGACCGTACTCTGAGATCTTTGGCTTGCTTCTGAGAATATTCCAGAACTCTAATTCAATCTGTCTAAGAAACACTGTTTTATTGTATGGACATATTGGGTTCGGAAAAACTTCATTATTTTTCCGTGAATTTCAAGACTATCAAGATCAAATCTGGTAACCCCACTACGAATTTTAATTTTATAGAAATTTTTTCTCAAAATATTTTTAAATTAAATTGAATAAATGTCTCAGCAAACACAGTTTCAATTTGGCAGACATTTCCCGCGAACTTCAAGAATTTATTTAACATTATCTAAATATCACACAGATCATATCTACTAACCCCACTACAAATTTTAATTTTATAGAAATTTTTTCTCAAAATCTTTTTAAAATTAAATTGAATAAATGTCTCAGCAAACACAGTTTCAATTTGGCAGACATTTCCCGCGAACTTCAAGAATTTATTTAACATTATCCGAATATCACACAGATCATATCTGCTAACCCCACTACAAATTTTAATTTTATAGAAATTTTTTCTCAAAGTCTTTTTGAAATTAAAATGAATAAATGTCTCAGCAAACACCATTTCAATTTGGCAGACATTTCTCGCGAACTTCAACAATTTATTTAACATTATCTAAATATCACACAGATCAAATCTAACATAAAAAGAGGTTAATTCTTGATAGAAGGTATATAAAATTATTTAAATATTTTAAAAATTTTCAAAAAAATTTTAAAAATTAGCCTTCTACATATTAAATTCCAAAAGATTATATTTAATGATTATAACTCCTGAAAATAAATTAAAATAATGTCGTATAAGTACCACTTATATCATGACATATAAAATAAACATTCATTATAAGACATCTTAATGGTATAACAAAAAAAAAAAGGTATATAAAATTATTTAAATATTTTAAAAATTTTTACAAAAATTTTAAAAATTAGCCTTCTACATATTTAATTCCAAAAGATTATATTTAATGATTATCTTCTAGATCAAGGGTAAACCACAGATATATTTTTGTGTTTAGTGAACACCACATTTAAGGTTTCATTTTGGTAGAACTTTTTCTAGAGGAATGAAGGGTAAGTGAATATTTTTTGTTGATTGATGTTATATTTCTTGAATATGAATATTTGAATACTGATGAAGCTAAGTTGATCTTAAAACTTGTTTTTCAGTAATGTTTTACATATCTTGAGTTTTTATATAAAGTACCTTGGTTAGATATCCAATAATATTGAATAGTCTAAGTAAGATAGTTTTATGATGAAATTCTTAAGATTATGTTGGATATTCTTGGAAGATATTGGTTTTCATGAGATTGATCAGCAGAAACAAAATTTTGTCTATTCAAAATGTTTAATTTATAGGATTTTGGTTAACAATTTTTATTTATTGGATTTTGTTATACCATTCGGATGTCTTATAATGAATGTTTTTTTTTATATGTCATGATATAAGTGGTACTTATACGACATTATTTTAATTTATTTTCAGAAGTTATAATCATTAAATATAATCTTTTGGAATTAAATATGTAGAAGGCTAATTTTTAAAAATTTTTTAAAAATTTTTAAAATATTTAAATAATCAGATCAAATCTGTTAACCCCACTACAAATTTTAATTTTATAGAAATTTTTTCTCGAAATCTTTTTTGAATTAGATTGAATGAATGTCTCAGAACATAGTTTCAATTTGGCAGACATTTCTCGCGAACTTCAAGAATTTATTTAACATTATCTAAATATAGCACAGATCAAATCTGCTAACCTCATTAAAAAATTTAATTTTATAGAAATTTTTTCTCAAATTCTTTTTAAAAATAAATTTAATAAATGTCTGAGAAAACACAGTTTTAATTTAGGGGACATTTTTCGCGAAATTCAAGGCCTTATTTAAAATTATCTAAATATAGCACAGATCAAATCTGCTAACCTCATTAAAAAATTTAATTTTATAGAAATTTTTTCTCAAATTCTTTTCAAAAATAAATTTGATAAATGTCTGAGAAAACACAGTTTTAATTTAGGAGACATTTTTCGCGAACTTCAAGGCTTTATTTAACATTATCTAAATATCACACAGATTAAATCTACTAACCTCACCACAAATTATAATTTTATAGAAATGTTTAATCGAAATCTTTTCAAAATTAAATTGAATAAATGTCTTAGAAAACACAGTTTCAATTCAGCAGACATATAGAATTAACACTCATTATACAGCACCAAACGGAACAAAAGAATCCAAAGAAAATAAAGAATATTAATTAAAAATATCAAATGAATACTTGATGGATACCAACGTTTGTTTCGCATCGATGTATTTTGAAAATCAAAGTCCTTTCCAAAAATGAACAACCCTACAAGTACAATATTATCTTAAAAAGATGAATAAACACACTTGGCTTAAGTTTCACTGTTTATTTAATGACTGTTGAAAAATATGTTTCGGGTTTTAACCCAGTTTCAAAAGTATTAATAAAAAAATTTTTTTTTAATAATTAGAAGCGGTTTTTTACTTGATAGAAGAATTATTACAAACTTCGAATATCAAAAAGGATTTAATATGGTAGTCAGCTACAATTTTAATTTAAAAAAATTCATTCAAAACTTTTAGAATTAAATGAATGTCTTATAAGCACAGCTTATATTTAATAGACGTATAAAATCAAAACTCATTATAGAATATCAAATGGAATGAAAAAACCCAACGAATATAAATTGTCAATTAAAATAAGTTAATAAATAAATATTTGAATGTTTCGTTCCGAGCATGCCCACCTGAACTCGTCAGACAGACATGGTGCACAGCTCTATCTGTGACAAAATGCTTTGTTTCTGATCTTATATTTATGAAAACTGAATCTTTTTGAAAAATACACAACATAATTTTAAGGACTTCTCCAAAACTAATTTATTTGAAATATTAAATATATTTATTCGGAGTACAAATAAGTTTCCGCCGTTTTATTGTAGATGGCGCGGCACGGAGTTTCGGTTAGCTTTCGCAAATGATAACCGCCTTAAAAAATAGTTTAAACATTCAAGAACAACCTATTAAAATCATTGATTTTATATGGGTAAAATATAATTTTTATAAGTTGAAAATGTGAAAATTTGAGCCAAGTAAGCGTCATTTGCGGGAAATATTAGTTTACTTCTTTAATTTAAAGAAATCTGCTGCTGAGGCGCATCAATTGCTCGTAGAAGCATATGGTGAGGGTGCTTTGAGTGAGAGAACGTGTCGAGAGTGGTTTCAAAAGTTTAAAAACGCTGATTTCGACGTAGAAGACAAAGATCGCAGTGGAAGGCCAAAAATTTACGAGGATGCTTGTTTGGTCAAGATAAAAAGCTTTTTTATCAAAAATATATAATACACGTAATAACGTTTGTTTTATCTTTCTCCAAAGTTTTACATGTTACTTATCTGGATTATTATACAATCACCAATTTTCGCTGCATCAGATTTTCTCTTATCACTCAAGTCTGAGTGGTAGTGTTGATTGTAACTCATCAGAGCTCGAAATTTCCAGAGTTATTTCAGGTAAGTCAAGTTCAAGCATCGGAACTTTAATCGAAATTTAATGTCCTGCATTTAGTGATACGGATTCAGATTTTCTTTGCGGTTAGACTATAATTACAGAAGGAATATTCGAAATTGTAGTTGAGCATCATTGACCAGTTCGTAGTCATTTTCTTCAGTTGATGTGAACCGGTATTTGCCATGCACATTAATTTTTGTAAAACTCATTTTATCTATGATTGTTTCGGTCTTTACTTGACGGAAATTCATCTTGAAAATATGAATAAAAACAATATTCTAATTTCCGCTAATATTTTATTGACACTACGATCGTTACGTCATACCATGACTTCTTCAGGTGAGTATTACAAGATACGTCATGGTATGACGTAACGATCGTAGTGTCAATAAAATATTAGCGGAAATTAGAATATTGTTTTTATTCATATTTTTAAACCCATTTTACTCTTTCAAACCGATGCTGGTTCGTATAAAATGATGATATTCTAATTGTGTTTCTAGTTTTTGAAAATTTATTCTGTTTTGAAAGCGGAGTGATGGAAAAACTGAACTTTTTGAGCCTTTTCTATGTGGGGGTTTTATAATAATTAAAATAAGTTCTTGAGTTTTTCAAACTTAAAATTTTTTCCTCGAATTTTTCTGATTTGCAAATATTCATTAAAAATGTAACAATTGTTTCGCTATCTCAGTAGCATCGCCACATTTTCTGCATTATTAATACAACATATATAAAAAAAATTTTTAAGGGTCACTCCAAATTTTCAAAAATTTCCAAAATCGTCAAAAATCGATTTTTTTTTAACATTATTTTTCTCATTATTTTATTTTTTTTTACAAGAAAAATGATAAAGATCCTAAAAATCTCAAGTCGAAATTTTAATGTTTAAAGGTCGCTCCAAATTTTTCAAGGTTTCCAAGACAAGTACTTTATATCTTTTCGAGCTACTTCTGAATATGAATATCAACGAACTTGATATTTTTTTCTTGCATTTGACATACCAAAGAATGGAATTAAAGCACCAGAAACAGAAATTTTTTTAATTCTTTAAATTTATTTATTTTTCAAAAATAAATAAAAATTTTACTTTAGTTCAACACTTAACCAAATTAAAAAAATTATGATTTTTTGACAATTACACTATAATCGTAAAAAAAATTTATTTAATTTTTTTTGTTTCTCGTGGTTTAATTCCATTCTTTGGTATGTCAAATGCAAGAAAAAAAATATCAAGTTCGTTGATATTCATATTCAGAAGTAGCTCGAAAAGATATAAAGTATTTGTCTTGGAAACCTTGAAAAATTTGGAGCGACCTTTAAATATTAAAATTTCGACTTGAGATTTTCAGGATCTTTATAATTTTTCTTGTAGAAAAAAATAAATTAATGAGAAAAATAATTTTAAAAAAAATCGATTTTTGACGATTTTGGAAATTTTTAAAAATTTGAAGTGACCCTTAAAAAATTTTTTTTGACTTGTCGTTTGGAGGGGACTTTTAAAACATTATGAACTTACATATTTTGGTACGAGACTCAAAAAAAAAATTACGTTTTTTTTTGGGCCACCCTAATACATATACAGAAAAATCAACTATTCCAAAATCATATAAAATCCTCAAAATGAAGGATAACGAAAAAAGTATTGAACCAGAAGATTTTATATGATTTTGGAATAGTGGGTTTTTTATATACAGTGTGGAATTAAATTCTCTGTGTTCTTATGTTAGGAAATTAGACAAAAACACTGGAACACGTCATCTTCCAAATTCAATGGTGCGCTTTTTAAGAATAAATACAGGGTATTTGATTGATTCGGTCTTTACTTGGTGGAAACTCATTTTAATTTAAAAAAAATATATGAGACCACATCGTGGTGAAACAATTGTTGTAGTAGTACAAACATTTTTGTGGAAATAAATTACTCTCATATATATTTTTTTAAATATACAGGGTGAGCACAGTCAGTCCTCCTTATTTTAAAGAACACTCTGTATGTTTTTATATTTTTTAAAACTCCTTAATAACCTGATGTCAACGAACTATATAATGTATGGTGGTTTATGAATAACACCGGATTGAATAATGAAATTAATCATTTATCACGCTTTAAATACTGTTGTAATTTTTAAATAACCTAAATACAGACTTAAAAAATTTCTGAACTATCAATTAAATTGGGAACATTTTTTAAATCAATTTTAGATACGCTCATGGATCTTGGTTTTGTTAACATTTTTGTCATGAATACTATCTCTTACTGTCAAACCCTTTATGTACTTTGAAAGGTGCTCTAAATTGACGTTCAACGTAGGATGGATTTAGAAGTTGCTGATTTTTAAATTATATAATACTAAAATACAGTTACTAAAAAAATAGCATCTGTTACTCCTTCTAGACTTGTTTACGTTATGAAATAAAAATTCTGAGAATGTCTTGACGACAGTTTCTTCCATTAAACAAGTCGTTTAAGCTTCCATCTTATACTTCGCATGTATTCGAAAGACTTTCATTATTCTAGTCTTATGCCAATTCCTAAACGTAGCACGTCTTTTTACACGGCCATTCCATTATAACACTCTGGTGAATCTAAACGAAGGAAATTCGCATTTTTATCCAAAGTTATTCTGTTGTTTTTGCAATTTCAATGTCGACTCGAACAATTACAACTCGAGTTTTATGATGATCGATGCGTTATAGTTCATAGAAAAACATATAGAATCTCTGACGTAGCCAGGGGAGCTTTAACGCGCTCAAAAATTTACAGGATCCGTCAATGAATGCTTCTCAGTCAACATTAAGAATGAGATACAATTGAAGTCAGAATAATATCTGGAAACTTCTACAATTCACATTTAAAATTATGAAGAATAATAGAAAGAAAGTTTTTACTCACTCATTAATTCTGCTAATCCCACTACAAATTTAAATTTCATAAAAAAAATTTCCCAAAAACTATTTGAAATTAAATTTAATTAAAATCTTAGAAAACACAGTTTCAATTTAGTAGACATATAAAATTAACACTCATTACATAGCACCAAAATGAATAAAAGCATATCAATAAAATATAGAATATTAATTAAATATTGAATAAATAGGGTATAAAATTTTGTTTCATATCAATGTATTATGAAAACCAAGTTTCTTTCCAATAATGCACAACATTACCTCAAGAATTTCTTCAAAAATAACCCTCTTAAAGAAAGTTCCTTCAAAAAAACCCTAAAAACATACAGCACATCTTCAAAAAGGACATTTGGAAATTCCACGTCGATAAATCTTCAGTCCCACTTCGTATCAAAAAATTTAAATATTTAATAAAAAGAGAGTTATTTTCGAAGAAATTCTTGAGGTTATGCTCTACATTTTTGGAAGGGAATTTGGTTTTGTTAATACATCTTTACGAAGCAAAGTTCGTATCTTTCAAGTATTTATTGAATATTCTTAATTAATGTTCTTTATTTTCTTCGGATTGTTTTATTCCTTCTGTTGCTGCGTAATAAGTGTTAATTCTATATGTCTACTGAATTGAAACTGTGTTTTCTAAGACCTTCATTTAATTTAATTTTGAAAAGTTCTTGAGACAAAATTTCTATAAAATTAAAATTTATAGTGAGGTTAGGAGAATTAATCTGTGTGATATTTAATAAAATTATATATTGTAATATTTAAATCGAATCATAATATTTAAAACGAAATATTTTTTAATTTCAATGTATAATTGAAAAACACGCGTATTTTGAAGTCAAAACAAATTTGTCATATGTTAAAGTTCTGGTTCAACTATTTTCATTCTATCCTTCATTCCAAGAATTTTTATGTAATTTCAGAATAGTATATTTTTCTCTATATTTATGTGTGTGTATATGTTATATTTATGTATGTACTTTTTATATCACAAAGTGGAAAAGGTCTTTATCTATACATTTAAAAATATTTTATATTAGTTATCATATATAAGAAACAAAAAATAAAAAAAATGCTTTTAATACGTATAAAAATGAAAATAAATTTATTGAAACACATTTTCAGAAATTACTACGTTTCACTACCATAAAATTGTAAATTTACACATTTTTGATATCAAAAAAATTCTCCGGAATATACGGGTAGTATAACATAAACAGAGGCTAATTCTTGATAGAAGGTATATAAAATTATTTAAATATTTTAATCTTAGCCTTCTACATATTTAATTCCAAAAGATTATATTTAATGATTATAACTTCTGAAAATAAATTAAAATACTGAATACTGAAGAAGCAAAGTCGATCTTAAAACTTGTTTTTCAGTAATGTTTTAGATATCTTGAGTTTTTTTATATAAAGTACCTTAGTTAGATAACGTAAATAGAGGTCATTCTTGATAGAAGGTATATAAAATAATATAAATATTTTAAAATATTTTAAACAATTTTAAAAAATTAGCCTTCTACATATTTAACTCCAAAAGATTATATTCAATGATTATAACTTCTGAAAATAAATTAAAATAATGTCGTATAAGTACCACTTATATCATGACATAAAATAAACATTCATTATAAGATATCCAAATGGTATAACAAAATCCAATAAATAAAAATTATTAACCAAAATCCTATAAATTAAACATTTTGAATAGACAAAATTTTGTTTCTGCTTATCAATCCTATGAAAACCAATATCTTTCAAGAATATCCAACATAATCCTAAGAATTTTATCACAAAACTATCTTACTTAGACTATTCAATATTATTGGATATCTAACCAAGGTACTTTATACAAAAACTCAAGATATGCAAAACATTACTGAAAAACAAGTTTTAAAATCGACTTTGCTCATCAGTATTCAAATATTCATATTCAATAAATATAAAATCAATTAATAACACATATTTAAACTCACCCTTCGTCTTCGAGAAAAAGTTCTATTTAAAAATGAGAACCTTAAATAGGTATCCAATACAGACAGAAATATCTCTGTGGTTTAACCTGATCTAGAAGATTGAAAGATAAATTTAATGGCCTTTGCTATAACACAAGGACTATCTGTATGAATGTTTGGGTAAACCATATAATTATATATTATAAATAAAATAACGTAAATAGAGGTCATTCTTGATAGAAGGTATATAAAATAATATAAATATTTTAAAAAATTTTAAACAATTTTAAAAAATTAGCCTTCTACATATTTAACTCCAAAAGATTATATTCAATGATTATAACTTCTGAAAATAAATTAAAATAATGTCGTATAAGTACCACTTATATCATGACATAAAATAAACATTCATTATAAGATATCCAAATGGTATAACAAAATCCAATAAATAAAAATTATTAACTAAAATCCTATAAATTAAACATTTTGAATAGACAAAATTTTGTTTCTGCTTATCAATCCTATGAAAACCAATATCTTTCAAGAATATCCAACATAATCCTAAGAATTTTATCACAAAACTATCTTACTTAGACTATTCAATATTATTGGATATCTAACCAAGGTACTTTATACAAAAACTCAAGATATGCAAAACATTACTGAAAAACAAGTTTTAAAATCGACTTTGCTCATCAGTATTCAAATATTCATATTCAATAAATATAAAATCAATTAATAACACATATTTAAACTCACCCTTCGTCTTCGAGAAAAAGTTCTATTTAAAAATGAGAAACTTAAATAGGTATCCACTACAGACAGAAATATCTCTGTGGTTTAACCTGATCTAGAAGATAGAAAGACAAATTTAATGGCCTTTGCTATAACACAAGGACTATCTGTATGAATGTTTGGGTAAACCATATAATTATATATTATAAATAAAATAACGTAAATAGAGGTCATTCTTGATAGAAGGTATATAAAATAATATAAATATTTTAAAAAATTTTTAAACAATTTTAAAAAATTTTTAGCCTTCTACATATTTAACTCCAAAAGATTATATTCAATGATTATAACTTCTGAAAATAAATTAAAATAATGTCGTATAAGTACCACTTATATCATGACATAAAATAAACATTCATTATAAGATATCCAAATGGTATAACAAAATCCAATAAATAAAAATTATTAACTAAAATCCTATAAATTAAACATTTTGAATAGACAAAATTTTGTTTCTGCTTATCAATCCTATGAAAACCAATATCTTTCAAGAATATCCAACATAATCCTAAGAATTTTATCACAAAACTATCTTACTTAGACTATTCAATATTATTGGATATCTAACCAAGGTACTTTATACAAAAACTCAAGATATGCAAAACATTACTGAAAAACAAGTTTTAAAATCGACTTTGCTCATCAGTATTCAAATATTCATATTCAATAAATATAAAATCAATTAATAACACATATTTAAACTCACCCTTCGTCTTCGAGAAAAAGTTCTATTTAAAAATGAGAACCTTAAATAGGTATCCAATACAGACAGAAATATCTCTGTGGTTTAACCTGATCTAGAAGATTGAAAGATAAATTTAATGGCCTTTGCTATAACACAAGGACTATCTGTATGAATGTTTGGGTAAACCATATAATTATATATTATAAATAAAATAACGTAAATAGAGGTCATTCTTGATAGAAGGTATATAAAATAATATAAATATTTTAAAAAATTTTAAACAATTTTAAAAAATTAGCCTTCTACATATTTAACTCCAAAAGATTATATTCAATGATTATAACTTCTGAAAATAAATTAAAATAATGTCGTATAAGTACCACTTATATCATGACATAAAATAAACATTCATTATAAGATATCCAAATGGTATAACAAAATCCAATAAATAAAAATTATTAACTAAAATCCTATAAATTAAACATTTTGAATAGACAAAATTTTGTTTCTGCTTATCAATCCTATGAAAACCAATATCTTTCAAGAATATCCAACATAATCCTAAGAATTTTATCACAAAACTATCTTACTTAGACTATTCAATATTATTGGATATCTAACCAAGGTACTTTATACAAAAACTCAAGATATGCAAAACATTACTGAAAAACAAGTTTTAAAATCGACTTTGCTCATCAGTATTCAAATATTCATATTCAATAAATATAAAATCAATTAATAACACATATTTAAACTCACCCTTCGTCTTCGAGAAAAAGTTCTATTTAAAAATGAGAACCTTAAATAGGTATCCAATACAGACAGAAATATCTCTGTGGTTTAACCTGATCTAGAAGATTGAAAGATAAATTTAATGGCCTTTGCTATAACACAAGGACTATCTGTATGAATGTTTGGGTAAACCATATAATTATATATTATAAATAAAATAACGTAAATAGAGGTCATTCTTGATAGAAGGTATATAAAATAATATAAATATTTTAAAAAATTTTTAAACAATTTTAAAAAATTAGCCTTCTACATATTTAACTCCAAAAGATTATATTCAATGATTATAACTTCTGAAAATAAATTAAAATAATGTCGTATAAGTACCACTTATATCATGACATAAAATAAACATTCATTATAAGATATCCAAATGGTATAACAAAATCCAATAAATAAAAATTATTAACTAAAATCCTATAAATTAAACATTTTGAATAGACAAAATTTTGTTTCTGCTTATCAATCCTATGAAAACCAATATCTTTCAAGAATATCCAACATAATCCTAAGAATTTTATCACAAAACTATCTTACTTAGACTATTCAATATTATTGGATATCTAACCAAGGTACTTTATACAAAAACTCAAGATATGCAAAACATTACTGAAAAACAAGTTTTAAAATCGACTTTGCTCATCAGTATTCAAATATTCATATTCAATAAATATAAAATCAATTAATAACACATATTTAAACTCACCCTTCGTCTTCGAGAAAAAGTTCTATTTAAAAATGAGAACCTTAAATAGGTATCCAATACAGACAGAAATATCTCTGTGGTTTAACCTGATCTAGAAGATTGAAAGATAAATTTAATGGCCTTTGCTATAACACAAGGACTATCTGTATGAATGTTTGGGTAAACCATATAATTATATATTATAAATAAAATAATGTAAATAGAGGTCATTCTTGATAGAAGGTATATAAAATAATATAAATATTTTAAAAAATTTTTAAACAATTTTAAAAAATTAGCCTTCTACATATTTAACTCCAAAAGATTATATTCAATGATTATAACTTCTGAAAATAAATTAAAATAATGTCGTATAAGTACCACTTATATCATGACATAAAATAAACATTCATTATAAGATATCCAAATGGTATAACAAAATCCAATAAATAAAAATTATTAACTAAAATCCTATAAATTAAACATTTTGAATAGACAAAATTTTGTTTCTGCTTATCAATCCTATGAAAACCAATATCTTTCAAGAATATCCAACATAATCCTAAGAATTTTATCACAAAACTATCTTACTTAGACTATTCAATATTATTGGATATCTAACCAAGGTACTTTATACAAAAACTCAAGATATGCAAAACATTACTGAAAAACAAGTTTTAAAATCGACTTTGCTCATCAGTATTCAAATATTCATATTCAATAAATATAAAATCAATTAATAACACATATTTAAACTCACCCTTCGTCTTCGTCTTCGTCGTTTTTCAGTAATGTTTTGCATATCTTGAGTTTTTGTATAAAGTACCTTGGTTAGATATCCAATAATATTGAATAGTCTAAGTAAGATAGTTTTGTGATAAAATTCTTAGGATTATGTTGGATATTCTTGAAAGATATTGGTTTTCATAGGATTGATAAGCAGAAACAAAATTTTGTCTATTCAAAATGTTTAATTTATAGGATTTCAGTTAATAATTTTTATTTATTGGATTTTGTTATACCATTTGGATATCTTATAATGAATGTTTATTTTATGTCATGATATAAGTGGTACTTATACGACATTATTTTATTTATTTTCAGAAGTTATAATCATTGAATATAATCTTTTGGAGTTAAATATGTAGAAGGCTAATTTTTTAAAATTGTTTAAAATTTTTTAAAATATTTATATTATTTTATATACCTTCTATCAAGAATGACCTCTATTTACGTTATTTTATTTATAATATATAATTATATGGTTTACCCAAACATTCATACAGATAGTCCTTGTGTTATAGCAAAGGCCATTAAATTTATCTTTCAATCTTCTAGATCAGGTTAAACCACAGAGATATTTCTGTCTGTATTGGATACCTATTTAAGGTTCTCATTTTTAAATAGAACTTTTTCTCGAAGACGAAGGGTGAGTTTAAATATGTGTTATTAATTGATTTTATATTTATTGAATATGAATATTTGAATACTGATGAGCAAAGTCGATTTTAAAACTTGTTTTTCAGTAATGTTTTGCATATCTTGAGTTTTTGTATAAAGTACCTTGGTTAGATATCCAATAATATTGAATAGTCTAAGTAAGATAGTTTTGTGATAAAATTCTTAGGATTATGTTGGATATTCTTGAAAGATATTGGTTTTCATAGGATTGATAAGCAGAAACAAAATTTTGTCTATTCAAAATGTTTAATTTATAGGATTTTAGTTAATAATTTTTATTTATTGGATTTTGTTATACCATTTGGATATATTATAATGAATGTTTATTTTATGTCATGATATAAGTGGTACTTATACGACATTATTTTAATTTATTTTCAGAAGTTATAATCAATGAATATAATCTTTTGGAGTTAAATATGTAGAAGGCTAATTTTTTAAAATTGTTTAAAATTTTTTAAAATATTTATATTACCTTAGTTAGATATCCAATAATATTGAATAGTCTAAGTAAGATAGTTTTATGATGAAATTCTTAAGGTTATGTTGGATATTTTTGAAAGATATTGGTTTTCATAAGATTGATCAGCAGAAACAAAATTTTGTCTATTCAAAATATTTAATTTATAGGATTTTGGTTAATAATTTTTATTTATTGGATTTTGTTATACCCTTCGGATGTCTTATAATGAATGTTTATTCTATATGTCAATTGATATAAGTGGTACTTATATGACATTATTTTAATTTATTTTCAGAAGTTATAATCATTAAATATAATCTTTTGGAATTAAATATGTAGAAGGCTAATATTAAAATATTTAAATAAGATACGGGTAGTGTTCGGAAGAGTTAAATCGTCTACGAGGAGAAGAACAGTAGTTCGTATTAGGATTAGAGGAATGCTTATTCCGTTGTAATTTATTCTCTTTAGTTACAATTCTTTTTCGGTTTTACCTTGTATTAAGTCTAAAATTTTTTGTGATAATTAACAAATATGCCAGATCCTACGGGATTGTTTAATAAATTAAAATTTTTGCGACATCTTACAAAGAAGTGTTTATTTTTCTCTCGAAAACGATACGCAAAAACTGCATGGAGTCCAAATGTATTTAAATGAAACTAAGATTCTTCATTCATATTTTATAAGCTACCAGTGAAGCACCACAAAAATGTTCTGGAGGGTAAAATTGACATTGCTCTAGAAAAACTATCACCCAGTAGATCTTCACAGGCAATTGACATGTCGTATATTGTAGACCTTAATGTGTAATATCTTTGCTAAATTTCAGCTGTATATCTTCAGAAATGCAGATTCTATAAAGAAAAGAATGAAAAAATTCAAACACCCGGTATCTCGAAAGCGAAGCGTTTGCGGAACCATGTTTATGAGACTCTAGAGAATGTAGGAATATTCTGTAGTATGTATGTTTTTTTTTCTATTGTCACTGCTATACAAACTTAATAACACTACATTTAAAAGAACCTCCATATAAGTTATTTAATTCGAAACCTAATGAACGGTCGGTTCCTTAATTTCATCGAACACATAATAGAGAAACAATTGAGGGAAAGATAGAACGATATCACAAAATTCATGTTTAGAAGACAGCCTTGAAAATTTGTCCGTGAAAATCACGTTTTATCGGTGAAACTTGCGGTGAAATAATATTAAAGAAGATTAAGGTATTAGGAAATATACTCCAGCAATTGTTACTTATTGAATGGAAAAGTTTACGCATCTTTGAAACGCGTGTTTAATGAAAATGTCAATTAGTTTATGATATAGACATAAACTTATATTGAATCATGCAGTATTTTACAAGAAGAAGGATTTATGATCAAAATGTCGTATAATGTCAAAATCTCAACATATGTCATTGTAAAAGTGCACAAAAAGAAATGAAATTACCAGAGGTAAGAAATTTGAGCGTGTGTGGTGTACAACCTGTAATCGAACAAACCTCTTCGGTTTTGAGGCTAGGAAAGAAATTCTTTAGCAACAATTTCCGGCCATTATTTCAAAATTGGATAAAAATTTAAAAGTAATAATAATAATAACTGATCTCTCAACTTGTATAATCTATTTTAAGATAATAAAAAGGGTTCTTCTCCAAATGATAGAAGGCTTATTACAATATCTTAAATATCATATAAATTTATTCTGCTAACCTCACTACAAATTTTAATATTATAAAAAAAAAATTCTCAAAAACTTTTTTAAAATTGAATTAAATAAATGTCTCAGAAAACACAGTTTAAATTTAATAGACATATAAAATTAACACTCATTACATAGCATCAAAACGAATAAAAGAATGCCAAGAAAATATAGAATATTAATTAAATATTGAATAAATAGGGTATAAAATTTTGTTTCGTATCAATGTATTATGAAAACCAAATTCCTTTCCAAAAATGCACAACATTACCTCAAGAATTTCTTCAAAAATGGCTCTCTTAAAGAAAGTTCCTTCAAAAAAACTCTAAAAACATGCAGCATTTCTTCAAAAAGGCCACTTGGAATTACCATATCGATAACTCGTCAGTCCAACTTCGTATCCATGTGCTGCATGTTTTTTGATGGAACTTTTTTGAAGAGAATTATTTTCAAAGAAATTCTTGAGGTTATATTGTTCATTTTTGGAAAGGAATTTGGTTTCCATAATACATTCATATAAAATTTTGGACCCTTCTTTTTATTTAATAATTTCAGTTATCGATTTATATTTTCTATGTATTCTTTTATTCCTTTTGATGCTGTGTAATGAGTTTCAATTCTATATTCCTACTAAATTGAAACTGTGTATTCTGAGATATTTATTTTATTCAATAGTTTTTGAAAAAAAATTTCCATAAAATTAAAATTTGTATTGAGGTTAGCAGAATAAATCTGTATGATTTTTAAGATATCTGCATTAAAGCTTCACAAGAGAGATCTCTCTTTCGTGATTTCTGCATACAAGGTAAATCTACCAGTTCAATTGATCTATCGGTTGAATAAACCTACTGTTCAATTAACCTAATGATTATATTGAACTATCGATTAATCAATCGGATGTACAAGTTATTATTCATAAAAAATTGCTGTGAATTTAAGTTTATATTGTTACTTAAAAGTTAATAGTTCAATTTAAATTAATTTCCAGTGAATAGGAACTTAATGAGAGAAATATTTAATATGAATAGGTACTACTAGATAGAAGAGATAGAAATAACGAAAAGCAATGGTCAATTGACATTTCACTTTTCTTGGTCCGTTGTGAATCAATAGTTTTTCGAAGATCGAACTAAAAGGTGAACCGACGACGAAGTTTAAGAGCTCGTGTTTCCAATTTAACTTCCATTGGACCCTGCTAGCATTGCCATACTATAAAGAACTAATTCCCCATCAGTGAAAGTCGTAACGCAGAAGACGTGGAACATCACGTGTATCGAGAATCCGTCGAAGAAGATGTCCACTGCACGGAGACGATTCGCTGTTACGATTTCGTCACTGAAATACAGGAATGCGTTTCAGTTCCTTTGTGATCGTAGGAACTGGTTCTTCCGATTGATAATAGATTCTCAGTAAAACCTCGAATTTGATTTCACACAGAATAAATAACATGGAAATTCTCATCTGTTTTCTTCTTTAGAAATATCTTATCATTTCTATATTATAGAAATGTTAATATATTATCATTTCTATATTATAGATACTTATGTAAGCTTTTATATTTTTAAATTATTAAGCTTTTATATATTTAAATTAATTTTATCATTTCTGTAGTCTTTCTTTCGATTAATAAGGAGTATGAGCTATGTTCACAGAAAATTCTTCGAATCGGGACAGTACAACATAATTCTGTATAACAGGTTTAAACTCAAACAAGCCCGAATAGGTTTTGCTGATCGATGGGATATAAGCAGAAGACATGCGCATGTTTCGAAGCTTATTGACTTCAATCGTCATTGCACAGTAATGTCCAACGAATACAAATCAGCCACGCACTTTTATTCGCCCTGCAGAGGAACAACAATGTGTTTACCATACATTAGCGCCATTTAGTGCCCGCAAATATACATGCACGAGCTACCCCAGCGAGCCAATTCAAGCAAATAACTGTATTCACGATTTTTTTTAATGTTGCAAACGCAGAAAACCTTTATTATGCTCAACAGATCCAATTACGCTGTAATGCTCGTAATTAGAATTTTTATTCGATTGAATTAATTCAGCTGATAATCTGTACCAAATAAGATTAATGAGGAGTATGAACTATGTTAACAGAAAACTCTTCGAATCGGTACACTGCAACATACGTCTGTATAAGAGTTCTGAACTCAAACAAGCCCGAATAGGTTTTGCCCATTGCATACATAAGCAAATTTCGAGTTAACTTCAAACATTCTGTCTTATATTTTACTCCCACCTTCAAATTTATTTTTCTTGTTTGTTCTTATTTATCATTCAAAACAGACTGACGATTATAGAGAGTTTCAAATGCTGTTCTAAGAATGTGCCATATTTTCAAATTTATATGGAAAATTTGTAGTTGTAGATTTATAGTGTTCATATGGAAAAGCTGTATCAGCTGAATATTTGATTCAATTTCTATATTTTCTATAGATTCCTTCATATTTTTGAGTGTTGTGACATTTGAGGATTCTATATGTTCACTTAAATAGAAACAGGCTACTCCATACATGTGGTAAACTGAGTATATCATACCACGGTTAGTTTACCGCAGTAGTTTGTTAGTATTTCACTACTTTGAAAAAATAAATAATTGGAAATTAATTAATCACAATGATTAATATCTGTATTTGACACAGTGTAGCGAAGAATTTAACTTCAAGAGCACTTGTATGTAGTTATCTTGATGATGAACTAGCTTTGTTTATCTAATAAGATAAACCAACGAAGATACTAAGGAATTGAAGAAAAACACTTGAATACTTATAACAACATCAATCTATAATTCTTGATTTATGTGACAAAAGCTACATACGACAAGTTTGATTACCATAAGGATAATACAGGAAAGCTACATATGACAAGTTTGATTACCAAAGGAATAATGAGTTTACAATCAGTTCAAAGACTGAATGTTAGAGTTGTCTCAATCCATCCCTTCTAACAAAAAGAGTGAAATTAACGACATTGATTGAAAACCATATTTTTAGGTGGTCCGAATGAATGAAATAAACCTTCTCATTGATTACTGAAAAATTATGAGATCAATGCTAGTTGATAAGGATTGGATGAAACAGTTTATAATTCCGAATGCTCTTAAGACTTTCTATGTTCTCTAAAGCCATATTTGATCAGCAGGAAACAAGCTGAAGTGTCGAGTAACACTTCAAAGTTCTTATGGCACAGCTGAAAAACTGCTAGATCGAAATAGACCTTAGTATCGATGAGAAAATTATGTTTAGCGTAGAAAGAGTCGTCTCTTATGAAACAGAACTAATTCCCACGTCGCTTCTTGTATCGGCGTCATCCGGCCCGAAGGACCAACTCGATATGAAGGCCATGCAAATCGAATCATCCTCACCCTCTGCCTCCGTACGGCGAGGCTGCGAAACAGCGCGTAAGTCATTTCCGCCTACTTCCGCGACTTTTGTTCAAAGTGAACGAGTTCCGAGAACGGCCGTAAAACGGACGAGCTTTGCGAGCAAACTGAGGAGGAGATGATGGATGGCTATCCGACGTATCACGTGGTCGTCTTCATGTCCGAACGGAGTCTTTGTTCTCGGACCTTCGAGAGATGTATGAATGACCTGGTGATTTCATAAGATGGCGATTGACCGAACTGTTTTCTGTTATTTTGTCATTCATCCAAGACGGAATTTGAATATTCAACAATCAAAACATAAGATGCCGCTATTTTTTGACTGACAGACCTTTAGAGCCTTTACAGTCGAGTAAAGTTTTTCTATGAACTTCAAATATTTTGTTGTTTTTATGTGATTTCCACCATCAGCCAGCAATTGAAATATCTCCTGTCAAGGTGACATGCATTATTGTCTTCATACAGATATTGCTCCATTCTCTTCAATTTATCCTTTCATCTTTTTTTTCAGGTTTCTGTTGCAGTTCGGTGGTAAAAGTTCTTCGAACGTCGCAGTTTCATGTCGGTACTTTTGATCATGCCTCCCTCTCCGCGCTGAACAACGCTAAAGCCGCTTCTAGTCAAACACGAAGAAGATGTACGCCAGTAAGAAGACCTTCTTCCTCAAGGTGCTGCTGATCGCTTGTTGCGTGTACTTCGGGGTAATGATCTTCGAGGGACATAGGACAGGCAGCCATCAACAAGTGAGTGGGATTTTATTATTTTTTTGTTTGATTCAGTTGAACCCTCTACATATGAGATGAGATGGCGTCTTTTCTGACAGTTAAGTTGTCATCAAAGTTTCTGCAGAGAGAAAAAATAAGTTTTCTCATTCTCCGACATTAGAAGCGAAGGAAAAGAGTTATTGTGTCACGAAAAATATGCAATCAACTATTGCACACTTTTTAGGTGACAGCGTAAAAGAGAAAGGTTGATAAATGTGTGAAGAAATATTAAGACACTAACTCTATTTTTACTCAGCTCATCTTATCGTTGTCGCAAAATGAATTGAGGTTTTATGCGAATAGACGTTTGAAATTACCTAGCATATATTTCACCAATGCCAAGTTCAGAGTTAACTCCATAGATATCAGACTGTTAAAGTCTCCCAGAAAAATAATGAGGTTTGCTAGGAATATTATTTTCCTCGGACAATTATAAAAGCTTGTTGTTGCCCAAAGAAGCATCGCATGGCTCAAAAAGTTTTGATACAGTATATAAAAACTTTGAAGTCAAACGATTTCACTTATCTACAGCAAGCTGTGACTTTTAGGTCATTCCCGAAGAGGTCCCAGTCCAGGCCGTAGATAGAAATATTGAGGCCATAGACGAGAACCGAGCGCCTCTCGACCAACCCAAAGCCGAAGCTCGGGCCATAGAACCTGCTGACAACTCCCAACCCGTTCCCAACGGTGAATCCCAACCCCAGCAACCGCAAGAACAGGCCCCCTCAGCCCAAGAGATGCCCTCTTCAGGCGGCGACACCTTTCCCTTAAAGGAAGAACAACGAGCCGTAGTTGACGAAACAGAGGCTCTCGAAGATTCTCAGCTGACCGAGGAAGAGCGCAAGTACCGCACCGTTCTGGACAAGGTCAGAACCATAACGAACTGCTTGGACAGGCCGGTGGTGCCCAAGACGCAACAACGTGGCGACTACTGGGTGTTGTATAACTACGTTCCCGCTGAGAAACAGTTCAAATGCCACGAGACCATAACCTATACGACGCACGCGGATTATTCCTTCATGGACAACCTGGTGCCGTTGCTGGAGCATTGGAAGGGCCCGATCAGCCTGGCCTTGCACGCTCCCGGTAACGATTTCAAGAACACGTTGGACTCGATCGCCTATCTCAGGGATTGCACAGATCCTCTAGTCAGAGAATTAGTTACCTTTCACGTTTACTTCAGTACCAAGCATGTGCCAAAAGAGGTAAGTTCTGTTTCATTGTTCTTCTTCTCCCGTAATCGTGTAATAAAAGTGCAAAACTTTGGTATCTTATCTTCTCACGATCCTGTGCGACCAATAAGTGTTTTTGGATTTTGAACCTGATGTTTCTCTAGATAATTATTAATCATATACTAATAATTGAAGGAATAATTGTTCTTGAACAAGAACCACTGAAGACTCAAAAATACTCTTTTTATAAGTCGAAAGGTTTTTTTTCGTAAAACCTGCAAAAAAAAGTGGGGGTACGGGTAGAATATCGGAAGACCCATCTAACTCATAAGAGTAAATTCTCAAATTTGCACGATTTTCGGAGATCACAGACAACATTTTGACACGCCCTCTCACGCAAATGTCATACCGGTTCTTTTAACCTACCGCCTCATAGAACTACCAGGAATTATTTCATCAACCGATTAAGCTAGTTTTTCATTATTAAAACAAATGGTAGAGATTACTATGTTTTACTACCAAAAAAGATATATTACACATTTTCTTGTGACTCGAGTTTCGGGAAATGAACTATCCCATCATCAGACCACTGAAGATCTAACAGTGGTACAGAGGTATTCAAACAAAAGTGATAAATATTTTGAATATTTCGATAGATTCTAGGTAACACCTAATAGTGGTACAGAGGTTTACAAGCGGAACGTGATAAAAAACCGGGTTAAAAAAGAGAGGCCTTCTAATAGATATCGGAATGTCGGCAATCGACAAAGAAGGTTGTTAAACAGATGGTACCCATTTAAATATCTCAAATAATTTTTGAGGTCACATAGCTCCGTACAGTCATTCATTATTTTTACATTATTTCGTTGTATATCTCAAATATTTGCATTTACATAGATACATACAAACATTAATTATTTTTTAGATTATTTTTATTGTGAACGAATTTGAAAATTTCAATAATCAAGTTTCTTTTCTTTTGAATCTACATGTAAAATTTTCTTAAGATTTTCCTTTGTCGAAAGGAATTTCTGTTTTCTAAAGAATGAGTGGCAAAAGTTGAATTTTTGTTTACTTTCATTAAATTCATTTTATGTTCGTTGAAAAAGGTTCTAAACAGATTTTACTTTTTAAATATCTCAAATATTTTCGATTTACACAGCTCCGTACAGTCATTCATTATTTTTACATTATTGTTATTGTTATTTAATTTGAAAATTTCAACAGATTCTAGATAATCGAGTTTCTTCTATTTTGATTCTACATGTAGAATTTTAAGATTTTAAGGAATGACCGTTTTCTAGACAATGAGTGGCAAAAGTAGATTTTGTTTATTTTTTATGAAACTCATTTTATGTTCGTTGAACCTCGTCTTGAAGGAACCTCCTGTTTGTAATATATATTTATTACTGCACGTAGAACAAGATAACTCATAAACTCCTGATTTGTGTATGTTTGGAGTAGGGTCCGTTTCCAAACTCCAAACATTCACATATCAGGAGTTTATGAGTTATCTTGTTCTACGTGCAGTAATAAATATATAGGACAAACAGGACGTTCCTTCAAGACGAGGTTCAACGAACATAAAATGAGTAACTACAATAACAATAATGTAAAAATAATGAATGACTGTACGGAGCTGTGTGAATCGAAAATATTTGAGATATTTAAAAAGTAAAATCTGTTTAGAACCTTTTTCAACGAACATAAAATGAGTTTAATGAAAAGTAAACAAAAATTCAACTTTTGCCACTCATTCTTTAGAAAACAGTAATTCCTTTCGACAAAAGAAAATCTCAAGAAAATTTTACATGTAGATTCAAAAGAAAAGAAACTTGATTATTGAAATTTTCAAATTCGTTCACAATAAAAATAACGTAAAAAATAATTAATGTTTGTATGTAGCTATGTAAATGCAAATATTTGAGATATACAACAAAAGAATGTAAAAATAATGAATGACTGTACGGAGCTATGTGACCCCAAAAATTATTTGAGATATTTAAATGAGTACCATCTGTTTAACAACCTTCTTTGTCGATTGCCGACATTCCGATATCTGTTAGAACCCCCTCTTTTTTAACCCGATTTTTTATCACGTTCCGCTTGTAAACCTCTGTACCACTATTAGGTGTTATCTAGAATCTATTGAAATATTCAAAATATTTATCACTTTTGTTTAAATACCTCTGTACCACTGTTAGGTCTTCAGTTGTCTGATGATGGTATAGTTCATTTCCCGAAACTCGAGTCACAAGAAAATGTGTAATATATCTTTTTTGGTAGTAAAACATAGTAATCTCTACAATTTGTTTTAATTATGATCAACTACCAAATAGTAACGGCTGAAAAAATTCAGTTTTTCATTAATCGCAGTCATCTCGAAGTAGTAGAAATACTTTAATCTATTACTACTATTTTTTTTTATGTATATAGTGAAGATTTCTCAGAATTCTGATTTTAATTTTAAATTTTAAGTTTCATATCCTCTATATTCTGATCCATCGTATCAAGATAATATCTCACATAAAGATGTGCTAACCTTTCATGAAAACTCTAAAATATTTTATTCTCCAAATATGCCTACTACAATATTACCCATAAAAGGTACCTTAACGTCTCTGTTTTAAGTGTTATAGTTATTGTTATACCTCAAAGATATAAAAAAGTTACCTTTATTGTTATCGCTTTTTAATTCGTCCATTGAAGTAAAGCTTAACGTCGCTGAAAATCCATCAGTTGCGTAAGATAATATATTTGTATGTTTTACGTAACCGGATTGCAGAGCGCATACTTTAGTGAAAAGTTGAATAATTTTAGGAGATAAAACGGAAGAGAAACTTAACAGTCACAGGCGACGAAATCACGCTACGTTTGGGATGTAAATTTATGGTTTCAAATGAATTCGGAATACGCTGTTCAATTGATGCATAAACGAAGATGCAGATTTCACAAGAAGATAATAAAAAGGGGGTTTATAACTTGATAGAAGGCTTATTACAATATCTTGCATATCAAACGATTTATTAGGCTAACCTCACTACAACTTTTAATTTTATAAAAACTTTTTCTTGAAAACTTTTTAAAATTGAATAAAATAAATGTCTGAAAAAACATAGTTTCAATTTAGTGGGCATATATAATTAACACTCATTACACAGCACCAAAAGGAATAAAAGAATACTAAGGAAATATGGAATATTAATTAAAAATATTAAATAAATACTTGAAGGATACACACTTTGTTCTGTACCGATGTATCATGAAAACTAAATTCTTTTCCAACAACGCACAACACAACTTCAGGAAGTTCTTCGAAAATAACTCTCTTCAAAAAGTTCTTTCAATAAAACTCTAAAAACATGCAGCACATCTTCAAAAAAAGAGGCCATTCACGTCGATAACTCTTCAGTCCAACATCGTATCCAAAAAATAAAAGTTATTACTAAAAATATATCTCAAACTGCAAATCCAATTTATCTGAAATTTGGAGTTTGGGAGGACAATGCATTATCATTATTATCATTAGTCCCTATAATATTTCGTGAAGATCGTATGATTAGAGATTCAAAGCAAGAACTAAGATTTTGTGAGCAGAACAGTGTTGAGCGCTGAAGTAACCATAGCAACAGTCCCACGTTCGACTTTGAATGCAGCATTTACATGTGAAACTACGACAAGAAGGCTAATGCAGAATTTCGCGAGGATCGTGGATGGTATGAACAAGCGTACAAGCTCCTGACTTCATGTCAATGCTTTTCACATTTTTTAAGGATAAGGGCCAAGTTTCTGAAAATTCAAATGTTGTCTTGACTAAAAAGTTAGCTATACGATACATCTATTTGTACAGTACATTATTTAGGATGGGTGATAAATTTGAAAAGAAGTTCAAAGGAAAAAACTAACCAAAAAGTATTAGGAGTACAAATAAGTTTCCGCCGTTTTATTGTAGATGGCGCGGCAAGGAGTTTCGATTAGCTTTCGCAGATGATAACCAGCTTAAAAAATAGTTTGGACATTCAAGAACAACATAACCTATTAATATCATTGATTTTATATTGGTAAAATATAATTTTTATAAGTTGAACATGTCAAAATTTGAGCCAAGTAAGCGTCATTTGCGGGAAATATTAGTTTACTTCTTTAATTTAAAGAAATCTGCTGCTGAGGCGCATCAGTTGCTCGTAGAAGTATATGGTGAGGGTGCTTTGAGTGAGAGAACGTGTCGAGAGTGGTTTCAAAAGTTTGAAAACGGTGATTTCGACGTAGAAGACAAAGATCGCAGTGGAAGGCCAAAAATTTACGAGGATGCTTGTTTGGTGAAGTAATAAAATATTTTATTACTTTATCTTCAAATAACTGAAATCTTAAAAAAAATGTACAATTTTGTTATCTATTAGAAGTACAAATAAGTTTCCGCGAAGAAACGGTTTTTTACTTGATAGAAGGATTATTACAAAATTTGAACTTCAAAACAGATTCAATCTGTTAGTCTTCTACAATTTTAATTTTAAAAAATTTATTCAAGAATCTTTAAGAATTAAATTAATGTCTTTATAAGCACTGCTCATATTTAATAGACGTATAAAATCGAAACTCATTATACAATAATTCCATTTGATATTGTATAATAATTTGAATATCGAAACAGATTTTTCCGTTAGTCTTCTACAATTTTAATTTCAAAAAATTAATTCAAGAAACTTTAAGAATTAAATTAATGTCTTTATAAGCACTGCTCATATTTAATAGACGTATAAAATCGAAACTCATTATACAATAATTCCATTTGATATTGTATAATAATTTGAATATCAAAACAGATTTGATCTGTTAGTGTTCTACAATTTTAATTTCAAAAAAATTATTCAAGAAACTTTAAGAATTAAATTAATGTCTTTATAAGCACTGCTGATATTTAATAGACGTATAAAATCGAAACTCATTATACAATAATTCCATTTGATATTGTATAATAATTTGAATATCGAAACAGATTTTTCCGTTAGTCTTCTACAATTTTAATTTCAAAAAATTAATTCAAGAAACTTTAAGAATTAAATTAATGTCTTTATAAGCACTGCTCATATTTAATAGACGTATAAAATCGAAACTCATTATACAATAATTCCATTTGATATTGTATAATAATTTGAATATCAAAACAGATTTAATCTGTTAGTGTTCTACAATTTTAATTCAAAAAAAATTATTCAAGTAACTTTAAGAATTAAATTAATGTCTTTATAAACACTGCTCATATTTAATAGACGTGTAAAATCGAAACTCATTATACAATAATTCCATTTGATATTGTATAATAATTTGAATATCAAAACAGATTCAATCTGTTAGTCTTCTACAATTTTAATTTCAAAAAATTTATTCAAGAAACTTTAAGAATTAAATTAATGTTTTTATAGTTAAGCACTGCACTCATACAATATCTAGTGGAATTATTGTATAATGAGTTTCGATTTTATACGTCATATTAAATATGAGCTTGAATACATTTTTTGAAATTAAAATTGTAGAAGACTAACAGATTAAATCTGTTTTGATATTCAAATTTTGATAAAGTGATACTCACTTAAATTTGTAGAGAGGTGTAAGAGAAATACTCTGTTGGATAAATAAAAGCAAGTATAGTAAAGAGTTGAATTGTTTTAGTACTAAGACATAGTTATTTCTGATAACTTGTTTCATTTAATATAAAAACTGACGCAAACGTGTCCTACTGAACAGCTACCTTAATTATTGATAAAAGAATATTATTTAAATTGTTCCAAATTAGGTCGTTTCTTCAATTTGTATGCGGCATCGGTCATTTCCGGTCCTCAGAGTCCCATTTATTAAAAAACAAAGGACGCCTTCATTAAGCATTCAAGTTCTCGACTGAACCGAATCTCAAGTAATTCGATATTCTTGCGTCCGATTAGGACCAAATTTTCCGTCCGTTCAAAATTAGATCTCGAGGCCTTTTCGGTCGAAGCTATCACAGCTGGTTGGAACATGTGCGGTCTGTATCTACAACCGCAAACGGACTTGCTAGGACGCGACAAATGGTCCATGTCTCGGGACGTCTTCCTGGAAGGATAGGGAAAGGTCTTCATAATACATTTTGTCAAGAAAGTACCGGGAATTATCGATTTAAATCTGGCGGGGCAATGAGGCAGGTAAAAATTTGTTTTCCTAGGTTGGTACCACTGTCCTTAATTACTATGCCAAGCTTGAGCGGGATCTGTCAACTAGTGTGTTTGCAACAGCTGATTAAGTCAGTCGATGTCAGAGTGCATGCCGATTTTTACTATGGGTGATTACGTTGAGCAAAAAATTTGTTTAAAGTTTTGTGTTGCAAATGAATTTTCGTGTGCCGATGCATTGAAAATGTTGCAAAAGGCCTTTGGTGATAATGCTCTATCGAAAACTCGTGAATATCAGTGGTACAGAGCCTTCAAGAACGGTCGTGAAATGGTCTAAGACTTGCCTCGTTCGACGGCTTCGATCAAAGATAACGTCGATAAAATTAAGGAAAGGGTGCTGCAAAACCGTCGTACCAGCTTGAGAGAGATAGCACATGATCTTAAGATATCCCACGAGTCCGCACGTACGATTTTGATTGATATTTTGGGCATGAGAAAGGTGGCCGCACGACTCGTACCGAAAGACCTGAATTTTCTTCAAAAACGTCATCGCGAACAGGTTGCTTCAGACATGCTGGATCGCTGTAATTCCGATTCTACATTCATGGAACGCATTATAACTGGTGATGAGACCTGGGTCTACGAGTACGATATGCAAACAAGCCAGCAATCATCGGAATGGGTGGCAAAAAATGAGCCGAAACCGAAAAAACCACGCCAAAGCCGCTCGAAAATGAAGGTGATGATCATTGTTTTCTTCGATATCCGTGGCGTGGTGCACTACGAATTCGTTCCAGAGGGTCAGACGGTAAACAAGGAGTATTACCTAGGCGTTATGAAACGTTTACGTGAGCGTACGAAGCGGCCAAATTTGTGGGCGAACAATTCATGGATTTTGCATGACGATAACGCGCCTTCTCACCGAGCTACGATTGTGACTGACTTACTCGCCAAAAATTCAACAAACGTGCTTCAGCAACCACCGTATTCGCCGGATTTGGCTCCCTGCGACTTTTTCCTCTTCCCAAAACTAAAATTGCCCCTTCGTGGCACCCGTTTTGAGTCGATTGAAGCCATAAAACAAAATTCGGCGCGAGAGCTAAAGTCCATTCCGGAAAGCGCCTATAAAAAATGTTTGGATAATTGGAAGTGCCGTTGGCATAGATGTATTGGAGCAAATGGAGCCTATTTTGAAGGCGACCCAATAAATTTTGACGATTAAATGTAAAAATGTTGTTTTAATTGAAAATTCCCGGTACTTTCTTGACAGAGTAGTATAACGTTGCACCGGGTGAGATTGCTACATACAAGTATTTTTTCGTTGTTGCTATACTCGGTGACATTAGGAATATTGCATTCATAAGAGATCATTTCTACAACTTGGGATAAATAAGAGATTATTTCATTTTCATCTGCCTCATGCAGATGGCTGTTCACACGTCTTCTTATACCAAGAACCGAACATCTCCATGTTGCTTGTCGAACTATGAACTTTCTTCAAGAAATGCGATTAAAATCGCATCGAAAATGTATGAATATAAGGGTGTCCCCATCATCTTCCATAGACTCCGACACACTCAATTCCAATTCATTCTATAAAGTCAATAATGAAGTCGAAGAAATTATTCCTTTTAGGTCTTACGTCACCGACAATATTACACCCTCATACGAATATATCGAATACAAACAAGCATCCTTGAGGCACCCCGATTTCCGTCTATTTAACGCTAACGGACGCACAGTCGATTCCGTGGTTCGAAGGCCGGTCCGGATATCTCGTCGAAAACGGAACTTTAAATTATTCAATTGTGTCAGATGGGACGTAAACGGACGAAACACGACACCCACGCCTCCTCCCCCCGCGCACCCGATAAGAGGGACAGATCTGGTCAATAGGGCGTCCGCGTTATCTATTGCGACAATCCTTGCGTGTCCCTTCAATAAAAATTATATGCTGGACGGAATGGGAATATACTAAAAAATTTAAACGAGATGGGGATTTTATTATTGAACATTCCGACTGTTACAGTAAATAATATTTAAATAAGGTCATTCTGATTTTCACAAATTTTTATTGTTATGTTTACAACAATCGTTTCGCTAATCACAGTAGCATCATCAGGCAAGATTACATTTTGAATAACTAAGCTTGTTTCCGAAATCCGTTGCTATTTATATTACAGTAAGTACAATAAATTTTTATTGAGCTCTAAAACCCAAAAAGGGGGGTCTCTGCAAATTCCTGCTTATCTGAATATATTTAACAGAGGTGAGTTATTTAAATCTATTTGTTCGTTAAGTAATATTCCAATTTTATTATGTTTATTTATCTCTAGGGATTCTAACAGATTTAAGGCATAACTTTTGCTCAAGTTTGAATTGGTTTTAAATGAATTTCTTAAATTATATTTATTTTTGAGGTATGTAGCAATTTTCTCAGAAATACCTTTAGTGTATTTTAAGGAAATGTATTTAAAATTTTCTTTTATATTAGGAAACACCATATGGAAATATATTTAAAGTTTTCTTTTGTATTGGTAGTCATTATTAAAAGTTATTTGTTTCATCATGTTGAGTTCAGAAATATAATTTTTATCGATTCATGGGGATGTTTAATAATCTGTGGGTTATACAATTAAATGCCGATTATATTTCATTTATAGTATTATTTGATTATTCTCTATAATACTACAAGTATATGTTGGTTTATGAAATATTAAAAATTTACTTGAATTATTGATTCCGGTAACTGTTAAATCAATTATACACAATAGTCAAATAATCCTATAAATCAAAAATTGTCGTCCTTTATCTGTTTGATCCACAGATCAGTTAGTTAACATCCTCATGAACCAGAAAATTAAATTTCTGAACGTAGCATCATTAAACAAATAGCTATTAATAATGACTACGACCCTACGCTGATAGATAAATTGTTAATAAATAAAAATAGGTATCTCCCAATACAAAAGAAAATTGAAAATACATTTCCTTTAAATATCCTGAAGGTATTTCTGAGAAAATTGCTACATACCTCATAAAAATATAATTCAAGAACTTCATTTAAGACTTATTCAAACCTGACTAAATTCATTGAAAATAATTAAGACATTACAGATAAAGATAATAAATCGTGACTTTATAAGTTAACCTGCGGTGATTGCCCAAAAGTTTACATTGCACAGACTGGAATAACTTTCCGACATAGAATTTGTGAACATTTGAAGAGTTTCCTCAATAATAAAAGTAATTCCACATATAAGAACCATTTATTAGAAAACGGGACATACTTTCAACCATAATTTTGAAATGTTTCATACAGAAAGTAAAAGTTATGCCTTAAACCTGTTAGAGTCACTGGAGATAAATAAATACAATAAAATTGGAATAGTACTTAGACCTAAATAGTTATTGAGTTCTTTTTTAGGGGTGAGTTCACCCCTGGTAAACATATTCAGATAAAATTTGAATATCAAAACAGATTTAATCTGTTAGTTTTCTACAATTTTAATTTAAAAAAAATTTTTTATTCAAAAAAATTTTAGGATTAAATTAATGTCTACGATAAGCACCGCTTATATTCAATAGACGTATGTAATCAAAACTCAATATATACAAAATTTTGTTTCTGATCTTATCATAATGAACACTAATTCTTTATCAAAAACATGAAGCACAACTTAAGGACTTCTCAAAAAATATAATTTATTTGAAATATTTAATATATTTAAATATTCATATGAGTTAATTCAAAAATCTCTCAAAACATGCACTATATCCTCAAAAAACAATTAGAATTCCGATAATCTCTTCGTTGGCCCTGGATAATATTAAAAATATCAAAATCAACTAACAATCAGTATATCATACCTTAAAGTGTACCAGAACTTGCTGAAACAGGCTAACTTTAAAAAATTCAGATAGTCTATGTTCGTCACAAAATCACAGAAAACTGCATGGTATTATAAGGTTTTCTTTAAACCATTGACATTCCATAATGGGATTTATTCAAGCCTAAATATAATTATATATTATGTATAGAATAAAATAGGTATGATATACTGATTGTTAGCTGATTTTGATATTTTAAATATTATCTAGGGCCAACGAAGAGATTATTGGAATTCTAATTGTTTTTTGAGGATATAGTGCATGTTTTGAGAGATATTTGAATTAACTTCTTGAATATTTGAATATATTAAAAATTTCAGATAAATTATAGTTTTTGAGAAGTCCTTAAGTTGTGCTTTATGTTTTTGAAAAAAAAAAATTGGTGTTCATTATGATAAGATCAGAAACAAAATTTTGTCTCCTTCAAATATTTATTTATTGATTTTAAATGACTTTTTTATATTTATTGGTTTATTTATTCCATTTGACATTATATATTGAGTTTTAATTATATACGTCTATTAAATATAAGCGGTGCTTATTGAAGACATTAATTTAATTCTAAAAGTTTTTTGAATAAAATTTTTTTTTTAAATTAAAATTGTATTATAGAAGACTAACATATCAAATCTGTTTCAAATTTTGTTATATTTCTTCTATCAAGTAAAAAGCCTTTTTCCATTTTATTATATTCAGATAAGCCGGGTTTTAGTGCTCAATAAAAATGTTTGTACCTACTCTAATATAAACAGAAACCGATTTGGAAAACAAATTTAGTTATTCAAAATGTAAGATACCACCTACCTGAAGATGCTGTAATAGCGAAACAATTATTGTATTATAACAAAAATAAAAATTTTATGAAAATCGGAATAACCTTATTTAATATTATAGAAAACAGTTGTGCCAACTTAACGACACAAATAATTAGTACAATCCTTTTGAACGGACTTGTTGAATGATTTCTCGGTAATTTCTTGAAATTACGGTTCTCTCAGATCAAAGATATCGCCGTGCAGATCATCTTGATCATCTTCCGTTTCCTGTATCATTGAAGAATCTGCAAAGATCCCTCGCTCTGCGTCAGTCTTTAATGTTTTCTCTGACGGATTCCTCTGGATACCATCATTGTTATTTTCGAGTTTTCATCAATATTTACCCGGTATCATCACCGTGTCGTCATCATCGACGATCCGTCGTGATTTTTTAATTACTGCGCCAAGCGGCCTTGTCGGGTTATCTCATCTTCCCGGTTCTTCGGATAACTTTTTTTTTTTGCCGAATCGATAATTGATAAAAATTCGATTTGGCGTGGACGAAGGTCGACGAATTGCCGAGAAGGCGAAACACTGTGGAATTAGTCAACGTTGTCGAATTTCCTGATGATTTGGAGGTCGAAAAAGTATTTTTATTGAGAGTGTAATGAATAGTTTGTTGTTTGTGTTGGTTGATGCAGATCGACGATTAGTCACCGTTCGTTTATTTGTGATATTCTTCAGATTGTTCATTGATAAATTTAGTAATATTATAAGTCACCAGAAGGAGTAATTTCTCCCGCAAGATTTTTAGACAATAGGCTATATTTAAAACATTTTACGGTAACAATCTTCACGTTATATCTTCGATAATTTATTGCGATAAAACAAAATTTCATGACTTGGTTTTTTGTGAAGCTATATCCATCCATCTCACCGGACTTGAATCCCATCGAACGGCTGTTCGAAATGATGGAGGGGGGAGGACTCTGTTACAGTTAATCCACGAAATTTTAGTAACTGAACGCCAGGCCACACACGTCTGTAGTGACTTGCCAGAAACTCCGTGAGCTTGGTTGGAAAATTTTAATGCATCCACCATCCGGACCTGGCACCAATCGATCACCATCTTTTGCTCGCATTGCAAAACTTCCTGAGTGATAAGCAAGTGACATTAAGAGAAGATTGGGAAAATTGATCACTAGAGGACTGATTCAATCCAATAGATTAACGAGACAGTCTCGTTTGCTCTATTACCTAGAGGGCACAGTATAAAGTGTCTATTGTGAAATATTGCTACACCCAGAACTTATTGTAGCTCTACTGCTTTTTCATACAGGATGATTGAAACTTCGGCATATCCTTCTGCTAAAATTATGGATATCAAATTATTAATTAGGGCCCAAAAACGATATCAAGTTGGCCGTAGGACAGTCTTTCCTGTCTAAATTAACTCATCCTCTCGCACTGTCTATAAGTTAGTCGCACCTACATCATAAGTGACTATCCAGGTACAAATAGAAGCTACGGGTTATTTATACATCCTCGTCAGGATATCGACATCGGAGGCCGTACCCGACACGCGAACGCGTGTAAGACCGGCCCGTAATTGAATAACGAAAAAAAAAGCGCGTTCGAGACGACGGGAATATCCCTGAGAACGTCCGACAGCTCGTCGTTGACCGACCTTGTCAGGGTGACTGGACTCGACTTCTGTGCTTCCTTTCGGGATGCGAGACACGGTCGGTTTTACAGTTAAGAGGAGCGTAATCGCCGCCACTGTCCGTTCGACGGTATCGTAACGCCCCCTACCGGAGGAATTCCGCGGGCCGGATTATCGGATCGGAAGGTCGCTATAACGTTTCCTGTTTCGCGCGAAAAATCGTCCGAAATTACGTCACGAACGGTAATTTTTGAATATGGATCGGGAGCACGATGCTTTTCCGACCGGGTCACAAAGTTGACTTCCGCTGAACGTTCTGGAAGAAACGTGACTCTTTATACATATTCCAGTTTGTAAAAATAAATATTGATGTGTTAGGTAAATGCTGACAAACGGAGGTAAATGACTGTCAAGCCAATCAACCGTATGAAAGTGATCTGTCAATATCTAACAGACTGATTCATCAAAGTCAAAAGCAAAAATGAAAGATCATCTCCATTTACACCGCAACAAAGCCTCACACAAGGCTCACCCCTATCTCCTTTATAATTTATTTTGCTAAAAAATACCCAATAGGACACTACATAGGTAAGCAAGCATATATGTTACAGTTTGCCGACGATACAACACTTATTACAAATCTCAATGTGTAGAGAGGCCGCAATAACTTGCAGAACATCTGCAAGTGCCTACTTGGGAATGCACAGAGACAACAAGCTCAGCTTCAAAGCACACACAAGATTTCAGAAAATATCAGCCATTACACGAGCGGGTCATTTCAGATTACTCACATATAAAAACTAAAAAACTTAAAAAATACACTTCTCGCCATGAATATCCAGCTTGACAGTTGATGATGAAGAATCCATACGTTGCCCGACGTTTTAGACCCACAATTCGATGCAAGAATCCCTTTTTTTGCCGTTGGAGCGGTTATTCGCACGTGAAAAAACGGCGTTCGACGTCTCTTGGCTTCAGTTCACACGGCACCAAACTGCCAACCTTTCGGTCAATTCCCATTGGTTTTAAACGATGACAAATGGCGCTAGTTGAGCAACTCCGAGTGTTTTTGCGAATTTCTCTCGCGTTTGCGATAGATCTCCATCGAACCTTGCCTCTAATTCTTCATACTTAAACTTTGGTGGCGGTCCGGGTCGTTCTTCGTCTTCAAAATCAAAATTGCCACTTTTGAATCGAGCAAACCACTTCTGACACGTTCGTTCAGCTAGAGCATGATCACCATAAACATCTACTAAACTAGAATGACTTTTGGAGCCTTTTTCTTCATATCGAAGTGAAACTTCCCACAAAAACACGTTATTCTGTACAAAAGTTGACATTTTCAGAGCACACAGAAACCAAAGTTTTTGCAAACATTACAAAATCCAAGTCCAAAAGCAATACTGACAGAATTCATGTAACAGGTGCCCAAACATGGCAGCGTGTTCAACGGCTTTTTCAATTGTTCGATGCAACCGCCATACGCCAACGTGACCAACGAGCAGATGTATAAGACGCAGAAGAACCTCCTCTATCCTGTGAACGTTGGGAGGAACATAGCGAGAGAGACGGCACAGACGCACTACATATTGCCCTCCGACATCGAGCTGTATCCGAGTGCCAACGTGATCTCCCAGTTTCTCTCCATGATAGCAGAGAACAAAGGTAAGCGCCTTAACTTCACGAATTTCTAACAGGGGCCCATCTAGAACGTTTGAATGAAGAATCCGAAGTCAACAGTACTGGAAAGTTTGTTGAAGGCTATAAACGATCATTTGGTTGAACATTTTTCTTATGGATCAATCCATCGTCCCAAATTTTACACCAAAGCTGTAGCCATTATAAATTCACCATGTTAAACAATTTATGGTACGATCATTGCTCCATTAAGATGGACATTGGTCGTTTCCACACTGAATAGAATCAGCAGATTGAAACAACGTAAAGTCACTACGATAACCAATCGTGACACGTCTTTTCCGAAGACCACATACAGACTTCATTCCTTCTTCACATCTTAACATTTTCCCAGGTCCCCTGCTCTCGAAGAACCCCAAGGTGTTCCCGTTGCACATCTTCGAAGTGAGCGCCAGCTCGCAGGTGCCCGAGAACAAGACCACGTTGTTGGAGATGCTCCACAACGGTACCGCCATCCCGTTCCACAAGAAAGTGTGTCCAGAATGTCACGCGGTGCCCAAGTCCAAGGAGTGGCAGCAGCAGAAAGAGACCAAGGACGGCCAGCTGCACGTGTTTCACGTGGGAAAGAGGAACGGAAGGTTCGTGCACTGGGAGCCGATCTTCATAGGCACCCACGCGGATCCGCTGTATGACGAGAGACTGAGCTGGGAGGGCAAGAGCGACAAGATGACACAGGTGGGTACAACAGACAGAATTAAGCTTTGTCTTCTTCCTTCTCAACAGCAGCCTACGGGTTGTTGCCTTCATCATTTGCTACTTCTGCTGTTAAGGTGAACACAAGGTAAACACATCTGTTGATTTACTTATGAAGTAGATATTTCTACCTTTGGTCCATCTTAAAGGACTTCGCCCGAGAAGAAGGTATACTGTTATTGTTTTACATTTATAGTTTTTGCACAAAGTACAGAGATGCCATTTTTAGTTGTAACAGAAAGGTAATCCACTCGTTATCATCGTAAATCGTAAATGTTAATAAGAGGGGTGTTATAAAACTCGTTCTAATTGCTTAAAATGATGTTGCCCTCTTCATGTTCATTTATTTCCCATAAATCAAGTTTCAGCAGACCCCTGTATTCAACTTATAAAATACCATAATCATTTGAAAAAGACATTGTTTTTTAAACAATGTCTTCTCTACGGCGGTAGAGGTATTTCAAAAGAAACTTTGACAGTGAAGCGGCCATATTGTTGAAGCTACATCTGTCGAATTGGCTGTCATTCACTCAGTCTGTGAACGGGAAGTGACGGGAAGTTCTAATGTTCAAAACACAGTAAAGTCGAATAATATATTTATATTAGAGATACTGAAAGGCTCAATTTCTTTCAGGGCTACATCTTGTGCGTCATGGACTACAACTTCTTGATCCTCGACAACGCCTTCTTGGTCCACAAACCCGGCATCAAAGTGTACAAAAAAGACGCCAAAAGAGACATGCTGGCGGGAAAGACAAGGAGACTGATCAAGAAGATCATCTTCCCCGAGTTGAAGGTCTTGTACAAGACGAGAAAGGGCTGCGCCGTCTGAGAGAGAAGCGAAAATTTCGGTTCAGGCCGCTGCGGTTTAAACGAGAAGAAAAAGAATCCCTCGGTTTCGATACGAGAAAAGTTTGACGTAAGGGACGACTTCGAAACGGGGCTTCGATCGGCATCGTTTCCGAGCTCTACGCTGTATATTTTTAGCCATATATAATTGTAAGGAATTTCACAGGAAAACTTGTACCCTTATTCATGTTGAAGTTTTGCGATTTTGAGTTTGTCTTTTGTTTCATCACTTTTTAAGACGAAGAATCAATTTTAGGGGTGTAATTTCTTTTATGTCGGTAGGACTTCGTTTAAGTGTTGGATAATGAAGGAAAAATCTTCAAGTACAGTTTTACGGGTGCGAAAAAAATGTTGAAGCATTTATGAAGGGGAGAATGTGAATTCTTGCTGTGATTTTGATCAGATCGCTTCACCAAGTTATGATTGAATTTTTTCAGAGTATTATGCTCTTGAAAACATTTTTTCTTTTATTTTTTTGTTTGAGATTGTTGAATTTTTTGAATAAAATCGAAAGATCATTATTTAAATATTTTAATATTAGCCTTCTACATATTTAATTCCAAAAAATTATATTTAATGGTTATAACTTCTGCAAATAAATTAAATTAATGTCATATAAGTACCACTTATATCAAATGACATTTGAAATAAACATTCATTATAAGACATCCAAATGATATAACAAAATCCAATAAATAAAAATTGTTAGCCAAAATCCTATAAATTAAATATTTTAAACAGACAAAATTTTAAGAAAATCCAATAAATAATAATTGGTAACCAAAATCCTATAAATTAAATATGACAGCCCGATTATGGTTGTCATATTTAATTTATTTTATTTTACTTAATTTATTCAATTTAATTTATAGGATTTTGTTTAAAAATTTTTATATAGTGGATTTTGTTATACCGTTTGGATGTCTTATAATGAATGTTTATTTTTTGTCATTTGATATAAGTGGTACTTATATGTTATGTTATATGACATTATTTTAATTTATTTTCGGAAGTTATAATTATTAAACATAATTTATTGAAATTAAATATGTAGAAGGCTAATATTAAAATATTTAAATAATTTTAGATACCTTCTATCAAGAATTAACCTCTATTTATGTTATTTTATTCCAAAGATCATGTTAGAACCTACAACCATAATCGGGCTGTCAATTTGTGAGGTTATTTTCAATTTTATCTTGATTAATAAAAATTCAAAACTTGAAAAAGAACGTCGCAAATTTTTTTCCGAAATCAAGAGAATAATCATAACTTGGTAATAGACCGAGATGAAAAGTCGTAATACGATCTTCGATATCTTTATCTTAATTTTTTTTGCACATGTAAATTCGAACAATCTGTACATGCTGTCGATTTTCAGTCGTTCAAGTTGGAGAACTATCGATGAAGAAAGGACTGCGAAAAATATTAATATTTTTGCCAAGGTTGAATATCAATTTTGATCTCCGTGCTTGTATAAAGTCAAATTTTCCAAAATGTTGTAACGTTATCTCACGGATTCAACAATTAAGAATTTCAACTGTATGTTCCTGATCGACACTGTCATTTATTTCGGGCCGCGAAAGTAGGCCCATCCTAAAATAGTGCCATTTGTTTTACAAGTCGTCGGACATGTTTTTCTTATCGAGTTTCGGTACTGAGAAAATTTCAGTCCTAAACACGATAAGACTTTTTAGACTTTCATTATTTTAATATACTGTGCGTTTCACTTCGATCGGAAACCTTTTTACCTGCGAGGCATTCCGAATGGATGGATTTGGTCGGTTATTCGTTGTTTTTAAAATATACGAAATTGTTTTTGTGAAACGCACCGTATATCTCTCCTTTCATTCCAGACATTGGTTTTGTATATTTATTTCGGAAATAGTCTTAAAACGAGAGTATTAACTGATATTTCAGAAATAGTTTTTAGTTGCAGTCTTTGCTTGTTGTATTTCGATTACTTTTTTTCTTACAATTTTATTTTCCTATTGACACAACTTTGAATTCTACTATGAGTGTTTATGTTATTATGTTCGGAATTCCCAAAAACTGGTATTTGTGTGAATTCAGTAATGCCAACGTAAATTTAGAACTCCAGCGTTTGTATCAAGATATTCTCAAATAATTATGATTTTATCTAGCAACCATAGAGCGTGCATATTGTTTTTTGGAGAAATAATGTGACTTTCGTTTCGGTAAATCCGTAAAGGGACTTAAAACTTGAAATTTTAGGAAAAAAATTTTATTCAAATTTTGTTTCTTGGTAAAGATTGTTAATAAATTGAAATTATAATCAGGACACTCTGAGAACTTTTGCGTATATTTATTTTGTTAATTAATCAATTTGAATACAATAAAATATATTTATTATTAGTCTATGCTTGATAATTTACAATTTTATTGAAATTAATTCTAAAATAACAAAAAATTATTGTTAATATACTAATGAATAATGTCTAAGAAACATAGTAAGACCTATGGGACATTCATTATTCATTAATATTTATATTAAAAATAATATTTGAGATGGTATGACAATTAATTTCTATAAAATTTAAAATTATTAATTGCCCATATAAAATGAATAAATATAATAAATATGTATTATATCTTGTAAAAGTTTTCGGAATATTCGAATTATTATTTCTATTTTAATGAAAAAGTATTTAAATACCAGTCTCCAAAAATTTTTGTGAATTATTAATTAACAATGATTAATATTTCAAAATTTGAATATCAAAACAGATTAAATATGTTAGTCTTCTACAATTTTACTTTCAAAAAAATTTTTATTCAGAAAACTTTAAGAATTAAATATTCAAATTATTATTTCTATTTTAATGAAAAAGTATTTAAATACGTCTCCAAAAATTTTTGTGAATTATTAATTAACAATGATTAATATTTCAAAACAGATTAAATATGTTAGTCTTCTAGAATTTTGATTTCAAAAAAATTTTTATTCAAAAAACTTTTAGAATTAAATTAATGTCTAAAATAAGCACCGCTTACGTTTAATAGACGTATATAATCAAAACTCAATATATAATGTCAATAATGTCCATTTGACATTATATATTGAGGTTTGATTATATACGTCTATTAAACGTAAGCGGTGCTTATTTTAGACATTAATTTAATTTTAAAAGTTTTTTGAATAAAAATTTTTTTGAAATTAAAATTGTAGAAAACTAACAGATTAAATCTGTTTTGATATTCAAATTTTGTTATATTTCTTCTACCAAGTAAAAAGCCTTTTTCTAGTTTATTTGATTAATATTTCAACAAATGTGCACGTTTTCAACATTAATTTTCACAATTTGAATAATCATAATTTAAAAATATATAAGTCAAGGGTAAAAACTAAATTTGACGTTTTCATTACAGAGTTCTTGGGTGAATCTTTATAACTCTAACATCAAATATAAATTTGGGTAGTTCCAATTTTTGCAAAATTTCTCTTTAAAATATTACAAAATTTTAAATTGTAAATAGGAACCAGAAACGAAAACAAAGGAAAGATATTGACTAAATAATGCTCAAATCGAATTAATCTTTATTTAAATTGTAACCGACTTTAATTTCCTTCATCATTAATATTTTTTTTCAAGAATGAAATCATTTTTGTTATTTTTCAAATAACAAATATAGATAAAATATTCCATTTGTTAAAATTGAATATTGTTTGAAAGTAAAGCAAATATCTTGGAAATATCTCGCCTCGGACCGGCACAATGTCGAATAAAGTTTTTACTTAAAAAAATTCACGTGTGTAGCTAGCTATCTATGGACAAAATTGTGAAAATTTTCGACTCACTACCTCTCCTTAACCTGTTAAAAATCATCTGCACAAAGCGATGGGTGGACCATATTTCAACCAATCTCTGATAAAATATCGTTCCCGTTCGATTTTTATAACTAGAAGTAAAAGATACGAGAATTCCGTAGATTTTATTCGTTCCGAAATGTGTCTAATACTCATCTTCTGTACTTAAAGTATTCAATGAAAACCCTACTAAGTATTTGTATATTTTTATATCGTCATATTTATTAAGCGCTTTATTATTGTATCATAATTTCTGAAACTGAAATATTTACATTAGCGTGTGCCTTATCAGAATCAATGTGATCAACTACGAAATAATATTTTGTACTATTCGTTGTAGTAACTGCATCTGGAGGAATTAAAAGATGAAAATGTGTAGATTTTTCATGTGAATCCCTTGGGTAATTCAAACCTTAATTACGTTGAAATGCCAATCATGGCAACTATTTTGTTAAGTTTTTGCATTTATAACTTGTCTATCAAGTTATCCTTATGTTTGTGTGTGTGAAACATCATTTGTTTTATTAGAGGTACTGTATTCAGGAATGTCAATGGTGGCCTGTAATTTGTCAGCTCACTGTGTAATTCAAAGTCACTTTTATGATAGAGTAACTTTAGCCGAGTAGTCCTTTATTTTGTGATGGATTATTTCCAACGTAATAAGAAAATTACTTCGTTTACTATTTCTAACAAATCAATTTTTGTTCTACTACCAGATGGACTAGTCAACAAGTGCCTTTTGGGTCAACTTTTTTCAGCAGTCTCCGAAAATTATGATCAAGGTGTCATTCGATTCGGAATGGCATCTAGATAATTTTTGTAAAAATTAAATTCCGCTTGCAAAAGTTATATTGTCTACATAATAAACAATTTATTATAAACAAATAAATTTTTATTTTATATTTTTTCCCTATTCTTCTTACTGGCACAAATACAGACATGATTTTTTTTTTATATTTTTAAATTTAAATTTTTTAAATATTTAAAAAAATCATGTCTGTATTTGTGGCAGTAAGAAGAATAGGGAAAAAATATAAAATAAAAATTTATTTGTTTATAATGAATTGTCTATTATATAAACAATGAAAAATTAAACAAAATTATTTTTTATGTGGAAAAGAAAAGTAAATCATGATTTTTAAAGAATAAATGGTTCCTTAATATTAGTTAGAAGTGGGAGAAAACGATTGTTAATTAACAAATGCGTGTTTAAGCAATAAAAAAATTTTTTTAAGGAAAATTTTTTTTTTGAAGTCATTATTTGCATCAAACATTGATATGCCTTAAAAAATTTTCAATTATTTTATAAACAACGCATTTGTTTATAACAATTTTTTAAACAATAAGAGATAAAAATAAAAAAAAAATATTTCTATGTAGCTTTCTACAACATAAAAACGGACCATTAATACTATTTTGAAAAAAATTTTTTCCTATAATTAATCTAAGTTTTTAATTTTGCAACAACGAAAATTATTAATAAAAAACTGAAAAATAAACATTTTAAAATTTTTTCAACGGGAATCTATTCTGAAGTCTTCCAAAAATTGCTCCAAGAGAGGAAAAAAATCTCAAGTTAATAGTTTAACAATTATGACACTTGCAATGTTCAGTCCAAGCAGAAAAAAAAATTATTAATTAACTATTGCATAACTAATTGAAAAATTGAGATGAAAATTTTTTTTGGCGGATTATTGTTCATTCGTCTATCCAGTATGCCCCTGAATTTTTTCATTTATTAAATTTCGTATTTAATCTGTTAAAATAATTTTTATTAATAAAGTGTCCAAAGTAGGCGTGGCTTACGAAAGCCAAAGTACCCGTTTTCGGCCGTATTTTCATCCATCTGGGAAAAATATTAATATTGGGACTACAATTCCGGGAGTCGACACTCTTTTTAGGAAATTTCCTCCTCTTTTTGAATCTTTTTTTTTATATCAAAAATCTTTATTAGTTCTTGAGATATTTACAAAAAACTAAACCCTCTTTTTTTTTAGTTAATTGATAATAACTTTTGCAATTTTTGCAAGCGGAACTTAATTTTTTTCAAAAATCATCTAGATGCCATTCCAAATCGAATGACACCTTGATCATAATCTTCAGAGACTGCTCAAAAAAGTTGACCCAAAAGGCACTTGTTGACTAGACTACAGAAATTATATATTTTTTTTTTCATTTTTCATGATTGACACCTCATCGTTAGGAGAACTAAAAGAAAAAGAACAAAAAGTACTGAAGTAGGCTGGTAGGTACACAACATAGTGATAAGAATGAAAGTGTTATGTTGGCACTGTATAGAAAAATTCTCTACAATATGTTACTACAAAATATTGAAAATTTTAGATTTACAGAGATCTGTATGACCGGCCATTCATTATTAATTAATATTAATATATTCAAACTCATAGACTTCCGCCAATGTAACAGATCCTTCAAACTTCCCGTCTCCCCCAATATGACAAATGACAACTGACAACTTCATCCTTCTCCCGTTTCTGTTTACGTTTGTGGTATTTATCATGGGCTGCTTTTCACGAAGATAATTCGGAAGAATTTTTCCACATTGGAGAAAATAGACTGAATATAAATAAAAATCTGAGAATTAAAACAATAAATGAATAAAAAGGTTATACTGAAATTGCCTCTATAACGGTAGATACTCGATTGCATACTCTAACCTTGAATTAATTTTAACACGTACTTTATCTCATATTACATATTTTTTAAATTTCCTGAATTGTGTAAATCTATTGTATGTACTTTCAGCTAGCCTGATTTTAAATTGAACCAAAATCGTTCGCCAAAGTTTTTTAATACCTATTATATTCGTTAAAATTCAAACATACTATGGAAGCATTCGTTGCAAAAAGTAAAACAAGATATTGGAAAAATATAATTGGCCAAGTATTGTGACTTCAAAGTAAATGTAATGTTGTTACTCATCCATCTCAAAACAATTAACATGGATTTCAATGGAGTTTACTGTGTTGATTTTAATCATATATAATTGAAGAAGTTAACAGAAGAATATGTAGTTAGGAGAGTCAGAAAACGGATTGACGATTTTGTTATTAATGATATAATTCCTTTATTTTCCAAATACCGCTTTATTTGAACGTATGTCAAACTTGGTGAGTGTGTCCCCAAATAATGAACCTTCTGGGTCGAGAAATGAAAAAAAGTTCTAACCCCTTCTAAAATTAACTTAGTTCATGCTTTTTGGGAAGAAAATTCAAAACCACAAGTTGTATAGGTTTTCGAAACATGAAGCTTATCAGATCTAAATTATTAAAAGAAATAGTGGTGGCGCCATCTACTGGTAGCTCTAGGGTGTTACGTATTGAGGCTGCCCGTTGAAAGCAGTTTTCTATGAATAAATGAAAATTACTTTTCTACTTGGTAAAACTACAGAAATAGAAGAGAAATCTGTAAAGTAGTCTGACTGGAATCATAAATTTGGGACAAAATACCACATGATGGCTTTATTATGACAAAAACAAAGAGAATAACATCCTTATGGCGTTCCCATTGTATTTTGCAGCGGCTGAGAGGAAGCTTCTTGGAAATAAACCTCCTGAGCGACTTTAAAACAAACTCGAGATAATAGTACTTACAACAGCCCATCTTGGTAACTCTTAGTAAGTAAACGTCTTTTAAGTGCTTCTGATTCATTGCATGCTTTACATTTTTGAATACCCCTTTAGTTTTAATGTAAGATTCTCGGTGATTGCACGCTCGTTTATTTGTACTTACACTCATCGCTTTTCATTTTTGTATATTTGCTTCAGTGTTATTTAATCCGACCGGAATGCTTTAGTAAAATGTATTTCATCTAGCGAAAAAATAATAGGTTTCTTTTTTCCCAAAATTTTTTATCAGCTATGTTCAAAAACAAATAAAATGTGCTACCTAGTCTCGTAACATACAACATAGTTTATAACGTCGTATGACGTTGTCCGATGCCTTTTCGCCACCCCTTCCTATCTTCCCATTGAACCTCTCTCAGGTCTCTTGCACTCATAGCCTTCGTCACACCTTACATCTAAGTTTTCTTTGGTCTACCTCTTTTTCTACATTGTGTGGGTACCCACTCCATAACCTTCCTTGGCAGTCTCTGGTCATTCATTCTTTGTAGGTGTCCATACCAGATGAGTTGTTTGGCTTCAATATCTTTGTGCAGCACCTCTTCCACTCCCATTTGTATCTTTTTGTTCCTGACCATTTGAAGGCGCGATGTTCTGGATGATCTTCTCAGAACGTCCATCTCTACAACCTCTAATCGTTTTTTATTCTGTTCGGTTAGCCTCCATGTTTCAGGTCCGTAGAGTAACGTACTTTTGACCATTGTGTTGTAGATGTTATGTTTCCTTTTCTTCTCAATGTCCGCACTCCAAAATATACCATTCATACATCCTATTACTTTCCTGGTTTGAGTTATTCAGTTCCTAATTTCGCTGTTGTCGCCTCCAGTCGAGTCAAATATCACGCCTAGGTAAGTATACTCAGAGCATACACTCACTTCTTCACCATTTTCCAATTTGATGTTTGCTGTGCAGTTCGTTCCTATTGGAAGGTATTTTGTCTTCTCCGTATTCATCTCGAGTCCCAAAATTTCATACTCTTCTCGGAGTTTCCTTGTCATATATTTCAGGTCATCCCTGTCGCTAGCAAGAATGACTTGATCGTCCGCGAACTGGAGGGTGTACAATGAGATGTCACCAAGTTAGATTCCCATTGGCCCATATTTCCTCTTCCAGTTTTTCAATGCTTTCGAGATATACATCTTGAAAAGCGTGGGTGAGACACAACATCCCTGACGCAATCCTTTATTAACAGAAAACTGTCTTGATAATCTTTTCCCAAACTTTGTTTGTGATTTGGAGTTACTGTACAAGATTTTTAGTGCAGTAATTAAAGTCTTGCTGACATTGGTCTCTTGTAAAGTTTCCCAGAGCATTTTCAGGGGTATGCTATCATATGCCTTCCTCAGGTCTATAAACATTAGATGTGTCTCTTGATTGATGTTCACGTTTTTCTCTATTATTTGTTTGAGACAGAAAATATACCTTCCAGCTCTGTAACCCGATTGTTCTTCCTCTTCTTTTTCCGCGTATTCTTCCTCGATAAGGTCTCGCAAAATTCTGCCATATAATCGACTGAATGTGCTGGTCACAGATATTCCCCTGTAGTTTGAGGAATCATTCTTATTCCCTTTTTTAAATATGGATGAAATATATGCTTTCTTCCATTCCTCGGGTACTGGGTGCCCGTATAAACATCTATTGAAGAGCAGGGAGATAGCTTGGATTAGTTTTCGTGTTCCATTTTTGATGAGCTCCGAGGGTATCCCTCCTGGACCAGGAGATTTTTCCATTTTTCAACTTCTGTGCAGCTCTTTTTACAGTTTCGATGTCTACTGTGATTGTTTCTCCTTCGATGTTCACTTCTGTTGTTGTTGTTGATGATGTCTCGATATACTCTTGTCTGGTTTCTGTCAGTAGCTGTTCGTAGTGTGACACCCAACTATCTATCGAGATTGCGTCAACAAGTGCTGTGTTGGGACTAGGCTTCTTAAGTTGGCTGATGAACTTTCATGTTTCTTCTGTTTTACGTCCTCCCAGATATGAATCAATTTCCTGATACTTCCTATCCCATACACCCCTCTTTGCTGCGTTGTTCTTCTCATCTCAAGGTAGGCGTCTCTGTCTTCTTGGTTTTTAGTCTGACAGCTGTTCGTCTAGTTTCTCTTGAAATCTTTGTTTTATACCTTCGTCTTGCATATTTTCAGGTTCCACTTCTTAAAGTCTTCCTCTACAGTTGTTCTACAGGGCTGGTTTGTTGTTTGGGTATGCAAAGTTTGCTGTCTATCATGATGACAAGGAAAGTATATCTTTGCTCGGACAAAGTAGTGGTCTGAGTTACACAAGATTCCTCTATACACTCTGACATCATAAACTTGGAGAAAAGTCCGCTGATGTGTTATGACATAATCAATAATGGACTTGAGGTCTCTTGCGTGCTGGATCCAGGTAAACTTATGGATAGGTTTATGTTTGAAGAATCCGTTAGTGATCCTCAAGTCATGGGTCCGACAGCAGTCTATTAGTCTTTCTCCGTTATCATTGCATCGGTCTTCCCCAAACGGTCCAACAATAGGATCGTTCGTACGGATGCCAGTCCTTCCATTGAAATCTCCCAGCAGAATAAGTTTCCTGTTACCTCCAACACCCTGTATGACAGAAATCAGTTTGTTGTAGAATTCTTCTTTTCTTGAGAATGACTCGTCATCAGATAAAGCATCACCCCAGTGATTGTGAGGTCCCTCTGCAAGATATTCACATTTAAGCGAATAAGGTTTTCATCAATAGCTTCCCAGTACTTCGCCTTACTCAAATGCCTCCATGAATCATCAATGACACTCCTCTTTTTGCTCTCTCATGCTTGGGGACTCCGCTAAAGATATGTATATAATTTCCAATCTTTTCTGTTCCATGTCCTTTCTTTTTGGTTTCTGTTAGGGCCACCACATCAACGCCGTGGTTTTCCACTGCGACTGCGATCTAATCAGCCTTTCCACTTATTCCCTGTGTATTCCATGTTCCAAAACTTGTTGTCCTTTTTCCGCGCTTAAGTCGTTTCCTGTAATATCCGTCCATTCCGAGGCTTCGATTTGGCTTTTTGGTAAGTTTAGAAATTTTCCGGGTGACAGGGAACCAGCCTGACTACCCAACCCCCACCCAGGAGGACCAGAGACTCTTCAGTCGGGGTTTCCATACCTTAGCTGGTGGGTTTCAGTTATTTATAGGGCGCCGAAATTTCGCCCTTTTACCCTCTCTAGTTTGCATTCCATATACCCAGGGAGCCCGCGACACATGTCTTCGAGGACGTTAGAGTTGGCAGAGCTGAATCCGATTCTTCGAACCTCCGACTTTTTCGTCGAGAACCAGCAGGCTTTCCTCCAAGTTTTGTTGCTACACTGCTACCAGCCTACAGTGTAACCTCGGAGATCTTATACCAACCTTTGCCCCTCAGCTAAATCATACGATTTAAAAATATTCTAGACAGGAATGAATGATGGATGTGATAGCCCCAACAATACCAATTATTTTGCTAATAACCACCTAAAATGCGATTGCCTACTAACGCCAATATCGGCGTTAATACCTGTCATCAATAGTGTTTATACAAAGTTGGCGTACAACTTCATTTGGCAGTTCTTGCATTGGTATTGTCACGACTGTTTCCATCAGCAATTACCCCCACATGTAATGAACTTTCCGGGTATTTAGAAAAAAGGAATTTGAAAGTATTTCGGTTAAAATTGCGGCACAAAAGGGGGATTTCCTATACGCTCAAAACTAGCCCCAAACGGCCCCAAAGCTGCAAATTCATGCACCACTTCGCCCGGGAATGCAATAATACGACTATCCGTTTCAAGTAATGTTAACCGCGCCCGGTTCTAAAACAAAGCGTGTCGTTTTTCCAATTGGCGGTTGGCAAAGCGCCAGGAAAATCACTACGGACCTCTGGTGCAGCGCGGGAGAGGATGCGGTCGGAATACTTGATGCCATATACTCGGAAATCTGCCAACCCAAACATCTCCTAGATGCACATTTGAATAATCCGATTCCGCGACGTCTTCTGTCTTGTGTTGTTCGTACTGCTGGAGTAATGACGTCACATGTGATTTTTCAAGGAGTTTATTCGGACTAGATTTCGCTTGTGTTGTTTAAATAGCGGAAACTTCACTTTGTTTGTTGATTTGTCTATGTCCATTCTTCTATCCACCTTTTTCCGTGTCAAAACAAGTTTTTAGGAAAATATGTGCTTAACAGATGTTAAATATTTTGGATCTATATTGATTCATTTATTACTTTGAACTAATGAACCAATTTTGAAATTTCATCAAACTCCAAATAGTCAAACTTTTTTTTATGACTGAATAATGAGGACATCACCGATGCCTTTGCGCAATTTTTGGGTCTGTATTCAACCCCTAGCTTTCCTGACGGCCCCACGTTGGGCGCCAATTTGTATACCCTACCTTATTCCAGATTTAAAATAAGAATTTTATCACAAAGACCCCTGGCAAGCTCGTATTAAAAACAAATTTTAATTGAAGTTGGTAAGCGGTCGTCCTGCCACTTGCACTCTAGCTAATAACAGCCACTCGTATCTATAGATTTTATTCACAATAAAATATAAATACCTAACCATATGCCAATCAGACTGAATAATTTGACTAATTGGACAACAAAGAACTTGCCCATCTTAAATTCCTAAAACCTTCGGTTGTCGAAACTGATTTTCAGTTTCTCCAGGTGCATCTTTAACTTCTCCCATCCGAATTTGTCAATTACATTCTTATTGGTTCAAATCGTCTTTCAGTTTAATTTGGTGGTGTTCAAACAAATTGCAAGGAAGCTTAATTAGCGATTTCTACACCTAAAGTATGCTTAGATGGTATAAATAATAATTAGCACCAAACCACTTCCAGTAAAGTGTCAGAAACCAATCAGAATCATATGTATAAAAAAGGTTTCCTGCAATATAACAGAAATATAAGGTGTTATGAGTATGTTCTTCTACTTGACTTATACTAAGAAAAAAATTAAATCAAATTCACATCATGAAAGAATAATGAAATGAAGTTGATTATCCAATTTTACTAGATCTATCACAGAGTAAAGAATTGACGAAACTACTTAAGCGAACATCCGCTCGAGCAAAACAATTCATGCAAATAATCGATTAGAGGAATACATGACCGACTAACTTGCACATCTGAAAAACTTTCAAAGTGCCAGATTGGAGGTTCTTCCTAAAGGTCCACAGATTTTGATCACTGTGTCTTCTCTGAACATGTCAGAGGCAATTTTAGGCAAGCAACTGTTTGACTCAAATAGTTTATAGATGTATGTTGCACTCTCCCGATTCGTAGAACTATCTGTTACCATAGCTCATACTCCTTATTGATCATATTAGGTACAGATGATCAGCGTGGCTGATTTGTGATTATTGAACATTACAGCGCACGGACGATTGAAACCCATAAGCTTCGAAACATGCGCAAGTCTGCTGTTTATGTCCCAGCGATCAGCAAATCCTATTCGGACTTGTTTGATTTTAGAACTGTTATATGGATGTATGTTGCACTGTGCCCGTTCGAAGGACTCTCTGTTACCATAACTCTTACTGATTATTAAAAATATTCGGTACAGAATATCGCCGAATTAATCCATTTAAAGATAGGAAATATGAGCATCGTGATAATTTAAATTCTTTCAGAAACTCAACCACCCAGTATGAGTTTGTGAGTATTGCCGAATTGAAAGAATTGTGACATAAGCAATAAACAGAGGAAATGACCCTGTCGACAAGAGAAGAGTCTTGAAATAATTGTGACTGAATCACAAACTCTAACAAAAAACAGAGGCCTTGTCGACAAGACAAGACTTTTCAAGAGTCTTGAAAGAATTGTAAGTGAATGATAGACCATTAAACAGAGGAAATGGCTCTGTAGACAAGACAAGACAAGATCATAAACTGTAACAAAAATGGAGGAAATGGCAATGTAGATAAGACAACACTCTTCAAGAGTCTCGAAAGAATTGTGAGTGAATCATAGACTGTAAGAAAGAACAGAGGAAATGACCCTGTCGACAAGACGAGACTCTTCAAGAGTCTTGAAAGAATTGTGAGTGAATCATCATAGACAGTAACGAAAAACAGAGCAAATGGCCCTGTCGATAAGACAAGACTCTTCAAGAGTCTTGAAAGAATTGTGACTGAATCACAAACTCTAACAAAAAACAGGGGCCTTGTCGACGAGACAAGACTTTTCAAGAGTCTTGGAAGAATTGTAAGTGAATGATAGACTATAACACAAAACAGAGGAAATGGCTCTGTAGACAAGACAAGACTCTACAAAAGTATTGAAAGAAATGTGAGCGATTGATAGACTGCAACAAAAAACAGAGAAAATGGCCCTATCGACAAAACAAGACTCTTGAAAGAATTAGGAGTGAATCATAGTCTGTAACAAAAAAACAGAGGAAATGGGCCTGTCGGCAAGACAAGACTCTTCAGGATTGATGTTGATTCAAATCATTCCCGTCTTCTTATTTAACACAACAGACATTTATGTATAGCGTAGATCGAGAGATAGTCAACAAATACACGGCGTAATTATCGTTTTCAGCAAATCGCGAATATCCTTCTAGCCGTTGCGAATTCCGAAACCGAAATGGATAATTAGCGGTTTTCCTACCGTAACAGATAACGTTTCGTCACGAGAACACGCTATCCTCAGCCAGCTGAAATAAGCTGCGTTCCCTTTCGCGCTGATTAAAATTCATACATATTGATTTTTCCCAGAGGGTTTTGATTTGTGTTGCTATTAGTATTATTAAATGGGACAGCTGTGAGCTATCGGGGACACATTGAATAAAGCTGAAGAATTCTCATCAAGAACGATAACTTCGATACCATTTTGAGGTAAAGACGCCAGACAGGATATAACTATTTCTTGCAACAGAACACAGTCGAGATGGTACATTGATTACACGCTTAATGGATGGATCAATATAATTCACGATTATAAAATTGATCCAATAAAATATCGATATTATAAGTCAATTTGAAATATTGACTATTTTATTTTATAAGTCAATTTCTCTAGCATTTGTGATAGATCTTCATTGAGCCTTGCCTCTAATTCTTCATCCTCAAACTTTTTCCAGATCAAAATTGCTACTTTTGAATGGGGCAAATGACTTGAGCGTTCAGCTAGAGCATGGTCCTCATAAACATCCACTAAAATACGATGACTTTTGGGAGGTTTTTCCTTTATCCTTACACTATATATTCCTTACACTATATTCCTTACACTATATTCCTTACACTATATTCCTTACACTATATTCCTTACACTATATTCCTTACACTATATTCCTTACACTATATTCCTTACACTATATTCCTTACACTATATTCCTTACACTATATTCCTTACACTATATACACTATATTCCTTACACTATATATTAAAACAGTAATTTCCATGGCAACCAACCATCGATATCGCCATCACGTAGTGCTAACTTCCAGACGCATAGGATCCCGACGGGCGAAGCCCGTCGCCTGGATATTGGTGCGGACCGAAGGTCCGCACTTCCCTCCAGACATTAGTACCGTTCCCGTTCCCGGATGTCCCTCCGTTCCCGAGATACGAGCGGATAAAGTTCGAAAATTTCGGGACTTTTCCCGCGCACTCCATTTGTAAAAAAACAGGCCCCGCCCACCGCGACCTCGAACCGTTTCTGTGGTGTACGTATAGGGGCGATCTGCGAAGTTAAGTACGGAGACCGTCCGAAAATTTTTGGACCGTCGGAAAAAACGGATATATCTCGCGACGGGCAAAGCCCGTCACGAAAATACCCGTTCGGACCGAAGGTCCTATAGACCCGCTACCCGCGAAAGCCCATATATTTCGCGGATGACTTTCCGTCGCGACGAAACGAGCGGATGAAAATTTCCGGATTTTTCCCGCGCTCGCCAAATGGTCACCGCCCTACGCGTATGCCGCGTAGGGATGACCAAACGAGGGTAACCAAGGACGGAATTTGAACGAAAAGTAGATCCCACCTAAAATTATACTCTACTCGTTTTGAAGTAATGAAGTAAAATTCCCCGAAACTCCCTGAAAAGAAAACCTAATGATAAAATTTCAAAATGAAGGTGTTGACAGATGAAACAATAAAAACAAATAAAGGAGTAGTACAAGTAGTTAGTTAGAAAATAGGGAGCTATATGCCACTTCGTGGCTGAAGTTGATCCTCTCTACGATGATATTAAATTATCAGTACTCTTCTAGGAGAATCTCCGTTTCACACTGTTTTGTTGCATAATCCTTCATATTTTCTTCGAAATATTACACGAATATCCTAGATGACTATAGATCCAAGAAGATATATTCTTGAGAATTTCATTTATAACAGTCGACGCAACGGTTGTCGAAAACACGTCCTAGCACGTCTCGCTCATAATCGAAGATTGATTCACGGGACGTGAGTTGTCCGTGCTGAAATTGAACTGAGGAAATTCTATTGCGATTGTTTGCCTATAAATTTAGAGAAGACATGACTCTCATACAGCAGTGACGGTAGGGAAGACGATAGTCTCCCATGGGAAAGTTAAAATGTAAAAGTTGCCGTAGAACAATTCCTGAGATTCATCTCGAATAATCTTTTAATTTTGATTCCTCATGTCAGGTTTCCAAAAAAATTACACGTTCCAACAATATTTTATAGGCTCAAGCTGCTCCAATTTATTTTCCAGATATTTATTCTGGTTATCAGTGATAATCTTGACTATAATTCCGAAATTGATTAAAAAATATGGCTTTTCATCAACTCAGACTAGGCGAGAAGCTTTCTTGAATACCAAAGAGCTCTACCGTAACATCTTGATTGGCTTTTACTGATTGCCTGGCCGAAGTCCACGATTTTCGCACCACTCTTACTATGGGGTAGAAAACGCCTAGTTGGAGGAGGAATTGTCTTCTCGTAATTTAGGGGTCTACTCTGAAATGATCTAAATCCTGAGAAACACTTCATGCTTAGGTAAATTTTGATGAATATTCTTGTACTGTGAAAAACGTCTTTCAACTGTCAACCCAAAATGAATTTGAACCATCTGAGAATAAGGAGTAAAACCAAACGGATATCTAGATTTATAATCCTTGCACGCCATTCAAAAGACCCTTTAAAGTTAAAGGTGCTTCTTTGCACCATCCGGTTTTGCTTTTGAAACTATATACAATTAGGAATTAGATTTCTCCATACACGAAAATGAATTCCTACATTTATGGGGAATATAAAAAGTTTGTACGCTGTAATGTATAAAAGTACTGGTCTTATGGAATATTAAAATGTATAAAGTTTGATTGAGGAATATAATTGTGGTACTTGATAATGGTTTGCTTATATATTTTTGTGCGATTTAATATAATTTATCCGAATGCCGAGCTGGACAAGCGATTATTACACGATTATCGAATAATAATGTGATACTCTGAAATATCCCCATCAATTCTGGCCATTATTATTCAACATCGACAATTATATCGCGCAAATAACCAACGGAAGCCGCCGCACAAGTTATTCGCAATTAGTTCGAAACAAAATTATTATCGGACACGGTTAAACACACTTTGTTATTCGCGAAATCGATAACGCCCCAAAGTTATCTCCCCGAAATATTTCAACGGCGCTTTATAACGCAACATTCGCGCATATATTTAACGAGAAATAATAATTCCAATTGCGATCCAGATAAGATTTCCACATGGCGGGGAGTTTGACAAATGTCCGCCAATTACGTATCTGTAATTGAGCGACTAATTGCCCGATAATACGTCGAGAGAGTAAGTCATTACCGCACCCGAGACTAATTGACTGTCAACCTATTCCCAAATCTGACGCGTAAAATAATTATCGCTTGCCGTGATGGGTATTATTTATTTACGACACGGGACGTGCACAGCTCGGGGTACGATTCATGGGGCTGTGCTTGGACAACTGAAGTTCGTGTTTCCAGATGATCTCGATTGAAATTCCGCCTTTGATTGACGCGCGTTAGTCACGCGAAATGTGTATACAACTGGAAAGTGAAAAACAGATCGGGGAAAAGGTGATTTCGGTGTTTCACATGGGGTAAAGGGATATTCTTTTAAGATAAGGGAGAGTATCGATCGTTAAGCAGTATTTATTCTTCTACATTCCAGCCAACAACATGAGGTACGCAGATTATACAGTTATAATAGCGGAAAATCTCGAAGATCCTCAGTGGCTTGTGAATAAAATAGTTGAATGCAGCCTGAATGCGGCTCTGAATGCTCAGAGCCGCGAAAAAGGAAGTAAATGGGACAGTACAAATACATAACATCACCGCGGATAAATGGAAAGAGTACTTCACAAGTTTGCACCAGAATAACGACCAGCGACCAGAAAGGAGAAAAAATCACCGGCGAGAATATGCACTAAGCTTGGAAGAGGACAAGCGGGTTACAACAGAAGAAGTGATGAACGAAATGAAACATCTCAAAAACGGGAAAACTCCCGGTCCAGACAACATTCCTAATGAACTGTTGAAACAAGGAGGAGTAAGATTGGCCGAACAGCTCACCAAACTCTTCAATGAGATCCTAGGGAGCGCAGTAATACCAGACGAATGGAAACAGAGGATAACAATACCTCTATTCAAAAAGGGAAAAACATCAGATCCAGCAAACTACAGAGGAATATCATTATTGAACACCTCCATGAAACTGTTCACTCGCATACTGGGACAACATATATTGCAACACACCACGTTAAGTGAAGAACAACAGGGTTTCCGCAAAAATCGTTCCACGGTCGACGCTGTATTCGTTGTCAGACAAGTAATGGAGAAAGCCATTGAATATGACAAACCTGCGTACATGTGCTTCATAGACTTGAGTAAGGCATTCGACAGAATACAACTGACGGATGTTATGGACGAACTGAAGCACAGAGGAATACACCCAAACATTGTAGAGACGATCAAACAACTAAACACAGGCAACACTACCACAGTCAAGACAAGAGCAACCACAACCGATAAAGTAAAGATCAACCTAGGGGTGAGACAGGGAGATAGTCTTAGCCCACTGTTATTTAATCTGATAATGGACAGGATAATACATAACGTACGAAAAGTGAACCAAGGATACAGAATGGGGAACGAACTGTTGAAGATCTTGTGTTCTGCAGATGACGCAACAATATTTGCGGATAGCGAAGACGGGCTGCAATGGTTGATGAAGGCATTTCACAGGGAGGCTCTGAAACTCAACATGGTAATATCGATCCCCAAAACTAAGAGCATGGTAATTGCCAGGGAACCCCGCCGATGTAAGCTGGAGATAAATAACAACATCATCGAACAAGTATTCTCCTTTAACTATCTAGGCGTAACGATATCGCCATATGGGAGCTTAAAAGATAGTGTAAGACATCAGATGAATAAGGCAGCCAGAATAGCGGGAGCCCTAAGGAATATCATCTGGAAGAACAACTGCAACAACCAGTAAAGTGAGAATTTACAAAGCGTGCGTCAGACCCGTGATGACATACGCGGCGGAAACAAGAGCAGATACAGCTGAAACTAAAAGAATGCCACGGACAAACGAGATACGAGTTTTGAGGGCAATAACGGGGAACACATTGAGAGACCAGAGAAGGAGCGACGAGATCAGAAGGGAATGCAAGACGGAGGACGTAGTTAGATGGACCCGCGCGGGGAGAAGGTTCTGGAATGAACATGTCTCACGTATGACAGGCGACAGAATAGCAAAAATCGCTAGAAACGGAAGACCAGCATCCAAACGACCCGTAGGAAGACCGCCAAAGAGGTGGAAGGACAGCTGGACCTCAACATCTCAAGAACGAGAGGAGGAAAATGGGTGAAACAAGCTAGCAAGCTTTCGTAAAGAAGAAGAATTCAGCCAAAAATGCGGACTTGCAACAAACATTAAAAAAACAAAATCGTGAAGATCTCAAAGACTTCAACTGAAAATGAATCACTCATTATTGAACAAGTGGGCAGATACTTTTACCTTGGAACAGTAATAAACTCCTCAAATGACAAAGAGATCAGGAAGAGAATAGAAAAGACCAGAGCAGGTTTCAATAAACTGAGAAAAGTTCTTTGTTCGGGAGATCTGCATTTGGAATTGAGGTTTCTACTGATAAGAAGCTGCGTATTCACGACTCTGCTTTATGGAATGGAGCCATATACACTGAATGCAGCGATCATCAAGCGACTTAAATCATGAGATGTTGCTATAGAATCCTTAAGATATCTTGGACGGAGCATGTGACAAACACCGAAGTCATTAGGAGAATGAACAAGAGAATGGATATCCTAGATATCATTAAAATCAGGAAATTGCAGTACCTCGTTCACATTACCCGTAGATTCCGGTATACCATGTTTCAATTGATCACCCAGGGGAAAATTCAGGACAGAAGAAGTACAGAAAGGCGCAGAATATCATTGCTTCGTAACCTTAAGGAATGGTTTTCATGTACTATGAACTATCCCAAGCGTTCAAAGTTGGAATAGCTATGATGATTGCCAACCTCCGATGCGGAGATGGCACATGAAGAAGAAAGGATATTGCCTTTTAGGCAGATACAACAACAACTTTCTTCGTTCAGTCAATAACGATAAAATAGTCGCATACAAATATGCTACAGCTGGAAAAACAAAAAATTTCTAAAATAAATACAAATTACGGGATATCCCTAATTTCATGCAGTGTATATTCATTACTTGGCAAGTTTCATAATATCTATGTAAAAATAAAACTGTTATTTTTAAGGAAAACAACTTTGTAACTTCTATGTTCTATGTTCTATGATCTATGTTCTATGTCTAAGATCTTAACCTAAAAAGTGTCACATGTTTATTTAGTTAGTTGTTAGAAATGTGAATTGAGAAATCCGAAGAAATAGCATTGTTTTTGATTTCTTCCAGAATCATGGCATCAAATCGTCTATTTCTTCAATTATAAAAATAAGAATTGATTACATTCTTATATCTATATTAGAGATCTTGGTATCTACAGGTGACTATTAACAGGGGGATCGAAAACTAATGTCGTTCTGCGCATGTCGATAAATGATTGTCATTTGTCAGTTCAATGTTTATTTCAAGTCGTGTCAAAGACATTTTAAGGTTTTTGTGACCTACAAAAAAGAAAAAGTAAGTGGCGACTAATTCATATTAATGACAAGCAGTGTTCCTATCTAGAACACAGAGTAGACAACGAACCTAACAGACCTAACATAGACGCAAATCCTGTTCGGCTGCTCAGTACAACGACAACACCTCTGTTGACATTTCTAGATTGCCGGATGTCATTTTTAGCTACATCGTTGTATTTACATAAAAGTAATTTTTATTCATAACCCCACCCCGGGAGAATTCATACTCCGTACAGCTTTTAATTCGGAATTTTTTGTACGTCTGGCATCAAGTGGAGTATTAACGAGTGGGAAGCTCGTCCCTGTTTGTTTGAATTTAGATCGCGGAGAAAAAACGATTATATTCGTTATTCGGGCCTTTGTTCGAGATGAGAGGGATGCATATTCATGGGATGTCGATGCCATTCTTTTATATTTCCGGCGGCGAAATACGGGAATGTGGTGAAAATTTTATTATCTCCGTTTTCGGCAAGATGCAGTTCTTATGCTGTCATAGAATATCAGTGTACTGGGTGTTTAGCTCTATGACAAACTATTGCAGTTGATAGCAGTGCTTATTCTAAATCAAGGGTTTTCCACTAAGAGGTTTCATTTAGTGTGTTCCACTAGGCGACCACGACGCCCAAAACGCTCGTGTCGTTCTGTCACTTGCGGACGTTAAAATGTCATCAATGACCTAATTTATTTCGACCGTGACAAGCCCGCGGAGACGCATGTTTTGACGTGAGTCAAAGGGTTTGATTACACATTTTCCATCATGGCGACGCAATCAACTCTGGTTTGCTCAGAGGGGGACCTTTTCAATTGTGTCTACAGAGGATAAAAGACGTTCACAAGAGAGCAAAGAATGATTATTATATATATTATTTTTTCATTATTTTCCCGTTTCATCCATTGTTTTGTAAATAAACCATTCTCATTCATCTTTCATCGCTATTCGCTCACAACACCCGTTCAACTTGCAACAAAAACATTCGCGGGCTTGTCAAGAGCTAGTGGAACGCGAAAGATCGTGAACGCGTGCGTGAGCGTTGTAGTCGTCTAGTGGAACGCACGGATTATGAATAAGCCTGCTATCTGGGCAGCTGTCACTTTTGAAGCTGTCATCTTTTGACAAGTAAAACTAAGCTATTACTAAAAATGGATACATATTCAACAACGCATTGAAATTGTTGAAATTCACTACAAAAGATGGTGAAAAATTTGCAGTCACAGTTCGCAAAACTAAAGCACTTTTGGGTCGTCATGAAACATCATCTCGGCCGGAAATAGTGAAACTGGTGGAGAAATTTGAGCTGTTGGGACAAGTAAGTGATGTGATGAATCGAAACCATGTGAGTTCCTCAAAAACAACTAAGAATATTGCTGCTGTAGCGTGTAGTGTTGCCGTAAACCTAGGTTTGTCGATTTCCCGTCGGCATTCCACAAACGACATCACATCGTATTTTCATAAAGCCTTAGATCTTAAGGCTTTTAAAGTTCAGTTAACACAAGAACTTAAGCCAGTCGATCACCAGCAACGTCGTATATTCGTTGATTTGGTACTACAAATTCATCAAAATCATCCGGAGTTCCATAGAAAAATCAACTTCAGTGAAGAGGCTCATTTTTACTTCGGAGGCTACATCAGTAAGCAGAATTGTCGCATTTGATACTCGGAAAATCCAAGAATGATTGTTGAAAAGCCTCTCCATCCTCAACGTGTTACTGGTTGGTGCGGGTTTTGGGCTGGCGGTGTGATTGGACCTTACTTATTCGAAAATGAGGCTAGTGCAACTGTTATGGTGAATGGTTGTTGTTATTTATGACGAGCAGGCGTCTCTCCACCCTACCACTGCATTCGCACGAACTATTGTGGTTCACCCCTCATTTATATCTCCCTGACGAGATCCAGTTTTTGGATAAAACCGATAATTTTGTTCAGGGGTAATGTTTTCAGTTCGCTGTGGGCTATAAAGCCTGGCCAAAGGCCTCGAATCTGATGCGACTCACCGCTGGGCACTCTGAGACGATGTGCATGGCTGTTTCATTGTCCTCAAGAAACAGCCTGCATTCATCGTCTTTAGCCAGACCGATTTTGTGCAAATGCGCTTTCAGTCTGCAGTGACCTGTCATAATTCCGACAACTGTTCTTAGTTTGGCCCTATCCAGACCTAGCGCTAGGTACGCTATCTTTTTGTTCGAAGCTGTTCCTTGGAACAGCTTCGAATGTTTCAGGCCAGAATGGCTCCGCCAGAAAGACTCTAGCCTTGAGTTATTTCTGCCTGTTATCGCCTCAGTAGCGTCATGTGGTATTCCCAGGAATGGTTCCGGTCTTACCAGAGGCAGCGCAGCTCCGGCAAACGCTAGCCGATCTGCCTCCTCGTTACCTAAATAGATTGAGTGGCTCGGTATCCAAACCAGAGTGACTCCGTTATACATACCGAGCCTGTTTAAAGCCGTGCGGCAACTCCAGACTGTTCTTGAGGTACAAGAGCTAGATTCCAAAGCTTTTAGTACTGACCGACTATCAGTAAATATTTTGATTTGACCGTGGTTGATTTGCCGTTTTATCAGCAGTTCTGCCGCGGTCTCAATGGCAAATAGTTCTGTCTGGAATATGGTTGCGTTTTGACCGAGACTCAATGAGATGTTAATTCTCGGTTTGCTCCCATAGACTCCCGCTTCTGTTCCGTTCGTTGTTCGTGAGCCGTCTGTGAACAAGCCAAGGTCGGTTCTCAATAGAACCTCAGCATGCTGGGTCCATTCGTCCCGGCTGGGGACGATTACATTAAAATTGCGTTCTTGGCTCGTGACTTTTGACATTAGATCCGACGGCATCGATAGGATACTGTTCGTCCAGCAGTCCTGAGCCTCCCATCACTATTGCCTCTGGCCTATCAATTGCCAGTTGATATAATTTGTAAATGGTCCGTTCCGCCTCCCTCTGCACGAGTAGGTGCAGGGGTGGTAGATTTAATAAGACCTCCATGGCTGCCGTGGATGTGGTGCGAAAGGCACCTGTAATTGCAAGGCAAGCTTGTCTCTGTAGTTGGGTGAGCTTTTGTTCGCCAACCGCTTGTTGGCCTGTCTTCCACTATGCTACAGCGCCATACACTATCCATGCTCTAATTACCATAGTGTATAGCCAGTACATCTGCCTGGGCTTTAGGCCCCAGGTTTTACCACAGATTCGCTTGCAAGTCCAGAAACATATTCTGTCTTTATGACACACTTTATCTAGGTGTGCACTCCAGCTGAGGGTCTTGTCCAGGACTATTCCCAGGTATTTGGCCTCAAATGAAAATTATATTATTTCACCACGGATAGTCGGTGGTTCTAAACCATTCAACTTTTTAGTGCATGGTACTATAACTACCTTTTGCGGGTTAAGAGACATGTCTTCCCTTATACACCATTTGTCAATAGTGTTCAGTATCTCTTGAAGGACGGCCGATATCGTCACCTCCGATTTACCTTTCACTATGATTGCCAGGTCATCAGCAAATGCTTGAACGTCGACTCCCCACAGCGAAATGATCGCTAGCAGGCCATCAACAAGAAGGGTCCACAGTAAGGGTGAGAGAATACCTCCCTGCGGACAGCCCTTCGCAGCCTTGAACTCGAAGACCTCATCCTGGTATGAGGTCGTTATTGTTCTGCCGCATAGCATTGCCTGTATCCATCTACAAATTAGCGAGTCGATTCCTCGGAGGCTACATCAGTAAGCAGAATTGTCGCATTTGAAACTCGGAAAATCCGAGAATGATTGTTGAAAAGCCTCTCCATCCTCAACGTGTTACTGGTTGGTGCGGGTTTTGGGTTGGCGGTGTGATTGGACCTTACTTATTCGAAAATGAGGCTAGTGCAATTGTTATGGTGAATGGATTGCGCTACCAAACTACTATTGATGATATTGATGTGATCGACGTTTATTTTCAACAAGAAATGTTTGCTGGTGTTATTTCTCGAAGAGGAAATCACAATTGGCCACCGAGATCTTGTGAACACCTTTATACTTTTTCTTCTTTGGGGTAACAAGGATGATAAGGTCTATGTCAATGCTCCACAATCGATTCAAGACCTCAAAGATGGAATTCGTGAGGTTATTTAGGACATACAGCAAATATACGAATTGTTCATGGAATTATAAAAAATTCTAATTAAGCATCGGCTAAATGATTCCACATGAAACCGAATTAATTAAACAATTAATGAAGATTTATCGGAAGTTTTTATCATCTTCCGGATTTTTTAATCAATGTCAAATATATTCCGTTTTTAGGCGATATTGTTTCTTCCCCAAATGAGAATGCAAATACCTCTAAGGCGAAAGCGTGCAAGGAAACAGGTTCCCCCTGGAATACATGGGGGCCAGGTCGACGATATTAGCATCCGTTCCCTGCTAGATTTCCGGGTCAATCTTTTTACGCATAATTCCGCACGGACGGGATCTGGTTCGGCCACAATATCCGTTCGATTCGATATAAAATCGGGAACGTAGCAATGAAAAGGCTTTACGATGGCATTTCGGGTTATCTTACCTGATTCTATCCTGTGAAACGGACGTTCGTTTGAGCGGACTTATTATCGGTGCCCGGAATCGACGTTACAATCGGGAATTTCGGATCCGGGTCGCACGGGATCCGGAAAATCCGCAAATGGACCGATTCTTTTTTCTTCCCAAATTTCCCGGATTGTCTGACGGAATTTCCGGAATTAACGATGAACGCGAAGCTTTGCACTCTGAAGCGTGTACATTGAATCCGATGAATTTTTCAGAAGAAATGAATATTTTGTATCGACTAATCTGGAACTCGTATTTTGCAATGTATTGATATTTAGTTAGCGTTGGCCGGAACATGAATGGAAAAATATTGGTACACGGACAAAAACTTCTTGAGAGTTTCACAGTAAAGTTTTGCGCCAAAGAAAACTAGAGCTGCGCAATAAAAATTGGAGAAAATAATTTCGCCCGAAATTGTGAAGACTATTTATTATCGGGGGACCAGAAAGTAATTTAATTTCTGCGCATGTCGATATTTGATTGACAAAAATGGCAGTGGCTCTCTCCAAATGAATCACCGCGAAGTACTGCAAAGCCGGGTTTACATCCCAAAAAGGCCCTTCTTTGTGTTTGAAAGTATCCGACGTTTGTCAACAGACAAGACGACTAGCCACGAGTCGTTAAGGCAACCACGAGACCTTAAGATAGCCACGAGTCCTTAAGGTAGCCACGAGTCATTAAGATAGCCACGAGTCGTTAAGTTGGCCACGGGTTCTTAAGATAGCCACGAGTCGTTTAAGGAAGCCACGAGTCTAACCAACTCGCTAACTAACCTACAGAACTGAACTGAACTGAGACGGAACTTAAACTGAACGGAGATGGAACTGAGACGTAACTGAAACTGAACTGAGACGGAACTGAAACTAACTATCTAACTAACTCACCAACTGATTGAAACAAATTAGAGAAATTACTATGTTTTACTACCAAAAAATATATATTACACATTTTCTTGTGACCCGAGTTTCGGGAAATGAACCATTCCATCATCAGACAACTGAAGACCTCACAGTGGTACAGAGGTATTTAAACAAAAGTGATAAATATTTTGAATATTTCAATAGACTCTAGGTAACACCTGTTACAGAGGTACAGAGTGGTACAGAGGTTTACAAGCAGAACGTGATACAAACCGGGTTAAAAAAAAGGCCTTCTAACAGATATCGGAATATCGGCAATCGACAAAGAAGGTTGTTAAACAGATGGTACCGATTTAAATATCTCAAATACTTTTTGGGGTTACATAGCTCCGTACAGTCATTCATTATTTTTACATTATTTTGTTGTATATACCAAATATTTGGGTTTACAAAGCTCCATACAGTCATTCATTTTTTTTTGCATTATTTTTATTGTGAACGAATTTGAAAATTTCAATAATCAAATAATCAAATTCGTTCACAATAAAAATAATGTAAAAAATAATGAATGACTGTATGGAGCTTTGCAAATCCAAATATTTAAGATATACAACAAAATAATATGAAAATAATGAATGACTGTACGGAGCTATGTAACCCCAAAAACTATTTGAAATATTTGAATGGGTACCATCTGTTTAACAACCTTCTTTGTCGATTGCCGACATTCCGATATCTGTTAGAATGCCCCTCTTTTTTAACCCGGTTTTTATCACGTTCCGATTGTAAACCTCTGTAACACTATTAGGTGTTACCGAGAATCTGTTGAAATATTCAAAATATTTATCACTTTTGTTTAAATATCACTGTACCACTGTTAGGTCTTCAGTTGTCTGATGGATGGATTAAATCTAAAATTACTTTCCATAAGCGATACGAAAAGAAATTCAAGAACTTGTGTTCTGTCTATACATGCTAACAACAATGATCATGTTATAAATTACTCAGGCACAAAACTGTTATTTAAAGAATCCCACTACAATAAGAGACTTTTCTTGGAAATGTTATCTATAGCAACAACTGATAATACAATAAATTTAAAACAAGATACAAACAACTTAAATACAATCTATTCTTATTTAATCGAGCAATCAAAGAGATCACATCCACCACTTCGTGGCTTAACGACACAAGATGTGATCGGAGAAGAGTAAAAATGTCAATTCTATGAAACTGACACTTCAATGGTCATTTTCGGTGAATATGACATCGATGTCAAAATCATTTAAATTAAGAAGTAATTTTTAGCTAGAGTGAATGAAGTTGTGGAGAGAAAAAAATTTGATATGGAGAACTTTATCGGTGATTCAAGGTGTAGGAAAGTTGAATTCATTTGTCTTAGTGAGAGTGAGACTAAACTTAATGGAACATTTTATCTGTCTATATTATTTGAACAACAACCAATCACGCTATATGTATGTTAGTCCGGTAGCTTTAGTCTTTCGTTATATTAATGTTAATTTCTTTTAATTGCAGATCCTTGACAAAGGTCATAAAGTTTACCGAAAGCTTGAATGATATAAAAGTGTTTTACTAATCCTTCAAGACCAAAGATCCTAAAACCTTTTTCAAGCTTTCTCATGTTCTACTCTCTTGATTCCATTCTTTCAATTAGACCATCTCATCAGCCCTCGATTGTCTCTTATCTACCACATGTCTTCCCTATCTTTTATATTCACAATCGAAATAATAAACCAAAATTGAATCGCTAGCAGAATACGATTCCCACTTCGTTGACAGTCATATCCATATCGATATCAAGAGTTCACTCGCAGATACGACGACGCTCCGTCTCAATTGGCAACTGGTCTTTTCAGCGAGCACTCTATAGAGAATAGAGACGCCTCCAATATACTACTCCAAACACGCAAGGAACCAATGTTCGGTTCCGAGAAGCGTGAAATTTGGATCTCATTCGCCATGTGTTTTTTGTGTTTTCCAATCATTCGCATGGGGAATTTAATATCGGCGTAATAAGAAGGGAGACTTCATGACTGTGGAAACGATGCAGGGTACTTTTCTTCTTCTTGTATGAGAAATTGCTGGGATAAGGTTGATAACTGAATCATTCGATTTTCTCTAGTTTCGAATTTTAGGTGCGCTTAGAATTTCGAAGTTGAACATATGTCATACTGTTACAAGTAATGAATAAATTGGTTGATAGTTTTGAAAATTATATTGTTACAGAACAATATTCAACACCACAACAATATTACAAAATCATTAAACTTTACCATTATTGTGGAAAAAATAAAAAGCAAGGATTTCAAGAGGATAAAGAAGGATTTTGTGCTGAATAATTTTGATGGTAAGAGTGTTTCAGTGAATTTATGGTTTGAAAAATTCGAGACAGAATGCACGCGTTGTGAAGTAGAAGAAGATAGAGACAAGATTTTGATTTTACGGTTGTTTCTGGATGGAATAGCGAAAAAATGGTTTAATTCTAAATTGATTATATTGGGTTCAGACAAAAGTTTTCAAATATGGAAAGATAACCTCTTCATTTAGGTACATAGGAGGAAGTTTAGTTGAATACGCTTTTAGGAAAGAAAATTTGTTGTTGAATCTCCGAAATAATTTTCCAACTGACATATTATTTGATTTAATTGTGACAAGTTTGCCAAATATTTTACAAGATAGAATTGATCGATAAAATGTAACAACTTTCGAGAAATTATTGGGTGAGTTGCGAAAGCTAGAAAGTTCAAAAATATGACAACGATCGAAATAAAGAAAACCATAGAATGAATAAATCTGCCGAACAAATTCCTTCCTATTCACAAACAAATAGAAAACCAGTTAAGAAGGAACCATGCTCAATTTGTGACAAGAATGGTTTTTCAGATAGATTTCATCCGGAGACTTTATGTCGGCTAAGGAATAAATCCAATAATTTTGAACAAAAGAACGTACCCGGTAACATAAGAACGGTAAACAATGTTGGGGTACAGGATGAATTAAATCAGGCCAAAAAATTCAAAAAATTCAAACCAAAAAAAACTAAGACTGCTGCCATTGATAAAATTGAAGGTGTTTATAAATAATAATGAGTTATGTGGAATTTACGATTCGGGCTCAAATGTTAGTCTTCTGAATTCCAAAGTAGCAGAAAAGTTATGTCTACGCATTCAAGATAATAGAAACACATTCAAAACAGTCAGTGACACGGCAAAATAATTACAAAAATGAGAATCAATAATATCAAAAAAGAAGTTGTACTTTTTGTGGTTAATGAGAAAAATTTCGAGTATGATATTCTACTCGGACTAGATTCTATTTCCAATTTTCAATTAAAACAAGATTTTGATTTGAATATTTATCAAAGATTAGATATGAATGAAGAGAGAAAGATCGATTGTGTCCATAATAATAATAATAATAATAATAATAATAATAAATAAAATTCAATTGGTCATTGACTTGTCAGGAAGCTTTTAATAAGGTTAAGGGCATTCTTTGTTCTGAGCCAATTCTTGCAATTTTCGACCCAAGTGCCTATACTACTATATATACTGATGCCAGTATTCAAGGAGTAGGAGCTGTTCTTAAACAAAAACAGATTAATGGTGAAATGAAACCCGTAGCTTATTTTTCTAAAAAGTTAAATGAATATCAAAAGAACAAGAAAGCAATATTCCTGGAATGTCTGGCAATTAAAGAGGCAATTAAATTTTGGAAATATTGGCTAATAGGACATAAATTTATTGTTGTTACTGACCATAAGCCTTTAGAAGGGAAAGAATTTCGTACAAGACCAGATGAAGAGCTGGGCGACATGATGAATTTTCTATCACAATTCGATTTTGAGATTAGACATGAACCAGGAAAAGGAAATGTAGAAGCAGATTGCCTTTCTAGAAACCCAATTCTGGAAGAAACGGAGAATATGGATGAATGTATAAGAAAAGTTAATTTCCTGGAATTAAACGAAATAAAAAACGAAAAGAAGACTAGGGCATGGACGAAAATAGCCGATGAATGTATTGAAGAATACAATAGAACAGACCATTCTACAACTGGATATAGCCCAGAATATTTACTTTGTGGCAGAACTGATCCCATTGCTCCAGAAGAACTTATTGAAGATAGAAATTTACCAAAAGATAAGGAAATAGCATATAAAAACTCTTTACACTATCATGAATACAATAAAAGATTGATCGACAAGAATAGGAAACATTATGATTTTAAAATTGGAGACTATGTTTACGTTGAAAATAAATCAAAATTGAATAGAAAAAAACTTGATGAAATAAGAATAGGACCTTTTCCAATAGTGAAAAAAATTTCTAACACTATATACGAGATAGATATTGGAAATAAAATAAAGGACAATAACTATTTTCATGTAACTAAGTTGCTCCCATGTGAACACGCAAACATGTAATGAGGGGTGCATATTTTGTGTGGGCGAAAGTAAAAATAAAACTGTTATTTTTAGGGAAAATAACTTTGTAATTTCTATGTTCTATGTCTAAGATTTTAACCTAAAAGTGTCACATGTCTATTTAGTTAGTTGTTAGAAATGTGAATCGAGAAACCCGAAGTAATAGCATTGTTTTTGATTTCTTCCAGGTTAGTAAGCTATTTTTTTTATTTATTTCTTTGTATGTTAATATTTTATTTTGTGTATGTTATTCTGTTATATATTAAACTAAAGAAAATAAAATCTTCCAGAGTCATGACATCAAATCGTCTATTTCTTCAATTATAAAAATAAGAATTGATTACATTCCTATAAGTACTTGTGGCGCCACCTGTGTATCAGAACGGAAAATTATCAGCTGACCTACCTTTTCTTTCTCTATGATTCTTTCCACTTCCGAATCGGTCGCAGAGAAGCCAGCATGTCTCATTTTGAAAAGCACTAAACCCCAATGAAGAACGGTCTCATATTCGAGTCCATATTATTCTCTGAAATTTAATAGTCGAAAGACACCACTACATCTCATCATTTTTACGGTCCCGCGAGCAGCATAGCCGGCATTCCGCCAGTATCTTCAGCCAGCCGGTTTTCCATTCTGCAACTTCCAATAAATCCGGAATTGCCCCATTTCCCCGGCAACGTCGTGAAGTGACATTGATCAGTAGAGTTGAATGGTGTTTTGTTAGACCAAATGACTCCATAAAGTTGAAGGCATTGCTTCATCCATTATGCAGGCTGAAATATCGCCTTACAGGAGCTTTATGAGGGCTTCCAGCAGATTTATTGAAAGTATTTATCTTTCAGTTTATTTAACGTATGCAAGGGAAGAGTTCTTCGGAGGGATAGGTAGGCCTCGTATGGAAAACGGGCCGTCAGGACTGGATCAGGGGCAGAGCAAATGAAAAGCCAAAGTTCCAGGAAAATTCCAACATTTCATCTTTATGAATTCCAAATTGTATTAGGCGTAGGAGTCAATTTGAGTGCTTCAAATTACAGGACCAATATACATTATTTGTAACTAAACTAAATAACTAAATATTAGCCTCTTTTTGCAATTTGAGGTGAAATGGCCAGCCATGAGTGTGGATAGCTCAGAGGGAGAGCATCGGGCTCGGTAGGTTCGGGTTCGAATCCTGTTCAGGTGGAAAAGAAATTTTCTAGTTGGACGGGTATCTGCCACCATTTCGCTGTTGGGTCGAAAATCAACAGTGCTGTGACCTACAGTGGCGCAAGATCGCAGTAACAAAGTCTACCCAGAACACAACTGAATTCCTAACTCGCACAATGCTTCTGGGGAATCTAGGAGTATCAGGATAATAATAAATACCAGAAGATCATACCTGGCATTGTATGCTTTTTGAGTTTAGCAAGTAAAGCAACAGTTGCAATCAAAAACGTTTGCGATGTTTATCCAAGTGCATTAGACGTTAGTGAATGCCAAAGATGGTTCTCTAGGTTAAGATCCGGTAATTTTGATCTCTCCGAGTCCATGATTAGGAAGACCAACAACCTTCTAAGGGCAGAAGTGGTACCAAATCCATGTCAGACAATCGAGGAACTCTCAAACGCCCTTAACTAATATTTTAAGAAGTATAATGATAAAGTGTGCCAAAATACAATAGTTTTATCAATCCTAGACTCAATAAAATTTAAATAAAGATGACACATCGAATAATTAAGGAAAAGGCGAACCGGATCCCTCAAACACTACGAATCATTTATATAATTCTTAATTCTGTTTAAATTCTTCAAACATAGTAATTACGAAGAGATATGTCAACCTACTTCTTAATTTCTGACTCTACTTCAATTAGACAATTTCAACCTGAATAATATAACAAAATTTTTAAATACTTCTTACTTACTTCAGCTCTTTGTGGAGCCACATGTGTTAATTTCGACGTCGGCGTTTTTCTCTGAAAATTTCCGTTCCTAAACCCATCTGAAGGAATATGTTTACGTTTCGTACTCTTATAAACTTCTTAATCTGTTAACATAAATAGAGGTTAATACTTGATAGAAGGTATATAAAATTATTTAAATATTTTAATATTAACCTTCTACATATTTGATTTCAAAAAAATTTATTTAATAATTATAACTTCAGGAATTGAATTAAAATTAATGTCGTAGTTATATCCAATGACATATAAAATAAACATTCATTATAAGACATCCAAATGATATAACAAAATCCAATAAATAAAAATTGTTAACCAAAATCTTATAAATTAAATATTTTGAATAGACGAAATTTTGTTTCTGCTGATCAATCTTATGAAAACAAATATCTTTCAAAAATGTTTAACATAATCTTAAGAATTCCATCATTAATCTATCTTACTTAGAATATTCAATATTAGTGGATATCTAACTAAGTTACTTTCTATAAAAACTCAAGATATGTAAAAACATTATTGAAAAACAAGTTTTAAGAGAGACTTTGCTTCGTCAGTATTCAAATAATTCATATTCAATAAAATAGAACATCAATCAACAACAAATATTTACTCACTCTTCAACAATTTAGAAAACTTCTGGTGAATGAATACTGAAAAATTTAAATGTAGTGCAAGGTTAACCATAAATAAATAATTCTGTGGTTTACCCTTGATCTAAAAGATCGAAATTCTTAAGATTATGTTAAACATTTTCGAAAGATATTTGTTTTCATAAGATTGATCAGCAGAAACCAAAATTTTGTCTATTCAAAATATTTAATTTATAGGATTTTGATTAACAATTTTTATTTATTGGATTTTGTTATATCATTTGGAAGTCTTATAATGAATGTTTATTTTATATGTCATTTGATATAAGTGGTATCTATAAGACATTATTTTTAACTTTATTCCTGAAGTTATAATTATTAAATATAATTTTTTGGAATTAAATATGTAGAAGGCTCATACTAAAATATTTAAATAATTCTTAATCTGTAGTTTGTTATTATAATATATAGGCCAGAGTAAAAGTATATTCTTTCATGAAGCCGCCGTTCGTGCGTACTTCGAAAGCGAATTCCTAAGTTTAACATTAACTGGTCTGGAGATTTGAATAAACAAATTAATTCAGGGGCATTGAACCTCGCCTTGAATTTGCTATTGTCCACTGAATTAATCCCTGTATCATTAGCGCCCTTCCATGAATTCTAAACCTTGTTGGTTTACCACAATACAAAAGATGCAAATTTCTTTTGCTCTTTTGTTGAAATTTTGTATATAATGTTAGGATTATAGCCATTATCGGATGCAATCTATTCAATAATATTATTAATTGTTATATTAATAGTACTTAATATTCCTATCTTCATTTTTCAACAAACTATATCAAGTAGGACTAATAAACTTATGCTCAATTAAAAACCTGTTGAAACTTCAACGAAACACTGTTGGATGGTAAAATTTATCTTCATAAAAATTAAAAAATCAGCATGATAAAGTCACCTCCACCATGGTTGGCAAAACAAAGTGAAACAGAAAAATCCAGAGTCCCGCCCTGTCCCGGGATCCACACATGTGTGGCGTGTGCCATTAATTATGCATAAACAGCTCCCACGGTGAACGTTTCCGCAGCTTTACGTAATAGTCCATGAGTCTTTTAACCAGCCCGACTCCATCCCTAACGTCGCGACGCGCTGAAGTCCGATAGTTCGCAGCGAATCCGCTAATTTATTCGTTCGGTCCTCAGGGAACTCCCCGAGTGGGAAAAGAACCCCGTTTGACCCAGTTTCCGCTTTACGACCGTTCCTTTGCCCTTTGGATAACCTGTAGCGTTGTTTTGAGCTATTTAAATATTTGCGAGGAAACGGCCGAGGATCTGCGTGTTGAGAAATGAATTAATCAATTTTTACGAGCGCTTCCTCATATCTTGGACGCAATGCCTGTTTTTTAAAGAAATTGAGTAAAATGTGGTCTTGAATGGTCGTGTTCAATTATAACAAACAAGTCGCTAACAAATATTAAACCTCTTTTACTATAATATGTTTCCATTTTAAAGGTAGCTTTATGATGCATCTCTCATAAAAGTCTTGGTTCTTATTGGCGGAAACCTCTAGTAATCGATTTTCACCATATTTTTTTGAAGCAGATCCAGGAAGTTTTGTGATGCGTGAACAAGATGGTAATCACTTGGTGCCATTCCGGATGGTGGATGCGTTAAAACTTCCTAACGAATCTCCCGGAGTTACTGGCGAGTTACTACAGACGAATGTACCCTGGCGTTGTTCTCATGGTTAATTTTGGCCGTTTTTTAGTCAATCGCTTCGAACGCTTCAGTTAGTGACACTAGAGATACGAATTTAATAGTTGGCCATATAGAAGCAACTCACAATAAATTATTCCTTTTCAGTCTCACCAAATGCACAGCAGAACTTTCCTGAACGTTGGTTCTTGTTTGAGCTACATCACGATCATGTTCGTACTATATTGTTGTATAAGACTCATTTCTCATCCCCAATCAACGTCCGTTTAAGAAATGGGTCGATTTCATACCAAGGCTTCGCAGATGGAAATTCGTTCCATCATGTGGTTTGCTGATAATTGGTGTGGTACCCAAATATCAACCTTTTTTTAAAATCCAGTTTTGTGCAAATGGTTTGAAACTGTTTAAAATAAATTAATTCGGCTAATCTGTACCATAAACAATTTTTGATCAATTCATTTTACCATGAATATGCTAATTTTTGAGCATACGGCAAATTATGGTCTGACTTGAGCATGAGGAAAGTTTATTCATGGCAAGCTCTTGTCCAAACTGGAGTATATCGGCATAAGAGGTCCAGCATTGGAACTGCTGAGAACTTATCTACATAATATATATCACATTGTAGATCTAGATGGAAAGAGCTCTTCCAAGAGAAGAATCAATTCAGGCGTGCCTCAGGGGTCTGTGCTTGGACCAATTTTATTCTTGATATATATTGACAATATGGTATGAAATGTTGCCGCAGATGGAAGGACAATGTTCGCTGATGATACATCATTTCTAAATAGGGCAAAAAATGGGATAGTTCTCCAGGAAAAAGTTGAAACATCTATTCAGGGCGCTATTGACTGGTTCAACAGCAATGACATGAAAGTTAATCCGGAAAAAAAGCAGAGGCTACTTATTACAACAAAACGCCATAATATAGAGATCCTTTCCCTACTTGGTGTATCAATCAGTGGAAATCTAACTTGGACGCAGCATGTTAATGGATTGTGTAAGAATCTCTCTACTGCAATATTCGCCAAAGACGAAATCTTCTTACTGAAAAAGAAGCACTGCTTCCATATCATGCTCAGTTCCACGGACGAATGACCCACGGCATAATCCTATGGGGCTCGTCTGCGGATGCTAGTAGAGTCTTCCTAAAGCAAAAACATGCAATACGGTTGGTGGCTGAGGTTGATCAGATGACCAGTTGCAGATCGTTGTTTAAGATGTTTGGCATACTTATTGTTCCATGCTGCTACATACTCCAGTGTCTCCTCTACGTCCACGAGAACAAGCACAATTTTACTAAGCACTCAAACGTGCACGACCATAAAACTAGATCCAGAGATAAATTTGTTTCCCCAGTTCATGAGAAGACTCAAAATACGCACATTTTTAATGGAATAAAAATGTACAATGAACTTCCTGACCGTGTAACGTCGCTTCGTGGAGAATCCTTCAAGAAGTTTGTCAGGACTCTGCTAATCGAAAATGTTATTTATTCTTCAGAAGAGTTCATGACGCATCGTTTCTAGTCATATACATGTCGGTGTATGTAGGAGTGTATATATTTATATATGTTGTACATGCTGTATTTGTTCATATATTTTGCATAAAAGCAAATTTTTTTGTGAAGGATTATTTTAAAGTGATTTTATTTATGTAAACTTTTCTGACACACCCCGTAAAATTTTGAGGAAAATATATTGTGTTGTATTGTATTTTGCATTGGTAACGTGAAAATATCGAGAATACATTTCTATATTTGATAAAATAGAAAGGCCTTTTACTTGATAGAAGAAATATAACAAAATTTGAATATTAAAACAAATTGATATATGTTTATCTTCTACAATTTTAATTTCAAAATAATTTTATTCAAAAAACTTTTAGGAATAAATTTATGTCTACAGAAGCACCGCTTACATTTAATAGACGTATATAATCAAAACTCAATATATAATGTCAAATGGAATAAATAACCCAACAGATATACGAAAGTAATTAAAATTAATAAATAAATATTTAAAGGACACAAAATTTTGTTTCTGGTCTTACCTTTAAGAACACCAATTGCCTTTTAAAAACATGAACACACTTAAAGGACTTCTCAAAGAATATAATTTATTTGAAATATTTAATATATTTAAATATTCGAATAAATTATTTCAAAAATCTCTAAAAAATGTGCACTATATCTTCAAAAAACAAATATAATTCTAGACAATCCCGTCTTCAGTCCTCATTTAATATTCCAAATATCAAAATCAAGAACTTAACCTATATCTCTCACGTGTTAAAAGACTTAAGCTTCGAAATACAGATCAACTATATAATTCAAGATGGATCTATGTTCTAACAAAATCAAAGAACAGTGTGAGTTATTTTAAGGTTTATTTAAATTCATTGACATTCTATAATGAGATTTATTGAAGCCAAAATATAATTATATATTATATATAAAATAAAATAGAAAGGCCTTTTACTTGATAGAAGAAATATAACAAAATTTGAATATTAAAACAAATTGAAATATGTTTATCTTCTACAATTGTAGCTTAAGTCTTTTAACACGTGAGAGATATACGTTAAGTTTTTGATTTTGATATTTGGAATATCAAATGAGGACTGAAGACGGGATTGTCTAGAATTATATTTGTTTTTTGAAGATAAAGTGCACATTTTTTAAAGATTTTTGAAATAATTTATTCGAATATTTAAATATATTAAATATTTCAAATAAATTATATTCTTTGAGAAGTCCTTTAAGTGTGTTCATGTTTTTAAAAGGCAATTGGTGTTCTTAAAGGAAGACCAGAAACAAAATTTTGTCTCCTTTAAATATTTATTTATTAATTTTAATTACTTTCGTATATCTGTTGGGTTATTTATTCCATTTGACATTATATATTGAGTTTTGATTATATACGTCTATTAAATGTAAGCGGTGCTTGTGTAGACATAAATTTATTTCTAAAAGTTTTTTGAATAAAATTTTTTTTTGAAATTAAAATTGTAGAAGATGAACATTTTTCCATATTTGAATTAACTTGCAAAGGTGTGTCTTGTATGTATTTTGCATACTATAGATGTCGTTAGTGTATTATTAATATCTTAGAGTCTCTGTGTATGTATTTGGCATACTTTAGATGTCGCTAGTGTATTATCAATATCTTAGAGTCTCTGTGTATAGCGAATATAGATACTTGACAAATTTAGAGTCACTGATGAAAACCAATCAGTATGAAACGTGTGCATGTCTGCAATTTGCCTCTATGATCTACAAAACCTTGTCGAGTTTGTTTGAGTATCGAATTGTTATACACATATATCGGGTGTTTTTTTAGAGTGATAGAACTTTCGATAGGGATAACTATGATTTGACACAAGGTAGAAGCCATGTTGTTCTGACATTTCGGTTCAGTAAGCATTGACAAATTGTCATGGAAAGACTCACGCCGCACCAACGTTTACAAATTGTTGATATTTGTTTTCAAAATCACTGTTCTATTCTTCAAATTTATAGAGCACTTTGTGAAATTTATGGTTTACATAATCGTCCATCAGAGCAGCTCATTCGTCGAACAACATTTTCTCTACTCAATGCAACAACGAGATAAAGAACGTACAGAAGAAAATATCGCTGCTTTAAGTCATAGTGTTAATGAGGATCCAGATTTGTCTATTCATCAACATTCACAACAAGTTTTATTCTGTGCATCCACCACATGGACAATTTTGCGTAAAGATTTTGGTCTCACCCATACAAGATCCAACTGGTTCAAGAACTAAAGCCACTTGACCATAATAAGAGTCGTTTGTTTGCCGATTGGGCCCTAGAACAGCTTGAAGTTGATCCACTTTTTAATCGTAAAATTGTGTTAAGTGATGAAGTTCATTTCTGGTTGAACGGCTATGTAAACAAGCAAAATTGCCGTATAAGGAGTGAAAACAATCCTCAAGAAGTTCTCCACGTCCCATTGCATCCTGAAAAATGCTGGAGCTAATGTTACAGTGAATGGTGCTCGTTACAGATCGATGATCAATGATTATTTGTTTCAAAATTTGAATAGTATCGACTTAGAAGTGTTTTGGTTCCAACAAGATGGTGCTACACCTCATGCTGCTACCGTAACAATTGATTTATTGAAAGAAATATTTGACGATAACATTATTTCGAAAAATGGTCCAATTAATTGGCCTCCAAGATCATGCGACATAATTCCACTGGATTATTTTCTTTGGGAATATGTCAAGTCATTGGTTTATGCTGATAAACCAGAAAAAATAGACGCTTCGGAAGCCAACATAACTCGTGTTATTGATGAAATAAGGCCTGAATTACTCGAAAAAGTGGTCCAAAATTGTTCTGTTCGAATGCGGTTCCTCAGAGCTAATATAACATATGCCGGAAATTATTTTTAAAACATAAATGTCATAAAATCATCTCTCAAAAAAAATGTTGGCTTCAATCTTAATATAAATGTGTTGTATTTTAATTCATAGTTCTATCACTCTGAGAAAACACCTGATACGTTACACTGTCTCGATTTCTAGAACTTTCTATTACCATAGCTCATACTCCTTATTAATGATTAAAACTGTTTGTTGGTCGATCTTTAGCTCATGGCCGATTCTACGATAACTAAGATGCCGGCAACTTCAATTATTCTTGTGATTTTATCGACATTTTCGACGACGGGCCTGTCCATGCGAGGTGCATCTTTAATATCAAAAATACCTGAATATAATCGACGAAACCAAAAATGCCCGTTATTAGCTGTTACTATATCGCGACCTTAAACACCATTCACAATTTCAGCCACCTGGCTTGCATATTCCACCTTTATCGAAGAAAAACTATAAAATTTTCCGAATTTTCTCTTTGTTGACTTTCATATTTAACACCCTTAAACTCACAATTGAATGGATCAAACAAAAAACAGCAAAAAAAATTTGAAGTCTGAAATGTCTACTTGACAACGAGCCTAAACCTAAAATTGTTGGATCGATACTTAACGAGTTATCGATCTACCAAAAAAATAATGGAATTTTTCCCCAAACCTATGATTTCTATAGAACGCTTCAGTCCGTTTGTAACACGACATAGAAAATGTTCAGCCTCAAGTCACGAATTACGTCCCCAATTAACGAATATCATCAGAACAAACTGCGAGAGGAATCCATTTAATTCTAAAATCGGTAAAAATAAAACCCGTCGAGCGTCGCATATTTTCCCGTCTCATTTTTCAAGGGACGGCCGTCGCTCGACCGTTTCCCGAACGTGGAAAACGGAAACTTTCCACGCCCGCGGGAAAAAACATGCGACCGAATTATTTAAAGTCCGTTATCGCGTCGGTCTACACCGAATAAATTCCTGGGACACATTTCCAAACTGACAGAACGGATGGATGCGGAAATTGGTCGGGACACGCCACGCTTCGGTCTCTCAAGGTCCTTTGGGCCGGATTTTTTCACGATTGCGTCCGGAAAATCTGACTTGCTAAGTAAACTATGCCGGGGTTCTCGTTTTTGAGGCGGCGGACGGGAAATTCTTCGGGAAACTGCGTGGAATGTGTGGGTACATGCGATGGCGCAGGCTGATGGGTGTTCTAGATTCCACTGTTGACTTATTGGCGAGAAATGGTTAATTCATTTTATACACAAGATGTTTCGGAACCAGATTTTAGCAGATTTTCTTACTTATTGTCGAAATGAACAAAAAATATATAAGGTATACGAAGAACGAGATCGCAGAGTGCTAGGAATACCTCTGTTAGAAATCAGAAGAGACTACTCCTTGGCAAATTTTCAAGCATGTATTTTCTTTCAATTGAATTTTCATTTATGTGGAAATTGAAGAAATTAATGAATAAACTTGTTTCGATAATAATTAAAACAACGCAAAGGACCCTACTCAAAACATACACAAATCAGGAGTTTATGAGTTATCTTGTTCTACGTGCAGTAATAAATATATAGGATAAACAGGACGTTCCTTCAAGACGAGGTTCAACGAACATAAAATGAGTTTCAGGAAAAATAAACAAAATTCTACTTTGGCCATTCATTGTCTAGAAAACGGTCATTCCTTTCCCACAGTAGATAATCTTAAAATTTTACATGTAGAATCAAAAGGAAAGAAACTCGATTATCAAGAATCTGTTGAAATTTTCAAATTAGTTCACCATAACAATATTGTAAAAATAATGAATGACTGTACGGAGCTATGTAAATCGAAAAGATTTGGGATATTTAAAAAGTAGCATCTATTTGAAACATAAAATTTAAGAATTTAATGAAGAGTAAACAAAAATTCAACTTTTGCCACTCTTTCTTCAGAAAACAGTTATTCCTTTAGACAAAATAAAATCTTAAGGAAATTTTACTTGTAGATTCAAAAGAAAAGAAACTTGATTATTGAAATTTTCAAATAAGTTCAAAATAAAAATAATGTAAAAAATAATGAATGAATGTACGGAGCTATGTAAATCCAAATATTTGAGATATACAACAAAATAATGTAAAAATAATGAATGACTGTACGGAACTATGTAACCTCAAAAATTATTTGAGATATTTAAATGGGTACCATCTGTTTAACAACCTTCTTTGTCGATTGCCGACATTCCGATATCTGTTAGAAGGCCCCTCTTTTTTAACCCGGTTTTTTATCACGTTCCGCTTGTAAATCTCTGTACCATTATTAGGTATTACCGAGGATCTGTTGAAATATTCGAAATATTTAACACTTTTGTTGGGATAGTTCACTTCCCGAAACTCGAGTCACAAGAAAATGTGTAATATATCTTTTTATTAGTAGTAAAACATAGTAATTTCTACAATTTGTTTTAATTATGATCAACTACCAAATAGAAACGCCTGAAACAATTCAGTATTGTTTCGATCTCATGAGTACCGATAATTATGATAAATAAGTACCATTTCAACTCTCCAAAAATAAAATTTCAAAAACTTTCAGTCTGAAATACTATTAATTTTTAAAGTAACTATAATTTTATCTCAAATGAATGTGAACTTACTATGTGAAGGAATAAACTGTATAAAAATGGATATAGACAAAAAGAATAATAACTTTATTCATCCTTTCAGACAAAATAAATTTACTCAGGATATGTTTCCGAACTACTCAAAATTGAACAAATACAATAATACGAGAAAAACCCAGAAATTGGCCACAATAAAATGAAAAAAAGCAGAAAGTAAATGCATTCTAATACAGGGTTTTCCAATAAGAGGTTTCATTTTGATAAAAATCATATTTTGAATACATTTTAAGAGAAATACATGGATTTGAATATTAAAGCATATTGAAATATGTCTATCTTCTACAATTTAATTTCAAATAATTTTTTATTCAAAAAACTTTTAGAAATAGATTTATGTCTAACAAGCACCGCTTACATTTAATAGACGTATATAATCAAAACTCAATATATAATGTCAAATGGAATAAATAACCCAACAGATATACGAAAGTAATTAAAATTAATAAATAAATATTTAAAGGAGACAAAATTTTGTTTCTGGTCTTACCTTTAAGAAACACCACTTGCCTTTTAAAAATATGAACACACTTAAAGGACTTCTCAAAGAATATAATTTATTTGAAATATTTAATATATTTAAATATTGGAATAAATTATTTCAAAAATCTCTAAAAAAATGTGAAGATATAGTGCACATTTTTTTAGAGATTTTTGAAATAATTTATTCGAATATTTAAATATATCAAATATTTCAAATAAATTATATTCTTTGAGGAGTCCTTTAAGTGTGTTCATGTTTTTAAAAGGCAAGTGGTGTTTCTTAAAGGTAAGACCAGAAACAAAATTTTGTCTCCTTTAAATATTTATTTATTAATTTCAATTATTTTCGTATATCTGTTGGGTTATTTATTCCATTTGACATTATATATTGAGTTTTGATTATATACGTCTATTAAATGTAAGCGGTGCTTGTTAGACATAAATTTATTTCTAAAAGTTTTTTGAATAAAAATTTTTTTGAAATTAAAATTGTAGAAGATAAACATATTTCAATTTGTTTTAATATTCAAATTTTGTTATATGACATTATTTTCTGAAGTTATAATTATTAAATATAATTTTTTGAAATTAAGTATGTAGAAGGCTAATATTAAAATATTTCAATAATTGAGTGGAATTTGTTTTTCATAGTGAAACAGTGCTGTATACACCAACTTTTATTGAGAAGGTTCGACAAATATTCTATTTTTTCTTTGGATTATTTTTTCTCTGTTATTTACAGTGCTATGTGTGCCAATCCTATTAGGACATTTCAGTTAATTTAATTTCGAGGGGGCAATGGTTGAAAGTATACATGCTAGACTAGACAGGTATTCTATTTAATCGTATCTGGACGCAACAAGCTCATGATTCAGGATTTCTCGAGAAGTGCTCCAGGGTTTAGCAGGACTTGAGTGCTTGACCAGCCTCGTCCTGAGCCAGGATTGTTTGCGAGACATTTCTGGGGTTTATGGGCCTTGACCATACGGTTTTAGATCGTTGATGCTCGAACCAGGATAGACTTTACAAGGGTTCGTGGGTCTTGACGGTACGGCCGGAAGACGGGCTCGTACCAGGATCAATTGAAGCATCGATTCTTGGGATTTTATTGTTTATTGGGTCTGCGTTTCGGTGGCTTAAATTAAGAAGCTCCTTCGGCGTGTAAGTTGCGTCCCAAACAACTGGGGTACTAACCTGCAGAGCCAGTAGGTTGGACAGTGTTTTGCTGCTACCAGTCACAGTGTAGGTTTTCGAACTGAAGCCTTGCTTTTTAGGTAGATTGTGGAGACTACTCAGGTCACCCGGTGAGAGAGCTATGCTCATATGCCAGTAACTGCAATGGTAGAATTTACGATGATGCCGTGAAGCTCGAAATCGAAGTTGCCTTTCATGAGATTGAGCCTCAAACAATCGACAATGTACTGAAAAATTCAAGTTGATCGGATAGGGTACTGTAGCCAGTCGTGGCAGTCGTTCGAATGATATTGTTTCCCATTCCTAAATATCAAGGTTCAACCTTTCTAATAAACTTTTTTTAAATATTCATTTTTATTCTTATTTATAGCCGATCAAAAGTGCAAATTTTATATAGCTCATCCCTTATTGTTGTATAAGGCAGTTTTAGCCAAATAATATCTTTCATTCAAACAGTTGTTGACTCATCACGTTATCATCGTACTACCTCACTATTCCGGTCGAAATTACCCCTATTTATACCCAGTGTCCCCGTCGCAATTAAACCGCCTACCTCGTCAGACAAGACGAACACACAATCGCAATCCCCCTTTTTCACGTCGCCCCCCGATTATCGTCGAGTCGCAGGTCTTGAATTACGAGCAGCCTCGACAATACACCTGTTGTGGTCGCATTTTTCGCCTAAATAACGGCGAGATCGTGCGGGGTGGTCTCAGGTGTGCTCAATTGGCCCTTGGCGATGGGCCAGACCCGGAATCTGTGACCTACGAATGCGGAAATGGACGTGTCGTAGGATCTTTCTGATGGATAGGAGACTTGGTTTCCATTTGGGACTCCTCGGTTTCTTCCTAACGGACTGAACATGTAAAGAATATGATATTACATCAGTGTTATGAGACATAGGCTGATAAATTTTCCATTCAATGAAGAAAACAACTATTTTGATCACATTCGACTTCTAAGGAGTGTGGGCTATGGTCACAGAAAGTTCTTCGAATCGGAACAGTGTAATATACATATAAAGGGTTTTCCAAAAACAGGTTCTTTTGATATTGGAAAAAAGAATGATTATATTCTGAAAGAAATCAATGGATGTTTATTTCATTGTGAAGAGGAAAGTATGTCATTAACAATACTAGTATAAAAATGAGAGTTTTGGCTCACTTTTTGAACCTAATCTCACATTTCTCGCGCGTTATGGAGGCCTGGAGTCAGGTGCCGCAGCAGTCGGGCTCCCAGGGAATTCGCCCCCAGGGAAGTGGTCCCCAGATATGTGTGGGCGTACCACGAAGCCCTGTAATAGTGTCTTTTATGATTGTTGGAGGCTTCTCGTAGGATAGGAATTGTTTGTGGCCGCAATCAGGCCCCGTTTTCTGGAGGCCCCCTTCTTGGAGGTGGCCCCAGAGTCTCGTATTATAGAGAAGTGTTGGGGGCGCACCGCGGAGGAACCCTGTAATCGATCCCCTTGATTCTTGGGAGCCCCCGTGGGATACGAATTGTTTGTGACCGCTATCGGGCCCCGTTTTCTGGTGCCCCCTTCATGAAGGCGGTTTCAGAGTCTCGTATCATGAAGATTTGTGCCCCATTTTAATAACGAAAATAAGATTAGAACCCATTTTAATTACGGAAAGAAAAATAGAATCTTCAGCTGTTATCAGGTATACATTTCCGGTTTCAACTTGTCGAGATTCGAAGTATAGTTATAAGATAATGACGAAGTTCGAGCTTGCGGTGATATTGGCGTACGTGTTGATGATGGCATGATTGCGGCCACAAACAATTCTTATCCTATGGGGGGGGACCCCAACAATTATAAAAGACACTATTACAGTGCTCCGTGAGGCGCCCACAGATATCTGGGGACCACTTCCCTGGGAGCCCGAAGGCTACGGCACCTGATTTCAGGCCTCCATAACGCCGCGAGCGAAATGTGAGCTTAGGTTCAAAAAGTGAGCCAAAACTCTCATTGTTATACTACTAACAATGAAAAACAATATCAGACAAATGGCCTCCATTGCTGCACCTCTTTTTCGAATAAATAATATCCAATCACACCGCACCAAACAGTGGTACGTTGAGGATAAAGAGGCTTTTCATTAATCATTCTTGGTTAAAACAAATTGTAGAAATTACTATGTTTTACTACCAATAAAAATATATTTTACACATTTTCCGCGACTCGAGTTTCGGGAAATGAACCATCCCATCATCAGACAACTTTTTTTAACCTTATTTTTTATCACGTTCCGCTTGTAGACCTCTGTACCACTATTAGGTGTTACCTAGAATCTATCGAAATATTCAAAATATTTATCACTTTTGTTTAAATACCTCTGTACCACTGTTAGGTCTTCAGTTGTCTGATGATGGGATAGTCCATTTCCCGAAACTCGAGTCACAAGAAAATGTGTAAAATATATTTTTATTGGTAGTAAAACATAGTAATTTCTACAATTTGTTTTAATTATGATCAACTACCAAATAGTAACGGCTGAAACAATTCAGTATCAATCGTTCTTGGATTTTCAGAGCCCCATATTCGACAATTCCGCTTATTACCTTAGCCTCCGAAATAAAAGCGGACCTGATCATGAAAACCATTTTGATGCCTTTCATGGACCTACGGCGTTGACTTGAGTTCTTGTGTTAACTGAACTTTAAAAGCCTTAAGACCTAAGTTCTTATGCAAAACACTGTGTAATGTCGTTTGTGGAATATCTAATTCCAACGATCGACGAGGAATCGATCAACCTGGGTCTTCATCAACACTAAGGGCTACAGCAGCAACATTCTCAGTTGTTTTTGAGCGATGCACACGGGTTTTGATTTTTCACATCTCTAAATTGTCCCAACAGATCAAATTTTTTCACCAACTTCACTATTGCAGGCCGAGAAGGTGGTTCACGACCATCCAAAAGTGCTTCAGTTTTGCAAATTGTGACTGCACGTTATTGAAGCATGTATCGTTACATTCTTAGTAATGGCGTAGTTTTTACTTGTCAAATGTCAAAAGATGACAGCTGTCCAGATAGCAGGTGAAATGTAACCTCTTATCGGAAAACCCTTCAGAACACTCCTTTCTGCATCAATAAATATCAAGTGTTTTTTCAGAGTGATAGAACTTTAAATTGAAATAAAAGACATTTAAATTAAGATTGAAGCCAATTTTTTTCTATTCAAAAGATAATTCTATGACTTTTATGTTTTGAAAAAAATTTCTGCCATATGTCCACCATGACTAACTCTGAGGAACCGTATTCGACCAGACCAATTTTGGACCACTTTTTAGAGTAATTCAGGCCTTATTTCATCAATAACACGAGTTAAGTTGGCTTCCAAAGCGTCTATTGTTTCTGGTTTATCAGAATGAACCAATCACTTGACCTAACCCCAAAGAAAATAATCCAGTGGAGTCATTTCGCATGATCTTGAAGGCAAATTAATTGGACCATTTCTAGAAATAATGTTATCGCCAAATCTTTCTTTCAATAAATCAATTGTTATGGTAGCAGCATGAGGTGTAGCACCATCTTGTTGGAACAAAACACTTCTGGGTAGATACCATTCCAATTTTGAAACGAATAATCTTTGATCATCTATCTGTAACGAGCACCATTCACTGTAACATTAGCTCCAGCATCGTTTTTAAAGAAATATGGTCCAATGATGCCTCCAGTGTGCAAAGCACACCATACAGTGCATTTTTCAAGATGCAATGGAACCTAGAGAACTTCATGAGAATTGTTTTCACTCCATATATGGCAATTTTGTTTGTTTACATAGCCTTTCAACCAGAAATGAGCTTCAACACTAAACACTTTTACGATAAAAAAGTGGATCAACTGTTCTAGGACCCAATCAGCAAACAAACGACGCTTATTATGGTCAAGTGGCTTTAGTTCTTGAACCATATCTTGTATCTTGTAATGGGTGTAGACCAAGATCTTCACGCAAAATTTTCCATGTGGTGGATGCACAGAGACCAACTTGTTGTGATCGTCGACGAATAAACAATTCTGGATCATCATTAACACTATGACTTACAGCAGCGATATTTTCTTCTGTACGTACAGTTCTTTGTCTTGTTGTTGTTGTTGCATCGAGTAGAGAAAATGTTGTCTAAAATCTATCGATAGTTCGACGAATAAGCTGCTCTGATGCACAATTATGTCAAGCATAAATTTCACGAAGTGCTCTATAAGTTTGGCGAATAGAACACTGATTTCGAAAATGAATTTCAACAATTTGTAAACGTTGTTGCGGCGTGAGTCTTTCCAATGCTCACTGAACAGAAATGTCAAATAACATGTCTTCTACCTTCTGTCAAATCACAGTTATCCCTATCGAAAGTTCTATCACTCTAAAAAACACCCGATACAAGGGTAAGCAGAACATTTTTGAACCAAATTAGTTAGTCCAAGAGTTAATATTTCTAGCATCAATATAACTGATTATATTTACCCTATTGCACATTATTTAATTCGTGTTTATCATTATTATAATTCAAGTTTTATATATTTATCATACATATGGGTTTCCCATCATTGTATCATATAGTTGCTCTTTATATTTCATTTAATCTTTTACCAATTCATTTTTACTTATGATTTATGTGGTTTTTGATATTGTAGCGATCTCCTTCTTCGCTCTTCGTTCAGATACTTGCCTTGCTCTGTTGCAGCTTGACTGGCGTATCATATAGAGGACACGAGTAGTCTAAAATTTTCTGATTGACCGTCCCCGCCGAATTAAAATGAAGCAAGGCACACAGCGTTCAATCAGCGTTCCAAAGCGGAACACATGGTCACTGGCGTCACAGGCAGACATGCGCAGCACGCCTGTCTGAAGAGTTCAGGTGAGCATGCTCAGAACGAAACGCCGTTTCCCTAATTAAGAGGTAGAAACTACCTCACAACACCGCATTTCCTTCGAGAGCTTTATATAATTAGAGTTAACTTTGGTCGAATAAAGTTATTCTTATTTATTATTATAATAAGACTGTCATCCAACGAGGCATCGGTAATTTCATAACAGTCTTTTCTAACAAGAATGCTTATTTTGTATTTGTGGCGCCATCTTTATGTCAGACCGCACCAAAATACCGAAAAAGAATCGGCGTAACCCAGTTTCGGCCGGGAAAGAGAAACATTCCTCGAATTTCCTTACGAACGACTAACAAACATGGAATCCCGATTATTTATTCAGTCCATCAACCCTCATGCAAATAATGGCCTCCAACGCGGAGCGCGAAGAGTGTAGGGATGTTCTTTGGGGAACGCTGAATTAATTACTCAATTCAAACGGGCGCACCGACGCTAATTAAACGGACGACCAGTTGCATTAGAGCCATTAGGCGGAGCAGTCGGCCTGTTCCGTAGATGCCAAGGTTGGAATTTAAAAACGTCCAGGTAATCCGGTTGCTCGTTTCAAGGGACCCTTGAATCATCTTTACCCGCCGCCATCATGTGGTAGGAGGGTGGACAGGTGATGTTTCCAAACGAATATTTAATAAGGGCACGAGAGAGATGTCGTTACACGCTCGCCCTATGCCCTTCGCGGATTGAAATATGGAATTGCAGGTGAACTCTTCAGATAAGCGTGGTGCGCATGTTTCCCTATGACACTAGTTCCACATTGGAACGTCAGTCGTAAAACGCTTCTACTCTGCTCTACTTATATCCAGCAAGGACGGTGAGTTAGGTATTATCATGGACCGGCCGCGTTCTCTATATGCTACGCCGGAGAGCTGCAGTAGAGCAAAGCAGAATTCTAGACAAGGAGCAGGCACGCCACACATTCTCCTCCCAGTGAGCGTCGGTCGATAGGGTAAGTAGCGGTACAACTAACTAACACTTTTCGGAAATGAAGATAAGAAAAACATTGTAAAAGAGGGATACAAATAACCATCAATTCACAGAAATACCGACGAAGAAAAATATGTGCGAAAAAGGATTTAAATAACCATGAAATATCTTGTGGTCAATTATTGAAACTACCTCAATAAGTGAAAATATTCAACAATGGCGATTTTGCAACATTTGTTTGGTCGTTAAGAAGAAATTTTATTTTCATAATGGATAATTTCATAGTTATTCTTGAAAAGATGTCCAAATTATTTGAAATACTGGCATATATTGAATGCGAAATGGCTGATGTGTAACTTCGCTGGTGTTCTTGAATTCTTTCCTTGAAAGATCTTTCTTTTTGACCAATATATACCATAAGGCAACATATAGACTCCAGAATCATTGTCTTTATGTGTTTAATCTTTGTTATATTTTTTATGATTTCCTACATTCAAGTGAAATTTAATTTCAAAATACTGTTATGTAATGTTATCTGATATTCGATTCACGTAAGGAATGGAAATATATCTTTTAGTCAGATCTTTGTAACTGGATAAACTAAATTGAATGCTATTTTCTTTGTTTCTTGATTAAAATTTTGTCTTTTATAATCAGACTATAGCCGTTATTGAATGCAATTCGCCTAATAATATTCAGTTCTATCGGGTGGTTTTTTAGAGTTGAAGAACTTTCGATAGGGATAATTTGACAGAAGGTAAGAAGCCATGCTGTTTTGACATTTCGGTTTAGTAAGCATTGACATTATCAGGAAAGATTCACGGCGCAACAACGTATACAAATATTTGAAATTTATTTTCAAAATCAGTGTTCTATTCGCCAAACTTATAGAGCAATGTGAAATTTATGATTCACATAATCGTCCATCGGAGCAGCTTATTCGTCGAATTATCGATAGATTTCGGATAACATTTTCTCTACTCGATGCAACAACAACAACAAGACAAAAAAATGTACGTACAGAAGAAAATGTCGCTGCTGTCAGTCATAGTGTTAATGATGATCCAGATTTGTCTATTCGTCGACGTTCACAACAAACTTGTCTCTGTGCATCCACCACATGGAAAATTTTGCGTGAAGAACTTGGTCTACACCCATACAAGATCCAACTGGTTCAAGAACTAAAGCCACTTGACCATAATAAGCGTCGTTTGTTTGCTGATTGGGTCCTAAAACAGCTTGAAGTTGATCCACTTTTTTATTGTAAAATTGTGTTTAGTGATGAAGCTCATTTCTGGTTGAACGGTTATGTAAACGAGCAAAATTGCTGTATATGGAGTGAAAGCAATCCTCAAGAAGTTCTGCAGGTTCCATTACATCCTGAAGAAGCAGTTTATAGTGTGCTTTACACGCTGGAGGCATCATCGGTCCATATTTCTTTAAAAACGATGCTGGAGCTAATGTTACAGTGAATGGTGCTCGTTACAGATCGATGATCAAAGATTATTAGTTTCAAAATTGGAATGGTATCTACCCAGAAGTGTTTTTGTTTCAACAAGATGGTGCTACACCTCATGCTGCTAACGTAACAATTGATTTATTGAAAGAAAAATGGGCAATTACATTATTTCGAGAAATGGTCCAATTAATTGGCCTCCAAGATCGTGCGACATAACTGCACTGGATTATTTTCTTTGGGGTTATGTCAAATCATTGGTTTATGGATAAACCAAAAACAATAGACGCTTTGGAAACCAACATATTTCGTGTTATTGATGAGAGAAGGCCTGAATTACTCGGAAAATTGGTTCAAAATTGGTCGAATGCGGTTCCTCAGATCGTACTCTCACGTAATTGTAATCTAGAGATGTTCCCTTCTACATATTGACTTGTCTTGCGTTTTCCGGAAAAACTCATACTTACGGAAATATCCGGCTGGACTGTTTCATGTGATCTCTTCTGTATGTTTCAAAAACAAATCAAGCAGACGCGCCTCGTTAGGTAGCACAGTTATCTACCAGGTAGACCATATATTCAGAATCTGAACCCCTCTATCCCAGTCAGGTTAAATCTTCGGAAATCGTTTTTCATTCTTATAATCCAGAGTACATGATCCATAACCTCAACGTCGAGGGATGAAATCAGCATTCACCACACAAGCACGCACTTTTCCAGTGCAATAAAACAGGATGAAATACAAACCTATCAGAATGAAACGTTTTATCGTATCTTATCCCTCAATCGGTTCAATCTTCATAGGAACCGTGAGTGAAAAATGCTAATAATGGGGGTATAAAAACATCAGGATTTGATATATTTCAAACTAATATCAGATTTCTTCTCTATGTAATTGTTTAATTGAATCAGTCTTCACTTGATGAAAATCCATATTGAATAAGGTTATTCTGATTTTATTACATTACATACAATTGTTTCGCCACGAAGTGGCTTCTTCATTGTACTGTCTAGACAGTACAGTGTAATACCTGAAGAAGCCACATCGTGGTGAAACAATTGTTGTAGTAGTACAAACATTTTTGTGGAAATAAATTACTGTCTCATATGCATTCTTTTAACTTCTTGATACGTTGTCTAATTGGTTCCACTTTTGTTAGCTCGTAAAGGAGATTACTTAAAGTACTCCGTTCAGAAATATAATTTTCTCGATTCATAGGGATGTTGACTAATCTTTGGATCATAAAATTAAATGCTGATAATTTCTGATTTACAGGAATATGTGATTTTGATTTAGTGTGTATAATAGTTTCAGTACATGTTGGATTATTATCAAACCGTCCTGTAAATCGAAACTATCAGCCTTCAATTGTATGATCGACGGATTAGTTAACATCCCCATGAATCGAGAAAATTATTTCAACATCATTACGCAAATAGCTATAATATGACGCTTTTTCCCCAATTTTTTATTGAGAATTATTGATGAATGGATCATTTAATTTTTGCCGCCCTTTCAGCTCAAGATCCGTCCCTGTCTTATTCTTACAAACGTATACAATGATGAATGATCGATGAAAATTCAAAAGAACGACAGAATTTTCCGAAAACAGCATCTTTTTATCGAGTACGCAACGGTTTGATATCATGTCGACATGATATGTCCGCAAGAGCTGATCCCTCTAAATTGAGAGAGGCTTGTCACAACATTTATGAGCGGTTTTATCGCAACTCCAACGCGATAACAGTAATTGAAAAAGGTTTTATAATTAATGGATGCTTCACATTCAATTTGAAGGAATTTTCACTGAGTTCCCACTCAATATCACATTTTTGTTCGATATTTCGCATTACCAGATACGACTATATAGATTGATTTGAAAACGAATTCTACAATCAAAACTTAGACAAAAATACAGGCTATCAAAAAAATTCGAAAAAATATACTCCGCTGACATTTTGGCCGCTATCCATGTATCAATTCAATCTTTGACTTCATCGTTCCTTTCTTTCGATTGTGGCAGCTATTATTACACAACATCCAGCTGGTCCCATCAAATACGCAGTATGAATATTCGGCTAGACAGTTGATGATGAGGCATGGTCGTACTTTGCCCGACGTTTCTACTCCTCTTCCTGAGAGCTGTATTATACCCTTCACTATCCATGTGCCAAACTTTTTTTTTTTCAATTTAACACTGAGATTTTATTCTTTAAATGAATGATCAAGCTTTAATAACATCAGGAAATGCTGCATATTCGAGAAGAAAAACCTTTGAATTCAATCTGCAGCGTTTTTAATCTCGCCACAAACAACAAGAACTAATTGGATTCTCGACAACCAGAGATCGAAACAACGCGAAAACAACTCCAGCATTCTTGTGTACCGCTAAATCACCAGAAAAGTAGAATCGCCCGAGCGTAACGGGCTAGTGGCGGCGGATTTTAATGAAGTATAAGGGAGCATTAGTCTCTGCTATACTTAAAACTTCCATTCTTCGGCGTCGAACAATGAGCCAGCGCGTTATTGGTCACGTCCCGTTTCCACACGAACTGTCGTTCCTACCGAACTCGCCGTTCGGGGCCCCCCTTTGTATTCAGGGCTATCCGAGCCCCCTCGGGCATGGGACTCGCGTATTATTGCAGCCTCTATTTATTATTCCGGCGTCTGCGGAAAAGCCACAATGAAATTTTAACAAGTTTCTTTGTCGCGGAGCTTTAAATCGTGGAAAACGGGGACTGTGATTAATTGGCGACTGGGAAATTCATTCCGGCTGATTTTTCATTCAATTAGGAGTCAACGGGCTTTTATGACGGGACGACGGGCTGTCTTGTTCACAGACATGGTCGGAAAATTCATTCGGTTCGTGAAAATCGTCGGTTATCTTGTACATTTTGAGGGGAAACTAACCTCTCGATTCAAGGATCGGAGAAGTAATCACGTTTCATCTTAATTTCCATTTTAAGATGGGTCGATCACAGTAGCATTGTAAATGTCACAGAGGCGTTAACAGATTAACCTCGTAACTAGAGCTTCGGAGGAAATGATCAACTGTCATAGGGCAGTTTCGTCAGTGGGTTCGATGAGAATATGATCATATTCTTCTTGCTTCCAAAAGGAATACCTCCTGTGTATTTTGGTCCATGTTACCACATCCTGCACCTTCAGTTGCTCTTGTTTCCGAGCTTCTGACGTGTCACTCTTAGTGTCACTCCTTTTATAGACCTCAATACTCGCATTTCTTTTATTCTCGCGATTCTTTTTGTTGTTGATGTCACCGCTCTTGCTTGAGCAGCATATGTTAGAACTGGTCTCACATATGCTTTATATCGGGTGTTGTTTTTTAGAGTGATACAACTTTAAATTGGAATAAAACACATTTAAATTAAGATTGATGCCAATTTTTTTTTATTATTTGAAAGATAATTTTAGGACATTTATGTTTTAAAAATAATTTCCGGCATATGTCGACCACGACTAGCTCTTAGGAACCGCATTCGACCAGACCAATTCTGGACCACTTTTTCGACTAATTCAGGCCTTATTTCATCAATAACACGAGTTATGTGTTATGTTGGCTTTCAAAGCGTCTATTGTTTCTGGTTTATCAGCATAAACCAATGACTTGACATAACCCCAAAGAAAATAATCCAGTTTAGTTATGTCGCATGATCTTGGAGGCCAATTCATTGCAGCATTTCTCGAAATAATGTTATCGCCAAATCTTATATATATATATATATATATATATATATATATATATATATATATACCGGTTTTAAAACGTCTTTCGTCGTTGTCAGAAGCCTAATTTCCATGATCTCCTGTCACTCCACTGGTTTTCTGCCAGGTTCCTTGAGCTCATCGCTTTAGAAGCCCCCTCCATCCAAGTTTTTCTCGGTCTTCCTCGTTTTCTACGATGTGATGGGTATCCACTCCATCATCTGCTTTGGTAGTCTAGCATCATCCATCCTCTGTACATGTCCGTACCAAACAAGTTGCCTGCGTTCAACGTCTGTCATGAGCGATTCTTCTACTCCCATTCTCATTCGAACATCTTCATTCCGTATTCGGTCCCTTCTAGATATCCCTAATGTTCGTCTAAACACATCCATTTCTGTGGCCTCTAGTTTCCTTTTGTAATTCTCTGTGATTCGCCACGTTTCCGATCCAAACAATAATGAGCTCTTAATCATTGTTTCGTAGATGTTGTATTTTCGCTTTTTTCCTATTTCATTAATCCAAAAGACTCCGTTTAAACATGAGATAAGACCCCTGGCTTGGTTTATCCGTTTCTGAATTTCCCGATCGTCCTTGCCTTTAATATCAAATTCAACCCCCAAGTATGTGTAGCTAGTGCAGGAAGCGATTTATTCTGTATCGAGTTGAATGTTTGCTAATTCCCCTCCGATGGGAAGATATTTGGTCTTTTCGGTGTTGAGTTCTAGGCCCCATTGTTTATACTCTTCCTGCAACTTTCGGGGGGTCATATATTCCAAGTCATCCTTTTCACTAGCAATTATGACTTGGTCATCAGCGAACTGGAGCGTAAAAAGACAAGTGTTGCCCAGGTCTATTCCTATTCCCCTACATTTTCTCTTCCAAAGATCAAGGGCTCTGGCAACATAGATTTTGAAGAGCGTGGTTGATACACAGCAGCCTTGACGCAATCCTTTGCTGACCGGAAAACTTCTTTCGCCAAATCTTTCTTTCAATAAATAAATTGTTATGGTAACAGCATAAGGTGTAGCACCATCTTGTTGGAACCAAAACCCTTCTGGGTCGATACTATTCAAATTTTGAAACAAATATTCATTGATCATCGATCTGTAACGAGCATCATTCACTGTAACATTAGCTCCAGCATCGTTTTTGAAGAAATATGGACCGATGATGCCTCCAGCGTGTAAAGCACAGCACACAGTTCATTTTTCAGGATGCAATTGACCCTAAAGAACTTCTTGAAGATTGTTTTCACTCCATATACGGCAATTTTGCTTGTTTGAATAGGCGTTCAACCAGAAATGAGCTTCATCACTAAACACAATTTTACAATAAAAAAGTGGATCAACTTCAAGCTATTCTAGGGCCTAATCAGTAAACAAACGACGCTTATTATGGTCAAGTGACTTTAGTTCTTGAACCAGTTGGATCTTGTATGGGTGTAGATCAAGATCTTTATGGAAAATTTTCCATGTGGTGGATACACGGACTCCAACTTGTTTGAACGTCGAAGAATAGATAAATCTGGATCATCATTAACACTATGACTTGCAGCAGCGATATTTTCTTCTGTACGTACAGTTATTTGTCTTGTTGTTGTTGTTGCATCGAGTAGAGAAAATGTTGTCCGAAATCTATCGAATAAGCTGCTCTGATGGACGATTATGTAAACCATAAATTTCACGAAGTGCTCTATAAGTTTGGTTGGTTTCGAAAATAAATTTCAACAATTTGTAAACTTTGTTGCGGCGTGAATCTTTCCATCAAAATTTGTCAATGCTTACTGAACAGAAATGTCGAAACAACATGGCTTCTACCTTCTGTCAAATGTCAGTTATCCTTATCGAAAGTTCTATCATTCTAAAAAAACACCGGATAGATTTTCGTCTTAGTAGTGATGATCATGACTTTATTGTTCCAAACAATATCTCTGACGCAACCAACAATCTTCACTACCTTGTGTGCTTGTACTCGAGCTTCATCCACGATCCTTCGGTCACTAGATATTATTGAACGCAGGTAAATGAATCTTACCACCTGATGTTTTGATTCTTCCACTGCTCCACTGGACATTCCTGCTTCTCTAGATTAACATTGAATTTCCTTCGTTTCCGACTATGTTCTTACCTGTATACACGCGCTGGTTTCTGAGCCTTAATGGTTCATTTGTTTATTCCAAGAATGCAATTTTTTTGGATTATTGTACATTTATGTTATGGCCAATTGTTGTTATTATTCTTGTAATTATTGTTTTCTATTTATGTCTTCGCGAAAAACTTCATTATCATTCGTCAGTTAAATTCATGTCCATCAATGAGAGAATCACATAGTTTCTAAAATCGGACATTATTCTGAAACGTAGAACTCTTCAGCCAAAATATCTCATTGAAATATGATTGGTAAGGGGCTTCCCGTCCTAATAACACTTAATACCATTCCACAGTTAAGTAAAGTTACTTGCTTATTCCTTCTTCGTCGTTTTCGACTCCAGCTTTCCGTAATATCCAGTTTTATCCTCAAAGGCTGCGGAGTTTAATCCAGTTCCCATACTTTGTACAAGACGAAATTTAATTTACCTGTGGAAGTTTGGCGGAAGACTCCCCCGGGACCTACAAGTTCGATAGACAGTTTAATATGGGATAAAACTTTGTCAAAAATCCCTTGCAGGATATTAATAACGTCTTCGATCACCGTACGCCCCAGGAATTTTTGTAATCTCCCGCCTCGGCTGCCTTGATTGTTTTTAGGTTGCTATAATTGAGCTCCCTTCAGGATGTGGTCTGGAAGGGAGTCTACAGGTGTCTCCTATTCGCAATTAATACTCTTTCAATTCGGCAAGGAAAAACAAAAAAACTAATTTTATTTTCAGTGTTTTACATTGCAGATGTGATGACTGAATTACAGATACAGAGTTGGCGACCGTTATTACACGATAATTCTAATGTTATTGGAAATGTTTGAAACTGCTCACGATTTATTTATTAAATAAACACATGGTTCTATTGTCTACTTCATTTTTGTGGTACTTACATACGATTTTGAAGCACTTCGTCAGAGTGAGAGGTATACCGTTTAAAAATATTAAAAAGGCATAATACTGAATCGTTTCAGCCGTTACTATTTGGTAGTTGATCATAATTAAGACAAATTGTAGAAATTACTATGTTTTACTACCAATAAAAATATATTTTACACATTTTATTGTGACTCGAGTTTCGGGAAATGAACTATCCCATCATCAGACAACTGTAGACCTAACGGTAGTACAGTGGTAGTTAAACAAAAATGATAAATATTTTGAATATTTCAATAGATTCTAGATAACACCTAATAGTGGTACAGAGGTTTACAAGCGGAACGTGATCAATAACCGGGTAAAAAAAGAGGGACCTTCTAACAGATATCGGAATGTCGGCAATCGACAAAGAAGGTTGTTAAACAGATGGTACCCATTTAAATATCTCAAATAATATTTGGGGTTACATAGCTCCGTACAGTCATTCAATATTTTTACATTATTTTGTTTTATATCTCAAATATTTGGATTTATATAGCTCCGTACAGTCATTCATTTTCTTTTAAATTATTTTTATCGTGAACGAATTTGAAAATTTCAATAATCAAGTTTCTTTTCTTTTGAATCTACATGTAAAATTTTCTCAAGATTTTCTTTTGTTGAGAGGAATTACTGTTTTCTAAAGAATGAGTGGCAAAAGTTGAATTTTCGTTTACTTTTCATTAAATTCATTTTATGTTCGTTGACAAAGGTTTTAAACAAATGCTACTTTTCAAATATCTCAAATATTTTTGATTTACATAGCTCCGTACAGTCATTCATTATTTTTACATTATTGTTATTGTGAACTAATTTGAAATTTTCAACAGATTCTAGATAATCGAGTTTCTTCCCTTTTGATTCTACATGTAAAATTTTGAGATTATCTATTGTGGGAAAGGAATGACCGGTTTCTAGACAATGAGTGGCAAAAGTAGAATTATGTTTATTTTTCATGAAACTCATTTTATGTTCGTTGAACCTCGTCTTGGAAGAACGTCCTGTTTGTCCTATATATTTATTACTGCAGGTAGAACAAGATAACTCTTAAACTCCTGATTTGTGTTTGTTTGGAGTAGGGTCCTTTGCGTTAAATAATACCGATGATAATTTGTTTTGCGTTTTGAAGGCAATATTGACATCTGATTTTGAAAAACTATTGACCACTTTTTGACTTATGCTACCAAAGTACGATAGAGAAATGAATTTTTTATTTTCTTCAGTTTTTATGATGGGATAAATTTGGCTCATAGCTATTTTAGATAGTTTCTGTCGAATTAGATTATCTATTATGTTGGGGTTGAAACCGTTGTTCGCGGCTATTGATTTTATAATTTGGACTTCAGCTTCGCGCTCATTTTTTGATAAGGGTAATGCGAATACTCTATGGATCATCGATTGATACGCTGACATTTTTTGTGAATATGGGTGATTGGAATCATTAGGAATACATATCAGTATAGGAATAGTATATCAGTGGATGCGGGTTTTCTGAATACGTTGAAATCTATTTTCTTTGAGTGTGATATCGAGAGGTCTAAAAATGTAATACTGTTCTTCGATTCTTTTTCAAATTTGAATTTAATTTTTGGGTGATCACCCATATTCACAAAAAATGTCCAAACTATAAAATCAATAGCCGCGAACAACGGTTTCAATCCCAATATAATAGATAATCTAATTAGACAGAAACTATCTAAAATAGCTATGAGCCAAATTTATCTCATCATAAAAACTGAAGAAAATAAGAAATTAATTTCTCTATCGTACTTTGCTAATATAAGTCAAAAAGTGGCCGAAAGTTTTTCAAAATCAGATGTCTATATTGCCTTCGAAACGCAAAACAAATTATCATCATCAATATTTAACGCGAAGGACCCTACTCCAAACATACACAAATCAGGAGTTTATGAGTTATTTTGTTCTACCTGCAGTAATAAATATATAGGACAAACAAGACGTTCCTCCAAGACGAGGTTGAACGAACATAAAATGAGTTTCATGAAAAATATCCAAATATTTGCGTTATAGAACAAAATAACGTAAAAATAATGAATGACTGTACGGAGCTATGTAACCCCAAAAATTATTTGTGATATTTAAATGGGTACCATCTGTTTAACAACCCTCTTTGTGGATTACCGACATTCCGATATCTGTTAGAAGATCCCTCATTTTTAACCCGGTTTTTAATCACGTTCCGCTTGTAAACCTCGGTACCACTATTAGGTGTTATCAAGAATCTATTGAAATATTCAAAATATTTATCACTTTTGTTTCAAATACCTCTGTACCACTGTCAGGTCTTCAGTTGTCTGATGATGGGATAGTTCACTTCCCGAAACTCGAGTCACAAGGAAATGTGTAATATATTTTTTTATTGGTAGTGAAACATAGTAATTTCTACAATTTGTTTTAAAAAGGCATAATATGATTTTTTAATTCAAGAACGTTATGGGTGCTCTGGGTTCTTCCCATTGAACCCATTGATGAAGCATTCGAGGTCAAAATTATTTCTGTCTGTTCGGTCTGACCGTGAACATTATGAATTTTGAACCCAAAGAGCTAGAGACTGAAAACCTTCAGGGTACTTTTGGTGCCTAAATTTGATCTACTAAGACATTTGAAGGGCAACATCTCTCCCAGAGAGTTATATTCCGCAAAGCAGGTAGTTTCATTCCGACACCAACCAAAACCCTCTCTCACTCCATCTTTCGTTTTCCCACTTCTCCTGCCCCATTTGGATCCCGTTCAAGGTCCCCTTCCTCCCATCCGACCCCGCTGTTACCACCATCCAACTCTTGTCACTCAGACGGACTGATGAAGTAATAAATTCGAAATGCATTCCGGGGAGGTCGTTTCGGAGCGACCATGTCGGGATATTGTCGCTGAACGTGACTTATTACGTCCCCTTGGAGGGTCCGAAAGTTGCAGCTGTAAAGAGGAACAAGAAGCGGCGTCACATCGACGTTTCAGACTTCGCTCTCTCGAAACCCCGTAACTTTGGAATCGAACGTGATATTAAAACAACGGGCTCGGGTAGAGGGTTTTTGTCGGAGTTTTGGAGAATGCTGATCTAGGGGGTGCGGGAGTTACAAGGGGAGTAATGGGGGGTTGTGTTCGACGCCCTGGCACAGTTTTTTCGAGGAGATTTGCGAAGTTTGTTGAATAAGTTAAACACTGGTTAAGTTGGGGACTTATACAGGGCTTTGTAGGATGGGCATGTTTCTGAAGAAACTCAGAACATAGATACGTATGATCAACTCATTTGAAAAACTGTGTAAGCTCGTTAATATGAACACAAAAATTCTGGCAATCTTATATTATCAGATTGGTTAAAGTTAGTTATGGTCGTTTGGCTCAGTAACAATCCTCTCTGTACTGCGACTTATTTGGTCTTTTATGAGTTACCATACTACTATGTTTTTCTCAGGATGGTTACCTCCTTCGCAAAGTTACTTATGATCCTTATTTCTGTAGGCATCTTCTTCCTTTTGTAAGTCCGTCTGCTTCATTAGTTCCTTCAATGCACTGACGAACTGGCACCCAAACAAGGACGGATTTTTCACAGCTCCAGATGGTACTTGTCTCATACTCAACGGCCATTAAATGCTCCAATGCCATCTGACTATTTGAGGCAATGCAAATTCTAATTCCCTTGTTTTCCTTAGACAGCCAGACCTGGGCATATCTCTCTATACTCAGAGTTTCGGTTTGGAGCGTTATTGTAGGCTTCACCAAAGGCAATGATTTTCTATATTTGAGACCATATATGCCTACTTAGCCCTTGATTGACAGACCTGGGTATATCACTCTATAGTCAGAGTTTCGGTTTGGAGCGTTGTTGTGAGCTTTCTTAAAGGCAGTGATTCTCTATACTTGAGACCATAGATGCCTACTTAGCCCTTGCTTTCTTGGAGATCAATCAATATACCAGATTGAGATGCTTTTCCCGAACTTGAGCTAACCTTTTCATGTATTCTTGGCCGTAACCTATGACCACTGCTGGCATCAAGATCATACTCAACTTGGGAACGAAAGAAGTTCAGCCCTTAGTGATTCCAAAACCCTCATTGGCCTTATCTTATCAAAGAATACTTAAAATAGAAAGGCCTTTTACTTGATAGAAGAAATATAACAAAATTTGAATATTAAAACAAATTAAAATATGTTTATCTTCTACAATTTTAATTTCAAAAAAAATTTTATTCAAAAAACTTTTAGAAATAAATTTATATCTAACAAGCACCGCTTACATTTAATAGACGGATGTAATCAAAACTCAATATATAATGTCAAATGGAATAAATAACCCAACAGATATACGAAAGTAATTAAAATTAATAAATAAATATTTAAAGGAGACAAAATTTTGTTTCTGGTCTTACCTTTTTTGAAGATATAGTGCACATTTTTTTTTTAGAAATTTTTGAAATAATTTATTCGAATATTTAAATATATTAAATATTTCAAATAAATTATATTCTTTGAGAAGTCCTTTAAGTGTGTTCATGTTTTCAAAAGGCAAGTGGTGTTTCTTAAAGGTAAGACTAGAAACAAAATTTTTGTCTCCTTTAAATATTTATTTATTAATTTTAATTACTTTCGTATATCTGTTGGGTTATTTATTCCATTTGACATTATATATTGAGTTTTGATTATAAACGTCTATTAAATGTAAGCGGTGCTTGTTAGACATAAATTTATTTCTAAAAGTTTTTTGAATAAAATTTTTTTTGAAATTAAAATTGTAGAAGATAAACATATTTCAATTTGTTTTAATATTCAAATTTTGTTAAGGATTACTTAATTTCAGTTCATGTAAAAACATGTCCCAAAGTATTCCAACAAATGAATTTGTACCTCTAATGAAAAACCTTTCAGACAAAAATTATGTGGAAACTTCAGAACTTATTCAGAATTTGCTTGACATGGAACAAATTTTAATTGAAATCTGAATTCTTTCTACAAAAACCTAGCTCACTTATGAGATTATCTTCAAGTCATTATTGATGAGACATATTGATGGATAATTAAGAGAATGCTACAGTCTTGAAACATTATTCAAATTCAAAATTATTAGTGACCCTCAAAATTTTACAGGGATTGTCAAAGAAATATATGATAATGGACATCATAAAATAAAAAATTGTAAATATGTCATACTAAAATATTTCAACTTTAACACCTACAACAATCAATAAAAAACAAACTATTACACCAAGATACGAACTGAAACACATCAAGTAGATGACTAGAACTGGTACTTCATAAACTCATCCATTGAATAAAATGCACATTCAGTTAGAATCGCTCTAACTTTTCACTTGAGTGTTGTTAGGAATTGTGGAAGTCGGTTATAGATTTTCATTCCATTAAATATATGGGTGTTCTGTGTCCTCTGCAGTCAATGTCTTGGGGCAACAAAGTTGTTCCTATACCTGGTGGCATGACTGTGAATGATTGAGTGTGTCTGGAAATTATGCCGATTTTTGTGCACATACAGAAGACACTCTTGGATATAACAGCATGTTAAAGTAAGTATTCCATATTTCTTAAAGAGTGGTCTACAGCTAGTGACCTGGTTTACTCCCGCTACTAATCTTAAAGCTTTTTTCTGTTTCAGGAACACTCTTTCTGCCTCTGAAGATGCACCCCATAAAATGATGCTTAAGCTCATCCTGCTGTGGAAATGTGCGTGATATGTAAGTAACGCTTTTTTTTCTGTGAGCAAGTTTTTCATTCTTCTTATTGAAAATAATGCTGTTGAGAGTCTTTGGCACAATTCATTTATGTGCTTCAGTCAAGTTAAATTTCCGCTGATTGACACCCCAAGCAGAGAAATACTGTTTGGTTCTTGATGTTTTGTGCTCACAATCAACTCCTGAGATTTCTCTTCATTCACTTTCATGTCATTTGAACTAAAACATTCTATCGCATTTTAGACTGTTTCATGAGATTTATTCAGGAGTAGATTTCTGCCCTTGGCCCGAGCACAGATCCCTGGGGAACTCCTGCAGTAATTTTCATCTTGGAGGACCTTTTACCTTCCAAATCTACAATTTGGTATCTATCCTTAAGGAACGACTCCAACAGATTCAAAACTGGCCCTCTTATGCCAAGGTAATCCAACTTATGCAGAAGCTTTTCATGGTTGACACAATCAAACGCTCGACTTAGATCCATGCATGTTAGCATTCACTATTATTCAAATATAAGATATAAAAAAGGGACCTTTCACTTGCTCTTCTTAATATTTTAAATATGAAACAGAATAATTCTTGTTATACTTCACTACAAATTATAATTTCATAAAATTTCTTGAAATTGTTTCATTAGAAACACTGTTTATTTTTAATAGACATATTCACATAGCATCAAATAGGGATTGAAGAACATTTAATGAAGACGGCACCTCAAAATCATCCACAGATGTCGGAAAAAATTGAAAATGAATGGAGCAGAGTGCTTGGAAATAAACAAAGTCTATGAAGATCCTGATCTTCAAACACTGAACAACCAATTAGAAATGAATTATTTCCCACTCTTCAAAATGTGTCCCCACTCTTCTCAATCCTCAAATTGTAACCACACGCTTCCATAATATACATTCTGTCAAGAAAGTACCGAGAATTATCGATTTAAATCTGGCGGGGCAATGAGGCAGGTAAAAAATTTTTTTCCTAGGTTGGTACCACTGTCCTTAATTACTATGCCAAGCTTGAGCGGGATCTGTCAACTAGTGTGTTTGCAACAGCTGATTAAGTCAGTCGATGTCAGAGTGCGTGCCGATTTTTACTATGGGTGATTACGTTGAGCAAAGAATTTGTTTAAAGTTTTGTATTGCAAATGAATTTTCGTGTGCTGATGCATTGAAAATGTTGCAAAAGGCGTTTGGTGATAATGCTCTATCGAAAACTCGTGCATATCAGTGGTACAGAGCCTTCAAGGACGGTCGTGAAGTGGTCGCCTATCGACGGCTTCGATCGAAGATAACGTCGATAAAATTAAGGAAAGGGTGCTGGAAAACCCTCGTACCAGCTTGGGAGAGATAGCACATGATCTTAAGATATCCCACGCGTCCGCACGTACGATTTTGATTGATATTTTGGGCATGAGAAAGGTGGCCGCACGACTCGTACCGAAAGACCTGAATTTTCTTCAAAAACGTCATCGCGAACAGGTTGCTTCAGACATGCTGGATCGCTGTAATTCCGATTCTACATTCATGGAACGCATTATAACTGGTGATGAGACCTGGGTCTACGAGTACGATATGCAAACAAGCCAGCAATCTTCGGAATGGGTGGCAAAAAATGAGCCGAAACTGAATAAACCACGCCAAAGCCGCTCGAAAATGAAGGTGATGCTCATTGTTTTCTTCGATATCCGTGGCGTGGTGCACTACGAATTCGTTCCAGAGGGTCAGACGGTAAACAAGGAGTATTACCTAGGCGTTATGAAACGTTTGCGTGAGCGTATCCTTAAGAAGCGGCCAAATTTGTGGGCGAACAACTCATCGATTTTGTATGACAATAACGCGCCTTCTCACCGAGCTACGATTGTGACTGACTTTCTCGCCAAAAACTCAACAAACGTGCTTCAGCAACCACCGTATTCGCCGGATTTGGCTCCCTGCGACTTTTTCCTCTTCCCAAAACTAAAATTGCCCCTTCGTGGCACCCGTTTTGAGTCGATTAAAGCCATAAAACAAAATTTAGCGCGAGAGCTAAAGTCCATCCCGGAAAGCGCCTATAAAAAATGTTTTGATAATTGGAAGTGCCGTTGGCATAGATGTATTGGAGCAAATGGAGCCTATTTTGAAGGCGACCCAATAAATTTTGACGATTAAATGTAAAAATGTTGTTTTAATTGAAAATTCCCGGTACTTTCTTGACAGAGTAGTATGTCGATAGATTCTGTAATCCTGCACTCTTGAAGGTAATGTGATGATCACAACGCGTCGTGTATCATATTTATAGTGAATAAATTGTGAGAATTTGATTAAATACAGTGTTTTGTTCTCCTGTATAAAGCGTATACTGTTCGAGCCAACATTCAGAGTACTCGTCGAACCCCAAAGTCATCCCAAAGGGTAAAAAAAACCAAGACTCATTTCCATCCAAAACAAGAAGGAAACAAGGGCTGCCAAGCTAATAAGTCACATCGTTAGACAATATCCCGACATGGCTCGTCGTTAACGAGCTCATAGGAATGCATCCGGAATTTATGGCGGCCGCAAGTCTGTCCTTAGTATCGTTGGGCTTGCATCGCCGCCGGCTTTGAAATTAATTTTTAGTATCGCGGGCGTAAACGTTTCTTCGTAGGATGCCTCTGTCTCGTGCCGTCTAGGTATAAATATCGCCCGCGACACTTATTGCCCCTTTTGAACTCTGCTTTTGTGTGTGTCGCTCGTATTAATATCTGCCGGTGGTGTTCGAAATTGATTGCTGGAAACGAACCGGTGCATTCTTTCGTTATGTATTGCCGCCCCCTGGGGCGGCGTATTCTGAAGTATCTGGCTCGACCGTGTTTATTATTCATCGTAGGGTTTGCGAGTACGTCGCCTCTGACCCGCTTTTCGGTTTCCGTAGGGTCGCTTCTTCTGACGGGTGAGTGACGTGTGTGGATGTTCTGGGATGTATTCATTTTACTCTGGAGGCTGAGGAAGATAATATTCATAACAACGTACTGATCTCACTTCCTAGTGTTAGAGAATGAAGGAACATTTACTGACAAACCATATATTTCTAAGCATATACCTGGCTCAATCGTTTTGGTCTTCTAGTAGCTAATGAAACGAAGATATTTCACAATTGTATAATCGAATCATATTCGTCTTCTCGAAGAGATTCGCGGCAGTTTCTACCTTCATGTAAGGTCATTGTGCACGAAGCTAGAAACTTGAACTCAAGTACACGGAGACATATTATATAATGATCATTATATAATAATTGGTAAAGCGTTAGGCTTCGTCAGGATAAAAAAGAAATTTTTCAGTCAGACGGTTACAGTCAGCATTTCACAGTTGGGTCAAAAATTAAGAGTGGAGTAAGGACGTATTGACAAAGACTAACCAGAATACATTTGACCTCTCAATTCGTACAAGCTATATAAAACTTCTGAAGGGTCTTCACGAGGATCTAGGAGTGAATCGTGAATTCTACCGGCTAGGTTACTGGTGAAAATACCTCTTTCAGCAGGTGACTATTCAGCAGTCCCTACAATCTACCCAGGAATCAGAAAGTGTGGTAATGATTACGCTTTATCATCGCGCATTAGCGAGAACCTCTCCGAAGAGTTGAACCCACCAAGTTTCCAGTTTCGGCTTAAGTCCGAGAACCTACACCGTGACTGGCAGCAGCGAAGCACTATCCAGCCTCTAGTAGCTCTGCAGTATTAGTACACGAATCGTTTCATGACGCAACTCACTCACCGAAGGCGCTTCTTATTCACTCACCCGAACGCAGTCCCATAAACCAAGATATTCTCAATATTTAATGCCTCATTTGATTCTGGTACGAGCACCATCAATCCGGCCTGTACGTCAAGACTCACGCATCCTTGTGAAGTCTTCCAATTGATCCTGGCTTCAAGCTCCAACCGTCTAGCCGTATCTTCGAGATCTACAAACCCCAGAAACGTCTCGGAATCGATCCTGGTTCAGAACGAGGCCGGCCAAGTCCCGCTAAACACTGAAGCATTTCTAGAGATATCCTGAACATGTGTTGCTACGAACAGATAGAAAAAATACCCTCTTAGTCCAGCATGCGCTACCACTTCTGCCTTTTAATCTTGATAGTTCACGAACTATCGCGAGTCGAATTTTTGGATTCACACAGTAATGATTGTCTATTTTTTCAACTCCATGACATTGGTCATCTTCGATGGACTTCTGAACCGAATTTAAGCTGAAGCTACTTCAATATGAAGAAAGGTTGCCGAAAGTGATCGTATTTAAGTGGGTGTTTATGGTGATCATACTCTAGCTGAGTATCCGTCTCAGTAATGGTTTTCTTGGTTTAAAAGTGGCAAGAGTCTCTCAACCAGCTATTTGCCAACCTTCAAATGGAATGGGAATTATCAGAGGTAGGAAATTAGGTGCCGTAGGAACTGAAGCCAAGAGATATCAAACTTCGTTTTTCACATGTGAGCAGCTGCTCCAACGGCAAAAAAGGGCTTTTTGCATCAAATTGTGACTGACGATGAAAACTGGATCCATAACGATCATCCAAAACGTCCGGCAACGTATGGAATGCCTCATTATCAACAACTGTCAAGCCGAATAATCAGGGCGGGAAGATCATACTGTGTATTTCATGGGACCAGCTGGGCTTGGTGTATTATGAGCTGGTACAATCGAACGAAAGGATCACAGGGAAGTTCTACCGACGGCAGTTGACGCGTTTGAGTCGAGAATTGAGCGAAATGTTCGCTTGAGCCCTATGCTTTTACTACTGAGCTATCGACACTCAAAATATATTTTTTTCATTTACTACTGTAGAAGAAAGGGCTGAAAAATTTGGTGATGAATAAAAATGACACAAAAATATAATATAACAGGAAAGTCAATCTAGACAAGATTAGAAAAATACGTAATAAATTTTTCCAATAATAAACAAAATTAAACACATTTAGGGAGCTCAAATGCAGGTCTCAATTCAAATAGCAATTATGAAGTTTCCTACATGGAAAACAAGAACAATGGATCAATTTATTGGAAACTTTAAGGATAAATAGAGAAACTATGAAGGATAAATATATCTCGCTCTTTTACTTTTTGCAAACCGAGATATGTATTAACCATCATATTTTTATTTTTGTTATTATTTTTTATTATTTTTCCGTCTCATTAGAGACGGCCCAGTCGTTCGGCATTAGTTTGTCATCGTTACTTAGGTCTTTCACGTCGATATTGGGATGTAGCAGTTTTGAGATTTGTTTCGAGCTGTTTAGTTTTACTCGACACTTTAGATTATTTGTTTTCTAATTATTATATATGGCCTTGAAAAACATGGAAAGTCAACTAGAGATTTGGGTATATTTATGCCTGTTAATTTCACATGATACAGCATTCGAAATTATAAACTGAATATCCTTCTTTACTTACAGTATTCTCATTATTTTTCTGTAATCAATAAGAAGGTTTATTTCGTTCATTCAGTCCACCTCCAAATGGACCTTCCAATCAATTACGTTAATTTTCTTCTTTTTGTTAGAAGGGATGCATCGAGCACCTCTATCCTTCAGTCTTTGAAAAGACTGTAAAATCATTATTATTCCAGTAAAAGTCAAACTTGTCGCATGTAGCATTTGCTACATTAAGCATTATTCTAGTAATAGTCAAACTTGCCGCATGTATCCTTTGCTACATTATGCACTATCATTCGGATAGTCAAATTTGTCGTACCTAGCTTGTGACACTTCGGTCCTAGCTATCGCGGTTATTATTGTTAATATATTAATCCATTCGATTGGAATTATTGGCAAATTCATTACATTTGTTTTTAGTGTGTCATATCTTTTGACTTGGATTATTTACGGTAAGAATTCTAGTTCGCTGTTATCATAGTGAATTACGAGTGTTTTACTTTGATTCCTTATCATTTTCGATGATGAACAAAGCTAGTTCATCATCGAGATAACTACATACAAGTGCCTTGAAGTAAAACTCTTCGCCAATTACGCCAAAAATACAGTCCACTTAAACGTATCGAAATCAATCATCGAGATTAATTCATTGCAATTGCCTGTTATTTCGAAATACTGAACCAATAGGCGAAATACTGCGGTAAACTAACCGTGGTACGTAACAAGTATCATAGAAAGGTTTTTGACACCTAGAAAAGAAGTGGATATATAAAAATTGTAGGTTGTCTATGTTTTCCAAATAATTGACATTTTGATGACAATCTCTGTTATCAATGGCAGATCAGTTGATATGACATAACATGAAGAATTCATATCTATTAATTGCTTATCTCAATGAAGACCAACAACGATATTATCTCAGGACCTGTCGAACCTAAGGATGAATACTTGGTTAAACTACCTGTCATACTGAGCCTTTACACTGTCCTTCACGTTGCTATGATTGTAACTGGTTTCTTGTACGAAGATGCATGTCCTATAGAACCACATATACCTTTGTTCCTCATTTTGCAAGGTGACAAACATTTCCGAAAATTTCACTCATTGTATTTCTGATGTAAAATTATTTGCAGGTACATTCGGACTCTTTTCAAGAGGAATAGGTTCCGTCAAATATTTCATCACGAACAAAGATTGTTTCTTCATATTTCTCGTGTTCTCATCTCTCTTATACGTAGGAGAGTTCATCGTATTCATTTTAGGTAAATATTTCAGATTATCAGAGTGATAAAGTTAATTAGCGGATATTCCTTAGGTACTTTTTGGGTGTATAAAGAAGCCATGCCAAGTTACAACGTAGAAAATGAGAGCCATTATTGTCATAAGGGCACCTATCTCTTCGCTTTTTGTTACATCTCAATCATGTACTGCCTGATGGTTTTCGCTGTATCCTTCCTATGTTGTGTTCTTTTTCTGGCGTCTCCATTTGGTATGAATAAAGTTGCCGAGACCAAACCTTGGCAAATTGTAATCATATAGCGGTGAAATATATGACATCAAATTTTTACATCCGTGAATAATTTCATTTTACCCACCTCTTTTTGAACCATCATACCGTGGAACTTAGTAAGTAAATATAATATGTCCATTAACTGGAGCTTAATAAACGGGTGTAATGACCCATAACTTCCTCTTGTAATGCCCGCTGACCTCCATTAAGAGTGGTGCTAAACAATGAATTATTCCAGCTGTTTATATCTTGGGAATTTGTCACTTATGTCCACAGCAACATGAACAGATTCCCAACAAATGCCAGTTGCCATTCAGTCGACACAAGGAATAGGGAGAATTTCATCTTTTCACCTCACAGAAGCAAATTCTGGCATCCTAAAATATATAAGAGATATCATTTTTCTGGGAAAACGCTCGTCTTAGGCTATGCAATCATTAACCCATTGAGCGAAGTGGAAAAGCATCGGATGATCAGTCTTCACTTCTTGCAGTAGTTGAACTTTGTAAGCTTTCATACCGAGGTCTTACAAAATTCTCCTCAGAGAAATGTTCAGTTCTTGAGCACAATGATGGATTGATGGATGTTCAGTCACATTCTGCACCACAGCAGCGGTGTTTTCAGGTGTGCTTACTGGACAAGAACGTGAACGGGTTGTTTGATCAAATAACGACTCAATTTTTGCGAACAAAAAGATCCATACATTGTCGTGAGGGCATTTAATTTCTATTGAGTTTTCCTTGAACTTCTAACAGTTTGGATGGAAGTTTTCAATATTTCTCACTTTTGTTCAAGCGTAAATCGACTCGTTTCATTCATGTCAAATATTACTATTATTATTATTACAAAAGTGATAAGAGTAAAGATAAACCTATAAACTCAAGAATAAAAATAAAATGAAACTAAGGAAGTACTCGAGAAGTGAAACAATTAAGTAATGAAAGTAATTGAATGAAAAGGAATTAATTATTGAACTTGTCTAGACTATCAATCCAAAGCGTTCTTGAAAGAATTCAACGATGGCGATGACACAACCTCAGCAGGGAGACGATTCTAAGTCTCGAACACTCTGTTGGGAAGAAACTGCCTTCTCGGTGTCGTAATGAAGTTCTCCTTGACAAGCTTAAAACGGTGTCCTCTTAAGGCTCGATACTGGTTTAGTGGAAAGAGGTAAGACATATCTGTACCGAAGAGGGTTTGGATACCGAGCAACTCAAACTATTTGGGTAATGAGGAGGCAGATCGGCTGGCGTTTGCTGGAGCTGCGCTGCCTCTGGTAGGACCGGAACCATTCCGTATGACGTGGCTAACGAGGCGATAGCAGGCAGAATGAACTCAAAGCTAGAGTCTTTCTGGCGGAGCCATTAGGGCCTGAAACATTCGAAGTTGTTCCTTGGAGCAGCTATTATGACAGGTCACTGCAGACTGAAAGCGCATTTGCACAAAATCGGTCTGGCTGAAGACGATGAATGCAGGCTGTGTCTTGAGGACACTGAAACAGCCATGCACATCGTCTCAGAGTGCCCAGCGGTGAGTCGCATCAGATTCGAGGTCTTTGGTCAGGCTTTGGTCAGGCACTGCGAACTGAAAAAATTACCCCTGAACAAGATTATCGTTTTTATCCAAAAACTGGATCTCGTCGGGGAGATATAAATTAGGGGTCAACCACAATAGTCCGTGCGGACGCAGTGGTAGGGTGGACAGACGCCCGCTCGCCATAAATAACATAATAACATAACCGAAGAGGTAGTGAAGTGCTCGATAGGTGGTAGTCAGGTCTCCCCTTCTTCTACGATCCGCAAAGGAGGGCAACTCAAACAATCGTAGCCTCGACTGGTGATCAGGGCGAATTGTGCCTAATGGAAGACGAGTGTTTCACCGCTGGACAGATTCCAAAAGTTCCTGATCACCCTTCAGATTGGCCCAACAAACAGGGCTCGCATATTCCAGAATAGGACGCATGTAGGTTGTGTAGGTCCTACTTGTGGCTACATCGCATCTTGCAAAAGTTTTAGACAGCTGGTAGGTGAATTGCCTCGCTCTAGACACAGAAGTCGATATGAGGGTAGACTAACTCAAGTCATCCGTGACGGTAACACCCAGGTCACAATGCTGAGAGACACCAACTAGCCTCTGCTCGCCAACGAAGTAGGGAGTCCTGGGATTTTTTTTGCCGATATGAAGCACGCAACACTTATTGATGTTGAGAGGTAGCAACCACCTCCCACACCATTCAGAGAGCTTATTGAGGTCTTCCTGGAGGTGACCCGTGCTAACCAAGGGACAGTTGTAGAGCTTCGTGACGTCTGCGAAGTGGACAAGTGCACAATTGGATGAGAAAAAATGAGGGAGAACAGAAGTGTATAAAAGGAACAAGATAGGACCAAACTAACTTTACGCAACACAACGTATGACATCGTTCAGGCTGGACCATAGACTTATTATCCTATTACTAAGACTTATTATCCTTAATACCTTATCCTTATCCTCCGAGCATTATAATCTACACCATGACCTCACCACCTACATACTTATCGTTACTCAAACTCACATTCCGAAAATTCATAGAAAGAAAACCAAACAGGGTGTTTCCATTTCTGCCGGCACTTAAGAGACAAATAACCCGATTCGAGATTCTTTCCACGATCTCGCCGGCCCGATTGTCAGGTGAGAGTCGGAACGTTTCCTCGCCAGAACTCATCAGGAAAATTCAGCAGACGTGGCGTCGTTTTTACGGTCTGCATCCGGTTATGAGATCCATTTTCGGTACGTATTACGTCTGGTCGGGATGACGAAAGTCTGCGGTACGTCCTGCATTCCGAAGAGATTATTCAGGGCTGAACGCCGCGTGAAAAATTAATTCCGTCTTTTACTACCGCTGCACCTCTACGCGATGCAGGTATCCGGATGGTTTATTAATTTTTCAGGAATGGGGATATGATGGCTTGCACCTTTCTGGATGGACTCAAGTTTTATCAAGATAATATTCAGAATGATTCATTCGGACTAAATGAGAAAGAAAATTCTCCCATTTTATTTTCACAGAACTTTATCTTTCAATCAGTACGACCGGTTTCAACTCTGAGATCATTATCAGGTGAAAGCCCAGATAGCATTACAGTTTAAAATATTTGAATAACAGTTATGTTAATTTTGATTTTGGACATCAACAACAAATAACATCAATCCTGTGATAAAAAACGAAATTTTAACCCCTTTCGATTTTTGCGTGGAAGAAAATTACTTTCAATAGTAAATTTTACAAACAGAAAGATGGACTTGCCATGGGTTCACCTCTCAGCCCATTACTCGCTGAAATCTTTGTCCTGTTTTGAAAGAAAAATTCTAAAATCCACACACGCAAAGCATATCACTTTTTGGTACAGGTATGTAGACGATATATTGGCTTGCTTCTGCGGAACACATTCAGAATTAAATGAAACATTAAAATATCTTAATAGTTTGCACAATAAGGTCAAATTCACCATGGAAACACAATTTGATAATAGAATGAATTTTCTGGACATAACTTTAATTAACAGTAATAATGAAATTTCCTTTGATATATATAGAAAACCCACATCAACTGATACAACAATACCAAATTTTTCAAACCATCCGATCAATCATAAACTAGCTGCTTATAGATCAATGGTACATAGAACATTTTCAATTCCTTTAGATAATATTACGTTAAAGAGGGAATTGAATACAATCAGACAAATAGCCACAAAAAATCAGTTCGAAACCAAAACTATAGATTCCATCATAAACAAAAAACAAAAGCAACTTATTCATAAACAAATTCACTCCATTTCTAAATCAGATCATAATAACAATAAATTCATAAAACTTTCATATTTTGGACCAATTCCACAAAAAATAGCTCAAATTTCGTCAAAAATTAACATAGTAACACCTTTCACACCCTGCCATAAAATTTCTAATCTCTTTTTTAATCCGAAAGACAAAGAGAACCGACTGAATAATTCTGGAGTCTATAAATTAAGTTGTCAACAGTGTAATAGTGCGTATATAGGTCAAACGGGCCGACCTTTGTATAAAAGGTGCAAAGAGCATGCTTTTAGGAACCGGAAGAATAATTCCAATTTTGCGAAGCATTTCTTCAATACAGAATTGAATAACCTTGTTATCTTGCACGTGGACGCTAAAGGGAAAAAACTTGACATCCTGGAATCCATAGAAATTGAAAAATATAAGAGGCACGTACTAATAATAAAACTACTAAACGAACAGACAGAACTTTGGAAAACCCCTCTCTTCGAAGCTCTGCCGAAGCCTATAATCAGCGCATATATAATAGTTGAGATCTAATTTGTTCATTCAGTTTGAAAATGTAGTAAACACTACGAAACTCGAGTCACTGTATATCAGTAATAATAAAAAAGTGAAAGAAAACAAAGAAATTTCTTATTTCATTCTATTAAATTCAAATTTATTAGTTACCCTCAAAATGTTACAGGGATTGTCAAAGAAATATATGATAATGGACATCATAAAATAAAAAATTGTAAATATGTCATACTAAAATATTTCAACTTTGAAACCTACAACAATCAATAAAAAACAAACTATTACACCAAGATACGAACTGAAACACAGCAATTAGATGACTAGAACTGGTACTTCATAAACTCATCCATTGAATAAAATGCACATTTAGTTAGAATCGCTTCAACTTTTCGCTTGAATGTTGTAGAATGCAGTGTTTTTAGGGATTGTGGAAATCGGTTATAGATTTTCATTCCATTAAATATATGGGTGTTCTATGTCCTCTGCAGTCTATGTCTTGGGACAACAAAGTTGTTCCTATACCTGGTGGCATGACTGAATCGTTGAGTGTGTCTGGAAATTAACCCGATTTTTGTGCACATACATAAGACACTCTAGGATATAACAGCATGTTAAAGTAAGTACTCCATATTTCTTAAAGAGTGGTCTACAGCTAGTGACCTGGTTTACTCCCGCTACTAATCTTAAAGCTTTTTTCTGTTTCAGGAACACTCTTTCTGCCTCTGAAGATGCACCCCATAAAATGATGCTGTAGCTCATTCTGCTGTGGAAATGTGCGTGATATGTAAGTAACGCTTCTTTTTCTGTGGGCAAGTTTTTCATTCTTCTTATTGAAAATAATGCTGTTGAGAGTCTTTGGCACAATTCATTTATGTGCTTCAGCCAAGTTAAATTTCCGCTGATTGAAACCCCAAGCAGAGAAATACTTTTTGGTTCCTGATGTTTTGTGCTCACAATCAACTCCTGAGTTTTCTCTTCGTTCACCCTCATGTCATTTGAACTAAACCATCCTATCGCATCTTTGACTGTTTGACATGAGATTTATTCAGGAGTAGATTTCTGCCCTTGGCTCTATTCAAAAATGTTGTTTCGTCAGCGAAGAGGGTTTCATCATCAGCACCAACGTTATATATCAGGTCATCGATATATACGAGGAAAAGAATAGGCCCGAGCACAGATCCCTGGGGAACTCCCGCAGCAATTTTCATCTTGGAGGACCTTTTACCTTCCAAATCTACAATTTGGTAGCTATCGTTAAGGAACGACTCCAACAGATTCAAAACTGGCCCTCTTAGGCCAATGTACTCCAACTTATGCAGAAGCTTTTCATGGTTGACACAATCAAACGCTCGACTTAGATCCAAGCTGGTCAGCATCACATCATCTGCATCATCCAATGCCTTCATGATGTACTCAACAATGTGGACCAAAGCTGTGGTAGCAGATTTTCCCTCTCTGAAACCATGCTGGAAACTGCCAAGCAACGAATTTTTTCTAGAAATGCGACAACTCTAGTTTTGAGGAGATTCTCATAGATTTTTGAGACAACTGGCAGGATAGATATTGGCCTATAGTTGTCGTATAGCTCTTGATTACCTTTTTGTGGACCAGTATCACCCTCGCAATCTTCAGTTCTTCCGAAAAGTATCCCTGCTGGAAGCAATCGTTACTGAGGTAAGAGATAGGATCAGCAAGACAACAGATGACCTCTTTCAACATTTTCACGGAGAAGCCATATACATCTTGGGAAGTTTTATTTCTCATTTCTGATACAACCCTCAAAATTTCCTCTGGTGTTGTGGGGGTCAAAATAATAAGCCTGAAGTTTTAACTTCATTTTTATTTTTCAACATTTTTTCACTCGATTCTGGATTGGTGTTAGCTCCAGTTAACTTTTCCGCAATCGTTGAAAAATACCGGTTGAATGTTTCTTCTGATAGTGATGAGGGGTATACTTTTCCTGTCTCTGATTTTAATTTTGTATTTATTACCTGCCATATCGCAAGACTCTTATTTTCTGCTTCATTGACGAATTTTGAACTTTTATGTTTGATGGTATCATTTAAAAGCTGTTTATATTCATTTTTCAATCTCATGTATAATTTCCTTGAACCATCATCTCTTTTTACCTCATATATTGTGTATGCTGCATCTTATTTGTTTTTAATGTCAATCATTTCAGGTGTTTTCAAGCATTTTTTCTCACAAGAATCAAAAACTTTCTTTTTTCTTTCAGGAAAGCACTGATTGAAATGGTGCGTTATTTTTTGATGAAACATCCTGAAAGAATATTGGGCTAAAATGAACTATCACAAAGTAACGGACTACTCCATCCGGAATTTGTATCTATCATTTGTCACAAATACACGACGTAAATATGATCTTGGTTTCTGACGCTTTGTTTTTTCTTGATGCGTTGGTATCATTTGAAGTGCAATATGCTAGGAATTTTTCTAAGATTCGATAATTATGGAACTCAGTAGCAAAATTATACGAAACATTTTGGAATGCTATGATTAATTTTATAAATTGGTCAGATCATGACTGAACGAACGTTGTTGAACTATACCAAGCAGAATAAAAGCTGGTGAAATTCCATCGATAAATCCCAAAACACAACCGCTTTTGTTTTTAGCTTTGCAGCACCCCAGAACCTCAGTTTGTGTTTATAATGGATTCGAAATTCCCTCTGCCAATGTATTTCGATATTTCTGCCGCTTTATCAAGTTGTCGTTTTATAATCTCGTTGCTGCCGTCCGCAAATATAGCTGTCCCCAAGAATACATATTTTTTTAACTGCAAGGGTGAAATACACCACGTTACCCGGGGTTATGCCTGAGGGATCCTATTTGAAAGTTCTGCAGGCTTGATATAGATTTCTTTCTCTTGATTCTCTTTTCCTTTTGAAATGCGTAAAATTCATCTCGTGATAAAGTTCGTATTATTTAGATGCAAATCGAGAGTTTTTCAGTCGCGAACATTCGCGCTGAATCATGGCAAAAATAACAGGGTGTTCGGATTAAATATGAATATATTTCAGGACGTGGCTTCAAATATCAGTCAGACTATGGAAAAAACTCCATCTAAACCTACGTGCTAAATTTAATCAAAAAGCCCCCTCATCGTGAGCTCAAAAATTGTTATTTTTTCGTCAAAAATTGGCAAATAGGTGAAATTCAGTACGTAGACATGAATTGAATTGTTTGGTGGTAACGAAAAACACTCTAAAACTACCCTAAAAACAACACTGATAAACAAAAAATGTTGAATCAACTGCATAGGGAATCTAGAGGTAGCGGGCATGATTTCCTTCAGTTGCGTGGAGCCTCGGTCACAATAAAGCTATAGAACAAACACAAGTCGACAACTCTTCTTCCATTTCAACGACAGTAAACTGGCTGTTATAATTGGAATCCAAAAGTTGCAAGAAATGCTTGCATGTTGAGCTCCAAACATGAGAGCAGTATTTGAGTCCTGGTCTGGTCTGATCTGGGCTTTGTATAGAAAAAGAACCTGATCGGTAGAGAAATATTTCCTAGCCTTAAACAAATATCCCAGCTCCTTTGCAGTAGACTTCGCAATTTTAGTTGTAGTTACCCCAACAAACTGAAGAGTTTTCCATCTGGTTTTCCGTCATCAAGTCAGAAGTCAAGATCTGAGTTTTCCGAGTAAAAATTGCTAATTGGATCTCCTAGGCATTTAATTGCACCAAATTCTGTTGACCCAATTCATTTAGCATTTTGAGATCTCCTTTCAGAGAATCGATTTGCTGGCACCTATGGAGGTGAAACCTCAACGGTACTCAAAGGTTTGTCACTGGTCAAAGAAGACATCAGCGTGCTATCATCTGTGAAACTTACAATGTGGTTCGCGGTCGTACTGAGAACATCGTTTATGTGGATCAGGAAGACAGTGGGCGACAAAACTGAGCCTTAGGGTACTCCAGCGTTGATACTACGGAAACCGACACCATCAACGACCAAATGAATGTTTCTGTTAGTGAGGAAACTCTTCATCCAATCGCATCTCTTAGGATGCTCTTCGTTTTATTCGTGCCATCTCGAGTCTGGATACCATAGGATAGGACTGGTCTAATACAGGATTTATATATTCGCAATTTACCATCAACACGTATATACTAAATTGTTTAAGCCGTTACTATTTGGTAGTTGATCATAGTTGAAACAAATTGTAGAAATCACTATGTTTTACAACCAATAAAAATATATATTACACATTTTCTTGTGACTCGAGTTTCGGGAAATGAACTATCCCATCATCAGACAACTGAAGACCTAACAGTGGTACATTGGTACAATTTAAACAAAAGTGATAAATATTTTGAATATTTCAATAGATTCTAGATAACACCTAATAGTGGTACAGAGGTTTACAAGCGAAACGTGATAAAAAACCGGTTTAAAAAAGAGGGGCCTTTTAACAGATGTCGGAATGTCGGCAATCGACAAAGAAGGTTGTTAAACAGATGTTGCCCATTTAAATATCTTAAATAATTTTTGGGGTTACATAGCTCCGTACAGTCATTCATTATTTTCACATAATTTTGTTGTATATCTCAAATATTTGGATTTACATGGCTCCGTACATTCATTCATTATTTTTTATATTATTTTTATTGTAAACTAATTTGAAATTTTCAATAATCAAGTTTCTTTTCTTTTGAATCTACATGTAAAATTTTCTTTAGATTTTCTCTTGTCGAAACGAATAACTGTTTTCTAAAGAATGAGTGGCAAAAGTTGAATTTTTGTTTACTATTCATTAAATTCATTTTATGTTCGTTAAAAAGGTTTTAAACAGATGCTACTTTTTAAATATCTCAAATATTTTCGATTTACATAGCTCCGTACAGTCATTCATTATTTTCACATTATTGTTATTGTGAACTAATTTGAAAATTTCAACAGATTCTAGATAATCGAGTTTCTTCCCTTTTGATTCTACATGTAAAATTTTAAGATTATCTATTGTGGGAAAGGAATGACCGTTTTTAGACAATGAGTGGCAAAAGTAGAATTTTGTTTATTTTTTATGAAACTCATTTTATGTTCGTTGAACCTCGTCTTGAAGGAACGTCCTGTTTGTCCTATATATTTATTACTGCACGTAGAACAAGATAACTCATAAACTCCTGATTTGTGTATGTTTGGAGTAGGGTCCTTTGCGTTAAATAATACCGATGATAATTTGTTTTGCGTTTTGAAGGCAATATTGACATCTGATTTTGAAAAACTATTGGCCACTTTTGACTTATGCTACCAAAGTACGATAGAAAAATTAATTTTTTATTTTCTTCAGTTTTTATGATGGGATAAATTTGGCTCATATCTATTTCAGATAGTTTCTGTCGAATTAGATTATCTATTATATTGGGTTTGAAACCGTTGTTCGCGGCTATTGGTTTTATAGAAGTCCAAACTATAAAATCGAAACAACGGTTTTAACCCCAATATAAAAGATGAATTAATTCGACAGAAACTATCTAAAATAGCTATGAGCCAAATTTATCCCATCATGAAAACTGAAGAAAATAAAAAATTTATTTCCCTATCGTACTGTGCTAGCATAAGTCAAAAAGTGAAAATAGTTTTTCAAAATCAGATGTCAATATCGCCTTCAAAACGCAAAACAAATTATCATCGGTATTATTTAACGCAAAGGACCCTACTCCAAACATACACAAATCAGGAGTTTATGATTAAAAAAATGTATATGAGACAGTAATTTATTTCCACAAAAATGTTTGTACTACTACAACAATTGTTTCACCACGATGTGGCTTCTTCAGGTATTACATTGTACTGTCTCATATAAATTTTTTTAATTAAAATGAGTTTCCACCAAGTAAAGACAGAAACTATCAAACAGGAGTTTATGAGTTATTTTGTTCTACGTGCAGTAATAAATATATAGGACAAACGGGACGAGGTTTAACCTACAAAATTCTACTTTTGCCACTCATTGTCTAGAAAACGGTCATTCCTTTTCCACAATAGAGAATCTTAAAATTTCACATGTCGAATCAAAAGGGAAGAAACTCGATTATCTAGAATCTGTTGAAATTTTCAAATTAGTTCAAAATAACAATAATGTAAAAATAATGACTGACTGTACGGAGCTATGTAAATCGAAAATATTTGAGATATTCAAAAAGTAGCATCTGTTTCAACGGACATAAAATGAATTTAATGAAAAGTAAACAAAAATTCAACTTTTGCCACTCATTCTTTAGAAAACAGTAATTCCTTTCGACAAAAGAAAATCTTAAGAAAATTTTACATGATTATTGAAATTTTCAAATTCGTTAACAATAAAAATAATGTAAAAAATAATGAATGAATGTATGGAGCTATGTAAATCCAAATATTTGAGATATACAACAAAATAATGAACGACTGTACGGAGCTATGTAACCCCGAAAATTATTCCAGATATTTAAATGGGTTTAACAACCTTCTTTGTCGATTGCCGACATTTCGATATCTGTTAAAAGGCCCCTCTTTTTTAACCCGGTTTTTTATCACGTTCCGATTGTAAACCTCTGTACCACTATTAGGTGTTACCGAGAATCTGTTGAAATATTCAAAATATTTATCACTTTTGTTTAAATACCACTTTACAACTGTTAGGTCTTCAGTTGTCTGATGATGGGATAGTTCATTTCCCGAAACTCTAGTCACAAGAAAATGTGTAATATATATTTTCTATTGGTAGTAAAACCTAGTAATTTTTACAATTTGTTTCAACATGCATATGCTTGTTAGCCCAAACGACGTCTCGTAGAGAGCCAGATATTGCTTTGTTGACCCTGTGATTTGATGTCTTCTATCGGATTGTTATTGCTGGATATATCCGCTCCGAAGTAACGGCACTTTATCACTTGTTCAACTGCCCTATCATCTATAACCACTTCACAGCTTAATGGATCCTTCGAAAATGTCATACATTTCGTTTTTTCAACAGATATCGACATCTTTTGCCGATCTGATAGAACTAGTAAATGTATGAAACATTCGATTCAATCGAAGACTCTCTAAGTTACGCCACTGCTCGTTCGAGTATTATCAGTTGCATAAGGTCCAGTACATCGCTCCAATTTTCGAATTTATTTTGCGAAGGAGTGTAACCTACCACAACAATCATTTCCAAAAATAAACAGAATGTGTTGTTCACGATTCAAACCCCACTTAGCAGCCTTCAATCGTTCCAAGGTCTTCTTCAACTGCCGTGCGCATAACCGCTCTCAATACGCGTAGGTAATCGGACACAACGTGAGGCTCGTCTGAATTCTGATTGTTTACAGTCATTTTCGTAGGTGAAAAGTGAATTTTTTCTTCTGGGATGGCGCCGGATGCAGCCAATGATGGGAGTACCCCCATTCAAAGAAGGAGGCAATACATAACATCCAGACTGAAGAGTGAGTGTTAAGGTTACCATTCGAGAATTTGAGGAATTCTGATCGGAGTTTGATATTTGTCTTAGTTTAAATTTCATTTTATTATTCACCACTGATAATCAATGTGGAAGAAAGCGTTTACTCATTTTATGATAAAATATTTTCATTCAAATCTATCAATTCAAAACAATTTTCAATTTTTCATTAACCCACATATAAGAAGATATATTTATACGAAACAAATGTAACCATACTAGATATTAACCAAAAGTTATCAGCTTTCAGTAACATGATTCACAGACCATTTAAAATTCCAATGAATCAATAAAATCATGATATATTTCATTGATATATATTTATAAATGAGAGAATTACTAAATATCTCAAGAATATATGCAGGGTGTAAACCATTCATGGAATTAAATTATTTGTGTCATGTTAGAAAATTATAAGGAAACAGTGGGACAATTCAACTTTCAAATTAAATAGTGCGCATTTCAAACATAAATTTAAATATTTAGACGATTCGCGCAAATCCAGCATATTCCATCCTCTTTATTTTGAATGGAATAACCTGTATATTTCAGATACTGAATTGTTTCAGCCGTTACTATTTGGTAGTTGATCATAATTAAAACAAATTGTAGAAATTATTATGTTTTACTACCAATAAAAATATATATTACACATTTTCTTGTGACTCGAGTTTCGGGAAATAAACTATCCCATAATCAGAAAACTGAAGACCTAACAGTGGTACAGAGGTATTTAAACAAAAGTGATACATATTTTGAATATCTCAATAGATTCTAGGTAACACCTGATAGTGGTACAGAGGTTTACAAGCGGAATGTGATAAAAAACCGGGTTAAAAAAATTTCTAACAGATATCGGAATGTCTTCAAACGACAAAGAAGGTTGTTAAACAGATTACCCATTTAAATATCTCAAATAATTTTTGGAGTTACATAGCTCCGTACAGTCGTTCATTATTTTTACATTGTTTTATTGTATATCTCAAATATTTGGATTTACATAGCTCCATACATTCATTCATTATTTTTTACATTTTTTTATTGTGAACGAATTTGAAAATTTCAATAATCATGTGAAATTTTCTTAAGATTCTCTTTTGTCGAAAGGAATTATTGTTTTCTAAAGAATGAGTGGCAAAAGTTGAATTTTTGTTTACTTTTCATTGAATTCGTTTTATGTTCATTGAAAAAGGTTTCAAACAGATGTTACTTTTCAAATATCTCAAATATTTTCGATTTACATAGCTCCGTACAGTCATTCATTATTTTTACATTATTGTTATTGTGAACTAATTTGAAATTTTCAACAGATTCTAGATAATCGAGTTTCTTCCCTTTTGATTCTACATGTGAAATTTTAAGATTATCTATTGTGGGAAAGGAATGACCTATTTCTACACAATGAGTGACAAAAGTAGAATTTTGTTTATTTTTCATGAAACTCATTTTACGTTCGTTGAACCTCGTCTTGAAGGAACGTCCTGTTTGTCCTATATATTTACTACTGCACTTATTAACTATTGGCCACTTTTTGACTTATGCTACCAAAGTACGATAGAGAAATTAATTTTTTATGATGGAATAAATTTAGTTCATAGCAATTTTAGGTAGTTTCTGTCGAATTAGATTATCTATTATATTGGGGTTGAAATCGTTGTTTGCGGCTATTGATTCAATGAAAAGTAAAAAAAAATTCAACTTTTGCCACTTATTCTTTATAAAACAGTAATTCCTTTCGACAAAAGATAATCTTAAGAAAAATTTACATGATTATTGAAATTTTCAAATTCGTTCACAATAAAAATAATGTAAAAAATAATGAATGAATGTATGGAGCTATGTGAATCCAAATATTTGAGATTTACAATAAAATAATGTAAAAATAATGAACGACTGTACGGAGCTATGTAACCCCGAAAATTAATCCAGATATTTAAATGGGTACCATCTGTCTAACAACCTTCTTTGTCGATTGCCGACATTCAGATATCTGTTAGAAGGCCCCTTTTTTTTCACCTGGTTTTTTATCACGTTCCGCTTGCAAACCTCTGTACCATTATTAGGTGTAACCGAGAATCTATTGAAATATTCAAAATATTCATCACTTTTTTTTAAATACCTCTGTACCATTGTTAGGTCTTCAGTTGTCTGATAACGAGATAATTAATTTCCCGAAACTCGAGTCACAAGAAAATGAGTAATATATATTTTTATTGGTAGTAAAACATAGTAATTTGTACAATATGTTTCAACCTGTATATTTTTTAATTTTTTAAAGCCCCCTAATAACCTGATTTCAACGAACTATGTCATGTATGGTCTACTATGTATAATACCGGGTGAAATAATGAGATTAATAATTTATCCCGCGTTGAATAATGATATTTTTAAAATAACTTAAATTGGGACTTATGAAATTTCTGAACTATCAATTAAGTTCAAAAATTTCTAAGATGCATTCTTGATACGCTCATAGATCTTCGTTTTTTGTAACATTTGTTGTCATGAATACCTAAAAAACTATCTACACATGTCGATAAATAAAGAAAATCTGCAAATAATATGATTTTTATCTGTCAGATGTTGCGGTGTTTAGATTTACATTCAAATATTAAATTTCAAACGTATTTCTTGTAGAAGTAATAATGAAATATTCAACTGAGACTCACCGAATTGAGATTTTGATGATGATCGGTTCCGGGGATAATCGCAGAAGACAAGTTGAAGTGGCAAGCTTATTTAATCAGAGGTATCCTCAGTTCCCTAATATTTCACAAGGTAGTGTGTCTGAAATTCATGCACAATTCAGAGAACTTGGACATGTCGAACCGTTTAAGAAACGCCAATAAAAAAATTTAAAATTAATTGAAAATAAAACCACAATTCATTGAAGATACTGTGAAATTGGATATTTTGTTAGATGTTGCAAAGGATCCAATGACAACTGTCATAATGTATCTCCACAAAGAAATACTTCATCCATATAAAATGGCTTTTGTGCAGGAGCTAAAAGAAAACGATTCAGATTGTAGAATTGTCGAAATAATTTAAACCGAACTTATTGACTGTTTTTCATTATATTTACTAATGTTATTATGTTTAACTGATGGGTTTTTATGATCTCCGTTTGGAAATTGTTAACCTATGGTGAAACAATTCGATAACAAATCTGTGAAAATTGAAGTACTTATTTCAATTTAAAATCACCTTTTTTTTCAGAATACCTGTCACTCTCTCTGCTGATCCCCATATTATTCCATATTGCCATGATAGTCATAGGAGCAATGAACATGAAGAAATGTCCGGTAGAGAAAAATATTCCAATATATCTACTCTCGGCAGGTAAACTCTCTACATGGTAGAGGATTTCATGTATTGACGTGTTGTTATTTTGTTTTAGGTATCCTTGGAATAGCTACTAAAATTATTGGAATAGCACGAAATCTGATAGTCAAATACATAAGTTTTGATACAATAATGAGTATAGTATACACCGTAGAGTTTATTTACTTCCTTCTGGGTAAGTTGGAAAAACTGCAGTGATTTCAGTTTTATCCTATCTTCAGTTTTTTGTTCATTCATTTCATGCAGTTTTTTGAGGAAGAAGAAACACTTCATCAATAATTCGTAAAGTGCAGTGAATCGTCCTTTCAACAAGCCGTTATATAGGGGGTGTATATGAATAGTTGCGAAAAAATTTAAGGGGATATATAAACTGAATTTTTTTGAGCCCCCGCCGCTAAGTTACAGCCCCTGAAATTAGCGGTCGAAAGACAGTTTTTAATTTTTTGTGTAAATAAAAAAAATGACAATAATTGTAACTGAATCAAAACTAGTCAGTTGTCATAACAAAATGACATCCATCTACATATTTAATTTCAAAAAATTATATTTAATAATTATAACTTCAGGAATTAAATTAAAATAACATTCATTATAAGACATCCAAATGATATAACAAAATCCAATAAATAAAAATTGTTAACCAAAATCCTATAAATTTGAAATTTTGAATAGACAAAATTTTGTTTCTCCTGATCAATCTTATGAAAACAAATATCTTTCAGAAATGTTTAACATAATCTTAAGAATTTCATATATTCAATACTGACGAAGCAAAGTCTCTCTTGAAACTTGTTTCTCAGTTATGTTTTTACATATCTTGAGTAACTTAGTTCGATATCCAATAATATTGAATACTCTAAGTAAGATAGTTTTATGATGAAATTCTTAAGATTATGTTGAACATTTTTGAAAGATATTTGTTTTCATAAGATTGATCAGCAGAAAAAAAATTTTGTCTATGCAAAATATTTAATTTATAGGATTAACATTTTTTATTTATTGGATTTTGTTATATCATTTGGATGTCTCATAATGAATTTTTATTTTATATTTCATTTGGTATAAGTGGTACTTATATGACATTATTTCAATTTAATTCCTGAAGTTATAATCATTAAATATAATTTTTTGAAATTAAATATGTAGAAGGATAATATTAAAATATTTAAATAATTTTTTATACCTTCTATCAAGTATTAACCTCTATTCATGTTAAAATGACATCCGTTTACTAGATAAATTCTTGTTCGTAAATAATTCCAGCCTCTAGGACTCACGCTATCATGTTGATAATTTTGTTTTCCCAAAAACCTTGAATTTTAGCAAGAATTTAGAAGAGACCTTATTTGTTAAGAAGGAATCAAGCTTTCCAAAATAAATTTTTTTATTTTGAAATAGGAATATGAAAGAAAGTTCCTTACGAAAGAAGGTTTAGGGGTGGCCTTTTCTACCCCTTGCAATCATAGAGAAACACCAGGAAAAACATTTTTGGTGTCTTCTCGCCCGCATAAAATGTTTGTTCTATTTTATTCTTGTGAGTTTCTTGCCTTTTAATAAAAAAATCAAATACTATATTTCGAGCGCCTAAAGAGCTGCAACTAAGCAGGGGGGCTCAAAAAAATAAACTTTATATGAGAGGCCCGCCCTATTTTTTGACAAGGAATTACCCCCTAAATGTTTTCGCAACTATTCATATAGTCCCTGTATATCTCCTAATATATCATATTTATACTGACATCATTGATGATAAGGATAAAAATTGTTGATTTTTTTCAAATATATTGAGTCATGAGGAAGTTTAGAAGCATAAGGAAGTTTATCGTACCTAGAGCGAAATACACTCAATTCAAAAAGTCTTGCACTACCCTACTATCGTGAGTAGAAATCAATTCTTTAAAAAAAAAAACAAAAATACAATATGAGCCAAATTTATACAAATAAACCGAATATATTCCCTAAATATTATCGAACCTTCACAATTTATTCACTAAGAATCCGATACAACACCCGTACCGTTTATTACCTGAATATCAAGGAATAATATGAAAATATGAAGAAATATACATTGGGATAAACAGGTTTGGAAAATCACGTTTTAAGGTGTGGATATTCAATGCATAAGAGAGAGAACTCCGACCGTCCAGATGAACATATGAATAATCCAGTGTATAAATCGAAAAGAATTGTTGATATTATCTATTTCTTCAGGTTCATACTGGGTGTACAAAGAATACAAGCCTAGCTTTGATCCGCTAGCCGGCAATGCCTACTGCGATAAGACAGCTTTCATGTTTGCCTTCATCTACATAACCATGATCTATGTTTTCATGGCCTTCTTCCTTGTCCTGGTTTGCTGCTGTGTTGCTGGAGTCGTAGCTCTGGATAAGCTGGTGCCCGAGTATGAGGAAACACCGACCAGTCCAAATGCGCAGACTCAAAACGTTTAAATATTCTTTTATTTCGAATACTGTAGCTTTGTTTTTTTCACCGACTGCAATTTGTTATAAGTTTTTAACATTCAAAGATATATGTGCTGTAATATATAAATATATATTTTAAATATATGTTGAGTTTCCCTTGAATACATATCTACAATAATATCGAACTATTTGGGCCTTAACTATATGGGAGTTGATCATTTTGTTTTGAAAGAACTTCCGGTTTGAACTATTTATGTACCATTTTAAGTTGACTATATCTACTCGAAACTACAGATTTATTTATGTTTGAGGCATGGAATAGTAAAGACCATATTTTGTTTTCTGGTTTAGAAGTATCGGGTGTTGTTTTAAGAGTGATGGAACTTTCGATAGGGATAACTGTCATTTGACAGAAGGTAGAAGCCATGTTTGAATATCAAAACAGATTTAATGTGTTAGTCTTCTATAATACAATTTTAATTTCAAAAAAATTTTTATTCAAGAAACTTTTAGAATTAAATTAATGTCTACAATAAGCACCGCTTATATTTAATAGACATATATAATCAAAACTCAATATACAATGTCAAATGGAATAAATAAACCAACAAATATAAAAAAGTCATTTAAAATCAATAAATAAACATTTGAAGGAGACAAAATTTGTTTCTGATCTTACCATAATGAAACCAATTCCTTTTCAAAAACATGAAAAACAACTTGAGGATTTCTCAAAAAATATAATTTATTAGAAATATTTAATATATTTGAATATTCAAATGAGTTAATTCAAAAATCTTTCAAAACAAGCACTATATCTTCAAAAAACAATTAGAATTCGGATAATCTCTTCATCGGCCCTAGATAATATTTAAAATATCAAAATCAACTAACAATCAGTATATCTTACCTTAGTGTGTAACTGGAGCTTGTTTAAAGCAGACTAACTTTAAAAATCCAGATAGTCTATGTTCATCACAAAATCATACAAAACTGTAAGGTATTATAAGGTTATCTTTAAACCATTGACATTCCATAATGAGATTTATTCAAGCCTAAATATAATTATATATTATGTATAAAATAAAATAGAAAAAGGCTTTTTACTTGATAAAAGAAATATAGCAAAATTTGAATATCAAAACAGATTTAATCTGTTAGTCTTCTACAATTTTGATTTCGAAAAAATTTTTATTCAAAAAACTTTTAAAATTAAATCAATGTCTACAATGAGCACCGCTTATATTTAATAGTCGTATATAATCAAAACTCAATATACAATATAAAATGGAATAAAAATTTTCTTGAAATTAAAATTGTAGAAAACAGATTAAAACTGTTCTGATATTCAAAATTTGTTATATTTCTTCTATCAAGTAAAAAGCCTTTTTCTATTTTATTTTAGAAGCCATGTTGTTTTGACATTTCTGTTCAATAAGCATTGACAAATTATCATGAAAAGACTCACGGCACAACAACGTTTACAAATTGTTGGAATTCATTTTCAAAATCAGTGTTATATTCGCCAAACTTATAGAGCACTTCATGAAGTTTATGGTTTACATAACAACACAACACAGAAGTGTTTTGGTTCCAACAATATGGTGCTTCAACTCATGCTGTTACCGTAACAATTGGTTTATCGAAAGAAAAATTTGGCGATAACATCATTTCGAGAAATGGTCCAATTAAATGGGCTTCTAGATCATGCGACATAAGTCCACTGGATTATTTTCTTTGGGGTTATGTCATAGGTTTATGCTGATAAACCAGAAACAATAGAGGCTTTGGAAGCCATCATAACTCGTGTTATTTATTGAATAAGGCCTGAATTACTCGAAAAAGTGGTCCAAAATTAGTCTGGTCGAGTGCGGTTCCTCAGAGCTAGTAGTGGTGTACATATTCCGGAAATTATTATTAAAACATAAATGTCATAAAATTTTCTTTCAAATAAAAAAATTTTTGACTTCAATCTTAATTAAAATGTGTTTTATTTCAATTTAAAGTTTTATCACTCTAAAAAACACTCCCGATATAATTGATATCTACAATTTTGAAAGACGAGTTATTATTTTTTCACTTATTCAAACCACCAAACAATGATTTAAATTTTCGTTACATTTTGGGAAGGTTGATTCTAACATGAATTAGAAATAGGAAATATTCAAAGTACTCTTACAAAGTGATTCATTTGAAAAACTTGATACTTCATATCTGAAGAGATTCATCGCCTTAGAAGATGAACTTTTCTCGATAAACAATAACAAATATTCAAAAAATAAAGAAACTAAACTATATTTATCATTGATTTGAAGCATGCCTTAAACTTGTACTCAATATCTAGGATATTCAAAGGATACAAAACTATTTATCGTTTCTCTCCGAGTTCAACTTAAAACGAGCGAATAAAGAAATGATCTACAAAAAGGATTTCAAGCTAATTCAAGTCGACAATTGGAATATTTATGACTTTGTTTTGTACGTGAAGGAATGTGAAAAATATACTTCTATCGAATCGGGAATTGCACTAAGTTCCACTTGACTATTTTAGATCTTAAATGAGCGGAGGCGTGACTGTATTCCGCATAGATAATCAGCAATAAATTTTAGGAACACTGTTGAGAACTCAGGCCAACGTGACATCGCTGAAGTCAATTAAAAGGTGAGTTCAACTTTTATTAATTCTACTTAGCGATCTCCGAATCCCTACATCACTTTTCGCTGTTGAATAATATTCAATAAACCTGAAAAGTCCTTCAAAAAAACCTCTATTGAAGGGTTTTTCAACAAACTCTCAAAAAATATGCAGCACATCTTCAGAAGGGCAAGATATTGAAGCCTATAACCTACCCTGAAAATTTCAAGTCTCTAGCTCTCTTCATCCAAAATTACGTTAGTTCACGGCCGGACCAGTCAAACTGAATTACTTTTGACCTCAAATTCTTCAGCAGTGAGTCCAATCTATTCTTTTGAGATGAAAATTCATATATTAAAGAAATTTTATCGAATAACTGCACGCACTTCCTTAGAACAAGCGCGGAAAAAATACCTATTTAAAGAAAGACAACTGAGTTTTCTATTGAATCAAATGTTGCGTTAGTTTTGGGATCATCTAAATAACGGGAAACCATAAGTTACTACTTCTTTCTAGAGGCGTATGCAAAAAGTAGACAACGCAATAAGATTAAATAGTACTGTGTATTTCCTGAATCGTTCACTTGTAACAGCTCTTTTCTGAACTTGAAGCCTTAAAATTCTCTTCTGGATTTGCTGTATCGGGAAAATTTTTAACGGTAGATTTCTCCACTCATAGACTACTTGATAATACATCCAAAACTGCGAATTTGTAGACGCACGCCACTGTCTCCACCGCTCCTCCTCAAACTCTGCCAGCCTTGAATACCAGATGTAAATAAAAGCAATTGAAATTCGAGAAGGACTGAAAAATATTCGAGACAAACACGCGCTTGCGAGCTAGATTGAGCACATCGGATCGGACTGTACACACAGTTAGTGATGTTCAATATCGGCCCTCAAAGTTGTTTTCACTGTTACTAGAAGATCTAAATAACGGTCGAACGCATTTTTCTGATAACCTACCGGTGCAATGAATGGAAGTGGTCGAGAACCAGAAGCTCAAGCGTTGGGCTCTGGTAGAAAGAAATCCGATAATAAAGACGCCATCAGGAAGTTAAAGGAGAGACTTTTGCGTAAGTCACCTATTAGATGAAAATGTTTGTTTCCATCAGAATGTTCAATATTTCTTTTAGTGTTTTAAAAAGCTGATAATTAAAACTAACTCAATTTTAAAGACACAAAAATTTAAGTGAACACCATAGTAGATAGCAAATGGTACAAAGTGAGATGGAACAAACTTTTCAATCACCAGATATATTCATCACAATTTATAGATGCTATTTGGTAAATTTTATTTATGGATTCCCAATAAATTTAAATGGTAAATAATCACTTGAACTTAATGTAGAAAAGTCAATGATAAGATATAATTTTCAATAAAATAATAAGAACAGGTTTTTTACTTGATAGAAGGAATATTATAAAATTTGAATATCAAAACAGATTTAATCTGTTAGTTTCCTATAATTTTTATTTCAAAAAAATTTTATTCGAAAATTTTAAGAATTAAATTAATGTCTTATAAGCAAAGCTTATTATTATTATATTGTTATATATATTATTTAATGGACGTATAAAATCGAAACGCAATATGAAATATCGAATGGAATGAATAAACCAACAAATATAAATTGTCAATTAAAATTAATGAATAAATATTTGAAGGAGACAAAATTTCTGATCTTACAATTACGAAAACTAATTCCTGTTCAAAAATACAAAACATAATTTAAGGACTTTTCAGAAAATATAATTTATTTGAAATATTTAACATATTCAAATAAGTTACATCAAAAATCTCTCAAAACATATTTTGTATATTCAAAAAACAATTAAAATTCCGATGAAGTCTTCATCGATCCTACTTCACATTTAAAAAATCAAAATTAATCAATAACAAATTTAACTCACATGACAAAACTGATATCCTTGATTTAAACACATAAAACTTTGAAATCCAAGATATTCTATGTTCGTTACAAAAACCACAAAAAGCTGTAAGGTATTATATGGTTTTCTTTAAACCATAACTATTAAATATAAGCAGTGCATTAATTTAATTCAAAATTTTTTTTTGAAACTAAAATTATAGGAGACTAACAGATTAAATCTGTTTTGCTATTATTTTCGTTTGCTCAAAAATGCAGAACAACATTCTTTTCGAAAACATTTCAAGAGAAATTACAAAAGTACTGACTTGGCGTCAGAAGCATCAGCACGCTGGTACATTGTGTCTCGTATTAATTTCACCAATTGAAATCACTAAGAACCGGTTGTCGTTGAATTAATCGAAAGTTCAAGCGAAACATAGAAAAAATTATGAGACCCATTTAGTATCTCAATTTGTATTTTCAAATAAATAAGGATCGTAATAGGCCATGCACTATTATTCGGCTAATTAGTTGCCGGTGTGGAACACAGATGAGGCCAAAAATACATATTGATATTTTTGTTGGAAAGTACTAACACCTCCAAATGGTAACTCAAAATTTACCCACAATCTGAAGTTTGGTGCAGAAGCTGCTCTGTCATCTGAAAGTCAAATAAACATAATTTTTTGTAATTTTAGAACTGTTCTCCTGAAAAAAACGAAAATATCATGAAAATAAAAAATGCGCATATTACAGATTAATAGCTGGAATTAATTCACCAGAACCTCTACAGATTTTAATCTGAAAAAATCTCATGAAAACATTTTAAATTAAATAATAAAACATGTCCTAAATATTTTAATATTAGCCTTCTACATATTTAATTTAAAAAAAATATATTCAATAATTATAACTTCAGGAATTAAATTACAATAATGTCATAAAAATACCACTTTTATCAAATTACATAAAATAAACATTCATTATAAGACATCTAAATGATATAACAAAATCCAATAAATAAAAATTGTTAACCAAAATTCTATAAATTAAATATTTTGAATAGGTAGAATTTTGTTTCTGCTGATCAATCATATGAAAACAAATATCTTTCAAAAATGTCTAACATAATCTTAAGAATTTCTTCGTAAAACTATCTTACTTAGAATATTCAATATTATTGGATATCTAACTAAGTTACGTTCTATAAAAACTCAAGATATGTAAAAACATTACTGAAAAATAAGTTTTAAAAGGGGCTTTGCTTCGTCAGTATTAAAAAAATTGATATCCAATAAAATATAACATCAATCAACAAATATTTACTCACCCTTCAACAATTTGGAAAACTTCTGGTAAATGAATAGTGAAAAATTTAAATGTAGTGTACGGTTAACTATAAATAAATAATTCTGTGGTTTACCCTTGGTCTAAAGGATTGAAAGACAATTTAACAGCCTTTGTTATAGCATAAAGACTATCTGCATAAAGAATGTTAAGGAAACCAAATAATTATATATTATGAATAAAATAATATAAATAGAGGTTAATTCTTGATAGAACCACAGAATTATTTATTTATAGTTAACCGTACACTACATTCGAATTTTTCAGTATTCATTTACCAAAAGTTTTTCTAAATTGTTAAAGGGTGAGTAAATATTTGTTGTTGATTGATGTTATAATATATTTTATTGAATATGAATTATTTGAATACTGACGAAGCAAAGTCTCTCTTAAAACTTGTTTTTCAGTAATATTTTTACATATCATGAGTTTTTATAGAAAGTAACTTAGTTAGATATCCAATTATATTGAATATTCTAAGTAAGATAGTTTAATGATGAAATTCTCAAGATTATGTTAGACATTTTTGAAAGATATTTGTTTTCATAAGATTGATCAGCAGAAACAAAATTTTGTCTATTCGAAATATTTAATTTATAGGATTTTGGTTAAAAACTTTTATTTATTGGATTTTGTTATATCATTTGGATGTCTTATAATGAATGTTTATTTTATATGTCATTTGATATAAGCGGTACTCATAGGACATTATTTCAGTTTAATTCCTGAAGTTATAATTATTAAATATAATTTTTTGAAATTAAATATGTATAAATACTAAAATATTCAAATAATTTTATATACCTTCTATCAAGAATTTACCTCTATTCATGTTATGTCCTAAATACATTGTACCACTTTATAGACATATATATCATTATCACCTTTGGTGGAAATTAACTAATAAGGAATGAAGAAAAATATAAAATAATGAACAAATTATTAAACATCACCTTATACCTATATATGTTTCGATTGGATGTTAAAGAATCACAAGTTCCATCAACACACAATGTTCAACATGTAATTCAAAAAGGCCTTTTTATTTTCCTTTTTTATAAGAATATATAGCACATTCTCGAGAGAAAGAACCTGATGTATTCGGACCCAAAATCTCTTCAGTAAGGAGTTATTTGAATAAACAAAATAATATCCAAAAATATATAAAAATACATTTTTTAACACATCACATTTCTGCAGTAACTAACCTATTTTGGGATAAGCATGGCCTATACGAAAAAAAGGTTATATCACAGGAATATACAATGAAAGATGATACGACTTTGACTCTGCTTTAGAGAACCGTCACGTTGAGATTTATTTAGATTAAAATCTGTAGAGGTGCAAATAGTTCTTCATAGTAATTTTCAATTTATATACTTTAATAAAAAATACACGTTTAAAAGGTTTCTGCCTTCGATCTGCATTGTAATATACTTGCGAGAAAGAGTGAAAAAAGAATAAATTCAATGAAAACGGCCATATATGTAAAGAAAAGACTCATCTTTCACCAGTACAACGCACTGTCTCGCAAGTTCTTAGTTGCGTGAAGCATGAAGTGACAAAGTTGTGTTGAAACCACCTGAATTAGAAATTCAATCCCATCATTTTGTGACTTTTTATCAAACTTGCATAACATTAAATCTCTCAAAGACTGACCTTAACTTCTTATTTTTCACTCTGTTTTCAGCTGGAGTAAGATATACCCTCCTGGCGTCCCTTCTGGTATACCTGGCTATGTTTATCGTTGGAGTTCTTGCTGTTAAAAGATGCCCTCTCAATGAAGATATACCTCTGTTTCTATGTATGACAGGTAGATGAAGGATTTCCTGAAATGAAACATTTAATTAATACTGAATATTTTTCAGGATTTGTGGGCCTTGCGTCTAAACTTGTAACTTATCTACGTGACAGGATCATACCCTACTTCAAGATTAAATATATGGAATCCGCTCTGTACACGACTGAGTTGGTCTTCTTCATTTTAGGTAAGTTTGAATATTTTCAACTGGATGACTATAATATGAATTATGAATGTTAACAATACTGAACAAACAAGTACATGAAATGAATTTTGGATAGTTCATGCAATGATATTGGTTGCAAGATACTTTTGGCTCTATTATATTTCTGACCTTTCTACAGTTCAGACTTTTGAATTGACAAGTTCATACCACCTTAATTAAGAATTTGTCAATGAAATATGTATATAGGAATAGGATTTCTTGCGTGGAGAAATCTAGTTTCTAATCATATGTAGTTCGAAAAACAGGATCGTTTGTGCATGGAATCCTTCAACTTTAAAGAAACGTTTGCTAGGGCTACAAATCTGAACCATAAACGTTCGAATAACGTTTGGTTTACAGCTGACTCTCAGATTTTCAATGTCTAATATTCTGTTTTTTTGCAGGTACCTACTGGGTCTTCAAAGCATACAAACCGAGTTTCAATCCGGCTGATGGTCCCAAATACTGTCAAAAAACTGCTTATATGTTCGCCTTCATCTATCTAGCAGCATTTTATGCTATCGTTGCTCTGGTCATCCTAATCACCTTATGCACTTGCTGTTGTATGTGTATGGGTATAAGCGTACTCAATAAGCTCGTCGATGACGAAGTTGAGGCCAATGAATCCCAAGTGCCATATATCGACGAGGAAGTAAAAGAAAATACGGCACAACAGAAATAAATTATATGATACAAATCACAGGAAAGTGTCGAGGATGAGAAAATTATATTAAATATTTTATAATCGATATTCATTTTATACTATACTCTCATATGGAGTTATTCGGTGCTTTCGATGTGTTTTGCTGTACATAAACTTTTTTTTTATTAACTTTGAGGCTCATTTTGTATTTGTATATTCATTTCATAAATGACAATTGTTCATTATTTCAATTTGTTATAATTATATGCTTTCTTGTTTTTTCTTTATGGACCCTTGAACGTATTTCAAAATAGACTTGATACAGAAGAATATTTCTGATTGAAATATTTGGTTACTAAATTTGGTGGAATCGCTTATCTTCGTTGAGAGAGAAACAGGATTTGATAGCTGTGTAGAAATTGTATTGCACAGGATGCTTATTCATTTATGATTAGGAATAAAATCACAAGTCATATACAAATCAGTGACTTTGTCCAAAAATCACACGTAAATTGATAATTTTAGCTAAGGCAAATTCATTATATAATATTATATAAATTTAAAATAAGGCAAACAAACTACACAGAAATTGAGCAACACGCCCCTTTCCCATGAGAAAGGCTCTGTCAAATAACCTCATGTTGGAACTCCAAGACTCCTGATGCCCCAAGACGCAGAAAGAAGACAATTCAACATTCCGTAGAGATTGGGCACATAGTGTCCTAGGCTGAGCTCCAACTGGGATCAGCCTGCTTGAGAAAGAAGAAGAAGAATAACCTCATTCTATAAGGAAAATACAACCCTATTGCTAATGAAAAGGGACGATTAGCGTCCCACCCAATTGGTGTTGGACTTGAGGGGGCCAGTGGTTGACATTCCTCATGCTGGACTAGGGTATTCCTTCTATCTGTTCATAGCAACACACGTTCAGGATATCTCGAGAAATGCTTCAGGGTTTAGCATGACTTGACGGCTCGACCGGCCTCGTCTTGAACTAGGATCAATCGAGACTTTTCTGGGGTTTGTGGACCTCGACGATACGCCTGATCCGTTGGTGCTTGAAGCCAGGGTCAATTGAAAGACTTGCCAAGGGTTTGTGGGTCTTGACGTACAGGCCGAATTGACGGGGCTCGTACCACAATCAATTGAGGCATCAATTTTGAGACTATCTTGGTTCATGGGACTGCGTTCGGATGGTTGGATAAGATGTGCCTTCGGCGAGTGAGTTGCGTCTCAAAATAACTCGGCTACTGACACTGCAAAGGTTGGATAGTGCTTCGCTGCTACTAATCATAAGGTTGTAGGTTCTCGAACTGGAAGCTGGTGGGTTCAGCTCTTCGGAGCGCTTCTCGCCAGACGCGATAATGAGGCGTAACCTTTATCACACTTTCTGCCTCCTGGGGCAGTTTGTGGAGACTGTTAACTAGTCACTTGGTGAAAGAGCTACGCTAACATGCTAAATCATTTAATAATAGAATTCACATGCGTAAGGGCGATTGGTCAGAGTACTTTCTTGGTATTCTTTATGCGTCCTGATTCTTTCAGTACCAACAAGTGTACTAATCCCACACTGTCCAAGCTAGTTTAAGCAAGACGTGGGTTCCAAGATCCTAAATTTGCAAAGGAACAATGTCAACAATGACACTATGATGGCTATCACGAAAAAAACGGCACATGCAGGAGTTTTTCCTGTCTGCTCTATCGGGATAGGATACGAGAGGTGTTGAAAGCCTGCATAGAAGAGTAAAGGGGTTTTATTCCCCTGAGCGTGGAAGTTGTATATTCCAACTAGATCACTTACCTGCGTAGTTAGTAAAGGTTATAAAATTCCTCTTTCCACCAGATCCATTGTTGAGCACTGATTAGGAGTATCCCAATCAGCCGCCTAAGGGGACTGTGACCATAAGTCTGGGACATGTAAGTTCTGCCATAGTATTCCACATCTCAACCCTTATCAGAATATGATAGATTAGTTCAAAATCGATTCATTTAGGCATTATCAATATTGCAAAATGATAGTTGGGCAAACTGAATATTTCGGATTAAGAATTGAGTACGAGACACGTTAACGAATAGGTGACACGTGCTGACCAATCAGAGCTTGTGATTCAGGGGCTGCTCGAAGCTCGATACTGAGAACCGCTGGAGAAAGATAAATGAATTCAATCGCGCGGGTTATCAACACACTACTGAACCAGTTTTTTCAACTAATAAGTTGCTTCGATCAGATTAATTGCGGTCGTTTTGCTCAGTGACAACTCCTCTGCATTACGACCAATAAAGTCTTTAATGCTTTACCATACAACTTTTCTCTGGAAGGATATCTCCATCGCAAAATTTATTATTTTCCTTGAAGACTTGGCTCTTATATCAGTCGGCGTGAGAGTTATGACCCATTAGCCTGTGAGAAGCTTAGTATGAAAAGAGTGTAGCTCCTCCTTGTGCAAGGGCGTCTGTTTTTCGATTTTCATCAATGCCCTTGCGAGCTGGTACCTTGATTAGGACTCGTTTGTTGCTTTTTGCCAGTGATATGAGAGATTTTTACAGCTTCAGATGGTCCTTGATATTTAACGACCATCGGTTGCTTCAGTATCATCGGACTATCTGCAGCAATACAAATTCTAGTTCCCTAAGACTGTCTGGACAGATAAGTTTGGGCACATCTCTCTATAGCCATAAATTCGATTTGAAGTGTTGTTATTATATCAAGTTGGTAACCATATATGCGTATAGTTACTCCTTGCTGCCTTAGGGACTCATCAGTATTGGAGACGACACGGTTTTTTTGAAGTTAAACTAACCTATCCATGTCTTTTTGGCGGAGAAAAAATGTGAGTCCAGGGAATGGGCGAAAGAGTCAATAGTTGGTATAGGCAAACGGGATTCGTCAGCGGTCGGTGAGTAAATTAGACAAAAAAAGACGCAACTCACCTAGAAGGTTAGAGAGAGTTCAGTTATCGAATCACCAATTCTTATTAAAGAATTAATACGTTTTGCTGTTTGTGTAAATACAGGTGTAGAGTATATCACGTGTTTTAACTGGTAGCAGCGAGAATGAAGGAGAAGTGTTAGGCGTTTGATGAAACTCATAGGCGATTAATGAAAAGGATTACGTATGTATCAGGAACAATTAAAATATGATTAGCATATACGAGTTTTTATCACTCGGAATATATTTTTCGTTTAGTTCTTCTACTTTGTTTACTGCTAAACAAAAATTTAAACCTGCCTTGATTCAATAATAATCCATTCAATTCTTGCACAATTTAACTTGTAGAACATCATGCATTCGAAATAAAGAAAGATAAAGGTATGAAAACGAAAAAATTAACGCAAATGAATACAAGCTCAACTCAACTTCCTCAGTTGAACCCTTTTATAACGTCCTTCCGGGTAGCGAGTGTTTCATTACTGTTTTGATTCGCATTAGGAACTATGGAATTTTGCTACGGTTAGAAACGACTCATTGAATTTTAGTCCGCTTCCCACGTACGGTAACACACAAAAGGTCCCGTCGAAAAGGGAAAAAAGTACTGTCGCGTATCGTATACCGTATGAAGAGGAATTTTTAATTGGACCGATTATACGGTTCATTTCGCGTGAATTTCACGGCGGGATGGAAATATTGAATAGGGCTATACAGCGACGTAAATATCGCCGCAAAATGAGCTCTTGGTCCACGAACGTATCTAAAACGGGGGAGTTTACATTCATAGACGATAAAAAAGGGATAAAATGATGAATGATACTAATATGAAGCCTGTTCAGACTAATACCGAACTTTTAGAGTTGCGCTTCAATGATTGTTGTTCATCATAACCTCATCTGTCATAACATGTTCTTGGATTGTTGCTATTTCATTTAGTTTTTAGTACAATTGGTATTTGAGTGTTACGTGTACATTTTATCATCGACTTTTGGAAATGGAAAGAAATAAGAAATTACTTAGTTTTCTATCACTTTTTATTAACTGAACATACATCGACTCGAGTTTTTACCATACTTTTAAACTGAATATAACAAATTGTATGTATTCGGCTTGTGCAAAATTTCGAGAGGTGTGCTCATTTAATAGTTTTATTTCTAAAAAGTGTTTGTGCTCAAATATTCCTAAGGATTCCTGGATGTCTAGTTTTTCTTGTGGCTTTCAGGTGTAATATTTCAAGATTGTTCAATTCTGGGAAGAAATGATTGATTTCGAAAAAAAATTTTCGCAAAATTAGAGATATCTTTACGGTTGCTAAGTGAAGTTCGATGTTTTTTTGAATCTTTTTTGGAAAGATCTCCCGATTTGCCCTATATATACGCTACTCCACTATTGACAACTTAATTTATGAACTCCAGAATTATTCAGCTGGTTGATTTTGGCTTTTGCATCGAAAAAATGTTCTAAATTTTATGTCAGGTTGTGAAAGCTGTTTTATGTTAGTTTTTGAAAGTATTTGAGCTATTTTTTGCGAGATTGGTCCAAAATATCTAAGGTTCACAAATATTCCCTCATTATTTCATGTTTTGGGGTATGTTTGTTTCAGGATGTTTTACTTTTTTGTTCATGAGAGGATTTAAGGTTTTGTTTCGAATTGATCCTTCACAGACTTCTTATAAACCCTAAGAACCGACGCCGTTTCAAGACGACATCTGTCGAATGTCGTAACGGAATTTACCTGCCCTTAAGAGAGTCTCTCATTCTGCCCGTTAGCATAAAGGTTCAGTTGAAGACATCCCTCGAAGTCGCTCGTTGGCCCTTTCTTCTAATTTCGACCAAACGGTCAGGGAATATGTACTCTTCGAACATTAAGTTCTAATCCCACACACATTCTATAGAAATAAGTTCTAATCACATTTCTCTTTGTCTCTCAAGTTATAATCACACATTACTCTTGAATTATTTTATGTTCGCATTTTGTTTTAACCTTCCACGAAAAACTCTTCACTTCCATAACTGGAAGTGAATGTATCATCTACATTATTTGCAATTAGAGAGTAATTTGTAAAAAGTGCACCCAACAGAGAAACCAATAAAAGTGAATTCGGTAAAAGTCAACAACGGTGAAAAAGCTCAAAGAAAAACTATTCGACGAACAAGATAGTGTTTTCACCGTAGTTAGAGTTGAAACTTCACCATTATACATTCCTCTCTCAACCTCATTTGAAGTATGATTAACCAAGAATTTGCATAATAATTGGTTTACGTTTAATGAATTACTAGGAAGAATTCAAAAGGATATCTCTACATACCAAGCAATTCTTTTCAATTATAAATGACCAAATATTTACGGTTAAAATAGTTCAATATTTCTAGAAAATAATAAAAGCTTCTCTATATAAATTTAGTTGTGCATACTTCAGTTACGCCCATGTACCGTACTTAGCCCCTATATAGTATATTGGCCGCTTAGTTTCAGTTTTCCCGGTGAATATAATAAAAGGGTAGAAACGTTGATGCATTTCGGATGGGCGTTCGGTTCGACATGCAACTGATCATCCGGTGGATTCTGTTCAGTGTTTTAACGACGTGCAATGAATCTTTTATCAAGCGATATTATCTGTGATGGACGACCGCTGGGAGCAGCGCGCCGAAATAGAGTGAATTTCACGAATGGGATAGTTTCATTGGGGACTATTCGTTATGATCAATTTTCAATTTGTTCTTTCAGCGCCCGAGCGCCCGGGCGCCTGTCGGTTCGTCAGAATGTTTGAATTTGAAACGACAGTCCTTTTTACTCTTTAATTTTAGAAATATAACTCTACTAACCTTCACTCACAAATTATTCACTAAGATATTGGCTGATAAATCTCCAATCAAGTGAATATTTTGGATGCACAACAATGATTCAGAGGTAATAGGTCAACAGTGGATGAAATTTTCATCTTCCGGCAGTTGATAGAAAAATCTCGTTCTTCATTTATATTTCATTTTTTCACGCTAAACACAATAATACAACTTAGATCAATATCATGAAACGACCGCAATATTTCGAATACATTCTTCACTGTACATCGAATTTGCTTCGATCTCAGTCATGAAACCATTAACATTTCTTATAATCTTCATACCGAATAAACCGGAAGAAATAAGTCAAGGGAACGGGACAAGAATGAGAATCCTGCAGAGAAAACTCTGCGAACTATAACTTCTCGGTCATTTCAAGCTTAGCGTATCGGAAAGTGTCTTGTACCTTTCACGCTAGGTGGAGCAGATGATCATGTTTTCCTTTCTCGGCTCCGCTTACCCCGTCCCGATATTATCCTTTCTTCCGAAGGATTCGATCCGTACTTCCGGCTACCGATTCTTTTTTCGGCAGAGAACGGCCAACTGTTGACATATGTATCTTGAAATAAGTTGGTTTCTTTTCACAACCAGAACATCGAATTCCATGCCCCACGTTAGGCGCCAATTATAATTTTTTCGAAAGGTCACTGCAATTCGCAGTATTAGTCGGTTTATAAGAAACTCAATGAAATCTCTAGATGAAGAAATAATTTGATCCCCTGTTGAATAGATCAAGATCAATTCATGGTATTAAAAACCACCATGAGCAAGTTTCCCTTTGGAATCCGAAATGAAGTGACATTCTGTCTCGTTTACAAGAGATTTTCGTGCCTGCTTCAGGGTTTCATCTTTGTAAAAGTCTAACTTCACTTCTTGGAGAAGTAACAGTTCTATTTGGTATATGGTTTAGCATCCTGGTGCTGTTCTCCTTTAAGTCTTCCCAAAATAAATTAAGGTAATTGAACTCTTCGAGAACAATTTTCTCAATTAGTTAGGTGTCGCTTGTGTTTATTTGCTGCAGGTTCCATGACCGAATGATGGAAGTTCAGAAGACACTGGTTCATATAAGAATAAATGGGTCGGTAGCAGAATAAATTTCAAACACAAACACTACTCCTGACAGTCAATGCTAGATCAGTAAAATATAACGAAAAAGTTTGACCGTGCCCCATGTTGGGCGCAAGCTATAATTTTTTTCGGTTCAACTACATGACATACATGAGGATTGCTCCATTTCATCTATTAAAGTAAGCAACTTCCTAATTCTTAAATTCTCCATGTACCCTGCATTTTCTCTCGATCCTCTTCCTGCGTCCAACCGATTGGCGGTCACACGAACATTCCTACCTTGCCGGGCGGGATCGTAGAGATTTACAATTATTATGCAAATAAGATTACCAGATGCCTGACGCAAATTCCTCTCGTAATGCCCTGCAAGGTCCTGGGTCTCAGTAATGCATTTTCAATTATTTACTGGCATTCCTGGCGCCAGTGAATTAATCCGGAAAGGTGATTAGGCAAATCGCAGCGCGCTATGCGTTCCGTAGACAGGAAATTGTTTTGGGTTACTGCGAAAAAATTGTCGATCACGTTAGGGTGGATTGCGATGGGGTTGGTTTCGTCGAAATTGCCGCGTAATCAATAGAAAGTTTTATGGAATAAATTATTGGAAACTCTTCGAATTCATTAGATCCTTGCTGATTTGATTAAGGTCTTAAGTGAATTCTGAAATGAATTCGGTCGTTTGAGTAATGGGTAATTGGTTATACATTCAAAGTTAAAATTATTGTTTGTTGCTAGCCACTACTTTTTACCATCTTTCAGGCAATTGAAGGATCGAATCGCGAAAAAAGTCTGCTATACATGCATCGATCCATTTTTTGACTTCAAAGTAATTGGAGAAGTGCTGGTCAGCCATTCCAAGTTGCATCAATCGGAAGAGATGGTAATCGGAAGGGGCAACGTCTGGGCTGTGAGGCAATACTTCCCATTTGAGCGTTTCTAAGTACGTTTTAACGGTCGACGCAGCATTTGGCCGTGCATTGTTATTAACTTCGTCGGGTCTGCCGGCGTATTGTGAGCGGGTTTCTCACACTGCTCGACTCAAACACATCAATTGTCAGAGGTAGACCTTCCCTGTTATCCGTACATTTGATCGTAGCAGATCACGATACACGACACATATGTGATAATAAAAATTTAAAACAATATATAATGTTTAAGACCTTTTTGAATTCTATGTGGAACACTTCTTGGCTATTGAACTTGTTATTCCTCAATATACACTCGAATCAATTTGTTTCAGGTGATAAATTTAAATAATTTGGACAATACTTAATATTTCCTTTGGTTCTTCATTAGATAATTACCACCACATATGCTGATAATCATTTTGTCTATCAAGTGATACAGTGTTATCCAGGGCATGTTGAAATTTAATTCTAAATATTTTCAAGGTATCGGGTGTTTTTTTAGAGTGATAGAAATTTCGATAGGGATAACTGTGATTTGACAAAAGGTAGAAGCCATGTTTTTTTTTTGACATTTCTGTTCAGTAAGCATTGACAAATTATCATGGAAGGACTCGAGCCGCAACAACGTTTACAAATTGTTGAAATTTATTTTCAAAATCAGTGTTCTATTCGCCAAACTTATAGAGCACTTCGTGAAATTTATGGTTCACATAATCGTCCATCAGAGCAGCTTATTCATCGAACTATCGATAGATTTCGGACAACATTTTCTCTACTCGATGAAACAATAACAACAAGACAAAGAACTGTACGTACAGAAGAAAATATCACTGCTGTATGTCCTAGTGTTAATGATGGTCCAAGTTTGTCTATTCGTCGACGTTCACAATAAATTGGACTCTGTGCATCCACCACATGGAAAATTTGGCGTGAAGATCTTGGTCTACACCCAAACAAGATCCAACTGGTTCAAGAACTAAAGCCACTTGACCCTAATAAGCGTCGTTTGTTTGCTGTTTGGGCTCGTTACAGATCGATGATCAATGATTATTTTTTAAAAATTTGAATGGTATCGACCCAGAACTGTTTTGGTTCCAAAAAGATGGTGATCCACCTCATGCTGCTACCGTAACATTTGATTTATTGAAAGAAAGATTTGGCGATAACATTATTTCAAGAAATGGTCCAATTAATTGGCCTCCAAGTCATGCGACATAACTACATTGGATTATTTTCTTTGGGGTCATGTCAAGTCATTGGTTTATGCTGATAAACCAGAAAAAATAGACGCTTTAGAAGCCAACATAACTCGTGTTATTGATGAAATAAGGCCGGAATTACTCGAAGAAGTGGTCCAAAATTGGTCTGATCGAATGTGGTTCCTCAGAGCTAGTCGTGGTGGACATATACTGAAAATTATTTCTAAAACTAAATGTAATAAAATTATCTTTTAAATAAAAATGAATTTGGCTTCAATCTTAATTTAAATGTGTTTTATTTCAATTGAGGGTTCTATAACTCAAAAGAAAACACCTGATACTCATTTAGATTAAAATCCCTAGAGGTTCCGGAGGATTCATCCAGCTGTTATCTGTGAAATAAAAAAAAATTCATAGTGAATTTTCAATAAAAACATGATAGAACATGAACAACTCGACTGGTCCTGTTTCCTGTATCACGAAATTCTACATACACGAACAATTCCCACATGTAAAATTCCCGAGCCCATTTCCGAATTTGATTCGATTATGTTTCATTGTCGGAAACCTCTCAAAATGCCATTAGGGAGCAATTAATTCTTGCAATCCGACAAAATTGATATTCGAATTCATATAAAACAAACAGTTTTGACCGAATCACGGCGCATTGAAAACCCAACGTCGAATTTAACAAGTATCGAATATTGGGTAAACATAAAACTTCAATAATGAGGCTTCGACGAGCGATCGGATGTTTGGTTTCGTTCTGGACGCACTCGACTTGTTCCGTCTGATGAGGCCCTAATTGTGTTTGTCGGCCGCCTTTGACGGGAAATGAAAACACAGAGTGATGTTTTTAGTGAGTTCTTAAAATTCGTTATATTGTCTTTATTAGAATGGGGTACACAGGTTTGGAAAATCAAGTTTTAGAGATACGATATTCAATACATAAGGAAGCAAACTTTGACCGTCCAGTCGAACATTGTCGAAACATATGCGCGTTATGATAATAAATAATCCAGTGTATAAATCGAAAAGATTGCTCTTCTCTCTCACACAGATGTGGAAAGTGGGGAGTAGGACACCTCATTTAGTTTCACGTAATCCTCAAATTCAGTTGCTGAATAGAAGTCAGAAGTGATGGTGTGTAATCTATAACGCTTGAAAATCAAATACAGTACGATACGATTCACATAGATCAATTCGGCTGATCTGCACCAAAAATTATTGATAAGGAGTATGAGCTATGATAATAAAAAGTTCCAGAAATCGAGACAGTGTAACATACTACTCTGTCAAGAAAGTACCAGGAATTTTCAATTGAAACAACATTTTTACATTTAATCGTCGAAATTTATTAGGTCGCCTTCAAAATAGGCTCCATTTGCTCCAATACATCTATGCCAACGGCACTTCCAATTATCGAAACATTTTTTATGGGCGCTTTCCGGGATGGACTTTAGCTCTCGCGCCGAATTTTGTTTTATGGCTTCAATCGACTCAAAACGGGTGCCACGAAGGGGCAATTTTAGTTTTGGGAAGAGGAAAAAGTCGCAGGGAGCCAAATCCGGCGAACACGGTGGTTGCTGAAGCACGTTTGTTGAGTTTTTGGGGAGAAAGTCAGTCACAATCGTAGCTCGGTGAGAAGGCGCGTTATCGTCATGCAAAATCCATGAGTTGTTCGCCCACAAATTTGGCCGCTTCTTACGGATACGCTCAAGCAAACGTTTCATAACGCCTAGGTAATACTCCTTGTTTACCGTCTGACCCTCTGGAACGAATTCCTAGTGCACCACGCCACGGATATCGAAGAAAACAATGAGCATCACCTTCATTTTCGAGCGGCTTTGGCGTGGTTTTTTCGGTTTCGGCTCATTTTTTGCCACCCATTCCGATGATTGCTGGCTTGTTTGCTTATCGTACTAGTAGACCCAGGTCTCATCACCAGTTATAATGCGTTCCATGAATGTAGAATCGGAATTACAGCGATCCAGCATGTCTGAAGCAACCTGTTCGCGATGACGTTTTTGAAGAAAATTCAGGTCTTTCGGTACGAGTCGTGCGGCCACCTTTCTCATGCCCAAAATATCAATCAAAATCGTACGTGCGGACTCGTGGGATATCTTAAGATCATGTGCTATCTCTCTCAAGCTGGTACGACGGTTTTCCAGCACCCTTTCCTTAATTTTATCGACGTTATCTTCGATCGAAGCCGTCGATGGGCGTCCACTTCACGACCGTCCTTGAAGGCTCTGTACCACTGATATGCACGAGTTTTCGATAGAGCATTATCACCAAAGGCCTTTTGCAACATTTTCAATGCATCGGCACACGAAAATTCATTTGCAACACAAAAATTTAAACAAATTTTTTGCTCAACGTAATCACCCATAGTAAAAATCGGCACGCACTCTGACATCGACTGACTTAATCAGCTGTTGCAAACACACTAGTTTACAGATCCCGCTCAAGCTTGGCATAGTAATTAAGGATAGTGGTACCAACCTAGGAAAAAAAATTTTTACCTGCCTCATTGCCCCGCCAGATTTAAATCGATAATTCTCGGTACTTTCTTGACAGAATGTACATCAGCATTACGGCAAACTATGATCTGATTTGAGCATGAGGAAGGTTTATTCTGCGTTAGTAACGTGAAAATATCGAAAATACATTTCTTTATTTGAATTAACTTGCAAAGGTATGTCTTGTATGTATTTTTCATACTCTAGATGGCGCTGGTGTATTACTGGGATAGTACGGAAATAATAGAACTTAAGAAAAAAGAAGATGCAGACCACACAATTGTTGCAGTTAAAATAGATGAAAACTCTAAAAAGTTATACCAGAGTATGTAGCAAGAACTTAAACAAAATATCAACGATACCATCAAAAGTAAAAACTCTCAGATATTGGAAGAGTCGTAGAATAAAAATCAACCAATATGAAAGATCATAAATTATTCATTAAAAAGCAGAAAAGGAAACGCCAACACCGCCGCAATGTCAGAACAGTACATATTTTTCCACAATAACAGAGAAACTGGGTGGACTGAACAACCCTGAATTACGTAAGAAATTAATGAAAATACGATACTGCCAGCAGTTTCTATTATAAAGAGATAATCTCATACCTCTGAGCAGATTAGGCATAGTGGGTATTTCGGCACAAAGTTCGATTATTTCTATCTCATATTCATAAATCAAATTTTTTAGATATCCCCGAAGAAAAAAATCATTGGGAGATAAATCCTGTGATCCTGGTGGCCATGTGATCGTGCCATTTGTAGAAATTACACGTTCCGAAAAAGTGCTTCTGAGATATTGTGAGACTGCTTGTGCGTTGTATCTCGAACAACATTCTTGTTGGAAAATTTCAAAAAATTTTATCCGAAATCTTTTAGAATTAAATGTCACCGAACATATTATCAGATATGAAGTCATATGGTTGATATTTTTCCATTGAAAGTTATTCAATTCCGTTCATAATTTAATTCCTCCTGATATATTCTAGTTCCGGTAAACGTTATTTCATTGTCTCTGTTACAAATATCATAGTAATGAGATATATTGCGAAATATCGTCGACGAAGGTCGACTATCGGTCTTACACCTATATAATTCACCCACCTGTTAACAGTTTCAGTCTTTCCAGTTCGAATCGATGAAAAAATGGCATTTAATAATTGAGCAGTACTTTCATATCACGTTTCTGTGTTGAATATCATTAGAATCACGGGGATTCGTGCCTCGATCCTGCACGAGAGGATTTGAATGAGGGCATGTGTTCTGTTTTGCTGGACATAAAACAATACGGGACATTAAAGGTTTAATATCATCATAAAATTGAGATTATTCAAGTGTCCTTATCTTTTACTCGATACTTGAAATTATCAATTGAGAAGAGCGATGATTATACTTGAAAATATATATTAAGGATAAATATAGGAATAAAAATATTTTCGAGCTGAACCAACATCTTAAAAGTGGCAATATTGATTTGGAAGAAGAAGAACGACCCAGAGCGCCACCAAAATTCAAGGATGAAAATTTAGAGGCAAGTCTCGATGAAGATCCATCACAAACACAAGATTAACTCACAAAAACACTTGCACCAGCCATTTGACATTGTTCAAAAGCAATATAAATACTGAATTGTTTCAACCGTTACTATTTGGTAGTTGACCATAATTAAAACAAATTGTAGAAATTACTATGTTTTACTACCAATAAAAATATATTTTACACATTTTCTTGTGACTCGAGTTTCGGGAAATGACTATCCCATCATCAAACAACTGAAGACCTAGCAGTGGTACAGTGGTATATAAACAAAAGTGATAAATATTTTGAATATTTCAATAGATTCTAGATAACATCTAATAGTGGTACTGAGGTTTACAAGCGGAACGTGATAAAAAAACCGGGTTAAAGAAGAGGGGCCTTCTGACAGATATCGGAATGTCGGCAATCGACAAAGAAGGCTGTTAAACAGATGGTACCCATCAAATAATTTTTGGGGTTACATAGCTCCGTACCGTCATTCATTATTTTTACATTATTTTTTTGTATATCTCTAATATTTGGATTTACATAGCTCCATACAGTCATTCATAATTTCTTAAATTATTTTTATTGTGAACTAATTTGAAAATTTCAATACTCAAGTTTCTTTTCTTTTGAATCTGCAGGTAAAATTTTCTTAAGATTTTCTTTTGTCGAAAGGAATTACTGTTTTCTAAAGAATGAGTGGCAAAAGTTGAATTTTTGTTTACTTTTCATTAAATTCATTTTATGTTCATTGAAAAAGGTTTTAAACAGATGCTATACTTTTCAAATATCTCAAATATTTTCGATTTACATAGCTTCGTACAGTCATTACTTATTTTTACATTATTGTTATTGTGAACTAATTTGAAAATTTCAACAGATCCTAGATAATCGAGTTTCTTCCCTTTTGATTCTACATGTAAAATTTTAAGGTCATCTATTTTGGAAAAGGACATTGAGTGGCAAAAGTAGAATTTAGTTTATTTTTCATGAAACTCAATTTATGTTCGTTTAACCTTGTCTTGCAGGAACGTCCTGTTTGTCCTATATATTTATTACTGCACGTAGAACAAGATAACTCATAAACTCCTGATTTGTGTATGTTTGGAGTAGGGTTCTTTGCGTTAAATAATACCGATGATAATTTGTTTTGCGTTTTGAAGGCAATATTGACATCTGATTTCGAAAAACTATTGGCCATTTTTTGACTTATGCTACCAAAGTACGATAGAGAAATGAATTTTTTATTTTCTTCAGTGTTTATGATGGGATAAATTTGGCTCATAGCTATTTTAGATTGTTTCTGTCGAATTAGATTATCTATTATATTGGGGTTGAAACCGCGAAGCTGAAGTCCAAACTATAAAATCAATAGCCTCAAACAATGGTTTCAACCCCAATATAATAGATAATCTAATTCGACAGAAAAATAGCTATGAGCCAAATTTATCCCATCATAAAAACTGGAGAAAATGAAAAATTCATTTCTCTATCGTACTTTGGTAGCATAAGTCATGAAGTGGCCAATAGTTTTTCAAAATCATATGTCAATATTGCCTTCAAAACGCAAAACAAATTATCATCGGTATTATTTAACGCAAAGGACCCTACTCCAAACATACACAAATCAGGAGTTTATGAGTTATCTTGTTCTACGTGCAGTAATAAATATATAGGACAAACAGGACGTTCCTTCAAGACGAGGTTCAACGAACATAAATTGAGTTTCATGAAAAATAAACAAAATTCTACTTTTGCCACTCAATGTCCTTTTCCAAAATAGATGACCTTAAAATTTTACATGTAGAATCAAAAGGGAAGAAACTCGATTATCTAGGATCTGTTGAAATTTTCAAATTAGTTCACAATAACAATAATGTAAAAATAAGTAATGACTGTACGAAGCTATGTAAATCGAAAATATTTGAGATATTTGAAAAGTATAGCATCTGTTTAAAACCTTTTTCAATGAACATAAAATGAATTTAATGAAAAGTAAACAAAAATTCAACTTTTGCCACTCATTCTTTAGAAAACAGTAATTCCTTTCGACAAAAGAAAATCTTAAGAAAATTTTACCTGCAGATTCAAAAGAAAAGAAACTTGAGTATTGAAATTTTCAAATTAGTTCACAATAAAAATAATTTAAGAAATTATGAATGACTGTATGGAGCTATGTAAATCCAAATATTAGAGATATACAAAAAAATAATGTAAAAATAATGAATGACGGTACGGAGCTATGTAACCCCAAAAATTATTTGATGGGTACCATCTGTTTAACAGCCTTCTTTGTCGATTGCCGACATTCCGATATCTGTCAGAAGGCCCCTCTTCTTTAACCCGGTTTTTTTATCACGTTCCGCTTGTAAACCTCAGTACCACTATTAGATGTTATCTAGAATCTATTGAAATATTCAAAATATTTATCACTTTTGTTTATATACCACTGTACCACTGCTAGGTCTTCAGTTGTCTGATTATGGGATAGTTTATTTCCCGAAACTCGAGTCACAAGAAAATGTGTAATATATATTTTTATTGGTAGTAAAACATAGTAATTTCTACAATTTGTTTTAATTTAAATCCATAAATCCCAAGGACAAGGAATAATAAACCTGTCGAAATCGCACTTGAACTAAAAACAAGTGCAGCAAGAGCACTATTTCCCCAAACTTCCCACTCTCGTAAAGCCCTCGGACAGACAAACGAATTCACCGCCAGAAACAGCAATTGTACCTCCATAAATCCCGGAAAAATCCCATCCAGCTGTCTGAGCCTGGCAGGGAATCGAATCTTTCAGCTTACTTCCCTCGCGAAATTGTTGATTAACGAATTACCGAAAGCGTAACTGAATTAGCTCGCCACTGGCTCATAACTTAATTAAAAAATTCGTAAATGTCCCTTTCCTCGTGGAGTGCATCGGTTCTGAATGCTAATGAACGAAAGGCGGGACTTGTAGGGAATATGAATAGGGACGTCTCCCGTTTTTCGAGAGCGGGATAAATAAAAATGTACGCTTTGAAGAATTTCGTGATATTCGTGCCGGAGAGTATAAATAACAAGCGCCCGTTGTGGAATCTGATTTATTACTAACTTCAATCAAGGGAGCGACGGAAATTTTTGAATAAAATACAAATCTTAAATTTTATATATTTGATAGATTCGGTCTTTACTTGGTGAAAACTCATTTTAATCAAAAAAATGTATATTAGACAGTAATTTATTTCCACAAAAATGTTTGTACTACTAAAACAATTGTTTCACCACGATGTGGCTTCTTCAGGTATTACATTGTACTTTCTGATGCTATTCAGTGTAACCGAGTTTAAATACATTTTTAGGTACGTGACCAAATAATGGAAGCACAAGTTATAAAAACTCTAGGTGTTTATTGGAGTTTGCCGCTAAAAATGCCATTAAGGAAAAATATACAGTAATGGAGAATGATCGACATCTGTTTGTTCGTTCAAAAGGATTTTACGGGCATTATATCTGTTGATTTCAAGAAATTCTAAAAGTGTCAATCTAGAACTTTTGCTTTCAACGTGGATAATTTCATAATTATTGTTGAAATTATGCCTGAAATCCTTAAGATGATTAGCATATGTCGAATGTACAGAATTGGATATATAACCCCTTTGGTGTGCTTGGACACGTTTCTTGAATGATCTACCAGTCTGGCCAATGTATACTAAAGGGCAATCTTTGCAAGTCAATTTGTAGACTCCGGATTTATTTTCTTTATTTGTACGATCTTTATTGTTTTTTATGTAGGTACTAAGGTTATTAATTGTCTTAAAAGCCGCGTTATAATTGAAACTGCTTTTGAAATATTTAGCAATATTTTCAGATAATCCATTGACATAAGATAACGAAAAATATTTCTGTGTATTGTCCTCTTTTATGATTGGATGAATCTCGTGTACCCAATCATAAAAGAGGACAATACACAGAAATATTTTTCTTCATCTTATGTCAATGGATTATCTGAAAATATTGCTAAATATTCCAAAAGTTGTTTCAATTATAACGCGACTTTTAAGACAATTAATAACCTAAGTACCTACATAAAAAACAATAAAGATCGAACAAATAAAGATAATAAATCCGGAGTCTACAAGTTGACTTGCAAAGATTGCCCTTTAGTATACATTGGCCAGACTGGTAGATCATTCAAGAAACGTGTCCAAGCACACCAAAGGGGTTATATATCCAATTCTGTACATTCGACATATGCTAATCATCTTAAGGAATTCAGGCATAATTTCAACAACAATTATGAAATTATCCACGTTGAAAGCAAAAGTTCTAGATTAACACTTTTAGAATTTCTTGAAATCAACAGGTAAAATGCCCGTAAAACCCTTTTGAACGAACAAACAGATGTCGATCATTCTCCATTACTGAATATTTTTCCTTAATGGCATTTTTAGCGGCAAACTCCAATAAACACCTAGAGTTTTTATGACTTGTGCTTCCACTATTTGGTCACGTACCTAAAAATGTATTTAAACTCGGTTACACTGAATACCATCAGACAGTACAATGTAATACCTGAAGAAGCCACATCGTGGTGAAACAATTGTTGTAGTAGTACAAACATTTTTGTGGAAATAAATTACTGTCTCACATACATTTTTTTCAACTTAAATTTTATGCTCAAATATTTTATTGAATCAGTTATTATTTAATTTTATGTTCACCCATAATATGGCATATTTTCGAATCATTGAAATATTTTGTGTTCTTGTTTCGATGGAAATTTATCCTGATAAAAATTAAAATAGCCATTTCAAATATCAACAAGAAAGATTCTCTGAAGCCTCTTTCAATTTCTAGCTGTCATCATAAAGAATGTCCAGTGCTTTCCAACGAAATTTCGAAGGAGTGCCATCCATAAAAAAACTAAAAAATTCCACGTGAGGCACAAAAATATTCAAAGAGTGGCAATATTTCCACTCTGTAGATGACATCATGGTAATTATTTGCCAAAAAAGGTTTATAAAGAAACAGGAGGATCTGAATAAAGTTATCAAAGAATTTGAAGTAAAAATTAATGAGAGTTATGTTGATAGAAGATCTTGAAGAAATAAACATAGAATTGGTCGGTACGAACATAAAACAGGTGAAAACTTTTAGGTACTTAAGTGCAAAAGTGTAGAATATAAGAAAGGAAAACAAGAACTACAAATTAATAAAAGATTAGAAAGCACAATCAAATTGTATGACATGATGAAAAAAGTTGTATAATAAGGAGATATCTGAGAACACAAAGATTGAAGAATATACAGGGCAACATAGATTAAACTTTTCATTCAATTAAAAACACCTGATGTAGTTTATTCAGGTATATTGCATAAACTAACACCAACACGAATATCAAAATGTCTTAACTTTCTACTACAAATCGTTGTTACGATTACTGAACTTAACTCTCCGAAGTTTTCTTCAACATCTAAACCCTTTAACTACGGCGTACCCTCGCTTTGCCCCGTTGTTTGACCTTGTGTTCGAAGTCCTCCCCACCTGCTTTAGCAAGGACAACGCCCACGTCTAATTGGATAAACATTAAACTTAGCATAATTCAGGATTCTACTCTCATATGTTGGTAATACGTTGATATTCATGTCTGGATCAATTAGTTCCTGTCATAGAAAATATTTTTGTCTAAAGAGCGTCTTTCAACTGTCAACCTGGAAGAAGAATGACAAAATTAATTCGAACAGGTATTCACATTTACTGAAGATTTGAAATTTTCAGGGTAAATGTACTATTCAAAAAGCGCGCAAAGCTTCTGAGTACACGGAAGTGCTTTAGATTTTTTTACATTCAAATCCATTTGAACCACGACATTCTGAAGCTTGTTTGCATGTAAAACGTCACCCTTTACGATACATTTTATCGATGTAAGGTTGAATCGACCTCTAGCATGTCTTCAGCGGTTGAGTTTTTGCAGAAAGTTCAGGTTTTCGGCCGTTGTAGAGCAATAATGCAAACAAAATTTCATCAAGAACGCCGCATGTGTGAAGTTTCAAAAAAGTAGGTTACTCAAAAACTGTTAATTAGCAATTTAATCATAACACAAAACCTTGATGCATCAACTAAATTTGATCGATCATTTAACGACCACAAATCGGATTGCGGAGAGAAATCTAATTTAATTTAGGGAACACATTAGCGATTAATGAAATTTGTATAGTATTAACACTCATTTTAAAAGATCTTCGCGTACCCAAACATAAATTTGAAAGATCTAATCTAGTTTGCTCGATTCAAGAAGTCGTTTCGACCTTCTTCCGAAGTGAATGTAACAAGCGTGGTCATTTGATAATTCTGTTTATTTCTTGTGTATATCATAAAAAGCAAGTAACGTTAATAATTCCAGAATCTATTAAACTTCATAAATCAGCTGCAGGGTGTCAGTCTAAGTGTTGCCTTCAATTCCATCGTTTCAAATCCAGACACATGTTTCAGCGCATTTTTTCGTTACTCTTAGTGTTTCATCTCTGTAATGGTGAGTACAACTTGAACATATAGTGTGAACAAAAATGTGTTGCAAGCTTTTGAGGGGTGAAATATTTCGTTGAGACGTTAAATATACTTCAACCACCTACTATGATTTTCGCACTCTTTAAATCGTGAAAATATCTGTGATTTCCTTATTCAAATTGGGAATGACTACTAACAATAATGTTGTGGTAACTGTGAAAGACAATTATGTCCATCCGTTTGTTAGCATGGTTACTTCAGAAACGACTTAATATGAGTACATATCGGGTGTTTTTTTAGAGTGATAAAACTTTGAATTGAAATAAAACACATTTAAATTAAGATTGAAGCCAAATCTTTTTTTAATTGAAAGATAATTTTATGACATAATTTTATGTTTTAAAAATAATTTCCGGCATATCAACACCATGACTAGGCCTTATTGAATCAATAACACGAGATATGTTGGCTTCCAAAGCGTTTACTGTTTCTGGTTTATCAGCATAAACCAATGACTTGACATAAAAAAAAGAATCCAGTGGAGTTATGTCGCATAATCTTGGAGGCCAATTAATTGCACCATTTCTCGAAATAATGTTATCGCCAAATCTTTCTTTCAATAAATCAATTGTTACGGTAGCAACATGAGGTGTAGCACCATCTTGTTCGAACTAAAACACTTCTGGATCGATACCATTCAAATTTTGAAACAAATAATCATTTATCATCGATCTATAACTAGCAACATTCACTGTAACATTAGCTCCAGCATCATTTTTAAAGAAATATGGACTGATGATGCCTCCAGCGTGTAAAGCACACCATATAGTGCATTCTTCAGGATGCAATGGAACCTGCAGAACTTCTTGAGGATTGTTTTCACTCCATATACGGCAATGTTGCTTGTTTACATAGCCGTTCAACCAGAAATGATCACAATTTTACAGTGCATTTTTCAGTGGATCAACTTCAAGCTGTTCTAGGGCCTAATCAGAAAACAAACGACGCTTATTATGGTCAAGTGGTTTTAGTTATTGAACCAGTTGGATCTTGTATGGCTGTAGACTAAGATTTTTACGCAAAATTTTCCAACTGCTGGATGCACAGAATCCAACTTGTTGTGAACGTCGACGAATAGACAAATATTTTCTTCTGTACGTACAGTTCTTTGTCTTGTTGTTGTTGCTGAGTAGAGAAAATGTTGTCCGAAATCTATCGATAGTTCGACTAATAAGCTGCTTTGAAGGACGATTATGTAAACCATAAATTTCACGAAGTGGTCTTTAAGTTTGATGAATAGAACACTGATTTTGAAAATAAATTTCTACAATTTATAAACGTTGTTGTGGCGTGAGTCTTTCCATGATTATTTCCCAATGCTTACTGAACAGAAATGTCAAAACCACATGTTTTTTACCTTCTGTCGAATCACAGTAATCCCTATCGAAAGTTCTGTCACTGTGAAAAACGACCGATATAGTCTGTAATTGTGATAAAATTGGAATATAGAAGGTTTAGGAAGTGAAATTAAAGAAAAATTTGTTGAGCAGCCAAAATGCCTTCTCTTAATTCAAAAGATTCACTAATTTCATTTATATTTTAAAAAGTGTACCATTTAAATATACTGCAAGACTTTGTTGGCAATGCCAAATCTGAATAGTCTAATTGATCATGGCGTTTCAAAACATTTCGACTAATATAACAACTCTAATGAATTTTAACCATGAACTGTTTTTGGATTCTTAGCGTACACCTCAGACGTAAAATGATACCAGAGGAAAAAGTCGCATGGTGTCAAATCACGAGCTCTTGCTGGATAATTTACATGAAAATTTCTTGAAGCAACGTTATCACCAAACAGCTACCACGTATCGCCATTCTGTTGGAACCGAAATTCCTTCAGTTGATTTTCAATGATAATTCGGAATAAATTATTGTTTAGCTTAGCCAGATATTAAACCCTGCTGGCAATGTAACGCCTCCATTGATTATTCTCGAAGAAATTAGATCTCAGGATGCCGCGGACATTACAACTTTATACAAATGTAACAGCGGTATTTCTTCAATTCTCCTCGCTCTAAATCCCTTTATTTTCTTAACCGCTTAGGCAAAAATGAAGGCAGCAGTAAAATGAAACGATGGATTGTAGTGTATTGTAGTGAATTATAGCTAATTGGTCACAATTATCCTGGGTTTCATAAAGATTCGGTAGTCTTTAATATATGGACTAAATTCTTCTCAAATTTCTCTTTTCCATCCAGGAACCTACACCATCTCGGACAGACCTGCCATAAACCTCAAATTTCTCGAGCTACTGCCAGAACATATTTCTAACGCCTTCTTGGGAGCTCTGTTTAACTCCTCCCTCTCCAATGTCCTCAAGATAGCAGACAGGTTCAAATTCTGTAATGCAGATCTGACAGAGTTGAGGTTTTTGATGTACACCGGTAACCAGAGCGAACCGCAAGATATTAGTGGTCGAAAGGTCAACATCGACATGGATTTACCGACAAAAATCTTGATACACGGCTGGTTCGGCACAGGAAATAACGAATTTACCAAGAAGCTGGCCAATCAGTACCACAAACGTGGAAAATATAATATATTAGGTAAGAAGGAAGGAATATTCATCCACAAGCAGCAATTGACCACGTGTTGTTGCTTAAACAAATGGAAGAAAACTATTATTGCTTAAAATTCATTATATCGCTTTCAAAGTAGGCCCTCTTCAAAATAACGCTTTTTCACCGATGAATAATTTAATCATAGAAACATTTTTCAGGCAAATTTTTCAGGACTCGCAACCAATTATTCTCTATTTCTTCTATCGATTAAAAACGAGCCTGAAGTGGTGATTTTAATTTTGAGGATAGAAAAATATCAAACGGTGCTATATCAGGGTAGAACGCTGATTGCTTCATGACATTCATCAAACTTTTCACCAGAAATTCTTTAGCAATGAAAACCTTGTGTGATGGTTCGCGAGGAAAAAATCCAAAAATCCAAAGATTCGCACAGTTCTTATTACTGCAGTTTCCACGTATTAGTATTCCATCTTCAGATACAAAAAGTAAGAATATTTGAAGTTTTTGCAGTCGGGCAAAGTAAAACCTTATTTTAATTATGAGGAATTACCAAATGGAAACGACCAGAACACTTCAATATCGGAGTACACAAGTCTCCTTTTCACAAATCTGCTTTTTAGTATCTTTTATTTACTGTCTCATCTTCTTGCAAGAATCCCGAATGTAAAATACCGTGGTAATCGATAAAACTGTTACCATCACCTTTACTTTCCATGAAAACTGAAGTTCTTTTTTCGATTTCGGCCTAGTTCGAAGACGCCATTCAGTTTGTTCATAGGTTTGAATGTCAACTTCTTAAACCCATGTCTCATACAATGGCTTTTATAATTATGAATTCGAAATTGACTCGTTCTAGATCCTGCCAAGGTTTCGTTGGCGGTATAGCACGTAGAACAGCCCTGTTGGATTTAAAATGTTCTCAGTTAGTCAATGGGACCATAACCTGTACGTATTCCGCGTTACGTTGCCTTTATAATGTTTTTGATTTGATAATGAATTCTGATAATTTCACAATTTTCTTTTGGGATTGATTGTTTCATGTTGTTTTGTAATAACCTAACCCACAGAGCTATTTGATAATTTGTTTATGGAGAGAGATTCATGAAAATTTTCAGGAATCGATTGGTCAAGACATTCCCAAAAGGATTACATTAGGTCTTCATGTACTACAAGAGACATCGGAAAAGCCATAAGTAGATTTGTATGGGAAATCATAGAAGGAGACAGAAGAAAATTATCGAAGATACACTTAATCGGACATTCTCTTGGTGCTCAAGTGGCCGCCTTTGCCGGTAAAGATATACTGAACAGAACTGGAAGGAAAGTAGGCAGAATTACTGGTAAGTTAGATTAGTATTTCATAAATATCGCTCAAGCCATTAACTGTAACTTTTTTCTTTCGATAGGTTTGGATGCAGCAGCCCCTCTATTCGAGTTTCCCCTCAAAGTTCCGAAACATTTGAGGCTACATTCGGAGGATGCGGAATTTGTGGATGGAATCCACACGAACATGGGCTTCTTCGGATTCGCTTCAGCTTATGGCACTGCCGATTTCTTCGTCGAGAACGGTAGTCCAGTGCAGCCCGGTTGCGACAGAGAGAACTTTTTTGAAGATCGTAAGTTTCAGAGAAGATCAAATTGAAGGAGAAAATTTACTTTGTTAATCATTTTATCTTCAAGAAGGTACACATACAGTGGCCCGAGTTTCGTAGTGCATTTTCAAACTGGTGTAGTGCAAGCTCAGCAGAGATAGGTAGGCCTCAAACATACTTTCAAGTCACTGGTCCTTTTTTTTTGGAAAATCTGAGTGTTTACGAGTGGACCAGCCCCGGCTACGCGTGGCTACGCGTCTTTTTATATTCCCAGTTTGATGATGCTGAAGGGGGTGGGGGTATTCTCATGTTCTGCATTCGATCGAGTAAGGAGAGCCATACGAGAGGGACTTCTATGCTTGGGTGGCTATAGACATTTCGATTTGTTTTATGAAGACTGCTTCTTTGAACTTGCTCAGTCTTCATCAAACAAAATCGAAATGTCTACAGCCACCCAAGGGTAGAAGTCCCTCCCATATGACTCCCCCTACTCGATCGAATGCAGAACGTGAAAATACACCCATCCCCTTCATCATCATCAAACTAGGGATATATAAAGACGCGTAGCCACGACGATTTTCAGTTGAGAGTTGATAACGGACAGAGATACTTTACTGACCTAAACGTCGTTTTATACACAACATAATTTTTCAACTTTATTTTTTGACGAGATTTGTAATTGTATATATAATTTTAAATTTAATTTAACTCATACTAAACTGTTTCAGCCGTTTCTCTTTTTGGTAGTTGATCATAATTAAAAACAAATTGTATAAATTTCTATGTTTTACTACGAAAAAATATATATTACACATTTTCTTGTGACTCGAGTTTCGGGAAATGAACTATCCCATCATCAGACAACTGAAGACCTAATAGTGGTACAGAGATATTTAAACAAAGGTGATAAATATTTTGAATATTTCAATAGATTCTAGATAACACCTAATAGTGGTACAGAGGTTTACAAGCGAAACGTGATAAAAAATCGGGTTGAAAAGAGGGGCCTTCTTACAGATATCCGAATTTCGGCAATCGACAGAGAAGGCTGTTAAACAGATGGTACCCATTTAAATATCTCAAATAATTTTTGGGGTTACATAGCTCCGTACCGTCAGTCATTATTTTTACATTATTTTGTTGTATATCTCAAATATTTGGTTTTATATAGCTCCATACAGTCATTCATAATTTTTTAAATTATTTTTATTTTGAACGAATTTGAAAATTTCAATAATAAAGTTTTTTTCTTTTGAATCTACATGTAAAATTTTCTTAAGATTTTCTTTTGTCGACAGGAATTACTGTTTTCTAAAGAATGAGTGGCAAAAGTTGAATTTTTGTTTTCTTTTCATTAAATTCATTTCATGTTCGTTGAAAAACGTTTTAAACAGATGTAACTTTTTAAATATCTCAAATATTTGCGATTTACATAGCTCGGTACAGTCATTCATTATTTTTACATTATTTTTATTGTGAACTAATTCGAATATTTCAACAGATTCTAGATAATAGAGTTTTTTCCCTTTTGAGTCTACATGTAAAATTTTAAGATTATCTATTGTGGGAAAGGAATGACCGTTTTTAGACAATGAGTGACAAAAGTAGAATTCTGTTTATTTTTCATGAAACTCATTTTACGTTCGTTGAACCTCGTCTTGAAGGAACGTCCTGCTTGTCCTATATATTTATTATTGCACGTAGAATAAGATAACTCATAAACTCCTGATTTGTGTATGTTTGGAGTAGAATCCTTTGCGTTAAATAATAACTATGATAATTTGGTTTGCATTTTGAAGGCAATATTGACATCTGATTTTGAAAAACTATTGGCCACTTTTTGACTTATGCTACCGAAGTACGATAGAGAGATGAATTTTTTATTTTCTTCAGTTTTTATGATGGGATGAATTTGGCTCATAGCTATTTTAGATAGTTTCTGTCGAATTCGACAGAAACCTTCTGAAATAGCTATGAGCCAAATTTATGAGCCAAATTTTTTATTTTCTTCAGTTTTTATGATGGGATAAATTTGGCTCATAGCTATTTTTTTAGTAATAAATATAAAGGACAAACAGGACGTTCCTTCAAGACGAGGTTCAACGAACATAAAATGAGTTTCATGAGAAATAAACGAAATTCTACTTTTGCTACTCATTGTCTAGAAAACGGTCATTCCTTCTCCACAATAGATAATCTTAAAATTTTACATGTAGAATCAAAAAGGAAGAAACTCGATTATCTAGAATCTGTTGAAAATTTCAAATTAGTTCACAATAACAATAATGTAAAAATAATGAATGACTATACGGAGCTATGTATATCGAAAATATTCGAGATATTTAAAAAGTCACATCTGTTTAAAACCTTTTTCAACGAACATAAAATGAGTTTAATTAAAAGTAAACAAAAATTCAACTTTTGATTTGAAATTTGACATGTAGATTCAAAAGGAAAGAAACTTGATTATTGAAATTTTCAAATTCGTTCACACTAAAAATAATTTAAAAAATAATGAATGACTGTATAGAGCTATGTAAATCCAAATATTTAGGATATACAACAAAATAATGTAAAAATAATGGAGCTATGTAACCCCAAAAATTATTTGAGATATTTAAATGGGTACCATCTGTTTAACAACCTTCTTTGTCGATTGCCGACATTCCGATATCTGTTAGAAGGCCCCTTTTTTTAACCCGGTTTTTTATCACGTTCCGCTTGTCAACCTCTGTACCACTATTAGGTGTTACCTAGAATCTATTGAAATATTCAAAATATTTATCACTTTTGTTTAAATACCTCTGTACCACTGTTATGTCTTCAGTTGTTTGATCATGGGAAAGTTCATTTCCTGAAACTCGAGTCACAAGAAAAAGTGTAATATATTTTTTTTGGTAGTAAAACATAGTAATTTCTACAATTTGTTTTAATTAATTTAACTTGAATTTCATAGAGACAAGTTTTCATTTCGTGAAGTTTTCTGTTTTTTTTTTAGATCAATTCATGTTAGAATATATTGTGTATATGAAGAAATTGTGAATTCAAATTAATCCATGGTTATTGTCTCTGTTTCACAGTATATGTTAGACATTTGCTACAATTATTTTTGTATTAATTTTCAGGAAGTGTTCTGTTTTTCAAGTTAGATTATATTGTGTATGTAAAGAATTCAGGAAATGGATGTCCGAAATCAAAATTATCAAAATACTTTGCCTTCAACATTTAAATCAAAACCAAAAATAATATCAAAATCATCAGGTCTATAAAGTCATACAGTGCTTGCTGAAAAACTTATACCAGACAAACCAAGAGGATACTGAATATTGAAATAAAGGAAAATAGGAGATATTTTCTTATACAGAGTATGTAGAACTTCTTATAACAAAAAAAAAAAAGGATTTTGATGCATAAACAAAATAATTATCTAAAAATTCTATGAATCACCAAATAGTATTATGAGTTTTTCTCTGTAGGACCCCAGTGATTTTTCCAAAACAATGAAAAACTTCAAAATTACGGTGTGCAAGATGGAACAATGGAATAATAAACTAGTAGTATCTGCTATAAAACCCTCACTTAGTTGTTGAGTCATCTCAATATGTCAATCGAAACAGTATTAAATCAATATCCCTTTCAGTGGTCTGCAGCCACGCCAGGTCCGTGGATCTCTACCGGGAATCTATCATCTCCAGAAAATTAGTCGGACAGGAGTGTCCCAATCCCTTTGTGTACCGCATAGGATTATGTTCTAACAGGAGGAAGGCGGTGATGGGCGAAGAAAGTCCCCGGAACGCCAGGGGCAGTTATTTCTTGGAAACGTTCGACAGACCCCCGTACGGCAAGGGTTGATGCGATTACGCGGGCCGAAAATGAGGAAGAAAATGCTGTTTGGATTCGATGGATTACGTGAGATCCGTACAGGATGTAACTGGGATTTACGGGCTGCTTATTTATTGATGGGCTCTTAAGCCAAAGGATAATGGTGGACGTGTTTTATTTATATCACTTTTCGTTTCTGAATATGTACTATCGGTTTATATGTGTCCTTTTTTGACGCTTTTTGTTAGTCTAAAGTGTTTGAAACGATCACGTTGTATAATTATTCGTCATAAGTTAGTAAAAACAGAATGAAAGTTGTGTGAATCAGTCTCAAGATGTGTTCATTCATATTGTTATTATGTCTACTAGGCATATTGAAAATTTGAAAAATGTTCCACCCATCTTTGTTTTTATCCTCATTAAGTTTCGTCTATTTATAGTAACATTGCAAGTTATTTATTATATAGTATATTCTTAAATATAACACAGATTAATTGTGCTATCCTCACTACAAATTTTAATTTTATAAAATTTTTCCTCGAAAACTTTTTGAAATTAAATTGAATAAATGTCTCAAAAAACACAGTTTCAATAAAGTAGACATATAGAATAAGACACTCACCACACAACACCAAGAGGGATAAAATGATCCAAAGAAAATATGCAATATTAATTGAAAATATCAATAAAATACTTGAAGAATACAACCGTTTGTTTCGTAACGATGTATTATGAAAACCAGAACAGAAATAATCTGTGCGATATTTAAGATGTTGCAAAAGCCCTCTATCAGATGAAAACCCCCCTTTTTATTATTTCATTCATAGTATATTCATTTAATATCATAATTTAAATCATTGACATCTTACTGCTATTTATTTGATCATTTATCTTTGTCGCGATATTTTTAAGCACTGCCGTCACGTCATATTATGATATTTAATTGAGATATGAGCACACACGATTATTTAGAAGTGCTTTTAACTACATTTTATTTTTATAGGAGATATAGAATTCTGTAAAGTTTATGTTAACTCTGCTTTCATTGATTATAATTCAATCTCGTCTCTGATTTTCTCCGCAACTTATTTGGACTATTGGAAATAATTTGAAGAAGTTTATTACTAAGGTTACCTTAGTACCTACATAAAAAACAATGAAGATCGAACAAATAGAGAAAATAAATCCGGAGTCTATAAGTTGACTTGCAAAGGTTGCCCTTTAGTATACATTGGCCAGACTGGTAGATCATTCAAGAAACGTGTCCAAGCACACCAAAGGGGTTATATATCCAATTCTGTACATTCGACATATGCTAATCATCTTAAGGAATTCAGACATAATTTCAACAACAATTATGAAATTATCCACGTTGAAAGCAAAAGTTCTAGATTAACACTTTTAGAATTTCTTGAAATCAACAGGTAAAATGCCCGTAAAATCCTTTTGAACGAACAAACAGATGTCGATCATTCTCCATTACTGAATATTTTTCCTTAATGGCATTTTTAGCGGCAAACTCCAATAAACACCTAGAGTTTTTATGACTTGTGCTTCCATTATTTGGTCACGTACCTAAAAATGTATTCAAACTCGGTTACACTGAATACCATCAGACAGTATAATGTAATACCTGAAGAAGCCACATCGTGGTGAAACAATTGTTGTAGTAGTACAAACATTTTTGTGGAAATAAATCACTGTCTCAATTAAATTTTTTTAAATTAAAATCAGTTTCCACCAAGTAAATACCGAATCAATCAAATATTTTTATTATTTGGTACAGATCAGCCGAATTAATTTATTTGAATGAAGTTTTGTACAATGAATCGACACTTATACTATGCAAACGTAGGTTACACCTATTACTTTTGCTATGCAGCCAAGAGAGCAAATAAAAAAAAATAATGCTGAAACGAGAACATACAGTCTTCTTTGAAGGTTTAGGAGGAAGATGGTACTAAAGAACCAGATCTTAAGTCAACAAAAATAAATTTAAATGGGTTGTTTGTAAATTGATTCAAGGAAAAATGTACGATAATGTAAATTCTTGGGCTCCCAAATTTATCTCGAACTCATTGAATGTATCGGGTGTTTTTTTAACAGTGATAGAACTTTCAATAGGGATAACTGTGATTTGACAGAGGGTAGAACCCATGATGTTTTAACATTTCTGTTCAGTAAGCATTGACAAATTATCATGGTAGATTCACGCCGCAACAACGTTTACAAATTATTTCGAGAAATAATGCAATTAATTGACCTCCAAGATCATGCGGCATAACTCCACTGGATTATTTTCTTTAGGGTTATTTCAAGTCATTAGTTTATGCTGATACACCAGAAACAATGGATGCTTTGAAAGCCAACATAACTCGTGTTATTGATGAATTAAGGCCTGAAATGTCAGAAAATTATCTTTCAAATAAAAAAATTTTGCTTCAATCTTAATTTAAATATGTTTTATTTCAATTTAAAGTTCTTTCACTCTAAAAAAACACCTGATATGTGGCTGGATCATTATTTTACTTAATTTCTGTTTAATGTTGATAATGTAGAATACTTTTCTGTAACATGTTACCCAGTAATAGTGATATACTTGTTGGGTACAATAAAGGACTATTACTTTTATTATTCTTAATTTTTAGTGGCGCTTCCAGTCGTTCTTCATCTTTCAAATCAAAATTGCCACTTTTAAATCTGGAAAACCACGGCTGACACGTTCGTTCAGCTAGAGCTTGGTTACCATAAATCCACTCGAATATGTTGACCTTCAGCAACGTATTTCTTCATAGTGAAGCAATGAAGTGAACCTCCAGCAAAAACATATCATTCAGGACAAAAGTTGACATATTCAGAAGACACAAAAACTATTCCATTTACACTTTTGCCAAACAAAAGATACTGAAAAGAAAGCCTAATGATGACACTTCAAAATAAAGGTGTGGCCAGATAAAACAATGGAAAAATAAAGTGCTTCAATTAATGGACTGAATGAAACCTTTGTTTGAAAGTGTTTTCCATACTGTTAGAACTAGGTCAGTCTAGTAATTGTACATTTCATAATTAATTTAAATTCCTGATCCTACAGTCGACGTCCCCTCCCACTTCCTGCACTCATCAGCGAACGCGTGAATGATTAACAAACCCGCGGAAAAAATCTGTCGGTTGACGTACAAATCCAATAAATTCCGTAGATAATGACAGCTGATTGATTTGTCAACAACGGAATGATTGTGTTGTAAACCGCGTTCGTATATTATTGACGCGCGATGTGAATATTACTGTAATTTCCAAGTCCCAGGTTTCGAGCCCAATTGGACTGAGGTAATAAATAACTCCCCGTTATTGTACAAACATTCCGGTAATACAGGGATGGATGTAACGCCCATTTGTTGATGCTATCGATTTCTGATGCTCATTTAGGAAATTGGAACCCACGTGACAAGTGCCGGACGGTTGTGTGAATATAGGAGATACGTTTTTGTGGAGCATTCGACAATTTGTTGCTATTATTTTTATTCGAATTATACTGAATCGGCTGATAAATTGAACTAAATATGATTAGCTATGGTAACAAAAAGTTCTTCGAATCGGGACAGTGCAACATACATATAACAATTCTAAACTCAAACAAGCCAGAAGAGGTTTTGATAATCGCTGAGATATAAGCGGCAGATATGAGTATGTTTCGAAACTTATTGGCTTCAATCGTCAATGCGGCTACGTACCTATATTCGCATAGAAACCCCTATGTATTCATTATGCTCTAGCGGCAACTAGTGCACGCATTAATATCGGGTTTTGTTCTCAGAGTGAGAATTTTCGATAGGGATAACTGTGATTTGACAGAAGGTAAAAGCCATGTTGTTTTGAAATTTCTTGGAAAGACTCACGCCGCAACAACGTTTACAAATTGTTGAAATTTATTTTCAACATCAGTGTTCTATTCGCCAAACTTATAGAGCACTTCGTGAAACTTATGGTTCACATAATAGTCCATCAGAGCAGCTTATTCGTCAAACTATCGATAGATTTCGGACAAAATTTTCTCTACTCGATGCAACAACAACAACAAGACAAAAAACTGTACGTGCAGAAGAAAATATCGCCGCTGTAAGTCATAGTATTGATGATGATCCAGATTTGTCTATTCGTCGACGTTCACAACAAGTTGGACTCTGTGCATCCACCACATGGAAAATTTTGCGTGAAGATCTTGGTCTACACCCATACAAGATCCAACTTGTTCAAGAACTGAAGCTACTTGACCATAATAAGCGTCGTTTGTTTGCTGATTGGGCTCTAGAACAGCTTGATCCACTTTTTTATCGTAAAATTGTGTTTAGTGATGAAGTTCATTTCTGGTTGGACGGCTATGTAAACAAGTAAAATTGTCGTATATGGAGTGAAAAAAATCTTCAAGAAGTTCTGCAGGTTCCTTTGCATCCTGAAAATCCACTGTATGGTGTGCTTTACACGCTGGAGGTATCATCGGTCCATATTTCTTTAAAAACGATGCTGGAGCTAATGTTACAGTGAATGGTGCTCGGTACAGATCGATGATCAATGATTATTTGTTTCAAAATTTGAATGGTATCGACCCAGAATTGTTTTGATTCCAACAAGATGGTGATAAACCTCATGCTGCTACCGTAACAATTGATTCATTTAAAGAATGATTTTGCAATAACATTATTTCGAGAAATGGTCCAATTAATTGGCCTCCAAGATCATGCGATATATCTCCACTGGATTATTTTGTTTGGAGTTATGTGAAGTCATTGGTTCATGATAAACCAGAAACAATAGACGCTTTGGAAGACAACAAAACTCGTGCTATTGATGAAATAAGGCCTGAATCACTCAAAAAAGTGGTCCAGAATTGTTCTTGTCGAATATGGTTCCTCAGAGCTAGTCGTGATGAACATATGCCGGAAATTGTTTTTAAAACATAAATGTCACAAAATTCTCTTTCAAATAAAAAAAACTTGGCTTCAATCTTATTTTTTAAAATATGTTTTATTTCAATTTGAAGTTCTATCACTCTAAAAAAACACCCGATACATACACGACACATCCCAGCGAGTCAATTAAACCAAACAAGTGCATTCCTGATTTGAAAAGGTTTGAAGAAATTTTTTTAAATTAAATTTGTAGAGGTTTCGGAGAACTAATTCAGCTTTTTTCTGTAATATTAAAAAAAAAGTCTTCGTAGTAAAGTTTCAACATAAAATTGTTGAAATTTGAGTTGATATAATTTTCAAAATTTGAATATCAAAACAGATTTTTGTGACGGACATAGAATATCTTGATTTTTAAAGTTAGTCTGATTAAGCGATGATTTGGATACCACTTTAAGGAAAGATATACTGATTGTTAGTAGATTTTGATTTTTTTTAAACATATTTATTGTCGATGAAGAGATTATCCGAAGTCTTATTGTTGTCTGAAGACATAGTGCATGTTTTGAGACATTTTTGAATAAACTTATTTGAATATATTTAATATTTCAAATAAATTATATTTTTTGAGAAGTCCCTTAAATTGTGTTTTATGTTTTTGAAAAGGAATTGGTGTATATAATGGTGAGATCAGAAACAACATTTTGTCTCCTTCAAATATTCATTTATTAATTTTAATTGACAATTTATATTTGTCGGTTTATTTATTCCATTTGCCATTGTATATTGAGTTTTGATTATATACGTTTATTAAATATGAGCGGTGCTTATGTAGACATTGATTTAATTCTAAAAGTTTTTTGACTGAAACATTTTTTGAAATGAAAATTGTAGAAGACTGACAGATTAAATCTGTTTTGATATTCAAATTTTCTAATATTTCTTCTTTCAAGTAAATAGCCTTTTTCTATTTTATTTTATACATAAGTTATAATTATATTTAGGCTTGAATGAATCTCATTATGGAATGTCAATGGTTTAAATAAAACCTTATAATACCTTACAGTTTTCTGTGATTTTTGTGACGAACATAGAATATCGTGATTTTTAAAGTTAGTCTGTTTAAGCAATGATCCGGTTACCACTCTGAGGTAAGATACACTGATTATTAGTTGAGTTTGATTTTTTAAATATGATTTTGATTTTTTAAATATAATTTAGGGCCGATGAAGAGATTATCGGAAGTCTAATTGTTTTTTGAAGATATAATGCATGCTTTGAGAGATTTTTGAATGAACTTATTCGATTGTTCAAATATATTGAATATTTCAAATAAATTATATTTTTTGAGAAGTCCTTTAAATTGTGTTTTATGTTTTTGAAAAGGATTTGGTTTTCATAATGAAAAGATAAGTAACAAAATTTTGTCTTCTTCAAATATTTATTTATTAATTTTAATTGACAATTTATATTTGTTGGTTTATTTATTCCATTGGATGTTTCATATTGAGTTTTGATTGTATACGTCTATTAAATATATGCGGTGCTTATGATACATTAATTTAATTCTAAATGGTTTTTGAATAAAATTTCTTTTGAAATTGTAGAAGACTGACAGATTATATCTGTTTTGATATTCAAATTTTGTTATATTCTTTCTATCAAGTAAAAAGCCTCTTTTTATTTTTTTATATAATTTTCAATTGAACCGATCTTTCAAACGATTAAACGTACAAAATGCAACCAACCCCTAGGAAACACTCGAGAAAACTACAATTATCAAGGGGCTCCAAGTGTACCAATCACCGAAACCGCAATCGGTGCGCGGTTTCCAAGATAAATCGTTCACGAAATTCAGTGCAGCACTTTATTTAATGAAAACTCTCATTCACAGTCGTTTTGAGCGTTAGGTGTCGCGAGATTAGCAGAGTGGAACTGTATATGGACCGGAAATGTTTATTTATTTATTCGACCCCATGTAATGCGAACGAGTCTGAACGTCGGCTGTTATGCCGAAATCGGGAGATAAATCCAGACAATAGATGCCGTTTCTAGCTGGAGCATCCCAGGGACAAAAAGGGACTAGTGGCTGGGTAAACAGATGGAGAAGTCGACGATCTCCTTGACGTGGGGGAGAGGTTTGAGGAAAACGAGTTTTCGTGTTTTACTTCGGCTTCTATGGTGGCGAAATTCAGGCGGTTAGAGGTGTGATTTTATTGTAGATGTGATAGTTGCCCCCCAGGCATTAGATCTTGTCGTGATGGGGGTGCTTGTGATGACTAGAACGCTAGTCTCGTCCCGGCGAAATGGAGGGTTAAGTCATGGTGCCTAACGTGTGACCTGCGAGCCAGTCACTGGACCTGTATGGTTGGAAGATCCTCCAAAGGGGCCCTGGTTTTGCAGTTCTGGTGAAATGGAAGGCTGAGCCAGTTGATTAACTCAGTGACAGCCTAAATACATATACTACAGATGTACACATTTGAGTTAATTTACCGAAAAGTTGAGGAAATTTATGCGGTGTAGTATTGATTTCTGATTGCGGTGAAAACACTATCTTGTTCGCAGAGTAGCAGATCTATGAACTTTTTCATCGTTGTTCACTTTTACTGAGTTCCCTTTTGGGTTCACTTTTCGATTCACTTCAAACAATAACTATCTAATTAAAAACTAATAATGTAAAAAATATTATTCACTTCCAGGCCTTTTAATGCGTCATTCGGTTAATAAGAGTGTTCCCTAAAGGTGAAGTGAAGCGAATATAAATTTATTCAATAGCATAAAGAAAGAATTTCGAGAGTTGAGGCAGAGAGAAAATGCGATTAGAGCTTACTTGTTTATACGGTGTGGGTGTTGCGTGACCGTTTGGTAGGAACACGAAGAGAGGGATTATCTGTGTGTTTATAGACCGAGTGCCAACGATTGACTTAACTGTCTTGAAGCAATTCTTTACGATGCTTAGCGTGAGCAGGTAGAATACCGGAACGACATTTGGCTATTTTCGTGTCCCATTTAGATTTCTAGAAAAAATGAGGCATTTTTGAGATTGCTGGGCCCTGGGAACGAAATTGTAATAAACCTGCCTAGTAAAAAAGGAAAATTCCTTGTTGGATGTAGAATTCGAACAATAACAAAGCAAAAAATATAAAGCCAGTATTTTGCTCATAGAAAATCGAATAGAAATGCACAAATTTCAAATATACGTGAATATTATTCAACCAACTCTTTGCGAGTTTGAAAATTCCATCACGCATGCAGATGGCGGCGGAAGATACATTTTTTCGCTAAAACTGCACGTCTATACGTTTTTAAAAGCAGCGAGAGGAAAAAACCTTTGTGAAATTAACGCGAGAACAAAACAGAAAGGATATACAGGTCGGGGGATGCGTCCGACAAAGCTATTCTTTGATTAAAGCCTTTCGTTGAAAGGCTGGCACTGTTAATGAATTCGGTCACGGTTGAATTTTTCCAGGTCCAGTAATTGAGTGAAATTAAAACGAAAAACAACTTTGTTTCGGGGCGCTATCGGGGAATATGCGTTGAAATTACGCAGGCTCGAGCTGAATGAATTAAGGTGTACAATGTTGTCCATATTTCTTTCTACAGGAAAATGGGAAAACTGACTTGGAATTAAACCATATTTCATTGAATTTTCTTGGCTTAATCAAAGAGAAGACACCTTACATCAATAAATTGATATAATTCGACAAAGACCAGTATTAGGAGTTTAAATAAATAAAAAAAAACGAAGACCATGAAGATCCTAATCTTCAAACACTGAATAACCAATTAGAAATTTATCGTATTCCTTTACACTTGACGAGAATGATGTACAAGTCGAAGAGGTTTGTGTATCCAATTCCGAGTGAATAAATGTGATAAAATATAGCGTCTCATTCTACAATAATACTCGTAAATGAAAACACCAACTCGTAATTCTCGCTTCATGTTGAAATCCTGACACATTTAACCGGAAGCATTCCCGTTCTCATTTTTTTACTTTTATCACCCCAGCAATTTTTCGCAAAACGCCGTAGACTTGACGTTTAGAGGTTCGTTCCCGAACTGTCCAATTATTTTCTATGACGAGAACAGATTAAGGATGTAGCTGAGAGTGGAACAATTATGAACCTTGTGTTATGCCTGCGCGGAATTTCACGGCGCGGATCTGTCCATCCGCTCTACCGTAGATCCGTTAAATTCGTTCGCATCCCTACCGGATTTCACGCGATCCTTTGATGTTGGTTCGCACTTATTCGACGAGAATGAAGTGATAAAATTTGTTTCGCATTCTTTTGAACGCGTCGACGCCAGATGGAACCTGGTTACTCTAAAAGCTTTCGTGCATCTTGCAGAGATGTGACGGGAATCGTGATTTCTATGATAATGAATGGAAATCCCGCAGAATGTACGGATAATGCATTTGGTAGAGTATATTTGCAAATACTGCAGTTCTATGGTTGGTCAGCTCTCGGAATGCTTTTATGGCAGAGGATAGTGAATAATTTCATCCAATGTGAATTTCTAGAAAGTAAATAATATTTAAATAAGGTTATTCTGATTTTCATAAATTTTCATTGTTATAATTACAACAATCGTTTCGCTGTCACAGTAGCATCATCAGGCAAGATCACATTTTGAATAACTAAGCTTGTTTCCGAAATCCGTTGCTATTTATATTACAGTAAGTACAATAAATTTTTATTGAAAACTAAAACCTAAAAAAGGGGTCTCTGCAAATTCCAGCTTATCTGAATATATTTAACAAAGGTGAGTTATTTAAATCTATTTGTTCGTTAAGTAATATTCCGGTTTTATTATGTTTATTTATCTCTAGGGATTCTAACAGATTTGAGGCATAACTTTTGCTTTCTATATGTAGAATTTCAAAATTATGGTTGAAAGTATGTCCCGTTTCTAACAAATGGTTAGAATATGTAGAATTACTTTTATTATTGAGGAAACTCTTCAACTGTTCACAAATTCTATGACGGAAAGTTCTTCCAGTCTGTCCTATGTAAACTTTAGGGTAATCACCGCAGGTTAACTTATAAACCCCCGATTTATCATCTTTATGTGTACAGTCTTTATTATTTTCAATAAATTTGCTCAAATTTGAATTGGTTTCAAATGAAGTTCTTAAATTATATTTATTTTTGAGGTATGTAGCAAATTTCTCAGAAATAACTTTAGTGTATTTTAAGGAAATGTATTTAAAATTTTCTTTTATATTAGTAAACACCATATTTAAAGCTATTTTATTATTTTTATTCATCAACAATTTGTCTATCAACTTAGGATCATAGTCATTATTAATAGCTATTTGTTCAATTATGTTAAGTTCTGAAATATAATTTTTTTGATTCATGGAAATATCAACTAATCTATGGATCTTACAATAAAATACTGATAATTGTTGATTCAAAGGATGATTTGATTTGATTGTTTGTGAAATATTCAAAAATCATGTGAATTATTTATTCGAGTAACAGTTAAATCAAGAAAATTAAAAGAATTATTATGTTCGGTTTCCATAGTGAATTCAATTGAAGGATGTATTTCATTGATGAATAAGAAGAATTTTTTCAAAAGTCTGTCTGTACCTGTGAAGCAACAGAAAATATCGTCTACAAAACTATACCAATATAAAAAGTATTTCTTAAGGGGATTTTGGTGAATTTTAGTTTCAATATTGTCCATGAATATTTCTGCTAACAAAGGGCTGATTATGGGAAATCCCTTAGGTCCTTTATTAGCAGAAAGATTCATGGACAATATTGAAACTAAAATTCACCAAAATCCCCTTAAGAAATAATTTTTATATTGGTATAGTTTTGTAGACGATATTTTCTGTTGCTTCACAGGTACAGACAGATCTTTGAAAAAATTCTTTTTATTCATCAATGAAATACATCCTTCAATTAAATTCACTATGGAAACAGAACATAATAATTCTATTAATTTTCTTGATTTAACTGTTACTCGAATAAATAATTCACCTGATTTTTGAATATTTCACAAACCAACCTGTACGGATTCTATTATACACAATAAATTAAACTATCCTTTAAATCAAAAATTATCAGCATTAAATTGTATGATCCATATATTAGATAATATTTCCATGAATCGAGAAAATTATATTTCAGAACTTACCATAATTAAACAACTAGCTTTTAATAATGACTATGATCCTAAGTTGATAGATAAATTGTTGATCAATAATAATAAAATAGCTTTAAATATGGCGCTTCCTAATATAAAAGAAAATTTTAAATACATTTCCTTAAAATACACTAAAGGTATTTCTGAGAAAATTGCTACATACCTCAAAAATAAAAATAATTTAAGAACTTCATTTAAAACCCATTCAAACTTGAGTAAATTTATTAAAAATGATAAAGACTGTACACATAAAGATGATAAATCGGCGGTTTATAAATTAACCTGCGGTGATTGCCCTAAAGTTTACATAGGACAGACTGGAAGAACTTCCCGACATAGAATTTGTGAACATTTGAAGAGTTTCCTCAATAATAAAAGTAATTATACATATTCCAACCACTTGTTAGAAACAGGACATACTTTCAACCATAATTTTGAAATTCTACATATAGAAAGCAAAAGTTATGCCTTAAATCCCTAGAGATAAATAAACATAATAAAAATGGAATATTAACGAACAAATAGATTTAAATAACTCACCTCTGTTAAATATATTCAGATAAGCTGGAACTTGCAGAGACCCTTTTTTGGGTTTTAATGCTCAATAAAAATTTATTGTACTTACTGTAATATAAATAGCAACGGATTTCGGAAACAAGTTTAGTTATTGAAGATGTAATCTTGCCTGATGATTCTTCTGTGATAGCGAAACGATTGTTGTAAACATAACAATAAAAATCAGAATAACCTTATTTAAATATTATTTAATATGGATTTTCACCAAGTAAGGACTGATTCAATTCAATATTCTAGGAAGTATTTTCAATCCACGAGAATTTCAAACAATATGAGAAATATTTCAGATTGGAAAGTCGAGAGAATATCTAATTAGGCAGATAAAACAAAGTTTTCGCTTCATTTTATAATTTCATCATTATCGCCAAATCTGAATCGAGCCGCCCATTAATGTAATTTTTAACGATTACAGAAAAAACACGAACTTCGAAGGATGCTCTGAAAAGAAATAGCAAACAATTATGCAAACGATTTTATTTTTTGTTGGTAGAGGAGATGGGAAACTTCTTGAAATGGCCGATTTGAAGTCAGTTAACTAAGTTGGAAGAAGACTCAGGAAAATTTTCACTTCAGTAGATGCCCCAAAGATTTTTTCGCATTCATTATCAAATAAATGAAATTTTAGATAAAATAAATGGAGATGTGCTATAACAGAGGTCGTTAAATTGCCTTCCAATCTTTAAGATCAATGGTAAACCACAGAACTATTTATTTCGAGCCAACATTAGACTTCATGAAATGTTCAGTATTCATTTACCAAGACGCTTTCTGAATTGTTAAGGGTGAGTAAATATTTTTTGATGATTGATGTTATATTTTATTGGATAATATGATAGAGTACTGACGAAGCAAAGTCTCTCTTGAAACTTGTTTTTTAGCAATGTTTTTATATATCTTGCGATTTTCTAAAAAGTAACTTAGATATCCAATAATACTGAATATTCTAAGTAAGATGGTTTTATGATGAAATTCTTGAGATTGTATCAAACATTTTTGGAAGAAATAAAATAGAAAAAGGCTTTTTACTTGATAGAAGAAATATAACAAAATTTGAATATCAAAACAGATTTAATCTGTTAGTCTTCTACAATTTGTATTTCAGAAAAAATTTCATTAAAAAAACATTTAGAATTAAATTAATGTGTGTGTTTCTGATCTTACCATTATGAATACCAATTCCTTTTCAAAAACATGAAATACAATTTGAAGGACTTCTCAAAAAAAATATATATATATATATATATATATATATATATATATATATATATATATATATATATATATATATATATATATATATATATATATATATTCAAAAATCTCTCAAAACATGATATATCTTCAAAAAACAATTATAATTCTGATAATCTCTTCATCGGCCCTGAATAATATTCCAAATATCAAAATCAAATAACTATTTCTATCTCATAGCTCCACGTGTTAACAAGATAAATTGCTTTAAACAGAATTACTTTAAAATTCAAGATGGTCTATGTTCTTAACAAAATCACAGAAAAGTGTAAGGTATTATAAGGTTATCTTTAAACAATTGACATTCCATAATGAGATTTATAAAAGCCCAAATATGATTATATATTATGCATAAGATAAAATAGAAAATGGCTTTTTACTTGATAGAAGAAATATAACAAAATTTGAATATCAAAACAGATTCAATCTGTTAGTCTTCAACAATTTTAATTTAAAAAAATTTTTTATTCAAAAAACATTAAGAATTAGATTAATGTCTACAATAAGCACCGCTTATGTTTAATAGAAGAATAAATCTCAATGAAACATATCAATTGAAATAAATAGACAAACAAATATTAATTGTCAATTGAAATGAATAACTAAATATTTAAAGGAGACAAAATTTTGTTTCTGATCTTACCATTAAGAACACCAATTGCCTTTCAAAAACATGAACACAACTTAAGGACTTCTCAAAAATATAATTTATTTGAAATATTTAATATATTTAAATATTCAAATAAGTTAATTCAAAAATCTCTCAAAACATACACTATATCTTCAAAAAACAATTATAATTCTGATAATCTCTTCATTGGCCCCAATTTTTCTTTTAAAGATAACCTTATAATACCTTACACTTTTTTGTGATTTTGTTAAGAACATAGACTATCTTGAATTTTAAAGTTAGTCTGTTCAAAGCAATTTATCCTGTTAAAACGTGGAGGTAAGATATAATGACAGTTATTTGATTTTGAAATTTGGAATATTATTTAGGGCCCATGAAGAGATTATCAGAATTATAATTGTTTTTTGAAGATATAGTGCATGTTTTGAGAGATTTTTGAATTAACTTATTTGAATATTTAAATATATTAAATATTTCAAATAAATTATATTTTTTGCGAAGTCCTTAAGTTGTGTTCATGTTTTTGAAAAGCAATTGATGTTCATAATGGTAAGATCAGAAACAAAATTTTGTCTCCTTTAAATATGTATTTATTAATTTTAATGACTTTTTATATCTGTTGGTTTACTTATTCCATTTGACATTATATATTGAGTTTTGATTATATACGTCTATTAAACATAAGCGGCGTTTATTGTAGACATTTATTTAATTCTAAATGTTTTTTTGAATGAAATTTTTTTTGAAATTAAAATTGTAGAAGACTAACAGATTTAATCTGTTTTGATATTCAAATTTTTGAAAGATATCTGTTTTCATAAGAGGGCTGAGCAGAAACAAAATTTTGTCTAGTTAAAATATTTAATTTATAGGATTTTGGTTAACAATTTTTATTTATTGGATTTTTTTTTTCTCATTTGGATGTCTTATAATGAATTTTCATTTTATATGTCGTTTGATATGAGCAGTGCTTATATGATTAATTTAATTCCTGAAGTTAATATTAAATATAATATTTTGAAATTAAACATGTAGAAGGCTAACAGAATATATCTGTAAATATTAAAAATATTTAAATAATGAAATTTCAGTTGTTCAGCTTAGTAAATCAGTTAATTAATATTATTAATAAGGAGTATGAGGTAATAGAGAGTTCTAGAAATCGAGACAGTGTAACATACATCTGTATAACAATTCTATACTCAAACTCGCCAAGGTTTTGTTGATCACAGAGGCAAAATGCAGACATGCGCGCTGTTCGCTATGCACCGAGACACTAAGGTATTAATAATACACAAATGATGAATATATTCTGCCAAAAAATCAAGTCGAAAATGGAACGAATAAAAAAATTACTTACACTGGTAATTGAATAGACATTAGCGAAAATTGAAAATCGTTCTATTTTCGAATTCGAGATGAATTTTCGTCAAATACAGACCGAAATAATCAATCTTTTCAAAATTAACTATCACAAAGTAACGGACCATTATTTTAAGTTGAAGAAATGATTCCCCATGAACACTCATAAAGTCAATGAGTATATTTAATATAACTTTTTGTTCATCAACATTCCATGAATGATATTACTGTATAATGAATTATTTCCGAGAGTTCCAGGATATTATAGAATTTTTCCGATGATCCAATTTCGTTTCGTTGGAATTCAATAACAGAACATGAATATACACAAATGCTGTAGTCGGCGTGTGAATTGATAATATTCATTTTCCATCTAAATATAGTCAGTTCGCTTTTCAGTCGGGGAAGGGAATTATGATGATAAGCCAAGCTAGAAAAACAGCTAATTATTGCAATATCGCTTAGGGGAGGGAGAACATCCATAATGTTGCGTTAGTCCATATACAATGATGGATTGCTGTGGATTCCAAAAGAACTACGGTGTATAATTCTACGTGTACACAGGTATGCATTAACGGATTATAGAACGTTTTCCATATTTATTCATGGAATGTTATAATGGAAATGAGAATGAATGATGCTGAATATGTCAGCTCCAGGAATAACATGGAAAGTCATTCAGAGATTTTGTTATATTTATGCCTATTAATTTGACATGACACAGCATTCAGAATTGTAAACTATTATATCCTCCTTTAATTATTATCTCATAATCTTATAATTTTTCTGTAACCAATAAGAAGGTTTATTACGTTCATTCAGTCCACCTCCAAATGGACCTTTCAATCAATTACGCTATTTTCCCTCTTTTTGTTACAAGGAATGCATCTAGCACCTCTCACGTTAAGTCTTTGAAAAGACTATAAAATTATTATTCTCGTAATAATCAAACTTGTCGCATGTAGCCTTTGCTACATTATGCACTATCATTCGGATAGTCAAATTTGTTGTACGTAGCTTGTGACATGTCGATCCAAGCTATCGCGGTTATTATTGTTAATATAGTAATCCATTCGATTGGCAAATTCATTACATTTGTTTTTAGTGTAATAATCATATCTTTTAACTTGGTTTATATACAGTAAACCAAGAATTATAGTTTGTTGTTATCATAGTGTATTACGAGTGTTTTAGATACTGAATTTTTTTTAAATGTAATTTAAATGTAAGCGGTGCTTGTTTTAGACATTAATTTAATTCTAAAAGTTTTTGAATAAAAATTTTTTGAAATTAAAATTGTAGAAGATAAACATATTTCAATTTGTTTTGATATTCAAATTTTGTTATATTTCTTCTATCAAGTAAAAGGCCTTTCTATTTTATTTTATATAAAATATATAATTATATTTTGGCTTCAATAAAACTCATTATGGAATGTCAATGAATTTAAATAAGCCTTAAAAATAACTCACACTGTTCTTATAACGATGATCTATGTCTCCAAACGTTATTCATTTACACGTGGTGAGTTGTTTGATGTAGGTTAGTTTGTTGATTTTGATATTTTGAATATATTTCAGGACTGAAGACGGAATTGCTTAGAATTATATTTGTTTTTTGAAGATATAGTGCATGCTTTGAGAGATTTCTGAATTTACTTATTCGAATATTCAAATAAATTAAATATTTCAAATAAATTATATTCTTTGAGAAGCTCTTTAAGTGTGTTCATGTTTTTAGAAGGCAAATGGCATTCTTGAAGTTAAGACCAGAAACAAATTTTGTCTCCTTCAAATATTTATTTATTGATTTTAATGACTTTCGTATATCTTTTAGTTTATTTATTCCATTTGACATTATATATATTGAGTTTTGATTATATACGTCTATTAAATGTAAGCGGTGCTTGTTTTAGACATTAATTTAATTCTGAAAGTTTTTGAATGAAAATTTTTTGAAATTAAAATTGTAGAAGATAAACATATTTTAATTTGTTTTGATATTCAAATTTTGTTATATTTCTTCTATCAAGTAAAAGGCCTTTCTATTTTATTTTAGATACTGAATTGTTTCACCGTTACTATATATTCGGCCATATATCACATCCACTGACATATGTATTCCCATTGATTCCAATTACCCATTTTCACAAAAAATATCAGCGTATCAATCGATGATCCATAAAGCCTTCGCATTACCCTTATCAAAAAATGACCGCGAAGCTGAAGTCTTAATTATAAAATCAATAGCCGCGAACAACGGTTTCAACCCCAATATAATAGATAATCTACTTCGACAGAAACCATCTAAAATAGCTATGAGCTAAATTTATCCCATCATAAAAACTGAAGAAAATAAAAAATTCATTTCTCTATCGTACTTTGGTAGAATAAGTCAAAAAGTGGCCAATAGTTTTTCAAAATCAGATGTCAATATTGCTTTCAAAACGTAAAACAAGTTATCATCGGTATTTTTCAACGCAAAGGACCCTACTCTAAACATACACAAATCAGGAGTTTATGAGTTATTTTGTTCTACGTGCAGTAATAAATATATAGGACAAACAGGACGTTCCTTCAAGACGAGGTTTAACGAACGTAAAATGAGTTACATAAAAAATAAACAGAATTCTACTTTTGCCACTCATTTTCTAGAAAACGGTCATTCCTTTCCCTCAATAGATAATCTTACAATTTTACATGTAGAATCAAAAGGGAAGAAACGCGATTATCTAGGATCGGTTGAAATTTTCAAATTAGTTCACAATAACAATAATGTAAAAATAAGGAATGACTGTACGGAGCTATGTAAATCGAAAATATTTGAGATATTTGAAAAGTAACATTTGTTTAAAACCTTTGTCAACGAACATAAAATGAATTTAATGAAAAGTAAACAAAAATTCAACTCTTGCCACTCATTCTTTAGAAAACAGTAATTCCTTTCGACAAAAGAAAATCTCAAGAAAAAAAAAATTACATGTAGATTCAAATGAAAAGCAACTTGATTATTAAAATTTTCAATTTCATTCACAATGAAAAAAATTTAAAAAATAATGAATGACTGTATGGAGCTATGTAAATCCAAATATTTGAGATGTTCAACAAAATAACGTAAAAATAATGAATGACTGTACGGAGCTATGTAACCCAAAAATTATTTGAGATATTTAAATGGGTACCATCTGTTTAATAACCTTCTTTGTCGATTGCCGACATTCCGATATCTGTTAGAAAGTCTCTCTTTTTTAACCGGGTTTTTATCACGTTCCGCTTGTAAACCTCAGTACCACTATTAGATGTTATCTAGAAGCTATTGAAATATTCAAAATATTTAACACTTTTGTTTCAATACCTCTGTACCACTGTTAGGTCTTCAGTTTTCTGATGATGGCATAGTTCATTTGTTGCAAATGTAGTGTTACAATATTGTTGAAACACAATAAATGTGGAAATTTTATTAAATATGTTTTTATTTAATCCCTTTTAAATTAAATAGTTCATTTCCCGAAACTCGAGTCACAAGAAAATGTGTAAAATATATTTTTGTTGGTAGTAAAACATAGTAATTTCTACAATTTGTTTTAACGAGTGTTTTACTTAATTCCTTACAATCTTGGTTTATCTTATTGGATTAACAAAGCTAGTTCATCATCGAGATAACTACATACAAGTGCCCTTGAAGTAAAACTTCGCGCCGATTACGATAAAAATACAGTCCACTAAACCTTTCGTAATTAATCGTCAAGATTTATTAAATTGCAACTGCCTGTTATTTCGAAATGCTGAAATAATAGGCAAAATACTGCGGTAAACTAACCGTGGTACTTTACAGCAGCCACAGTGCTTTGTCTCCATAATTTGTATAAATATGTTAGTGTCTTGAAAAGATACGTGGACCTCAAAAACCTTTCTTCAAACCATGTTGGTCTACGCCTAATCCACATTTAATCCTTTTGAGAAGAGGTTTAAATGTAGACATAAGTGATTTTTGCTTAGCTTTCAGATCCTCAATTGAAATATTCACCATACCCCGTCACAAATTTTAAATTTCTTGAGAACTTTTTGAACTGAAATTGAATAAATGCCTAAAAAATCACTGTTTCCGTTTTAGGAGATATATAGAATTAACACTCGTTACACACTATCAAAAGGAGATAAAATAAACCGAAGAAATTATAGAATATTGATTAAAGTTTCCGGTTCCTAAATAATGATTAATGTTCTTTGAATATTTTTTGGAAAGATCTCCCGGTTTGTACTGCACTGTTGAGAACTTAATTTATAGACACAAGAATTATTCAGCCGTTTATTTTTGCCTTTTGCAATAATAAACATAAAATTCCAAACCTGTTTTTCAATGCAAATGACAATAACAACCGACTAAATAATTCTGGAGTCTATAAATCAAGTTGTCAATAGTGTAGTAGAGTATATAAAAATGCTACAAATGTTTGTTGCATTTCATCTATCCTGCAAAAATAGCCCCTGCTGAAGGCACGTGTTTCCCCATTTCCTCAAAGCAACAAATCTAATTGAAGGCTTGGAAAGCCGTCATCATATAAAGGAAAAATGGACGCTGATCCTTGAGGATATGCGTCCTAAAAGGTGCATCGTAAATCCCAATTTATGCTGTTTGTTGAAAATTCTCTGGGGGTAATATCTCCACATTACCAAATATGTCGGGTCGTTTTGTCGCGGGGGATATTAGATGCTATTCCTGAGGATCCCGCGGGCAATGGCGTGAAATATATCTCATTAGACGCGGGAAAGTTCACCTTTTTACATCTGTAAGCGGTACATTACCGAGACTAATATGACTAATTCGAATATGTGTTGGAGTTATTGATATGGGATCAAGTTTGGAGTTGCTGGTTTAGACGTTTTGCACGATTTTCAGGATGAAGTAATGGGTACTTAAGTTTCCAGTGTACTGAGTATTTTCACCAAGCCGCGTTACGATTTGAATAATTACTATATGATTTTGGTGATCACATACAGGGTGCAGAATTAGGAACGGACGTTTCTGAAATTGCTGATACTTCTCCTCTTTAAGTTTCATTAGTGAGATACTAAAACATATTTGGCAGTCGATACTGCGCATATTTTTTCAGGAATAACGAATCAGTCACGACACTTCCATGTGAGTTTTTTCGGTTCTTCAACGATCACAGAAAGCATTATCTCCAAAAACACCATTTTGTGTTGGACAGAAGCACTTCACATGATTCTCGTAGAGATAAACAGAAGATCATGAAAAATTCGAGCCGCTGAAAATTTGCAAACATGCGATAAGACCAGCTTCAAAGTCCGGGTCGATCTGCCAGGCAGAATTCTGCAAATCTTCTTCTCACTGACTATCGAATTTGTATTTATAACTCGATTTTCGTTTCTATGAATCAAACATTGTGCAAAGGTTAACTTTTTGGCAAGACTTGAGGTCTGAAACCTAGAATGATCCAATGGATATATACTATGGTGGACCTATCCCTCTAATCCGAAGGATCAAAGCTGGGCAAAGGACAAGCTTGCAAAGGCTGTACAAGCAACAAAGACTTGATTGTCTAGGCATCACAAGAGCTAGGTATACAACTCCTACAGCAGCAAAACAGGATTTATTGGATTTTACCCCGCGCCTTTATAATGGAAGACATGAAAATTTTGGAATAACATATAGATGAAATTCCTTATTTCCTAAGAGATTCGATGCCAGTCGACCTTGATAACATTGATCTATGTCGATTACCGCAAAGAAGGCATGAAAAGTTTAGCTCAAATTCAGGAAAACTATCTCATCTGGTATACTGATGGGTCAAGGATCAGGCAAAGGCATATAGTATATAGTCCAAAGTATAGGAAATCACTGCCTTTGGGAAAGCCTATAAGAGTCGATCCGAAATTCTGACTATAGAGAGATATGCACAAGTCCAGACAGTACAAGATAATTAGAATTTTTAATACCTCAGATAATCAGATAACGCTAAATCAACATATGACTGTTCAGTGTAAGTCGATGATCATCTTGAGCTATACAAAATCCCTCACGACACTGGCGAAAAGCAACATATTAGCCCTAGGTTGATCACTAGCTCACCAGAGCATCGTGTGAAATAAGAAAACAGACGATCTTGCAAAAAGAAGAGCAAACACTTCCTCTCTCAGACCGGCACTCTCGTATTTAGTATCACTCACACAGTTCAAGGCTGAAGTCGATGAGTGGAAACAGAGACTAGCTTAGCTCAGTCGATCATCCAATACGGTATTAATGTGTATGATGAAGCTGTTATTGTTCACATCGAAAAGCTGCAAAAGCTGGAATGCAATGGAACCTGCAGAACTTCTTTAGGATTGTTTTCACTCCATATACGGGGCAATTTTGCTTGCTTACATAGCCGTTCAACCCTAAATGAGCTTCATCACTAAACACAATTTTACGATAAAAAAGTGGATCAAGCTGTTCTAGAGCCCAATTAGCAAACAAACGACGCTTATTATGGTCAAGTGGCTTTAGTTCTTGTATGGGTGTAGACCAAGATCTTTACAGAGTCCAACTTGTTGTGAACAACAATTTGTAAACGTTGTTGCGGCGTGAGTCTTTTCATGATAATTTGTCGATGCTTACTGAACAGAAATGTCAAAACAACATGGCTTCTACCTTCTGTCAAATCACAGTTATCCCACAGTTGGACTAGGAGGAGTCCGAAACCGGTCGTTGCACCTTCGGCTGGATCCCGCTCGTCAGGTTTGTCCAGAACAACTCCTGGTTCAGACCAGCTTTTCCACTGGCTTGCTTTATTTCAGGTCTTGGCCCATTCAGGGCAAACCTCTTCAGGCTGGGTCTTGTCGGGGATGATTTCTGTCCTTGTGGTTACTCACAAACTAGCGACCACATACTGCGTGTCTGTTCTCTATTTCAGGATCTGCGGATCCGCGTGTTTTCTCTAGGCGATCTGTCTGATCTCATCTTATCCGACTTCTGCTGGGTTAGAGTCAATTTCTTGGCGGTTTCTTCTTTCGCCGCTGATGCTGTCCAACGTCTGAACTCTGGGCATGTCGAATGATTTGGGATCTGGAACGGCAATGATGATATCGTGCTAAACCGTCAGTGGAGAGTGTTTGATACACTCAGTGACTGTCGTGTGCACTGTTTTGAGCTATTAATAAGTCACAAGGTGGAACATTTCATCAAATTGTTTACTAGTATGACAAAATACATCCACAACAACTTGTTTATGTTGCTCTCTCTCCCTATCGAAAGTTCTATCACTCTAAAAAACACCCGAACGAGTTAGGAGTTCAGTTGTGTTCTGGGACGGCTTTGTTACTGCGATCTTACGCCACCTTAGATCACAGCACTGTCAAGTTTTGACGCAACTAGAAAATTTCTTTTGCACCTGAACAGGATTCGAACCTGGACCTTCCGGGCCCGATGCTCTACCACTGAGCTGTCCGCACTCATTAATTTAAATCTGTATATCATCGTAACGAGCCCAATTTACCGAAAACATCAACAAACGAATGAAAAATGAATCCCCAAAACCAGCAGACGTTTAGAAGGACGCGCGTTAAGCAGCCCCGTCCGTGATGCCGCACCGACTGATGCGTTCCTAATTGCCGTTCAGGTAAACTCGACAGGATAATTTTTCTCAATCAAAACCGGCTAATGTTCCGGCCCTTCAGCATCGTTCGTGGGCATCATTTCGAGACCGACCGTTATCAGTTCGTGCTTTATTTTAATATCAGACATGCAAGACACACAAACGGCCATCGCGGCACGAGGTCGCGTGACTGCCTCGAAGAGCGGGATTGTTCACGAAATGGCACTGAAAGCAGTTCAATTCCTTTTTATGAAGAATTAATTGAAGTTGGAAATTGTTCCTTGGAATGAATTACCTACTAGGAGCCCTCTGGGACCGTTACATTGATAGTTTTAACGTGGATGGATACGTAAGGTCTTTTAGGGGGCTATATTTTCGGAGGTTTAAAGAGAAATCTTTATTTGCTATCGGATAGTTCTTCATTTAAGAGCGGTGTATCCGGTCACGTTTGCTCTTGAGGAAGGACTCGTGTTCCTCCTCTATGAATGAATTGTCTTGGTCTCTAAGTTATTCTACTTGTGCTTCATTACAACATATAAAAATGATACTAATCACTTTGTTTGGATATCATTAAGAAAAAGGGTTTATGACAAGGATATTTAGAAATTTATAAGTGTTTGCTAATTGAGCCTTAGCGAAGTCTTTATTAAAAAAAAATGCGATCAAGAAGATATGGCGAATTAAAGGCCGATCTCACTGATGAGTACAATTGCAGAAGTTGTCGAAATGGTTGAATTTTTAGAGAAAAAAACTTGCTTTTGACAAGACAGGTGGCTCAAGGCCTGGAAAATTAACTGAGAATGCTGTTGTTCATTTATCAGATCGCGCACCCGATGAAGGAGAGTCTACAGTCGGGGTCTGCCTGTGGGACGCCATTGAAGACCTTGGTTTAAGGCTAGTCTGTTGTTTGTGATCTGTTTTGACTGTATCTGAAGAAAAGGACACAATGTGTGCGAGTTAAGAACGAAACAATAGAGAAGCTCAAAAAACAGCTGGCGTCTCTCAAGAGAAAGTTTTAGAGACGATTCTGCTTCTTGTATACATATCCGGAGTTTTCTTTTAGAGTGATAGAAGTTTAAATTGAAATAAAACACATTTAAATCAAGATTGAAACAAAATTTTATGTTGGCTTCCAGAGCATCTATTGTTTCTGGTTTATCAGCATAAAACAATTTCAGCATCACTCATCATCAGCATACAAAAAACCTGAGCTGGAGGGAACATACTGACTCTGTTTGTGAGAGGTTAAGTAGTGCGTTTTTCGCATTGAGGCGCATAAAGCTTGTGTTGCCTCGTGAATCTCTGATAGATTCATATTATTCACAAGTGTACACTTATCTTAACTATGACGCTGTTCTTTGGGAAGATTCCTCATTCAGTGGAGCGGTGTTTATTGCCCAAAAAAGATAATCCGTCTAATTTTTAAGTTGAAACCTGTCCCTTATTTGTCAGGTACAAAATGATGAGTTTTCCTAATGTTTATATCTTAAGCTGCCTTTTGTACACTCGTAGAAATATTTTGTCACTGCACAAAGTAACTCTCTGTATTCCAAAACACCGAACTTCTAAAGTTCTAAAGCAGTCACCTTTGTTTAGTGGCTCAAAATTATTCAACCATCTTCTAGACAAACTGAAGGTTTTGGAGTACAGAAAATTCAAGAGTGAGGTTATGGCTTTGCTGCTTGAGAAGTGCTTTTACAGCAGAGAGAAATATTTCAGTTGGGTAGCGACTTAGCGTGCAGATATTTTCTGCTCTTTGTAACTATCCTGTATTTTATTTTATTTGGTGAATTTGATTGCCTGGTTTATTGAATGTTCTAGCATTAATAATATTGTTTCTATTCTGCTTTTTTATAACGTATCCTATACAAATGTATTTTGTCTGAAAGAATGAAAAAAATTAATATTATTATTATGACTTGACTTAACCAATAAAAAATAACAATAACAATACAAAAAATAACGATATCGCCAAATCTTTCTGTCAATAAAACAATTGTATCGGTAGCAGCATGAAGTCTAGCACCATCTTGTTGGAACCAAAACAATTCTGGGTAGATACCATTCAAATTTTGAAACAAATAATCATTGATCATCGATCTGAAATGAGTCCATTCACTGTAACATTAGCTCCAGCACCGTTTTTAAAGAAATATGGACCGATGATGCCTCCGGCCTGTAAAGCCATACACCACCATACACTGCATTTTTCAGGATGAAATGGAACCTGCAGAACTTCTTCAGGATTATTTCCACTCAATATACGGTATATTTCTCGTTTACATAGCCGTTGAACCAGAAATGAGCTTCATCAACAAACACTATTTTACAATAAAAAAGTAGATCAACTTCAAGCAGTTCTAGGGCCCAATCAGCAAACAAACGACGCTAATTATGGTCAAATGGCTTTAGTTCTTCTTGAACCAGTTGGATCTTGTATGGATGTAGACCAAGGTCTTTACGCAAAATTTTCCATGTGGTGGATGCACAGAGTCCAACTCTGTGAACGTAGACGAATTGACAAATCTGAATCATCATTAACACTATGACTTACAACAGCGATATTTTGTTCTGTCCGTACAGTTCTTCGTCTTGTTATTGTTGTATCGAGTAGAGAAGATGTTGTCCGAAATCTATCGATAGTTCGACAAATAAGCTGCTCGGATGGATGATTATGTAAACCATAAATTTCACGAAGTGCTCTATAAGTTTGGCGAATAGAATAGATGAATTTCAACAGTTTGTAAACGTTGTTGCGGCGTGAGTCCTTCCATGATAATTTATCAATGTTTACTGAACAGAAATGTCGAAACAACATGGCTTCTACCTTCTCTCAAATCACAGTTATCCTAATCAAAAGTTCTACCACTCTAAATAAGCAACATATATTATTCTTCCCAGATAACACTGTAGTACTATTTCCTGACTCCCCATGTAGAAAGTTTCGAGCATAGCAGAGGAGTCTAAAAAGGTTCTAAAACCGTCTCTTGAGAGACGCCACTTGTTATTTCTAGCACCTCAATTGTTTCGTTGTTATCCCGCACACATTGTGTCCCTTTCTCCGAAAACGGTCGAAACAGATCACCAACAACAGATCATTCTTACACCAATGGCGTCCTACAAGAAGACACCGACTGTACACTATCCCTCATCGAGTGTACGATCTGATAAAGGAACAACGGCAATCTCAGTTAATATTCCAGGTCTTGAGCCAACTGTCTTGTCGAAAATAAGTTTGTTTTTCTAAAAATTCGACCATTTCAACAACTTCTGCAATTGTACTAATCAGTGAGATCGGCCTTTAATTCGCCATATCTTCTTGATCGCAATTTTGAATAAAGACCTCGCTAAGGCTCAATTAGGAAACACTTATAAGTTTCTAATTATTCTGTATTTCCTTTGATTCTGAAGAAATAGTGTCCGTATAGGAAAAACAATTTTTATCTTGTCCTTATTCCATCCTTATTCAAAACAAAGTGATTTATATCACTTCTATTTGTTGTAATGAAGCACAAGTAGCATAACTCAGTCAAAAATACAGTTCATTAATGAAGGAGGAGCACGAATCCTTCCTCTAATAACAATTGTGTAATAAACAGTGAAATTATTGATAAAAAACGAATACAGGAAATCGCCTTGTATCTTTTTCCAGAGCCATATTTCATTAAGGGTCTAATCGCCATATTTTGGTCGAAATAAGTTGTTCCAATGGTTATGATTCACCCTGTTTGTGTAGTGTTCGATTAAACTTCAACATAGTTCGACTGTTATAGAACATCCGCCCCCCAGGCATTAGATCTTGACGGGATGGGGCCGCTTGTCTTGACTAGGACCCTAGTTTCGTGCCGGCGAAATGTAGGGTTAAGTTTAGGTGCCTAATGTAATGCCATTCGCGCCAGTCACTGGACCAGTGTGGTGAAAGATCTCCGAGCTCTTTTGCAGTAAATCTCCGGATTTTTCTGTCCAATGGCCGAGTGCGTTATGTGGCATACAGCGTTACCTCAGGGGGGTGGATGGCCCTCAGGTGTTACTTATACCACCTGGCCACCCCATTGGTGTTGGATTCGAGGGGGCAGTGGTTGGAAGTCCGCATGCTGGACTAGGGAGGTATTTTATTTATCTGTTCGCAGACCCCCATGTTCGAGATATTTTCAGGGTTTAGCAGGACTTGACGGTTCGACCGGTCTTGTCCTGAACCCGGATCAATGCGTAACTTTTTAGGGTTTGTGGATCTCGACGAAATGGCTTAGCTGTTAGTGCTTGACGCCAGGATCAATAAAAAGACCTCACCTGGGTTCGTGGGTCATGACCTACAGGCCGTGTTGGCGGTGCTCGTACCAGGATCAATTGAAGTCATCAATCTTGGGATTATCTTAATTCATTCATATTCAGTCAGAACCGTCTGACTGCTATCAGTCAGACGGTTCTGGCTTTCGAGCTGAGGCCCAAACTGGAAGCTAGTGGGTTCCTCTCTTCGGAAGGGTTCTCGCTTCGCGCCATGATATGGCGTAAAACTTATCACACTTTCTGCCTCTAGGGACGGACTGTGGAGACTACTGAGGAGTCACTTGGCGAAAGAGCCATGCTCACATTCCAATATGAAAACCTGGTAGAATTCACGTGTTATATCATTCATTTCATTTATAATTCCTAACGCCAGGTAGATCAACGACCCTTCTCGAATCCATCAGCGCGAACAGTCAGAGCCGGCCCTCCAGCCGTACGTCTACAATTACGAAACGTATAACCGGAAATAATCTCCTGTCCCCGGGCGGAAACCCGCCCATACGGCACACATACGACAAAAGATACCCTGGGTTTTTGCGTCCATATATTATTCCTAAGCCCCCGTAATCGGCGCGCTCCGAGCAAATAGTACGGGGGAGGACGGCGGACAATTCGGCCTTTTCAAATATTTAACGAAAGACACAATCGAGAATGACGTATGTCCCGTTTCGAATGGAACATGTTTGCTAACGAATGCGGTGGCAGATATTGCGACTCCGACGTCTATATATTACGGGCGGCCGTGCGGGCTTCGCAAACACGCGCCCAAGATTGATGTGTGTTCATATCACGGTTTTTGCGAATGGGGCCGTTGTGCGGATGGACTCATTTACAGGTGTGCTCGGGACTTATCGGTGTTCGGCTGGTTGTGCTCCAATTCCCTGCCAAATCTGCGTGAATACGGGGTGTGAGATGCGATTTTTAAATATGGACGCTTCAATAAGTGGAAAAACAAGAATTTTATTAATTTTTCATCCACCTATAAATAACAAGGGAGTTTAGGAGTAGATATTTTGATAACATATGTCGCTACTACTATGTCACTACACTACACTATTGACAAATGGTGTACAAGGGAAGACGTGTCTCTTAACCCGCAAAAGGTAGTTATAGTATCGTTCACTAAAAAACGGGAGTTGAATGGTTTAGAACCGCCGACTATCCGTGGTGAAATAATACAATTCTCATTTGAGGCAAAATACCTGGGAATAGTCCTGGACAAGACCCTCACCTGGAGTGCACACCTAGGTAAAGTGTGTCTATAGCCAGAATATGTTTCTCGACTTGCAGGCAAGTCTGTGGTAAAACCTGGGGCCTAAAGCCCAGGCAGATGTACTGGCTATACACTATGGTAATTAGACCACGGATAGTGTATGGCGTGGTGGAAGAAAGGCCAACAAACGGTTGTCGAACAAAAGCTCACCCGACTACAGAGACAGGCTTGCCTTGCAATTACAGGTGCGTTTCGCACCACATCCACGGCAACCATGGAGGTCTTACTAAATCTACCACCCCTGAACCTACTCGTGCAGAGAGAGGCGGAACGGACCACATACAAACTATATCAACTGGCGATTGACAGGCCAGAGGCAATAGTGATGGAAGACTCAGGACTGCTGGACGAGCTTTTAACGAACAGTATCCTATCGATGCCCTCGGATCTAATGTTAAAAATCACGAGCCAAGAACGGAATTTCAATGTAATCGTCCCCAGCCGGGACGAATGGACCCAACATGCTGAGGTTCTATTGAGAACCGACCTTAGCCTGTTCACAGACGGCTCGCGAACGACGAACGGAACAGGAGCGGAAGTCTATGGGAGCAAACCGAGAATTAACATCTCATTGAGTCTCGGTCAAAACGCAACCATATTTCAGGCAGAACTATTTGCAATTGAGACCGCGGTAGAATTGCTGATGAAACGGCTAATCCACCACGGTAAAATCAAAATATTTTCTGATAGTCAGTCAGTACTAAAAGCTTTGGAATCCAGCTCTTGCACCTCAAGAACAGTCTGGAGTTGCCGCACGGCTTTATACAGGCTAGGTATGTATAACACAGTTACTCTGGTATGGATACCGAGCCACTCAAATTATTTGGGTAAGGAAGGGGCAGATCGGCTGGCGTTTGCTGGAGCAAACCGGACTCTGGTAGGACCGAAACCATTCCTGGGAATACCACATGACGTGGCTAACAGGGCGATAACAGGCAGAACGAATTCAAGGCTAGAGTCTTTCTGGCGGAGCCATTCTGGCCTGAAACACTCGAAGTTGTTCCTTGGAACAGCTTCGAACAAAAAGATGGCGAACCTAGCGCTAGGTCTCAGATAGGGCCAAACTAAGAACACCTGTCGGAATTATGACAGGTCACTGCAGACTGAAAGCGCATTTGCACAAAATCGGTCTGGCTGAAGACGATGAATGCAGGCTGTGTCTTGAGGACACTGAAACAGCCTTGCACATCGTCTCAGAGTGCCCAGCGGTGAGTCGCATCAGATTCGAGGTCTTCGGCCAGACTTTTATAGCCCACAGCGAACTGAAAAAATTACCCCTGAACAAGATTATCGGTTTTATCCAAAAACTGGATCTCGTCGGGGAGATATAAATTAGGGGTGATCCACAATAGTCCGTGCGGATGCAGTGGTAGGGTGGACAGACGCCCGCTTACCATAAATAACAATAACTATGTCACACTTTGATTACGCTGTTGAAATCCAAGCGTTTAAAAATATTGACGTACAGATCTATCAAATATGAACGAACCATTTAATTCCTAGAAACCTAAACGGGCCTAAACACCAGGTAGGAAACAAAGATATTTGTCGCTAGATTATTTCTAGATATCCATTAGAACCGTTTTAGCCCTACCTGGGGGACCCAAACCCACTCTCTTATTCGCCAGTTAGCAGAAAGGGAAAGTTGAACACATTCCCTTGGCCAGACAGGTCACGCGATTGTCATCCTGTATAAACAGTCAGTTAAGAAAGTTCAGTTGAAGACAAGTTCTGATGCCACGCACATTCTCTCTCTCTCTCTCAGTTACCCATAACGCACTAAAGGCCTGGAAGTGAATGTATTATCTACATTATTCATTTGTAAATAGATATTAAGTTGTGAAAAGTGAACTCAAAAGTGAAACCAATATACATTTGCTGACAATTCTCTACATGGTCTCTACGAGCCGGATTACATTCCACATCTGGTCACGAAACAACTCCCTCAATTTGGGTAAAATAATGCATCTCTCTAAACTTGTGTTATATGTGTTTTAGGCAATATAATATAATAAAGCATTGAAGTCTAATATACTTCCCTCTTTCACCCCCATTTGAAGTATGCTTAACCAGGAATTTGCATACTAATTGGTTAACGTTTAATCAATTACTTCCGAAGAATTCAAAAAGATATCTCTACATACCAGGCAATTCTTTACAATATTCACATAAATTAATTCGGCTGATCTGTACCAAAAATTATTGATATTCTATTACCATAGCTCATTCTCCTTATATATAATTTTTGGTGCAGATCAGCCGAATTTATTTATTTGAATATGAATATGCTAATTATGTACATTACGACAAATTATGGTCTGCTTTTAGCATGAGGAAACTTTATTCTGCGTTAGTAACGTGAAAATATCGAGAATACATTTCTTTACTTGAGTTAACTCGGGAAGGTATGTCTTGTGTGCAATTTGCATACTGTAGATGGCGCTGGTGTATTATTAATACTTTAGAGCCTTAGAGCTTAGAGCTCTTAGAGCCTTTTTGTATGGCGAATATGTATGCTATGTTTTTTTTGAGTATAGAATTGTTATACAGATGTATGTTACACTGTCTCGATTTTCAGAACTTTCTTTTACCATACCCGATTCTCCTTATCAATAGTTTTTGGTACAAATCAGCCGAATTGATTTATTTGAATACAATCCAATGAATCAGGTAATATTAAATGGTAAGTTTTTGATTGTCTTGGTCTTTACTTGACGGAAATTCATCTTCAATATAAGAAAAACCATTCATTTCCTCAAAAATTATCAGCTTATAATAGTATGCTTTATAGATTGGTTAACATACCCAAGACAAAAGATAATTTTGACAAAGAATATGAAACCATTGAACAAATAGCTTTCAATAATGATTTTAATCCGTTAATTTTAGACAATTCACTTGGTGAAATAAATTACGAGAAAGCAATATCACTTGTATATCCAAAATTTCAAAATTCAAACGAAACCAAATTTATTTCATTAACTTATATAGGCCAAAAATCTGAAAATATTGCTAGATATTTAAAGAAAACAGAAAAATATAACATCTCTTTTAAAATCATTAAATCTTCAGGAGCTTAATAAAAATTCCTAAGAACAAAAAATCAGGAGTTTACATGTTTATATGTGGGTCAGGCAGGCCGTTCATTCCAAACAAGGATACGAGAACATGAAAAATGTTACATTAATAATAAACCGAATTCAACTTATGCCAACCATTTGTTAGAGACTGGCCATAATTTTAATATGAACTATGAAATATTACATATCGAAAACAAAAGCCAGAAACTAAACCTGTTAGAAACTTTAGAGATCAATAGATATAATAAAAGACAAAATTTAATGGATGATCAAATAGATTTAAACAGATCCCCCTACTTAATATTTTTCATTAATTGTAAACCATCTCTTTCTACCCCTCTATTTTTTGTACCAGAGCTGAATATTTAAGGTCATGTTTTGCATTGTATACCTCAGTTTAAATACTCACCTGACGAAGTCATGGTATGACGCAACAATTGTCGTGTAAATTTAATTAAATAGCGGAAGTTAAAATTTGTTTTTCTTATATTAAATGGTAAGACCTCTCCTTGTGAATTCACCCCCTTCACTTCTATGATATATCAACAATTCATTCCAGTTCACTTAGTTCATTGTATTATTGAAAATGGTGAACACTCATGGGAATATTGAATATATTTGATCTCACCTTTCGAAGAGTTTCGCATAACTCTTAAATAATTCATGGGGAAAACTACTGCGAAATACGGTTCTAATCCTTCATTTTCCATACTCACCCGAAATAACATTCCCTTTCTCCCATTTCACTACGGGTCAGCAAAAATAGGGTTATAATAGAGGCCCTCCCTCTACCCCTAGGAATTTTTTGCATCGCTGACCGAAAACCAGATATGTAGATCTCGAACATCGGCCAATCACGTCGAGGCATCGCATTATTTATCCGGGAAAATTCCTGCAATTCCGGAAATCAACCCGCTGGCCCATGTCCTTTTTGTCCGTTATAGCATTATATAAAATTCCGGGCCTCTGTTCCGGTAGACGGACAACGGTGCAACCGAACCCTACAGAGTTCGAGCTTGGGATTCCTTGGTTTCGTTTAGCTCGTGGCGTTTTCCACTTCATGATATTGGGAAATTCCGATACGAGATGACTCTTTCTGCGGATAAATCGCTTCGTGGATTGTCCTTTGATCGGTTTCGGAGATTCTTTCAGCTTCATTCCAGGTATCGAAAGCTAAGATTTGTTACGAAACAAGAAATCTAGATTTTAGCGAATACGCCATAGGTTTTTAAGCTTTGAAGGAGATGTTGGCAAACCTAAATACAAAAATAGACATTCTGTATCATTACAGGAATGTGTGTATCGCATAACTTGTCTGTCAATGCATCGAAGAGTCTTTGCATTTTATACTGCAGAAGAAAAAATAGGGACTTGATCAAGGCCAACTTAGAACTTCGAATGAGTAATGGCAGGTTGAAGATGTGTGAAAGCGCTAGGAATTTGGCTGTTCTGTTCGATGAGGATTTGAGATTTGGTGGGCATGTCTCAGGACTGATAAGGTCTGCATTTTACAGACTCCGAATGCTTTATTCTGCGTGTAGATAGTTGACGTTTCAAATGAGGAAAACTTTGTCAGAGGTGTTGATTTTCTCCATTTTTGATTATTGTGATGTAATCTATGGTCCTTGTTTGGATGCGTATCACAAGAAGAGGATTCAACTCGTGCAGAACTAGTGCTGTTGGTTTGTATTCGGTCTTCGTAAATTTGATCATGTGTCGCAGAAGGTTCGAGATCTGGGTTGGCTGAGAATGGGAAGTAGAGTTAAACTGCATCTGGGTTTCTTGTTTTCAAACTGGTGCGAAATGCGGTGGGCAAACGACTTATGGATGGGTTGGTGTCTAGATTCAATGTTCATACTGTCAATATCAGACATAAATATAGACTTTCCATTCCTGCTCATCGAACGGCTGGGTTTTGTAGGTGTTTTTCATATAATGCTGCAAGATATGTCAATGGTTTGGATATTAGATCTGTCCCTTCTTTGCACATTTTCAGGTCACATCTGAGGTTCTTTCTACTTTCTGGTGATTACTTTGTGAAAAGTACCTCCTTTCATCATAGTAGTCGTTTTTTTGTTTGGCATGGATTTATTTTTGTAGTATTAGATTCAATAGATTCATATTATGATGTTCATTTTAGATTCCATTGATTTGTGATGCATGTATAGTTTGTTTCACTTTTCTTTTACTGTACATGAGGTACATGTATTAGGTTTTTTTCCTTTACTCAATGAAGTCACTTTATTATTATTATTAAATGAATTAATTTCTATTGATATCAATATTTATATTGAAAGATATTTATTACTAAAATATCATTGATTAAGCAATTGTAAAATTAACAAGGTGAAAGCAAATACAAAACCATAAAAAATAGTTCCTATTTACTTTCTGACTAAGAATCTTCAATAAACGTTGTGAATCCCAGAGTTGTTTTTCACGTCGAGGTTCAATGTCAAGTTTCAAACTTTCTGATGAAATTATAGCATTGAAAAATAAATGAATAGTTTTTTATTCAGAGTCGATGGAAAATGCAAATTTTAATTGCCCACCCATGACAATAGAACGCAAGATTTCAAGTGACCATCGAGACATTTATATCTTTTATTGAGTGACATGTTCACACATAATAACAACATGAAATAATCTATTGAATTGAATCAGTCCTTACTTGGTGGAAATCCATATTAAATAAGGTTATTCTCATTTTCACAATTTTTATTCTTATGTTTACAACAATTATTTCTCTATCACAGTAGCATCATCAGGGAGGTTTACATTTTTAATAACTTAGCTTGTTTCCGAAAATCGTTGCTATTTATATTACAGTAAGTACAATAAATTTTTATTCAACACTAAAACCCAAAAAGGTCTCTGTAAATTCCACCTGATCTGAATATATTTAACAGGGGTGAGTTATTTAGATCTAATTGTTCGTTAAGTAATATTCCAATCTTATTGTGTTTATTTATCTCTAGGGATTCTAACAGGTTTAAGGCATAACTTTCACTTTCTATATGTAGAAATTTAAAATTATGGTTGTAAGTATGTCATGTTTTAACAAATGGTTAGAATATGTGGAATTACTTTTATTATTGAGGAAACTCTTCAAATGTTCACAAATTATATGTCGGAAAGTTCTTCCAGTCTGTCCTATGTAAATTTTAGGGCAATCACCCCAGGTTAACTTAAAAACCCCCGATTGATCATCTTTATGTGTACTCTTTACAAAATTTGAATATTAAAACAAATTAATATATGTTTATCTTCTACAATTTTAATTTAAAAAATTTTTATTCAAAAAACTTTTAGAATTAAATTAATGTCTATATATAATATATAATTATATCTTGGCTTCAATAAATCTCATTATGCAATGTCAATGACTTTAAGTAAGTCTTAAAAATAGCTCACACTGTTCTTTGATTCTGTTAGAGCATAGATAAATCTTGAATTATAAAGATGATCTATGTCTCGAAACATTATTCATTTACACGTGTTGAGTGGTTTGGTACAGGTTAGTTTTTTGATTTTGATATTTTGAATATATTTCAGGACTGAAGACGGAATTGCTTTGAACTATATTTGTTTTTTGAAGATATAGTGCATGCTTTGAGAGATTTCTGAATTTACTTATTCGAATATTTAAATATATTAAATATTTCAAATAAATTATATTCTTTGAGAGGTCCTTTAAGTGTGTTCATGTTTTTAAGATGCAAATGGCGTTTTGAGGGCAAGACCAGAAACAAATTTTGTCTCCTTTAAATATTTATTTATTAATTTTAGGGACTTCCGTATATCTTTTGGTTTATTTATTCCATTTGACATTGTATATTGAGTTTAGATTATATACGTCTATTAAATATGAGCGGTGCTTGTTTTAGACATTAATTTAATTCTAAAAGTTTTTTGAATAAAAAATTTTTAAATTAAAATTGTAGAAGATAAACATATATTAATTTGTTTTAATATTCAAATTTTGTTATATTTCTTCTATCAAGTAAAAGGCCTTTCTATTTTATAGTGTACTCTTTATTATTTTCAATGAATTAACTCAAGTTTGAATGGGTTTTAAATGAAGTTCTCAAATTATATTTATTTTTGAGCTATGTAACACTTTTACAGAAATACCTTTAGTGTATTTTAAGGAAATGTATTTAAAATTTTCTTTTATATTAGGAAACACCATATTCAAAGCTATTTTATTATTTTTATTCATCAACAATTTGTCTATCAATTAAGGATCATAGTCATTTTTTATAGCTATTTGTTTAATTATGTTAAGTTCTGAAATATAATTTTCTCGATTCATAAGAATATTAACTTATTTATGGATCTTACAATTAAATGCTGATAATTTTTGATTTAAGGGATGGTTTGGTTTATTGTGTATAATAGAATCTGTATTGGGTGTTTTATGAAATATCGAAAAATCATATGAATTATTTATTCGAGTAACATTTAAATCAAGAAAGTTAGTAGATGTTCGGTTTCCATAGTGAATGATATTGAAGGATGTATTTCATTGATAAATAAAAAGAATTTTTCAAAAAGTCTGTCTGTACTTGTGAAGCAACAGAAAATATCTTCTACTAATCTATACCATCATATACCATATATATAAAAAATATTTCATAGGGTGAATTTTGTCCATAATTATTTCTGCTAATGAAGGACTTAAGGGATTTCCCATAAACAAACCGTTTTGAGATTTGTAAATTTTATTTTTAAATTGAAAATAATTTTGTTTAATGCAAATATATATTCCCATGATTCGAGAAAATTATATTTCAGAACTTAACATAATTAAACAAATAGCTGTTAATAATGACTGTGATCCTACGATGATAGACAAATTGTTGATGAATAAAAATAATAAAATAGCTTTAAATATGGTATATCCTAATATGAAAGAAAATTTCCAATACATTTCCTTGAAATACACTAAAGGTATTTCTGAGAAAATTGCTACGTACCTCAAAAATAAATATGATCTAAGAACTTCATTTAAAACCAATTTAAACTTGAGTAAATTCATTAAAAATAATAAAGACTGTACACATAAAGATGATAAATCAGGGGTTTCTGAGTTAACCTGCAGTGAGTGCCATAAAGTTTACATACTGGAAGAACTTTCCGACAGAATTTGTGAACATTTGAAGAGTTTCCCCAATAATAAAAGCAATTTCACATATTCTAACCATTTGTTAGAAACAGGACAAATTTTGAAATTCTACATATAGAAAGTACAAGTTATGGCTTAAACCTGTTAGAATCCCTAGAGATGAATAAACACAATAAAATTGGAATATTACTTAAGGAGCAATTAAAGTTGAATAACTTACCTCTGTCAAATATATTCAGATAAGCTGGAATTTACAGAGACCTTTTTTGGGTTTTAGTGAAGCTCTCGAAAGAAATGCGGTGTTGCGAGAAAGCTTCCACCGCTTGATTCGGGAGACGGTGTTTTGTTTCCGAGTTTGCGCATCTAAAACTCATAAAACAGGCGTGATGCGCAGCTCATGTAACGTCAGTGACCATGTGTTCCGCTTGGAACGGTGGTCGTCAAACGCTATATGCCTTGCCCTATTTGAACTCGGCGGGGATGGTGAGTCATGAATCCTTAGACTGGTCGGGTCCTCTATTGGTACGCCGGTCAAGCTGCGACAGAGCAAGACAAGTTTCTGGACGAGGAGCGAAGAAGTTGTTCGCTACATTAGTGCTCAATAAAAATTTATTTTACTTACTGTAATATAAATAGCAAAGGATTTCTGAAACAAGCCTAGTTATTCAAAATGTAAACCTGGCTGATGATGCTACCGTGATAGCGAGACAATTGTTGTAAACAAACAATAAAAATTGTGAAAATCAGAATAACCTCATTTAAATGTTATTAATGAAATAATCTCCATGGTTACATAATAGAATCAATTCTTGATGAACGCCATCTCATCCAGAACACCTCCAACCGTCTGAATCAGTCTTCATCAAGCCGGGGCGAACTGACGGGAAGCCCCCGAATTTTCGTCGACGGGGGCTGTGCCGTGGGCGTCAGCGGCAACCCTTTTCTTTGTCTTTATGATTGCGAATGATTCGAGCACGTCAGAGTATGCTAAACAAGACAGCTTTTAGGAGCACAAACAAATACACTTGTTAGCGTGACGTGCGTGCCGAACAAACCTATTTAATGAACGTCATTAATATCGTCGTAACACAGAAACGAGACGTTCCTAGCACAGATCTAGATAAAGGGAATCGAAACGGCCCATAGAGAAGGAGGAGATGAGGTTTCGGTAAGGGAGGAGGCGGGGGTAGTTTCGGGCTGCGGAGTATCTGACGAAGGGGTTTAGGTGGCTTTGAGCGGATTTTGCAAGATCATACCAGAGTGCCTATTCGTTTGGTATTTCGAGAACTTTCAGCTAGAAATGATTTCAAATAATCATTATTTGGATGTTATTGATTTCTAGCATATCACTTGGTGAAACATTTTTAAATTAATAAAGTAAATGAGAGTAAGAGTTTTGAAAATGGGCTAAAATCCCGAAACATATATGTCAACAGACATCAAATAAACATGAAACTTAAGCCAAGTTGTTTCTATTTACTGTATTAGTCATTATTTGGTGTTGAAATTATCAGGAGTTTGAAAAAATTCATAAAATGATAAGATGTGGTTTTTCTTGATAGAAGGATAATTACAAACTTTGAATATCAAAACAGATTTAATCTGTTAGTCTTCTACAATTTTAATTAAAAAAAAAACCTTTAAAAGTTAAATTATGGTCTAATAATAAGCACTGCTTATATTAATTGGACGTATAAAAATCAAAATTCACTATACAATATCAAATGGAATTAAAAAACCCAAAAAAAATTAATCATTAATTAAAATTAAAAATAAGTAATATCGACTGTTTCCTTCCAAACATACGCACCTGAACTTGTCAAAAAGGTACGTGATACGCATGTTTGGCCCTTGACAAACATTTGAAAACATGTTCAGTTTCTGGTCTAATATTTATGAAAACAAAATCTTTTTCATAAATACACAACATAATTTTAAGAACTTCTCCAAAACTAATTTATTTGGAATATTTAATAAGTTAAAATATTTAAATGAGTTACTTCAAAAACTCTTAAAAACATGTAGCACATCCTCAAAAACAATTAAAAATTCAGATAAGGTCAGTTCAACTTTACATTTATAATATAAATTCAATTAAAAATAAATAAACTTGTAATCTTACCAAACAATTTCTTGCCAAATCTGTGAATGCAATTAAACCAGGTAGGTACATCTAATATCCAAGGTAATCTATGTTCTATGCTAAACACAGAAATCACACAAAGTTTGTAAGGCATTTCATGGCCTTCATTAAACCAATGGAAACTGTATAATAAAGTTCATTGTGTATTTTTGAAAAAGATTTTGTTTTCATAAATATAAGACCAGAAACTGAACATGTTTTCAAATGTTTTTCAAGGGCAAAACATACGTACCACGTGCCTTTCTGACGAGTTCAGGTTCGTATGTTTGGAACGAAACATTGGATAGGACTTATTTTTAATTTTTGTTAATAATTTATTTTTGGGTTTTTTCATTCCATTTGATATTGTATAGTGAAAATGGATTTTTATACGTCTATCAAATATAAGCAGTGCTTGTTATTCGACACTGATTTAATTCTAAAAGTTTTTTTTTTAAACTGAAATTATAGAAGACTAACAGATTAAATCTGTTTGGATATTGAAAGTTCAAAAAAATTTCACTAGAAGTATAAAAGAGTTCGTGCGGTTTTTGACGAAAATTGAATCTTTACTGTGAAAAATTGTTATACTACTCTGTCAAGAAAGTACCGGGAATTTTCAATTAAAACAACATTTTTACATTTAATCGTCAAAATTTATTGGGTCGCCTTCAAAATAGGCTCCGTTTGCTCCAATACATCTATGCCAACGGCACTTCCAATTATCGAAACATTTTTTATAGGCGCTTTCCGGGATGGACTTTAGCTCTCGCGCCGAATTTTGTTTTATGGCTTCAATCGACTCAAAACGGGTGCCACGAAGGGGTAATTTTAGTTTTGGGAAGAGGAAACAGTCGCAGGGAGCCAAATCCGGCGAATACGGTGGTTGCTGAAGCACGTTTGTTGAGTTTTTGGCGAGAAAGTCAGTCACAATCGTAGCTCGGTGAGAAGGCGCGTTATCGTCATGCAAAATCCATGAGTTGTTCGCCCACAAATTTGGGCGCTTCTTACGGACATCGAAGAAAACAATGAGCATCATCTTCATTTTCGAGCGGCTTTGGCGTAGTTTTTTCGGTTTCGGCTGATTTTTTGCCACCCATCCGATGATTGCTGGCTTGTTTGCATATCGTACTCGTAGACCCAGCTCTCATCACCAGTTATAATGCGTTCCATGAATGTAGAATCGGAATTACAGCGATCCAGCATGTCTGAAGCAACCTGTTCGCGATGACGTTTTTGAAGAAAATTCAGGTCTTTCGGTACGAGTCGTGCGGCCACCTTTCTCATGCCCAAAATATCAATCAAAATCGTACGTGTGGACTCGTGGGATATCTTAAGATCATGTGCTATCTCTCTCAAGCTGGTACGACAGTTTTCCAGCACCCTTTCCTTAATTTTATCGACGTTATTTTCGATCGAAGCCGTCGATGGGCGACCACTTCACGACCGTCCTTGAAGGCTCTGTACCACTGATATGCACGAGTTTTCGATAGAGCATTATCACCAAAGGCCTTTTGTAACATTTTCAATGCATCGGCACACGAAAATTCATTTGCAACACAAAACTTTAAACAAATTCTTTGCTCAACGTAATCACCCATAGTAAAAATCGGCACGCACTCTGACATCGACTGACTGAATCAGCTGTTGCAAACACACTAGTTGACAGATCCCGCTCAAGCTTGGCATAGTAATTGAGGACAGTGGTACCAACCTAGGAAAAAAAATTTTCACCTGCCTCATTGCCCCGCCAGATTTAAATCGATAATTCCTGGTACTTTCTTGACAGAATGTATATTCAGTTTGAAGTTATTTTTCCCATCTAGAGTTCGGCTCAACGACATGTTGAGGATATTGTGACTTGTTCACTTCTAACAAATTTAATATTAGACTTATTTTTGCAATTTGGGCTGAAATGGCCAGTTTTGCAAGGGTAGTAACGCAACAGTTGCGAATAAAAATATTTGCGGTGTTTTTTTATGTGCATTGGACATTCGTTAATGCCAAATATGGTTCTCTAGATTCAGATCCGTTAATTTTGATCATCCAAAAAAGAAGACAAACTTTAAATGAAGATCTTTATTGTCAATAATTGGATCGAGTGAACCAATCTTTAATCGAAAAGTGTTCGATTGTCAACAGAAAATGCTTTATTCTGCAACATAGTGCAAACAATGCACCTTGCAAGATGAACTTTGACAAAAATTAATGAATTAAGATGGGAGGTTTTGCCTCACCCAACATACTCGACTGAGATCGGATTTCCATTTATTCCGGTCGCTATATTTTTTTACTGGAATAAAATTTGAAAATTTTGATTCATTCCAAAATGCCACCCTGAGATATTTTACTCAAAAATCAATGGATATTCATCGGTCCGGCTTTGAAAATTTGAACACTAGATGCCAAAAGATTGTTGATAACGAAGGTGATTACATTATTGATTAAAATAAAAACTTGTTAATCATTCATTCGTCCACCTAATATATTCACCCTGTCCTTGTATCGGGTGTTTTTTTAGAGTGATAGAACTTTAAGTTGAAATAAAACACATTTAAATTAAGATTGAAGCCAAATTTTTTTTATTTGAAAGATAATTTCATGCCATTCGACCGCATTCGACCAGGCCAATTTTGGGCCTCTTTTTCGAGTAATTCAGGCCTTATTCCATCAATAACACGAGTTATGTTGGCTTCCAAATCGTCTATTGTTTCTCGTTTATCAGCAGAAACCAATGATTTGACATAACCTCAAAGAAAATAATCCAGTGTAGATATGTCGCATGATCTTGGAGGCCAATTAATTGAACCCTTTCTCGAAATAATGCTATCGCCAAATTTTTCTTTCAATAAATTAATTGTTACGGTAACATCATAAGGTGTAGCACCATCTTGTTGGAACCAAAACACTTCTAGGTCGATACCATTCAAATTTCGAAAGAAATAATCATTGGTCATCGATCTGGAACAAGCACCATTCATTGTAACATTAGGTCCAGCATCGTTTTTGAAGAAATATGGACCGATGATGCCTCCAGCGTGTAAAGCACACCATAAAGTTCATTTTCAGAATGCAATGGAACCTGCAGAACTTCTTGAGGATAGATTTCAATCAATATATGGCAATTTTGCTTGTTTAAATAGCCGTTCAACCAGAAATGAGCTTCATCATTAAACACAGTTTTACGATAAAAAAGTGGATCAACTTCAAGTTGCTCTAGGGCCCAATCAGCAAACAAACGACGCTTATTATGGTCAAGTGGCTTCAGTTCTTGAACCAGTTGGATCTTGTATGGGTGTAGACCAAGATCTTCACGCAAAATTCTCCATGTAGTGATGCACAAGCTGTTGTGAACGTCGACGAATAGACAAATCTGGATCATCATTAACACTACGACTTATGACAGCGACATTTTATTCTGTACGTACAGTTCTTTGTCTTGTTGTTGTTGCATCAAGTAGAGAAAATGTTGTCCAAAATCCAACGATTTGAATTGAAAAGCCCGTCCCCATTTTATCACCACCTTTCCGCAACACCCAGACCCGCTACTGGTTCGAATGTCAACCAACGTAGGAACTAATTAAGCCGAAAGTGTACAAAATTAATTCTCTTCGACCCCCGCAGCCACCCGAGACACTCCGCGGGTTTAACGTGCCCCAATACGCGCAATAAAGTCAATCGTTGTACCCCGAATAGTCGCATTATCCCCCCGTCAATCGTCTCGCGTCTTCCCGTAACTCAACTGAACACATTGTTCCCGGGAATTCCTCGGGATACGGAACCAAGTAAATGTCTACAGATTCCTCCGTCATTAGTCGTCACTAAAATCCGAGCCGGAGTTAATTGCCTCGTTCGATTTGAATCCCGAATCAAGCGATCTGTTGTACCTCTGTCGTCAAGGCGCGCGGGGTGTAGGGAACATAAATCCGCAAGGGGGAGGCGACGGCTCTCGAGGATTCCCTACTTAATTACCACGCGAGGGAGTCGGGATATGTAGGTTTGCAAGATAGCGGTGACATCTATCAGTTGCTTTCGAAAGAGGATGGAGTATGTTGCGAGTGCCTTTTAGGCGGATTATATCTACTTGTTGATTTCAAGGGTTTGAGGATGGGCGCGGAAATAATTGTTTTGTCTGTACTGATCCGACCTTTTTGGCGCCTAGTCTCTGGAAACCTTTACGTTTTCGTTATGATCGTTTAGATGAAAGGAAAGAATGTAAAATATCGGTTTGTTAATTCCTAGTTTTTTATTATTATTATTATTATCCTGATACTCCTAGATCTTCTGTGAAGATCCCTCTGAAGCTTTTCAAGCTTGTGCGAGTTGAGAGCTCAGTTGTGTTCTGGATAGGCCTTGTTACTGCAACCTTGTGCCACTTTAGGTCATAGTATTGTTAATTTTTGACCCAACAGTGAAATGGTGGCCGACACCCGTCCAACTAGAAAATTTCTTTCCCATCTGAACAAGATTTGAACTTGCGAACTTTCGGTTGAGCCCTAGGCTCTTACTACTGAGCTATCAACACTCAAAATATATTTTTCTCAGTAACTCCTATGAGAGGAAGGACTGAAAAATTTGGTAGTGAATGAAACATAAACAAATATATAATATAACAGAAAGGTTATTCTACACCAGATTGATGAAGTTGACAATTTTTTTTCAACTGTGACTTTATTAATCAATATACTCTTTTCTGAAAGCAAAGCTGTTACAATTCTTCTCTTACTCGTCGATTTTTTTGAAACTGAAGAAAGTATTTTTGATTTTTATTAGGTAGGTCCATTACAATGACGTTCCCAGAATCCAACTGAATCCAGCAAGTGCCGCTTATGAATTTGTGGTAGAATTCTACATGTCTTCGAATTCAGCCTCTTCTTGGCATCCGCTCTCTCACCATATCTTTTTGGCACCCTGCCAAGATATATCGACATACTCTCCCGTTGTGCTTCGACCAAACGCTCACGCAACATTCTCTATTCTTTGAACAATTAACTCATTCATTCAACAATTAGGTTCAATATTCTCTCTCTCTGTGCTCTTGAACAAGTTCATATTCACATTTACTCAACATGTCTGTTTTTTCCCTTCACCCACGACCCATTTTATAAGCGATCTTCAGTTAACATTCAGTCAAGACACAATCTCATCTCTCTGGATTATTTACAGATTCAACGAAAGCACCCTCTATTCGCAAGCACTTTCAACTTCTCAAGGAGCACCTTCTCGTGATAACATCATAACGCATTAAGATGCCTGGAAGTGAATGTGTTAAGTGAACCCAGTGAAAGTGAGCAAATAAGCAAAAACCCATCGATCTATTCCTTTATGAGAAAGATACTGTTTTCACTGCAATTACAGTTCAAAACTTCTACGCAATAATACCTTCAATTTTGGGTAGAAATTGTACTCTATAATATATGTATTTGGTCAGTAAATAAACCAAATAAAGTCTAATATATCTCTTCTGTCTCCATGAAATATACTTATCCCATAATTTGTATACTGCTTGATTAACGTTAATTAAATCACAAAAGGAATTAATAAGGATATATATCTACATACCATATACCTTTTTTCAATAAAGATTTATCGTTGACCTCAATAAAGGGCGTCTATCTCATTCAAGGTTAATTCCCTTCCGGAGGGAAATTTTTCTTATGTCTTTGCAGTAGTTGATCTTACTAAAGCACAAATCTGGAAGAAACGGTGGACGCAGAAGCAGCACGGTGAAAAGATCCCTTTATTGTGTGAATATTGAACATTATTGTCAGTTGTTATTAGAAGTAGAAATAAGTATCATCAACTGTCAAGCCGAATATTCACGGCGAGAAGATCCTGCTGTGTATTTGGTGGGTCCTAAACCTGGATAGACTGTAAAACGTTTCTGGGGTTTGTGGATCACGACCATACTTGACGCCAGGATCAGTTGAAAGATTTCACAAGGGTTCGTGGATCTTGACGTACAGGTTGGATTTACGATGCCCGTATCAGGACAAATTGAGGCATCAATCTGGAGATTATCTTAGTTCATGAGACTGCGCTCGGGTGGATGGATAAGGAGCCCCTTCAGAGTGTGAGTTGCGTCCCAAACAACTCGGGTACTGACCATGTAGAGCAAGTAGAGGTTGGATAGTGCTTCGCTTCTAATAGTCACACGGTTGTAGGTTTTCGAACTTAAGCCCAAACTGAAAGCTGGTTGGTTCATCTCTTCAGAGGGGTTCTCGCCACGCGCGATGATGAGGTGTAATCCTTATTGCACTTTCTGCCTCTTGGGACAGACTGTGAAGACTGCTAACTAGTCACTTGGTCAAAGAGCTTCACTCACATGCCAATACACTAACTGGTAGAATTCAGGTGACCATAATTGATGCGTTAAAGCTGAGCATTGCAAGAAAAACGGCCGCAATACGCTGCCAAACACGACAAAGTTATTGACAATGCACGGCCACATGTTGCTTTGCTCGTTAAAACGTACTTAGAAAGGCTAGAATGGAAAATTATAACCAACTCGCCTTACAGCCTAGACAGACATGCCAATTTTCAGCAGATGTAATGAATAAGTGGTCACCTTTCAATATCATTCACTATAACATCGAATGAAGGCCAATTTCATGAAAATTCAATACCGTGTTAACCTCTAAATATCTTCGAAATGCTCAAAAAAGAGAGAAAGAATCCTTTTCCCCCTCATAAACATAATGTTTTCATTTGTAACACACCAGCCGAACAAAGGAAGACGCCGGAGATTTTAGCGCAAATTCCAAGGAAGCAATCGACACAATTTCCGCAACATCAATTTTCCCTCTCTCACTTGGCATCCTGGACGTAAAAAGGAGATCCGATTACGTTGAACATATCCATTCCCCAAATGTCCCTTCGCGAACGTCTCAATTACCGCCTCCCGTCATCAGCATAATTTTTGATGCTTTCGCAGGTATGTTGATGACGTCACATTAAAACGGATGAAACTCCATTATTAGGGCGCGTGAAATACTTCGTTGCCCGGGCAACGTCTTCAGAAGTTGGAGGACGTCCTAATGTTTTCGCCGTGTGCAAAAACCTCCGGTTCTTTGGCGCACGGTCGGCGAAAGATGCTAGGGTGGATTTATTAATTACAAGTTTGACTAATTAGAGAAATGCCAACGGTTGTCCGTTGAAAAAGACTTCACTTTTTCCTAATTAGAGATGGGTTTGGCTGGTCGGAAGATTATATTGCAGATGCGACGCATTTTGGTAGATTAAATTCGTTTCTGGTAATTTATTTCGGAGTGCCTGGCGAAATGTGAGCCATAATGAAAAAAATGCTGCCTTCTGAAGAGTTCTGACTGGTATAAAAGCTGCTTGAGGAGTCATACTGAGATGGTGGAGAGACATTTTTCCTGAGATGGTAGCTATGGAATTATACAGGGGGGTCCAACGAGAGCTTAACACCTCGATTTTCCGACTTTAAAAAAAAATGAGGAAAATCGCTCAGACCCTGTCAATTTCAGATTTGAGGGTGAACAACTTTCCGCTTGTTTCATCCCCGTAACTTAACCCCCAACGGGGGTGAGCAGAACCCCTTGATTTTGAATAGAGATGAGAGGTGTTGCGATAACTAATTTTGAAGATCGTATCGAATACTATCTGACCCTAAAATTTCGCGTCAAAATACCAATCGATAACGAAATAACAGCAAAAATATTCACTATTTTCGCTGTTATTTCGTCAACTAAACATAAAAATAGTCTAGACGACTACCTAGTAAATGAAAATTAACCAGCCTGAAGAAATTATATTCCTCTCAATATTTGGTCATCTGATAATTTGTCCCATGTACACAACATTTCTTAGTATATCCCATTTTCAAGTACTGTATTGTACTCAATATTTGAAAATACACTAGTTTAGATGCACTAAATTGTTTTGAACTTAACTCTTACGAAATTGAATGAAAAAGAAATATGAGATGTAATCGAGAATGGGCCATAACAAAACGTAAACAAAACCACTCTTTTCGAAATATATGACCGTTATTACAACTATGGCTAACGGCTGATGATAGCGGTACCTAGCGGCGAAATCAAAAAGTATAAGTTGATGGTTAGTGCTAACTATTGACTGGTGCATCAACTGAAAACTTAGTTTTAGGTGGGGGTAGTGAAGTGTCCAAACTTTATATTATTGTTAATCTATGGTCGTCGTAAAGCAGATTTTCGGCCGACTATAGTGAAACTGGTTGACAAATTTGAGCAGTTGAGCCAAGTTAGTGATGTGAAGAATCGAAACCATGCGTGTCGCTCCAGAACAACTGAGCATATTGCATGATTTCGAATACATAAATATTAGTAACGGTTGAAAGTGATCAATACATAGTAAGTTGTGAAAACTTGTTTTAATAACAGATATGACTCTCTCATCAGAAACGCCCGAATCTCAAACAGAAGAAGAACTCACAGGGTAATAACAATTCCGATCTCCTTTTACCAGATCATTCCAAAGCTCAAACACGTCCTTAAAAAACTCATAAAAATACAAAGTCTATCCGATACGTTCTTGGCTGGCAGGTCGTCATTAAAGGGCCCAACAGAGCGAGAGACACCGCGTCATACGAACCCGACTCCGATGATTTAATTTCAGAACCGTAGGAATTTAATGGTTCAAAAAATTTCGGCAAATTTATTCCGACCTCTCCAGTCTCTCTTTTTCGATTAAAACATTATTTCACGGCGCGTAAATTTTTAGTGGAATTTATCGGGGACCCGCGGCCTCCTTGGAGGGATTGGCGTCTCCATTACGGCTGTTTTACACGACCATCGATCTCCTGGATCGTCTCCGAATGGCGTAAAGTTTGCTTTATAAGGATTCGCTCTGCGAAGCGGGGGCTTCTTTGTTCTTCTTGTCCTCTCATGGCTTTTCGTGGGCGATAAATTCGATGTTGGATGTGGTGTAATTCTGGCTCGATGTGTTCGTTCGACGTGTTTGCAGAGGTGTATTTGTGTTGATTAACCTTTTGTTAAGGGCGAAACGGCTGAAATAAGAGGTGGCGCGAAATGATTAAATGGGAGATGGAATGGCTCAATGTGCTATCTACAAACAAAGCGAGGGACATAAACAATAATAGCGGGACCGTGAAGTAATGTCGTTCCTGCACATGTCGATATTTGATTGTCATTTGTACTTCGAAGTCGTGTCGAAGACATTTTGACTTGTTCGCTTCAAAATAATTAAGTGTTAGACTTTTTTTTGCAATTTGGGGTTAAATGGCTAGCCAAATACCAGAAGAGAATATCCGGCATTGTATGCTTTTTGAGTTTCGCAACAGTTGCGACCAAAAACATTTGCGATGTTTATCCAAGTGTATTGAACTTTCGTAAATGCCAAAGATCGTTTTTTAGGTTCAGATCCGGTAATTTTGATCTCTCTGACTTGTATCAATCAGAAAAACTAACAACATTAGACAAAGACATGTTAAGGGCAGAAGTGGAAGCCAATGGTCGAACAATCGACGAACTCTCAAACACCCTTAACCAACCTTGGTCAATCATCTAAAAAAATTTGCAGCAGATTGGAAAATTGAGCAGAGCAGGTGTTTGGTTCCCCCATAATCTATCCGAAGAGAACGCAGCCAACCGATCCATCTCATGCAACGTATTGCTTCAACAGCACCATACAGAAACGTTTTTTGATTGCTTGACCACTGGGGACGAAGAATGGGTCCTCTATATGGACCAAAACCAAAAAGGCAGTGGCTCTCTCTAAATGAATCAACACGAAGTATTGCAGAACACCAGGAAGTATTGGTTTATATCCCAAAGAAGCGCTTCTGTGTGTTTGACGGATTATAAGCGGAATTGTTCATTTTGAAGTGCTGAAACCTGGACGAACTGTTAATGCAGATCTTTATTCTGAACAATTGGATCGAGTGAACCAATCTTTAATCGGAAAATATCCGGGGATTTTCAACAAAAAAGGCGTTATTCTGCAACATGACAATGTAAGACCGCACTGTGCAAGACGAACCTTGGAAAAAATTAATGAATTGGGGTAGGAGGTACTGCTTCACCCACTATACTGGCCCGATATTACACCCTCGGATTTCCATTTATTCCGATCGCTAAAATTTTCTTAGTGGCAGAAACTTCGAAAATCTAGATGATGTCCAAAAAGATATCTCGAGATACTTACCATTTGATGTTTATCGATCGGGCATTGAAAATTTGCCCACTAGATGGCAAAGGGTTGGGATATAAATAAGCCAAAATACTATCAAAATATTGGAGGATGCAAAATGAGATGGAATATTTATATCACTTATACTGCGAAAAAAACTAAAAAAAATGTGTAGGGTTCGAAGCTTTAGAATTAAGTCGGTGGCCTGTATTTTTCAGATAACTCCTTCACCCTCGCTTGGTAGATCCTCCAGAATGAAATTTCAATTCTTTTCATCAAGAAGATACGAAGTTCAAAACTATTCTCTGTCCACCTGATTTTTGTTAGAGTTGTGGCGACGGGTCTCATTGTTTGAACATCACTCATAATTCCGTCCTGCTCTTCTACAGCTTCCCGGAGTATCGCGTAGAGGACACGACTGATCCTTTGTTCACGCCCCCAGGAATTAGATGTTGTCGCGATGGGGGCGCTTGTCGAGACTAAGACCCCAGTTTCATCCCGGTAAAATGGAGGGTTAAGTCTTGGTAATGCCATTCGTACCAGTCACTGGACATGTATGGTGGAAGATCTCCGAATGGGGGCCCTTATTTTGAGGTTCTGGTGAAATGGAGGGCTAAGTCGGTTGATTAACTCAGTGACAGGGAGTCTGTCGCACCACAAGGCTTCTCCCTTAAAACTAGCGTACTCTACCATATAGCAGTAAATCTCTGGATTTTTCTGTCCAATGGCCGAAGGTCTTACTTGTACCACCTAGCCACCTAATTGGTGTGGGACTCGAGTGGGCAGTGGCTGAAATTCTGCCTGCTGGACTAGAGAGGTATTTCATTTATCTGTTCGGGATATTTTCATGAAATGTCTCGGGGATTTGACGGTTCGATCGGCCTTGTCCTGGTCCCGGATCAATGCGTAACTTTTTAGGGTTTGTGGATCTCTACGAAATGGTTTAGCCGTTAGTGTTTGACGCCAGGATCAATCAAATGAATTTACATGGGTTCGGTGGGTCAAGACGTAAAGGCCACTTGACGGTACTCGTAGCAGGATCAATAGAAGTCATCAATCCTGAGATTATCGTAGTTGATGGGACTGCGTTCGGGTGCTTAGATAAGAATTCCTTCCGGCGGGTGAGTTGCGTCACAAGCCAACTCGGGTACTGACCTGCAAAGCCAGTAAAGGTTAGATAGTGCTTCGCTGCTAGCAGTCAGACGGTTCTGGCTTTCGAATCGGGTCCCAAATTGGAAGCTGGTGAGTTCATCTCTTCGGATGGGTTTTCACCTCGCGCGATGATAAGGCGTAACTCTTATTACACTTTCTGTCTCTGGGGGCAGACTGTGGAGACTGCTTACTAGTCACTTGGTGAAATAGCTCACATGCCAATACACTAACCGGTAGAATTCACATGATCCTTTGTTCACTTTTCTCGTCAGCTTCGAGTAAAGCAGTTATCATTGGCAGGCTTGCACCTCATTGCCAATCTGATAAGTTCAGGGGCTTGCAAGCTGGAATGAAACGCTAATCTGAATCGCTAAAGAGTTTCAGAGATGTTTTGTGATGTTGCACTGAGGCATTTACGATCAATCACAAATTCGAACTAATAAACAAAAATATTCTTGTAGAAACTCACATAATAGTGGAGTAATATATAAAATAATAGTTCTTGTCCAGCGGATCAGGGTTTAAACTCAGAATAAGGGGTGAATCAGTACAAGGTTCGCCACCACAAAGATACTCTCCTGCAAAATCATACAATCCGTCTTCCCAAACAGCTACGTCTTCCCAAGACAAACAATCGCTTAACGCCGAAACATCCCTTTCACGTACCACATGACACCGAGGCACACAAATCGGACCACGTGATCCCGTCCGGATCTATCGGAAAAATTCGGACACGTGCTACCATAATCGAATCCAGTTCGACAAGTTCTAATTGGGTTTTCTCGGGACAGACGGGGAAGCGGTTGACGCACGCCCGGAATCGATTCCGGGGCCGCCTCGGCCAACTTGACAAGTTCTGAGAATGCTAATAAGGCAGGCTTTGCTTTTTGATTCAATTAGAGGGGGGAACGAATTTTCCTTAGAGTTTAGTGGCGATCAGTGGCGGAAGGATCGATGGACTGATTCGAGTTTCATTGGTTTGGGAACGAGGAACCTGTTCGCTAGCTGAGACTGTAATCCTTTTTGGTGCATATGAAAAACATTTTTTTTGTATCCATAATAAACTGAGGAAAAATCCATTATTTTTGAGTGAACTTAAAGACTTTATTCAACCTGTTTCGAAATGTCCGAAATGATCAAATATGTACCGTTTTGTTCTATAATTTCTTGCCATTTTAAAGATAGCTAGAAGTAAAGTTAGAGAAGCACTGAAATGATTGAATCACCACATTTGATCGAAAAAGTTGTGTTTTATTCATTAAACCGATATGTTAGACTTGGAGGTTCAAATTTAGATTATGAATTTTTATCAAGTAAAGAACGAAATAATGGTAAATTTAGATAGATTTTCCTTCTTGTCTTCAATTTCCAAATATCGATACGCCACTGCTAACGACATTTGTGATGTTTCAGAAGGCCGTAATCTATTATATACTTTTTCGACAACAATTTTGGAAAATTTCGCGGACTACTTGGAAAAGTTTCATCCAACAAGACGTTGTGGGAAATTAAGTCGCAAAACTTTCGGAGTTTAATTTTTGACAGGAAGCGTACTTCCTTCATTTAAAATCCAATCCACCTTCCTCTGGGAACCCCGTGAAATCCAATATTGATGGGTTTAACCGCGACTGAAATTCCGCAGTTCTATCGGGAGATTTTGTCTGGAGAAATAGGATTATTGGAATTTTTCGACGATCCAGGAAAATTTGATTAATGTTATGATTGATGGTGCGTTTCAGGTATTCGATTTATATTTCATGCTGAAATTTGGTTAATTAAAGTTTGAACACTGACAATAATATTTTTGAAAGAAATAACAGAAAAACCTTTGATAATTTTTGAATTATTGCTGTTGCAATAGTGGATTGTCGTATAATTTGTAACTGTTTTACTTTCGTTCCAGAAAATACAAAATATATATAAATAAATAAGTCAAGGCAATCTGCTTCTACATTTCCTTTTCCTGGTTCATGTCTAATCTCAAAATCGAATTGTGATTCATCACGTCACCCAGCTCTTCATCTGGTCTTGTACGAAATTTTTTCCCTTCTAATGGCTTATGGTCAGTAACAACAATAAATTCATGTCTTATTAGCCAATATTTCCAAAATCGAATTGCCTCTTTAATCGGCAGACATTCTAGGAATATTGCTTTCTTGTTCTTTTGATATTTATTTAGTTTTTTAGAATAATACGCTACGGGTTTCATTTCACTATTAATCTGTTTTTGTTTAAGAACAGCTCCTACTCCTTGAATACTGACATCAATATATATAGTAGTATAGGCACTTGGGTCGAAAATTGCAAGAATTGGCTCAGAACAAAGGATGCCCTTAACCTTATTAAAAGCTTCCTGACAAGCCAATGACCAATTGAGTTTTACATCTTTTCTCAGTAAATCTTGCTGAATCTTTTATATATTTGTGATAAAAATCAACTTTACCCAAAAATTTCCTTCTTCCGAGTATCTGGTGGAGAAAAATTCCTAATGCAAATTAAATTGTCATTTATATGTCGTACTGTATTGTTTCCTACAATACGTCCTAAATATTGGACTTCTTCTTCTGCAAAATTACGCTTGATAAATTAAAGTCTGAATCCTTCATTACATATTGCTTCCAAGAGACTCTCCAAATGTTCTATATGTGGATCAAATGTTGAAGAAAATATTAGAATATAATTTATATAATTTAGGCAGAATAAATTCAGGTTATATTTTCTGATATCATTCAATATACGTTGAAATATGGCCGGGGATTTTTTAAGTCCAAAAGGTAATTATTTCCATTGCCAGTGACCATTCTGTGTCACAAAAGCAGTCTTATATCTATCTTTGATACGAATAGGAATCGACCAAAAGGCAGAATTTACATCTAATGTAGTGAAGAATTTTGCATTTCGGATCTTGGCTAAGATTTCCTCAATTAACGGGAAAGACTGTGGTTTGGGAACAATTAATTTATTGAGTTCACGAAAATCTTCACATAATCTGGTTTTAGACCCTTCATCTCTCTTATATGCTAAAGTGGCTGGTGATGCAAAAGGTGAGGAGGACTCCTCAATCAGATTCGCTTTCAACTATCTTCCTATTTCGAATTCTTTCTCTTTTTGATCCTCCATTGAGCATCTGTATGGTTTTTTTGCTATAAATTTGTGTTCTGAAAGTTTTATATGTGCCTCATTATTTTGCACCTGACCAATATCAAACTTGTGTTTTGCAAAAATATGGTCATATTTATTTATTAAAACTTCAATTTTATTCCTCTGATTCGTTTCTAAATGGTCTAATTTTGCTTCGAAAAGTTCTGTTGGTATCCCTTCATTGAAATTGATGTTGTGATCATTATTATCATTATTATTATTATTAATATTATTATTATTATGGACACAATCGATCTTTCTCTCTTCATTCATATCTAATCTTTGATAAATAGTCAAATCAAAATCTTATTTTAATTGAAAATTGGAAATAGAGTCTAGTCCGAGTAGAATATCATACTCGAAATTTTTCTCATTAACTACAAAAAGTACAACTTCTTCTTTGATAGTATTGATTCTCATTTTTGTAATTATTTTTCCTGGAAATTTTGCCCTGCCACTGACTGTTTTGAATGTGTTTCTATTATCTTGAATGCGTAGACATAACTTTTCTGCTACTTTGGAATTCAGAAGACTAACATTTGAGCCCGAATCATAAATTCCACATAATTCATTATTATTTATAAACACCTTCAATTTTATCAATGGCAGCAGTCTTAGTTTTTTTTTGTTTGAAATGGCCTGTTTTATAATAATTCATCCTGTACCCCAACATTGTTTACAGTTTTTATGTTGCCGGGTACGTTCTTTTGTTCAAAATTATTGGATTTATTCCTTAGCCGACATTAAGTCTCCGGATGAAATCTACCTGAAAAACCATTTTTAATTTTTTTTTTTTTTTTTTTTTTTTTTTTTTTTTTTTTTTTTTTTTTTTTTTATTGTTCTCACAAACTGAGCATGGTTCCTTTTTAACTGGTTTTCTATTTGTTTGTGTATTCATTCTTTATTTCGATCGTTGTCATATTTTATTGAACTTTCTAGCTTTCGCAACTCACCCAATAATTTCTCGAAAGTTGTTACATTTAATCGATCAATTCTATCTTGTACAATATTTGGCAAACTTGTCAAAATTAAATCAACTAATATGTCAGTTGGAAATTTATTTCGGAGATTCAACAACAAATTTTCTTTCCTAAAAACTTCCTCCTATGTACTTAAATGAATAGGCCTCTCTATTCACAAAAACTCTCTAAGCAGTTATTTTTCCCTATTTGAAAACTTTTGTCTAAACCTAATGTAATCAATTTAGAATCAAACCATTCTTTCGCTTTTCCATCCAGAAACAACCGTAAAATCAAAATTTTGTCTCTATCTTCTTCTACTTCACAACGCGTGCATTCCGTCTCGAATTTTTCGAACCATAAATTCACTGAAACACTCTTACCATCAAAATTATTCAGCACAAAATCCTCCTTTATCCTCTTGAAATCCTTGCTTTTTCTTGAAAGTTCTACCGTATCCTGTGGTTTTGGTGATTCTTGTCCAAATACTGTTCTCACGTATGCGGGTGAATAAATCAGTTGTAAATATTCATTCTTAAACATCACATCTTCTTCGGCATCAAAATATATTTCTTTCAATTCCGGAGTTAATGAAATGACACACGTACGAAATGAACCTCTTACTTTAATCGATTTCAAGATATTCTTCACCTTCGGTATAGCCAAACATTCATGATGGTCAGATATATCCTGGTTGTTCTTGGATGCTTCCAAAGCGATACAAATCTTCATGGATGTCATCATTATAGCTTACGTTTTTGATTTATAAGAATGTAATCAATTCTTATTTTGATAATTGAATAAATAGACGATTTGATGTCATGATTCTGGAAGAAATCAAAAACAATGCTATTTCTTCGGGTTTCCTGATTCACATTTCTAACAACTCACTAAATAGACGACATAGAACATAGATCATAGAACATAGAACATAGAAGTTACAAAGTTGTTTTCGTTAAAAATAACAGTTTCATTTCTACATATATATATATATATATTACAAACTGTAATTTAACATTTTTACGGGAAATAAAAGGTTTTATTATTATTATTATATATATGTAAATATATATATATTTATATTAAAAAAGTGATTATTTGATTATCGTGAATGGAAATTGAATCCAGAAAATACATTACCTGAATGTGAATGGAAAAATATCACATAGAAATCAAGTTTCAAACGAATTGGATATATCGAAGAAAATCAACAAAGTAGCCTGTGAATTTCAGAACGTTCTAGAAGTGTTGTTTTCAACGAAACCAGTGTATTCCTGAAACGAAGAAAAAGGGCCAATTAAAAAGAACAATCATAAATTGAAGAACAAACTTACCAAAGGTATTAAAATTCTATCCTGTTAATATTTCCATAAAGAAATTTAGAAATAGCAAACACTGTTTACATTAGAATTATGTTAGGATATTTAGATAAGGTTAGGTTAACATAGAATTAGATTTAGGTTATTGATCACTGATTATAATATTTCAAATTACTTACATAAATATAATTTAAAAAAATTCAATCTTTTAATAAATTCAAATTGAACCCTCCCTCAAATATTAATCATATTTAATAATATTTTGAATTTCAATTATTCAAAATTATAATCTTAAGAGCTAGCTGGAAACATAGAATACATCACTTACATACAAGGGTGATCTAATTAGTATTCATTACTAAAATTTCTTTAATATAATTCCATAACAATATATATATATATATATATATATTTTACAGCATTTTCTTCGCACCCTGTCTTGATGAGAGCGCTTTGCATAATAAATCAACAAATCTGCATTTTGTTCTCAACTTCTCACCTGTTATCCGTTGACGTTATTTGAATTTGCGAGAAAACTAATGAAAACTTACGTTCCTATTATTTCCTCATGAAGAGAGCAAGTCTATTGAATATAAATATTAATTAGCTTGGTTACAAGAGAGCCTCGGTAGAAGGAAAGTGGGATTTCTGGGAAGCTAAATCAAATTGCGGACATAATTAATGAACATTGTTCTTTCCAACGAACAGAATGAAATTATAAGAGGAACGAGTATTCCAGAGATGAATTGTTGGAAGGTTCTCAGAATAGTGGGGAAAATAGATAGACGTAACAGGGAAAACAATATTATTTCCCTTTGTAATAGTATTTTCTGGTCTTTTGTCCACTTTTATTGAATAATAAAATGGATGATAATTTGATATTGTATTCCTGTTTGATGTATGTTCCTGAAAATGTTTTCATTTTATTATGTACGTTTTTCTCTCACCTTTCACTAGTGAAAATGAGTAGACTTCTCTTATACCTCACTTTCTCCGATGAAATTTAGTTCCTCTTTCGGAATTCCAGCTCCTTTGTCGATGTTCGGTAGTGTGTAAATAAATAGAAGCATTTTGATATAACTAACCTTCGTAGAATGATACTTTTACCAAATAACATGAGTACCTAGTCCAGGGATCGGCAACCTAAGTCTCGCGAAACACATGCAGCTTTCCTGATGTGGAGCTGCAGCTCTTTGATTCCATCCGCAAATATTATTTGTTTTATAAAAAAAAAACATTTCAAAATCGTTCTGAATCCATTAACGAGGATCAGGCACCGTTTATATCTTTCAGCAACTTGTACTCATGTCTTCCCAAGGTCCAAAAGAAGAATTTTTAGGATTGCTTCCGCTCTCAGGACTAAAGGGAAGATATAGAGAATGCCGTGCAACAATGCCTTGAAGACAATAAGATCGATTTAAATAAAATTGTTCCAATAGCAACTGATGAAGCCAAAAGTACGACAAGAAAAAATAAAGGGACCACAACGATTTTTCAGCATCTTATGGCAGTATCTTCTGCGCATCCCGAAACTCAATACTTATGAACTCTTCCATCTGCACAGCAGCCAAAAGCCGGCCTGTTTCACCTCCAGTTCATTTGCAAAACGCCCAAACGGAGCGACGTTCTCCGTAACCCCGTACATCAATCATGGTAGGCCATGATTGATCGTCATATGACGCCTCCTGCGTCGACGAAAGGGACCTCAAATGAGTCTACGCTAAATGAAAAATTTCAGAAACGAGCTGTCGAACGGCTGTCAACGCGTTTTGTCCCCATTGACGTTTATATTCCCGCCAATACGTTGCCGGAAGTTAATAACGTAGAGGGCCGTGTCTGTGAATAACAATTCGGTGTCGTTCGGGAATTCTGGATCGTGGGGCGAATGGGGCCCATCTCTCATATCCTGGAGGCGGCTGGTTAATTTTGTACGGGATATGGGGAGGAATGGAGACCTAGCATGCCAATTTTTCCTGGCAAAATAGGGATATTAATCGCGCATGAACGAATTGGATTGGCTCAATGGATGATGGAGGTATCTGTTGAAAATCGTCAGTGAAAACTTCCGCATTGATGTGATTGTCTTGGTCCTATAGAAATAAAGCAGCTCTGACAAAGACCATGGAAGAGCTACCTCAAAAATGTTTTTTTTGTGAGTCGAAAAACTTATTTCTGCAGGAAAAACACGAGTACAAGACTAAAGTCGAATAACCGATCTTAATGACGAAATTATTTTCATTCCGGTACGATTTTCGGAGATCACAGCAACAATAAGACACACCCAGTCGCCGTAATTATCGTGTAGGTCCATTTGAACTTCCAGCTCATTGAACTATCCTGAATAATATAATCAATTGATTAGATTAGTCTCCCACCAAAACCACACCCTGATATTCTAGCCATGAATATTCGGCTTGGCAGTTGATGATGGCTGATGACAGTTTGGATTATCGTAATGGACCTACTCTTCATCGCCAGTCACAGTTCGATGAAAAAACCCCTTTCGTGTTTGACGTTGGAGCAGTTGCTCACAAGTGAAAACACGGCGTTCGACGTCTCTTAGCTTCAGTTCATACAGCCCCAATTTTCTACCTTTCGGATCATTACTATTGCTTTGAACGAGCTTTGCCTCTAATTTTTCATCCTTGAAGATTGGTGGTGCCCCGAGTCGTGTTTGATCTTTCCAATTGAAATTGTTACTTCCAAATCGGAAATTAAACCACTTCTGACACGTTCTTTCAGTTGCAATATGACATCCACTAAAATACGATTACTTTCAGCAGCATTTCTACTCCGAATGAAATAGAAATAATTCCTTCTATTCAACCGATATCATTATGAAAAAAAAAAAACAACGAACAAAGCTGGTATCTCAACTTCAACTGACAACAGAACCACAGAGTAGTTCGATACCATTCCTCCAACTAGGAACATAGATCATCGAGTTACCGTCCGTAATAAACCGTCCTTTTGTCTCCGGAGCTTTGGTTTTCTTTTTTCCCGCCGAAGCGGTGGTCGAAACTGCCGATATAAAATATGTAGCGGCCGATAAGCGACTGCAATTTATTAGCCGGTGTTTCGCGAAGATAAACACCGCGAAATATTAGCCGGAACCACGACCGATCACGTTTATAGATCGAATTATGGCGGCCGGTTCATTTCCGGCGAGAGATTTGACCTTCTGGTGCGACAATTATTTCCTTTTTGTTTCTTTACCAAAGCTGTGACCTCTCTTTAATTAATACTGTGGGAAGATGGCGGCCGAAATGATGTAAGATCGACTGAATTGATGGTGTCAGGATCAGAACAAAGCCAATATCAGAAACTTTTCTGAAAACTGAAATATTGAAAATGTATGACGTGTCAACGATTATGAATCATTGATATGATTACTGAATTTCCACAACTTTACTGTAGAAAGTTCTTGCGTAATATCGCTTCGACTCGCACACGTCTTTGTCGAAATTCATTACTCTTCATCGACTTTACCGACTCTTCTTGACTGTCTGCGCTTGGAAAATGGAAAATGAAGATTTAAAATCCTTAGACCTGTTTCAAAGTTAAAGAATGCCATGCACCATCCAGTTCAATTAACATGATATGCAATTAGATTTTCCCATACGAGAAACCCAATTTCTACATATACATTTTTTCTACTAAGTTAAGTAAATATGTCTACTAAAACAGTGAAAATGGGTCCGAACTTCTCATTATCTCAGAGATACGTCCTCATCCGTTAATTCAAACGTTAGATCACTCTGTAGAACCAGAAAGTCGGTCATTATCGCAACCTCAAACCTCATCAACATTACGTATCGACAGATCCGACGCCATTCGACGCGCTGCTCGGAATAATGCCATTTGCTAACAAACAATCGAACATTACAGGGTCTGCTGATTCGGTCGGTGTCCGGATCGTAACTGTTGATAGGTTATCAACATGAAATTACTCGCATGTATTGACAGCAGAATGCCACCCCCGGGACCTTTGCACTCACAGGTAACGAACTTAAGGTCCTTATCTCGTTCGGATGGAATTCAAAGGGAACGCCGTTTCACTAGCGTGATTATTGACGAAGTTTGCTTCGGACGGGGTAGATCCTAAACGTGAAGCCAGCTCAGGATGATTCTGATAACCGATAATGGTAGCTGGGAATGCGTTCAATTACAAAATGAAAGCATATACACAAAGGATTAATATATCAATTATTTGATTGATTCGGTTTCCACTTGATGAAAACTAAGTTTAATTGAATGAACGAGTACGTATAGTCAGATTCGCAGGCAGAGATCACTGTAGAATGTTTTTAGAACATTCTTCCTTGCCGACTTCAAATCAAAAAGGACCTCTGTTGTTTTCCATTAGAGCATGTCTATGTTTGTTATTATCAAGTGTAAAATTACAATTTCACAGAATCTATGTTTAGCGCAGATATAGGTGGTGTACATTGTGACGTACCCTATATACTCTCTGGGAAATTCTCTCCTCGATCACCCATATGATCCTTAAAGGATGCGAATTCTCTTCGACATAATGAAATTAGCAGTCTTATACCCAGAAGAAATGAAGTCTTTATTTTTTGGCAATGTGGTAGCATCAAGAAAGAAACAATAACGTAAATAATATCATTCAAATGACAACAACGATTGGCTACAGTATCCTTTATATTAAAGCCAATTTTTCGGTACACTGTCGTTTGTTCGGGGCAAAATCTCACGAATAGCAACTTCGATTTCATGTTTCAAAGTATTAATAATTTCTGGATGGTTAGCGTAATGCTCATTCTAAATGGATTTTAGCAGCACTAACAACAATTAATTCTTTTCTGTAGCTGCACTGAAATATTTCGATAAACATTGGTGAATAATCCATAATCGACAAGACACGACAAGAAATCTCAGTTCGGAAGATATTTCCCCGCATATAACGACAAAACACTTGATCCTTATCTGCAGCTGGACACTAATTAATAATGGACATGACCCGACAGAAAATTAATGATTTATTGCCCCAATTGAGTCATTACCCCTCATTAGTCATTACCCACACACGACAGAACTCTTCTTAGACTAAAGTGAGCCAGAACCTACATTGTTATACTACTAAAAAATATTCCGCCGAAATAAAAATGAGTTTTATCGCCAAATATTATTTTTCTGAGAGAATACTCATTGAGAGAGGTGGAAACGCATCGGAGGCTTCACCCATCACGAGAAGGCCTTTCTGCTTTAGATCTTTGAATAAAATTTAATAATCAGCTGATAATTGTGAAATAACTTGTCCTCCAACCCCCATTCTACGTGAACAGAGTGAAATATTTGAGAAAATGTATTGTATACTCAATTCACAAAAAAACCTCATGAAAGTATACTACGACGAAATAATTATTTCACGAAACATTGAAAATTTGCGTAAGAACTTTGTTTATTATTCAATGAAAATCCTGAAATTATTATTTCGGAAATAGAATATATCATCCTGATACCTCTAGAACTTCTGTGAAGATCCTTCAGAAGCTTATTTAGCTTGTGTGAGTTAGGAGTTCAGTTTTGTTCTGGTTAAGCGTTGTTACTACGACTTTACGCCACTTTAAGTCAAGGTACTGTTCACCCAACAGTGAACTGATGGCTGAAACCCGTCCAACTAAAAAAATTTTTTTCTACTTGAACAAGATTTGAACCAGGAGCATTCCGGTTCCCAGTCCAATGCTCTAACCAGTAAGCTATCGACACTCATATATTATAATAAAACCCAGCAGTCCTTTACCACATTATATCCTAAAATACACAAAATCCACATAAGGACTTGCTCAGTTTCGTCTTCATAGCCATCCTGCGTTATGGATATCTGAATTATCAATTAAATGTAGCATCATCTGTCCTGTGCCTGTTTAATATGTGTCGCTTGGGACGGTACATTTGGGCAGATGGAGGGATGAATAAGGATAAACAGAGGAATCCAGATCGTAAACTGCGGTTATCCATTAATATTTTCATGTTATTTTCATGTCTGGGCGTCGAAACTGTCATGCGAGACGTGCTGGAATTGCTTTTTTCGGGAACGTTTATGTTGGGGAAACGTATATCAGTTAAAAGCGATGGATATGCTAACTTCAAAGAGAAAGAATGAATTCTATCGTTAAACTCCGTTTCAAAATCAAAATTATTTTCAATGGAAATTGAAGTGTTCAGCTTCAATTTGATTTTTTGGAAATGTGATTTTCTTACATCAAAATTAAAACGAAAAAACTTGTAAGGAATTTCATTAATATACAGGGTGTATATGAATATAAAATGAAATAGAAAGGCTTTTTACTTGATAGAAGAAATATAACAAAATTTGAATATTAAAACAAATTGATATATGTTTATCTTCTACAATTTTAATTTATATCTAATTAAGGTAAGACCAGAAACAAAATTTTGTCTCCTTTAAATATTTATTTATTAATTTTAATAACTTTCGTATATCTGTGGGTTTATTCATTTTCATTTGACATTATATATTCAGTTTTGATTATATACGTTTATTAAATGTAAGGGGTGCTTGTTTTAGACATTAATTTAATTCTTAAAGTTTTTTGAATAAAAATTTTTTTTGAAATTAAAATTGTAGAAGATAAACATATATCAATTTGTTTTAATATTCAAATTTTGTATATGAATAGTTGCGAAAAAATTTTGTGTTTAAAAATAGGGTGGGTCTTTCATATAAACTTTATTTTTTTTAGCCCCCTCTGCTTTCTTACAGTCCCCTAAAGATGGCGCCCGAAAAACTGTTTTTAATTTATTTCTTAAAAACCAAAAAACTAACAATAATTGTAACTGAATCAAAGTTTATCAAAATCACGCTATTATGTTGATAAATTATTTTTTTCTCAAAAACCTTCAATCTTAGCAAGAAATTACAATTATTCATTAAGAATGGATCAGGCTATCGAGAATGAATTTTTTATTGCAAAATATGAATATGGAAAACAGTTTCTCGCGAGGGAAAGTTTGACTTTTTGTAGTCCTTGCACTCATAGAGGAACACAACTAAAAAATTTTTCCGGTGCCTTCTCGCGTAGGATTCTGATTATAGAACACCAAAAAGGAGTGATGGAGTCAAAAGAGGTCGTGAAATTTCTGGGGCTGTATGTTGACGGTAACCTGAGGTGGTGTCATCACACTGAACAAGTTTGTGTGAAGCTAAGCAGAGCTTACTATGATTTTAAATCCAGAATTATATCATAGCTTACTATGCTTTATCACGTCTCAGGAGTTGTGTCCCTGTGAGGGATTTGGTAAGCATTTATTACAGTTTGGTATATTGTCGTTTAGGATATAATGTAGTTCTTTGGGATTATTCGAGGTATTCCAGCGTGCCTGGACTTGAAGTAGGGAACTATATTGACTAGGCGTACTTGAAAAACTATACCATAGATTAATATATACGTCAATAGTTCAAAATGCCCCGATATCAATGGAGAAATTAAAGGCTGACAATAATAATCCCTGTAATTTAAAGTTTAGTCAATATGTACTGATTTGAAGCATGACTGAAACAAATCTAATAATCATGGACGGCTGAGAAGCATGTTTCACGTCTTTTGAAAGACATGTTACTTCAGCAGAAGTGGAATATTTGTGAAAATCTCACAAGTTACTGGAGCGTCGTAAAGGCGGAGTGGGTTTACGTTTATTTACACTCTTTCGAGTGGTTACAGTCGTATAAAGGAGATATGGCGATAAAAACGGCTCGAATCGATCCAAAAACCGTTATCTTTACGGCATCGCCGTGATGGAAAATTTTAACGGTCGAAAACGCTGACCGTAGCTTTATTATCCGTTTCGAAAGATGTTATTGTAGTTCCTTGAGGAGCCTGAGTAACATTGGCGGAATACGCGATCTTATTGGCAGCCATTCAATTGCTGAATTTATTAGCGCACACTCAGAAAGAAAATCTGCAGTGAATGTCCTGATTTCGGAGTCTCTAGACGAAAATTGATTCCATAAAAATCCTGAAATATCAATCTGACATTACTGAATGGCAGCATTTCTCGTTTGAACAAATTTGAAAATGCTTTGATACTAGAAAAAATACTGACGCTCATTCCTCAATAATAAATTGGATTCTACATATGCGGAATATGTAATAAAAGAAAAAAAATTATTTTTGAATGCTCTAAGATTTTACATAAAGAAAATGAAGGTTTGTTGTGGTAGGGTAAATATGAGTTAAGGCTTTATTTTCCTGTTTATTGTTAATCTTTTCATCTATAAGGGTTCGGTTTGAACCATTGTTGAATTCTATTCATTTGATTATATTGAGTTGTCTGGAAAAATTCTGGGGGTTCATCGGTACTTTTAGTAATCTATGGATAAAGCTATTATAATTTCATATATAAACACAATATCTGAAGACATTGCCAATTATTTCGAGAAAAATTTTAACTACACAGCAGCTTTCAGAACCAGTAATAACATAATCAATAAAGTAAGAATAATAAAGATAAATCAAACAAAGATAATAAATCAGGAGTCAATAAATTGACTTCTAAGGATTGCCCAATGGTTTATATTGGTCAGGTCGGCAAATCGTTCTAGAAAAGAATCCACGTACATCAAAAGGGATACACTTCAAATTCCACACATTCCACATACGCCAATACTTCAATAAAACTTGAATTAATAACGAATATAAAATTATCCATATCGAGAGTAAAGGGTCTAGATTAACATTCTTAGAATCACTTAGGAAAAAACTGATGTAATTTCCAGAAGATTCTCCTGAACTAGTACGTGGATGCCAATAGGGCACCTCTATTGAATATCTATATGCAGTTTGGAAAAACCAAAGACAACCCCAATAACTTTTATTGCCATTGTAGGTTTCTCCTTGGGAAATACCCAAAATAACTATCTCCCTACTTTTAGTCCCTTTTGCTATAATACCTGTCAATACATATACAGTTGGTTCAACGAAAACTTGACATCTCGATTTCCCGGCTTTAAAATGAAAACGTGAAAAATCGCTCAGACCAGTCAATTTCTGATTTGAGGGATAACAACTTTTCCTCTCTTCGCATCCCCGCAACTGCAACCCCCTAACGGCGGTGAGTACAACCCTCTGATTTTGAATAGGGGTGAGGGTTGATACGATACCTCATTTTGAATATATTATCGAGTACTATGTGATCCTGAAATTCTACTTCGAAATTTCCATCGATAACGAAATGACAGGTAAAATAAAATTAAGAAAAACCAACGAATATAAATTGTCAATTAAAATTAATAAATAAATAAACAAACATTTTTTGTTTCGTTCCAGGCATGCTTACTGAACTCTTCAGACAAACGTACGAAGCCCTGTTTGTTACAAAATGTATTGTTTTCTGATCCTATATGTATGAAAAATTACTCTTTCTCAAAAATATAAAACATAATTTTAAGAACTTCTCAAAAACTAATTTATTTGAAATATTTAATATATTTAAAAAAAATTCTTCAAAAAATCTCCAAACATGTAGCACATCCTCAAAAATAATTAAAATTCAGATAAGACCAATTCAACTTTACATATAAAACAAAAATGTTTTGAGATTTTTCGAAATAATTCATTTAAATATATTAAATATTTCAGATAAATTAGTTTTTGAGAAGTTCTTAAAATTATGTTTTATATTTTTGAGAAAGAGTTATTTTTCATAAATATAGGATCAGAAAACAATAAATTTTGTAACGAACAGGGCTTCGTACGTTTGTCTGAAGAGTTCAGTACGCATGCCTGGAACGAAACAAAAATGTTCGTCTATTTATTTATTAATTTTAATTGACAATTTATATCCATTGGGTTTTCTTAATTCCATTTGATATTGTATGATAAATTTCGATTTTATACGTCTATTAAATATGAGCAGTGCTTATAAAGACATTAATTTAATTCTTAAAGTTTCTTAACTAAATTCTTCGAAATTAAAATTGTAGAAGACTAACAGATTAAATCTGTTTTGATATTCGAATATTGTAATAATCCTTCTATCAAGTAAAAACCGTCCCTTATTATTTTATAAAATATTGCTCAATTATAGAAAGCACCAAATAATGTGGATAAAAACACCCATAATCCCGGTTTTCATCGAGCATCATAACCTTCATCAGTTTTTCCTTCCAACGATTTGTCATTGGAATTGTTCGTCGTTTTTATTCCAGAATATGTCACGGTGTAGCCATTGTTGGAATTCTCTATCGAATAAGTTGCCGGAAAGTTTGAATCTGTTTTATATGCAACTAAACGACCAACTTCTTGATAAATATGAAGTTCCGACATGAAAGCAATATTACTAATTTCCCGGAAAGTTCGCGGCAACCCCATCAAAATGTGTACATTGTGAAGTCTACGGCCGAAATGAGTTTTGATGAGGGGTTTAACTGAAATTCATAAATTCATATTAGCTTTTCAATCTCGTGTCTAGCTGATGCTTCAGTTTGTTTTGGGAGGAATGGAACATTAGACAGCTGGATTAGATCACTTGGAATACGTGAAAGTTTCCGGATGGCTGCGTTTTGATTAAGGAGTTCTGGTTTTATAATGGACTTTAATAAGGACGCTTCAAGTATACAGCTTGTGGAAACTGTTATTGTGAAAAACGTACAGGGAATCGGTTGATGAAATATAAGGAATATATCTTAAATATCACACAGATCACTTCTGCTAACCTCACTACAAATTTTAATTTTATAATTTTTTTCTAAATTTGAATGTAAAAACAGATTTAATCTGTAAGTCTCCTATATTTTTGATTTCGAAAAAAAATGTTTATTTTATATGTCGTTTGATATAAGTGGTACATATATGACATTATTTCAATTTAATACCTGAAGTTATAATTATTCAATAAATTTTTTTGAAATTAAATATATAGAAGGCTAATATTAAAATATTCAAATAATTTTATATACCTTCTAGCAAAAATTAACCTCTATTTTTGTTAAATTAGAATTAAGATAAGGTTAATTGATTTCATTTTTTTAAATGTGAAGTTGCACTGAAAAAGATCTTATCTGAACTCTTAATGTTTTTTAGGATGTGATACATGTTTTGGAAGATATTTGAAGTTACTTATTTAAATATATAAAATATTTCAAATAAATTATTTTTTTGGAAAGTTGTCAAAATTATATTATGTATTTCTGAAAAGTATTCAGTTTTCATAATTATAAGATGAGAAACAAAATTATATCTCCTTCAAATATTTATTTATTGATTTTAATTGACAATTTCTATTTGTTGGGTTTTTATTTCATTTTTCCATTTGATATTATATGAAGATTTGGTATTTTATGTCTATTGACTATAAACTGTGCTTATAAGATATTAATTTAATCCTAAATTTTTTGAATAAAATTTTTTGATAACAAATAAAGGTTAATAATTGATAGAAGGTATAAAAAATTATTCCAATATTTTAATATCAGCCTTCTACATTTTTAATTTAAAAAAAATATATTTAATAATTATAACTTCAGGAATTAAATTAAATTAATGTCATATAAGTACCACTTACATCAAACAACATATAAAATAAACATTCATTATAAGACATCCAAATGATATAACAAAATCCAATAAATAAAAATTTTTAACCAAATTCCCATAAATTAAATATTTTGAGTAGACAAAATTTTGTTTCTGCTATCAATCTTATGAAAACAAATATCCTTCAAAAATGTTTAACATAATCTTAAGAATTTCATCATAAAACTATCTCACTTAGAATATTCGATTTTATTGAATATCTAACTGAGTTACTTTCTATAAAATCTCAATATAAGTAAAAACATTACTGAAAAACAAGTTTTAAGAGAGAATTTGCTTCGTCAGTATTCAAATAATTCATATTGAATAAAATATAACCTCAATCAACAACAAATATTTACTCACCTTTCAACAATTTACAAAACTTTTGGTAAATGAATACTGAAACATTTAAATGGAGTATAATGTTAACTACAAATAAATAATTCTGTGGTTTACCCTTGATCTAAAAGATTGAAGGACAATTTAACGGCCTCTGTTATAGCACAAGTACTATCTGTATAAAGAATGTTAAGGAAACCAAATAATTATATATTATGAATTGAATAACATAAATTTTATTCCTGAAGTTATAAGTAGTAAATATAATTTTTTGAATTTGAATATGTAGAAGGCTAATATTAAAATATTCAAATAAAATTTTTTGGAATAAAAATTATAGTACACTAACAGATTTAATCTGTTTTGATAATAAAATTTTGTAATAATCTTTCTACCAAGTGAAAAATCTCTTCTTATTTTTTTTCTCGTTTTTTCAAAAACTTTTTAAAATTGAATTAAATGAATGTCTCAGAAAACACAGTTTCAATTTATTAGACGTATTGAATTAACACTCATTACACAGCATCAAAAAGAATAAAAGAATCTGAATAAAATACAGAATATTAATTAAATTATTAAATAAATACTCAGTTCTACTTCGTATAAAAGAGATAAAAATAATAAATAAATATACGTCTGACCTGACAAATCTCATGTTTCTCCACGAACTTACCTAGAAAGAGTAATTATTTTTATAAATGGCAAAAACACTTTACAAACTTCGTGTAATTTCTATGGACGAACATGGGAACCGTATGATTTTTGCCATTTAGAAAAGCATAACTGTTTCTAGATTAGTTCGTGGAGGAACATGAGATTTGTCAGGTGAGATGTATTTTTTATCAATTATTTTAATTTCATGGATACCAAATAAAGCTGAAGATAATCGGCTAGAAATCCAAATGCCCTTTTTAAAAATGTATTGCATATTTTTTGAGAGGTTTTTACAGTAACCTTTCAAAGAGAGTTATTTTTGAAGAAATTTTTGAAGTTATTTTGTGCATTTTTGGAGAAGAATTTGGTTTTCATTATAACGTCATGAAACAAAGTTTGTATCCTTGAAGCATTTGTTCAATATAATAATTTAATTAATATTCAATAACATAAATAGAGGTCAATTCTTGATAGAAGGAATATAAAATAATATAAATATTTTCAAAAATTTTTAAACAATTTAAAAAAATTAGCCTTCTACATATTTAATTCCAAAAGATTATATTCAATGATTATAACTTCTGAAAATAAATTAAAATAATGTCGTATAAGTACCACTTATATCATGACATAAAATAAACATTCATTATAAGACATCCGAATGGTATAACAAAATCCAATAAATAAAAATCATTAACTAAAATCCTATAAATTAAACATTTTGAATAGACAAAATTTTGTTTCTGCTTATCAATCTTATGAAAACCAATATCTTTCAAGAATATCCAACATAATCTTAAGAATTTTATCACAAAACTATCTTACTTAGACTATTCAATATTATTGGATATCTAACCAAGGTACTTTATATAAAAACTCAAGATATGCAAAACATTACTGAAAAACAAGTTTTAAAATCGACTTTGCTCATCAGTATTCAAATATTCATATTCAATAAATATAACATCAATCAATAATATACATTCAAACTCACCTTTCACTCTCCAGAAAAAGTTCTACTTAAATGAGAACTTTAAATAGGTATTCACTACGCACAGAAATATCTCTGTGGTTTAACCTGATCTAGAAGATTGAAAGACAAATTTAACGGCCTCTGCTATAGCACAAGGACTATCTTTATACAGATATGAATGAACCTCTCTATTTGCCGCTTCAAATTCAAAATAGATACCGTAAAGGCGTCTCTCTTCTTTTGTTGTAGTCACAGAGCGCATGCATCAAGTTTCAGTGCCACAGAAAGTTTGACAAAGACATAGGCGGGTATACACCGTGATATAATCTATGAAGGATTCTCTCAGTCGTATGATTCTCAAAGACTACAGATCTCTTCATTATTTTAAATGAATATCCAGTTAATTCTAATTTATTTTCAATTGAGCCGGTAAAGTGACACAAGCTCAAAGGTAAAGTGACATTTGCTAGCCATATGAAGTATATAATGATTCGCTTCCCGACTGTTCTGAAGGTTTGAAACCCATCTATTGCCAACCCCGTAGTTTTGTATCTCAAGACAAGTCTTTACTGGCCGATCAGTAATAACAAACATCGAATGAGTAATTAGAGCCCGCGATGGTATCGTACGCGCCCTCGCCACGGCCCGGAGCGCGCAGACGGAGTCGCGGATACGTTCGACGGAGCGTCCGGAGTTCAGTGCGTTCCGGAAGATCAACCGGACCGGGTTCTCGCGTTTTCCGGCATCATTGTATCCGAAATAGCACGATTTGCGAATTTCTACCGGACTGGCGGAGTGCCATCCACGAGTTTCAGACGATCTGGTTTTCCGGTGCTTTAGTGACTGTTTTTTTCCGGAGTACATACAGAGAAAAACGGTAAACCTGTTGTTTGACGCTTTTGGAGCATGAAATATTGTGTTGAGTTCGTAATTAACTCCTGAAGATTATAAATGGAACGAAATTATTTTCATTAATTTCTTGTGATCAACCTCACAGTCGAAGTGGTTTAAATGAAAATTCAATCAGGTCCAATATTTTTACAACCGTTATTAGCATTGCACCCTTTTTTGGAATTGCAAACTACAGTATTGAGTAGTTTTTTTGGTACAGATATGAATTGGTTTTAATGTATTGTCAACTAACTTCCAACCTCAGTCTTCTGGATTGAATTCATTACCAAGCCACACTTGAACTTGTTAATATACCCGGAATAAACGTTGCTGAGCAGCAGCAAAGGTTCAGGGAAGACAAGCAAATTGCACTATTGGAAAAAAATCCACACAGTTTTTATGTTCCACAATTTTTCAGAATCCTGATACGTGTTTCGGTCTTTCTACCATCTTCAAGGCGTACGAAAAAGAACTTCTTTCTTGTTCTAGAACATCTTCGTCTCAAAATGAGTTAATTTTTAAGACAATCCATACGAAGACGCGGAGAGTATTTTCATTATTTCAGTTTCGAATAATAGAAAACGAAGTCTGAATAATTCAAAATATGGATTATTTAGTAACATTACAAATTAAAATTCAATATGAAAACCTACCTGATGATGCTACTGTGATAGCGAAAAACATGTTGTATTAAATGACAATAAAACTAAAATAAAATAGAAAGGCTTTTTACTTGATAGAAGAAATATATATATATTTCTTCTATCAAGTAAAAAGCCTTTCTATTTTATTTTATATATAATATATAATTATATTTCGGCTTCAATAAATCTCATTATAGAATGTCAATGAATTTAAGTAAACCTTAAAAAAACTCACTTTGTTCTTTGATTTTGTTAGAACATAGATCAATCTTGAATATATAGTTGATCTGTAGTTCGAAGGTTAAGTCTTTTAACACGTGAGTGATGTAGGTTATGTTTTTGATTTTGATATTTGGAATATTGAAAAAAAAAAAAGGGCTGATGAAGGGATTATCTAGAATTATATTTGTGTTTTGAAGATATAGTGCACATTTTTTAGAGATTTTTGAAATAATTTGTTCGAATATTTAAATATATTAAATATTTCAAATAAATTATATTCTTTGGGAAGTCCTTCAAGTGTGTTCATGTTTTTATAAGGCAAGTAGTATTTCTTAAGATAAAACCAGAAACAAAATTTTGTCTCCTTTAAATATTTATTTATTAATTTTAATTACTTTTGTATATCTGTTGGGTTATTTATTTCATTTGACATTGTATATTGAGTTTTGATTATTTACGTCTATTAAATGTGAGCGGTGCTTGTTTTAGACATTAATTTAATTCTAAAAGTTTTTGAATAAAAAAAAATTCTTTTGGAAATTAAAATTGTAGAAGATAAACATATTTCAATTTGTTTTGATATTCAAATTTTGACAATAAAACTTTGTGAAAATCAGAATAACCGCATTTAATATAACAAATTCTGTTCGGAGGGACTATAATTCGGTGTGAATTTTATAGAGATTATATATAATCAGAAAAAAAAGGAAGAGTTTCAGATTTGAACATGACGAGGTTGGTGAAAATTTGATCATTTCATCTTCTCTAACATCTGGATAATCTATTAGGTCAGTCAAATATTCAAACGCCATCCTTTCATGTATGGGATTTCTTGGGTGAACTCAATTAATTCGGCAAATATTATATCTTGTTGATCTTTATCAGAGAAAATACCTTTAAACTTCTTTTCGAATAAAAAATATCCAATTATAAATCTCGGTAGTAAGCAATTTGTTAGCGAATAACGCTATCGCGAGTTGCAAATTGGCGAATGCTCCCAATTGTGAATATCTGCAATTTTATGCGATTCTCATAATAATAAGAAATTGGATATGATTTTCGTGGCATTGAATATAAAAACGTTCTCTTAGGGGAAGTAAAACATCTAATATTGCTTCTTTGTGAAAGTTTCCCGAATATTCTGTTTCTTCGATTGCAAAGCAGTTGCAAGTACACAAAAAAAAATCGGTATTACAAATTGTTGTTATCTGCAAGTACACACGAATCTAAAGAGCATATCTCTTTCTTTAAAATGCAGTGTCTGATTCAGTCTATCATAACCCAAAATTCGAATACATTCCTCAAGTGAATAACATCTTACCAAGAACTCATTTAAATGCAGTTTATTACGAAATTAAGTAATCTCTTTGATGCCAAAGAGCGAATGTGGAGGTTTTGATATCTTTGTTCTCGTGCAATTCTAGGAATTATAAAATGGCGCTGTAGAGGTGAGATTTGATACTTTGAGAGTACACAAACTTAGAATAAGAGAGAGCTGTTTACAAATCGCTGAAGTGGAAACATTTTGTTGATAGAAACTGAAATTAGGAATTTGTGAAAATAAAAATAACCTCATTTAATATAACAAATTCTGTTCGGAGTGACTATAATTTGGTGTGAATTTTATAGAGATTATATATAATCAGAAAAAAAAGGAAGAATTTCAGATTTGAACTAGAAGAGATTGGTGAAAAGTTGATCATTTTATCTTCTCTAATATCTTGATAGTCTATTAGGTCAGTCTAATATTCAAACGTCATCCTTTCATGTATGGGATTTCTTAAGTAAACTCAATTAATTCGACAAAGATGATATCTTGTTGATCTTTATCAGAAAAAATACCTTTAAACTTCTTTTCGAATAAAGAATATCCAATTATAAATCTCGGTAGTAAGCAATTTGTTAGTAAATAGCGCTATCGCGAGTTGCAAAATGGCGAATGCTCCCAATTGTGAATATCTGCAATTTCATGCGATTTCTATAATAATAAAAAATTGGATATGATTTTCATGGCGTTGAATATAGGAACGTTCTCTTAGGGGAAGTAGAACTTCTAATATTGCTTCGTTTGTGAAAGTTTCCCGAATATTCTGTTTCTTCAATTACAAAGCAGTTGCAAATACACAAAAAAAAACAGTATTACAAATTGTTGTTATCTGCAAATAAACACGAATATAAACAGCATATCTCTTTCTTCAAAATGCAGTGTCTGATTCAGTCTATCATAACTCGAAATTCGAATAATATGTACATTCCTCAAGAGAATAACATCTTACCAAGAACTCATTAAAATGCAGTTTATTGCGAAATTAAGTAATCTCTTTGATGCCAATGAGCGAATGTGGAGGTTTTGATATCTTTGTTTTCATGCAATTCTTGGAATTATAAAATGGCGCTGTAGAGGTTAGATTTGATACTTTGAAAGTACACAAACTTGGAATAAGAGAGAACTGTTTACAAATCGCTGAAGTGGAAACATTTTGTTGATAGAAACTAAAATGTTCTTTGATAAACTTTTTTGTATTAAATAACATTAAGAATTTGTGAAAATCAAAATAACCTCATTTAATATAATAAATTCTGATCGGAGTGAGTATAATTTGGTGTGAATTTTATAGAGATTATATATAATCAGAAAAAAAGTTTCAGATTTGAACAAGAAGAGATTGGTGAAAAGTTGATCATTTTATCTTCTCTAACATCTTGATAGTCTATTAGGTCAGTCCAATATTCAAACGTCATCCTTTCATGTATGGGATTGCTTGGGTAAACTCAATTAATTCGACAAAGATGATATCTTGTTGATCTTTATCAGCAAAAATACCTTTAAACTTCTTTTCTAATAAAAAATATCCAATTATAAATCTCGGTAGTAAGCAATTTGTTAGTAAATAGCGCTATCGCGAGTTGCAAAATGGCGGATGCTCCAATTGTGAATATCTGCAATTTTATGCGATTCTTATAATAATAAAAATTGGATATGATTTTCATGGCGTTGAATATAAGGACGTTCTCTTAGGGGAAGTAAAACTTCTAATATTGCTTCATTTGTGAAAGTTTCCCGAATATTCTGTTTCTTCAATTGCAAAGCAGTTGCAAGTACACAAAAAAATCGGTATTACAAATTATTGTTATCTGAAAGTACACACGAATCTAAACAGCATATCTCTTTCTTGAAAATGCAGTGTCTGATTAAGTCTATCATAACCCGAAAATTGAATAAAATGTACATTCCTTAAGAGAATATCATCTTGCCAAGAACTCATTAAAATGCAGTTTATTACGAAATCAAGTAATCTCTGTGATGCCAGAGAGCGAATGTGGAGGTTTTGTTATCTTTGTTTTCATGCAATTCTTAGAATTATAAAATGGTGCTGGAGAGGTGAGATTTGATACTTTCAGAGTACACAAACTTAGAATAAGAGAGAGCTGTAAACAAATCGCTAAAGTGGAAACATTTTGTTGATAGAAACTAAAATGTTCTATGATGAACTTTTTTGAGAACGGAAGTTGATGAATTTGTGAATGCACATGTGCACCTACTCAGTAACCTCCAATAAAACAGTGAATATGATTTAATTGAGTTTGATTAATAAGGTCTTTACTTGGTGGAAACTCATTTTAGAATGATAAAAAGCGGTTTTCTAGTTGATTATTACAAAGTGTGAATATCAAAACACTTTTAATCTGTCTTCTTCAATTTTAATTTTAAAAAATTCGAATCAAAAACTATTAGAATTAAATTAATGTCCCATAAACACTGCTTACATTTAATAGACGTATAAAACCGAAACTTATTATACAATATCAAATGCAATAAGAAAACCAACAAATATATATTGTCAATTAAAAATAATAAATAATTATTTAAATGAGTGGTGTTTCGTTTAGAGCATGAACACCTGTACTCTTCATTTTTGTGGAAATTAAAATACTGTCGCTTGTATATTTTTTAATGTTTCAAATGTCATTGATTGAAAGAAGTTTCTGATATTGATTCTTACAAATGTTCGACCGTTCCAGAAAGCTCGAAATATCATAAAAGAAAATAAACGAATCTTCCTTTAACATACACCACATAGAAACATCCTGTCGCTTCGGGAACACAAACTCTCACCTCCAAAACAAGTTACAGTAATAACTTTCCACGAGCAATCGCAAACATTTCTGCGGAATTCTTCTTCAGACCCATCAAAATTCAAATTTCCTGCGGAACTCCATTTCCCGCAGATCGAAGCGGGGATAATCGGGTATCTCGCGATCCGCAAGTGGCGAATCCACACAGTTTGGGATCGCTGCTTGACGTTGACTCAGATAAGAAAGAAACTTTCGAACGGTGTCTACATGAGGCAGTCATATCGGGACCGGAGACGTCTGTGGCTTACAGATCCCTAGGAGGGAGATTTATAGACAAACTTTGGGCAGTTGGAAGGCCCGTTAATCTCAATTAAAAGGACGATGGAATATGAGTTTGACCGGTGCGCGGAGAGGTTCATGGGACCTCGAACTATATGGGGGAACGTGACTTGGAAAGGATGAAGTATGGGATGCATGAGACAGGTCATGGTCGTTAATTTTTTATGTTACTGTGTGCTCCTACATCAACTGCCTTGGTAACGGATTCTAATCAATTATAGAATGTTTTTCAGAGTTCGACTCATTGACACATTGACACTGGTATAATTGTATCGGGTATTTTTTTAGAGTAATAGAACTTTCGATAGGGTATAACTGTGATTTTACCGAACGAAGAAGCCATATTGTTTTGACATTTCTGTTCAGTAAGCATTGAAAGACTCACGCCGCAATATCATTTATAAATTGTTGAAATTTATTTTCGAAATCAGTGTTCTATTCGCCAAAACTATAGAGCTCTTCGTGAAATTTATGGTTATGTAAGTCATAGTGTTAATATGTTATCCAGATTTGTCCATTCGTCAACGTTCAGAACAAGTTGTGCATCCACCGCATGGAAAATTTTGCGTAAAGATCTTGAATATCAAAACAGATTTAATCTGTTAGCCTTCTACAAATTTAATTTCAAAAAATTTTTTTGGACAAACTTTAAGAATTAAATTAATGTCTTTATAAGCACTGCTCATACTCAATAGACGTATAAAATCAAAATTTAAAATTTATCATACAATATCAAATGGAATTAAGAAAAACCAACGAATATGAATTGTCAATTGAAATTAAAATATAAATAAGCAAACATTTTTTGTTTCGTTCCAGGCATGCGTACTGAACTCTTCAGACAAACGTACGAAGCCCTATTTGTTACGAAATGTATTGTTTTCTGATCCTATATTAATTGAAATTAACTCTTTCTCAAAAATATAAAACATAATTTCAAGAACTTCTCAAAAACTAATTTATTTGAAATATTCAATATAATTGAATAAATTACTTCAAAAAATCTCAAAACATGTAGCACATCCTCAAGAAATAATTAAAATTACGATAAGATCAGTTCAACTTTACATATAAAAAATAATAAAATCCATTGAACAATGTATAGACTTACCGAGTGCAAACTTCTAGGAATTGTATTTCAAATAAAAAAAAATTTGGCTTCAATCTTAATTCAAATGTGTTTTATTTCAATTCAAAGTTCTATCATTCTAAAAACAACCGATAGATAGAGAATCCGGATTTCTGAGCGAACAACTCACACAGAAAAGTTGAATGTATGGAATTTTTTTTGTCTTCCTCATAATTAAACGGTTGATTTTTTCCTTAATTCACTCTAAGATCTTATCTATTCAGGCAGTGTGGAGATTTTAGAATATAATGATCAGATAGGAAACATATTTCCCAATGCAGGTCGTGTTTGTTACTTACTGATTCATCATTTTTTCCCATAATTAGATTAGAAGGAGAGATCCTATTGATTGACTTCCAAGATATCTCGACCTGATACCTTCGGACTTTTTGTGAGGTTATTCGAAGATTATTCTGTGTAAGATAGGGTCGGTCATTTAAAATTTGCATTTATTTGCTGCCATGAATGCAACAAATGATATCTCTTCTGAAAATAATTGTTTAAATTTTCTCCCATGAAATCTTTGAAAATAAAACAAATTCTGATATTATAAAACAAAATCATAAGGATACCATTGCATTCGAAAGAGAAGATCACCAATTCAATGTATTGAAGGTCTAAATAATTCTCCTTCTTGAGCCAAACAATAGAAAAAACTATTATACAGAGATAATCTCATATCTCTGAGTAGATTTAGCTCAATGTTGCCACAAAGTTGAATAATTTTTAATCTTAATTCATCAAGATTTGATGAACATGAAACATAGAGTACATTGGATATAAATGTATCTATTTGCATGTTCATATATCATATATTTCTGAAGATGCACTCGGTAAGTCTATACATTGTTTAATTGATTTTATTATTTTTTATATGTAAAGTTGAACTGATCTCATCGTAATTTTAATTATTTCTTGAGGATGTGCTACATGTTTTGAGATTTTTTGAAGTAATTTATTTAAATATATTGAATATTTCAAATAAATTAGTTTTTGAGAAGTTCTTGAAATTATGTTTTATATTTTTGAGAAAGAGTTATTTTTCATTAATATAGGATCAGAAAACAATACATTTTGTGACAAACAGGGCTTCGTACGTTTGTCTGAAGAGTTCAGTACGCATGCCTGGAACGAAACAAAAAATGTTTGCTTATTTATATTTTAATTTCAATTGACAATTTATATTCGTTGGTTTTTCTTAATTCCATTTGATATTGTATGATGAATTTTGATTTTATACGTCTATTAAATATGAGCAGTGCTTATAAAGACATTAATTTAATTCTTAAAGTTTCTTAAAAAAAATTTTTTTGAAATTAAAATTGTAGAAGACAACAGATTAAATCTGTTTTGATATTCAAATTTTGTGATAATCCTTCTATCAAGTAAAAAACCGTTCCTTCTTATTTTATCAAGATTTGAAGTTCTGCCGAAATCATGTCCATAGATACATGCTTTCAAAAATCCCCATAGAAAAAATCATTTGGGAATAAATCTAGTGATCTGAGGGCCACAAAATTATACCATTTATAAATATTTATGGATCAGGAAACGTATTTTTGATAAATTGTGTGACTTCTCGTGAGTTATAATCTGGGCAACGAACCCCTCGAAACCAAATTTCCCCAAAATTGATAGAAAGCGGACGAACTGTCGAAATATTTTGAGTTTGTAAAAACTCAAAATATTTGACAGCATTTAGGTTTCCATAAAAAAGGCACCAATGACGAAATCTCCTAAATTGACTGTCCAAACATTGAGTTATTTCAGGGTACCGAGTTTTGATGGAAATACTCTGGTGCTGATACTCTCGGGACGAATATGGTTGAACGGATGGATTATATTTCTTTTTCAAATAAAATGACGAGTCATCAGTGAAAAGCACATTTTTCAAGAAAATAATATTTTCATTTTGTCTTTTCATCATCGTCATGGATCTATGTACTCAACATTAGACGTGGATCGGTGGATCCGAATGATGTCGCTGAACCGTTGCATAGCGATTAATTCCCCCCCACTCTGGGCAGTCCAGAATAGAAAAGCAGTCCAGTTGAATATTCGTCATCATTTGTAACACATAAAGAAGTTATTCTTGTGCTGAGCGACTGGAACAACTGCTGCACTTGTTGATGCATTATAAATCCTATATTTCGCAAATGATTTTCGTAACCTGTATGTCTATTAAAGATGAAACAGTGTTTTGTGGAGCATTCATTCAAACTAATTTTGATAAGATTTTGAGAAATTTTATGCAACTTAAATTTGTAGTACGTATAACAGAATTTCTCTGTTTGATATTCAAATGATCCTGTAATACATTGAATTTTAACGAACACTTTTCAATCAGAAACACAACAATTCAACCATTCAAAACATTCCAGATCAAATCAAAAAACTCTCCTGATCGCAATCGCGATTAGACGTGCACGAAGAATTTCAATATTCCCGTATATCACGAAACCTTCACAACACTTTTGTAATCTCCATTCACTCCGCCTTATTTCATTGAGCGAAACTCCTATCTCCTTATTGGATTTTTTCCTACTTCCCGCAGTTTCGGTGCAAACCTTTTGAATAGTTTTTCTTTCGCAGGTCCCACGTCCGCTTTCCCGGCAGGATCTAGAAGATATGTGTGTTGTTGGTGAGGTGTTTTCCGCGTGAGACGCAAGCGGACCACTTCTGTGTTTTTTGCTGTGATTAGTGCTAGTTTTTACCAGACCTTTTTCGCAATGTTGACCTGCTACTTGTTCTTGCTGATGGCCGTGGTTGCCAACGCCAGGGATTCTTACGATAAAATAGGTGAGTGGTAATTCTGATCTACACGAGATACGAGAAAGGATTGATCGAATTTCGATTTTTGCACGCGAAGAATTCACCGCAGTTTATATCGAAAACTTGATGAATTATGTAGCGCAAAATCTACAATAACAGGTGTGGAAGTATGAAACCGGAATTTACCTATAAATAGTGCTAGCTATTAGTTTAGAGAACTTATAACCGCTTCTGCAAGGCCATCATCTCCCTCTCACAACTGATGAAGATTTCCAACACACAATAATTCAAGTTCCTTCCACCGGTATATTTTTCTATGACCTCGGTTTTCTGCAACTTGCATCTGTTTTACAGTTCTAAATTCAATTACAACCAAATAGTTTTGTTAGTCGTCGGCCATAAGCAACAGAAATGCATGTTTGATAGCTTTTTGGTTTATCATCAGTGCAATATTGTAATGCCGATGAAAGCAATACAGCTAAACCTATATTCGCCCTGCATGGGATCATTAGTGTTATGCCAAATAACAGCGCCATCTTATGCATGCAAATGATCATACACAGCATACCACATCAAGCTAAGAATAGAACATCACAGCATTGCATTGATGATAAGCAAAAAAGCCTTGAAACATGGATATCCTCTGACGATCCAAAAAACCTCGGCTGTAACACAGATGCAAGTTGCACTGTCTCGATTTGAAAGACTTTCTATTTGTAAAGCTCGTACTCGTCATCCTATTTCGTAAATATCTGCTGATTCAATCAATTATTTTGGTTTTCTATTATCATTTGAAAGAAACTGCAGTAGAATAGCATAGAATGCTTGTCGAAACTTGTGGTGAGCATGCTCTTGGTGAAACAAAGTGTTTCAAAAATTTACAAGTGGTAAATTTGACGTGAAAAACGGAGAGCGTCGGAAATCATTCGAAAGAGTTGACAGATAAACTAAGATAAAGAATTCGCGGGCCAATTGAATGCAGGAAGACGTTTAAAAGCTGAAAAGATTGAGAAAATGGGAATCCAGGTTCGGAATGAACTGAATCAAAAGAAGCAAGAGTTGCGAGAGGTGGTGAAAAATGAATATATTTCGAGAATCCTCATCGTCATAATCATGGTTGAATCCAGGCGAACCGTTGACATCCATTGTAAGATCAAATCGCCTTCAAGAGAAAACGATACTCTATTTGGTGGGATATTCGCCTTGCACAGAAACACTAAGGTATTCATCTTACACTAGCGCCATCTAGTGCATGCAAATATACGTACACGACATATCCTAGCGAGCCAATTAGAGTAAAAGAATGTATTCCCGATTTTTTCACGTTGTTCAAATTTGAAATTATTATACAGATGTATGTTACACTGTCTTGATTTGTAGAACTTTCTTTTACAATAGCTCACACTCCCTAGTAATAATATGTGGTACAGATCAGCCGAATCAACTTTTGAAATAAAAAATCATTCCATTTTCTATTACTTTTTCATACTAATATACTTAAATTTAGTAAAAATACGAAACTCAGGTTACTGAACCCTTAATGATAGAAAAATGATAGAAAATGAACTAATTTCTAATTGGTTCCATTATCAAAGGGAACTGTCACAAAGTAAGGAACTACTACATCCAATATTTGATTTTATTGAATTCGTGGAATATTTGGTTACTGAAAAAGACTCCAGTATCAAATTTCATTTTTCTGAATATAATTTAGGTCTTTAAATTTCTTGCGGGACATTTGTGAGATCGATCGGAGCTTCTGGCTCGAAAAATTGTGGTCCGATGATTTCCCTCCCGTATTGATGTGACGTGAGCTGTCTTTCGTCCGGTCAAGCAGGGCAGAAACGTCAGCGAGGGGAATCTGAGGTTCCCTGTTTTATTACACGATAGCTCCCTGATGATTTTCCTCTGAAAATATATATTTTCATACCGATTGGTTGGTACTTTCTCGCAGTTGGAGCATGAATCAAACGTGGAGTTTTCTTTTAGGAAAACCCTAAAGATGGAATATATTCCAGTCATGTAAAGATAGATATAAACGTGTCAAAAAACCAGAAAACTTAAATAAAAAGAGTTTGCAGTTGAGTCTACGTGAAACATAGTAATTAAATAAAACAATATATCAGGTGTTTAGAGTATTAGAACTTTAAATTGAAATAAAACACATTTTAATTAAGATTGAAGCCAAATTTTTTTTTATTTGAAAGATAATTTTATGAAATTTATGTTTTAAAAATAATTTTCGATATATGTCCACTACGAGTAGCTCTGAGGAACCACATTCGACCAGACCAATTTTGGACCACTTTTTCGTGTAATTCAGGTATTATTTCATCAATAACACGAGTTATGTTGGCTTCAAAAAGGTCTAATGTTTCTGGTTTATCAACATAACTAATCACTTGACATAACTTCAAAGGAAATAATCCAGTGGAGTTATGTGGCATGATCTTGGAGGCCAATTTATTGTACCATTTCCCGAAATAATGTTATCCCCAAATCTTCCTTTGAATAAATCAATTGTTACGGTAGCAGCATGAGGTGTAGCACCATCTTGTTGGAACCAAAACACTTCTGGGTCGATACTATTCAAATTTTGAAACAAATAATCATTGATCATCGATCTGTAACGGGCACCATTCACCGTAACATTAGCTCCAGCATCGATTTTAAAGAAATATGGACCGATGATGCCTCCAGCGTGTAAAGCACACCATACAGTGCATTTTCAAGGATGCAATGGAAATTGCAGAAATTCTTGAGAATTGTTTTCACTCAGTAGACGATGATTCTGCTTGTTTACAAAGCCGTTCAACTAGAAATGAGCTTCATCCCTAAACACAATTTTACGATAAAAAAGTGAATCAACTTCAATATGTTCTAGGACGCATTCAGCAAACAAACCACCTTTATTATGGTCAAGTAGCTTTAGTTCTTGAACCAGTTGGATCTTGTATGGTTGTAGACCAAGATTTTTACGCAAAATTTTCCATGTGGTAGATGCACAGAGTCCAACTTATTGCGAACGTCGACGAAAAGACAAATCTGGATCATCATTAACACAGCAACATTTTCTTCTGTACATACAGTTCTTTGTCTTATTGTTGTTGTTGCATCGAGTAGAGAAAATGTTGTCCGAAATCTATTGAGATATTTCGACGAATAAGCTGCTCTGATGGACGATTATGTAAACCATAAATTATACGAAGTGCTCTATAAGTTTGGTGAATAGAACACTGATTTTGAAAATAAATTTCAACAATTTGTGAATGTTGTTGCGGAATGAGTCTTTCCATGATAATTTGTCAATGCTTACTGAACAGAAATGTCAAAACAACATGTCTTCTACCTTATGTCAAATCGCAGTCATCCCTATCGAAAGTTCTATCACTCTCGATAGATTATTATGATGTGGCACCCAAACAACGAGCTTCTCTTTGAATCCAGCTTTGCGGAAATGGTTTTAAACTATTTTATGGTGGATCTTTAGCTCCTGGCTGATTCTACGCCTATTAACGTGCCAGTAAGCTTCGATTATTTCTGTGGTTTTTCGACATTTTCAACGACGGGCTTGCATGTCCGGGGTGCACCATATTTAACAAAAAAAAAAAAACCTGAACGGAATCGACGAAACCAAAAGTGCACGTAATTAGCTGTTACAGTATCGAGACCATAAACACCATTCACAATTTCAGCCACCTGGCTTGCGTTTTCGTCTTTATCAGGGTAAAACTCTAAAATGTCCCAAAATTTCTTTATGTTAACAAATTGCAACACTCTGTACCTCACAATCGAATAGACTGGACAATAAACAGCAAATACTTCCTATTGTAAAATGTCATCTTGACAACGAGCATAAACCTGAAATTGTTTGATCGATACTTTAGGAGATATATATTTTCCATGTCCTCAAATGACACTTAAGGATGCCCAAGTATTACTTCTTATACTCTTTCCTCTCGGAAAGTCTTAAAATATTTAATTACCAAATGTATAATTACAGGGTTCACAGTTATCAAGGCATTGGTACTTATTATCCTCTAATTAAATTTGAAGGAACGACAGATCCATTATGGGATACGAAAAGTGGTAGGTAATGAAAATGAAAGCTCCTTCTGAAGGACCCCTATATTACGCCAAATTATTCAGATTTCAGTACGTCATTATGTGAGTTATTCATTAACCAAACTCGTAACTTACACACAATTACATGTTAGGTCCTCAATTTGAGAGAGGGTCAGCTACCCTTAATTCTCCTAGGCAAACCTTACGACCATAAAGGATGGTCGTTAGCTTCCATTCATGAGGGAAAATTGATGTAGTTAAGATATTTCACAATCGGCATATACTCTCACTATTATCATTTATTAACTTCACGATCTCCACGAAGTGACAAGAATGACAGGATGAAGATATTTTTAATGATGTAAATTTACGATCAGTTTATTGCAAATGGAGTTTCAATGACATCAAAATTGCCTAGAGATTATAGAGCTGCTTAGAAATTTTGCCATTATATCAAAATAACCTATGTATTTCGGAATCAACGTTTTATTGCATTCCTTAAGATATAACCAATATAAATAGAGTGCAACCTGCGCGTGAGATTAAATAGTGTAGGGGGAGAATTAGGCTTCAACAATTTCTCTTTTAAAATAGAAAGGCCTTTTACTTGATAGGAGAAATATAACAAAATTTGAATATTAAAACTAATTGAAATATGTTTATCTTCTACAATTTTAATTTCAAAAAAATTTTTTTATTGAAAAAACTTTTAGAATTAAATTAATGTCTAAAACAAGCACCGCTTACATTTAATAGACGTATATAATCAAAACTCAATATATAATGTCAAATGGAATAAACAAACCAACAGATATACGAAAGTCATTAAAATAAATAAATAAATATTTAAAGGAGACAAAATTTTGTTTCTGGTCTTACCTTTAAGAACACCAATTCCCTTTTAAAAACATGAACACACTTAAAGGACTTCTCAAAGAATATAATTTATTTGAAATATTTAAATATTCGAATAAGTTAATTCAGAAATCTCTGAAAACATGCATTATATTTTCAAAACACAAATATAATTCCAAGCAATTCCGTCTTCAGTCCTCAATAATATTCCAAATATCAAAATCAAAAAACTATCCTATATCCAAACCCTCAGCACGTGTAAAAGGACAAATGCTTGGAACCATAGATCAACTTTATAATTCAGGATTGATCTATGTCCTAATGAAATCAAAGAACAGTGTGAGTTATTTTTAAGGCTTATTTAAATTCATTGACATTCCATAATGAGATTTATTGAAGCCAAAATATAATTATATATTATATATAAAATAAAATAGAAAGGCCTTTTACTTGATAGAAGAAATATAACAAAATTTGAATATTAAAACAAATTGAAATATGTTTATCTTCTACAATTTTAATTTCAAAAAACTGTCGAAAATTGTAGAAGATAAACATATTTCAATTTGTTTTAATATTCAAATTTCTCGTTTATTTAAATGATTATTATTGGCGAAAAAACTGAGTGAACACCATTGAGAATCTGATCCAGACGCATATATAATATTGAGATCTAACAGAGAAACAGAAGAAGCTTTAGAAACTTACCCTCGATTATTTACCCTTGGCAGTTTCTCTAGAATTAATTTTTTTTGGTTGAAATATTATTCGTATTTTATTGAGAGTCAATCACAAACTCCATCTTATTCGAATAATATATAGTCCGTCTAGAAAGTATCTGAAAGAAACAAGTTAAATCATTTTTATTTCGTGGCGCTGCTCATTCAACTTCAATCTTCATTAGTCCCCATAAATTTTCAATGGTACTAAGATATGGTGAAGCAGCTGGCCATGAAATGGTAGTCACTTGGTGTTCTTGCATCCAAGCTTGAGTATAGACCGAAGTATGGTATCAGAATTGAACTGCTGATAACGCCATCTCTCTGGATATAGCTGAAAATAATTAATAGTGAGAATACTTTTCACTATTAATGGTATCATCAACTATACAGAGAGGCGTTGCACCACGCTGAGATATTGCTCCCCAAACCATTATTTTGGTGAGAAATTTGAACGGTAACAGGTTGTTTTGATAGAATCTTTAATTGATCTACACCAAGTTGGAAATAACTTTCATCAGATATAAGTGTATTATTAAAATTATTTTCTTGAAAACATTGGCAAAATTCTGTCCTTCGTTTCTTCTGTAAGGGTGTCATTATAAAGATATTTTTGGTTTCCTTGGTATGTAGCCTTGTTTCTTCCGTTTTCTGGACATGTTTTTATATTTTGTTGATTTCCGAATCTTTTAGTCAATTTGCGAAACCCCAGACGCGAATTGTGTCGTCCTAAGACTAATAAAGCGTATAAATTGTTTCCTTTGATCTTACTCTTCCTTAAACTGGTCTATACTTCACATCCATGCCATTTTTATCCTCTTTATTGTCTCATATACAGCACTTTTTCCCAGTTCAGTCAATTGTACTAATTTTTCAACTTTCCCTTTACAAATATTTTACCTGTTTTCTTTTTATAGTTGCGACATTATTTCATGAATTGTATACCTGTTGGCAATCCACAATATTTGACAAATAGTGTTGCCATGCAACTTTGGCCATAGCCAACTATCTGCACAACCTATTTTATACATAACTTTCGTCTAGAGAATGTTACATAAAAGTAGTATATTAAAATTATGAAAAATAATAAATTCCGGATTCTTTCTAGACGGAATATATTACTGTTTTACCATATAACTGATTTTGTAGTAGATATTTCTGTTTTCCATGATAATTCAATTTGATTGCAGGATTTAGTCGAAGTAATTTAGGTTGCCGTTGATGGTAACGGCCACATAAGGCTATTATCCGACGTCCTTTCCCCAAACGACACCGTTCTGACCTTTACCCAGGTCCAACTCGATCAAGTCAAGGACTGGGAGTGCACCCTCGTTGCCGCCTTTATTATACGCCCCACAAGGCCCCACAGTCCCCCATCGTATAATACGCGATAGGAACGACCGCAAGAGACTAGGCCTAGTACATCATCTCCATACAGGTGCGGGGATCCCGTGTGATTTATAGCGGTTGGAGGTGCCTTTTCCGTACGACCACCTCGTGGGGGCACTCCTTCGTTTTCCAATTTCCTCTGGATAATGGCCAAGTGGACGAGGAGAAAGTGGGAACCCCGGGACTTTTGTGTTTTCGATCAGAAAAAGGTGTGGAGTGTTCCAGCTATGAATTGCTAGAAATTGGATGATGAACGAGAAACACAATTAAAATTAGAAATTTGTTTTCTCTGAAGATTTTGTTTTGACTCTCCTCCATATTAATATCGGGTGTTTTTTTTAGAGTGATAGAACCTTCCATAGGGATAACTGTAATTTGATAGAAAGTAGAAGCCATGTTGTTTTGACATTTCTGTTCAGTAAGCATTGACAAATTATGATGGAACGACTCATGCTTCAACAACGTTTACAAATTGTTGGAATTTATTTTCAAATCAGTGTTCTATTCGCCAAACTTATAGAGCACTTCGTGAAATTTATGGTTTACATAATCGTCCATCAAAGCAGCTTATTCGTCAAACTATCGACAGATTTCGGACAACATTTTCTCTACTTGATCCAACAACAACAAGACAAATAACTGTACATACAGAAGAAAATATCGCTGCTGTAGGTCATATTGTTAATGACGTTCCAGATTTGTCTGTTCGTCGCCGTTCACAACAAGTTGGACTCTGTGCATACACCACATGGAAAATTTTGCGTAAAGATCTTGATCTGCATCCATACAAGATCCAAATAGTTCAAGAACTAAAGCCACTTGACCATGATAAGCGTCGTTTGTTTGCTTATTGGGCCCTAGAACAGCTTGAAGTTTATCCACTTTTTCATCTTGAGATTGTGTTTAGTGATTAAGCTCATTTCTGGTTGAACAGCTAAGTAAACAAGCACTGTATGGTGTGTTTTACACGCTGGAGGCATCATCGGTCCATAATTATTTTAAATCGATGCTGGAGCTAATGTAACAGTGAATGGTGCTCGTTACAGATGATTATTCGTTTCAAAATTTGAACAGTATTGACTCAGAAGTGTTTTGGTTCCAACAAGATGGTGCTACACCTCCTGCTGCTATAGTAACAATTGATTTATTGAAAGAAAGATTTGGCGACAACAATATTTCGAGAAATGGTCCAATTATTGGCCTTCAATATCATGCGACATAACTCCACTGAATTATTTTCTTTGGCGTTATGTCAAGTCATTGATTTATGGGTGATTCCGTTCTAACTGTGATATTCAATGTCCTGTATTGTTTGTTCTTATATGTCATTAATTAATAATCAATTTATGAAATTTTTGTGCTTTTGGAAAATTATGAATATATTTCAATATTATTTTCATATAATATAACTTGCCACTTAAACTTACAATATATCACTTAAATGTCAGTACCGTGTCATGTCCATTTCTAGAATTTATTTATAAATTGTTAGTTTTTTTTGTCGTAATAAATGAGTCGAACTAATTACCTCATAAATTATAATGTCTATGATCAAACTGAATAAAATTGACGCATTTTTTGTTTAATGTATTAAGTTAACATTGAATTCCGGTTCAATATTCAGTAAATTCTATAAATTAGGTTATAGTTACTATAAATTATAAAGTTACTGTTTAAATCGTTTTAGTTGTTGTTAATTGTCATTAATGTGTTAAATAATTATTTAAAAAAAACTCAAAAATGTTAAAACAGAATTTATAAATAAATTTAATCATTTGCTCAAACAATTTTACCGCATTTATTTTATGTCAGTACCATGGATAAATGAGTCAGTACTGTGGAACGTAAAATTTGAAATTTGTTTCTCGTTCTTGATGCTTCGAAGTTGTAGTAAAATCCTCTCAGATTTCTATTTTGACAGTAAAATAGATAAATAATATGCATAAAAAAATTGAAAAAGTTTAATTCCAAAATCTTAAAATTTTTGATCAAAAAAATCATAGTTAGAACAGAATCACAGTAATACTGATAAACCTGAAACAATAGACGCTTTGAAAGCCAACATAACTCGTGTTATTGATGAAATAAAACCTGAATTACACGAAAAAGTGGTCCAAAATTGGTCTGGTCGAATGCGGTTCCTCAAAACTACTCGGTAGTGGACATATACCGGCAATTATTTTTAAAACATTGTAGCGAACGACTTCTTCGCTCCCCGTTCAGAAACCTGCCTTGCCCTATTCTAGTTTGACCGGCGTACCGATAGAGGACCCCGACCAGTCATAAGAATCGTGACTAACCGTCCCCGCTAGGTTCAAATAGAGTGAGGCAATGCGTTTAAAAATCAGCGTTCCAAGGGGACGCATGATCACCGGCGTTACAGGCAGAGCTGCGCATCACGCCTTGTCTGATGAGTTTCAGATACGCATGCTCGGAAACGAAACGCCGTCTCCCTAACTAAGAGGTGGAAGCTCCCTCGCAAAATCCGCATTCACCCGAGAGCTTCATTGGTGACCCCGACGTGATTGGGAGGGTTTGCTTTAAGAGCGAACCAGCCCATTCATTAGGTGGCCCTTATTGCCCCCTAACCAGAATTCCGAGATGGCTCTTTCCTGCGTTCCACAGATCCCCGCTGGAGATGGCACTGCGACCAGCCCAGCGGCGGACTGTATCCTTGCCTGCATCCAAGTCCTATTCCGTCACCATATCGACGCTGACTGGAGGGGGAGTGTGTGGCGAACAACTTCTTCGCTCCCCGTCCAGAAACCTGCCTTGCTCTATCGTAGTTTGACCGGCGTACCGATAGAGGACCCGACCAGTCATAAGAATCGTGACTAACCGACCCCGCTAGGTTCAAATAGAGCAAGGCAATGCGTTTGAAAATCAGCGTTCCAAGCGGACGCATGGTCACCGGCGTAACAGGCAGAGCCTGCGCATCAAGCCTGTCTGACGAGTTTCAGATGCGCATGCTCGGAAACGAAACGCCGTCTTCCTAACTAATAGGTGGATTCCCTCGCAATATCCACTTTTACTCGAGAGCTTCAAGATAAATCTTATAAAACTATCTTTCAAATAAAAAAAAAGTTGGCTCCAATCTTAATTTAAATGTGTTCTATTTCAATTTACAGTTCTTTCACTCTAAAAAAACACCCGATAGATTTTATACCAATTTCATACTAATATAACAACCTCGAATGAAATTTGTCTTCACTGCTATTCTAATTATCCTACTCAAGAATTATACAGAAGAACAGTTCACATTGAAGTAGATGACAGAAACAAACACGTGTTATACGTCATCAACTTTAAAAATAAGACTGACATACAACTGTATTGAATGATCGCACAAACTGAACATCTATTTAATTATGAATGGCAGGATAACAAAGAATATCTTGCATTCCGGATCGTGCCGGAAATAATCGAGCTCATTGTTAAATACTAACTCTAATGGCTTCAGTAAGTTATTAAATTGAATGAGACAGTGGATTTATACACATGACATTTTTTGGATCGTTTCTCAATTAAATTTCATCGTCCTAGCGGAAAATTGTCATCACTTGAAACTATCCTTACGATGAAGGTTAAATCGTCTAATATATCCTGTCCCGATATAAATGCACTACAGTACCAACAAAAAGTAATTTCCTGATTCAAATTGGATATAGATGATATAAAATATCACAATGAAATTCCGTTAAATTGCCAGACTTTTCTCATGAGAATGACCATTCTGTTGTTTGTCTACATATACAAAAGGTACAAAGCACTGCAATAATTCGATCCAATCCAGAACACTCTGAAGCAACACTAAGCAATTTGCTAATTTAAATTCGATAAAGATACAGTGAACAACTGCTCAAACGGCAAAAAATAAAGGGGTTTTTATATCGAGCGACTGGCGATGAGAATTGAGTCCATTACTTTTATCTAAAACGATGAATGGCCCGCTAGATCTCCCGATTTGAACCCTTTGGACTTTTGTATTTGGGGTTATTTGAAAAGTTGAGTGTGTGCAACGTCAGTGAATAACATCGAAGAATTGAAACATCGGATTGAACTATCCTGTCAAACGATCCGAACACAACCAGGTCTTTTCCAAAGGGTAAGTAATTCCTTCATGTGACGATGTTTTTCCTTCATTGAAATGGACGGTAGTCATATGGAACATCTTCTGTGAAACACCAGAAGTCGTAAATAAATTGAAAATTGGAAATCCAAGTTTAGAAAACTTCTGGTAAATGAATACTAAAAAATTTAAATGGAGTAAAGTTAACTACAAATGAATAATTTTGTAAAATAAGAAGGAACGGTTTTTGACTTGATAGAAGGATTATTACAAAATTTGAATATCAAAACAGATTTAATCTGTTATCTTCTACAATTTTAATTTCAAAAAATTTTTTGAAGAAACTTTAAGAATTAAATTAATGTCTGTATAAGCACTGCTCATATTTAATAGACGTATAAAATCAAAATTCATCATACAATATCAAATGGAATTAAGAAAAACCAACGAATATAAATTGTCAATTGAAATTAGAATATAAATAAGCAAACATTTTTTGTTTCGTTCCAGGCATGCGTACTGAACTCTTCAGACAAACGTACGAAGCCCTGTTTGTTACGAAATGTATTGTTTTCTGATCCCATATTAATGGAAATTAACTCTTTCTCAAAAATATAAAACAAAATTTCAAGAACTTCTCAAAAACAAATTTATTTGAAATATTCAATATATTTGAATAAATTACTTCAAAAATCTCAAAACATGTAGCACATCCTCAAGAAATAATTAAAATTACGATAAGATCAGTTCAACTTTACATAGAAAAAATAATAAAATCAATTAAACAATGTATCGACTTACCGAGTGCAATCTTCAGAAATATATGATCTAAAAAAACATGCAAAGAGGAACATTTATATCCAAGGTACTCTATGTTCTATGTTCACAAAAAATCCTACAAAACTTATAAGGCACTTGGTCTTAGTTAAAACCATTCAAAACTGTTTTTTTAAGATCATATATTTCTGAAGATTGCACTAGGTAAGTCTATACATTGTTTAATTGATTTTATTATTTTTAATATGTAAAGTTGAACTGATCTTATCGTAATTTTAATTATTTCTTGAGGATGTGCTACATCCGAGATTGTTTGAAGTAATTCATTTAAATATATTGAATATTTCAAACAAATTAGTTTTTGAGAAGTTCCTGAAATTATGTTTTATATTTTTGAGAAAGAGTTATTTTTCATTAATATAGGATCAGAAAACAATACATTTTGTAACAAACAGGGCTTCGTACGTTTGTCTGAAGAGTTCAGTACGCATGCCTGGAACGAAACAAAAAATGTTTGCTTATTTATATTTTAATTTCAATTGACAATTTATATTCATTGGTTTTTCTTAATTCCATTTGATATTGTATGATGAATTTTGATTTTATACGTCTATTAAATATGAGCAGTGCTTATAAAGACATTAATTTAATTCTTAAAGTTTCTTCGAAAAAATTTTTTTTAATTAAAATTGTAGAAGACAACAGATTAAATCTGTTTTGGTATTCAAATTTTACAATAAGAATTCATGAAAATCAGAATAATCTTATGTAAAATGGATTTTCATGTACTGAAGACTGATTCAACTAAAAATGTTTTCTTGGAAAAAATAACTGAGGTAGTCGGCTGAACAATCTGCTCGAATTCAACTTTTCCCAGTCAGAAAATACTTCTAGATGAGCGTCAGTAAGTGCACAATGCCAGACTCCTAAAGTGGCGGCCTTTCCAACCTACCCGAAGCAACAAACCGGCGAAAGGACCTGAAACGGAAGCAGAGTGAAAACACTCCGTCCGCCCACCCCTCAGAATTCGTCATCAGCATTTCACAGCCGCGGACCCGCCAAGGGCGGATTTTTCCCCCGGGCAACATTCGTAGTTAATGCGAAAACCCATGCAAAACAGCCGGATTTGAATTTCAAAAGAATCACACTTTCGGGTGTTCCCGCGTATTAATTCGCCCAATTTAACTCGAAAGATGTCGTCGGGGAAGTTCAAGCCTCCCGCGACCGTTCCGAAGATGTTTGCGCGCACCCCCTTTCGCGTCGATGGTTTTTTCTGGATATCGACGACGAAAAGGTGATTCTGAGAAGTTTTCGAGGGTTGGAATTGGCTTTTTTCCGCATCGCTGTTTGGACCCATCTGTTACCGTAGGAGGTGGATATCGAGTATAGGAAGTTTTACTTGGTTACCATTTTTCCCTGCTTATTATATACAAGATTTATATGGTAAATCAAAATGGTAATCGTTTCAGTGAATAAAAAGAGAATGGAAAATTTCGAAAAGCACTGACGTCAAGTTTGGAATATTTGAGCGCTCCTTCAATTGTCCATGTCCCTGCTAACAAAATATTTATTGTTGTATTTGATGAATTCTATTTCGAACATAATTATTTCCCATTTCATGGTGTTATTTATAGTTCCAATGAAAGGCTTATCATGGGATATACACTTGGCTCTATTCTAGCAGAAATGTTCATGGATGAGTTAGAATCACAAATTCATTCAAACCCAATGGACAAATACTTTCTATATTGTTTCAGATTTGTAAATGACATTCTATGTTGCTCTAAAGTCACCAAGAGACAACTGAACACCTCAAATTCCATGAATAATCTACACCCGTCCATCAAATTCACCTATGAAGAAGAAAAGAACCGGAGTATCAATTTACTAGACTTAAAAATCACAAGTTTAAATAATTCACATGAATTGAGCATATATCCCCAGTCTACACGCACACATATCACCATACATAAAACTTCTAATCATCCCTTCAATCATAAAATGTCATCCTAGAATAGCTTCATCCATAGATCATCAAAAGTACCGATGAACCCCCAGAATTTTTTCGAAGAACTCGAAAAAAGCAGACAAAAAGCATTCAACAATGGCGTCAATCCAACCCTTATAGATAAAATGACGAACAAAAAACAGAAAGATTGCATCAACTCACGTTCATCCTACCACAAAAGACCCCATTCCAAAAAAAAATCAGACAAATTTAATATTAAATATAAATAGAATATTCGAAAACACTGCCAATTATTTTAAGAAAAATTTCAATTACACAGCATATTTCAGAACCATTAATAATATAGACAAATACATTATAAATAATAAAGATTGTTCCGTCTCATTAGAGACGATCCTGTCGTTCGGCATTAGTTTGTCATCGATACTCAGGTTTTTTACGTTAATATTTCGATCTAGCGGTTCTGAAAATTGCCGTTCGAACTGTTTACACTTCAGATTTTTTTTCTAATGATTATATATGATAACATTAATAGACCTTGACAGAAGGTATATAAAATTATTTCAATATTTTAACATTAGCCATCTACATATTTAATTCCAAAAAATTATATTAAATAATTATAACTTCATTAATTAAATTAAAATAATGTTATATAAGTACCACTTATATCAAACGACAAATAAAATAAACATTCATTATAAGACATCCAAATGATTGACAAAATCCAATAAATAAAAATTGTTAACCAAAATTCTATAAATTGAATATTTTGATTAGACAAAATTTTGTTTCTGCTATCAATCTTATGAAAACAAATATCTTTCAAAAATGTTCAACATAATCTTAAGACTTTCATCATAAAACTATCTTACTCAGAATATTCAATGTTATTGGATATCTAACTAAGTTACTTTCTATAAAATCTGAAGATATGTAAAAACATTATTGAAAAACAAGTTTTAAGAGGGACTTTGCTTCGTCAGTATTCAAATATTTAAGTTATAATTATTGAATATAATTTTTTGAAATTAAATATGTACAAGGCTAATATTAAAATATTTAAATGATTATATATGGCCTTAGAAAACATGGAAAGTCATTTATAGATTTTGATATAGTTATGCCTGTTAATTTTACATGACACATCATTCACAATTGCAAAACAGATCGCCAAAAATACAATCCAATTGAACCCTTCGAAATTAATCATCGAGATTAATTAATTTGCATTTGCCTCTTATTTCAGAAAACTGAAATGAATAGGCAAAATAGTGCGGTAAACTAACAGTAGTATTTAGTTACAAAGAGAATAAAGCAGGAGTCTATAAGTTAATTTGTTAGAATTACCCAATGATTTAGGTAGATCAGACCAGTAGTTCGTTCAAGAAAACAATCCACGAACATCAAACGAGCTACATTTCAAATTGTAAACATTTAATAGAATTTGAACATAATTTCAATAACGAATATGAAATTAACCATATCGAGAGTAAAGAGTCTAGATTGACATTCTCAGAATCACTTGAAGTAAACCCATAAAATTCCCAGAAGATTCGCCTTAACGAGCAAGCGGATACCAATATGAAAGCTCTATTGAATATCTTCATGTAGTTCGGAGAAACCATGAAAAAACCTGCGGTGATTGCCCTAAAGTTTATATAGGACAGACTGGAAGAATTTTCCATCATAGAATTTGTGAACATTTGAAGAGTTTCCTCAATAATAAAAGTATTTCTACATATTCCAACCATTTGTTAGAAACAGGACATACTTTCAACCATAACTTTGAAATTCTACATATAGAAAGCAAAAGATATGCCATAAATCTATTAGAATCCCTAGATATAAATAAACATAATAAAATTGGAATATTACTTAACGAACAAATAGATTTAAATAACTCACCTCTGTTAAATATATTCAGATAAGCTGGAATTTGCAGAGTCCCTTTTTTTGGTTTTAGTGCTCAATGAAAATATATTGTTCTTACTTAATATGAATAGCAACGGATTTCGGAAACAAGCTAAGTTATTCAAAATGTGATCTTGCCTGATGATGCTACTGTGATAGCAAAACAATTGTTGTCAACATAACAATAAAATTTTGTGAAAATCAGAATAACTTTATTTAAATATTATGATATTTAGACCCTAAAACTTTCTCAAACTTTCAAGGCTTTTGCCTATTCAGTTCGAACGTTAGGATATTTACGGACGGATCGCCGTTGAAATGCGGCCATTCTGAAATATTAACGTACAGATCCATCTATGGTACACTTTATCAATTACCAGTTATAAGTACCCCTAGTCTTTATAGTTCCGTACTTGAACTCCAGGAACGCTGGCGTGTGGCATGTTTTTCTTATCGACGATATCGACGTTCATTTTGAAAATCTTAGTTGAATATGACTGATAACTTGATGGAATTGAACAAGTAAAATTTGGATTTCCGGATTCTCTCTCGGAGAATGTAGTATCAATTAATTATTCGGATGATTGTTTATACCTAGAGTAGTTAATGATGCCTTAGATTTTGATTTCTGTAGTTATATTGGGCCGATATTTTTCAGATTAAACTATATTTTCAATCTGTAAACGAATTAACTTTTTCATCACGATAAATATTTTCATATATGTTATTTTAATTATCCAGATATGGAGAGGGTTTTAATATTATTAGAGTGAGTTCATTCAATTTGTATATATAGTTAAGTTGCAACTCCATAGTTTCAAAAGGAAGTTCAAACTGTAAGATGATCCAGGAAAGCTTATTTTCCCATGCGTCAGATTAAATCTGACAATCAGCATAATCAGGACAAGCCTGCTGAGCTATTTAAGGGCAACAAGAACATCAAACCCGAGTACAACTTTCTACATGTTACAGCCGTCTTAACGGCCACATCCAAGAAGGGCAACCATTCCAGATTCGTACAAAACCATACGCCTCCAGGGCAATCATCCTCTTCATTATTTAAAACGTCGGCCGAGGAGTCCCCAGAAGAAAACAAATCCCGTCTCCTAGTCCGTTCCGAGTAATAAGGCAAGGGAAATATTTACGCGAAGAGAGCCTGCTCCGGAATACCGGATAAGGTTCGTTAGGACCGAACAAATGAAAACTGCCTGGCGAGATAAGAGAGCAGCTGATGCGGTGGGAGAGCACGAAACGGGGTAAAGAGGACGCCGTTCTGGGATATACGATCCGGAATGCTCTGCAACATTGTACGAATGAATCGCCAGCTGTGGATTCAGTATATTTTAACATGATAGTACGTGGAGAATTCGACATTCGGTATTATGGCTAGATAAATACCCACATGTATCTTTGATCACAAATCACAAATACTTCTCCTTACTGTACAAATATTAACTAGAGTACCGGCAGATACGTTATCCAAATATCCAGGGAGTGTATGATCTAAACTAAGCCATTCCTATGTTGGACGAATATATTGCGTGGCAACGTTGGATTCATTGCACTGATGAGATACTAACAAGTATCGAAATATGCACGTCTGCTACTAATTTCTCGATGATATTTGGAGAATAAATGAGTTCTTGCGGTTTTTGTCGAAAATTGAAGCTTTATTTTGAAAAAATTTGTTATACATTTGAAGTTGAAACCATTGTCCATTGCTAACCACTCCTTTTGTCCACCTTTCTGATAATTGAAGAATCGCAGCGGGAAAAGAGGCTGGCTCTTTGACCTCTATCCATGCATAAATACATCTATTAACTTCATCGTAATCGGTGAAGAGCTGGTCAGCCAGGTCATGTGGTCGTGCAGTGTTATGCTCCAAAATAATTTCTTTCGATTGTAACAGCTCATAATACACCACACCCTTCAAACACTCAGCATGATCTACTCGTCAGCTTGATAGTTGATGATGATACATCCAATTCGAATAGATTCCAATTGTGATCTGTTTTAATGAGTTGTACTCTTTCCTTTCAAACAATTTTCTATCATTATAGCTCATACTCCCTAGTTATTTAGATAATCGTTAGATATATTGATAAAGAGAATAATTTCAATTTCCTTACCTGCAATCACGTCAATGATGAAAAGTTAAAAATCAGGAGCCATGCTTTCTGCTTCTTTCCATGCAAAAATTTAGGAGCTCTTCTGGCGAAGGCTCCAATGATAAGTAAAAACCAGCACTGTTTGTTTTTCCACTTCATGCAACGATTTTCAAATATATATATATTTACGAGACAAAGATACAGTATAAATCTATATCTAACTAAATACAGTATATTGGCGTCTTCTTGTCACCCTTCTCCACACATCACATCTAGAGCGTCATCAGCTTCTATATCATGGACCTCTATTGCTTCCCTTATCGTATCGTTCCAGGCTTTCCTTGGTCTATCCCGTTTTCTTCTACCGACAGCAGTCCACTGGAGAACCTGTTTTGGCAAACCTATCTTTCTCCATTTGAAGCATATATCCAATTCATTTTAAACTTCTATTTTCTATTCGTTGTAGTACTGTCTCCTCTGACTTTATAATGTGTTCTATTCGTCTGTTTGTTCTTATTTTCATTCTTGGAGGGAAGTAATCCATCTCCACTGTCAGAATTTTTCTCTTAGAGTCTGCAGTAAGTGTCCACAACTCTGAGCCATTCGGAGTACGGATTCAACCAGTGTTTGGCTTAGTATTTCATTGATTTTGAAGGATATGTTTCGATCTCACCAAAGACCATTCAGACATCCAATTAACCTTTTACTGCTAAGAATTCTGGTTCTTATTTCCTCCTTGCCAATGCCATCCTTGTTAATCGTGACTTCCAGATTTGTCAACTTGTTGGATGTGCACATCATCGTTGATGAGTACTTCGAAGCGAACGTCGCAGTTAAAAACCAGGTACTCCGTTCTCTTCTAGCTAACTTGTAGCCCCCATTTCTTATATTCACCACAAAACCTTTTCATCATGAACCCCAGATCGTAGTAGTGTTGTGCAATCACAACTAATCAGCGAATTAAAGTGAGAAGAGTGTTCCATTCCCAATAGGTACTTCCATTCCTTCTTCCAATCTTTCAGTACCATTTCTACTTAGGCATTAAAAAGCAGAGGAGAGAAGCTGAATCCGTATCTTAAACCCTTTGTGGTCTGTATTGGGTTCGAGAGTCTATGTCCGATTTTCACATAAGATTGATTTTCTCTGTAGAGTTCTTTGATGAGATACCAAAATTAAATATGGAAATGACTGCGCTTGAATAAAATGAATAAAGCATCAGTCATAGCCGAGCTGATGAAACCACCGATAAATGTTCAAACAATACCCCCAGACTCCTAATGGATCACGAACTGACTAAATTTCTAGTTTCATAACACTCACTTCCTAATAGCCATCCTCTAAATCCTACCTCCCGCAAATTACTCCAAGATTAAGCCGATGAGCGATTCTAGATCGGTTTCGCCATCCTCTTCTATGGAAAGGCCGTCGTCCGATCGACAGCCCCGGAAGATATTCAAATTTAATTCCGGTCCCTTCCGTCGCATTTGAAACCCTTGAAAACATTAGGGGGTGGCGCACATCGTACACAAGAGGGCCTAGGAAATCTGAGATTTCGGACTTATGCATAAAAAGTTCCAGTGAAATATTTTCATCGATGTAAAAAACTACAGTTTGTTTCTGGTAACTATTTTTGTATGAGGAAGGTGTAAAAATTTTAAGAGGAAGACCAGAATTGAAGTCAAACTTTATCTGTAATTTTAAGAGGGCTCAAGTGTACGTCCAATTTCTTACGAATCATCTTTTCTGTACTTTGAACTATCGAAATATATGTAGGAATTGCATGAAATCCTTCAACAGAAAGGGAAGTTCAATAATGGGATAGATGGAAATAAATTCGGAAGTTCCATAAACGTTCGAATATCGTTTGGTTTCACATCTTTCGGTCAGATGTTGAATGTCTGATTCCAACTCATTTTGTTTTCTGGATTGACAGTTGAAAGATGCTTTTCATAGGGAAGTGTAAAGAATTGCTTGGTATGTAGAGATACCTTTTTGAATTCTTCGAAAGTAATTGATTAAACGTTAACCAACACTATGCAAATTCTTGGTTAAGCATACTTCAAATGGAGGTGAAAGAGTATATTAGACTTCAACTTATTCACAGCCTAAAATACATATAATACAAGTTCAGAGAGTTGAATTATTTCACCCAAATTGAGGGAGTTGTTTCTTGACCAGATGTGGAACGTAATCCAGCTCGTAGGGAACATGTAGAGAATTGTCAGCAGAAGTACATATAATACAAGTGTACAATTTTGAGTTGTTGACCCAGATTGAGGTGGATACACTATCTTGACCCTGAAACAGTTCTTCCTTGAGTTTCTTCTATTGTTGTTCACGAAACAGACTTTAATTTTATTGGTTTCACTTTTGAGTTCACTTTTCACAACTTAATATCTATTTACAAATGAATAATGTAGATAATACATTCACTTCCAGGACTTTAGGGCGTTATGGGTAACTGAGAGAGAGAGAGAGAGAGAAAGAGTTCCTTGAAAGTTTAAAGTGAAAAATGCGAAAAAAAAATAATTCGAGCGTAGAGATAAAAATGTTTCACAAGTTACGAGAGCTTACTTCAAGGGAATGTGCGTGGGATCAGAACTTGTTTTCAACTGAACTTTCTTATCGCGTGACCTGCCTAGCGCAGGGGATGTGTTCGACTCTTACCTTTTTGCTAACTGGCGAATGAGAGAGTGGGTTTGGGTCCGAAAAGGTGGCTCAGGTAATTCCGATACGACAATAGTCTTGAAACGGCTAAAACGGTTCTAATGGGTTTCTAGGGATAATCTAAGGGAGAAGTATCTTCGTTTCTTAATTGGTGTTTAGGCCCGCTTAGGTTTCTAGGAATTAATCTAAGAGAGTAATATCTTCGTTTCTTAATTGATGTTTAGGCGCATTTAGGTTTCTAGGAATTAAATGATTCATATTTGAAAGGCCTGAATTGTTGAACTCTGGGGTCGTAATTGTTACGGGCCTGTAGAGTGAATTAAAAATTCTTTGTTCAAGGTAAATTTTAACTGAAAGTGTTATTTATTGGTGCCAAGTGATATTGAACCATCAATATTTAAGGATTTCCCACGATTTCAAACATTCTAGAGTAGATTCCTATTGAATTATGAATTACGATAGGTGTATTGGTTGTCCAAAAAGAATTAAGAGAAGGTGTTATCCACCCTAAGTGAGAATCCACAAGATAGTAGCAATAGATTGCATATTATCACGACAATTTTTGAAATTATAGATCCTTGAAACTATAGATGATAAACAAAAATTCTTTCTTTAATTAAAAAGCAATACCATTAAAATATTGGAGTTATAATACTTAAATAATTACTGGTCGTTTTCCTTTGAGTAAAATTGACCTTGTGGCAAAAATTGTTGATATAAATAAAAAATATTTCCGTGAACCAATTATTTTTTTCCATGATGATACATATCCAGTATTCTTCCCCATACGCCAAAACGTGAACTGGGTTCCTAAGGGTTAATTTTTTTACTCCCAATCTCAGAGGTAAATTATTTGAAAATAATGGATTCCTTTGTTTGAATTGTGAAACATTTTTTTCCGTTTTCATTCCCAAAAACCAATTAGTCTTGTCAACTGTTGGAAAATATCTATCTTCACGACCCATATGAGGAATTTTCAAATTTCTGCGTTTGACGTTAATATCCTTCACTCGCATTAATTTATACCCCGAGGCAGTATGTACATGGAACACGGAAAATCTTTGTGCAAATTTGCGGACGGAGTGATATGGAAAATTACGTTTTCCGACTTAATGAATTTTGCAGACCGAGCAAAAAATCCAGATAAACAGAAGGAAAATCACCTAACGAGATCGTATCATCTCATCCGTCTGTTAAACGAAGCGTTACCAATTTTAAATACAGGATGGTCCAACAAAAACTTAACATCTCGATTTTCCGATTCAAAAATGAAAATGTGGAAAATCGCTCAGACCCGTCAATTTCGGATTCGAGAAGGAACCACTTTTCCGTTTTTTTCATCCCCGTAACTTCAACCCCTAACGAGGGTGAGCACAACCCCTTTTGGTTTTGAATAGGGCTGATGTCCATCGATAATTAAATAACAGCGAAAATAGGCAATGTGGAATTTATATCGAGAATATTATTCGTATCCGACAAATTTCAAAGATATTTAGTAGTTATGTTGTTAATTTTTTGTCCAAAATTATTAATTTCTTGTCCAACACAGTAGCCAGACCACGTTTTTGATTAACCTTAGACTATCGTGAATTTTTAAGAACGTTACAAGTGTGTCAAAGCAATTAATAAATTTGCAGTAGAATTGAAATGGTTTATTCCGTAGAATGAAGGGTGGAAATAATAAAATTATTTCTTAGAAATAACGACTCTACGCGAACAACAGCAGCTTTATTTAACGAACGACATGCTGGAAAAAATGTATCCGCTGCTTACGTTCTGCAACTGGTTGCCAAATTTGACGCTACTGGTTCAGTTGGAAACAAAAAGAGGGTACTTGTAACAGACGAAGCGAGAAACGTGGCTGTCTTAGATCATGTAGCAATGCATTCGACCTTGAGTACTAGGAAATTGTCCGATGTATCTGGTGTTTCACGCACAATCATGAGAATCGTGAAACAACATAAATTCAATCCTTATAAGACACGATTGGTTCAGGAACTGAATGAGGATGATTCCGATCACCGACTCCAGTTCTGTGAAGTGGTCAGTCAAATGAAAATCCAGGGTAACTTCGTGAGGTGCATTCTCAGCGTCCCCAAAAATTGAATGTTCGGGCGTGTATTTATGGAAATCGAATAATCGGCCCTTTTTATAACCGGTAATCTCACACGAACAAACTCCACAACTCTTGTCGAGTTTGTTCGAGTATAGAATTGTTATTCAGATGTATGTTACACTGTCTCGATTTCAAGAACTTTCTATTACCATAGCTCATACTCCTTATTGCTGATTTTTGTTACAAATCAACCGGATTAAATTTTTTTAATGAGTCATAAAATATTGAACTGTATTCAACCATGATATTTTAATATTAGCCTTCTACCTATTTAATTTCAAAAAATTTTATTCAATAATTATAACTTCAGGAATTAAAATAAAATACTGTCAAATAAATACCACATATATCAAACAACTTTTAAAATAAACATTCATTATAAGACATCCAAATGATATGACAAAATCCAATAAATAAAAATTGTTAACCAAAATCCTATAAACTAAATATTTTGAATAGATAAAATTTTGTTTCTGCTGATCAATCTTATGAAAACAAATATCTTTCAGAAATGTTAAACATAATCTTAAGAATTTCATCATAAATCTATCTTACTTAGAATATTCAATATTATTGGATATCTAAGCTACTTTCTCTAAAATCTCAAGATATGTAAAAACATTACTGAAAAACAAGTTTTAAGAGAGACTTCAAATATGTAGAAGACTAATATTAAAATATTTAAATAATTTTATATACCTTCTATCCAGCATTGACCTCTATTTGTGTTACTTTATTCATAATATATAATTATTTGGTTCCCTCAACATTCTTTATACAGATAGTCCTTAACAGAGGCCGTTAAATTGACTTTCAATCTTTTAGATCAAGGTTAAACCACAAAATTATTCATTTGTAGTTAACCTTACTCCATTTAAATTTTTCAGTATTAATTTACCAGAAGTTTTCTAAACTGTTGAAGGATGAGTACATTTTGTTGTTGATTGATGTTATATTTTACTGAATATGAATTATTTGAATACTGACGGAGCAAAGTCTCTCTTAAAACTTGTTTTTCAGTAATGTTTTTACATATCTTGAGATTTTATAGAAAGTAACTTGGTTAGATATCCAATAATATTGAATATTCTGAGTAAGATAGTTTTATGATGAAATTCTTAAGATTATGTTTAACATTTTTGACAGATATTTGTTTTCATAAGATTGATCAGCAGAAACAAAATTTTGTCTATTCAAAATATTTAATATATAGAATTTTGGTTAACAATTTTTATTTATTGGATTTTGTTATATCATTTGGATGTCTGATTTTATATACCTTCTATCAAGTATTAACCTCTTTTTATGTTATAATGAACTGTAGGTTATTTTGAACTAATTATTGTTTTTCTATTTGAATCTCTCAAGAGGTAAGTCGTATAATTTAATGTGAAGGTTTTACAGTTCTCATATTTGGAGGCTCATCAACACCGAGGCAATATGTACAGGCAGAACTCAATTTAAACTGGAATTCTTCATTCGTGTATATGAGTCGAATGTCGTTGTAGAAGTTTCCAACTAAAATTTCAAAACATAGAGACATTTCAGCACGAAATCACACTTTGATACAAGCCATTTTACTTGAACGAATAATATCCATTGATAAAATGTAATTTTATGTACCTAATTTATTACTCAATTCTGCTGTCACCTAGTTGCATAATGGCGAATGCGCCCATAAATCCCAAGTTTTCATAAGGAGGAAAAACTACCACAAGGAATTAATCCGACGTTGAATTAAAGCGGAGAAAAATTTCGAAGCGAAATAAACTTCGAGAATAAACTCGACAATCCGACATAATGCGACCACATCATAAAAGTAAATTACCACGGCTCTGACGTTATCACAACAACAATCGCTAATGCCGGCCCGTTTTCACCCCCGCTTCACCCTCTAATGTCACTCCGGGAATGTTGAGGACTCGATCACAATAAATTCGTCGCGCGTTCGTTCTCGATGGAATTTTTCGATGTAGTCTGTCCCGACTCGGCCGAATTTGCATACAGGATTCGTCCAATTAAGTGTGACCATTTTTGTTTTGGTAACACTAATGACACAAAAGACAGTTTGAACTTTTTGAATGAGGACTAAAGCAGATGAGCGGTTTTGGCCGAAAACGTTTCATTTACTAACATAATCTCCTATTTAAATTAAAAAAAGTAAAAATTACTATGTTTTACTACCAATTAAAATATATATTACATATTTTCTTGTGACTCGAGTTTCGGAAAATGAACTATCCCATCATCAGACAACTGAAGACTTAACAGTGGTACAGAGGTATTTAAACAAAAGTGATAAATATTTTGAATATTTCAATAGATTCTAGATGATACCTAATAGTTGTACAGAGGTTTACAAGCTGAACGTGATAAAAAACCGGGTTAAAAAAGAAGGGCCTTCTAACAGATATCGGAATGTCGCCAATCGACAAAGAAGGTTGTTAAACAGATGGTACCCATTTAAATATCTCAATTAATTTTTGGGGTTACATAGCTCCGTGCAGTCATTCATTATTTTTAGGTTATTTTGTTGTTAATCTCAAATATTTGGATTTACATATCTCCATACAGTCATTTTATGTTCGTTGAACCACGTATTGAAGTAACGTCCTGTTTGTCCTATATATTTATTACTGCACGTAGAACAAGATAAGTCATAAACTCCTGATTTGTGTATGTTTGGAGTAGGGTCCTTTACGTTAAATAATACCGATGATAATATTTGTATTTACATAGCTCCATACAGTCATTCATCATTTTTAAAATTATTTTTATTTTGAACGAATTTGAAAATTTCAATAATCAAGTTTCTTTTCTTTTGAATCTACATGTACAATTTTCTTAAGATTTTCTTTTGTCGAAAGGAATTTTCTAAAGAATGAGTGGCAAAAGTTGAATTTTTGTTTACTTTTCATTGAATATTAATTTTATGTTCGTTGTAAATGGTTTTAAACAGATGTTACTTTTCAAATATCTCAAATATTTTCGATATACATAGCTACAGAAAAAAAGACGCCTCAAACGTTTGCCTAGATCAAAATTATTTTATGTTCAACGGCACGTTTTATCTAGACGAAGAAAGTCTAACAATGGGGAAACAATTAAGCCCCTTGTTATCAGAAATATTCATGGATCACGTAGAAACCAATATCCAAAAACTCCCATATCTTAAAAACTTAGTTTATTCGTACCGCTATGTAGATGACATAATTTGTTTATTTAATGGCACAAATAGACAACTTGGTTCATTTTTGGAATCTATCAATAAATTATATCCAACAATTGAATTCACACAGAAAGATGAAGTAAATAATAACATCAATTTCTTAGATTTAAAAATCACCAAAATTGATGATAGACATGACTTTTCCATATACAGAAAACCTACACATACAGATGGTACGATTCATTATACTTCAAACCATCCATTTTCACAAAAATTGTCAGCTTATAATAGTATGCATTATAGATTGGTTGACATACCCATGACGAAGGAAAATTTTGAAAAAGATTATAAAACCATTAAACAAATAGCTTTCAATAATGATTTTAATACGTTAATTGTAGACAATTTACTTGGTACAATAAATTACAAGAAAGCAATATCACTTGTATATCCAAAATTTCAAAATTCAAACGAAACCAAATTTATTTCATTAACTTACATAGGCCAAAAATCTGAAAAGATTGCTAGATATTTAAAGAATAAAGAAAAATATAACATCTCTTTTAAAATAATTAATTCTTTAGGCAGCTTTATAAAAAATAATAAAGACGTAATTCCTAAAAAAAAAAAAATCAGGAGTTTACAAGTTAACATGTAGTGATTGCCCATGTGTATGTGTGGGACAGACAGGCCGTTCATTCCAAACAAGTATACGAGAACATGAAAAATGTTACATTAATAATAAACCGAATTTAACTTATGCCAACCATTTGTTAGAGACTGGCCATAATTTTAATATGAACTATGAAATATTACATGTGAAAACAAAAGTCAGAAACTAAATGTGTTAGAAACTTTAGAGATCAATAGATATAATAAAAGACACATTTTATTGAATGATCAAATAGATTCAAACAGATCCTTCCTACACAATATTTTTCATTAATTGTATACCATCTCTTTCCATCCCTCTATTTTTTGTACCAGAGCTGTGTATTTAAGGTCATGTTTTGCATTGTATACCTCAGTTTAAATACTCACCTGATGAAGTCATGGTATGACGAAACAATTGTCGTGTAAATCAAGAAAATAGTGGAAGTTAACATTTGTTTTTCTTACATTGATCATCGATCCTTAACGAGCACCATTCAGTGTAACATTAGCTCCAGCATCGTGTTTAAAGAAATGTGGACCGATAATGCCTCCAGCGTGTAAGAACACCATACAGTGCATTTTTAGAATGCAATAGAACCTGCAGAACTTCTTGAGGATTGTTTTCACTCCATATACTGCAATTTTGCTCGTTTACATAGCCGTTCAACCAGAAATCGGCTTCATCACTAAACACAATTTTACGATAAAAAAGTGGATCAACTTCAAGCTGTTCTAGGTCCTAATCAGCAAACAAACTACGCTCATTATGGTTTAGTGGCTTTAGTTCTTGAAACTGTTGGATCTTGTATGAGTGTAGATCAAGATCTTCACCTAAATTTTCCATGTGGTCCAACTTGTTGTAAACGTCGACGAATAGACAAATCTTGATCATATGACTTTCAGCAGCGATATTTTCTGCTAGTCGTACAATTCTTTGCCTTGTCGTTGGTGTTGCATCGAGTAGAGAAAATATTGTCCGAAATCTATCGATAGTTCGACTAATAAGCTGATCTGATGGACGTCTACGTAAACCATGAATTTCACGAAGTGCTCTATAAGTTTGGCGAATAGAACACTGATTTTGAAAATAAATTTCAACTATTTGTAAACGTTGTTGCGGAGTTTTTCCATGATAATTTGTCTATGCTTACTGAACAGAAATGTTAAAACAACATGGTTTCTACCTTCTGTCAAATCACAGATATCCTTATCGAAAATTTCATCACTTCTAAAAAACACCCGATATGTAGAATAGGGGTTAATGGGTTGATAAACTGTACCATAGTTGGATATGTACATCAATTTATTTGTTGAGTGTTCGATTGATCCCATTGAAAAATTTGTCACTCTGAAAAATATCCTGTATGCGACAATTCAAACTAACACACAGAATCTTATTCGCTGTATAAATCCCGACGAAATCTCTAGAACAACAGCAACCTAGATCCAAATTGCAGAAAGCACCCTCACATCTGGGTCTCCGTTACTTGAAACAATTTCAATGAGTGTCCGCTGAAGTTTAGAAGCAATTTGAAGGTTCATTTAGTCTGGGTCTCTATTTGCATAGGTAAAACGTAACGGTGAGATCTTTGGGACAAGTTTTAATTAACCCGGAAAAATTGGCTGTCTGGGGTGTCCTATCTTTCTGAACGGACGTACTGTAATTGCCTGAACGCATTTCGCAGTACATAATTAAATCCTGCCGAGCAGTGTTCATTTGGGAGGATTTTTGGTGTTGAAATCGATTTTTCGTGAACCGGTTTGCTGTTATATATATATATATATATATATATATATATATATATATATATATATATATATATATACACAACATTATATACGGAATAATTCGTTGGGAATTACACATTTTATATAATAATTATTTATGAGTGAAAATGTTTTTCATTTCAAAGAAAATATCTACTGTATTTTAATCGTGAAATTCCAGGAAGGTTAAAATTACTAGGTGGTTTTGATTGTAGAGGTGTTTTGTCTACATTCATGGATCTGATTTTATTTCATATTGTTACTTTTTGTTTTCTATGAATAAGCTTTCACAGTAGGTTATAAGTATCGGGTGTTGTTTTTAGAACGATAGAACTTTCGATAGGGATAACTTTGATTTGACACAAAGTAGAAGCCATGTTCTTTTGGCATTTTTGTTCAGTAAGCATTGAAAAATAATCATGGAAAGGCTCAAGCCGCAACAACATTTACAAATTGTTAAAATTTATTTTCAAAATCAGTATTATATTCGCCAAACTTATAGAGCACTTCGTGAAATTTACGGTTTACATAATCGTCCATCAGAGCAGCTTATTCGTTGAACTATCGATAGACTTCGGACAAAATTTTCTCTACTCGATGCAACAACAACAACAACAAGACAAACAACTGTACGTACAGAAGAGAATATCTCTGCTGTAAGTCATAGTGTTGATGATGATCCAGATTTGTCTATTCGTTGACGTTCACAACAAGTTGGACTCTGTGCATCCACCACATAGAAAATTTTGCGTAAAGATCTTGGTCTACATCCACGAAAGATCCAACTGGTTCAAGAACTAAAGCCACTTGACCACAATAAGCGTCGTTTGTTTGCTGATTGGGCCCTAGAACAGTTTGAAGTTTGTGAAGATTGTGTTCAGTGATGAATCTCATTTCTGGTTGAATGGCTATATAAACCAGCAAAATTGCCGTATATGGAGTGGAAACAATACTCAATAAGTTCTGCAGGTTCCATTGCATTCTGAAAAATGCACCGTATGGTGTGCTTTACACGCTGTAGGCATCATCGGTTCATATTTCCTTTAAAACGATGCTGGAGCTAATGAAACAGTTAATGGAGCTCGTTACAGAACGATGATAAATGATTATTTGTTTCAAAATTTGAATGGTATCGACCCAGAAGTGTTTTGGTTCCAACAAGATGGTGCTATACCTCATGCTGCTACCGTAACAATTGATTTATTGAAAGAAAGAATTAATTGGCCTCCAAGATCATGCGACATAACTCCACTGGATAATTTTCTTTGGGATTATGTCAAGTCATTGGTTTATGCTGATAAACTAAAAACAATAGACGCTTTGGAAGCCAACATAACTTGTATTATTGATGAAATATGGCCTGAATTACTCGGTGAAGTGGTCCAAAATTTGTCTGGTCGAATGCGGTTCCTCGGAGCTAATCGTGGTTGTTAAATGCCAGAAATTATTTTTAAAACATAAATGTCATAAAATTATTTCTCGAATAAAAAAAATGGCTTCAATCTTAATTTAAATATGTTTTGTTTCAATTTATAGTTCTATCACTCTAAAAAAACACCCGATACATGTTTGTAATATGCTTGGTTTTTCAATGGATAATTTGTTGAAAAGCTTCAAGACTGAGAAAGAAGTAAGAATGCTGGATTTTGTCCATCGGCTTGAGTTCTTGGGTTAATTGAATTTTGTACCCGTGCAACGAAAAATTTCTTAAGCATGAACGGGTGAATTTCTTTATGTCAGAGTTTTTTAGACTTTCGGCCACATTCCTTCTTTCGATAAAAATTTTTTCAGCTGAGTATGCTACACGAGAACATATTGACTTTTTGAATTTATTCCTAACAATTTATTTAATGTATCAGAAATAGTTTAAGAATTTATTTTGATGTCTGTAGGTTTCTTCAAGTTTCAGGATTCTCCTGAATGATACGATCAATCTTGTAACACCAAATATGTCGGTCATTATGAACAATATTCAGGACTTGCACGTAAGACGTATAAGTGTTGCAGATTTATGTGCAGCAGAGTGTGTAATGGAAAACGGCGTTACTTTAATCATGGCAGTCATATATGTCTCACCAAATAACAAATTAATAAATATTCAGGAGTTTATTCATCGAGCACTGCTAGAGTATTCTAAAGATGTATCTCAAAAGCTTAGCAGATACAACAGGAATTAAGATAAACGTCCACTCATTTTGGCCGGTGCTTTCAACATCAACTTCAGTAATGAAAAATCAAAACCATTGCTACAGTTTCTAGAGGAAGAATTTGATTTAGGAATTAACAATAATCCAGCAGAATCAACAACAAAATATAATACTACCATCGATGCAGTTTTTTCAAGACATTTTAAATAAAATAGAATCCCAAACATATCTGTCCTACTTCAGTTACCACAAGCCAATTATTACTAAAATTGAGCCTATTAATTGAGTTTATATTCCATTATATTTCTTAATAATAAAAAAAATATTATAACTTAAAAAAAATAAAATTTTATTACAAATATTCACTAATTAATCGAAAGGAACTTCGTTCCATCCGGGTGTCCCTTGACACCTCTCAATTTTCTGGTAGTTTTCTCGTTGCTAAAGTCTGTTTCTATATTCGAAATTAAAAAGAATTTAAAGAGAACAAGATTTTTCACAGTGTCAAGTAGCTCATCATGAATTAATAGTTCAAAGTTAAATCATTTTTCATTGCATTGATCTTATTCGGAGTTATCCTCTAGAATCCACATCGCAGACAATCCCTGTACCAACATCGCTAAAAGTTAATGAATCACACGTGACTTTAATAGTCGTACGTGATCCACGTTTTCGAATCGGGCGCCCAGAACCCACCCCAAAGGGAGCACCGGAGGTCGCCGCCCGCCGCGATTGTTCCGGGCGGAAAAACGCCCGAATGCCCGGCATAAATAACGCCGCATTCGTCCTGCAGGACCCGAATAAAAATATACGTCCGACCTGCTCTCCTCTTTGAAACACACGCGACTTATATGACGTCATAAATCTTCGAGGCGACCGACGCGCGTGCCTTTGTTTTCGGTTTTTAATTAAATTTTCGGACGTGCGTGAGGTTGGCAGAGGTAAAAAACCGAGCGAGGATTACTCGGGGTTTTCAGCGTCCGCTCCGTTTGAAGGTGATGCTTCAGCTGCGTTAACGGAATAATATTTGTCCTTTAATCTCTAGATGGAATCTCCAGGTGGTTTTATTCGCTTTCCACCGAGTTTTGATCGCAATATTCACGTCCTGACCTCTCTGGAGTAGTCATTTGAGGAGTTGATTACTGTTCCGAGGTAAAAATATCTTGTTCAATCATGTTTCCATCAATCATTTTCACTGAAAGTCTTTGATAACTTCAACTGCATTCAACTACACAAGCCTCAGGAGCTTGTTGAAAGCAAGCTCGTGAATTTCTATTTCGCACATCTTATAGTTTTCTCACGAAAACATTCAATACTGTCATGAGGTGAAGGACCGAATAGCTCAAATTGCGTAGAATTCCGGTCGCAGAACTGTAATCCACTAACGCACCCTCATTCCGAAAAGGACCCGAAACGCCATCACGAGTTCCGGACCAGAATCCGAAAATAATCTCCTTCCCATCGTCGCCTGCCCTGATGTATGGACGATCGGATCGGGCGCGCGTCCGTTGCGGAATTCCTCCCACGTCCGCCCCCGAATAAGACCCGATTAAATTCGTTCCCGATGACGTTTTATCCGAACGACGCACTGTGCGTCCCGGCGTTCTTTGCCGGCGACAAATTCGCATTCCTCCGGCCCGGATTATACTTGCAAATGCGACCGACGTATTGGTAAGTCGTTGGAGGGTTGAATTCCACGCGAGCCCGGAGCGTCGGCCTTGGACAATAACGCTAGAAAAAAATTATGACAAGAACGAAATGGAATAACGATCGGACATTTACACTCTTTTTCGAACGTTGCGCCATAAGATATTAGGAGTTAAAATAAGTTCGTGCCGTTTTGATAACAGATGTCGCTACTACTTTATTATTTCACGGTTTCATCTGGCAAAACTTCCATTTTGAAGGCTTTTTTTTCAGTATCAGTTATTTCGGTGTTTCTGTGTTCTCTAAAAATGTCCAATTTTGTACCGATTAATGTGTTTTTGCGGGGAGTTTTCCCGCAATTTTAATTCGATAGGGATAACTGTGACTTGACTAGTCGCCAAACTTATTCGTTGAACTATCGATAGAGTTCGGACAACATTTTCTCTACTCGATGCATCAACAACAAAAAGACAAAGAACTGTACGTACATAAGAAAATATCGCTGCTGTAAGTCATAGTGTAAATGATGATCCAGATTTGTCTATTCGTCGACGTTCACAATAAGTTGGACTCTGTGCATCCACCGCATGGAAAATTTTGCATAAATATCTTGGTCTACACCAATACAAGATGCAACTGATTCAAGAACTCAAGCCACTTGACCATAATAAGGGTCGTTTGTTTGCTGTTTGTGCCCTAGAACAGCTTGAAGTTGATCCACTTTTTTATCGTAAAATTGTGATTAGTGATGAAGCTCATTTCTGGTTGAACAGCTATGTAAACAAGCAAAATTTCCGTATATGGAGTGAAAACAATCCTCAAGAAGTTCTGCACGTTTCATTGCATCGTGAGAAATGCACTGTATTGTGGGCTTTACACGCTGGAGGCATATCGGTCCATATTTCTTTAAAAATTATGCTGGAGCTAATGTTGAAGGTATTCGTTACAATTCGATGATAAATGATTATTTGTTCCAAAATTTGAATAATACGAACCAAGAAATGTTTTGGTTCCAACAATATTGTGCTACACCCCATGCTGCTACCGTACCAATTGATTTATTGAAAGAAAGATTTGGCGATAACATTATTTCGTGAAATGGTCCAATTAATTGGCCTCCAAGATCATGCGACATAATTCCACTGGATTATATTCTTTGGGGTTATGTCAAGTCATTGGTTTATGCTGATAAACCAGAAACAAAAGAAGCTTTGGAAGTTTGGAACTTACATTTAACTGTGATACTTTCATACGATGGTATGGTATGATGAAGTTGTTTTTGTTTCTAGTATCATAGTTGTGATTAAAGTTGTTTTTCAATAGTACGTCCCTATTATCATGGATGTACATAACACAGGTAAGTTTAAGAATGGACGTCAAGGTAAAAATTTTTTCTCTTGGGGAATAGCTGTCTACAATATCTCCTACTTATGCCACATAGTATTGTCAGTATATGCTTCTGTTTTATGAGTACTTTCTTAATTTCAGATAGATCCCCCCAGAAAAAAATGCCGAAATTAGGCACATTATGAAAGTACCTGAAGTAAGTAATCTTGGCTGGTTCAACTCCCGCTATTTGCTTTATTTTCTTAACTGTATAGCTAGCTCTTGACAACTTAGGAATCATTTCATCAATGTGGATATAAAACTTGAGACTTGATTGCAAAAAGACACCAAGTAGCCTTATGTGATTGTCCGAAGGCATCTTTCGTTCAAACAGTAGCTCTGTGTTTTATCACTGTTCATCATCATTCACGCTGAACCATACCTGGGCTTCCTTTAGTGTCTTCTTGTCTTTCTCTTCTAATTCTTGGTTGTCCATCCCTTCATTCAGAAAAAAAGTATCATCAGCGAAGAGGACGCTTTTATCTGATTTCACATTAACTGGCAAGTCATTTATATATATCACAAACTAAAGGGAACCCAACACAGAACCCTGCGGTACACCATGACTCACAGTCTCCCAAGAATAAGACCTGTCTTTCAAGCTTGTTTTATGCGCCCTGTTTGTCACATAACTCTTCATCAGGTCAAGAGCCCCACTGATTCCATATTATTCACATGCCTGTGGAGGTCAGGCTCTAGGTGAACGTCAGAAGTAGTTTTCCCGATTTTCTTTCGCGTTGAAACCGCAAAAAAGATGGGAAAAGTAGTTTCTATCAAATTTTGACTGTATAACCAAATTTTCAAAACAAAGCTTCAATTTTCGAAACAAACCGCACCAACTTCTTGTACTCCTAATAACAACAATCGTTTCACCAACGCAGGGGCTTCTTCATGTTTTCTAATAGAAGTTTAATATTTTTACTTTAAGTATAAGTCTGATGAGGTGCACTTTGAACTGAAAACAGCTTATCTTGCTTTCCGAGTTTTGTGATTAACTCAATTTTAAAATCGTTCCGCTTCCCTTTCGAAACCCTTCACATTTTCCCGCTTTCCCGACGTATAATGTAATCATTTCGCAGCCTCCCCGTAAAACCATCCAAATGAATTAAATAAAAGGAAACGACCTGCACCGCGACATTTTCCGAGCCCAAATCCGACCCCGAAAACAAAAGTTACAACCCCCGGACCCGCAGACTCGCGAGATCCCTCCGGGGGTTGACAAGCAGCAACGTTTTCCCGAAACTCCGTGAATTATCGCCCCCCGCTCCGGGTAGAGTCGGCAAGCCACAATAAGCCGGGAAATAATGGCCCGCTGCCCGAGAATACACAAAGTTCAATAATAAAACTCCAAGGAAACTCTTCGAATACAGGAATAATACGTTTTAATGTACTTCCTCCAGACGGCGGCGGACAGAATTAAACTTACGTTCCGGGAGGCTCATAAATATGAATGGCCCTCCACTATACACACTATTAAATGATTCATGAATAATTCGGGGCCGGAAAAGTTTTTACCGCGTTCGCGCCCCGCCGAGGGAATGCTTTCGCACTTAAGAAGTTAATTTTGGGGATAAATGTTAAGTTGGAAATTAGTCACGGTGCCGATCCGGACGGGTTCATTGTTTTCGCATCTTGACGTTCATAATTCGGCCCGAGTTGCGTTAATGCCTTCTAATGATGGATGTTCGAAGAGGATGAGACCGGAGATTTTAAAGGGTGATCCTGAGATAAGTACTGCTGTTTTAATTGGAAGTCCTAATATTCTGGCACTTTTAGAGCCTCCTCGAATCGGCATTCAGTGTCTGTTCTCTCAGAAGTTATGATACGTTCCTCAACTTTCTACCCAACGAACTATAAATATCTTAAATCCATTAACAATACACTCCATTTTGTTACCTTCTTAAGGGATGGGCCATTTAAAATTTGCATTTTTGATCGGATATAAACAAAAAACTAATGAATATTTCTTCGAAATTATGAGTTTATTAGAATAATATAATATTATAATAATAATAATAAACTTTATTTGACATAAATCAGTACAATCATTTAAATATTTTAATATTATCCTTCTACATATTTAATCACAAAAATTATATTCAATAATTATAACTTCAAGAATTAAATTAAAACAATGTCATTTAAGTACCACTTATATCAAACGACATATAAAATAAACATTCATTTTATTTTTTTCATTCATTCATTTATTTTATATGTCGTTGGATATAAGTGGTACTTATATGACATTATTTTAATTTAATTCTTGAAGTTATAATTATTATATGTAATTTTTTGAAATTAATTATGTAGAAGGCTAATATTAAAATATTTAAATAATTTTCTATACCTTCTATCAGGTATTAACCTCTATTTATGTTATTTTATTACTAATATATAATTATTTGGTTTCACTAACATTCTTTATACAGATAGTCCTTGTGCTATAACAGAGGCCGTTAAATTGTCTTTCAATTTTTTAGATCAAGGGAAAACCACAGATTTATTTATTTGTAGTTAACCTCCATTAAAACTCCATTTAATTTTTCAGTAATCATTTACCAGACGTTTTCTAAATTGTTGAAGGGTGAGTAAATATTTTTTGTTGATTGATGTTGTATTTTATTGAATATGAATTATTTGAATACTGACGAAGCAAAGTCTCTCTTAAAACTTATTTTTCAGTAATGATTTTACATATCTTGAGATTTTATAGAAAGTAACTTAGTTAGATATCCAATAATATTGAATATTCTAAGTAAGATAGTTTCATGATGAAATTCTTGAGATTAAGTTGAACATTTTTTGAAGATATTTGTTTTTATAAGATTGATCAGCAGAAACAAAATTTTGTCTATTCAAAATATTTAATTTATAGGGTTTTGGTTAACAATTTTTATTTATTGGATTTTGTTATATTATTTGGATGTCTTATTATAAATGTTTATTTTATATGTCGTTTGATGTAAGTGGTAGTTATATGATATTATTTTAATTTAATTCTTGAAGTTTTAATTATTAAATATAGTTTTTTGAAATTAAATATGTAGAAGGCTAATATTAAAATATTCAAATGATTTTATTCACCTTCTATCAAGTATTAACCCCTATTTATGTTAAATCAGTATATGAATGGTTGAACTTGACTTTTACAAGGAGTTCTCTTCGGCCAAGCCAAGTGGAATAGATCGGAAGAGATGGTTATCGGAAGTATCGGGTGTTTTTTTTTTAAGTGATAGAACTTTCGATAGGCGTAACTGTGATTTGACAGAAGGAAGAAGCCATGTTGGTTTGACATTTCTGTTCGATAAGCATTGACAAATAATCATGGAAAGACTCACGCCGCAAAAACGTTTACAAATTGTTGAAATTTATTTTCAAAATCAGTGTTCTATTCGCCAAGCTTATAAGGCACTTCGTGAAGTCATAGCCCATAAAAGCAGCTTAACATTATCATCCTCAGAGTAGCTTATTCGTCGCACTATCGATAGATTTCGGACATTTTCTCTACTCGGTGCAAAAACAACAACATGACAAAGAACTATCCGTACAGAAGAAAATATCGCTGCTGTAAGTCAAAGTGTTAATGATGATCCAGATTTGTTTATTCGTCGACGTTCACAACAAGTTGGACTCTATGCATCCACCACATGTAAAATTGTGCGCAAAAACCGTGGTCTACACCCATACAAGATCCAAATGGTTAAAGAACTTAAGTCAATTGACCATAATAAGCGTCGTTTGTGTGCTAAATGGGCCCTAGAACAGCTTGAAGTCGATCCACTTTTTTATCGTGAAAGTGTGTTAAGTGATTAAGCTCATTTCTGGTTGAACGCTAAGCAAGCAAAATTGCCGTATATGGAGTGAAAACTATCCTCAAGAAGTTCTGCAGGCTCCATTTAATCCTGAAAAATGTACTGTATGGTGTGCTTTACACGCTGGAGGCATCATCGGCCCATATTTCTTTAAAACCATGCTGGAGCTAATGTTAGAGTGAATGGTACTCGTTACAGATCGATAATCAATGAGTATTTGTTTCAAAATTTGAATGGTATCGACCCAGAAGTGTTTTGGTTCCAACAAGATGGTGCTACACCTCAGGCTGCTATCGTAACATTATTTCGAGAAATGGTTCAATTAAGTGGCCTCCAAGATCATGCGACATAACTCCACTGGATTATTTTCTTTGGGGTTATGTCAAGTCATTGGTTTATGCTGATAAACCAGAAACAATAGACGCTTCTGAAGCCAACATAACTCGTGTTATTGATGAAATAAGGCCTGAATTACTCGGAAGTGGTCCAAATTTGGTCTGATCGAATGGGGTTCCTCAGAGCTAGTCGTGGTGGACATATGCTAGATATTATTTTTAAAACAAAAATGTCCTGAAATTATATTTTAAATAAAAAAAGAAATTTGGCTCTAGTCTTAATTCAAATGTGTATTATTTCAATTTAAAGTTCTATCACTTAAAAAAAACACCCAATAGCAATGTCTGAGCTGTACGACAGGTGTGGTAGGACTTTTCATTTGAGCGTTTCTAAGTACGTTTTAACGGAGGACGCACATGTGTCATGCAGCAAAATATAGTCCATCTAGAAAGTATCCAGAAAAAACAATCAGGCCTTATTCCATAAATAACACGAGTTATATTGGCTTCCAAAGCGTCTGTTGTTTCTAGTTTATCAGCATAAACCAATGACTTGACATAACCTCAAAGAAAATAATCCAGTGGAGTTATGTCGCATGTTCTTGGAGGCCAATTAATCGGACCATTTGTCGAAATACTGTTATCGCCAAATCTTTCTTTCAATAAATCAATTGTTACAATAGCACCATCTTGTTGGAACCAAAACACTTCTGGGTCGAAACCATTCAAATTTTGAAACAAATAATCATTGATCACCTATCTGTAACGAGCACCATTCACTGTAACATTAGCTTCAGCATCGTTTTTAAAGAAATATAGACCGATGCGTGTAAAGCACGCCATACAGTGCATTTTCCAGGATGCAATGGAGCCTGCAGAATATCTTGAGGATTGTTTTCACTCCATATACGATAATTTCGCTTGTTCAACTAGAAATGAGCCTCATCACTAAACACAATTTTACGATGAAAAAGTGGATCATCTTCAAGCTGTTCTATGGCCCAATCAGCAAACAAACGATCCTCATTATGGTCAAGTAGCTTTAGTTTTTGAACCAGTTGGATCTGGTATGGGTGTAAACCAAGATCTTCATGCAAAATTTTCCACGTGGTGGATGCACAGAGTTCAACTTGTGAACGTTAACGAATAGGCAAATTTTAAGGACCATTTTTTAAACGTTGTTGCGGCGTGATTCTTTTCATGATAATTTTTCAATGCTTACTGAACAGAAATGTCAAAACAACATGGCTTCTATCTTCTGTCAAATCACAGTTATCCCTATCGAAAGTTCTATCACTCTAAAAATATACCCGATACACATCTATAACAATCCTAAACTCAAACAAGCTCGATAAAGTTTTGTTGATCGCTGGGACATAAACAACAGACATACGCACGTTTCCAACTTGTTGGTTTTCTTCAGTGTCCTGTAATGTTCAAGGATTACATGTACTTATATTCGCTCTGTACAGCGATGAAAAAAACCAAATCGGGCTTGTTTGATTCTAGAATTATTATACTGATGTATGGTACACTCTCTGTTATCATAGCTCCTTACCTGTTATCATTACCTCCTTACTAATGATATTTGGTACAGATCAGCCGAATTAATTTATTTGAATATAAATATGATGATTTATGAGTATCACTGCATAATAAGATCTGACTTGAGCATTAACAAAGTTTTCTGCGTTTATAACGTCAGAAAAGAACGAAAAGACAGTTCTTTGCTTGAATTGACTTGTTAGGATATATTGTGTATGTATATTCGCGTGCACTGGATGGCGCTAGGGTATGATAAATACTTTGGTGTTTCTGTGCATTGCAAATATAGGTGTGTGGCAAAGTTGTATTTGTTGTATATAAGAGGGCGCTGACGAGATCAAACAAATTAAAAAAGCGACATGACTTTCCGGTCAACGTAATGAAATTCGCCGTTTAGATCAAAACAACTTTTACAGCAGTTGGTTATCCTGATTTGTTGTAACTCTCCGTGCAAAAATCTCCGCTAATAATGAACCAATTCAAGTCGCAAGCAGTGAACTAATCCGGCGACAAGCCCTAAAAAGCTGCCTTCGCGATGAAATACGAGGTGTCGAAAAACCGCGAACAAGCCCGCAATTTCAGCCCAACCCTCGCCGATATATTCCCGGAAAAACTTAATTCGGGAACTATTCCCTGGCACAAATGAGGCAGTCGCGAAACCAGGTCACGATCCCTAAATCACTCGCTTCTTCTTCCGCTTCATACCGACTGTAGCTCTTCCGTCTATCCGCGAAGAAAAAACGCGCTTTCGGACTATTATGAAGGCGTGATTTATGGCGGATACGAGCGGGCGGCTTATTTATTTCTGGGCGTTTGTCGCCCGGCTTTAATTTCCTGCGGAAAACGGATAAATCGTCGAAGCGGAACGGTTGTCATTTTCCGTGATTAAAAACAAGAAATAGGTGGATCAATGGAGTTTATTGCCGGCGGCGGGCCTTTGTGACGGTGTCTTGACCGGATTTGGGGTCGTTCGGGTCCGGCCCGATGGGAAATTGGGCGAGTTCGATCGATCGGTTCGACATTTTTTCCGAGGCAATAATTTCCTGTTGCTCCATTTCCTGTTCGTTTCGGACTATAAACCGTTCGAATTGGGCAAAAAATGAATTGATCGATTAGAAATTCGAACTTCAGAGAGAATATTAACATGATAATAAGTTTTAAAGATGACAATCAGTTGATAGTCCTGAAAAATAGGACATTGAGGGTTACAAAATTTCCATAAAGCTAAAAATTAGTATGAATGTTCAGAACACTGTTATAAATTAATGGTGAAAAGTCCAGACCTATCCCCATTGTTCAAAAAATTTTATTGATGGTGAAATTTTCCATGATAATTTGTCAATGCATACTGAACAGAAAAGTCAGAAAAACATGGCTTCTACCTTCTGTGAAATCACAGTTATCTATCACTCTAAAAAAAAACACCCGGTACTAGCTTCAGCTATGAAAAAGTTCTGGTCTTTGAAAAGAGTTCAAATCAAAATTTTTCTGTTGGTCAAATCACCAAGATTGCATATTGGGGAAAATCTCATTTTTTATTCTTGCCTTAGGAAAATAATGAACGCAAAAATTAATAACGCGTCCGTGGTTTGAACCCACAAGACCACGTAATCGATTTCACCTTCAGCCACCTAACGATATGTAAATACACGCCGGAAAATAAGTGAAATCAGCCGGAAGTACGATATCAATCGCGAAAACGTCAACACGATGTAGAAAACCGAATTTTGTTGTGAAATGCCCCTTCCATCGACCTTCATCGTTCGCCAAAAAGGAAGGCCGTAAACAGATTATTAAAATTGTATGTGGTCGGTGCTTTCCGCCGTTGAATATTCATGCGGATCTCGATATAACGAACAATTATTATTAATAAACAGGGGCGACGCGGAGCGTTGATCGAGAACTCGCCTGATGATGACGACGCGAAACGCCGTGACGCCAAATTGAATTTTCGCGCGGAAAAAAATCCGACGAGTTGATTAGTTCTGCGGGAACGATGCAAAAGGCCGGTTTAGGATTAGGAAAGGATGTATCTCTTATTCCAGGTAAATATATCAGGTAACCAGAAATATTCATGTGATTTTTTATACATTAGAGTGCCTGGAGTCTATCCGAACTTCTTTGAAAATAACTTACACTCATTCTGTAAAGAAAAGGAATATTCTTAAAACTTCAGTCTTTCAAATGTGAATATCAAAACAAATTAAAATTTGTTTGTATTCTACAATTTTAATTTCGAAAAAATTTTATTCAAAAAACTTTTAGAATTGAATTAATGTCTAAAATAAGCACCCCTTACGTTTAATAGACGTATTTAATCAAAACTCAATATATAATGTAAAATGGAATAAATAAACCAACAGATATACGAAAGTCTTTAAAACTAATATTCTATCAAGTAAAAAGCCTTTTTCTATTTTATTTTATATATAATATATAATTATATTTTGGCTTCAATAAATCTCATTATGGAATGTCAATGAATTTAAATAGCCTTAAAAATAACTTACCCTGTTCTGTGATCTTGAATTCTAAAGTTGATCTGGTTTCGAAGCTTTCATTCTTAGCACGTGTGCGTTGTCATATAGGTTAGTTTTTCGATTTTTATATTTGGAATATTATCGATGAAGGGATTACTTAGAATTATATTTGTTTTTTGAAGATATAGTGCATGTTCTGAGAGATTTCTGAATTAACTTATTCGAATATTTAAATATATTAAATATTTCAAATAAATTATATTCTTTGTTTTCAAAAGGCAATTGGTGTTCTTAAAAGTAAGATCAGAAACAAAATTTTGTCTCCTTTAAATATTTATTTATTAATTTTAATGACTTTCGTATATCTGTTGGTTTATTTATTCCATTTGACATTATATATTGAGTTTTGATTGTATACGTCTATTAAATGTAAGCGGTGCGTATTTTAGACATTAATTTAATTCTAAAAGTTTTTTGAATAAAATTTTTTTGAAATTAAAATTGTAGGAGAGACAAACATATTTTAATTTGTTTTGATATGCAAATTTTGTCATATTTCTTCTATCAAGTAAAAAGCCATTTCCTATTTTATTTTAGTCTTTCGGTATGAAAGGCTTGATTATGGAGAGATCTTGGGACCACTTTCAATTGATATTTTCATGGAAAATTCAGAAATACTATTCATTAAAATAAAAGTGGAATCGCTATCAATGAAATATAACCAAATGTTAAAAACCGGCAAAATAGCACAATTCGTTCAATAAAATAGCAAAAGGCCTTTTACTTGATAGAAGGAATATAACAAAATTTAAATGTCAAAACAGATTGATCTGCCAGTCTTGTACAATTTTAATTTGAAAAAAAATTGTATTCAAAAAACTTTTAGAATTAAATTAATGTCTTATAAGCACTGCCTATATTTAATAAACGAATAAATTCAAATCTCAATAAAACATATCAATTGAAATAAATAGACGAACAAATATAAATTAAAATAAATAAATAAATATTTGAAGGAGACAAAATTTTGTTCCTTATCTTACAATTCTGAAAACTAATTCCTTTTCAGAAACACAAAACATAATTTGAGGACTTCTCAGAGAATTTAATTTATTGGAAATATTCAATATATTTAAATAAATAAGCTTCATCACTAAACACAATTTTATGATAAAAAGTGGATCAACTTCTGTTGGGCCCAATCAGCAAACAAACGACGCTTATTATGGTCAAGTGGCTTTAGTTCTTGAACACGTTGGATCTTCTATGGGTCATTTTTCTAACAGCTGTTATATACTCTTATCACCCAGAAAATTTTTCATGTGGTGGATGCACAGAGTCGAACTTATAGTGAACGTCAACGAATAGACAAATCTGGATCATCATTAACACTTTGACTCACAGCAGCGATATATTCTTCTGTACGTACAATTCTTTGTCATGTTGTTGTTGTTGCATCGAGTAGAGAAAATGTTGTCCAAAATCTATCGATACTTGGACGAATAAGCTGCTATGATGGACGATTATGTAAACCATAAATTTCACGAAGTGCTCTATAAGTTTGGCGAATAGAACACTGATTTTGAAAATAAATTTCTACAATTTGTAAACGGTGTTGCGGCGTGAGCCTTTCCATGATTATTTGTCTATGCTTACTGTACAGAAATGTCAAAACAACATGGCTTCTACCTTCTGTCAAATCACAGTTATCCATATCGAAAGTTCTATCACTCTCAAAAAAACACCCGATACTTCATTGAAATCAGATTATCATATTCAGGCATACATTTATTTCTGTCATTCATCAAATAAATGTTTGGACAAATAAAATGTACTCTAGGAAATGCAAACCTCATCTGCGATACCTATTTCGAAAATTACAGATCCGAGACGAACAACATCGTCGGACGGTTCCATTTCCCGGATTTTCCGGCGCCTTTTTCCTTTACTCCGTTGTTTTCCTACCTACCGATGAATTATATCCCCAGCCTGGATTCAAAGGGATTCATTGACCGTTAATTTCGAGGCGCCTTCAGTTTTTCCGCGTCGAAAAAGTTTTTCCGGGAGGGAAAAACACTCCGCTCTTCCTGTAGAGATTTCCCGCCCTGTATTAATAACAAGGATTCCTTTGAGGCGACGAAAGCGGGACGGATAGACGCAAGTGTTTTTGCTATTTCTGAGAAGTTTCTTTGAAACGCGTAAAAAGAGGCCGATTTGTTCCGTTTGGAAGAGCGGAGTTTGTTTTTCGACGGGGTAGGAATTTTTCCTAGTTTTCCAGGGGGAAGGGTAAGTGGAGTGTGCTGTTATTGAGTCGGCGAACGGAACTAATGGCTCAATTCAATGTGAAAACAATAGAAACCTGATATCTCATCAATTAGATGGTAGGAAAAGTAAATGTCTCTAGAGCATTAATTTTTATGAAACTTCGTCAGAGAAAAAGAGAAGGATTCTACAAGGAGTTGACTTATTTTATTGGTTTGTTTTGCTGTTACCATTTCAATCAATTGAAATGTCTGCTTCGCTTAGAATTATTTTCAAAAAAATATGAAGAGTTTAAATATCGGGTGTTTTTTTAGAGTGATAAAACTTTCGATAGGGATAACCTTGATCTGACAGAAGGTAGACGCCTGTTGTTTTGACATTTCTGTTCAGTAAGCATTGACAATTCATCATGGAAAGACTCACGCCACAACGTTTACAAGTTGTTGAAATTTATTTTCAAAATCAGTATTCTATTCGCCAATTTTATAGAGCCCTTCGTGAAATTTATGATTTGCATAATCGTTCATCTCAGCAGCTTATTCGTCGAACTATTGATAAATTTCGTACAACATTTTCTCCACTCGATGCAGCAACAACAACAAGACAAAGCACTGTACGTACAGAAGAAAATATCGCTGCTGTAAGTCATGGTGTAAATTATGATCCAGATTTGTCTATTCGTCGAAGTTCACAACAGGTTGGACCTTGTGCATCCAACACCTGAAAAATTTCGCGTTAAGATCTTGGTCTACACGCATACAAGATCCAACTGGTTCAAGAACTAAAGCCTCTTGACTATATTAGGCGTCGTTTACTTGCTGATTCGGCCCTAGAATAGAAAGTTGATCTACTTTTTTATCGTAAAGTTGTGTTTAGTGATTAAGCTTGACTTTATTAGGAAGGCTTAATCTTGGTATTAACCAGTGGATAAAAAATATAATCCAAATAACCTCCAAGAAATTAATTGTGAAACACAAATGTCATAAAATTATCTTTCAATTGAAAAAAAATTGGCTTCAATCTTAATTTCAATGTGTTCAATTTCAATTTAAAGTTCTAGCACTCTGAAGAAACACCCGATAGGTGGGCTAGGACTTTCCATTTGGGCGTTTCAGAGTACGTTTCAACGTAACATGTGTCATGCTGAAAAATAACTTTGTCATGTCTGTCGTTGTATTGCTGTCATTTTTCTCGCAATGGACAGCGCAAACGCATTAACAGGGGATGTCTTCCCCTCTGTGATTTTTTCGTTTCCAGAATCTAGATTTGTTGGATTCCTATTCATTAGTTGTATATGAATACATAATTATCCTAAATGCGGAAGTCTGATAAAATGGGAAGTAAATGGCAGATATTTTGTTGTATCCAAATTGAGAGTGAGTTAATGGTGGCTGAACCACTTTTTCATGATCATGAAATCTTTTTCTACCTCATATTCCAGAAACTCCCAGACTAGTAAAATATAGCCTACCCACTCAAAAGGTAACATAGAGGTTAATACTTGATAGAAGGTATAACAATTATTTAAATATTTTAATATTAGCCTCCTCATACTTAATATCAAAAAATTATATTTAATAATTATAACTTTATTATGAGACATCCAAATGATATAACAAAATAAATATTGTTAACCAAAATCCTATAAATTAAATATTTTGAGCAGATAAAATTTTGTTTCTGCTGATCAATCTTATGAAAACAAATATCTTTCAAAAATGTTTAACATAATCTCAAGAATTTCATCATGAAACTATCTTACTTAAAATATTCATTATTATTCGATATCTAACTAAATTACTTTCTATAAAATCTCAAGATATGTAAAAACATTACTGAAAAACAAGTTTTAAGAGAGAATTTGCTTCGTCAGTATTCAAATAATTCATATTCAATAAAATATAACATCAATCAACAACAAATATTTACTCACCTTTCAACAATTTAGAAAACTTCTGGTAAATGAATACTGAAAAATTTAAATGGAGTGTAATGTTAACTACAAATGAATAATTCTGTGGTTTACCCTTCATCTAAAAGATTGAAAGTCAACATTCTCTATACAGATGGTCCTTGTGCTATAACAGACGCCGTTAAATTGACTTTCAATCTTTTAGATGAAGGGTAAACCACATAATTATTTATTTGTAGTCAACATTACACTCCATTCAAATTTTTCAGTATTCATTTACCAGAAGTTTTCTAAATTGTTGAAGGGTGAGTAAATATTATATTTCTTGTTGATTGATGTTATATTTCATTGAATATGAATTATTTGAATACTGACGAAGTAAAGTCTCTCTTAAAATTTGTTTTTCAGTAATGTTTTTACATATCTTGAGATTTTATAGAAAGTAACTTAGTTAGATATCCAATAATATTGAATATTCTATAATAAGTAAGATTGAATTATGACGAAATTCTTAAGATTAACATTTCTGAAAGACATTTGTTTTCATAAGATTGATCAGCAGAAAAAAAATTTTATCTGCCCAAAATATTTAATTTATAGGATTTTGGTTAACAATTTTTATTTAGTTTTGTGATATAATTTTAGATGTCTTATAATGAATGCTTATTTTATATGTCGTTTGATATAAGTGGTACTTTTATGACATTAACTTAATTCAATTCCTGAAGTTATAATTAGTTAATCTAATTTTTTCAATTTAAATATGTAGTAGGCTAATAGTAAAATATTTATACACTCAAAAGGTGTATGCCATTTAAAATTTTCATTTTTGATCGCCCATAAAAAAGTTAGGAGTTTAAAGTTGAACCTTGATATTTGAGACTGAAAAACAATATCATTCAAATGACTGTCAGGAACATAATTACGTCGTAATTCTAAGAAAATCAACGCTCCTAGCGTAAGGAGTACCGCACCAGGGAAACCTGCATAGATGGATCTGTACGTCAATATTTTAAAATGTTTGGATTTCAACGGCGAAATTAAAGCGTGACACAGTCCACTCAGTTTTTACCCCACAGTTGTGCTCTGGAGAATGTTGGGCCCTTCTGGAGATGACGCACCCAACTCCAGTATGTAGAAGACAAATAACGAGGCTTCTATCGGAGTTCTCACGTGGACGTAACCGGAATTGAAGACGATCAAATACGCCCATAGGCAATGAATGGAACTATCTCACACAGGCACACGGAACAGCGAATACCGACACCAGGACAACAATCCCCGTCGGAGGACCAGATATCGATACGGTCCGGCGGTATGCAAATACCTCCCCGCCCTGGACGTCCCGTCTGTCAAAACAAACTAGACCGGGGCGTCCTGCTCTCCCGTTCCCGACGATGTCCATTAAAGCCCCGCTCCGGTATGCAGATAGCCGTAATTAACCGACACGGGTTATCCCGATGGTCTGTAATGGAATTAGACGGATCGACAGCGTGGGCTTCGAGGCTCCGGACGCTCGCCGACCGACGTATGTGACCGCATACGCTCGCGCCAATTTCGGAGATTAAAATACGCTCCGTCGGTAATTAATATTGTGATACCGTAATTACGACTGCATGGCCTTCTTTGATGGATGCTGCTGCCGCGGCATAATGTCGCCGGATTTCGACCTGGGGAAGCGCGGGGGTGTCGCTACGTGACGCGGAAATTTGTGCAACTAACGACGGGGTGAATCGGGTCTAAAATCCGTCCGTATTATAACTCTCCTCCCCGAATGGCCCTCAACTGGAATTTTATTAGTGTTTTTTTATGATATTTTCATCAGAATTTCAATTTTTTCCGTTCAGAAGTCTTACAACCACCTGTATTTGCATTATTAGTAGTATACATAAGTCATTGAGTGTATAAAACACTCTCTACTGACGGTTTAGCACGATATCATCATTGCCGTTCCAGATCCCAAATCATTCGATATGCCAAGAGTTCAGACGTTGGACAGCATCAGCAGCGAAAGAAGAAACTGCCAAGAAATTGACTCTAACCCAGCAGAAGTCGGATAAGATGAGATCAGACAGATCGCCCAGAGAAAACACGCGGATCCGCAGATCCTGAAATAGAGGACAGACACGCAGTATGTGGTCACTAGTTTGTGAGTGACCACATGGACAGGAATCATCCCCGACAAGACCCAGCCTGAAGAGATTTGCCCTGAATGGGCCAGGACCTGAAATAAAGCAAGCCAGTGGAAAAGCTGGTCTGAACCAGGAGTTGTTCTCGAGAGCGCGACGACTGTTTGCTCCAACTAGAAGCGCCAGATCATCGGCATAAACGATAGCAAGGCCCCGCTCATTCGAAAGTAAAAACAGCAACTCATCGAAAACTAGATTTCAGAGTGAGAGTCCAAGTATTGAACAGCCTTTCTCAAGACCTCTAGACCAGGAGAAGGAGTGCCGTACAAAAACGACATTTCTGTCAGAAAGATAACTGTGCAAGAGACGAAGCTGGTCTTGAGGGATGGACAACTCTCGAGCACGACGGAGGATACTTGGCCACCAAAGTGAGTCGAACACACCTTCGATATCTATAAAAATGGCAACAAAGTATTTGTAGCTAGACTCACGAGCATAACTGACTAGTCGGAAGACAGCATCTTCAGTAGATAGACCAGGCCTAAAGCCATACTGCAGGGACGAGCAATTGCTCGGATCCAAAAGGTCTTCAGAGAGACGGCTCAACATAAGCCGTTCGAGAACCTTGCCCAAGGTTGACAGAAGGCTAATAGGTCGGCAAGATTTTGGGTCCTGCATGTCACGATCGTCAGATTTTAAAAGCAGACATAGTGTTGCCGACTTCCAGATTTTCCGAAAATAGCCAAAAAGAAATGCAAAGGGTAAAAAGTTGAAGTAAGAACTCAGGAATCACTTTCAAAGTTCTTCGAAGTATTTTTCGATTTTCGATAGGGATAACTGTGATTTAAAAGAAGAGAGAAGCCATGTAATTTAGAAATTTTTGTACAGTCCGCATTGACAAATCATCATGGAAAGACTCACGCCGCAACAACGTTTACAAATTGTTGAAATTTATTTTCAAAATCAGTGTTCTATTCTCCAAGCTTATGGAGCACTTCGTGGAATTTATGGTTTACATAATCGTCCATTAGAGCATCTAATTCGTCGAACTATCCATAGATTTCGGACAAAATTTTCTCTTCTCGATGCAACAACAACAAAAGGACAAAGATCTGTACGTACGGCAGAAAAAAGTCATAGTGTTAATGATGATTCATATTTGTCTATCCGTCGACGTTCACCACATGGAAAATTTTGCGTAAAGATCTTGGTCTATACTGACACAAGATCCAATTGGTTCAAGAACTGAAGCCACGTGACCATAATAAGCGTCGTTTGTTTGCTGATTGAGCCCTAGAACAGTTTGAAGTTGATCCACTTTTAAATCGTAAAATTGTGTTAAGTGATGAAGCTCATTTCTGGTTGAACGGCTATGTAAACAAGCAAAATTGCTGTATATGAAGTGAAAACAATCCTCAAGAAGTCCTGCAGGTTCCATTGCATCCTGAAAAATGCACTGGATAGTATGCTTTACACGCTGGAGGAAAATTTGAATGGTATCGTCCCAGAAGTGTTTTGGTTCCAACAAGATGGTGCTACACCTCATGCTGCTAATGTAGCAATTGATTTATTGAAATAAATATTGGGCGATATTATTATTTCGAGAAAAGGTCCAGGTATTTTCTTTGGGGTTATGTCAAGTCATTGGCATATGCTGATAAACCAAAAATAATAGAAGCCTTGGAAGCCAACATAACTCGTGTTATTGATGAAATAAAGCCTGAATTAGTCGAAAAAGTGGTCAAAAATTAGTCTGGTTGAATGCGGTTCCTCAGAGCTAATCGTAGTGGACATAAGCCGAAAATTGTTTTTAAAACATAAATGTCATAAAATTATCTTTCAAATACAAAAAAATTGGCTTCAATCTTAATTTAAATGTGTTTTATTTCAATTTGAAGTTCTATCACTCTAAAACAAAACACCCGATACATTCAAAGTTCCAACTATTTTCCGTCGCTAGCCACTACTTTTTACCTTCTTCCTGACAATTAAGGGACCCTATCGCAAAAACATGCCGACTGTTTGGCAACTATGCATGCATCTATCCATTTTTTGACTTATTCGTTATTGGAGGGTTAGCGGTCAGCCAGGCTCTTCTGCAACGATCGGAAAATATGTTAGTCGGAAGGAGCAATGTCTGGGTTGTACGGCGAGTGGGGTAGGACTTCCCATTTGAGGGTTCCCATTGACCGGAGAGTTATGCTGCTTTTTCGAATTGAATTCAAACGCATGAATTATCAACAAATTTAGAGTTTGGCTATATGGAAACAACTCGTAATGAAGGATTTCTTTCCAGTCCCACCAAATGCACAGTAGAACAATCCTGGCCAATATCTCTGGTTTGGCCACCGTCTGAGCTTCTTCATCGCTGTTTGACTACCATCATTTTCGCACAGTATTGTCGCATATGACCCATTTTTCAACCCCAGTCACTATCCGTTTAAAAAATGGCTTGATTTCATTCCTTAGGGTCAAGACTTCGCCGATTGAAATTCGATCCATCACGATTTCTGGTGTTAATTGATGTGGTATCCAAAGATCGAGTTTCTTTTTGAATCCAGCTACACGCAAAAGGTTTAAAACTGTTTCATGTTAGATCTTCATCTCCTGAGCGATGCTATGATGACTCACATGTCGGTAACTTTGATTGTTTCTGTGATTTTATCATCTTTTTCGACGACGGGCATGTCTGTATGAGATGCACCTTCAACATCAAAAACACCTGAATCGAATCGACAAACCAAAATTGCACGTACCCAGTTACATTATGGAACCATAAAGACCATTCACAATTTCAGCCATAGGGCTTACATTTTCGCCTTAATCAAAGAAAAACTGAATACTGTTGTTTTATTTTGAACACCCTGCAACTTACGGGAGCTTTTATTAATTCTTCTTTGTGCAACACTTCTGCTGTTACTAAGTATATTCGCGATCGAATAAGTCTCCTTCTATCATCCCCAAACAACGCGTACTCCTTCCCAACGCAATTAAACCCTGCAACTTCACGCGACCTCATCAGTATGCGCATCGTCCCGACTTTCAATTTTCCTCAAACGAAATTTCCCCGGCACGACGCCGTCAACAAAAAGTCGCGAGAAATATTTCAATATACCCCCACAAACAATCGATAATGACGCCCCGTCCATAAATCCTCGAGAGGCGAACTTCATCCTTCAGTGCACACATGTATTTCTTCCGTACGTTTTCAGTCTTTTCGGCCTCCGACGTGCATGCTTAGATATTTATGCCGAACTCGAGCCAAGAAACCGCGGGCGACTGTTTTTCCGTCCGTATTTTCCCGGAATTACCCGGAATTCGTATGCATGTTAAATGAGCCCGAAAATTTCGTGTTTTTCCGTACGCGGAAAACGTTTTTACGTATCGAGTGGGTCGGTTCCATTTTCAATTGAACGAGGGTGGATTTTTGCTGGGAGAAAGCCGAGCTTCGGAGGTCGTAGAATCGGGAGTAAACAGCTTGATGCTGCCGTAAAGTTGGCGAAACTGTTCTAGCGCTGTCGTTTGCGTATTTTTCTGAGGTTAAAGACTGTTTTCTTTATCTTCGTGGGGAAGTTTGGCTTATTGTACGCAGGGTATCATTGAGCCTATCTTTTCGTATTATTTTCCTTGACTCCTTCATTTGTTGTCTACGTGAATATACTTAGTTTGCACCAGGAAAATCTTCCATTAGTGACAGGTTTACTGAATCTAGTCAGTCAAACTTTAATTTCTCCGTTAACATCCGGGCATTTTAAAGTACTGACGTACAGATCCACCTATCGTACAGTTTATCAAGTATCAAATATAAGTATTCCCAGTCGATATAGTTCCATACTTCAACGCCAGTTGAAGAGTGATCTTTTAAACTGAAATAAAACACATTTAAATTAAGATTGAGGCCAATTTTTCTTTATTTGATAGATAATTTTATGACATTTATGTTTTGAAAATAATTTCCGGAATATGTCCACCACGACTAGCTCTGAGGAACCGCATTTGACCAGACCAATTTTGCACCACTTTTTCGAGTAATTCAAGCCTTATTTTTTTCAATAAATAATAATTAATACGTTATGTTGGCTTCCAAAATGTCTATTGTTTCTACTCTATTCAATGACTCGATATAACCCCAAAGTAAATAATCCAGTGGAGTTATGTCGCATGATCTTGGAGGCCAATTAATTGAGCCATTTCTCGAAACAATGTTATCTCCAAATCTTTCTTTCAATAAAGCAATTGTTACGGTAGCAGCATGAGGTGTAGCACCATCTTGTTGGAAGCAAAACACTTCTGGGTCGATACCATTCAGACTTTGAAACAAATAATCATTGATCATCGATCTGTAACGAGCACTATTCACTGTAACATTAGCTCCAACGTGTAAAGCACACCATACAGGAGGCAATGGAACTTGCAGACCTTCTAGAATATTGTTTTCACTCCATATACGGCAATTTTGCTTGTTTTCATAGCCGTTCAACCAGAAATGAGCTTCATTACTAAACACAATTTTACGTTAAAAAAGTGGATCAACTCCAAGCTGTTCTAGGGCCCAATCAGCAAACAAACGATGCTTATTATGGTCAAGTGGCTTTAGTTCTTGAACCAGATGGATCTAGTATGAGCGTAGAGCAAGATCTTTACGGAAAATTTTCCATGTGGAGGATGCACAGAGTCACAACTTGTTGTGAACGTCGTCCAATAGACAAATCTGGATCATCATTAACACCATGAATTACAGCAGCGATATTTTCTTCTGTACATACATGTCGTTGTCTTGTTGTTTCTGTTGCATCGAGTAGAGAAAATGTTGTCCGAAATCTATTGATAGTTCGACGAATAAGCTGCTTTGATGGACGATTATGTAAACCATAAATTTAACGAAGTGCTCTATAAGTTTGGCTGATAGGACACTGATTTTGAAAATAAATTTCAAAAATTTGTGAACGTTGTTGCGGTATAAGTCTTTCCATGATAATAGGTCAATGCTTACTGAACAGAAATGTCAAAACAGCATGGCTTCTACCTTCTGTGAAATCACAGTTATCGCTATCTAAAATTCTATCACTCTAAATAACACACCCGTTACAACTCGACAACAATGTTACTGTCTATTTAAGAACTGTGTAACATAAAACTGTACGAATTAACTTTAAACAAACAGAATGCACAATTAACAACCAATACGGTAGTATCTGTAAAGTGAATCGCACGGCGTATAACCAACAAGATAGACCTTTCAGTAGCTCCAATGGAAATGAATAGCATGCCGCGTAGCCGATAACATTTTGACGTTTCGTAAAAGTGTCACGATTCATCACTAGCTTTTTCACTTAATGAAATCCTAAGTTTTTATGGAAATGAATGCGGTCTTAGAAAAAGTATAGTACACAACTCGAGTTGTGAGACAATTATCCACTTCTAAAAATTGAAAATACAGTTCTTTGCTTGAATTGGTTCGCCGTGGTATGAAGTGTATGTATATTTGAGTACATTAGATGGCACTAGTGTAAGTTAAATACATTAGTGTACCTACGCAGAGCGAATATAGATGTGTGACTAATTTGTATTAGTTGGACATTATAGGACACTGATAATTAAAGCCAATAAGCTTCAAAACATGTGCATGTCTGCTACTTATGTCCCAGCTATCAGTTAAACTTATTCAGGCTTATTTATAATAATTATTTCAATATTAGCCTTCTACATAATTGATTTAAAAAAATTATATTCAATAATTATAACTTCAGGAATTAAATTAAAATAATGTCATATAAGTACCACATATATCAAACGACATATAAAATAAACATTCATTATAAGACATCCAAATGATATAACAAAATCCAATAAACAAAAATTTTTAACCAAAATCCTATAAATTAAATATTTTGAGTATACAAAATTTTGTTTCTGCTGATCAATCTTATGAAAACAAATATCTTTCGAAAGATGTTTACCATAATCTTAAGAATTTCACCATAAAACTATCTTACTTAGAATATTCAATTTTATTCGATATCTAACTAAGTTACTTTCTATAAAATCTCAAGATATGTAAAAAAATTACTGGAAAACAAGTCTTAAGAGAGCCTTTGCTTTGTCACTGCTCAAATATTCAATAAAATATAACATCAATCAACAACAAATATTTACTCAGCCTTCAACAATTAAGAAAACTTCTGGTAAATGAATACTGAAAAATTTAAATGGAGTGTGAGGTTAACTACAAATAAATAATTCTTTAGTTTACCCTTGATCTAAAATATTGAAAGACAATTTAACGGCCTATGTTATAGCACAAGGACTATCTGTATAAAGAATGTTAAGGAAACCAAATAATTATATATTATGAATAAAATAACATAAATAGAGGTTAATACTTGATAGAAGGTATATAAAATTATTTAAATATTTTAATATTAGCCTTCTACATATTTAATTTCAAAATTTTATATTTAATAATTATAACTCCAGAAATTAAATTCAAATAATGTCATATAATGACCACTTATATCGATATCATGATGAAATTCTTAAGATTATGTTAAACATTTTTTGAAAGATATCTGTTTTCATAAGATTGATCAGCCGAAATAAAATTTTGTCTACTCAAAATATTTAATTTATAGGATTTTGGTTAATAATTTTTATTTATTGGATTTTGTTATATCATTAGGATGTCTTATAATGAATGTTTATATGTCGTTTGATATAAGTGGTACTTATATGACATCATTTTAATTTAATTCCCGAAGTTATAACTATTAAATATACTTTTTCGAAATTAAATATGTAGAAGGCTTATATTAAAATATTTGAATAATTTCATATACCTTCTATCAAGTATCAACCTCTATTTATATTATTCTATTCAGGCTTGTTTCAGTTTAGAATTTTCATTCAGATGTACTTTACATTATCCAAATTTGAAGAACTTTCTATCACCATATCTCCTTATTAATCAGAAAGCTTATTACATTTATATTTGCGTATTTTGACGAAACTTCATGACTACTAAACTTGAAGGATTTTGTGGAAAAATTCCAATAAAAAAATCAGTATTAATGTTGAAATTGAGAAATTTCAAATTGCTTTCATCCTATATAATTGAACCATTCAAATAGCATGAACCCTTCATCCTAGTAATTCTATAATACGCAATTATTCATAACATAATTGATTAACGCGTTCAAGAAAACATTCATCATATTTCCACTCACAAGTTTGATTTTCAACGAGGAAATATTAAATCATCTTCGCCTATATTCCACTTATTAATATCAAGATAGAATTTTTGGAAACTTTCCATTCTCAGCGACCTCTGTACGCCCAAGTCCGACCCAATATATCAGAAAGAAAAATAACGAATTGAAAGAGATCGCCGAAGCGATAATTCTTCAATTTTTCCGCGAACCAAGCCAAATCTGCAGACGAAACGATTCCAATTTGCTAATGAACCCGTAAAAAGAAGATACACAGGCATGAGGTCGGACAAATTGGTGGCGGGATTGAATAAGAAGAGCCTCATTATGTCCCTCGGAATGAAATTGAAATAAAATCCGGGATATCGCAGGAAAGCAGATTTTAGCGTATCACTAAAACCGTTATGGGCAGAAACCTTGAGAGAGGTTTATTGAATTTAGTTTGTTTTAGAGATGGGATCGACTACGTTTCGAACTACTGGGTTTGGCTACTTTTGAACAGTCTTACAATGAAAGGATTCGTTTTAAATTAAGAGAAAAATGTAGTGTTTTGTGGAGATTCCAGATTCCTCTATCCACAGACCATTTGAACAAGGGTTTTCCAATAGCCATCATACAAATACTGAATTGCTTCAGCCGTTACTATTTGGTAGTTGATCATAATTAAAACAAATTGTAGAAACTACTATGTTTTACTACAAATAAAAATATATATTACACATTTTCTTGTGACTCGAGTTCCGGGAAATGAACTATCTTATCATCAGACAACTGAAGACCTAACAGTGGTGCAGAGGTATTTTAACAAAAGTGATGAATATTTTGAATATTTCGATAGATTCTAGGTAACACCTAATAGTGGTGTAGAGGTTCACAAGCGGAACGTGATAAAAAACCGGGTTAAAAAAGAGGGGCCTTCTAACAGATATCGGAATGTCGGCAATCAACAAAGAAGGTTATTAATCAGATGGTACCCAATTAACCTTAATTGTAGAAATTACTATGTTTTACTACCAATAAAAATATATATTACATATTTTCTTGTGACTCGATTTTCGGGAAATGAACTATCCCATCATCAGACAACTGTTGTCTGATGATGGGATAAAAACGATATTTAACAACTAATTGGCTTAATTCCGAAATTGGAAAGTCGGTTGACGACATGCGTTGAACAAAGGGACTTAGAATATCAAGATATAGATTTGAACCCTCATCAATGAAGAGGAAGTATCCCAACATCTCGTTTACAAGTAGACCATCAGCTTACTGGATTCGTATACTTCAGGCTATATTCGAGGTTAGATCACTATTTAATAACAAGGTCAGTGTATTTTCCACTTTAGAATATACAACAGCTATTCGGTAATTTATTGAATCCTTAATGAATGTGCAAATTTATGTGAAAAAATATCGAGGATCTTTTATTTTTGATTATTTGCTCACTGTGTATTTCTAGTAGTCCCATTTGAAGTCCTGAAATGATTGAAATACAATAAAGGAAACTCAACAAGTTCCATCAATCATGTACTTCCGGTAGTGAAACATCAAAGAAACCTCCGAAAACAACGTTTCGACCTTTTAAACGCTTTCTCATCAGAGAGAAGAACGCACTCTTAGACGAAATTCTCTCTCTCGGCCGAATGGTGAAAATCGATGTCCCGCAAACGATCGGTTCGCGTGACGAACGCCGCTGGAAAAAGGTCTCTCTGTTTGCATATCTGCCCCGTCCTGCTGTATATTTTCATGAAAATTAATGAGTACCAATATTTTCATCAGAGATTCTAGCTCGAATGAAGTTTTAGATCGGTTTGTCCTGATTTGTCCTCGTAATTGGCTTCGATTTCGAGGGACAGAAGGGTTGATTTATAGACGTAAACGGTTTGTCTAACAATTTTGGATTTCGTCGATAGATTGGCATGATGCCATTTATAATCTTCGGAATGATTTATATTCTTTCGATTTATTCTGATTGTATTTGATGGATTCGGTCTTCACTACTCTTCAACTAGTTATTAATAAATTTCAATTTCCACAAGCTTTTTGATGTTGAACGACAATTATTTCGCCACACTGTGGCTAAATCATGTCCTACATTTGAACTGATACTTCGTGAAAACTTACATACGTTCTTGTATATGTGTAAAAATAAAACTGTTATTTTTAGGGAAAACAACTTTGAAACTTCTATGTTCTGTGTTCTATGTCTAAGATTTTAAACCTTAAAGTGTCATATGTCTATTTAGTTAGTTGTTAGAAATGTGAATCGAGAAACCCGAAGTAATAGCATTGTTTTTGATTTCTTCCAGGTTAGTAAGCAATTTTTTTATTAATTTCTTTTTATTTCTTTGTATGTTATTATTTTATTTTTTGTATGTCATTCTGTTATATTTTAAACTAAAGAAAATAAAATCTTCCAGAATCATGACATCAAATCGTCTATTTCTCCAATTATAAAAATAAGAATTGATTACATTCTTATAAATCAAAAACGTAAGCTATAATGACGACATATATGAAGATTTGCATTACTTTGGAAGCATCCAAGACTGATAAGAAGAAAAATACATACAAATTCAAATGGATCCAAACTACGGGAACGGAAAATACATATTATGAAATACCAGAACAAACAGGATATATCTGATCATCATGAACTTTTGGCTCTACCGAAGGTGAAGAATATCTTGAAATCGATTAAAGTAAGAGGTTCATTTCGTACGTGTGTCATTTCATTAACTCCGGAATTGAAAGAAATATATTTTGATGCCGAAGAAGATGTGATGTTTAAAAATGAATATTTACAACTGATTTATTCACCCTCATACGTGAGAACAGTATTTGGACAAGAATCACCACAACCACAGGATACTGTAGAACTTTCAAGAAAAAGCAAGGATTTCAAGAGGATAAAGAAGGATTATGTACTGAATAATTTTGATGGTAAGTATGTTTCAGTGAATTTATGGTTCGAAAAATTCGGGACGGAATGCACGCGTTGTGAAGTAGAAGTAGATAGAGACAAAATTTTGATTTTAGAAAGGTTTGATTCTAAATTGATTACATTAGGTTTAGACAAAAGTTTTCAAATATGGAAAGATAACTGCTTAGAGAGTTTTTGTGAAACGAGTTGGCATAAACATAGAGAGTCCTATTCATTTAGGTACATAGGAGGAAGTTTAGTTGACTACGCTTTTAGGAAAGACAATTTGTTGTTGGATCTCCGAAATGATTTTCCAACTGACATATTAGTTGATTTAACTGTGACAAGTTTGCCAAATATTTTACAAGATAGAATTGATCGATCAAATGTAACAACTTTCAAAAAATTATTGGGTGAGTTGTGAAAGCTAGAAAGTTCAAAAAAAACTGACAACGGTCGAAATAAAGAAAACCATAGAATAAATAAATCTGCCGAACAAATTCCTTCCTATTCACAAACAAATAGAAAACCAGTTAAAAAGGAACCATGCTCAATTTTTGAGAAGAATGGTTTTTCAGGTAGATTTCATCCGGAGACTTTATGTCGGCTTAGGAATAAATCCAATAATTTTGAGCAAAAGAACGTACCCGGTAACATAAAAACTGAAAACAATGTTGGGGTACAGGATGAATTGAATCAGGCCATTCCAAACAAAAAAAAAAAAAAACTTAGACTGCTGCCATTGATAAAATTAAAGGTGTCTGAATTGCAAAAGTTATGTCTACGCATTCAAGATAATAGAAACATATTCAAAACAGTCAGTGGCAGGGCAAAATTTCCAGGAAATATAATTACAAAATTGAGAATCAATAATATCAAAAAAGAAGTTGTACTTTTTGTAGTTAATGAAAAAAATTTCGAGTATGATTTTCTACTCGGACTAGATTCTACTTCCAATTTTCAATTAAAACAAGATTTTGATTTGATTATTTATCAAAGATTAGATATAAAAGAAGAGAGAAAGATCGATTGTGTCCATAATAATAATAATAATAATGATAACAATGATTACACCATCAATTTCAATGAAGGGATACCAACAGAACTTTTCGAAGCGAAATTAGACCATTTGGAAACAAATCAGAAAAATAAAATTGAAGTTTTAATAAATAAATATGACCATATTTTTGCAAAACACAAGTTTGATATTGGTCAGATGCAAAATAATGAGGCACATATAAAACTTTTAGAACACAAATTTATAGCAAAAAAACCATACAGATGATCAATGGAGGATCAAAAAGAGATAGAATTCCAAATAGGTAGATTGTTGAAAGCGAATCTGATTGAGGAGTCCTCCTTACCTTTTGCATCACCAGTCACTTTAGCATATAAGAAAGATGAAGGGTCTAAAACCAGATTATGTGTCGATTTTCGTGAACTCAATAAATTAATTGTTCCCGAACCACAGCCTTTCCCATTAATTGATGAAATCTTAGCCAAGACCCGAAATGCAAAATTATTCACTACATTAGATGTAAATTCTTCCTTTTGGTCGATACCTATTCGTATCAAAGATTGATAGATACAAGACTGTTTTTATGACACAGAATGGTCACTGGCAATGGAAATGTTTACCTTTTGGACTTAAAACATCCCCGGCCATATTTCAATGTATATTGAATAATATTATCAGAAAATATAACCTAATATTATTCTGCCTAAATTATATAGATGATATTCTTATATTTTCTTCAACATTTGACCAACATATAGAAAATTTGGAGAGTCTCTTGAAAAAAATATGTAATGAAGGATTCAGACTTGAATTTATCAAGTGTAATTTTGCAGAAGAAGAAGTCAAATATTCAGGACATATTGTGGGAAACAATACAATACGACCTATAAATGACAATTTAATTTCCATTAGGAATTTTTCTCCACCAGATACTCGGAAGAAGATAAGGCAATTTTTGGGTAAAGTTAATTTTTATCACAAATATATAAAAGATTCAGCTAGATTATTAAAACCATAATAATCTAGCATAATTGACTGAGAAAAGATGTAAAATTCAATTGGTCATTGGCTTGTCAGGAAGCTTTTAATAAGATTAAGGGCATCCTTTGTTCTGAGCCAATTTTTGCAATTTCGACCCAAGTACCTATACTACTATTATATATATATATATATATATATATATATATATACTGATGCCAGTATTTAAGGAGTAGGAGCTGTTCTTAAACAAAACAGATTAATGGTGAAATGAAATCCGTAGCGTATTTTTCTAAAAAACTAAATAAATATCAAAGGAACAAGAAAGCAATATTCCTAGAATGTCCGGCAATTACAGAGGTAATTAAAATTTGGAAATATTGGCTAATAGGACATACATTTATTGTTGTTACTGGCCATTAGAAGGGAAAGAATTTCGTACAAGACCAGTTGAAGAGCTGGGTGACATGATGAATTTTCTATCACAATTCGATTTTGAGATTAGACATGAACCAGGAAAAGGAAATGTAGAAGCAGATTGCCCCTCTAGAAACCCAATTCTGGAAGAAACGGAGAATATGGATGAATGTATAAGAAAAGTCATTTTCCTGGAATTAAACGAAAAGAAGACTAAGTTGCTCCCATGTGAACACGCAAACATGTAATGAGGGGTGCATACTTTGTGTGGAAGGATGCAAAAATAAAACTGTTATATTTAGGGAAAACAACTTTGTAACTTCTATATTCTATGATCTATGTCTAAGATTTTAACCTAAAATGTATCACATGTTTATTTAGTTAGTTGTTAGAAATGCGAATTGAGAAACCCGAAGAAATAGCATTGTTTTTGATTTCTTCCAGAATCATGAACTCAAATCGTCTATTTCTTCAATTATAACAATAAGAATTGATTGCATTCTTATAAGTATATAGAATATCTGTTTTTTTTTTTATCTGAATATCGTCTAGATTCTCAGAACGTGACAACACTTCGTGCAGAATAGTTGAGCTCCACAGAACTCCACTCCACGTTCCTCCAACCAGCGACCCCTGGGGCACTCCACCAACCATCCTTTTCATTTCCAGCGATACACGGAGGACGAAATTGAAAAATCCCCATCTGCCCAACGGGACCAAGCAGCGTCCCGGGCGTCGGCGGCGAACGAACAATAAAATCGAGCATCACAATTAACCCCACCGCGCCCCCCTCGCGTCTGGCAATCACGTCTCGCGGAAGCGGTCGCCCGGGGCCCCCATAAAAGTTCCTTTCTCGTCACTAATGGAAACGCGGAAGATGAAGGGAATATTATTACGAAAAGCCGCTATTTTTCATTCTTATCCGCAAACAAGCATCAACGCCGGGATATATGTCTGTAATCCCTGTGGTTCTTCCCCGTTCGTGGTTTATTACGCCTCTGAATGGATTCATTTCGGATCGGAGTGGGAATGGTGTTTTTTTTCTTCGCGAAAAACGTACTATGCGTGGCTGCTGATAGCACTGAAAATGGGTTAGGGATGACGTGGGGAAGGGATATTCTGTTTTGAGACTGTCTGGGTCTGTTGTGGATTTGGTCCCTACACGGGGGATTCGAGGTGAATGAATCTAAGGAAGCTTTGGCGGGAGTTGTGATGGTAAATGTAGCATTTAAAGTAGGTGAGCTTCAGGCGTCACTTAATTGGCTGGATTTTTTCTGTCGCTCTTCTAATAGTACTATCAATGCAAGCTTTTCAATCAACTATCAGTTTCAGAGTTTTAAGTGCGACTGGCTGGCTAGTTACAAATGGGCGCCAACTTCTTCAAGCGGGATGTCAAGATAGGGAGATATATAAATCGAAGAAGGAAACATAGTCACTTAATTATTCATTAAATTGTTACAAACTGTGTGGTCATTGAAAAGGGAAGAGGGAATGATTGTTTGCTTTTTGGAGTGGGTTCATTATGAAAATATGAATAAAAACAATATTCTAATTTCCGCTAATATTTTATTAACACTACGATCGTTACGTCATACCATGACTTCTTCAGGTGAGTATTACAAGATACTGAGTATACCATGAACAAGAAATTCATTTTATAGTACATGGATATAACAAAAATAGAGGGGGTGAAGAGAGTTTTACAATTCTTTTGGGAATCTGAGAAATGATTGAAAAAAGATTCAACGAAGGGGAGTTACCTAATTCTGTTTGGTTATTCAATAATATTTTTCTTTTATGATATCTATTAATTTCTAAAGTTTCTAACAAGTTTAATCTGAAACTTTTGTTTTCTGAGTGTAAAATTTCAAAGTCAGTATTCAAACTATGTCCTGTGTCTAGAAGGTGCTCTGCGTAGGTTGAATTTCCCTTTTTGTTACAATAACATTTTTCATGTTCCCTAAGTCTCGTCTGGAACGGTCTTCCTGTCTGACCAACATATACAAAATGGCAAGTACCGCAAGTTAACTTATAAACACCTGATTTCTTGTTCTTAGATGTTTTATCTTTATTACTTTTTATTACTTTTCCTACGGAGTTATTCGTTTCATAAGAAATTCTAAAATTGTGATTCTTCTTCAAATATCTAGCTACCTTTTCTGTTTTTGGTCCCAAGTATGTCAACGAAAAGTATTTACTTTCAATTGGATTATTATTTATGGGATATACTAATTTCAAAGCCAGCTTTAATTGTATTTTTGTGAAAAGATTCTCAATAATCGGTACGTTGAAACCGTTGTTCAACGCAATCTGTTTGATAATGTTATATTCTTTGTCAAAATTCTCACGTGACATGGGTATGTTGGCTAATCTATATAACATGCTATTGTATGCTGCTAATTTTTGTGAGTATGGGTGGTTTGATGTGAAGTGAATTGTGCTATCTGTATGGGTTGGTTTCCGGTATAAGAATCACAATTTTAGAATTTCTTATAAAACGAATAACTCCCTAGGAAAACTAATAAAAGAATGATAAAGATAAAACATCTAAGAACAAGAAATCAGGTGTTTATAAGTTAACTTGCGGTACTTGCCATTTTGTATATGTTGGTCAGACAGAAAGATCGTTCCAGACGAGACTTAGGGAACATGAAAAATGTTATTGTAACAAAAAGGGAAATTCAACCTACGCAGAGCACCTTCTAGACACAGGACATAGTTTGAATACTGACTTTGAAATTTTACACTCAGAAAACAAAAGTTTCAGATTAAACTTGTTAGAAACTTTAGAAATTAATAGATATCATAAAAGAAAAATATTATTGAATAACCAAACAGAATTAGGTAACTCCCCTTCGTTGAATCTTTTTTCAATCATTTCTCAGATTCCCAAAAGAATTGTAAAACTCTCTTCACCCCCTCTATTTTTGTTATATCCATGTACTATAAAATGAATTTCTTGTTCATGGTATACTCAGTATCTTGTAATACTCACCTGAAGAAGTCATGGTATGACGTAACGATCGTAGTGTTAATAAAATATTAGCGGAAATTAGAATATTGTTTTTATTCATATTTTCAAGATGAATTTTCGTCAAGTAAAGACCGAAACAATCATAGATTTGGGTTCATTATCGCAGACCAGGCTGTAATATATGATAGTATTTTATAATTTCAAATCAGACGGTCTATTGCACATATACACTAAGTAAATAATGAAAAACAAGATACTACATGTCCGCTCACACAAGTTTGGACAATAAATCAATTATCCAATAGCTATTATATATTACTCAAACTTGAATATACTGGTCTTAAGTCGAAAATACACTGACCTTGTGCTGTCCTTCATATTAAATTGTCAAATGATCAAATCTAATACGACCTTTTCCTACCTCCTTCTATTCAACACTTCACGTCAAATGAGTTTCGAATTTGTGAACTGAATCAATTATCAGATAGCTGTTAAATATATGAACTGGTTTTAAGGCAAAAATATACGAACCTTCAATAGAAATGGAATGAAGTAAGAACTTCCTTAGTTTCTTGTCACTTTCTGTCAGCTGAATATACAGTGACTCGAGTTTCGTAGTTTTCACCACATTTTCAGACTAAGTAAAACAAATTGTATCTCAACTTTCATATACACATATCGTCAAAAGTCTTGGCCCCTAGGTTTCTCAAGAAATAAACAATCTATATTCTGGAAATGAGATGAATATTTTCCTCTATTTCAACTGCAATATATTTGATAGAAAATCTTTGTTTGTTACTCTTTGCTTTACGCAGGATGAGACAAAATAGAGGAAATGAGAAAAATCTATATTTATCGATCATCAATTTTTGATTCATTATAGTTATTCTACATATGAATCCAAATTCAACAGTCCGTATTACCACTTCTTGTTTCAATTAACCGCCTAATATGCTTAGGTATCCCACCAATCAAGTCATAGTGTAAATTTTCAGGCATATCGTTCTATTCTTCCTGAAGGACCAAATTCAATTCCCGAAAAGTTGAAGGTGGGTTTTGGCGCCCTCCTTAAGTGATCCTATACGTGCTCAATTGGATTAATGTCTGGTGAGTTTGCTGGCCAGTTCATTCTCTGGATTTTGTTTTCTTGAAGAATGTTAGGAACCTTTCGTGTGCGGTGTACTGGGGCGTTACCATCTTGATAAAAGAAATTATCCCCAAATTCGTTGCGCAGAGGAACAATGATATGTTCAATGATATTTTCTACGTAGATGGCACCAGTCATTGTTCGTTCAACGATAATAAGAGGGGTACGGCGACCTTCCTGGTGCAATATTTCAAGATTGTCCAATTATGAGACGATATAATTGGTTTCGAAAAATTTTAGTTATCTTTCCGTTTCCTGAATGAAGATTGATATCCTTAGAATCTTTCTTGGAAAGATCTCCCAGTTTGTCCTATATATACGCTGCTGCACTGTTGACTTAATTCATAATCTCCAGAATTGTTCCGCCGGTTGTATTTGCCTTTTGCTTCAGAAAAGAGGTTGGAAATTTTATGTGGTGTGACAGTTGCTATTACGTTAGCTTTTGACCATATTTGAGCTACTTTTTCGTGATTGGTCCAAAATATGTAAGTTATGAATTTTTTGTCATCATTTTTTGTTTGGGAAGCGTATATTAGTTTCAGGATGGTTTTTTTATTTATGTGAGAATTTATGTTTTTTGTTTCGAATTGATTGTTGGTGTCCATTTGTCCGATTGTACTCAGTTTCAAGTTTAACATAATATTATTTAAGGGAATTGAAAATGCTCTATTTCAGTTCGCAGTGGGCTATAAAAGCCTGTCCAAAGGCCTCGAATCTGATGCGACTCACCGCTGGGCACTCTGAGACGATGTGCATGGCTGTTTCAGTGTCCTCAAGACACAACCTGCATTCATCGTCTTCAGCCAGACCGATTTTGTGCCAATCCGCTTTCACTCTGCAGTGACCTGTCATAATTCTGACAAGTGTTCTTAGTTTGGCCCTATCCAGACCTAGCGCTAGGTTCGCCATCTTTTTGTTCGAAGCTGTTCCAAGGAACAGCTTCGAATGTTTCAGGCCAGAATGGCCCCGTCAGAAAGACTGTAGCCTTGAGTTCATTCTGCCTGTTATCGCCTCGTTAGCCACGTCATGTGGTATTCCCAGGAATGGTTCCGGTGTGATCTGTAAGCTGTGTTGACACTTCAACGAAATGACAGATACTGAAAAAATCTAAAATGAGATTTCAAATTGAAAGTGTGGCCAGAGGAAACAATGGAATAATTAATTAGTAGCGACATCTTTTATCAACACCGCACGAAACGATTTCCACTCCTAATAGCAATCCTCGAATACACCCTTTTTGGTCAGTTAGTATATGTAAATAAAACTTTAATTCCCCACATGTAATTATTCTTTCAACATCCATTTTTACGGACAATATCCCCGGACGCACTCCATCCAAAGCATGTCGACGCGAAAATGTTTTTCTTTAGCCACTCGAGCCGGATAATGGAATTAAAGCGTGGAAACGGCCATTTTCCGAAAGTGGCAAAAACCATTTACGAAGGCACTTGGCCGCTCTCCCTCTAAGGTCTCGCCAAATTTCAGTTTTATCACTTTCTTACCGTGGAGATACGGATCTTGCTGACCCCGAAGTCCTCCATTAGCACTTTCGTTTTAATTAAAGTGCACCCGTCGGGACGCGAACGGGGGACCTTCTATATGACGGCACACTCGCAAAATATATAAGGTTGATCCGGCGGAAGTCCTTACTCGGTCACTCTGGAACCGCTCCAAATGGCGCTGTCTTCTCCCGGCCAGACCGGAAGTTATAATCTGCTACTTCATCCCAGGCTTTGATGAAAATCGCAGACAATCCACGGGAAATTTAGTGAAACCCAAATTTATGGCGTGCGGGACGATTATTAAGCACACGACGAAAATTCAAGAAGTTATTTCCCAGACTAGTAGTAGGGTGTTTTTGATCGGTAATCCATATTTAGAGAACTTTTGAGTGATATTGCAAAAGGCACTGAGGTACGTGGTGTGCATTGATTGTGGAGAGCATTGGGCTCGTGACCGGAAGGTACGGGTTCAAATCCTGTTCAGGTGGTAAAGAAATTTTCTAGTTGGACGAGTGTCTGCCACCATTTCACTGTTGGGTCAAAAATTAACAGTGCTGTGTCCGAAAGTGGCGCAAGATCGCAGTAACAACAACCAGAACACAACTGAACTCCTAACTCACACAAGCTGAAAAAGCTTCTCAGGGAACTTCACAGATCTTTACAGTGCGACAAAAAGAAGGAGACCAGATCACGTACTGAGCCAACAAGAAGAGCATTAATCTCAATGAGGAAATTCTTCACTAGGTCTGAGATCAGTTAGAGCTGAGGGTTCGGATGATTAGATGCTACATCTTCACCGTACAGCCTTATGGATGCAAACCATGGACTCTTGACCATACTTTCGAGAAAAAGCTGGAGGCGTTTGAGATGTACCTCTATAGGCGCATGTTGAAGATATCTTGGGTACGGAGGATAACAAATGTGGAAGTTCTGGTCAGAATGAAAAAGCCAATGGAATTCCTCAACACTATCGAGGAGAGGAAAACTGGCTCTATAGGCACGTTATGGGAGCTGAAAAATACGAGATCCTAAGACTTATAATTGAGGGCAAAATATCAGCTGGAAGAAGATATCTTGGGTACGGAGGATAACAAATGTGGAAGTTCTGGTCAGAATGAAAAAGCCAATGGAATTCCTTAACACTATCGAGGAGAGGAAAACTGGCTCTATAGGCACGTTATGGAAGCTGAAAAATACGAGATCCTAAGACTTATAATTGAGGGCAAAATATCAGCTGGAAGAAGACAGAATTCTTGGTTGAAAGATATGAGAGGATGGTATGAGTGCACATCGACAGATATCTTCAGGGCGGCAACTTCTAGAGTTCTAATAGCCAGGTGGATCGCCAACCTTGGCATGGAAACGGCGGATTAAGAAGAAGAAGATTCTCTAATAGTGGATTTCACAAAACTCTAGTCATCGGCTGAAGACTGTTGATCAGGGAGTCCTTCTACTATGTATCTTGTTCTATGTTGTTTACTGCTTGATGAACCATATGCGGTTTACACCATATTTGGTTATTCCACTTTGAAGAAAAGTTATCGATATATGCCCACGCAACCTCGCGCGAGGTTGCGTGGGCATATATCGATAAATTTTCCTTCAAAGTGGAATAACCGAATATGGTGTAAACCGCATATGGTTCATCAAGCATTAAACAATGCCAACGAGCATTACGCAGAATATGCAGGTCTAGTTCTATGTTCCCAAAGTGCTGATCACACTGTGTAAAACTATGACAGATTTACCTCTGTTGATCATCGATCAAGTACGAATTCGGTTCCACAAAACATTTTGTCATCTGATCTAACCTAGAATCGCTGCTAAATCACAGATCAAGTTGTTTTGTCGATTTTGATTAATCAAAATCTTCATTAAATAATTGAAGAAGATTTAAGTGAAATTCAAACCTTAATTCGTTGAACCGTTTGTTAAATTTGACAAAAGTACAAAAGTGTCTGTTGATCCAAAGATCACCAACATAAGAATGCGATAAAATACCCGTTTCAACTGTTACATCTATGTCAAGTATCACGTGTTTTTTTTAGAGTGATATAATTTCAACTTGAAATAAAACACATTTGACATAATTAATTTATTTGAAAGATAATTTCATGACATTTATGTATTAAAAACAAATTTCTGGCATATGTTCACCACGACTAGCTTTGAGAAAACGCATTCGACCAGACCAATTTTGAACCACTTTTTCGAGTATTTCAGGCCTTATTTCATCAATAACACGAGTAATGTTGGTTTCCAAAGCGTCTATTGTTTCTGATTTATCAGCATGAACAAATGACTTGACATAACCCCAGAGAAATAATCCAGTTGAGTTATGTCGCATGATCTTGGAAGCCAATTAATTGGACCATTTCTCGAAATAATGTTATCGCCAAATGTTTCTTTCAATAAATCAATTGTTAAGGTGGCAGCATGAGGTGTAGCGCCATCTCGTTGGAACCAAAACACTTCTAGGTCGATACCATTCAAATTTTGAAACAAATAATCATTGATCATCGATTTGTAACGAGCACCGTTCACTGTAACATTAGCACCAGCATCTTTTTTGAAGAAATATGGACCGATAATGCCTTCAGCGTGTAAAGCACACCATATAGTACATTTTTCGGATGCAATGGAACCTGCAGAACTTCTTGAGGATTGGTTTCACTCCATATAACAATGATTTTGAAAATGAATTTCAACAATTTGTAAAAATTGTTGCGGCGTGAGTCTTTCCATGATTATTTGTCAATCCTTACTGAATAGAAATGTCGAAACATTCTATCATTCTGAAAAAAAACCGATATAAAGAAATACGGAATGCATCAAGAAGTTTAAAGAATCATATAATGGTTTTTCAATAGGAATGATACAATTTTAAATAGTTATAATGGCAACATTGTACATTACTTTAGACATTTAGCAAGTAATTTGTGTTCAGTAGGTTATGCCATTTGATCATGGAAAAATATCAAAATCAGTGCTCATTTATGAAAAATGTATGGAGAAGAAGACTCACTGGTAGTTGTATCGTATTCATATGTGAAAGTGAATTTTCTTCACAGCATGCAAGAGTACTAGTATACCAAAGAAATGCACGCACACAAGGGACTATTGACTTGAAATAGTAAACCTACAGAATACAAATGACTTTATATGTCAGATATCTGATAACAAACCTTGCTATAATTTGTCAAAACTGTCCTTATTTGATAACATAAATAGAGGTTAATTCTTGATGGAGGTATATAAAATTATTTAAATATTTTTATATCAGCCTTCTACATATTTAATTTCAAAAAATTATATTTAATGATTATAACTTCTGAAAATAAATTGAAATAATGTCATATAAGTACCACTTATATCAAATTACATATAAAATAAACATTCCTCATAAGACATCCAAATGGTATAACAAAATCCAATAAATAAAAATTGTTAACCAAAATTCTATGAATTAAATATTTTGAATAGACAAAATTTTGTTTCTGCTGATCAATCTTATGAAAACAAATATCTTTCAAAAATGTCTAACATAATCTTAAGAATTTCATCATAAAACAATCTTACTTATTATAGAATATTCAATATTATTGGATATCTAACTAAGTTACTTTATATCAAAACTCAAGATATGTAAAAACATTACTGGAAGACAAGTTTGAAGAGAGACTTTGCTTCGTCAGTATTCAAATAATTCATATTCGATAAATATTACATCAACCAACAACAAATATTTACTCACCTTTTAACCATTTAGAAAACTTTTAGTAAATTGAAAAATCTTTAAATGTAGTGTAACGGTTCACTATATATACCTTCTATCAAGAATCAATCTCTATTTATGTTATTTTATTCATAATGTATAATTATTTGGTTTGCTTAACATTCTTTAAACAGATAGTCCTTGTGCTATAACAGAGGCCGTTAAATTGTCTTTCAATCTTTTAGATCAAGGGTAAACCACAGAAATATTTATATAAAGTGAACCGTTACCCTACATTTAAAGATTTTTCAGTTAACTAGAAGTTTTCTAAATGGTTAAAAGGTGAGTAAATATTTGTTTTTGATCAATGTTATATTTATTGAATATGAATTATTTGAATAATGACGAAGCAAAGTCTCTCTTTCAACTTGTTTTTCAGTAATGTTTTTCCATATCTTGAGAATTTATATAAAGTAACTTAGTAAGATATCCAATAATATTGAATATTCTAAGTAAGATAGTTTTATGGTGAAATTCTCAAGATTATGTTAGACATTTTTGAAAGATATTTGTTTTCATAAGATTGATCAGAAGAAACAAAATTTTGTCTATTCAAAATATTTGATTTATAGGATTTTGGTTAACAATTTTTATTTATTGGATTTTGTTACACCATTTGGATGTCTTATAATGAATGTTTATTTTATATGTCATTTGATATAATTGGTACTTATATGACATTATTTTAATTTATTTTCAGAAGTTATAATCATTAAATATAATTTTTTGAAATTAAATATGTAGAAGGCTAATATTAAAAAATTTAAAGAATGTCCTTATTTGGAAATTCTTCACATGATGTTGCTCACAGTGTATGTGAGCCGATTAGAGGAACTTTCCCAGTGATTCAAAGAACACTGTATTTTCCAACTTGTGTCCTGTAATTAACTAGATGTATTATTTGTTATGCTCATTATGCTAGGCTAAATTTAGCGATTTAATTCAATTTCTGCCGGTGGTGTGCGGTTGGGACCTAATTAATCGAATTCCTGAAAAATATTAGCCGGAAGCTACACTGGCGAACGCTTCGGGTTCCATTTTCGCTAATGGAAAATCGCTATCGCTTCGCAAATGTCGGGAATTCGTGACCATTGACATAACCAAGATACGAACATTGCAGCGTATGGGAAACGCTAAAGACTGAGAGGTGTAATTTAGTTGAGTTACTCCGAAATGACGCAGAATGAAAATTAATTCCATACTCGGCACTTTGTGCAAACCTTCAGAATACATCAGTAACACAGGTAACGAATATAGAAATATAGGATTTACCGTTTATAAAAGGAGCTATGCACTCATGCAGCACCAGAAAAACATCATTCTACGTCATAAATGGTAGATAATATTAGACTCGATGGCTGTTTGAATCTTTCCCCACCCTTTCGCATTCAGTTGCAAGCTTAACTCGGACTCTATATCGTCAGTACGAAAATGTTAGAGCGAGGGTATGCGTTTATCTTACTCGTTCAGAGGCTATTCACGAAATACCTTAGCATGTGAGGAATTTATTTGTTACAGTCAATGCAACAAAAGATTTCTCTTCTTAAAATAATTTTTTCAATTTTTTATGCCATAATCAAAAGAAGATTACTGACTTCGGAACAGAAGATTACAAATTCAATGTATCAAAGGGTTCAAATAATCCACTTCGTTGAGCTTAACAATAGCCAAATATATGTTTTTTTTTGAGTGATAGGACTTTCGATAGGGATAACTGTGATTCGACAAAAGGTAGAAGTTTTGACATTTCTGTTCAGTAAGCATTGACAAATTATCATGGAGAGACTCACGCTGCAACAACGTCTACAAATTGTTGAAATTTATTTTCAAAATCAGTGTTCTATTCGCCAAACACTTCGTGAAGTTTATGGTTTACATAATCGTCCATCAGAGTAGCTTATTCGTCGAACTATCGATAGATTTCGGACAACATTTTCTCCATTCGAAGCAACAATAACAAAAAGATAAAGAACTGTACGTACAGAAGGAAATATCGCTGCTGTAAGTCATAGTGTTAATAATGATTCAGATTTGTCTATTCTTCGACGTTCACAATAAGTTGGACTCTGTGCATCTTTTTTTCCAAGAAAGAACTATTTTAATTTTGTCTTTCCATCATCGTCATGGATCTAATGATATTGGATGGATTATTGGGATACAAGCTTGATTTGTTCGAGAATAAGTGAACGTTATGTCTTATAGATGCAAAAATGATTATAGAACTATTCGATACCATTGAACCATTTACTGAGTCGAATCTCAAAGTTATTTAAATTTTCAATTGAATATTTTGGTGCATTCGCCATTTTGCAACGATCTCCATTATGTCAAATCTACCTGCAAAGTTCTAACTTGGATACAGAGTTTTAAACGTTTTCCCAAAATCATAATATATCTTTTGATTTGTGAAAATCATTGTTGGGTATTTTCCAAGAAAGAACTATTTTAATTTTGTCTTTCCATCATCGTCATGGATCTAATGATATTTTTCCGTATTTGGATGTCTAAACATATCTCACAAGATATTATTCATCATGGAAACATGGATTATTGAGAAACAAGTTCGATTTGTTTGAGAATAAGTGAACGTTATGTCTTATAGATGCACAAATGATTATAGAACTATTCGATACCATTGAACCATTTACTGAGTCGAATCTCAAAGTTATTTAACTTTTCAATTGAATATTTTGGTGCATTCGCCATTTTGCAACGATCTTCCTTATGTCAAATCTACCTGTAAAGTTCTAACTTGGATACAGAGTTTTAAACGTTTTCCCAAAATCATAATATATCTTTTGATTTGTGAAAATTATTGTTGGGCATTTTCCAAGAAAGAACTATTTTAATTTTGTCTTTCCATCATCGTCATGGATCTAATGATATTTTTCCGTATTTGGATGTCCAAACATATCTCACAAGATATTATTCATCATGGAAACATGGATTATTGAGAAACAAGTTCGATTTGTTTGAGAATAAGTGAACGTTATGTCTTATAGATGCACAAATGATTATAGAACTATTCGATACCATTGAACCATTTACTGAGTCGAATCTCAAAGTTATTTAAATTTTCAATTGAATATTTTGGTGCATTCGCCATTTTGCAACGATCTCCATTATGTCAAATCTACCTGCAAAGTTCTAACTTGGATACAGAGTTTTAAACGTTTTCCCAAAATCATAATATATCTTTTGATTTGTGAAAATCATTGTTGGGTATTTTCCAAGAAAGAACTATTTTAATTTTGTCTTTCCATCATCGTCATGGATCTAATGATATTTTTCCGTATTTGGATGTCTAAACATATCTCACAAGATACTATTCATCATGGAAACATGGATTATTGAGATACAAGCTTGATTTGTTCGAGAATAAGTGAACGTTATGTCTTATAGATGCAAAAACGATTTTAGAACTATTCGATACCATTGAACCATTTACTGAGTCGAATCTCAAAGTTATTTAAATTTTCAATTGAATATTTTGGTGCATTCGCCATTTTGCAACGATCTCCATTATGTCAAATCTACCTGCAAAGTTCTAACTTGGATACAGAGTTTCAAACGTTTTCCCAAAATCATAATATATCTTTTGATTTGTGAAAATCATTGTTGGGTATTTTCCAAGAAAGAACTATTTTTATTTTGTCTTTCCATCATCGTCATGGATCTAATGATATTTTTCAGTATTTGGATGTCTAAACATATCTCACAAGATACTATTCATCATGGAAACATGGATTATTGAGATACAAGCTTGATTTGTTTGAGAATAAGTGAACGTTATGTCTTATTGATGCAAAAATGATTATAGAACTATTCGATACCATTGAACCATTTACTGAGTCGAATCTCAAAGTTATTTAAATTTTCAATTGAATATTTTGGTGCATTCGCCATTTTGCAACGATCTCCCTTATGTCAAATCTACCTGCAAAGTTCTAACTTGGATACAAAGTTTCAAACGTTTTCCTAAAATTATAATATATCTTTTGATTTGTGAAAATCATTGTTGGGCTCGAAGTTTTCTAGTCAAATTTTCCGAGCGAACCAATATCCCAAGGTGTGGCCATTTAAAATTTACATTTTTGATCGGTTATAAATAAAAAACTAATTCGTATGAATTGTCTTAGGAAGGAGTTTTCTGTGGTAGGATAAACGTGAGTTGATGCTATCTTATTTGCTGATGATGAATTATGAAAAATTTCAATTAAACGGCAGCTTTCAGAACCATCAACAATATATACAAATAAACATTCATTATAAGACATCCAAATGATATAACAAAATCCAATAAATAAAAGTTGTTAACGGAAATTTTATAAATTAAATATTTTGGATAGACAAAATTTTGTTTCTGCTGATTAATCTTATGATATCTTTCAAAAATGTTTGACATAATCTTGAGAATTTCATCATAAAACTATCTTATAGAATATTCAATATTATTGAATATCTAACTAAGTTACTTTCTATAAAATCTAGAGATATGTAAAAACATTACTGAAAAACAAGTTTTAAGAGAGACCTTGCTTCGTCAGTATTCAAATAATTCATATTCAGTAAAATATAACATCAGTCAACAACAGATATTTACTCACCCTTCAACAATTTAGAAAACTTCTGGTGAATGAATACTGAAAAATTTAAATGTAATATAAGGTTAAGTTACAAATGAATAATTCTGTGGTTTACCCTTGATCTAAAAGATTGAAAGACAATTTAACGGCCTCTGTTATAGCACAAGGACTGTGTGTATAAAGGATGTTAAGGAAACCAAATAATTATATTTTATAAATAAAAAAACATGAATAGAGGTCAATTCTTGATAGGAGGTATATAAAATTATTTAAATATCTCAATAGTAGCCTTCTACATATTTAATTTCAAAAAGAACCAGAAGTTTTCTAAATTGTTGAAGGGTGAGTGAATATTTGTTGTTGATTGATGCCATATTTTATTGAATATGGATTATTTGAATACTGACGAAGTGAAGTGTCTCTTAAAACTTGTTTTTCAGTAATGTTTTTAAGATTATGTTAAACATTTTTGAAAGATTTTTGTTTTCATAAGATTGATCAGCAAAAACAAATTTTTTTTATTCAAAATATTTAATTTATAGAATTTTGGTTAACAATTTTTATTTATTGGATTTTGATATATCATTTGGATGTCTTATGATGAATGTTTATTTTATATGTCGTTTGATATAAGTGGTATTTATATGACATTATTTCAATTTAATTCCTGAAGTTATAAGTATTAAATATAATTTTTTGAAATTAAATATGTAGAAGGCTACTATTAAAATATTTAAATAATAACAATAGTATATTATATAAATCACTTTGTGGGTACGAAAAAAATTGATTCGATCTGCTCATCAATTTTGATGAATAAATAAGGCACTGTATCTTTTCTGAAAATAGTGGCCGAATTACGAATTCTGAAGCAAGTCGCCGAACTTTAACTTTCACTGCGAACTAAACCGCCAAGTTTTATCTATCGATCGTCGAAATCTCCTTGACTCAACTTAAAGTTAAACTATATTTCATGAGGGGAAGGAAGTGATTTTCCTCCTGCCGGAAATTCCTGAAATTGGAAATTACTATGGTGGATGGAACTCTTGCCGAAACGTACAAAAAAGCCGGGTACTAGAGGGATAAATATCGTCTCCTTTCGTACTGTCAGAGGGGAATGTTTTTGTAGGGATGTTTGCCGTTGTTGACCAAAGTTTATTCATTCATTTATCTCCAATGTCACAACTTTTTCCACTCTTTTATGGCATCGGGATACTACTTATTAACCGGCTCAGGAAAAAGAAGTTCTCTTCTCGTGTTGGAGCGACTGTATCGAAATGCAGATGGAAAGTAAAAAGTGCCTGTACTGCCTTGCTTAACTCTTAATTAAAGAGGTCTGCAAACACGATTCAAAAATTTCACAGCATTCATAATAGAATTTAAACAATCTATTTCTCTTGAAAATTCCAAAATTTTGAATTAATTACTAAAAAAGCTATATATGATCAATAAAATATATATAAATATATATGTATATATATATGTATAAGATGATGAATTTGAATACTTTGGTCAATATTCTATATAAAATAGAAGTAAGGGGTGCTTATTGTCGACATTAATTTAATTCTAAAAGTTGTTTGAATAAAAATTTTTTTTGAAATTAAAATTGTAGAAGACTAACAGATCATAATCTGTTAAGATGTGGTGCATGTTTTGAGAGATTTCTGAATTAACTTATTCGAATATTTAAATATATTAAATATTTCAACTAAATTATATTCTTTGAGAAGTCCTTAAGTTATGTTCATGTTTTTAAAAGGCAATTGGTGTTCTTAAAGGTAAGATCAGAAACAAAATTCTGTCTCCTTTAAATATTTATTTATTAATTTTAATAACTTTTTTATATCTGTTGGTTTATTTATTCCATTTGTCATTATATATTGCATTTTAATTAAATACGTCTATTAAATGTAAGCGGTGCTTCGTCTAGATAAAACGTGCCGTTGAACATAAAATAATTTTGATCTAGGCAAACGTTTAAGGCGTCTAATATTTCTGTTTTTACAACAGGATTAGTTCGTTTTTGGAGTAATAAATCATCAACTAATTTTCTGGTTTCACTGACCGGTATACTAGGAATATTTTTCATTAATTGTATACCTCTCTTTCCACCCCTCTATTTTTTGTACCAGAGCTGTGTATTTAAGGTCATGTTTTGCATTGTATACCTCAGTTTAAATAATCACCTGTTGAAGTCATGGTATGACGAAACAATTGTCGTGAAAATCAATAAAATAGCGAAAGTTAACATTTGTTTTTCTTATATTTAAGCGGTGCTTATTGTAGACATTAATTTAATTCAAAAAGTTTTTTGAATAAAAAATTTTTTTTTAATTAAAATTGTAGAAGACTAACAGATTAAATCTGTTTCGATATTCAAATTTTCAAATACTCTATATGTATTTCCTTTGATTCTGTATCAGTTACTCACCAACACATGTGCAGATAATATATATGCCTATAAAGTGATACAGCGTTATCTAGGGCAAGTTTAAATATTAAATTTGAATGTTATCAAGAAATATATTCAGATTAAAATCTGTAGAGGTTCTGTAATTACGACAGAGTCTTGAGGATGATTTTTTGCTCTTTGAGTTACTATGGCTTTCCTCGAAGACAAAAAAAAACGTAATGCATTTCGTTGACTTTCGTGGAAACTATCTATACTACTGCAAAACCTATGAAAATGGACACTGTGTACATCATTATTTCCACAGGTTTTTCACAACTCCTTTGTTTGGTTCTCATTTTCTTAGCCGATCCATTTCGACTAATTAATCAACTACGTACAAGGCAATTTTGCACTCGATCCATAATAATGGATGGCTCTCAAGTCAGGAAGGCTTCACCGACTTGAAGGGAGAAGTACCGAGTAACTCCCGTTTCCCCGGTTAGTTAAGCTCGTCAGTAATTGTCCCCTTTTTATCTGCACGCGGACGATTAGTGTCAATCTTGTAGGTCTCTCCTTGAATAAGATCGATAAGATGGCGGATTTCCCCCTTCCAGGGGACTGGAATTTGGGGCACGAGGAAGTCATTTGCCGTATTTTCTGGAAGAGGGATTGTTCTGTCACGAGGTGCGATGAAAATACCGGCCTGACATTGTTGTGTTACTAAGAAGAAGACAGCAGAAAGAAATTGAAATTATGTCTTTTAAATTCGGGGGAACGTATAAAAGAACTTCATTTAAACGGAGCTCTTAAGGTAGAAAAGAATACGATCTAGATTTGGATCAAACGAATATTGGATATAAATGAGTAGAATTGTTGAACTGAAATGTTAACGAATACTTTAAAATTTATAAGAAATTTAGAATCACTTGCGTGACATCTATAAAAATAGAATCATGATTTTGATGAGAATTTTAAGATTTTGCATAAAGAAAATAAGCGGCTGAAATTGAAGCTTAAAGTTTAGAAATAAACCGATTAATAAGCCATAGAAATTTAATGAATGAACATACCGAAATATCTAATTCACCTCTATTCAATCTATTCTCCTAGGGACCCAAAGAAATGAAAAATTTTTATTGTGCTCTCATCTCAAGACAGAAACCATTCGAATAAATAATAAAAGACAAAATGAAAATAGTTCTTCCTTGAAAAATATAATTTTCGCTGATGACTCATAATTTAAAAAAAAACATATACTTTAATCTGTTGTACGATATTCCAAGAGATTATTTGAATATTTTAATAATAGCCTTCTACATATTCAATTTCAAAAAATTATATTTAATAATTATAACTTCCGGAATTAAATTAATGTCATATAAGTACCACTTATATCAAACGACATATAAAATAAACAGTCATTATAAGACATCCAAATGATATAACAAAATCCAATAAATAAAAATTGTTAACTAAAATCCTATAAATTAAATATTTTGAGTAGACGAAATTTTGTTCCTGCTGATCAATCTTATGAAAACAAATATTTTTAAAAAATATTAAATATCATCTTAAGAATTTCATCATGAAACTATCTTGCTTAGAATATTCAATATTATTGGATATCTAAATAAGTTACTTTCTATAAAATCTCAAATAAACACTCAATGTTTGGACAGGCATTTTAGGAGATTTCATCCTTGGCCCCTTTTTTATCGATGGAAATCTTGATGCTGCCAAATATTCAGAGCGTCTACAAACTCTTATTATACCAACAGTTCGTCAACTTCCTATCAGTTTTGAGGACATTTGATTTCAACAAGATGGTTGCCCAAGTTAAAACTCACGAAAAGTGACAGTTTCTCCAAAACACGTTTCCTGATTTAGAAATATCTACGGATGGTACAATTTTGTGACCCGTCAGATCAGCAGATTTATCCAAAGATAATTTTTTCTATAGGCATAACTGAAAGCAACTATCTATGGTACAATTTTGTGGCCCCCAGATCACCAGATTTATACCCAGATAATTTTTTCTATAGGGATATCTGAAAGCATCTATCTATTGACAGGACTTCGACAGAGCTTCAAATCGTGATGAATTAAGGTTGAAAATTATTCAACTTTGTGACAATATAGAGCCAAATCTACTCAGAGATATGAGAATATCTCTGTATCATAGATTTGGCTATTATTTAGCTCAATGAGGTGAATTATTTGAACCCTGAATACATTAAATTTGTAATCTTCTGTTCCGAAGTCAGTGGTTCCCTTATGGTTTTTAGAATTTAATTTATTTTAATAGAAATAAAAATTGAAACTATTATTTTCAGAAGATAAAGTATATCTTGCATTCATTACAACAAATAAATGAAGTAATTCTTATCCTGGGCAACTGGCTTAATAGTGCCTCTTGTGAATGCATGATAAATGCTATAATCCGAAAACTATTATCGTGACCTGTATGTCTATACAGTTACAGTATAAATCTATAACTAAAAACAGCCTATTGCCGTCTTCCTGTCACCATTCTCTATCTAGAGCGGTATCAGATTCTATATCGCCTTACGTTTTGTTTGAAACAAATTAGAAATAAAACAAATTCTGAGAACCTTTACGTCTTCTCCATTTCACTTCATAAATAATGTATCCGAAACATCGTTTTTCCAAGTTCCACGTTATATATTCCGCATTCTGTACCACGCAATTATTCTCCAGGAAATTTCATCAGCGAATACCGAGAGAATACCCAAAACGAAATTCGGCATAATTCTGGGAGTGATATAACAGCCTTATCTCTCGATCCGTTTCATCCAGTCGACACCGATCGAACGCGTACACGTAAACATCGATATTCAAATACCGAAGGGAGGTACGTATGCAACAAGGCCTATCGCGTGCTGACATCTCTCGGCTTAATAGACAGTGGAGATAATTGTTATTGCTGTGCAAGCTGGAATTATCGGTCCGCGCTATATCGAATCGTGAAGTACAATATCATCAATTATTACAGGATGGATGTCGGGGTGGGTTTGTGCCTGTCATTGGTTACTTTATGAAACGATTGGTTTCGGGAACCTCTGGCAAAATTAGGGTTGGTTAAGTTGTGACTTTTACTCATGAATAGCTGTTTCGACGTGGCAACGTTTATGATTCAAATGACGTTACACCCTTTGTGAGTATGTAACGTTCATTTGAAATTCATCAATTCATACACTTTCGGTACCAAAAATTAAAATAATAGCTAGAAACATATATAATATAAAAAACCAGAAAAGCACTGACGTGAAGGGAAAAGCTTTTGCGTGCCTGTTCAACAGTCAATTCATTTCTGCTGAAAATTTCAAATTTCTGAATAACTTCTTGAAGAAGCTACATATGATGAATAAAATTTTTCTGTTAGCCTTTGTGTTGTTCGATAATACATATTTGAAACTCGTTAGCGCATTTTTGAGTGTTAGAAAACAGGTGGTTTTTGCTGATGAGATGTTTTAGGGTATGACAGATTTTAACATCGGAATTCCACAGGGCCCTAATCTAGGACCAGTGATGTTTTTAATTTTCACTAACGATGTGCCCGATTATGTCCCTGAAGTGAAAACTACAATAACTACTACAATTTGTGGATAATATAACATTTCCTTGTCTGAAATCTGAGATTATGGTGTGGTTGCCTGCGTTAGATATCTAGAATTGAATCTAGACGTTTCACCTACCTGGGGTGCCCATGTGGATGAACTAACAACAACTCATTTAATTTGAGGCTTCTTTCACAATCACTATGAGTGATAAGACTGAGATCAGTTTATTTTGCTCTGGTGGAGTCTAAACTTAGGTATTCTGTCTTATTGTGGGGTAACTCTGCCCGAAGAAAATCAGCTTTCAGATTGCAGAGACGGACAATAAGAGTTTTGGGTGGACTTGCATTCCACCTTCCGAAGCATTCTTTGACACTTACTGAAAAAAATACAAAATATAAACTATTATTATTGTAGATATATCGGGTGCTTTTTTAGAGTACTAGAACCTCAAAGTGAAATGAAACACATTTAAATTAAGATTGAAGCCAAATTGTTTTTTATTTGAAAGGTAATTTCATGACATTTATGTTTTAGAAATAATTTCCGGCATATGTCCACCACGACTAGCCCTGAGGAACCGTATTCGACCAGAGCAATTTTGGACTACTTTTTCGAGTAATTTAGGCCTTATTTCATCCATAACACGAATTATGTTGGCTTTCAAAGCGTCTTTTGTTTCTGCTTCATCAGCATAAACCAATGACTTGACATAACTCCAAAGAAAATCATTCAGTAGAGTTATGTGGCATGATGGACACCAATTAATTGGAACATTTCTTGAAATAATGTTATCGCCAAATCTTTCTTCCAATAAATCAATTGTAACAGTAGCAGAATGAGGTGTAACACCATCTTGTTGGAACCAAAACACTTCTGGGTCGATACCATTCAAATTTTGAAGCAAATAATCATTGATCTGTAACGAGCACCATTCACTGTAACATTAGCTCCAGCATCGTTTTTAAAGAAATATGGACCGATGATGCCTCCTGCGTGTAAAGCACACCATAAAGTGCATTTGAGGATGCAATGGAATATGCAGAACTTCTTGAGGATTGTTAATATACGGCAATTTTACTTGTTTACATAGCCGTTCAACCAGAAATGAGCTTCATCACTAAACACAATTTTACGATAAAAAAGTGGATCAACTTCAAGCTGTTCTAGGGCCTAATGAGCAAACAAACGAAGCTTATTATGGTCAAGTGTCTTCAGTTCTTGAACCAGTTTGATCTTGTATGGGTGTAGACTAAGATCTTTAAGCAAAATTTTCCATGTGGTGGATGCACAGAGACTAACTTGTGAACGTCGACGAATAGACAAATCGGGATCATCGTTAACACTATGACTTACACTATGATATTTTCTTTTGTACGTACAGTTCTTTGTCTTGTTGTTGTTATTGCATCGAGTAGAGAAAATGTTGTCTAAAATATATCGATAGTTCGACGAATAAACTGCTCTAATGGGCGATTATGTAAACTATAAATTTCACGAAGTACTCTATAAGTTTGGCGAATAGAACACTGATTTTGAAAATGAATTTCAAAAATTTTTAAACGTTGTTGGGGCGTGAATCTTTCCATGATAATTTGTCAATGCTTACTGAACAGAAATGTCAAAACAACATTGTTTCTTATTTCTGTCAAGTCACAGTTGTCCCTATCGAAATTTCTATCACCCTAAAAAAAACACCCGATAGAACCATATTTGATTAGGTAGTTTATGGAATATTCTTTCAGATCTTGATGAAGTTGTGATATTTTTTGACGCTTTTCCTCTTTATTATTGCATTTATTATAGGAATAATGTAATGCGTACTTTAATTATTTATTAATTTCAGTTTGCAGATATTGTTTTTATATATACACTTCTATTTTTATATATTTATACTTTGTTATATAAAAAACATAACATTATAAATTTGTAAATATTGTTTTTCTTTGTACTCTTCAATTCAATACTTTTATATTAAATATGATTACCTCTGAATTTTTAATTTTTCAAGTAACTAGTCTCCAAAGTTCTAAAACTATCATTGTGAATGAATATCTGGCCAAAAACCCAACAAATCATATTGAACAACCTATCGTATTCCTTTGATACGGCTCAAATCGCCTTTTTCTCTCTTTCAAAAATTAAACTACATTTTCGAGACACACGTTTTGAAACACTAGAAGACATGGAAGATTCTTTGTTGCGAGTATTGCAGTCAACTCTGGAATATGCGTCAAGAAAATTGTTTAATGATTGAATCATTCTACAGCGTAAGTGTATTTTTTCATAAAGAGCCTGAGCGATTCAATAAAGTTGTATGGAGAATACATTTCATGAAACGTTTTTGATTTGAAGTTTGTCGATGCTATCATCGATCAATCAAAAAACATTCCAGAGATGAAAAACCAAATATTGGCGCAAAAATAGCATCACAAAATCGTGCTCCAGCTGGGCAAAATCCACCCGAGAGAACATTCAAAATAGCGATATTGAAATGAAGCCCCTTTGTGCTCGTCAAACGGGCCGAAATGAGAGAGCCCCGTCCTCTCATCCCGGCCGAAAGAGGAGGGGAGGGTTCAGGAGGGGGGAACGATTGCGTTATCGTTATGTCTGCTGGTACAATGCACGGGTTGATACACAATGACTCAATCAACGAATTAAATTTTTTTACCGACGAACATCAATGCCGCACGCGAAATTGATGAAACGGTTGGCCAAATTTGATTAGGACGGTAGGTCGTACATCAAAATGGGAAAAAATGACTCGGGAAGACGTGCAAGTAATGGAGATTGATATTTCGGGGGAAAATTTCCCGATGGGTTGCTATGGAGTCGTGATTCCAAACTTCCATATGTCGAACGCATTAACATGATGTGAAATCCGTGAAATGTTTCGCACATATTCGGCAATAAAAATGATTGCGTCTATTTCCCATCGTTGGATCAGCATAAAAGTATATTGGAATTAAAAATTATCATCAGAAATCTTAGAAACATTCACTTTATTAGATGAAGTAAACCGAAAACATTTCGCATAAGTTTCACTGTTTATTCATAATTTTGACATTTTTTTAATAAAATTTCAAAATTCGAAACATTTCAACAACATGAATAATAATGAAACAGTTGTTTCTTCACTTTATTACTTAGAAAATGTTTCAACAAGTAATTTTTCAGAAATCCGTATTAAAACTAATTGTAGAAATTACTGTTTTACTACCAATAAAAAGATATATTACACATTTTCTTGTGACTCGAGTTCCCGGAAATGAACTATCCCATCATCAGTCAACTGAAGACCTAACAGTGGTATTTAAACAAAAGTGATAAATATTTTGAATATTTCAATAGTTTTTAGGTAACACCTAATAGTGGTACAGAGGTTTACAAGCGGAACGTGATAAAAAACCGGGTTGAAAAAGAGGGGCCTTCTAACAGATATCGGAATGTCTATAAAAAAGGTTGTTAAACAGATGGTACCCATTTAAATATCTCAAATAATTTTTGGGGTTACAAAGCTCCGTACAGTCATTCATTATTTTTATATTTTTTGTTGTATATCTCAAATATTTGGATTTATAGAGCTCCATACAGTCATTCATTACATAATAGGACGTTCCTTCAAGACTGGGTTCAACGAACATAAAATGAGTTTCATGAAAAATAAACGAAATTCTACTTTTGCCACTCATTATCTGGAAAACGGTCATTTCTTTCCCACAATAGATAATCTTAAAATTTTAAATGTAGAATCAAATGGGAATATTTAAATGGGTACCTACTGTTTAACAACCTCCTTTGTCGATATCTGTTAGAACCCGTTAGAACCCCTTTTTTAACCCGTTTTTTTATCACGTTCCGATTGTAAACCTCTGTATCACTATTAGGTGTTACCGGCAATCTGTTGAAATATTCAAAATATGTATCACTTTTGTTTAAATACCACTGTACCACTGTTAGGTCTTCAGTTGTCTGATGATGGGATAGTTCATTTCCCGAAACTCGAGTCACAAGAAAATGTGTGATATGTCTTTTTATTGGTAGTAAAACATAGTAATTTCTACAATTTGTTTTAATTATGATCAACTACCAAATAGTAACGACTGAAACAATTCAGTATCAGAAATCAATATCATTAACTATATATTTTGCGAATCTATAGGAGTAGAAATAATTTCATGCGGTTTTGATGACGCTACTAGATCATTATTCCTTTGTTTCATATGGCAACTTCATTTTGAAGTGGCATCATTAGGCTTCCTGTTCAGTATCTAACTTTTCGCTGAAGTGTAAACAACATAATTTCTGTTTGTTCTGGAAAAGTCAACTTTCCTACCGAATAATGCGTTTTTCAAGGAAGTTTAACTTCATTATTTCAATATGAACAAAAAGACTGCCATCGTATTCTAGAGGATGTTTATGGTGATCATTCTCTAGCTGAACGAACTTATCAGAAGTGGTTTGCCCGATTCAAAAGTGGAAATTTAGCGCCCCAAAATTTAAGGATGAAGAATAAGAGGCAAGGCTCGTTGAAGATACATCACAAACGCAAGAGAAACCCGCAAAAGCACTTGGAGTTACTCAACCAGCCATTTCGTATGAATTGAAGCCAAGAGACGTCGAACGCCGTGTGAACAAATGCTCCAATGGCAGAGAAAAAAGGGGTTTTCGCATTAAATTTTGGCAGGCAATGTATAGATACCTTATCATCAACTGTCCGAAATATTCATGGCGAGAAGATCATGCTGTGTATTTGGTGGAATCAGCGTCTACCGACGACAATTCATGCATTGGAGCCGAGCACTTTCAAAGAAATGATCGCAAGACGCCGACAAACACTACAATGTTATTATGAATGTACACCCACACGTTAAACTTACTCAGGAGCGCTCAAATAGGAAGTCTTACCTGACTCACGGGACAGCCAAGGCATTGGTCCTTCCGATTATCATCTTATCCGATAAATGCAACATGGCCTAACTGACCAGCACTTCTCCAATTACTATGGAGTCAAAATGGATGTATGCATAGTTAGCGGCCAAAGAGTCGGCTTTTGAATGTATAACCAATTTTTTACAATAAAGCTTCAATTTTCAACAAAAAACCGCACGAACTTATTACACTCCTAATATAAATATACAAAAATAGTTATATTAAGCATTTCATATGTGTAATAAAATATTCAATTCTTGATGCAAGTTAGTTGTTTAGCTTCTAGAATGTATACAAAAAAATCGTAGGGGCCAATTTTAACAGCCTAGGCATTACAATAACTGCCAACATCTTTTTTATTTTTGTTTTGAACGCATCATTGGAAGATTTTTCACTTCACCAAGAAACACCGTACGGAATTAAGGAGCCTCGTGGGATTTACCCAATCTTAGGAAATCTTTCCTAATATTGACTTATTCATGCATGTCTGATTGTAACAGATAGTCGTCCCTATTTTTATGTATGTACATTAAACATTCCAACTTGAGCAAAGATGGGGATGTGTGAATACCCAAAGACTTGAAAGTGTTTTTATAGCAGTCACGATAGTTCAGACCCTCCAAAATTCCTACTGCTCACCTCTACAGTCGAAAAACACCCTAACGATGTGCGCAACCGCTTTACTCCAAAATGCCATATCTGAAATGGGATTCTTCCAGAGAAAAATGCACAGAGAGCAACACACCTGGTTTTAGAGACAAGGACAGCGTTCTCAGGGCAAAAATATTTGGGCTGAGCCTGGTAGGAGTTTGTCAATGTGTAATCTCTATGCCACATGGATACTGAGAAACTTGACCGAAACGAACGTGCCGCTTCTATCGTCCCTTAGTGTGATAATCAAGTTATGAGTCTTAGCTTCAATCATACTCAGAGTGTTTGCGGAGAACCATTCTAAAAGCCTCAGCCATGCTGTACAAGACTGCTCAAAAAACATGGGTAAGGTAACTTCCATTTCTGGATTGCAAGTTGGTAAATCATTTATGTACATCAGGAACAATCCCGGTCCCAAAATTGATCCCTTGGGCACTCCCATGGTAATCTTATTCATGCTAGAGTATGTACCACCCGAACTTGCGACCTCTCGCTCAAAAAGTCCTATAAGGAACGAATAGCAACTTTCAACGTCGATTCGTATTATTATTTAATATATCCTTTTGTAATTTAATATAATTAAGACCAAATAATTCCAATATTCCATACTTACAGTTATTCATCTGAATGAGGTTCAAATCTAGCTCAATCGCAACGTATCCGTCAAACATTCTGGCGTATACCGTATGAACTTTCACGCCAAACTTTTCGCAATTTGGTTACGCCTTTTGTCGGAATTCTCCTGTAGAATCTAGCTGTTCATTTGCTCGAAGCTTGATGGAATGGAAAACGACACCGGAATGGCAGATAGCGGCAATGAATATCCGAACAAAACATCGTGTTTTTTGATGTTCGACCTCTGTTTCGAATCACAGCATCAAATCGACAGACGAGGCTCATTTTTCCCAGCAGCACGGATATGAACAGAGCGGAAATCAAACGAAAGAGTGATACGGGTGAGTGGCGTGAGTACGTATAATCGATTTGTGAAATTTTCAGTGCTTTCATCCGGCTCATTGCAATGCAATTTCGAAACTGTTATGAATTCCGATGGAGCTCATATGAATGCATGTGCGGATTGATTAATTAATTGATTTTCAATGTACAGGATTCCACATTTCACTTGAATTAAACACACACACACACATATATATATATATATATATATATATATATATATATATATATATATATATACGTACCGTACAATGTAATACCTGAAGAAGCCACATCGTAGTGAAATAATTGTTGTAGTAGTACAAACATTTTTGTGGAAATATATTTCCGTCTCATATACCTTTTTTCAATTAAAATGAGTTTCCACCAAGTAAAGACCAACTCAATCAAATACATATACATATATATATATATATATATATATATATTTCGAATAATTTATTTTTGACTTTTTACTCTGGAAAATAGGTTCGTAGACACCTAAAAAGAATTCTCTCCAAGTATTAGCTCTTAATTATAACGGCAAGATCATCCGCTTTGCGGGTTTCTATTTTTTTCGAATAATCAGATAAAAAAATTTACATCTCGCTTCCAACTGCTTGGAAAAATATTCCGTGGCATAGACTTTGTAAGAAATTAAATGCTTTACAAAAAGGTCTCCTATGATTTTTTCAAATACTCAACCGATTAAAAGATATTCATAGTTGAAGTTTGGCTATTTAAGGAAAATATTCGTTTTTATTATAAATTTTATAAGTCGATGAAAAAAAATTTATTCGAATTGCGGAACTTATGATTTTGTAGGAAGTTTACTGCTCTACAAAAATGGTCTCTTATGATTTTTCCATTAAGTGAAGCCGTTACGAGATATCCATCGTAATTATAAATCATTCAATTCATTCAATTCAAACATTAACGAATATCAATATTTCCAGTTTTTGATCAATAATTCGATAAATTTCAATTTAAATTATTAGTTTCAGGAAAATTTTCATAAATTTAAATTTCTATCATAAAAGTCACTCCTTCAGGAGTTATTTGTTCAAAAATTCATTAAGAAGTTTTTGTTCTAATGATACTTTTTGTAAGCTTTATTTGTAATAATGCAAAATGTCATTTGTATTGGTATTTCATATTATTACGGTTGTTTAGTATGTATTTTCAAATTTTATTCTACCAATTATACATAAATTTTTTTGTGAGAGAGGCTTTTTGTTCTGAACTACATTACTTCTTCTGTTGGTACTCTAAAGCTAACGCCACCTATGTTTTTTTTCTTAACTATCTTCGTTGTCTAATCGTTTAGCACTACATTTTCAGTGCTCCAAGAACTCATCATTTTGTATACATGATAAAAACAATTTTTTCGAAATGAGTCATTTTCTCATCATATAAATTTATTTATTATCAATAATTCTACAATGAATAACGAAATTGTCATCATAAAATAAAACACTTGTTTACATTTTCTACTTTATTTTTGGTATTGACGTACGTTTCGTCTTTGCTAGAAAGACTTCATCAGAATTTCTAGCAAAGACGAAACGTACGTCAATACCAAAAATAAAGTAGAAAATGTAAACAAGTGTTTTATTTTATAATGACAATTACAACTGATTTCTACCAAGCAACGGCCCAATCTATCATAAATTTGAATAACGAAATCTAATTTCTTGTTTTAATGCAATCAAACAATCTCAAGACTGAAAACAATTTAAAAAAAATTGTTTGTAACATTTCTTTATCCATCGAAACTCAAATTTATGTAAATTTTCCTGAAACTAATAATTTAAATTGAAATTTATGGAATTATTGATCAAAAACTGGAAATATTGATATTCGTTAATGTTTGACGATGGATATCTCGTAGCGGCTTCACTTAATCGAAAAATTATGAGAGATCATTTTTGTAGAGCAGTAAAGTTTGTACAAAATCAATTCGAAATAATTGTTTTTCATCGACTTATAAAATTTATAATAAAAACGAATATTTCCCTTAAAATAGCCAAACTTCAACTATGAATATCGTTTAATCGGTTGAGTTTTTGAAAAAATCATGAGAGACCTTTTTTGTAAAGCATTCAATTTCTTACAAAGTCTTTGCCACGGAATATTTTTCCAAGCAGTTGGAAGCGAGATCTAGATTTTTATATCTGATTATTCGAAAAAAATAGAAACCCGCAAAGCGGAGGACTTTCCCGTTATAATTAAGAGCTCATACTTGGAGAGAATTCTTTTTAGGTGTCTACGAACCTATTTTTCAGAGTATAAAGTCAAAAATGAATTATTCGATTTTTTTGACCCACCCTAATATTTATGTTATGGAATTTACAGTTAAATTAAATAATTACATAAAAATATTATATTAAGGAAAAGACCCACCGTTGTATATAAGTCGACTCGTTAGAGTGTAACCAGACCAAAATTAATTAAACATTATCCATTCTGATAGAAATATTAATAATTCAATTCATAAAATTACTCACAAGCTAAAATTATGAACTAAAAACGTATTCAGAGTGCATAACGACTAGTCAAGTGAAAATTCTTTGAACGGTGATTAAAAATCAGTAATCTTGATGACAATTATTAAATAAAATTCACAGGGAAATTTCAATTTACAATTATTCAATTTAAAGACAGCCAAAGTTGCAAGAAATAGAAATAATTTGAATTTAGATATCTAGTTTGAAATTGATGAAGAAATTGTTGAAAAGATTTGTTATTATCATAAATTATATATAAACTTTAGTGAAATTATTAACAAAGAACAAGCTAAATTGAATATGACTCACCAGAATGATGCGAATAGGACAACTTTGATCAAAATATAATAAATTCAATGAAAGATAACATCAACGTCAGATATTCTGAAATGATTAATATAAGAGATATCCTTCAAGATGTTTAGGCATCAATAGAATTGTAATAGCATCTAAGCTAAAGAAATTTAATCAACTTCAAAAGTAATATTGAGTAATTTATAAGTTATAAGCATTAGAAATTAAACTTTGTTAAATTTTGACACTCGAAATACTGTACGGATGAAAAGCAAGACTTTCACTGTTCTGTTTAACATGAAACATACATCAAAATGTAGTTTAAAAAATAGGCTAATTTCAACAGTAATTTCAAACCAAGAAATATTGTAAAATCATCGAAAGCGTCATTTTTCAATAATTTTGACAGAAGCTAGTAAGCTTTGAAATTCAATTTTTCGTGGAAACTATAAGTAGGACAGACACAGAAAAATTGAATCAGTCTCCATATATTCAGAGTAGAGACATCAATCCACGTTAAACACTCGCCCAAAATTCATAACACGCCAGATAATATTCACGAAACGACTTTCCACTCGAGGGCATATCCGATAATATAATATAATCCCCACAAAATAATTAAACTAAATTTCACCTCGATACAGCCCGGATCGGCTTCAGCAGCCTCCGGGATCTTCCGTGACGAAATTTCAACGTGTGAGCGCAGCATCATGCCATTTCGCCTATATATTATACAGTTTTAAGCCGGCAGGTAATAAGCGAATACAGCTAAATTCAATGGAAGAGCCAACTTGGCGCAGATAAAGGCCAATCCGACATGTTATGGTGTCTGTTTTGTGTTTATGCCTTAACGGCACTGCCATTTGATCCAGAGCAGTTACAGACGCATAAAGAGGGATTTAAAATTTAATATTATAGCACTAATGCTCGCAATCTTAAAATGAAGAATAACTTATGTGTTAGATTATACATTTTCAGGAAATTGTTGAATTATTGTACTATCCCTATATCTTTTAGAATCCGTTTCTGTTTTCCTTTGGTTTCTTTTTTATTTTCTTTAGAATTTATTCTATTCTCAAACAAGTTATGGCAAAAAATAACCCAAGTACTGATTTTCAGAGATAAAATTATTTACGTCATTCATTATAGCAAATAAATTCCTCACATGCAATGCAATAGAAATGTCGAATCGCATTGTATTTGATTTTCAAGCGTTATGAACTGCATTCCAGCGCTTCTGAGTTCTATGCACAACCATAGATCAACAATACTATATAGATGGAACACTCACTGTAAAAAGTCTGAATCAAGTTTGTCGCTTTTCTTGTAGCGACTGGTGCATGAAACAAATCCAACTAAAGAAAACTGTATTACCAACTCTCAAGAGTACTGCATTACCCCTGCTTTTAGAATACTGCATTATCGACGCTTGGCGCGAATATTTGAATCTTCTTTCAGTTTTTCTTTGGGCTAAAATTAAACAAGTGTTCAGAAATTACTATGTTTTAGCATCCAAAAATTGAAATGCTTACATTCACACAACTCTACAACAAATACATTTCAATTTTTTGGTAGAAAAACATAGTAATTTCTGAAACTTGTTTTAAATTTAACCCTAGGAAAAACTGAAAGAAGATTCAAATATTCGTTTCAACCTTCAAACTCACCATTTGAATAACAGATACATGTTTGAACTATAATTATTTATTCATTATAAAAAATAGAAATAATTAAATAAAAGAGAGATGAAATTTACATATGTATTTACAATATTTACATTTAATTTTTCTGTAGTACAACATAGTAATTTCCAAAACTTGTTTCAATGTTCAAACTCACTATTTGAATAACAGAAATATGTTGGAACAATAATTATTCATTGGTTGTAAGAAATAAAAACTATTAAATAAAAAAAGAGATAAAATTAACATATTTAATGTATTCCTAGGTGTTAAGACAAAAATTGAACCTTTAGAACATTGATTTATGAGATCTTCTTTAAGATTCAAAATGTCTTTCAGCTGGGTCCTTAATCGGGTCAATAAATTCCTTCGATGGATTACTGAATGAAAATTTTGAATCTGTTCTGGTAGCTATTTTATTCACTTGCTTTCACCACTAAAATAAAGAACACTTGAAGAGTCAAGCATAATATTTTATAAAGATTTTGTAATGCACACTTCATAATTTGAAAATTTAAATTCTTCAATATGATATTTTAAGAACATTTTGAGATTTTTCTTCTCTCACAAAGTCTTGGAATGAAATGAAAGAGATAATTGAAACACTGTTTAAATAAAAAGTAAGTATAGTGTCCCGATTTCATCCAATTACCAAGTTCATATTTCCTACACTCAATAAAATGTAAATCTTTTAACAACTCACTATGACCAAGTAAATTAATCCTACAGATTACACAGTTTATAATAGATGAATCGTTCGATATAATTTTACAAATTGCACTACTCAACCTGAAGAAGTTATTTTCTTATCAACATTTGGAACTGATCCAGAAACTGGCCCATAACATTTCAATATCTGTTACCTCAGGAAAATCACCTAGAGAAAAAATAATACTATTCGATCACCCAGAGCAATTTGTTGGTGTGTTATATAGCATTGATTTATATTTTAAACTAACCAACTAAACATAAAAATAGTCTAGACGACTACATAGTAAATGAAACTTAACCAACCTGAAGAAATTATATTCCTCTCAATATTTGTTCATCTGATAATTTGTGCGAATCAGATGACTGTATAATTTCAATCCACCTCTTATATAACTTGGGATCTCTCTTGGGAAAACGATGGCTAGGGCTGATTAGATCTTGACACCCATGTACACAACATTTCTTAGTATATCCATTTTCAAGTACTGTATTGAACTCAATATTTGAAAATACACTAGTTTAGATGCACTAAACTGTTTTGAACTTAACTCTTACGAAATTTAATCAAAAAGAAATATGAGATGTATCGAGGTTGGGCCGTAACAAAACGTAAACAAAACGACTCTTTTCGAAATATATGACCATTATTAAAACTATGACTAACGGCTGATGTTAGCGGTACCTAGCGGCGAAATCAAAAAGTAAAAGTTGATGGTTAGCGCTAACTATTGACTGGTGCATCAACTAAAAACTTAGTTTTAGGTGGGGGTAGGGAAGTGTCCAATCTATATATTATTGTTAATCTATGGCGGCAACTGAATTTGAGGGTTACGTGAAACTGAATGAGGTGTCCAACTCCCCACTTTCTACATCTGTGTGAGAGAGAGAAGAGCATTCTTTTCGAGTTATGCACTGGATTATTCATTATCATAACGCACATATCTCGTTATAGTTCATTCCAATGTTCGACTAGTCGCTCGGAGTTAAATTTCTTATGCAGTGAATATCGTATTTCCAAACCTGTATAAGAATCAATTCGAACTATTCTACAAACATTTTCGAACACCCCATCTAATCACTAGACGACACATCTTCGATTCCATCGCTGGAAGCCTATCCTCAATCACTCCGCGCCAAATACTTCCGGTCCCATTACATCCCGAATATAGTTCACGTGCTTGTTTTATGGGTAAACGGGAACCCTGTTCCGGGTGTCCTTTCCATTAAGACCTCGGTAAGCCACTCCCGGCAAAATTTACTGCTTTCGGAGTAACTGAGAGCCGAACGCCATAATCTTATTTTCAAATATCCACCCGCGCCGCCTTCGCGTCGGAATCCCACGTGACACGGGGGCTTATTCACTTATCTCGCGCCCGCTCTAATAAATATTTACACACGCCGAGGTGCTACTACTGTGTGCCATTAAATGTAATTAAAAGATCTTAAGGGCCGGCGGCAGACAATGCTGAGCAGTCTTATCGGTCACATCTAGCTTTTGTCCGCGGGCGGCTAGACGCCCATAACGAGATGCGGCAGGGGTCGTGGAAAGTTGGCAATATCTTGATTTGCTCCTTGTGGACGCAGACGACCCGATATGCAAATTGCGTCGTTTCCAAATGTTATAACTGGAAGCAGCATTAGTGTGATAAATTCAACTCGACTATGCGTTTGACAACGTTTAAAAGCGATGGGAATGACCCGAAAGGTAAGACATTGTATGCCGTATGGACTGAAACCAAGAAACCTCGAACGCAGGTGTTTCAACTGATCCAAAGGCAAAAAATAAAAGTACATCGAATTGTGACTGACGTTAAAAAGTGAGTCCATAACGATGATCCAAAATGTCGGGCAACGTACAGCCATGCCTCATTAACTGTTAAGTCGAATATACATGGCGAGAAGATCCTGCTGAGTATTTGGTGGAACCAGATGGGTGTAGTTTATTATGAGCTGATACATGTGTGAATTCTACCATCATAGTTGTATTGGCACGTGACTAATCAGCAGTCTCCACAGTCTGCCCCCAGAGACAGAAAGTGTGATGAGGATTACGCCATATCATCGCGCGAAGCGAGAACACCTCCGGCTTCCAGTTTGGGCTTCAGTTCGAAAAGCTACAACCGTCTGACTGGCGAAGCACTATCCAACCTCTACTGACTCTACGTGTTCGGTACCCGAGTTGTTTGAGACGCAACTTACACGCCGGAAGGGCTTCTTATCCATACATCTGAACGCAGTCTCATCAACTAAGATAATCTCAAGGATTGATGCCTCAATTAATCCTGGTACGAGCACCATCAATCCGGCCTGCACGAGACACACGAACCCTAGTGAAGTCTTTCAATTGATCCGGGCGTCAACCACAAACGGACTAGCCGTTTCGTCGAAATCCACAAACCCAGATACGTCCCACAATAGATCCAGGTTCAGGACGAGGCCGTTCGAACCTCCAAGTCCCGTTAAACCCTGAGACATTTCATGAGAATATTCCGAACATGAGTGTCTGCGAACAGATAAAAGGAATACGCTCCTAGTCCAGCATGCGAACTGTCAAGTACTACCCCCTCGAGACCAACATCGATTGGGTGGGCAGTTAGTACAAGTACTACCCGTAGGTTTCCACTCTCCCAAGGTAACGCAGTTTAGTGCAATAGGGTAGAGTACGATCGAAGCAACATGGCCTTGCTGACCAGCACTTCTCCAATTTCGATGAAATCAATGAATCGATGGATGGATAGCAGCCAAAGAGTCGCCCTTATTTCTGCAATTGGACTTGTCAGTTGACAGAAAAATGGAAAGAGTAGTGGTTGGCACGCATAATACTTTTAGTTTTGAATATTTAACCTAGCTTTTACATTGAAGCTGAAATTTTCGACAAAAAACCGTACGAACTTATTTATACTCATAAAAGAACATTCATATGTATTAGTAATAATTCAGAATTCCATTTATCTACTTATAAAGAAGAAGTATTCCTAAGATATTGTGATTGAATGATACCGGGTTAATTCCCGGCATACCAAGTTTGAACTGTAAATTTATTTGGTTCGCACCGGTTCTTAAAGAATGGAGATGATTTATATGAAGAACGCAATAAGAGATTTTATAAAGTCAAAAATACTACAACATGACGAGAAATATTCTGACTCACCCTGGGTGACTTGATCGAAGATTTACGTAGATGTACGAGCACGTGTTTGTCCCGTACTGCTTTCGCTCTCAAGTGCCGACTGGTTCTTGTTCACTCTGTTCGGTTGTTCGATGGTTACTGTTTCCTTTTGTTTCGTTGATACCTGCCCCTTGGTCTCGGGAACACAGAATTGGATATGTTGACATAAGGGGCTAGGGTGCTATGGTTCTCAATGATATCGCAAGGTTTATAGAACAGACTCAAGTTTGCGTAGTCGAGACCTACTTTATTGCACGTATGAATTAATTATGCACTTTTTTTGGGTAGCCAATATTAGAACTAAATTGAGAATAATAAAACTAAATTATATATTATTAAACGGGGACGGAAGAGTGATCTAATTATTTAAAATTCGAATAACTATTAATGATCAAAAAAATATTTCCTTTAAATTATAATAATTTCATGTTATAAGTAATGATGTCATAGAAACACCGTTTCTATTTGAAACTATTCCAAAAACTATTCAAAAAACTTTATTCATCCAAAGAATTGTCTGAGCTTGTAGAATACAACCGTTGGAAAGTTTCAACGATGAAATTTTCAAACTAGAAAGTATCCGGAATTTATTATTTTTCATAATTTTGATATACCTATTTTTTAATATTCTAAAATAAGAGTTTAATATATATATATATATATATATATATATATATATATATATATGGGATATATATATGGGAGATATATATGTGGGATTTACAGTTGAAATAAATAATTGCAGAAATATATTAAGGGAAAGACTCACTGTTGTATATAAGTTGACTCGTTAGAGTATAGCCAGACCAGAATTAATTAAATAATATCCATTCTGATGAAAATATCAATAATTCAATTCATAAAAATACTGACAAGCTAAAATTATGAGGAAAAAGCATATTTGGAGTACATAACGTCTAGTCGAGTGAAAATTCTTTGAACGGTAATCAAAAATCAGTACTATTGTTGACAATTCATAAATAAAATTCACAGGGAGATTTCAATTTAAAATTATTCAATGTAAAGACTGCCAAAGTTGCACGAAATATAAGTAATTTGAATTTAGTTATCTAATTTGAAACTGATGAAGAAATTCTTGAGAAGATTTGTTACAATCATGAATTACATATAAACTTTAGTGTAATTATTGACAAAGAGTAAGCTAAATTAAAAATAACTCACCAGAATTATGTAAATAGGACAAATTCGATCAAAAATCAATTAATTCAATGAAAGATAACATCTACGTCAGATATTCCGAAATGATTAATATAAGAGATATCCTTCAAGATGTTTAGGCATCAATAGAATTTTAATAGCATCTAAGCTGAAGAAATTTAACCAATTTCATAAGTTATATTGAATAATTTATAGGTTATAAGCATTAGAAGTTGAACCTTTGTTAAATTTTGACACTTGAAATACTGTACGGATGAAAAGCAAGACTTTCACTGTTTTGTTCAACATGAAACATACATCAAAATGTAGTTTAAAAAATAGGCTAATTTTCAACGGTAATTTCAAACCCAGAAATATTGTACTGTAAAATCATGGAAAGCATCATTTTTCAATAATTTTGACAGAAGCTAGTAAGCTTTGAAATCAAATTTTTCGTGGAAACTATAAATAGGACAGACACAGAAAAATTGAATCAGTTTCCAAATATTCAGATTAGTGTCCATGTCGGTCCATAATTAAAACAGTTCCAAAAAGTATCATCATCTAAAAAAGAAGATTATTTGGTTATTGTGAATTGAAATTGAATCCAGAAAATACGTTACATGAGTGTTGTGAATAAAAACATCCCTAATAACAAGCTAAGGATTCATCAATTTAGATGCATAAGAAGCAATCAACTAAGTGAGCTGGGAAATCCAAACATACCGGAAATATTCTAGAGGAAATAAAACAAAATCCTGAAATAGAGCAAAGCCAACATCAAAGGAACATTGTTAATGGACAATTAAACTTACCAAAGGTAGAAATTACTTTATTTATGTAAAATTTTCCAATTTAAAATTCAAAATAAATCATTGCTTGTTTACGTTAGAATATATTTTTAAAAGAATTAACTTATTAAACATTCAAATTGAACCCTCCCTCAAAGATCAAATCAAATTTAATAATATTTAAATTTCAATTATTCAAAATTATGATCTTAAGAGCTAGCTGGCAACATAGAATATAAGCTACTAGATACAAGGGTGATCTAACTAGTATTCATACTGAAATTATATATTTAAACCATATCAAGATTGACTGCACTAAAGTGTGGGGTAAAGCAAAATTACAAAATTTTCATTCCTTAATTCCATAACACTAATTGTCGAATATTGTTGATTGCCAACAGTTATACAATTGAAGAAATAATGTCGCAACTAGAAGAAAGAAAACAGATAGAATATTTGTATAGAAAAAGTTAACAAATTAGTGTAATTGACTGAACTAGCAAAAAGTGCTGCATATGAGACAATAGTGAGGATAAAAGATGGAATGGATATGAGGCATAGATCAGTTTCAGAAAAACCACGTAAGATTGAAGGAAACAATTTAAACGCTTCATTGACTTTAGGACGACACAATCCGCGCCTGCGGTTTCGTAAATTGGCTAACAAATTTGGAAATCAACGAAATATAAAAATATGTCTAGAAACCGTCCGTATGTCACTGAAAAGACAAGGCTACATATCAAGGAGATATTCAAGAAGATAATTTCAATAACGTCTATATATCTGATGAAAGTTGTTTCCAACTTGGTGAAAATCACTTAACAATCCTATCAAAACTACATGTTACCGTTCAAATTTCCCACCAAAATGATGGTTTGGGAAGCAATATCTCAGCGTGATGCTACGCTTCTCTGTATAGTTGATGGTACCATTAATAGTAAAAAGTATTGTGGCATTCTAAACGACTTCCTCCTTGAAACAGCGCATGATGTATATCCAGAAGGGTTGCGTTTTCAGCAGGATAATGCAAAATGCCGTACTTTGGCCTATACTAAAGCTCGGATGTAAGAACACCAAGTGACAACCATTTCATGGCCGGTAGCTTCACCAGATCTTAGTCTCATTGAAAACATATGGGAATTAATGAAGATTGAAGCTGAACGAGCAGCGCTACGAAATGAAGATGATTTAATTCAGTCAGTTTTACAGTCCCAGACTATAATGACCGAAAATTATGGAAGTGATCTAGTTTCGGTTGTACCTCGACGTTTAGTCAAGTGTTTACAGTTAAATGGAGGTTGTATAAGTGAAGAAGATGAATATTTTGTCATAATTTTCTAATTCAAGAATTACAAATATATACTTAATAATAACAATTGAGCTCTGTTTTTTCTGGATGCTTTCAAGACGGACTATAAATACAAAACTAAGTTCGACAAACCTAATTCAGTGAGCGAACATACTTTTGAAAACCACTTAGTCCATTGATACCCTACATGTCCCTGCAATTGAAATTGAAGTCCATCCAGAGGAAAAGATTGATCCTCATCGTCTCGGAAAATTGCTTCGATGGCGAACGCAATATCATGCTGCTCCGAAAATTATAGGCGCGGTTATCCCAACTACACGTTTCCTCCTTCGGCGAAAGACCACATAAATAAGCCATCTCCGAAGCGGATTACAACCGCTCTCGAATTCCAAGTGCATATAATCGGCCCTAAAATAAAGAACTCCCTAAAAACGACCCTCATGAAGAGGGCGCGCGCGCGGCGGGGCGTAGGTTGCGCCATTACGGTTATTTCTACATCTCTCATCTTCGGCGCTTTCGCCTTCTACATCTTGCGATAACCGTAACAATGAAGATAAATATTTATATGCATAACCGCAAATAGGGAGTTCCAGGATATCGGATATGTACGCGGTTCCCGTAGCTTTATCGCGTCGAATGCTTTTTCCTGATTTGAAACGGAAAGATCCGCAAATTAGGGGCTGGTCTTTGAAGTTGCTGAACGACTTCCGATTGAGTCGGAAGGAAATGGCTATTGTTATTACATCAGTGATATTAGAACTGTTATAGATACCTACTTCAACCTGATTTTCAGACGAGGAGGTAGTCTGGATAGTTCATTTCCCGAAACTCGAGTCACAAGAAAATGTGTAATATATATTTTTTTGGCAGTTAAACTTAGTAATTTCTACAATTTGTTTTAATTCTCTTTAATTATCGCATAGGGGGATAATTATGGAACTCATGATGTTTTAGAGATCGTATTTATTTGTCATAGCACAGTTCCTCCGGCTAAACGATCAAAAGAAGAAAGCCAGGAAGGTTTTGGAATACAAGTTATGGTAGCAGAGCTGCTTTAATCCATATAAAAACTGATTTTATACTATTCAGAATTGCGAAAGGGGCCCTTGACCGAAAGCAATCATTTTAGACCATTTTCAGCTTGTAATTTGGACACAACAGTATCATCCCGAATCGAGCAGGTCAAAATAGCCAAAATAACCACTATGCAACACTCCACCCTTACATCCTATTCATCTTCCATGTACGTTCGAACAGAAATCGGATTCACGCACTACATTGTTGAATACCGACTACAATCAGACCTATCTGAACGAGATCTTAACTGGGTCGTTTCCCATCTCCAAATCCCATCTGTTAGAGCAGTCGCCTTCAGCTGAAAATATGGCTCGTGGCCTCGAACTTGAAGCTGAAAACAAACCGAGGCTAATAAACAGGAGCTTTGTGCCTCGGTTACGCGGATAATTAAAGTCGAATGAGAATGAGGGCAGTTGATATAATCTGGTAGGTGCAGTTTGAACGGAAAGTTTTAATGACGCGATTAGCCCATCAAAGAACGTTCGCTTTATCGGTTTTGGGTTTGTTGCGAACTGGGTAGTTGAAGGTACTCAGAAAAATATTGAAAGGCTCAGAGCAAAACGTGAAAATAGATTGCTGACATCTTATTGTAATAGCAACAGCCGATACTGAAGTAGATTGACATACACTAGCGAGCTAATTCAAGTGAAGGACTGTATTTCTGAAGTTACAAACACAGAAAACTTTCCACATGCTCAAGTCACAATCTGTTACGCTGTGATCCTCATAATTACCATATTTATATTCGAACAAATTTATTCGGCTGATCTGTAACAAAAATCATAAACAAGGAGTATGAGCTATTGTTATAGATCCACAAATCAAGACAGTGCAACATACATTCTGTCAAGAAAATACCGGGAATTATCGATTTAAATCTGGCGGGGCAATGAGGCAGGTAAAAAATTTTTTTCCTAGGTTGGTACCACTGTCCTTAATTACTATGCCAAGCTTGAGCGGGATCTGTCAACTAGTGTGTTTGCAACAGCTGATTAAGTCAGTCGATGTCAGAGTGCGTGCCGATTTTTACTATGGGTGATTACGTTGAGCAAAGAATATGTTTAAAGTTTTGTGTTGCAAATGAATTTTCGTGTGCCGATGCATTGAAAATGTTGCAAAAGGCCTTTGGTGATAATGCTCTATCGAAAACTCGTGCATATCAGTGGTACAGAGCCTTAAAGGACGGTCGTGAAGTGGTCGCCCATCGACAGCTTCGATCGAAGATAACGTCGATAGGAAAGGGTGCTGGAAAACCGTCGTACCAGCTTGAGAGAGATAGCACATGATCTTAAGATATCCCACGAGTCCGCACGTACGATTTTGATTGATATTTTGGGCATGAGAAAGGTGGCCGCACGACTCGTACGGAAAGACCTGAATTTTCTTCAAAAACGTCATCGCGAACAGGTTGCTTCAGACATGCTGGATCGCATTCTACATTCATGGAACGCATTATAACTGGTAATGAGACCTGGGTCTACGAGTACGATATGCAAACAAGCCAGCAATCATCGGAATGGGTGGCAAAAAATGAGCCGAAACCGAAAAAACCACGCCAAAGCCGCTCGAAAATGAAGGTGATGCTCATTGTTTTGTTCGATATCCGTGGCGTGGTGCACTACGAATTCGTTCCAGAGGGTCAGACGGTAAACAAGGAGTATTACCTAGGCGTTATGAAACGTTTGCGTGAGCGTATCCGTAAGAAGCGGCCAAATTTGTGGGCGAACAACTCATGGATTTTGCATGACGATAACGCGCCTTCTCACCGAGCTACGATTGTGACTGACTTTCTTGCCAAAAACTCAACAAACGTGCTTCAGCAACCACCGTATTCGCCGGATTTGGCTCCCTGCGACTTTCTCCTCTTCCCAAAACTAAAATTGCCCCTTCGTGGCACCCGTTTTGAGTCGATTGAAGCCATAAAACAAAATTCGGCGCGAGAGCTAAAGTCCATCCCGGAAAGCGCCTATAAAAAATGTTTCGATAATTGGAAGTGCCGTTTTGAAGGCGACCCAATAAGTTTTGACGATTAAAAATGTTGTTTTAATTGAAAATTCCCGGTACTTTCTTGACAGAGTAGTATATCTGTATAACAGTTATGAAGTCAAACAAGCCCGATTGATGGTTTGAGTATGAGGAAACTTTTCTGCATTTATAACCTTAGAAAAATAATAGTAACAATTTAAAACATTTATTTATACAAAGAATTATATTTAAAACATTAATTTATACAAAGAATCTCGCACTGAATTTCATATTAACAAAATTTTATTTATCAATCAGTTGTTATAAGTTATTAATAAATTTAACTTGTTTTACATTGTTATAAATATAAAAACTAAATTTAAAAGTTAGAACATTTATTTAAATCACATTAATTGTTAATATCAATCGATTTTAATTCAAAGTGTATTTTCTAAAAGGAGAAAACTAATTCACATTTGATCTTTGAATTTGTAAATCGCGCGCTTACGACCTTGCGCAGTGATTAGTCGTCTCGGTTTGAATGTTTGAAAGTTTCGATTTGACAGGTTGGAGGTTAAACATTGTTATTTCAATTTTTTACATAGCAAGTCGCGCTCATTTTTTCAAGTTAAACAAATTATTATTGGTTGAGAAACGATTTCTACTACTTTTTTGATTGAAAACTACCACAACATTGTGATTACTACAACATAACCTATTCACTTATGTCTTAGTCATTTATTTCATCATGTTATATTATCAGTCTGAAATTATTTACCTTTGCTGTTTGAATTGTTGCGATGGACGAAACTACCTTCACATTATCACTACACAATCGTTTTACAATTAACTGGCAACGTGTAAACTTGTATGCAGGCGCCTAAGCGAAATAGAAGCGCAAGACATGAACCGGTGTGTATGCCTATCTCTCTCACTCTCTCTCTCTCTCGCTCTGTCTCTCTTGCTCTTAGGCGGGCTAACTGTGCTCGAGTGGAAGGGACGCGTGCCTTTCACTTTTTATGTCTGTCTCTCTCGCTCTTAGGCGGGCTAACCATGCCCGAGTGGAAGGGACGCGTGCCTCTCACTCGCTCTCATTGTGAGCGCATAACGTGAGCGGAGCGTAACGCAGTTTCTTGAAGTGTCACCCGGCAAACCAATTTATAAGACGTTGTCACGTCAAAATTGGGAATCCAGTTCTTAACTTGAATTGGCTCACTAGGGTATGTCGTTTATGTATATTTGCGTATACTTGATGCCGTTAATGTATGATTAATACCTTGGTGTTCCAGTGCAGAGCGTGTGAGTCGTTGGATGTATCAAGAACCAACAAGTTCGAAACGTGCGTAAATCTGCAGTTAATGTCCCAGGGATCAACAAAAACTAATCGGACTTGTTTCAGTTTAGATTATTATACTCTCAATTAATTTGATACAGATAAGCCCAATTAATTTATTTGAAATCAATTGTTTTGTAGAAATATTCTTCATTATCCTATTTGATCAATTCCAGTTACTCTCCCGAAAGAATGTATATCAGTATTATTCATTCAATTAACATGGTTCCAGTTCACCAAAGCTCCTGTCGCCAAGTCAGTGCTTTTATAACTTTTATCATTCTAATGGGCGAGGCGAATGAACTTGGATAAAGCAAATGTTTAGACGAATTATGCAAAATCTTTATACTTCACTTTTCTGCCTGTTGACACAAAAGTTTCACATAAATTGAGTTTAATTTCGCAGCAAACTTTGCCCCTCGTTTTGCTAAATAGCTCTTTCACGTTCAGTCTGGGTGTTCTAATGAGCCTCGTTGAAGAGGGTTGTAGCTATAAATGCATTTCGTCGAAAAACTTGGAACTGTTATAGCAAGAGACAATTAACTCGTACGTACACTAATGGAATTTGGTTTCAATGAACGGAAGTTTTTATTCATTCATGTAGACAATATATGGCGTTTATTATTGACTAAACTGAAAAAAATTTACTGTAAAATCAGGAGCTTTCGCACATTGTTTCATACCACACCTGTGATCGAAATTTTGCATCGATCTTCTTGTCGATATTTCATGTCCTAATGCAAAATTTAAACTCGATCGGATTTATAATTCCATGAATATTCCAGAATAAAATTTCAAATGAGAATATCTCAGAAACCAGTCAGCCGATTTTGCCGATTGACAAAGTTATTAGGGATAATTAGGCCATAAACCTACCCTGATCGTTTCAAGTTCCTGGCTCTCTTCGTTCGAAAGTCAGAGATTTTTTGAATCTTCTCATTCTAAGAACCTTCACGAAATTCTGTGTGAAAAGGCGCGTTATCATTCTGATTCCAAACACCAAATTTTAGATCGATGGGATCTGTAGTTTGGAAAATATTTGAAAAATTTTTCAGAAAAGAATTATTCAGGAGCAGTTATATTGATTTAGCACACCAACAAACTAAGCAGAGCTAATTAAGTCTTAAAACCACCCAACAAATTCTAATTTTCTGACTGTTTCGCTTCAAAATTTTCACGGATGGTTGGTTTTCATGATCAATATACAGGGTATCTATCGGGTATTTTTTTTAGAGTGATAGAATTTTCGATATTCGATTTTCGAATAACTGAGATTTGACAAAAGGTAGAAGCCATGTGGGTTTTTTTCTCTACTGGATGCAATAACAACAACAAGACAAAGAACTGTACGTACAATATCCCTGCTGTAAGTCATAGTGTTAATGATGATCCAGATTTGTCTATTCGTCGACGTTCACAACAAGTTGGACGCTTTGCATCCACTATATGGAAAATTTTACGTCAAGATCTTGGTCTACACCCATACAAAATCCAACTGGTTCAAGAACTAAAGCTACTTGATCATAATAAGCGTCGTTTGTTTGCTGATTGGGCCCCAGAATAGCTTGAAGTTGATCCACTTTTTTATCGTAAAATTGTGTTTAGTGATGAAGCTTATTTCTGGTTGAACGGATATGTAAGCAAGCAAAATTGCCGTATATGGAGTGGAAACAATCCTCAAGAAGTTTTGCAGGTTCCATTGCATCCTGAAAAATGCACTGTATGGTGTGTTTTACACGATGGAGGCATCATCGATCCATTTTTCGTTAAAAACGATGCTGGAGCTAATGTTACAATGAATGGTGCTCGTTACAGATCGATGATCATTGATTATCTGTTTCAAAATTTGAATGTTATCGACTCAGAAGTGTTTTAGTTCCAACAGGATGGTGCTACACCTTATGCTGCTACCATAACAATGGATTTATTGAAAGGAAGATCTGGCGATAACATTATTTCGAGAAATGGTCCAATTAATTGGCCTCCAAGGTCATGCGACATAACTCCATTGGATTATTTTCTTCGGGGTTATGTGAAGTCATTGGTTTATGCTGATGAACCAGAAACAATAGACGCTTTGGAAGCCAACATAACTCGTGTTATTGATGAAATAAGTCCTGAAATACTCGAAAAAGTCTCCCAAAAGTGGTCTGGTCTGATGCGGTTCTTCAGAGCTAGTCGTGGTGAACATATGTTGGAAATTATTTTCAAAACATAAATGTCATGAAGTTATCTTTCAAATAAAAAAAATTGGCTTCAATCTTAATTTAAATGTGTTTAATTTTAAATTTTCTATCACTCTAAAAAAACACCCGATACTAGGGGCGTTCATTGTATTCTCGGTATCGGGCTGATCTGCTAATAATTTGAGTAATCTAATTATATCATTCACAAATGACGCTATATGAGGGGTAAATATGAAAATTAAATAATTTACGATCAATAGGTTTCTAGATATCCTCAGTTCCATACGACTAGGAAGACTGACGTCAGAATGATGAAAAAAATCGAGCATTGGGCCGTCATAAAGTTTCTCACTAAGCAGGAAAAAGTCAAAATATCATCAATGAAAAGAATTGCTTTTTACAAATACTGTGCCCTGTCGTTATCTACCGTTCAAAAGTGGTCAAGTGAATTCAAAAGAGGCAGGGAAAACATTGAAGACGACTCTCGCTCGGGCGGCCCAGTTAGCGGTACCACTGAGGAAAATGTATGAAAAAAGAAAAGCTGGTACCTGGAGATGCCAGAGTAAAAATCAAAACGTTAGCAGACATGACAAACCTATCCGTGGGTACCATACATGCTATCCTTCATGACCTCTCGAAGAAGTGAATTAATATCTGTATTGATTTTGCACCTTCAAATTTCTAACTAACAAGTCGCTCTGTCACACCATTAAGATAAAATCATATAGACCCTCCCAGTTTATTTTATTTTAACCGCCAACATTTCTCCCTGACCGAAATGAACATTTCAAAACAGAATTAAGCCCTGTCTCCACTTCGGGGACTTCGCGTACCGCCCATCTCCAGAATAATTACGCCGAAAAGTTGGCATCATCCTGATGAATTATCTCGAAACCTGTAACTTTTTCGGGAGAGCAGGCGTCCGAAATATAACGAAACACAAAAGGGAATGAAGTCCGACCCGACGCCCGAGCACGGTTTGTTTAAGGAGCACTTAATCTCTTATGACAACTTGGCTCGTTTAATCAGCTTCAGGGATATTTCTGCGAGAACGTCCCATTCATAGCAGAATAAATAGCGAAATTTTGTGCTAGGCGTCGGGGACGACTTGACGGTCGTAATTTGTGCTTGATAAGCCCGGCGCCTTCGCGTATTTTCGAACGGAAGGTCTTAATGTGATGGTGAATTATGTTGGTTTCCTTGATGAGAGAACCAATATTGATTTTGGCGGAACACAAGTATATATTTTGAATAATCTATTCAACGTTCGGAGGATTGAGTTTTCCGTAGGTAATTAGTTAGGGCCCCACGTTGGGAGCCAATTTTAAATCTCACAGTCGAAAATTTATACTGTCTTGGTGATGATAAATGTGAACAAACAAGTGTTCCAATATGGCTATCAGTTTAAACATATTCATTAACCGATTCAATGAATTATAGTTTTAAGGCATGTATTGTTATCGAATCCGTTATAGCATAAAACAAATTCACTGAATTTATACGGAAAAGTCTTACTATAGAATATTACTCTACTCGTTGGCGAGCAATATATTCTAAATCATCAGAATGTGATATTTCAGACAACTTATTACTCAACTTATAAAACACTAATTGAATTGATGAAATATTTTAATTTTTAAAACCTAAAGGTGACGAAAAGGCGTTTGAGGAAATTAATTAGAAGCTTCTTTTTACATCTCCCAAACGAACAGGATTAGACTGGGAAGACAGGAAACTGATTTCAAGCTTATACAAAATCCAAACCTTATAAACTGATGTAAATGAAACTACCAAACAGGCTAATATCAAAAAAGAAGTTCGGCAAGGTTGTCTTCTGTCACCCCATTTGTTAGACTTGTTCATAGAACAAGCCATTAACACAATGAAAGGCAAGACTAAAGGCATAGAAATAAATGGAGAAAATATCACTGTATTAGTTTAGCTGATGACATCGTAATTCTAGCAGAATAAGAAAATGAAATTAACCGTATGTTAGGAATATTAGATAACCTGCTGAGTACATTCGATTTAAAAAAGAACACGGGAAAACAAAAACCATGATCATTCAGAAGATGGATGAAAACAAAACATCTGATGTACAATTAAGAGGGTCCATCATTGAAAAAGTAAAGGAATTCTGTTACTTGGGAAGCATAATAACCAATACGAACAATTCCACTCAAGACGTAAAACGAAGGATTGCTCTCGCCAAACAGGACTCTCGAAAAAAAAACCTACTGGTAAACCAACATCTCAGTAAAAAAGCCAGAAGATCCCTTATAAAACTTTCTGAATGGAGCGTTCTTACGTATAGCAGTGAAACCTGAACCTTAAGTAAATATGAAAAAAAATGTAGATGTGGCGAAAAATGCTCAAAATAAAATGAATAGAGAAAAGAACCATACGGTTAAAAATAAAAGAAAAAAGGAATTTATTGGACACTATCCTGAAAACAAAACCAAGCTCATAGGCCATATAACTCGTCACAATCAATTTCTTTAAAACATCTTTGAAGGAAAAATAAATGGAAGAAAATCCAAACGGCCTAGAATTAATTACTTTAGTGACATCAAAGCAAGGTTGAACTTTGAATCCTTCAGTCATATGAAAAGATGCGTGCGTGACAGGAATCAATGGCTGCGAGTAGTTTATTTATGGCGTTTCTAGCTCACTTCGGTCTAAGAAGAGTTCTCTTGTGTGTGGGTAATGACTAATGAGGGGTAATGGCTTTAATAAGGGGAATGAATCATTAATTTCCTGTCGGTCATGTCCATTATTAATTGATGTACAGCTGCAGATAAGGATCAAGTGTTTTATAATTATAATTCTAATTTGAAAAGTGAAACATTCTTATCTGCAGGTGGACTGAAATATTGCTAATAATAGACAATTGTAAATAATCCATAATAGATAAGTCACGACAAGAAATCTCAGTTCGGAAGATATTTCCCCGCATATAATGATAAAACACTTGATTCTCATCTGCAGCTGCACCCTAATTAATAATGGACATGACTCGACAGCAAATTGATGATTTATCACCCTAATTAAGTCATTAGTCATCACCAACACACGACAGAACTCTTCTTAGGCCAAACTGGGGGAGAACCGCCAGAGATAAACTACTAATATGTGATGGTAAATAGGAATTTTCTCGAATCGGGACAGAGCGTAACTTACATATGTGCTACAGATCGGAACTTACATAAAACCGACCCAAATTTTTTTGATCGTCCGGCAGAAGCAGCAGAATTGAATATTTTATATCTTGTTGGCCACTCATTCTCTAATTCCAACGAATGCAACACATAATGAAATATTGAAATCTGGAAATAACGATGAAAAGAACATATGCAAAAAGCGGAACGAATAATCATCAATTTACACAAATACCGATAAACATAAATATGCGACAAAATGGGAAATCAATAAGCATTATAATATATTTGGTCCAATTGGGGGAAATACTACACTCAGTAGAAATATTCAAGAATGGAGATCTTGCCACATCTCAGTTTGATCTCTGAGAAGAATTTTAAGATTCTTAAACCTACTAATTTCTACATTTCCATAAGCGTGAGTCTGCTACTTTCATTTTCATTATAGATAATTTCATAGTTATTGTTGTAATTATGTCCAAATTATCTCAAATGTGAATATGAGAGATGTAAACGTGTAATTCCGCTGGTGTTCGTAAATTCTTTTCTTGAAGGATCTTCCTCTTTGACCAATTAAGAGTTAATTCAAACTGAAATTCCGATGAAGCCTCAGTGTTAGTGAGACAATTGTCGTTAAATTAATGAATTGTGGAAATAATCTCTATTATTTCATCAAATATATTGATGTAAAGTTTTTTCCACATTCCGATCCCAAGAATGAATTCTTAAATTTCAATACCGTTAAATCCGGATACCCCATTGATATCCTGAACAGATTCATTTCCTTATGCATATCCATCTCATCATAACTCCCAACGATCCTAGGTTACATATTCTCCAATCCGATAAAACGTTATAGAGAAGCATCATAATGATAATCTCCTTCCTGCGAACCAAACATCAAAGCAACTCCGGTCATGTATCCAGACCGGACTGAACAATCGGAAACCATGAAGTTCCGGAAGAAAAATCCTTGAGCTCCCAGAAGCCTCTCTCACAAAGGGCCTTCTCCCCTACCCCTGACAAACAGACGGACCCAAGGAGTCCTTCGTTGGGCATCGTTTGTCTCAATTCGGCTTGTTTGACCTGACCCTTTCCTAATGTTTGCCCAGTTATTACTTGCCGACTTTCCGGCTTATTTGCTCTGTTTACCATGAGTTCTCTGTTCCTAAGTCCCCAAAGTCGTGTTTTAGCGAATTAAGGAGACGGCGTTCTAAGGATGATGAATGCCGATAGTTTGCACTTTACTTAATGGCTTGTCGGCAGTGTACGCGAACTAGATAAATAGGATTGCCGGTATAAAAGCCGTATTGAGTTTTCGGGATATTACCTAGATGTGGGGCTCCTATTATCAGTTATATTAGGACGGCATTAAGTCTGCCTGTAAGCTGAATGCGAGTGCACTTGGTGTGGCTCTAAGGAAATTAACTCCATTCCATTCGTAGAAAATTCAATTCAAATACTGCTCTACGTACCCAGATCCTCAGAAGTGAGCCTCAAGAGGAAAAATAATAATTAAACCACTGACTTGAATTGAATAGATTGGAATTAAACATTAATTCAAAAATCTGAAAAACTTTCACTTTAAGTGTTGAAAAATATAAGCTATTAATATAAAATTATTCTTTGTCTAAAAAGTCTTTATTCTTCATTGTATTCAACAAGTATACGTAAATTTATCCATTTTTGTGAGAACCAAAAATAAGACTGTAGAAATGATGAAATATTTGATTCAAAATATAAGGTATTCGTATTATATGTTATTTCTAATCTTCAGATAGCCCTAACATGCAACATCAAACGCAACAACAAAATTACAGTATATAAATTGAAAACTACAATAAAAAAGTATTTGCATATTACAGAATAATAGCTGGAATTATTTCACCAGAACCTCTACAGATTTTAATCTAATCATTTTGTAATACTTGGAAATGTATCTTACCTTACGTGAATGAAATATCAGAGGACAATGCCAAGTATTTCAAAATGAAATTCGACTTGAATGTAATTTTTAGAACGGTCCATAATTCAGGAATTCATCGAACAAAGATAAAACAAAGAAACATAAGACAATGAATCTGGAGTCTATAATTAGACTTGTACTGATTTCCCTATGGTAATATTGGTCAGACAGGAAGATTTTTCAAGAAAAGTGTTCACGAACACCAGCGTCAGACATGTCACATTCAACATATGCCAGTTATTTGAAAGAATTTGGACATTATTTCATGAAATTATAAAAATAAAAGTACCAGACTTGCACTTGTTGAAGCTGTAGAAATTTGTAGGTTCAAGAACCTTAAAATTCTTCTTAAGGACCAAACAGCTGTTGAATATTTTTACTTATTGAGGTAATTCCCATAATTGGCTCTAAAATATTTTTTGGTTATTTATATCCTTTTTCGCATATATTTCTGCATCGGTATTTCTCCGAATTGGTGATTATTTATATTCCGTTATTGCAATGTTTTTCCTAACTTCATTTCCGTAATTGTTAGTTTTTACCTATATAAGAAGTGTTGTGTGATGGTAAGAGTTGGTTCAAGATGTGAACTTGGTAAAGCCATATTGTTGGAGAAAAAATTGTCGTTAATAACAAATTGTGGAAATAATCTATTTAATTTTAAACATTGGATGAAGTAGTCCATTACTTTGTGATAGTCTATTTTTAAGAATGGAGTGAAATGAGAAATTACTTTGTTCTTTATCACTTTTTTATCAACTGAATATAGCGTGACTCGAGTTACGTAGTGTTTACTACATTTTCAAATTGAATGAAAACAAATTGTATCTTAACTATTATATATACATTTTTTTTTTGATAGAATCGGTCTTTACTTGGTGGAAACTCATTTTAATTAAAAAAATGTGTATGAGACAGTAATTTATTTCCACAAAAATGTTTGTACATGTACAATGTAATACCTGAAGAAGTGGTGAAACAATTGTTGTAGTAGTACAAACATTTTTGTGGAAATAAATTACTGTCTCATATACATTTTTTTTAATTATTATATATACGTTGAAGGCTTTTTTTGGTGCAAAACTGTGTGTGTGCCAAAGGCCTCTCTGTTAGTTTAATAGTATTGTTGTTGAAACATGATGTTTGTGTTTCGTCCCCGTTTAATAATATAATATAATTGGCATATATGCTCTCAATTTTCGTTTATTATTCTTAATTTAATTTTAATATTGGCTTCCCAAAACAAGTGCACAATTAATTCATATGTGCAATAAGCTGAGTCTCAAATACGCAAACTTGAATCTGTTCTATGAACCTTGCGGTATCAAGAAGAAGATCACTAATGTCAATAGCTATTTTGTGCTACCAAACCAAACGAAGCGGGCAATAACCAGTCGAGACTAGTCAGTAACAATCGAACAAGAGCGGATAAGAACCAGTCGGCACTCGAGAGCGAAAGCAATACGGGACAAACAAGTGCTCGTGCATCTACATAAATCTTCGACCAAAACACCCAGGGTGAGTCAGAATATTTCTCGTCATGTTGTAGTAGTTTTGACTTTATAAAATCTCTTATTGCGTTCTTCATATAAATCATCTCCATTCTTCAAGAACCGGTGTGAACCGAATGAATTTACAGTCCAAACTTGCTATAGCGGGATTTAACCCGGGATCCTTCAGTTTGTGTTCAGATATTTCGATGGATTATAGGATGTCTAGTTTATTTCCTTTTGCTTTTAGGTGCAATATTTCAAGATTGCCCCATTCTGGGAACATATGATTGGTTTAAAAAAATGTTTCGTAAAATTAGAGTTATCTTTATGGTTCCTAAATGACGATTGATGTTCATTGAACTTTTCATGGAAAGATCTCCCGGTTTGTCCTATATATACGCTACTGCACCTTTGACAACTCAATTTATAGAATCCAGAATTATTTAGCCGGTTGTTTTTATCTTTTGTATCAAAAAGAGGTTTGAAATTTTATGTGAGGGTGTGAAAGCGGTTTTATGTTAGTTTTTGGAAATAATTGAGCTATTTTTGGCGAAATCGGTCCAAAATATGTTAGTTTCACAAATTTTTGGTTCTTATTATCTGTTTTGGAAATGGGCTATATTTGTTTCAGAACGAGTTGCTTTTTTTTGTTTATGAAAGAATTAATGGTTTTTGTTTCGAATTGATTGTTTGTGGCTATTCGATTGATTGTATTAAGTTTTTTTCTCAACGCAATATAATTTGGAGTAATTGAAATTGATCTATGTATAAATTGATTTGTAATCAGAGATTTCATGAGTGTTTGGATGGTTTGAAAAGTTGGGTATCTGTCGTTGTAGACTTTCTGAGTATATCATTAGAAATTTCATTACTTTTTTAATTCAAATTATGTTCGGAAAATTTACTTTTTTATCACATTGTGGTTCCATAGTGAATTTGACCTTACAGCTGCAAAACATCAAGATATTCTAGTGTGTTTTCTAGTTCTGAATGTGTTCCACAAAGGCAAGCCAATATATCGTTTACATATGATATAAGAATATTTCCATCCATCTTTCAGCTAAATAAACGTGGAAAACGATAACACCTACACAATTCCCCCTACAGGAAAAATCCCCAGCCGTCTTGACGGATGCGTTCCCCCGTTTCCCTGAATACGAAAAAAATCCTTTATTAATTTCTTTCCAAGAACGAATTCTCCATCTGACATCCCCTGACGTTTTTCTTATTAACGCGCGAAATTTCTCACCCTTTTCCCCCATCCGATGAAATATTGTTGTCGGCTTGTTTTCATTTTCGATATTATTCACCTTGTTTTCTTCTTCTTCGTTCGATCGTTCATTAAAAGTACTGACGCCAGTGATGAATGGAAAATCTCGACTTCGGAATTACGAGATTCGCGGGGGACGAATTGAAAAAGTGACAGAGTTATTAGCGTTGTTTCCGGACGTTGGATGTTTAATTTCGAGGGGGTAAATTGATGTTTTCCGGTCCTTTGTCGGCTTTTGTCAAAGTTATTCGATTACGACACGAACGGAGGGTCTGGTTCGATCTTTTGACAAATTGCGTTTTTGAAAGACGGGATCGCTAATGGCCCGAGTTGTATCGAAATTCTTGGTCTTATTGAATTTGAGCTGGACAGTGTTGGGGAATAATCTTATACTTGAGGACTCGTAATGACTATCTGAAGGTATGTTGTCATATCAGAAGTATTTTACACTGATTATTATTATATCATCAGTGCGGACAGCTCAGTGGTTGAGAAAAGAAATTTTCTGGTTGGACGGGTGTCGGCCACCATTTTAGTGTTGGGTCAAGAAAGAACAGTCCTGTGACCAAAAGTGGTGCAAGATCGCAGTAACAAAGCCTACCCAGAACACAACTGAACTCTTAACTCGCACAAGCTGACAAAGTTTCTGAGGGATCTTCACAGAAGATCTAGGAGTATCAGAATAATAATCAGAATCAGCAAAATCCAAATTCTGCTTCTGAGACAAGTGATAGTAATCAAATGGCTATACACCAAAGTCTTCCTGCCAGTTGCATTCATAATTAATGTTAAATAAGGCTTATTGTATGGGAAAAAAAAAGTTTACATATGATTTAAAGATAACAGGTGTTCAAAAATTGGTACATTGGTAGTTTGGTCTTTAGTGTGCTGATGTCATAATGATGTATCAATGGTTCCATATTTTACCTGTTGGTATGCTTCATGACAAATTTTTCGGTCAGTTTTTGTAGTCTTGGCAATATTGCCTCTATTTTTGTTGATTCGTATAACAGATGGTTTGGAGTGTTATGCAACGAGTTATTAGGGTGTCTGATTTTGGTAATTTTCCTCAAAATTTTTCTTCCGACTTCAGAAAAATGTTATGTCCTTACTCCAGAAGGAGCCTGCATATCATTTTGTGATTGAAGAGGACAAGCTTTGATTTTGCTGGGTTGGGCTGTAATCTACAATGCAACTGTCACATCTGCAAGTTGTTGCAGCCTACCCACACATTGAGATGTTGTGTTGCAATGTGTAATAAATATTGTATAGTTGGCAAACTGTAACATATATGCTTGTTTATCTATGTAGTGTCCTATTGGGTCCCTATTGTTCTATATGTCGTAGCAAAATAAATTATAAAGAAATGGTGATAGGGGTGAGCCTTGTGGGAGACTTTGTTGCGGTGTAAATGGAGATTACCTTTCATTTTTGACTTTGACTTGGATGAATCTTTCAGTCGAAAGTTGGTTGATCACTTTCATAAGGTTGGTTGAGCATTGCATAACAACTTTGCCCAGACCCAACCAGATCCTGAATACCAACGAATAGCAGAAGATGAATATTACAAGATCCTAGATAATGGACAAAATAATACCAGTATAGTATATTTCTATTAGTAATATTTAAAAGCAACAATCCTCAATAAATGGAAACACGTTTATCAGCCTGTGGTTAAATCTACTCTACGCAGTAGTTCGCAAAGCGCCCCAGTGAAACCAATAGTGCCCCGGGTCTAAACGACTTATTACTACATATCGTTAGGTCGGTAACTCGCTCAAATCAGATATGATTCTCATGCAGCGGAAAGTGTTAAAGTAATGCAGGAAAAGGGGATACAGTCAGCATTCGCACCTTCAACTGTACTTCCGGTAACCAGTGGTGAACCTTCCATCCCAAGGGTTAAGTTTAAATGGACAGTAAGGTAAGGGTAATTGTGGCATGCCCAGGAGATCTCCTTGAAGAGGGGATCTAACATAATTCGAATCGACCGGAAAAGTTACTATCAAAGGAACTGTATCTTGCCTCCTCGGGGTGGTCAAGGCCCAGGAAGGCGCAGATATTACTGAAGAACACCTAGGCGTGTTAATGAATGTTACAATAAGAACAAACAAAGAAATACGTAACTGTGGGATCACACAAGAGAATATACAAATCAGTTATATATCAAGCACAGAAATTATTAAGAACAGATAATATAAAATCCCTATTAGCAAGTATTACGCAGATAAAGAACCATTATTTACAAATACAGCAAAAAGCAATCAGGCACTGAGAGAAAGTATATAATACAAACAGATAACTTGTGAGGGTCGCTTTAGTTATATACAAAGGCAATGCATTTTAGTTAAACTATTCTGGTCAGGTTGAATAACAGTGAAGTAAAAATACAAGAATGAAAGGCGATGAATGGAAGTACAATGAACGAGCATGGAATCATTAATTTCACATCAACACTAAGGTGGTATTCAAAAATGTAAAGCATGCAATTAATCAGAAGCATTTAAAAGTTTACTTACAAAGAGTTACCAAGGGGTACCATTATCTCGAGTATGTTACTAAATTGCTCAGGTGGTTTATTTCCAAGAACCTTCCTCTTGAATGCTTTAAAATACAATGGGAGTGCTATAAGGACATTGTTCTCCTTTGTTATTGTCACTAATCACATACGTGTCAAGTTACAGCGCCACAGAGTATTTTGAAATAACGCGGGTAAATACAATGATATAATGGTGGAATTTATATAATCTATGAGGGACTCTGTGACTCGTATGATCCTTAGAGGATACGGATCTGTTCAACCTCTAGGAAATATTGGGAAATTTTAACATTTCTATCCATCAAGAAATGATGAGAATATATAGCGTCTGCATTACTAACTGTTATTTTACGAAAGGATGGAAAAAAGTCATATACGACAATATTCTGTGGAAACGGTTGTGGTCAAAGCGCGGTGAAGCAGCTCAAACGGTAGCCAAACCAGGACTACTAGACAGGAAGGTTTTACTGTGCATTTGGTGGGTTTGGAAAAAAATCATTTATTATGAATTGCTCTATATGGCTAAATACTAAATTCATATCCAGGCAGAAGAACTACGCCCAAAGGGGCTTCATGCCTCTACAGTTCATGTGACCACCTGAGACCCGGAATCGCCAAAGACCCCTAAATCTCCGGACAGTCGCGGTTGTCCAGGCGCAAGAACTACGACCCTGCACGACAGAGTACCCTTCTAATGCAGGCTTTCAACCACTGCCCCCATGAGTCCAACCGCTCAGAGCAGTGCACACGACAGTCACTGAGTGTATAAAACACTCTCTAGTGACGGTTTAGCAGGATATCATCATTGCCGTTCCAGATCCCACATCATTCAACATGCCAAGAGTTCATACGTTGGACAGCATCAGCGGCGAAAGAAGAAACCGCCAGGAAATTGACTCTAACCCATCAGAAGTCGGATAAGATGAGATCAGACAGATCGCCCAGAGAAAACACGCGGATCGGCAGATCCTGAAATAGAGGACAGGCACGCAGTATGTGGTCACTTGTTTGTAAGTGACCACATGGACAGGGATCATCCCCGACAAGACCCAGCCTGAAGAGATTTGCTCTGAATGGGCCATGACCTGAAATAAAGCAAGCCAGTGGAATAGCTGGTCTGAACCAGGAGTTATTCTGGACAAACCTGACGAGCGGGATCCAGCCGAAGGTGCAACGAACGGTTTCGGACTCCTTCCAGTCCAACTGCCAACAAGACAATAACGCCTGAAAGTACGACCCGGAGTAGCGGCGCACAACTAGAGACCGATCCTCTGAACCGATAGAAATAGCAGGAAGAGAAGTGTCTTCAAAATTCAAAGGAAGACCCTTCTTTAGATAATAGTGTGCTGCTCGATATAGTATGTAGTAGTGCGCCGGGATACTTCCAGTCACCACATGAGTCCAACACCAGAAGTACGAATACCCCTGCGGGTCAAACCACCTACCCGTGGTAGCCTTGTTTCCAAAAGGAGGCATTGAAGGCTAACGGTCGCCAAGAAGAGTTTAACTAGATGCCAGAATCTACGAACTCGAGGTCATAGAATACCAGCGCTTAAAGCTAGCACAGATCTAATTCTGAGGCGTTCGCCCTTATCGACAGAAGATCTGCAATCGGGTAGGACCATGCCAGTTCTATGGGTGAGCGCCCTGTGTTGCAACACCCACCCTACCCACATCGGACTATTCGAAACATGATGAATAAAGTCTTGAATTTCACGCAAAAATAATCAATGTTTTTCCTAACGTATTATAATAAAGCTCTCGAAAGAAAATGTGATGTTGTGAGGGAGCTTCTACCTCTTAGTTAGGGAGACGGCGTTTCGTTTCCGAGCATGCGCATCTGAAACTCGTCAGACCGGCGTGATGCGCAGGCCCTGCCTGTGACGCCGGTGACCATGTGTCCGCTTGGAAAGCTGATCTTCAAACGGGGTGCCTTGCTTTATTTGAACCTGGCGGGGACGGTTAGTCACGAATCTGTTGACTTGTCGGGTCCTCTATCGGTACGCCGGTCAAACTACGATAAGCAAGGCAGGTTTCTGGACGAGGAGCGAAAAAGTTGTTCGCTACAATAAGAAAATTTGAACTAGCTGTTGGGTTACCTCTCTGTCAAAGATATAACTGGTAAAAGGGTATTAGTTTACGAAGGTCGCTAAAAGAATGGCCTTTTAATGCTCAAATTTCCGACCGGTAGTGGAGCATACTTCATCATAACAGGGTAATTCAGAAGACCGAAACGAAATTCTCATTAAGCTTGTTCCATTCCAAATTCGAATCTCTATGACGACCCTATGGACCACCCGCTCCGACATAATCAATAGCCGAGTCATCCAGCGGTATAATTCGCGAACTTTCCAGCCATCCAAGCTCCCAACTAATCATACCGCCTCAAAAACCCCCGGTAAGTTATCCCGTTTCATTTCGACTCTGCGATTTTCCAAGGACAATTCTGGAATAAATTACAGCCGTCGGCGAGCTGCGCCCCTCGTCCACCCCTCGCCAACCCCGACGCACGAACGGACTGCAAAAACAACGGGATAAAAAACCGACGCGGACGCGTTGCTCTTTCCGAAACTCGCATCCGTCAAGTGGCGACGCCAAAATTGCAATTAACCGCCCAACGTAATCCCGCAATGGGTTCTTTATGAAATTAAGTTCCCCAAGAATTAAGTCGGGACAATTAAAGGGAAACGACGACGCGTTTCGTCCTGTATGTTTGGCGTACCGGTGCTGGCGTCATGCAGGACGTTAATCGGCGGGAACGCCCGGACGCTGGCGTCCGGAACTCTGTTCTCTGTTTGCGTATATCTGTTTAGATGAAGATATTTCAGGATCCACTGTAGGATTACCTTGTGTAGAGTTGCACTTCAAAGAAAGATCATAATTACAATACTGCAACATTTTCGCTTCAAAACCAACCATTGTACCGGATTTTTCACTATAATTTGACCCATGATTAACTTAAAACAACTTAATTTTGCCTAAATTATTTAATTTCACAACAATTGTTTCGTCATGACAAGATGCTTCGTCAGGTGAGTATGGTACTTACTACATAATTGAGATTGAGTTCTTTAAATATTCAGAATGTATAGAAAAGAAGGTAGTGAGAATTCACAGTAATTTGTTTTTTTACTATTGCACAAAGTTTCAGAAAAGATTAAGTAAGGGGGATTTATTGAGGTCCGTCTGGTCGTTCAGGAGAATCTGTTTTTTATTGTATGTGTTGATTTCGAGGGCTTCTAGGTAGTTCAACCTGAGGTTCTTTTTTTCTAGGTGTAAGATTTTGTAGTTATTGTCAAATCATGCCCTGTCTCCAACAGATGGTCAGCATATGTTGAATTTCCGTTTTTTCCAAGATAAGATTTCTCGTGCTCACGTATCCTAGTGCTGAAAGATCTACCTATCTGACCCACACATACAGATGGGCCAGTACCGCTATAGACTCCAGACTTTTTGTTTTTATGGAAATTGGAATTGGAAATTTCATTATTCAATGTGACCTTTGAGTCAAGTCTGAGAAAATTGTCTTGAGAAAGTCAATGTAAACTATACTAGATAATTACAAAGAAAAAGGATGAGCTATTAGAGTATACTCTCCATCAATGGAACCAGCACACTCAAGATTGTTTGAATTCTCAGTAAAAGTGCCAAAGAAACGTGTACCACCACCAGATCTCAGTCGAAAACCAATCTCAATATTCATAACTCCATCAAGTCTCCACGACAAACTGTTGCCATGTTTTTCCGGGGAAATCCATGAATAAATTCCAATGATTCAACACAAAGAATTGCCTTTGTGATCCCGCCCCAGCCTGTTAATCAAACGAATTTATTCAGCGTGCCTTCTTTGTCCCCCAAGAAATTACCTGGAGAAATTTGGCGAAATCGTCTTCCGACCCAGCAATCACCATAATTGAAAGTCTTTGTACAAAATTGAGAGAGACCGGGAGTACGTAATTAAATTCGGTATATAATCATAGCGGCAGTATTTATTGAAGACGTGCAGTTCTCGAAGGGTAGGTATGCCGAGACAAGGGACGTGGGAAGGGGAAATAAGACGGCTACGTTTTCCCTGCGAGTTTCCGATACGGGAAAACGGTGACTGGTTGTCGATTGAATATATTCTCGATGAAAAGCTGGTACGGGAAAATCGGTAGGTTTGATCTGGGTGCAACGTTATCGGCTTGATTGGTTAATGAAATATCATACATTAAAAAAATGTATATGAGACAGTAATTTAAATATCGGATTCAAAATAAATCACAAAAATCTTTAGACTATTTAGCAATAGATTCAGAACTCGCCATTAAATCTATTCAGTCACTCAAAAATCAATCAAATTCAAATTTCAATGAATATATTATTGCTGACATAATTAAAGACAAAAATAAAACAGAAATTCACTCTTTCTCAATAAAACAGAATTTAGTTAAATCAATCATCGAAAAAAGAAACACCAATAATTTAATATTCACTCCAGCCGATAAAGGAAACAGTATCGTTGCTATTCCAAAACATGAATATTTCAACGAAACTATTGCTTTTTTAACCATAGATAAATATAAAACCGTTACTGAAGACCCCACTGAACATTTCCAAAAAACAAATAAAAAATATAATAGACCAATCTGTTAGCCTCTTCAATAACTTCCCAAAAAAACATTTGCTCACTTTAATGAACCCACAAATCCCAAAATTATATTCATTAATAAAACTTCATAAAGAAAATAATCCAATTATACCAGCAGTTTCATTCGTCACATCTCCAAGCATAAAATTATCTAGAGTTTTAATTTCTATTATTCAAACCGAAACAAACTTTTTAGCTGAATACGCTAATAAAAATAGCACCCAACTTATAGACAATATTAAATCCATCCAATCACCCAAAAATTGTAAATTAATTTCTTTTGATGTAAAAAATGTATTCCCTAGTATACCTCTAATTGAAACAGTACAAATTGTAAAAAAATTATTAATTAAAAATAATACCAATCCCATCAAAATGAATGATATACTTAATTGCCTGGAAATATGTCTTGAACAGAACTACTTTCAATTTAACGGAACCGTCTATATTTTTGACAATGGTTTAATAATGGGAAATCCACTCAGTTCAATTTTAGCTGAAATATTCATGGACGATCTGGAATCAAAAATACACCTGAATCCTATAAGCAAATATTTTCTTTATTGGTACAGATATGTAGATGACATTTTTTGTTGCTTCAAAGGCACCGACCGACAACTACATATCTTCACGAATTTCATTAATAAACTCCACCCAAAAATCAAATTCACAATCGAATAAGAAAAGAATCAAAGTATTAATTTTCTTGACCTCACTATAACAAGATTAAATAATTTACATGATTTTAGTATTTTTCACAAACCAACACATAGAGACATCACAATACATAAAACTTCAAACCACCCCACCAACCAAAAGATGTCAGCATATAATAGTTTTATTCATAGATTATTGAATGTCCCTTTAAATTCAGAAAACTTTATGAAAGTATTAAATATTATTGAACAAATAGCGTCAAACAACGGTTACAATCCCTTTCTTATAGACAAAATGGTATCCAATAAACAAAAAAAAATGGCATTAAATCTCGTGTACCCAATCATAAAAGAGGACAATACACAGAAATATTTTTCGTTATCTTATGTCAATGGATTATCTGAAAATATTGCTGAATATTTCAAAAGTTAGTACCTAAATAAAAAACAATAAAGATCGTACAAGTAAAGAAAATAAATCCGGAGTCTACAAGTTGACTTGCAAAGATTGCCCTTTAGTATACATTGGCCAGACTGGTAGATCATTCAAGAAACGTGTCCAAGAACACCTAAGGGGTTATATATTCAATTCTGTACATTCGACATATGCTAATCATCTTAAGGAATTCAGGCATAATTTCAACAATAATTATGAAATTATCCACGTTGAAAGCAAAAGTTCTAGATTGACACTTTTAGAATTTCTTGATATCAACAGGTATAATGCCCGTAAAATCCCTTTGAACGAACAAACAGATGTCGATCATTCTCCATTACTGAATATTTTTCCTTAATGGCATTTTTAGCGGCAAACTCCAATAAACACCTAGATTTTTATGACTTCTGCTTCCATTATTTGGTCACGTACCTAAAAATGTATTTAAACTCGGTTACACTGAATACCATCAGACAGTACAATGTGATACCTGAAGAAGCCACATCGTGGTGAAACAATTGTTGTAGTAGTACAAACATTTTTGTGGAAATAAATTACTGTCTCATATACATTTTTTTAATTGAAATGAGTTTCCACCAAGTAAAGACCGAATCTATCAAATAAATATCATACACTCAGTAACATAAGTATAGGATGTTTTTTTTAGAGTGATAGAATTCAATCTACACTTCAATATCAAGATTGAAGTCAATTTTTTTTGAAAGATAATTTTATGACATTTATGTTTTGAAAATAATGTCCGGCATATGTCTGCGATGACTAGCTCTGAGGAACCGCATTCGACCAGACCAATTTTGGACCACTTTTTCGAGTAATTCAGGCCTCATTTCATCAAAAACACGAGTTATGTTGGCTTCTAAAGAGTCTATAGTTTCTGGTTCATCATTTCCGTTCCCTCGATACGAACGGATGAAAACGGGAATTGTTACGACGCGCCATTTGTTCGACCTTGAAGCTCTTCTGAGATGTCCGTACAGGGGTGATCCGTGAAGTAAAGTAAGAGGGAGGTCCGAAAAATATCGGACCGACGGAAGGAATCGCATTTTTCGATGAATATCGTTCGAAAAGGCGAATCAATCGAAAAGGAAAGATCAATCGACTACACTAGCAATACTTTAATCCTGGCAGTCACATATGTCTCCCCAAGTAACAAATTAATAGATATTCAGGAGTTCATTCATCGAGCACTGCTAGAGTATTCTAAAGATGTATCTCAAACGCTTAGCAGATACAACAGAAATTTAGATAAACGTCCACTCATTTTTGCCAGTGCTTTTAATATCAACTTCAGTAATGAAAAATCAAAACCATTGCTACAGTTTCTAGAGGAAGAATTTGATTTAAGAATAAACAATAATCCAGCAGAATCAACAACAAGATATAATACTACCATCGATGCAGGTTTTTCAAGACATTTAAATAAAATAGAATCCCAAACATATGTTTCCAACTTCAGTTACCACAAGCCAATTATTACTAAAATTGAGCCTACTAATTAAGTTTATATTACATTAATTTGTTGATAATGAAAAAATTTATTATAACTTGAAAAAAATCTAATTTTATTAGAATTCCATCACTAATCAATCGAAAAGAACTTCGTTCCATCCGGGTGTCCCTTGACACCTCTAAATTTTTTTTTATTAGGAATATAATTTTATGACTAGCTCTGAGAAACCGCATTCGACCAGACCAATTTAAGACCACTTTCTCGAGTAATTCAGGCCTTATTTAATCAATAACACGAGTTTTGTCGGCTTGCAAAGCGTCTATTGTTTCTGATTTATCACCATAAACCAATGACTTGACATAACCCCAAAGAAAATAGTCCAGTGGAGTTATGTTGCATGATCTTGTGGGCCAATTAATTGGACCATTTCTCGAAATAATGTTATTGCCAAATCTCTCTTTCAATAAATGAGTTGTTATGGTAGCAGCATGAGATGCAGCACGATCTTGTTGGAACCAAAACAGTTCTGGGTCGATACAATTCAAATTTTGAAACAAATAATCATTGATCATCGATCTGTAACGAGCAGCATTCACTGTAACATTAGTTCCAGCATCGTTTTTGAAGAAGTATGGGCCGATGATGTCCCCACCGTGTATAGCACACCATACACTCCAACTTTCAGGATGAAATGGAACCTGCTGAACTTTTTGAGGAACGTTTTCACTCCAGATACGGCAATCTTGCTTTTTTACATAGGTGTTCAACCAGAAATGAGCTTCATCACTAAATACAATTTTACGATAAAACAGCTTCAACTTCAAGCTGTTCTAGGGCCCAATCAGCCTACAAACGACGCTTATTATGGTCAAATTGCTTTAGTTCTTGAACCAGTTGGATATTATATGGATGAAGACTAAGATCTTTACGCAAAAGTTTCCATGTGGTAGATGCACAGTGTTCAACTCATTTGCTCAGTTCGATTGTTTGCAACGTAGTAGTCTTATATCACCAAAAGTATGATCCAGCACGTTCTCGTCCAGTGAGTACACCTGAAAACAATGCTGTTATAGCCCAGAATGTAGCTCTCTTTTACAGATAAAACAAAGCTATCTGGCAGCAATACACATGTTGGGTCACCCGTTAAAAAAAACATTTTATTTTGATCGATCACACGTTGAATTTCAGCAACCAAATAATCTTAGTCGTTTTTATTTAATTCAGTGGAAAAACCATGTAAATCAAAAGCAGAAAGTCTCTTAGAGAACACGTTGGAGTATGGTAAATTCCATTTAACCACGTCTCTGTAATAACTCCCGCCAAATCCCCGACTTGTCAGCCCACGCCAAAATCTCCCTAACTGGACACTAGAAAAAAAATCCAAAGGAACCACCGCAGCCGACTCTAATTGGATTTCCACTACGTGAACGTTTCCAGCGGCGCCGGCTTTGCTCACGGACGTCCGCCCGCGTAAACCTGCATCCTCCCCTCTCTTTCGCCGCATATAATTCTCGCCTAATTCCTGAAGACCCTACCGTCGCGGCGCCCTCGCGCTCTCGACCTACGGGCTGCCTTGGGACGTAAAGAGAGACCGGTGGATCTGCGGAATTGCTTTTCGTTGGTTAAACTCGTTCCATTCAATGTCGCGGATTGTTCGGAGAACGGAAATTGGGACCAGGTTTGCGTCCGAACGAAATCCCGGGAAATTAGTGGGTTTCTGTTCGGTATTAGGAGAGATGCGACCGGAGAATGCAGGAGATTGAAGGATTTATTTCTGGGTCGTAGGTGAATCCAGATTTCCAAATCAGGGTCGAATGTCTTAAGGGATGTTAGTTTTCATGAATATAAAAGGTTTTTTGAGAAATTTGACGAAATGTTTTCGAGAAAACAGATTTTTCATCTATGCTACTTTCAAAGTAGTTGCTCCAGCTAGTCACTCACTTTTTCTAACGGTGTTTTTACATTGTGTCACACTTTAATTTCGCCGTTAAAATACGTGCATTTTGAAATACTGATATACAGATTCATCTATGTACTTTAACGCCAGGAACGCTGGGTTGCGTTGAGTTACTGCGTAATTATGTTTTTCCTATCGACGTCCATTTTTTTTTAATCTCAAGATACAGCTTTGGACCCCCATCAGTGTAGACGATGGATCCGAACACATCGTTCAAAAGTAGACTGTCAACTCATTGGTTTAATTCAGGAAGTAAACGATTGTATTTGAGGTTTGACCATTTGACAATTGCATATCAAGGACAGACCAAGGTAAGTTTATTGTCGAATTCAGACCGCTACATTGAAGTCTAGGTAATATATAACAGCTATTGGATAATTGAATTCGTTCTTAATGAACGTGCCAACTTGTGTGGACAAATATCATTTTTGATAATTGGCTTACTGTTGATTGTTAGTGGATCGTCTGATTTGGAAAAGTAATATATTATAATATTAGAGGGACGGTAAAGTAACGTCGCTTTCTTGAATTGAATTCAAACGAACAAATTATTAATAAGTTTTTTTTTCAATCAATAACGTAATCATCATCGTTAATCAAATCCACTTTGAACAAAGAATTTTTAATTGACTTTGCAGGTACGTAACAATTACCTCCCCAGAGTTCAACAATTCATCAATTTATCAAATATGAATTATTTCATTCCTAGAAACCTAAACGGACCTAAACACCAATTGGGAAACGAAGATATTTCTTCATTAGATTATTCCTAGAAAACCATCAGAATCGTTTTAGCCGTTTCAAGACGATGTTCGTATCGGAATTACCTAGGCCACCTTTTCGGACCTAAACCCACTCTCTCATTCGCTAGTCAGCAAAAAGGTACCAGTAAAGCACAGCCCCTGCGCCAGACCGGCCACTACTCATTCTGTATAAAAAGGCAGTTAAGAAAGTTCAGTTGAGGACAAGTTGTGATCCCACGCACATCCACTTGAAATAAGCCCTCGATACTTGTGAAATATTTTTATCTCTACGCTCGAATTATTTTATATTCGTATTTTTCACTTTAAACTTCAAAGGAACTCTCTCTCGGTTACCCATAACGCATTAAGGCCTGGAAGTGAATGTATTATCTACAGTATTCATTTATAATTAGGTATTAAGTTGTTAAAAGTGAACTCAAAAGTGAAACCAATAAAATTGAAGTCTGTGTCGTGAACAACAATAGAAAAAACTCAAGAAAGAACTGTTCCAGAATCAAGATAGTGTATCCACCTCAATCTGGGTCAACAACTCAAAATTGTGCACTTGTATTATATGTACTTCTGCTGACAATTCTCTACATGGTCCCTATGAGCTGGAGCTTAATTTGGGTAAAATACTTCAACTCACTGAACTTGTATTATATATATTTTAGGCTGTGAATAAAGCATTGAAGTCTAATATACATCCCTCTTTCAGCCCCATTTGAGGTATGCTTAACCAAGAATTTGCATACTAATTGCTTAAAGAATTCAATAAGGTATCTCTACATACCAAGCAATTCTTTACAATCGTTATCAACAACCCTTTGCTATCTAGAGTGCAAAATTTCAATGCCATACCCATAAAAATCAATTGGTTTTTGAGTAAAATATCTCGTGATGGCATTATGAACATCGTCCAAATTTTCAAATTTTCTGCCAATAAGAAAATGTTGCAGCGATTGGAATAAATGGAAATCCGAAGATTCCATATGAAGAAAGTCTGGTTGATGAGGCAGTACCTTCCACCGTAATTCATTAATTTTTTCCAAGGTTCGTCTTGCACAGTGCGGTCTTGCATTGTCATATTGCAGAATAACGCCTTTTCTGTTGACAATCGTCGGATACTTTTCGATTGGAGATCATTTTCCAGGTTTGAGCAATAAACAATTCCGCGTATACTCCACCAAACACACAGAAGCGCCATTTTGGGGTGTAAACCTGGCTTCGCAGTACTTCACAATGTGGTTCTTGATCGTACTAAGAAGATCGTCCATATGGACCAGGAAGAGAGTGGGCCACAGTACTGAGCCTTGGGGCACTCCACACGTTGAAAACGCGGGAACCAATACCATACAAGACGACATGAATGCTCTTCATCCAATGGCGCAGACTCCTAGGTAAACCATATAAAGATAACTTATTCAGAATAGCCTTATGCCAAGCACGGTCGAAAGCCTTGGGTATGCTCAGAGAGTTATCGAGTTCACCTCTACTGGGTTTGTTTTTATAGGAACCTAGTGGTTTACAAAAGTAATAAAAATGTTATCGCATCCTTATATCCGTTTGAATATTCTAGGAATGTTACTGAATTTTTGTTTGAAGAAGGTACAACATACTAAGCTTATGTGCTTAACAATGTTTCCCACTTTCGGCGTACAAGTTTTGTCATTTTAAGTATTATTATGATGGCGAATACCTCTATACCGAAATATTCCTCACAATCCTCCATTAACAAACTTCATCGAAGCCCCCACCACCATTATCTCCAGCCCTCCAAAAGTCGAAGCAACCGCGATTTCGCGTCAGCAGTTATTCGCACCCGTTTCATGGCCCACCCGTCCAACTTCTGGAGCACAAAGAGCCCTTAGCACCCAATCTGGTCCATCAATAACGACCGCGTTCCTGCGAGCGGAAGGAAACCGTAGCCCGATAGCGCAAACATAATCCGGGTCATTGTGAACGGGCCCTAACCGGATCGTTGGCTTGATAATTATTGTTTCCAATATCGGCGGTCCCGGTTTCCGACTATTACGAGGGCACGGCCACTTTGATTCTGTTATTCTAAACTTGAACGGCGGCAACATCTGCGTCTTTCGACGGAAACCGGATGCGGACGATAGGAGAGGCGGTTTGGAGGTGGCTGCTTTGAAAGTTTCAAGGGGGTCCAATAGGAATATGTTCGGAGAGATGTACAGCTTACCGATTCTACCCCTTAATGCTCCAATAACTGTTAGAAACTGAAAGCAGTTGTGTTAATTCATCCACCCCATACTTCAATATGGAATACAAAGGCGTGCTCAAAATGTAGGCATATTGGAAATCGTACAGCTATATTCAAGGTATAGGAAAATGTAAGGATTCTGTAATATCATTTTAAATATAGAAACAGAAGTAAGGAGTATGAGCTATGGTAACAGAAAGTTCTACAAATCGAGACAGTGTAACATACACCTGTATAACTATTCTAAACTCAAACCAGTCCCATATTACACTCTTGACTTGACTTGAGCATGAAGGAAGTTTTTCTGCATTTTTTACCTGAAAAATCGGGAATACATTCTTTTACTTGAATTGGCTCGCTAAGGTACGTCGTGTATGTATATTTGAGTGCACTAAATGGTGCTAGTGTATGATTAAAACCTCATAGTTTTATGCAGGGCGAATAAAAGTACTTGACAGATTTGTAGTTGTTCGAAAATATTTGTTCTTCACAGTTTTTTTCAGAAACCCATTAGAACCGACGCTGTTTCAAGGTGCCATCAGTCGAATGTCGTTTCGTTATTTACCTGACCACATTTCGAGCCCTAGGAGAGTCTTTTATTCTGTCGGTTAGTCGAAATTTTCAGTTGAAGATATCTATCGAAGTCTTCTTGCCTCGGCCAAACGCTCACGAAATATTCTCTACTCTTCAAACATTCAGTTATAACAAAATTTGAATATCAAAACAAATTGAAATATGTTTATCTTCTACAATTTTAATTTCCAAAAGAATTTTTTATTCAAAAACTTTTAGAATTAAATTAATGTCTAAAACAAGCACCGCTTACATTTAATAGACGTATATAATCAAAACTCAATATACAATGTCAAATGAAATAAATAACCCAGTAGATATACGAAAGTAATTAAAATTAATAAATAAATATTCAAACGAGACAAAATTTTGTTTCTGGTCTTATCTTAAGAAATACTACTTGCCTTATAAAAACATGAACACACTTGAAGGACTTCCCAAAGAATATAATTTATTTGAAATATTTAATACATTTAAATATTCGAACAAATTATTTCAAAAAACTCTAAAAAATGTGCACTATATTTTCAAAAAACAAATATACTTCTAGATAATCCCTTCATCAGCCGTTATTAATACTCCAAATATCAAAATCAAAAACATAACCTACATCACTCACGTGTTAAAAGACTTAAGCTTCGAACTACAGATCAACTATATATTCAAGATTGATCTATGTTCTAACAAAATCAAAGAACAAAATGAGTTATTTTATGGTTTACCTAAATCCATTGACACCGTATAAAGAAATTTATTGAAGCCAAAATATAATTATATATTATATATAAAATAAAATAGAAAGGCTTTTTACTTGATAGAAGAAATATAACAAAATTTGAATATCAAAACAAATTGAAATATGTTTATCTTCTACAATTTTAATTTCCAAAAGAATTTTTTATTCAAAAACTTTTAGAATTAAATTAATGTCTAAAACAAGCACCGCTTACATTTAATAGACGTATATAATCAAAACTCAATATACAATGTCAAATGAAATAAATAACCCAGTAGATATACGAAAGTAATTAAAATTAATAAATAAATATTCAAACGAGACAAAATTTTGTTTCTGGTCTTATCTTAAGAAATACTACTTGCCTTATAAAAACATGAACACACTTGAAGGACTTCCCAAAGAATATAATTTATTTGAAATATTTAATACATTTAAATATTCGAACAAATTATTTCAAAAAACTCTAAAAAATGTGCACTATATTTTCAAAAAACAAATATACTTCTAGATAATCCCTTCATCAGCCGTTATTAATACTCCAAATATCAAAATCAAAAACATAACCTACATCACTCACGTGTTAAAAGACTTAAGCTTCGAACTACAGATCAACTATATATTCAAGATTGATCTATGTTCTAACAAAATCAAAGAACAAAATGAGTTATTTTATGGTTTACCTAAATCCATTGACACCGTATAAAGAAATTTATTGAAGCCAAAATATAATTATATATTATATATAAAATAAAATAGAAAGGCTTTTTACTTGATAGAAGAAATATAACAAAATTTGAATATCAAAACAAATTGAAATATGTTTATCTTCTACAATTTTAATTTCCAAAAGAATTTTTTATTCAAAAACTTTTAGAATTAAATTAATGTCTAAAACAAGCACCGCTTACATTTAATAGACGTATATAATCAAAACTCAATATACAATGTCAAATGAAATAAATAACCCAGTAGATATACGAAAGTAATTAAAATTAATAAATAAATATTCAAACGAGACAAAATTTTGTTTCTGGTCTTATCTTAAGAAATACTACTTGCCTTATAAAAACATGAACACACTTGAAGGACTTCCCAAAGAATATAATTTATTTGAAATATTTAATACATTTAAATATTCGAACAAATTATTTCAAAAAACTCTAAAAAATGTGCACTATATTTTCAAAAAACAAATATACTTCTAGATAATCCCTTCATCAGCCGTTATTAATACTCCAAATATCAAAATCAAAAACATAACCTACATCACTCACGTGTTAAAAGACTTAAGCTTCGAACTACAGATCAACTATATATTCAAGATTGATCTATGTTCTAACAAAATCAAAGAACAAAATGAGTTATTTTATGGTTTACCTAAATCCATTGACACCGTATAAAGAAATTTATTGAAGCCAAAATATAATTATATATTATATATAAAATAAAATAGAAAGGCTTTTTACTTGATAGAAGAAATATAACAAAATTTGAATATCAAAACAAATTGAAATATGTTTATCTTCTACAATTTTAATTTCCAAAAGAATTTTTTATTCAAAAACTTTTAGAATTAAATTAATGTCTAAAACAAGCACCGCTTACATTTAATAGACGTATATAATCAAAACTCAATATACAATGTCAAATGAAATAAATAACCCAGTAGATATACGAAAGTAATTAAAATTAATAAATAAATATTCAAACGAGACAAAATTTTGTTTCTGGTCTTATCTTAAGAAATACTACTTGCCTTATAAAAACATGAACACACTTGAAGGACTTCCCAAAGAATATAATTTATTTGAAATATTTAATACATTTAAATATTCGAACAAATTATTTCAAAAAACTCTAAAAAATGTGCACTATATTTTCAAAAAACAAATATACTTCTAGATAATCCCTTCATCAGCCGTTATTAATACTCCAAATATCAAAATCAAAAACATAACCTACATCACTCACGTGTTAAAAGACTTAAGCTTCGAACTACAGATCAACTATATATTCAAGATTGATCTATGTTCTAACAAAATCAAAGAACAAAATGAGTTATTTTATGGTTTACCTAAATCCATTGACACCGTATAAAGAAATTTATTGAAGCCAAAATATAATTATATATTATATATAAAATAAAATAGAAAGGCTTTTTACTTGATAGAAGAAATATAACAAAATTTGAATATCAAAACAAATTGAAATATGTTTATCTTCTACAATTTTAATTTCCAAAAGAATTTTTTATTCAAAAACTTTTAGAATTAAATTAATGTCTAAAACAAGCACCGCTTACATTTAATAGACGTATATAATCAAAACTCAATATACAATGTCAAATGAAATAAATAACCCAGTAGATATACGAAAGTAATTAAAATTAATAAATAAATATTCAAACGAGACAAAATTTTGTTTCTGGTCTTATCTTAAGAAATACTACTTGCCTTATAAAAACATGAACACACTTGAAGGACTTCCCAAAGAATATAATTTATTTGAAATATTTAATACATTTAAATATTCGAACAAATTATTTCAAAAAACTCTAAAAAATGTGCACTATATTTTCAAAAAACAAATATACTTCTAGATAATCCCTTCATCAGCCGTTATTAATACTCCAAATATCAAAATCAAAAACATAACCTACATCACTCACGTGTTAAAAGACTTAAGCTTCGAACTACAGATCAACTATATATTCAAGATTGATCTATGTTCTAACAAAATCAAAGAACAAAATGAGTTATTTTATGGTTTACCTAAATCCATTGACACCGTATAAAGAAATTTATTGAAGCCAAAATATAATTATATATTATATATAAAATAAAATAGAAAGGCTTTTTACTTGATAGAAGAAATATAACAAAATTTGAATATCAAAACAAATTGAAATATGTTTATCTTCTACAATTTTAATTTCCAAAAGAATTTTTTATTCAAAAACTTTTAGAATTAAATTAATGTCTAAAACAAGCACCGCTTACATTTAATAGACGTATATAATCAAAACTCAATATACAATGTCAAATGAAATAAATAACCCAGTAGATATACGAAAGTAATTAAAATTAATAAATAAATATTCAAACGAGACAAAATTTTGTTTCTGGTCTTATCTTAAGAAATACTACTTGCCTTATAAAAACATGAACACACTTGAAGGACTTCCCAAAGAATATAATTTATTTGAAATATTTAATACATTTAAATATTCGAACAAATTATTTCAAAAAACTCTAAAAAATGTGCACTATATTTTCAAAAAACAAATATACTTCTAGATAATCCCTTCATCAGCCGTTATTAATACTCCAAATATCAAAATCAAAAACATAACCTACATCACTCACGTGTTAAAAGACTTAAGCTTCGAACTACAGATCAACTATATATTCAAGATTGATCTATGTTCTAACAAAATCAAAGAACAAAATGAGTTATTTTATGGTTTACCTAAATCCATTGACACCGTATAAAGAAATTTATTGAAGCCAAAATATAATTATATATTATATATAAAATAAAATAGAAAGGCTTTTTACTTGATAGAAGAAATATAACAAAATTTGAATATCAAAACAAATTGAAATATGTTTATCTTCTACAATTTTAATTTCCAAAAGAATTTTTTATTCAAAAACTTTTAGAATTAAATTAATGTCTAAAACAAGCACCGCTTACATTTAATAGACGTATATAATCAAAACTCAATATACAATGTCAAATGAAATAAATAACCCAGTAGATATACGAAAGTAATTAAAATTAATAAATAAATATTCAAACGAGACAAAATTTTGTTTCTGGTCTTATCTTAAGAAATACTACTTGCCTTATAAAAACATGAACACACTTGAAGGACTTCCCAAAGAATATAATTTATTTGAAATATTTAATACATTTAAATATTCGAACAAATTATTTCAAAAAACTCTAAAAAATGTGCACTATATTTTCAAAAAACAAATATACTTCTAGATAATCCCTTCATCAGCCGTTATTAATACTCCAAATATCAAAATCAAAAACATAACCTACATCACTCACGTGTTAAAAGACTTAAGCTTCGAACTACAGATCAACTATATATTCAAGATTGATCTATGTTCTAACAAAATCAAAGAACAAAATGAGTTATTTTATGGTTTACCTAAATCCATTGACACCGTATAAAGAAATTTATTGAAGCCAAAATATAATTATATATTATATATAAAATAAAATAGAAAGGCTTTTTACTTGATAGAAGAAATATAACAAAATTTGAATATCAAAACAAATTGAAATATGTTTATCTTCTACAATTTTAATTTCCAAAAGAATTTTTTATTCAAAAACTTTTAGAATTAAATTAATGTCTAAAACAAGCACCGCTTACATTTAATAGACGTATATAATCAAAACTCAATATACAATGTCAAATGAAATAAATAACCCAGTAGATATACGAAAGTAATTAAAATTAATAAATAAATATTCAAACGAGACAAAATTTTGTTTCTGGTCTTATCTTAAGAAATACTACTTGCCTTATAAAAACATGAACACACTTGAAGGACTTCCCAAAGAATATAATTTATTTGAAATATTTAATACATTTAAATATTCGAACAAATTATTTCAAAAAACTCTAAAAAATGTGCACTATATTTTCAAAAAACAAATATACTTCTAGATAATCCCTTCATCAGCCGTTATTAATACTCCAAATATCAAAATCAAAAACATAACCTACATCACTCACGTGTTAAAAGACTTAAGCTTCGAACTACAGATCAACTATATATTCAAGATTGATCTATGTTCTAACAAAATCAAAGAACAAAATGAGTTATTTTATGGTTTACCTAAATCCATTGACACCGTATAAAGAAATTTATTGAAGCCAAAATATAATTATATATTATATATAAAATAAAATAGAAAGGCTTTTTACTTGATAGAAGAAATATAACAAAATTTGAATATCAAAACAAATTGAAATATGTTTATCTTCTACAATTTTAATTTCCAAAAGAATTTTTTATTCAAAAACTTTTAGAATTAAATTAATGTCTAAAACAAGCACCGCTTACATTTAATAGACGTATATAATCAAAACTCAATATACAATGTCAAATGAAATAAATAACCCAGTAGATATACGAAAGTAATTAAAATTAATAAATAAATATTCAAACGAGACAAAATTTTGTTTCTGGTCTTATCTTAAGAAATACTACTTGCCTTATAAAAACATGAACACACTTGAAGGACTTCCCAAAGAATATAATTTATTTGAAATATTTAATACATTTAAATATTCGAACAAATTATTTCAAAAAACTCTAAAAAATGTGCACTATATTTTCAAAAAACAAATATACTTCTAGATAATCCCTTCATCAGCCGTTATTAATACTCCAAATATCAAAATCAAAAACATAACCTACATCACTCACGTGTTAAAAGACTTAAGCTTCGAACTACAGATCAACTATATATTCAAGATTGATCTATGTTCTAACAAAATCAAAGAACAAAATGAGTTATTTTATGGTTTACCTAAATCCATTGACACCGTATAAAGAAATTTATTGAAGCCAAAATATAATTATATATTATATATAAAATAAAATAGAAAGGCTTTTTACTTGATAGAAGAAATATAACAAAATTTGAATATCAAAACAAATTGAAATATGTTTATCTTCTACAATTTTAATTTCCAAAAGAATTTTTTATTCAAAAACTTTTAGAATTAAATTAATGTCTAAAACAAGCACCGCTTACATTTAATAGACGTATATAATCAAAACTCAATATACAATGTCAAATGAAATAAATAACCCAGTAGATATACGAAAGTAATTAAAATTAATAAATAAATATTCAAACGAGACAAAATTTTGTTTCTGGTCTTATCTTAAGAAATACTACTTGCCTTATAAAAACATGAACACACTTGAAGGACTTCCCAAAGAATATAATTTATTTGAAATATTTAATACATTTAAATATTCGAACAAATTATTTCAAAAAACTCTAAAAAATGTGCACTATATTTTCAAAAAACAAATATACTTCTAGATAATCCCTTCATCAGCCGTTATTAATACTCCAAATATCAAAATCAAAAACATAACCTACATCACTCACGTGTTAAAAGACTTAAGCTTCGAACTACAGATCAACTATATATTCAAGATTGATCTATGTTCTAACAAAATCAAAGAACAAAATGAGTTATTTTATGGTTTACCTAAATCCATTGACACCGTATAAAGAAATTTATTGAAGCCAAAATATAATTATATATTATATATAAAATAAAATAGAAAGGCTTTTTACTTGATAGAAGAAATATAACAAAATTTGAATATCAAAACAAATTGAAATATGTTTATCTTCTACAATTTTAATTTCCAAAAGAATTTTTTATTCAAAAACTTTTAGAATTAAATTAATGTCTAAAACAAGCACCGCTTACATTTAATAGACGTATATAATCAAAACTCAATATACAATGTCAAATGAAATAAATAACCCAGTAGATATACGAAAGTAATTAAAATTAATAAATAAATATTCAAACGAGACAAAATTTTGTTTCTGGTCTTATCTTAAGAAATACTACTTGCCTTATAAAAACATGAACACACTTGAAGGACTTCCCAAAGAATATAATTTATTTGAAATATTTAATACATTTAAATATTCGAACAAATTATTTCAAAAAACTCTAAAAAATGTGCACTATATTTTCAAAAAACAAATATACTTCTAGATAATCCCTTCATCAGCCGTTATTAATACTCCAAATATCAAAATCAAAAACATAACCTACATCACTCACGTGTTAAAAGACTTAAGCTTCGAACTACAGATCAACTATATATTCAAGATTGATCTATGTTCTAACAAAATCAAAGAACAAAATGAGTTATTTTATGGTTTACCTAAATCCATTGACACCGTATAAAGAAATTTATTGAAGCCAAAATATAATTATATATTATATATAAAATAAAATAGAAAGGCTTTTTACTTGATAGAAGAAATATAACAAAATTTGAATATCAAAACAAATTGAAATATGTTTATCTTCTACAATTTTAATTTCCAAAAGAATTTTTTATTCAAAAACTTTTAGAATTAAATTAATGTCTAAAACAAGCACCGCTTACATTTAATAGACGTATATAATCAAAACTCAATATACAATGTCAAATGAAATAAATAACCCAGTAGATATACGAAAGTAATTAAAATTAATAAATAAATATTCAAACGAGACAAAATTTTGTTTCTGGTCTTATCTTAAGAAATACTACTTGCCTTATAAAAACATGAACACACTTGAAGGACTTCCCAAAGAATATAATTTATTTGAAATATTTAATACATTTAAATATTCGAACAAATTATTTCAAAAAACTCTAAAAAATGTGCACTATATTTTCAAAAAACAAATATACTTCTAGATAATCCCTTCATCAGCCGTTATTAATACTCCAAATATCAAAATCAAAAACATAACCTACATCACTCACGTGTTAAAAGACTTAAGCTTCGAACTACAGATCAACTATATATTCAAGATTGATCTATGTTCTAACAAAATCAAAGAACAAAATGAGTTATTTTATGGTTTACCATAAAGGTAAACCATAAAATAACTCATTTTGTTCTTTGATTTTGTTAGAACATAGATCAATCTTGAATATATAGTTGATCTGTAGTTCGAAGCTTAAGTCTTTTAACACGTGAGTGATGTAGGTTATGTTTTTGATTTTGATATTTGGAGTATTAATAACGGCTGATGAAGGGATTATCTAGAAGTATATTTGTTTTTTGAAAATATAGTGCACATTTTTTAGAGTTTTTTGAAATAATTTGTTCGAATATTTAAATGTATTAAATATTTCAAATAAATTATATTCTTTGGGAAGTCCTTCAAGTGTGTTCATGTTTTTATAAGGCAAGTAGTATTTCTTAAGATAAGACCAGAAACAAAATTTTGTCTCGTTTGAATATTTATTTATTAATTTTAATTACTTTCGTATATCTACTGGGTTATTTATTTCATTTGACATTGTATATTGAGTTTTGATTATATACGTCTATTAAATGTAAGCGGTGCTTGTTTTAGACATTAATTTAATTCTAAAAGTTTTTGAATAAAAAATTCTTTTGGAAATTAAAATTGTAGAAGATAAACATATTTCAATTTGTTTTGATATTCAAATTTTGTTATATTTCTTCTATCAAGTAAAAAGCCTTTCTATTTTATTTTATATATAATATATAATTATATTTTGGCTTCAATAAATTTCTTTATACGGTGTCAATGGATTTAGGTAAACCATAAAATAACTCATTTTGTTCTTTGATTTTGTTAGAACATAGATCAATCTTGAATATATAGTTGATCTGTAGTTCGAAGCTTAAGTCTTTTAACACGTGAGTGATGTAGGTTATGTTTTTGATTTTGATATTTGGAGTATTAATAACGGCTGATGAAGGGATTATCTAGAAGTATATTTGTTTTTTGAAAATATAGTGCACATTTTTTAGAGTTTTTTGAAATAATTTGTTCGAATATTTAAATGTATTAAATATTTCAAATAAATTATATTCTTTGGGAAGTCCTTCAAGTGTGTTCATGTTTTTATAAGGCAAGTAGTATTTCTTAAGATAAGACCAGAAACAAAATTTTGTCTCGTTTGAATATTTATTTATTAATTTTAATTACTTTCGTATATCTACTGGGTTATTTATTTCATTTGACATTGTATATTGAGTTTTGATTATATACGTCTATTAAATGTAAGCGGTGCTTGTTTTAGACATTAATTTAATTCTAAAAGTTTTTGAATAAAAAAAAATTCTTTTGGAAATTAAAATTGTAGAAGATAAACATATTTCAATTTGTTTTGATATTCAAATTTTGTTATATTTCTTCTATCAAGTAAAAAGCCTTTCTATTTTATTTTATATATAATATATAATTATATTTTGGCTTCAATAAATTTCTTTATACGGTGTCAATGGATTTAGGTAAACCTTAAAATAACTCATTTTGTTCTTTGATTTTGTTAGAACATAGATCAATCTTGAATATATAGTTGATCTGTAGTTCGAAGCTTAAGTCTTTTAACACGTGAGTGATGTAGGTTATGTTTTTGATTTTGATATTTGGAGTATTAATAACGGCTGATGAAGGGATTATCTAGAAGTATATTTGTTTTTTGAAAATATAGTGCACATTTTTTAGAGTTTTTTGAAATAATTTGTTCGAATATTTAAATGTATTAAATATTTCAAATAAATTATATTCTTTGGGAAGTCCTTCAAGTGTGTTCATGTTTTTATAAGGCAAGTAGTATTTCTTAAGATAAGACCAGAAACAAAATTTTGTCTCGTTTGAATATTTATTTATTAATTTTAATTACTTTCGTATATCTACTGGGTTATTTATTTCATTTGACATTGTATATTGAGTTTTGATTATATACGTCTATTAAATGTAAGCGGTGCTTGTTTTAGACATTAATTTAATTCTAAAAGTTTTTGAATAAAAAATTCTTTTGGAAATTAAAATTGTAGAAGATAAACATATTTCAATTTGTTTTGATATTCAAATTTTGTTATATTTCTTCTATCAAGTAAAAAGCCTTTCTATTTTATTTTATATATAATATATAATTATATTTTGGCTTCAATAAATTTCTTTATACGGTGTCAATGGATTTAGGTAAACCATAAAATAACTCATTTTGTTCTTTGATTTTGTTAGAACATAGATCAATCTTGAATATATAGTTGATCTGTAGTTCGAAGCTTAAGTCTTTTAACACGTGAGTGATGTAGGTTATGTTTTTGATTTTGATATTTGGAGTATTAATAACGGCTGATGAAGGGATTATCTAGAAGTATATTTGTTTTTTGAAAATATAGTGCACATTTTTAGAGTTTTTTGAAATAATTTGTTCGAATATTTAAATGTATTAAATATTTCAAATAAATTATATTCTTTGGGAAGTCCTTCAAGTGTGTTCATGTTTTTATAAGGCAAGTAGTATTTCTTAAGATAAGACCAGAAACAAAATTTTGTCTCGTTTGAATATTTATTTATTAATTTTAATTACTTTCGTATATCTACTGGGTTATTTATTTCATTTGACATTGTATATTGAGTTTTGATTATATACGTCTATTAAATGTAAGCGGTGCTTGTTTTAGACATTAATTTAATTCTAAAAGTTTTTGAATAAAAAATTCTTTTGGAAATTAAAATTGTAGAAGATAAACATATTTCAATTTGTTTTGATATTCAAATTTTGTTATATTTCTTCTATCAAGTAAAAAGCCTTTCTATTTTATTTTATATATAATATATAATTATATTTTGGCTTCAATAAATTTCTTTATACGGTGTCAATGGATTTAGGTAAACCATAAAATAACTCATTTTGTTCTTTGATTTTGTTAGAACATAGATCAATCTTGAATATATAGTTGATCTGTAGTTCGAAGCTTAAGTCTTTTAACACGTGAGTGATGTAGGTTATGTTTTTGATTTTGATATTTGGAGTATTAATAACGGCTGATGAAGGGATTATCTAGAAGTATATTTGTTTTTTGAAAATATAGTGCACATTTTTTAGAGTTTTTTGAAATAATTTGTTCGAATATTTAAATGTATTAAATATTTCAAATAAATTATATTCTTTGGGAAGTCCTTCAAGTGTGTTCATGTTTTTATAAGGCAAGTAGTATTTCTTAAGATAAGACCAGAAACAAAATTTTGTCTCGTTTGAATATTTATTTATTAATTTTAATTACTTTCGTATATCTACTGGGTTATTTATTTCATTTGACATTGTATATTGAGTTTTGATTATATACGTCTATTAAATGTAAGCGGTGCTTGTTTTAGACATTAATTTAATTCTAAAAGTTTTTGAATAAAAAATTCTTTTGGAAATTAAAATTGTAGAAGATAAACATATTTCAATTTGTTTTGATATTCAAATTTTGTTATATTTCTTCTATCAAGTAAAAAGCCTTTCTATTTTATTTTATATATAATATATAATTATATTTTGGCTTCAATAAATTTCTTTATACGGTGTCAATGGATTTAGGTAAACCATAAAATAACTCATTTTGTTCTTTGATTTTGTTAGAACATAGATCAATCTTGAATATATAGTTGATCTGTAGTTCGAAGCTTAAGTCTTTTAACACGTGAGTGATGTAGGTTATGTTTTTGATTTTGATATTTGGAGTATTAATAACGGCTGATGAAGGGATTATCTAGAAGTATATTTGTTTTTTGAAAATATAGTGCACATTTTTTAGAGTTTTTTGAAATAATTTGTTCGAATATTTAAATGTATTAAATATTTCAAATAAATTATATTCTTTGGGAAGTCCTTCAAGTGTGTTCATGTTTTTATAAGGCAAGTAGTATTTCTTAAGATAAGACCAGAAACAAAATTTTGTCTCGTTTGAATATTTATTTATTAATTTTAATTACTTTCGTATATCTACTGGGTTATTTATTTCATTTGACATTGTATATTGAGTTTTGATTATATACGTCTATTAAATGTAAGCGGTGCTTGTTTTAGACATTAATTTAATTCTAAAAGTTTTTGAATAAAAAATTCTTTTGGAAATTAAAATTGTAGAAGATAAACATATTTCAATTTGTTTTGATATTCAAATTTTGTTATATTTCTTCTATCAAGTAAAAAGCCTTTCTATTTTATTTTATATATAATATATAATTATATTTTGGCTTCAATAAATTTCTTTATACGGTGTCAATGGATTTAGGTAAACCATAAAATAACTCATTTTGTTCTTTGATTTTGTTAGAACATAGATCAATCTTGAATATATAGTTGATCTGTAGTTCGAAGCTTAAGTCTTTTAACACGTGAGTGATGTAGGTTATGTTTTTGATTTTGATATTTGGAGTATTAATAACGGCTGATGAAGGGATTATCTAGAAGTATATTTGTTTTTTGAAAATATAGTGCACATTTTTTAGAGTTTTTTGAAATAATTTGTTCGAATATTTAAATGTATTAAATATTTCAAATAAATTATATTCTTTGGGAAGTCCTTCAAGTGTGTTCATGTTTTTATAAGGCAAGTAGTATTTCTTAAGATAAGACCAGAAACAAAATTTTGTCTCGTTTGAATATTTATTTATTAATTTTAATTACTTTCGTATATCTACTGGGTTATTTATTTCATTTGACATTGTATATTGAGTTTTGATTATATACGTCTATTAAATGTAAGCGGTGCTTGTTTTAGACATTAATTTAATTCTAAAAGTTTTTGAATAAAAAATTCTTTTGGAAATTAAAATTGTAGAAGATAAACATATTTCAATTTGTTTTGATATTCAAATTTTGTTATATTTCTTCTATCAAGTAAAAAGCCTTTCTATTTTATTTTATATATAATATATAATTATATTTTGGCTTCAATAAATTTCTTTATACGGTGTCAATGGATTTAGGTAAACCATAAAATAACTCATTTTGTTCTTTGATTTTGTTAGAACATAGATCAATCTTGAATATATAGTTGATCTGTAGTTCGAAGCTTAAGTCTTTTAACACGTGAGTGATGTAGGTTATGTTTTTGATTTTGATATTTGGAGTATTAATAACGGCTGATGAAGGGATTATCTAGAAGTATATTTGTTTTTTGAAAATATAGTGCACATTTTTTAGAGTTTTTTGAAATAATTTGTTCGAATATTTAAATGTATTAAATATTTCAAATAAATTATATTCTTTGGGAAGTCCTTCAAGTGTGTTCATGTTTTTATAAGGCAAGTAGTATTTCTTAAGATAAGACCAGAAACAAAATTTTGTCTCGTTTGAATATTTATTTATTAATTTTAATTACTTTCGTATATCTACTGGGTTATTTATTTCATTTGACATTGTATATTGAGTTTTGATTATATACGTCTATTAAATGTAAGCGGTGCTTGTTTTAGACATTAATTTAATTCTAAAAGTTTTTGAATAAAAAATTCTTTTGGAAATTAAAATTGTAGAAGATAAACATATTTCAATTTGTTTTGATATTCAAATTTTGTTATATTTCTTCTATCAAGTAAAAAGCCTTTCTATTTTATTTTATATATAATATATAATTATATTTTGGCTTCAATAAATTTCTTTATACGGTGTCAATGGATTTAGGTAAACCATAAAATAACTCATTTTGTTCTTTGATTTTGTTAGAACATAGATCAATCTTGAATATATAGTTGATCTGTAGTTCGAAGCTTAAGTCTTTTAACACGTGAGTGATGTAGGTTATGTTTTTGATTTTGATATTTGGAGTATTAATAACGGCTGATGAAGGGATTATCTAGAAGTATATTTGTTTTTTGAAAATATAGTGCACATTTTTTAGAGTTTTTTGAAATAATTTGTTCGAATATTTAAATGTATTAAATATTTCAAATAAATTATATTCTTTGGGAAGTCCTTCAAGTGTGTTCATGTTTTTATAAGGCAAGTAGTATTTCTTAAGATAAGACCAGAAACAAAATTTTGTCTCGTTTGAATATTTATTTATTAATTTTAATTACTTTCGTATATCTACTGGGTTATTTATTTCATTTGACATTGTATATTGAGTTTTGATTATATACGTCTATTAAATGTAAGCGGTGCTTGTTTTAGACATTAATTTAATTCTAAAAGTTTTTGAATAAAAAATTCTTTTGGAAATTAAAATTGTAGAAGATAAACATATTTCAATTTGTTTTGATATTCAAATTTTGTTATATTTCTTCTATCAAGTAAAAAGCCTTTCTATTTTATTTTATATATAATATATAATTATATTTTGGCTTCAATAAATTTCTTTATACGGTGTCAATGGATTTAGGTAAACCATAAAATAACTCATTTTGTTCTTTGATTTTGTTAGAACATAGATCAATCTTGAATATATAGTTGATCTGTAGTTCGAAGCTTAAGTCTTTTAACACGTGAGTGATGTAGGTTATGTTTTTGATTTTGATATTTGGAGTATTAATAACGGCTGATGAAGGGATTATCTAGAAGTATATTTGTTTTTTGAAAATATAGTGCACATTTTTTAGAGTTTTTTGAAATAATTTGTTCGAATATTTAAATGTATTAAATATTTCAAATAAATTATATTCTTTGGGAAGTCCTTCAAGTGTGTTCATGTTTTTATAAGGCAAGTAGTATTTCTTAAGATAAGACCAGAAACAAAATTTTGTCTCGTTTGAATATTTATTTATTAATTTTAATTACTTTCGTATATCTACTGGGTTATTTATTTCATTTGACATTGTATATTGAGTTTTGATTATATACGTCTATTAAATGTAAGCGGTGCTTGTTTTAGACATTAATTTAATTCTAAAAGTTTTTGAATAAAAAATTCTTTTGGAAATTAAAATTGTAGAAGATAAACATATTTCAATTTGTTTTGATATTCAAATTTTGTTATATTTCTTCTATCAAGTAAAAAGCCTTTCTATTTTATTTTATATATAATATATAATTATATTTTGGCTTCAATAAATTTCTTTATACGGTGTCAATGGATTTAGGTAAACCATAAAATAACTCATTTTGTTCTTTGATTTTGTTAGAACATAGATCAATCTTGAATATATAGTTGATCTGTAGTTCGAAGCTTAAGTCTTTTAACACGTGAGTGATGTAGGTTATGTTTTTGATTTTGATATTTGGAGTATTAATAACGGCTGATGAAGGGATTATCTAGAAGTATATTTGTTTTTTGAAAATATAGTGCACATTTTTTAGAGTTTTTTGAAATAATTTGTTCGAATATTTAAATGTATTAAATATTTCAAATAAATTATATTCTTTGGGAAGTCCTTCAAGTGTGTTCATGTTTTTATAAGGCAAGTAGTATTTCTTAAGATAAGACCAGAAACAAAATTTTGTCTCGTTTGAATATTTATTTATTAATTTTAATTACTTTCGTATATCTACTGGGTTATTTATTTCATTTGACATTGTATATTGAGTTTTGATTATATACGTCTATTAAATGTAAGCGGTGCTTGTTTTAGACATTAATTTAATTCTAAAAGTTTTTGAATAAAAAATTCTTTTGGAAATTAAAATTGTAGAAGATAAACATATTTCAATTTGTTTTGATATTCAAATTTTGTTATATTTCTTCTATCAAGTAAAAAGCCTTTCTATTTTATTTTATATATAATATATAATTATATTTTGGCTTCAATAAATTTCTTTATACGGTGTCAATGGATTTAGGTAAACCATAAAATAACTCATTTTGTTCTTTGATTTTGTTAGAACATAGATCAATCTTGAATATATAGTTGATCTGTAGTTCGAAGCTTAAGTCTTTTAACACGTGAGTGATGTAGGTTATGTTTTTGATTTTGATATTTGGAGTATTAATAACGGCTGATGAAGGGATTATCTAGAAGTATATTTGTTTTTTGAAAATATAGTGCACATTTTTTAGAGTTTTTTGAAATAATTTGTTCGAATATTTAAATGTATTAAATATTTCAAATAAATTATATTCTTTGGGAAGTCCTTCAAGTGTGTTCATGTTTTTATAAGGCAAGTAGTATTTCTTAAGATAAGACCAGAAACAAAATTTTGTCTCGTTTGAATATTTATTTATTAATTTTAATTACTTTCGTATATCTACTGGGTTATTTATTTCATTTGACATTGTATATTGAGTTTTGATTATATACGTCTATTAAATGTAAGCGGTGCTTGTTTTAGACATTAATTTAATTCTAAAAGTTTTTGAATAAAAAATTCTTTTGGAAATTAAAATTGTAGAAGATAAACATATTTCAATTTGTTTTGATATTCAAATTTTGTTATATTTCTTCTATCAAGTAAAAAGCCTTTCTATTTTATTTTATATATAATATATAATTATATTTTGGCTTCAATAAATTTCTTTATACGGTGTCAATGGATTTAGGTAAACCATAAAATAACTCATTTTGTTCTTTGATTTTGTTAGAACATAGATCAATCTTGAATATATAGTTGATCTGTAGTTCGAAGCTTAAGTCTTTTAACACGTGAGTGATGTAGGTTATGTTTTTGATTTTGATATTTGGAGTATTAATAACGGCTGATGAAGGGATTATCTAGAAGTATATTTGTTTTTTGAAAATATAGTGCACATTTTTTAGAGTTTTTTGAAATAATTTGTTCGAATATTTAAATGTATTAAATATTTCAAATAAATTATATTCTTTGGGAAGTCCTTCAAGTGTGTTCATGTTTTTATAAGGCAAGTAGTATTTCTTAAGATAAGACCAGAAACAAAATTTTGTCTCGTTTGAATATTTATTTATTAATTTTAATTACTTTCGTATATCTACTGGGTTATTTATTTCATTTGACATTGTATATTGAGTTTTGATTATATACGTCTATTAAATGTAAGCGGTGCTTGTTTTAGACATTAATTTAATTCTAAAAGTTTTTGAATAAAAAATTCTTTTGGAAATTAAAATTGTAGAAGATAAACATATTTCAATTTGTTTTGATATTCAAATTTTGTTATATTTCTTCTATCAAGTAAAAAGCCTTTCTATTTTATTTTATATATAATATATAATTATATTTTGGCTTCAATAAATTTCTTTATACGGTGTCAATGGATTTAGGTAAACCATAAAATAACTCATTTTGTTCTTTGATTTTGTTAGAACATAGATCAATCTTGAATATATAGTTGATCTGTAGTTCGAAGCTTAAGTCTTTTAACACGTGAGTGATGTAGGTTATGTTTTTGATTTTGATATTTGGAGTATTAATAACGGCTGATGAAGGGATTATCTAGAAGTATATTTGTTTTTTGAAAATATAGTGCACATTTTTTAGAGTTTTTTGAAATAATTTGTTCGAATATTTAAATGTATTAAATATTTCAAATAAATTATATTCTTTGGGAAGTCCTTCAAGTGTGTTCATGTTTTTATAAGGCAAGTAGTATTTCTTAAGATAAGACCAGAAACAAAATTTTGTCTCGTTTGAATATTTATTTATTAATTTTAATTACTTTCGTATATCTACTGGGTTATTTATTTCATTTGACATTGTATATTGAGTTTTGATTATATACGTCTATTAAATGTAAGCGGTGCTTGTTTTAGACATTAATTTAATTCTAAAAGTTTTTGAATAAAAAATTCTTTTGGAAATTAAAATTGTAGAAGATAAACATATTTCAATTTGTTTTGATATTCAAATTTTGTTATATTTCTTCTATCAAGTAAAAAGCCTTTCTATTTTATTTTATATATAATATATAATTATATTTTGGCTTCAATAAATTTCTTTATACGGTGTCAATGGATTTAGGTAAACCATAAAATAACTCATTTTGTTCTTTGATTTTGTTAGAACATAGATCAATCTTGAATATATAGTTGATCTGTAGTTCGAAGCTTAAGTCTTTTAACACGTGAGTGATGTAGGTTATGTTTTTGATTTTGATATTTGGAGTATTAATAACGGCTGATGAAGGGATTATCTAGAAGTATATTTGTTTTTTGAAAATATAGTGCACATTTTTTAGAGTTTTTTGAAATAATTTGTTCGAATATTTAAATGTATTAAATATTTCAAATAAATTATATTCTTTGGGAAGTCCTTCAAGTGTGTTCATGTTTTTATAAGGCAAGTAGTATTTCTTAAGATAAGACCAGAAACAAAATTTTGTCTCGTTTGAATATTTATTTATTAATTTTAATTACTTTCGTATATCTACTGGGTTATTTATTTCATTTGACATTGTATATTGAGTTTTGATTATATACGTCTATTAAATGTAAGCGGTGCTTGTTTTAGACATTAATTTAATTCTAAAAGTTTTTGAATAAAAAATTCTTTTGGAAATTAAAATTGTAGAAGATAAACATATTTCAATTTGTTTTGATATTCAAATTTTGTTATATTTCTTCTATCAAGTAAAAAGCCTTTCTATTTTATTTTATATATAATATATAATTATATTTTGGCTTCAATAAATTTCTTTATACGGTGTCAATGGATTTAGGTAAACCATAAAATAACTCATTTTGTTCTTTGATTTTGTTAGAACATAGATCAATCTTGAATATATAGTTGATCTGTAGTTCGAAGCTTAAGTCTTTTAACACGTGAGTGATGTAGGTTATGTTTTTGATTTTGATATTTGGAGTATTAATAACGGCTGATGAAGGGATTATCTAGAAGTATATTTGTTTTTTGAAAATATAGTGCACATTTTTTAGAGTTTTTTGAAATAATTTGTTCGAATATTTAAATGTATTAAATATTTCAAATAAATTATATTCTTTGGGAAGTCCTTCAAGTGTGTTCATGTTTTTATAAGGCAAGTAGTATTTCTTAAGATAAGACCAGAAACAAAATTTTGTCTCGTTTGAATATTTATTTATTAATTTTAATTACTTTCGTATATCTACTGGGTTATTTATTTCATTTGACATTGTATATTGAGTTTTGATTATATACGTCTATTAAATGTAAGCGGTGCTTGTTTTAGACATTAATTTAATTCTAAAAGTTTTTGAATAAAAAATTCTTTTGGAAATTAAAATTGTAGAAGATAAACATATTTCAATTTGTTTTGATATTCAAATTTTGTTATATTTCTTCTATCAAGTAAAAAGCCTTTCTATTTTATTTTATATATAATATATAATTATATTTTGGCTTCAATAAATTTCTTTATACGGTGTCAATGGATTTAGGTAAACCATAAAATAACTCATTTTGTTCTTTGATTTTGTTAGAACATAGATCAATCTTGAATATATAGTTGATCTGTAGTTCGAAGCTTAAGTCTTTTAACACGTGAGTGATGTAGGTTATGTTTTTGATTTTGATATTTGGAGTATTAATAACGGCTGATGAAGGGATTATCTAGAAGTATATTTGTTTTTTGAAAATATAGTGCACATTTTTTAGAGTTTTTTGAAATAATTTGTTCGAATATTTAAATGTATTAAATATTTCAAATAAATTATATTCTTTGGGAAGTCCTTCAAGTGTGTTCATGTTTTTATAAGGCAAGTAGTATTTCTTAAGATAAGACCAGAAACAAAATTTTGTCTCGTTTGAATATTTATTTATTAATTTTAATTACTTTCGTATATCTACTGGGTTATTTATTTCATTTGACATTGTATATTGAGTTTTGATTATATACGTCTATTAAATGTAAGCGGTGCTTGTTTTAGACATTAATTTAATTCTAAAAGTTTTTGAATAAAAAATTCTTTTGGAAATTAAAATTGTAGAAGATAAACATATTTCAATTTGTTTTGATATTCAAATTTTGTTATATTTCTTCTATCAAGTAAAAAGCCTTTCTATTTTATTTTATATATAATATATAATTATATTTTGGCTTCAATAAATTTCTTTATACGGTGTCAATGGATTTAGGTAAACCATAAAATAACTCATTTTGTTCTTTGATTTTGTTAGAACATAGATCAATCTTGAATATATAGTTGATCTGTAGTTCGAAGCTTAAGTCTTTTAACACGTGAGTGATGTAGGTTATGTTTTTGATTTTGATATTTGGAGTATTAATAACGGCTGATGAAGGGATTATCTAGAAGTATATTTGTTTTTTGAAAATATAGTGCACATTTTTTAGAGTTTTTTGAAATAATTTGTTCGAATATTTAAATGTATTAAATATTTCAAATAAATTATATTCTTTGGGAAGTCCTTCAAGTGTGTTCATGTTTTTATAAGGCAAGTAGTATTTCTTAAGATAAGACCAGAAACAAAATTTTGTCTCGTTTGAATATTTATTTATTAATTTTAATTACTTTCGTATATCTACTGGGTTATTTATTTCATTTGACATTGTATATTGAGTTTTGATTATATACGTCTATTAAATGTAAGCGGTGCTTGTTTTAGACATTAATTTAATTCTAAAAGTTTTTGAATAAAAAATTCTTTTGGAAATTAAAATTGTAGAAGATAAACATATTTCAATTTGTTTTGATATTCAAATTTTGTTATATTTCTTCTATCAAGTAAAAAGCCTTTCTATTTTATTTTATATATAATATATAATTATATTTTGGCTTCAATAAATTTCTTTATACGGTGTCAATGGATTTAGGTAAACCATAAAATAACTCATTTTGTTCTTTGATTTTGTTAGAACATAGATCAATCTTGAATATATAGTTGATCTGTAGTTCGAAGCTTAAGTCTTTTAACACGTGAGTGATGTAGGTTATGTTTTTGATTTTGATATTTGGAGTATTAATAACGGCTGATGAAGGGATTATCTAGAAGTATATTTGTTTTTTGAAAATATAGTGCACATTTTTTAGAGTTTTTTGAAATAATTTGTTCGAATATTTAAATGTATTAAATATTTCAAATAAATTATATTCTTTGGGAAGTCCTTCAAGTGTGTTCATGTTTTTATAAGGCAAGTAGTATTTCTTAAGATAAGACCAGAAACAAAATTTTGTCTCGTTTGAATATTTATTTATTAATTTTAATTACTTTCGTATATCTACTGGGTTATTTATTTCATTTGACATTGTATATTGAGTTTTGATTATATACGTCTATTAAATGTAAGCGGTGCTTGTTTTAGACATTAATTTAATTCTAAAAGTTTTTGAATAAAAAATTCTTTTGGAAATTAAAATTGTAGAAGATAAACATATTTCAATTTGTTTTGATATTCAAATTTTGTTATATTTCTTCTATCAAGTAAAAAGCCTTTCTATTTTATTTTATATATAATATATAATTATATTTTGGCTTCAATAAATTTCTTTATACGGTGTCAATGGATTTAGGTAAACCATAAAATAACTCATTTTGTTCTTTGATTTTGTTAGAACATAGATCAATCTTGAATATATAGTTGATCTGTAGTTCGAAGCTTAAGTCTTTTAACACGTGAGTGATGTAGGTTATGTTTTTGATTTTGATATTTGGAGTATTAATAACGGCTGATGAAGGGATTATCTAGAAGTATATTTGTTTTTTGAAAATATAGTGCACATTTTTTAGAGTTTTTTGAAATAATTTGTTCGAATATTTAAATGTATTAAATATTTCAAATAAATTATATTCTTTGGGAAGTCCTTCAAGTGTGTTCATGTTTTTATAAGGCAAGTAGTATTTCTTAAGATAAGACCAGAAACAAAATTTTGTCTCGTTTGAATATTTATTTATTAATTTTAATTACTTTCGTATATCTACTGGGTTATTTATTTCATTTGACATTGTATATTGAGTTTTGATTATATACGTCTATTAAATGTAAGCGGTGCTTGTTTTAGACATTAATTTAATTCTAAAAGTTTTTGAATAAAAAATTCTTTTGGAAATTAAAATTGTAGAAGATAAACATATTTCAATTTGTTTTGATATTCAAATTTTGTTATATTTCTTCTATCAAGTAAAAAGCCTTTCTATTTTATTTTATATATAATATATAATTATATTTTGGCTTCAATAAATTTCTTTATACGGTGTCAATGGATTTAGGTAAACCATAAAATAACTCATTTTGTTCTTTGATTTTGTTAGAACATAGATCAATCTTGAATATATAGTTGATCTGTAGTTCGAAGCTTAAGTCTTTTAACACGTGAGTGATGTAGGTTATGTTTTTGATTTTGATATTTGGAGTATTAATAACGGCTGATGAAGGGATTATCTAGAAGTATATTTGTTTTTTGAAAATATAGTGCACATTTTTTAGAGTTTTTTGAAATAATTTGTTCGAATATTTAAATGTATTAAATATTTCAAATAAATTATATTCTTTGGGAAGTCCTTCAAGTGTGTTCATGTTTTTATAAGGCAAGTAGTATTTCTTAAGATAAGACCAGAAACAAAATTTTGTCTCGTTTGAATATTTATTTATTAATTTTAATTACTTTCGTATATCTACTGGGTTATTTATTTCATTTGACATTGTATATTGAGTTTTGATTATATACGTCTATTAAATGTAAGCGGTGCTTGTTTTAGACATTAATTTAATTCTAAAAGTTTTTGAATAAAAAATTCTTTTGGAAATTAAAATTGTAGAAGATAAACATATTTCAATTTGTTTTGATATTCAAATTTTGTTATATTTCTTCTATCAAGTAAAAAGCCTTTCTATTCTATTTTATTCAGTTATAAGTCCATATACATTCTCTAGAAGTAAGTTCTAATCACATTTCTCTTTGTCTCTCAAGTTATAATCACACATCTCTCTTTACTCTTGACTTATTTCATATTCGCATTTCACTTTAACCTTCCAAAGAACACTCTCTCTTAGTCACCCATAACGCACTAAAGGCCTGGAAGTGAATGTATGATCAACATTATTTGTAATTCGATAGTAATTTGCGAAAAGTGAAAACAACAGTGAAAAAGCTCAAAGAAGAACTATAGTGTTTTCACCGCAATCAGAGTTGAAAGTACACCGAAACAACTGCTTCAATTTGGATAAACAATTCAAACTTGTAATTTGCAATGTACATTCTGTCAAGAAAGTACCGGGAATTATCGATTTAAATCTGGCGGGGCAATTAGGCAGGTAAAATTTTATTTTCCTATGTTGGTACCACTGTCCTTAATTACTATGCCAAGCTTGAGCGGGATCCGTCAACTAGTGTGTTTGCAACAGCTGATTAAGTCAGTCGATGTCAGAGTGCGTGCCGATTTTTACTATGGGTGACTACGTTGAGCAAAGAATTTGTTTAAAGTTTTGTGTTGCAAATGAATTTTCGTGTGCCGATGCATTGAAAATGTTGCAAAAGGCCTTTGGTGATAATGCTCTATCGAAAACTCGTGCATATCAGTGGTACAGAGCCTTCAAGGACGGTCGTGAAGTGGTCGCCCATCGACGGCTTCGATCGAAGATAACGTCGATAAAATTAAGGAAAGGTTGCTGGAAAACCGTCGTACCAGCTTGAGAGAGATAGCACATGATCTTAAGATATCCCACGAGTCCGCACGTACGATTTTGATTGATATTTTGGGCATGAGAAAGGTGGCCGCACGACTCGTACCGAAAGACCTGAATTTTCTTCAAAAACGTCATCGCGAACAGGTTGCTTCAGACCTGCTGGATCGCTGTAATTCCGATTCTACATTCATGGAACGCATTATAACTGGTGATGAGACCTGGGTCTACGAGTACGATATGCAAACAAGCCAGCAATCATCGGAATGGGTGGCAAAAAATGAGCCGAAACCGAAAAAACCACGCCAAAGCCGCTCGAAAATGAAGGTGATGCTCATTGTTTTCTTCGATATCCGTGGCGTGGTGCACTACGAATTCGTTACAGAGGGTCGGACGGTAAACAAGGAGTATTACCTAGGCGTTATGAAACGTTTGCGTGAGCGTATCCGTAAGAAGCGACCAAATTTGTGGGCGAACAACTCATGGATTTTGCATGACGATAACGCGCCTTCTCACTGAGCTACCATTGTGACTGACTTTCTCGCCAAAAACTCAACAAACGTGCTTCAGCAACCACCGTATTCGCCGGATTTGGCTCCCTGCGACTTTTTCCTCTTCCCAAAACTAAAATTGCCCCTTCTTGGCACCCGTTTTGAGTCGATTGAAGCCATAAAACAAAATTCGGCGCGAGAGCTAAAGTCCATCCCGGAAAGCGCCTATAAAAAATGTTTCAATAATGCCGTTGGCATAGATGTATTGGAGCAAATGGAGTCTATTTTGAAGGCGACCCAATAAATTTTGACGATTAAATGTAAAAATGTTGTTTTAATTGAAAATTCCCGGTACTTTCTTAACAGAGTAGTATGTATTTAGGCTGAAAATAAACCGTTCGAGCACGTGGGTATATTGTATTTTATCGACAATATTCGAGATAGTAATCTTAGCTTGAAATAGTAATATAAGCTTGATATTCGATAACCGATCCAGTATGTCGTACAAATTACCCTGCTTCACTTCTCTAATCGTGGGTTAATGGGAAACAATCCAACGTCTTAGGCCTCAGGGATGATCCAATAATCCCTGGGGGTTATAGCTGATACTAAATCTCACAAGATGTACTGACGCCAGTAGAGAAGTTTGCCAAGTATGCGTTATGTTGTATACGAAAGAATGAAGATTATTAAATTTTCGAGTTCATGTGGAATGAAAACTTGAGAGTTTTCTGGAAAATTGAATCCGAGATAACGTAGAACGTATTATAACAAGTCACATAATTAACTTTTTCATAAAATTTTGGGCTTATGAATCAAAGATATTTTGAAAGAAGCAACGATATAATCACTCAAGTAGATGCTGTCGAGGAGAAATATAGTATGGGTTCATCAGGAATTGAAGAGCGGAGCCTTCAATGGTGCAACGCAGTTGCACCAGCCTCATACTTCATACGACAAATGGTCTCTTAGTGGTTAGACACAAATTACAATTTGCATTCTATATTTATCCATACAATATACACAGAGGTAGAACAAAGTACGTTTCAAGACTCAAAAAATGCTGTGTATAATACTGACAGAAAATCACACGAACTTATTTATACTTCTAATAATAAAATTTCCGAACGTACTAGAAGAATTCTGGTTGTCCTGTAAAGACCCTCTCCTTGATTTGAATAAAATGAAAAACGATAAACCGGGAATAACTGGAAAAAGCATACATCATAATTCATGCATAACTTTCAGTCTTCCACTTCCGAACTCCATATAAAATGTATGGTACTTTCTTGGATACGCCGTAGTAAAAATGAAGAAAACTCCAACTTTGTATGCACATATAATCAGGAATTCAACCTCGATCTCGGTTCCTGAAACTATATAGAGCGAAATCCAGCAGACCGCGCCAAATTGAATCGTTTTTTCACCCCCACCCCATAAAACCGTTTTTAAGTACGCCGCCAATCCTTATCGGCTGCGAGGATCAAAGGCGTCGAAACCGAAAACTAGAACAATTGCAGCGATCCGTTCCGTGCGCTAAAACAAATCAACAAATTACAAAGTATTACGTTCGCCGGTTGCGTGAGGAGCCGACGCTCACGCTAGACGTCCGTTCGCGACGTCGGGATTTCGTCCGGCAAGTTAAATAGTGCGCCGTGATAATCGAATTAGCGGAATTGATACCGTGTGCGCGCGGGCGGAGCGCAATTTGCGACATGCATATCTGTTCCGCGATTACCCCCTCATTACGGGGGGTGGGAAACGGCGGCGTTGCCTCAATTTCTGAGGATTTTCGTGCCGTTTGCGATTGGAATTATCGATTTCCGTTAAAGGTGAACTGGGTCGGAGAATTTGTTGGGCTGGTAACTACACAAGAATGCATTCTCAGTATGTTCTTCTATACAGGGTGGCCCAACGTTTCAACTCAGCTTGGCTGGAAAAACACATTGCACACTTAAGAATACCAGAATTTTTCTAAATTGTTGGAGTGTGAGTAAATATTTGCTGTTGATTGATGTTATATTTTATTGAATATGAATTATTTGAGTATTGAAGAAGCAAAGTCTCTCTTAAAACTTGTTTTTCAGTAATTTTTTTACATATCTTGACATTTTATAGGAAGTAACTTAGTTAGATATCCAATAATATTGAATATTCTGAGTAAGATAGTTTTTTTTCAATATAGGATCAGAAAACAATACATTTTGTAACAAACAGGGCTTCATACGTTTGTCTGAAGAGTTCAGTACGCATGCCTGGAACGAAACAAAAAATATTTGCTTATTTATATTTTAATTTCAATTGACAATTTATATTCGTTGGTTTTTATTAATTCCATTTGATATTGTATGAAGAATTTTGATTTTATACGTCTATTAAATATGAGCAGTGCTTATAAAGACATTAATTTAATTCTTAAAGTTTCTTCAAAGAATTTTTTGAAATTAAAATTGTAGAAGAAAACAGATTAAATCTGTTTTGATATTAAAATTTTGTAATAATCCTTCTATCAAGTAAAAAACCGTTCCTTCTTATTTTATTAAGATAGTTTTATGATGAAATTCTTGAGATTATGTTAAACATTTTTAAAAAATATTTGTTTTTATAAGATTGATCAGCAGAAACAAAATTCTGTCTACTCAAAATATTTAATTTATAGGATTTTGGTAAACAATTTTTATTTATTGGATTTTGTTATATCATTTGGATGTCCTTTAATTAATGTTTATTTTAGATGTCGTTAGAGATAAGTGGTACTTATATGACATTATTTCAATTTAATTCCTGAAATTATAATTATTAAATATAATTTTATGAAATTAAATATGTAAAAGTTAATATCAAAATATTTAAATAATTTTATATACCTTCTATCAAATATTAACCTCTATTTATGTTATTTCGACTTTTTATAAGTTTCGAACTGATGTCTCCATTCCCAAATCTTCCCATTTAACATTCTCAAATTCGGGTTAACAAACTTCTTATATAAATGAGTACATTTCCTGAAAGGCTAAAAGCCAATGGAAAATCGACTCAAAAAAAACGCTAAATTCGGTACTTCACATAATCATCGAAGAATTTTTGAATAAGCAATTACAAGAAGGACAACCTACAACAGGTCCATAAATCCACAAGTTCCCTTGTCATTTCAGTATGACAGATGAAACACCCATTTCACTCATCTCAACCCCAAATTAATCGACGAAAGTCGAACGTCACAACAGATACCTGTCGTAACCAGACGCATGATTTCACGCTGACGTATTTTATGATATCAATTCCGACATAATTTCGGTTCTCATTTCTGGGACAATTTCAGCCGGTGACGAAGGCTTGAAAGCTCTAAATTATTCGATCCAATTATGAAAATCGTGCCAGATTTACGGACGAATATGCAATAAGCCCCATTTACGTCACGAAATCCGCGAAACGTGACCTGACATCTGTCTGTAAATTTACGTAGGTTGTTTTTGAATGGATCGATTTGAAGAAAAAAAAATTATGGAAAAAGATCGACGTCATTCATACGGATGATCTATTCGAAGAGAAGCAGTGAACATATGTACAGGTACTATCTAATATGAATCCTACCGCGTATGAAATTCAGCTGACAGAAATCCCTGAAAAACCAAGATCTAAGTTCATTCGCACTATAAATGAAAACATGTGCCATTTTCGGGAGCGGTTGGAATGTGTCAACTGGGAATTTATTGATAATAATTCCGCATAAGTATCGTACATGAATTTCCATGAAATAGCGACCGATGATTCAATCAATTTTCTTCAGGAAAAATAATTAGGATGAGGAGTCACCGTAAAGAGAAATACTGGGATAGTATGGAAATAATTGAACTTAAGAAAAAAGTAGATGCAGCCCACACAATTTTTGTAGTTAAAAGAGATGAAAACTCTAAAAAGTTATACCAGAGTATGAAGCAAGAACTTAAGCAATCTATCAACGTTACCATCAAAAGTAGAAACTCTCAGATATTGAATGAGTCGGAGAATAAAAATCAAGCAATATGGAAGATCATAAATTATTCATTAAAAAGCAGAAAAGGGAACGCCAACACCGCCGCAATGTCAAAGGAGGAATTCAGTACATATTTTTCCACAATAACAGAGAAACTGGATGGACTGAACAACCCTGAAATGAGTAAGAAATTAATGAAAAAGAAAATCATTAAAAATACAAAATCATTCTTTCTGACTCCAACAACACCAGAGAAAGTCAAGAGGGCTGTTAATGAACTGAAGGGAAAATCATCACGAGATATATATGGCTTCTCAGTAAGATTACTGAAAGAAGTTGCCCATTGTCTGGTCTATACACTCTCAGACCTCATAAATGCCTATTTTCAGGAGAGCTATTTTCCCGATGAGCTAAAGCTGGCAAGACTTATACCAGTATATAAAAAAAGAGATCAAGAGGTATATGACAATTCCACCCCTATATCGATACTGTCAGCAGTTTCAAAGATCTTCGAATCGCTCATTAAATTAAGATTGGTTTCATTCCTCGAAAATTATTCCCTGCTTAACGATCAGCAGCATGGCTTCAGAGGGGCTAGGTCCACCACTACGGCACTGGTGCAGGTGATTGAATTTATCTTGGAGGCATTGGATGATTCAGAGGAAGCAATGATAACTTGCATGGACTTGAGCAAAGCTTTTGACTGCGTAAATCATGGCAAGCTCTGGTCCAAACTGGAGTATATCGGCATAAGAGGTCCATCATTGGAACTGCTGAGAACTTATCTACATAATAGATATCAGATTGTAGATCTAGATGGAAAGAGATCTTCCAAGAGAAGAATCAATTCAGGCGTGCCTCAGGGGTCTGTGGTTGGACCAATTTCATTCATGATATATATTGACGATATAGTATATAATGTTGCCGCAGATGGAAGGACAATGTTCGCTGATGATACATCTTTGCTAAATAGGGCAAAAATGAGATAGTTTTCCAGGAAAAAGTTGAAACATCTATTCAGGGTGCTATTGACTCGTTCAACAGCAATGACATGAAAGTTATTCCGGAAAAAACGCAGAGGCTACTTATGACAACAAAACGCCATATTACAGAGACCATTTCGCTACTCGGTGTATCAATCAGTGGAAAACTAACTTGGACGCAGCAGGTTAATTGATTATGTAAGAAGCTCTCTACTGCAATATAAGCCATAAGATGAATAAAAAATCTTCTTACTGAAAAAGAAGTACTGCTTACATATCATGCTCAGTTCCACGGACGACTGACCCACGGCATAATCCTATGGGGCTCGTCTGCGGATGCTAGTAGAGTCTTTCTAAAGCAAAAACATGCGATACGGTTGGTGGCTGGAGTTCATCAGATGACCAGTTGCAGATCGTTGTTTGAGATGTGTGGCATACTTACTCTTCCATGCTGCTACATACTCGAGTTTCTCCTCTACGTCCACGAGAACAGACACAATTTTACTAAGGACTCAAACGTGCACGACCATAAAACTAGATCCAGAGATAAATTTGTTCCCCCAGGTCATCGATTAAAGAAGGCTCAAAATACGCACATTTTTAATGGAATAAAAATGTACAATGAACTTTCCAACCGTGTAACGTCGCTTCGTGGAGCATCCTTCGAGTAGTTTGTCAGGACTCTGCTCATCGAAAATGTTTTTTATTCTTTAGAAGAGTTCATGACACATCGTTTCTAGTCATATAGGTGTATGTGTATGTAGGAGTGTATATATTTATATATATTTTACATGCTGTATTTGTTTATATATTTTGCATAAAAGCAAATTTTTTTGTGAAGGATTATTTTAAAGTGATTTTATTTCTTTTATTCCAGGAAAATATATTGTATTGTATTGGGAAATAAAAACTCCTCTGAATGAATCATTCACCGTAACAATACAAACTCTCGGTGTCTCTTTCAGCTCTTATTCCTCTGTCTATTCCTTTTCTCCAACTTCTTACCAAGCTTCCTCTTCTTCTTTCTCCCATCTGGTGGCTAATTTAGAATTTGTTTTGGTGATAGTCCATATGTCATTATCTATACGTAGCCATACCATATGAGCTGATCTACTTGATGTCTTACACTATAGTTTGCGAAAGCCACATAATCTCTTCTATTCTATCATTAGTGCCTCTCTCTCGCATCAATCTTTGTGCTGCACACCTCCAGCAGTTAATCTCTGTTGTTTCAAGGGTACCCTCCGATGTTGCTCAGAGCTGCCATACCAGAGTCACGATTATTTTTACTATTGCGGTGTTTATAGAATTCTAAGATGTGTTGATCCTATAGTATGCTCTTAACCTGAGCGATGGCCCTTTTCGCAAAAGTAGTAATCTTCCTTGTCCAGCTTTCCATCATCTTTGACTTCCAAACTTCTGAAGCTATTGTAGCTACAGTATTTGTGCCATAATTAAAAACAATAGGTTGGAGTCAAATCCTTATTTTTGCGTCAATTTGTTGATATTTTGAAGATATCTTCACAATGCTTCTGTTATAGAAGAATTGATTCTTATTGACGAAAAACTCTGAAAATCAAATTTTATACTCTTATTTTGATACGAATTCCTTATCACTCAGGAAGCTTTGCGATGTGAGAAAAGTTGATAATCGTTTGGTTCCAGGTCCGGACTATATTAAAACTTTCCATTCAAGTTTCAGGAGTTTTTGGCGAGTAACTACATATGTCTGTATCCAGGAGTTGTCCTGATGAAACACAAAATCTTTTCTGTTGGTCAATTCGGGCCGTTTCTTGTCAATCGCTAGCTTCAAACGTTATAGTTGTTGACATTAGAAATATGAATTTAGCGTTTGGCCATATGAAATAACTCCTAATGAAAGATTCCTTTCTAGTCCCACTAAATAAAAAGTAGAACCTTCGTGGCTGTTAGTCCTGGTTTGGCCAAAGTTTGAGCTGATATTTCTTATCCTCCCCAGTCACCATCCGTTCAGGGAAAGGGTTGATTTCATTCCGTTTGGCCAAGGCTTCCCAGATGGAAATTCGAACCATCATGTTTTTTGGTGTGCCAACCCAACATTGAGCTTCTTTTTTAATCAATCTTTGCGCAAATGGTTTAAAACTGTTTTATTGTCGATCTTTAGTTCCTGGGTGATACTACGAGTACTAACAAGGCAATCAACTTCAATTATTTCTGTGATTTTTTCGACATTTTCGACGACGTGTATCTTCAACATCAAAAATACCCAAACGGAATTAACGAAACCAAAATTGCACGTAACGTATCGAGACCATAAACCTCATGCACAATTTCAGATGCCCAACTTCCAATTTCGGCCTCATTAAAGAAAAATTGTAAAATGTACCGAATTTTCTCTTAATCGACTTCCATTTTTAACTTCCTGATGTTTTCTATAATGGCTTCAGATCATGGGTATGAATTCTTATGTGAAGTACCCCAAGGATGGAATTTAGGATTGCTGTTGTTTCATATTTATGTCAATGATGTCTTGGTCTCTCTCGATTGTCCAGGCTTAGCATATGCTGATTATTTAAGGAAGTATCTTATAGATATCAGATTTGATATTGCTTCAGTCCAACTTGCAGTATATCTGTGATCGGTGTTTTCTGAACAAACTAAGGGTGAATGTGGGAAAGTGTTTTAAGATCACATACACTAGAAATTTGACAAAGTGTGTCAATAAAAATGAAATGTATAACCTTAGAGTATTACTCGACTCTGTCTTCACCTTCATTCTCCATATCGACAAGTTATGTAGATCAGTCAGTAAAAAATTTTTGTACTCAGGGGCGTTAAATAATACCGATGATAATTTAATTATCATCAGTATTAGGTAACGCGAAGGATGCTACTACAAACATACACAAATCGGATGTTTATGAGTTATCTTGTTCTACGTGCAGTAATAACAACAAACAGGACAAACAGGACGTTCCTTCAAGACGAGGTTCAACGAACATAAAATGAGTTTCAGAAAAAATAAACAAAATTCTACTTTTGCCACTCATTGTCTAGAAAACGGTCATTCCTTTTCCACAGTAGATGATCTTAAAATTTTATATGTAGAACCAAAAGGGAAGAAACTCGATTATCTAGAATCTGTTAAAATTTTCAAATTAGTTCAGAATAACAATAATGTAAAAATAATGAATGACTGTACGGAGCTATGTAAATCGAAAATATTTGAGATATTTAAAAAGTAACATCTGTTTAAAACCTTTTTCAACGAACATAAAATGAATTTAATGAAAAGTAAACAAAAATTCAACTTTTGCCACTCATTCTTTAGAAAACAGTAATTTCTTTCGACAAAAGAAAATCTTAAGAAAATTCTACATATAGATTCATACGAAAAGAAACTTGATTATTGAAATTTTCAAATTCGTTCACAATAAAAATAATGTAAAAAATAATGAATGACTGTATGGAGCTTTGTAAAGCCAAATATTTGAGATATACAACGAAATAATGTACAAATAATGGATGACTGTACGGAGCTATGTAACCCCAAAAATTATATGATATATTTAAATGGGTACCATCTGTTTAACAACCTTCTTTGTCGATTGCCGACATTCCGATATCTGTTAGAAGGCCCCTTTTATAACCCGGTTTTATCACGTTCCGCTTGTAAACCTCTGTACCACCATTAGGTGTTACCTAGAATCTATTGAAATATTCAAAATATTTATCACTTTTGTTTAAATACCACTGTACCACTGTTAGTTCTTCAGTTGTCTGATGATGGGATAGTTCATTTCCCGAAACTCGAGTCACAAGAAAATGTGTAATATATCTTTTTTGGTAGTAAAACAAAGTAATTTCTACAATTTGTTGTAATCATTGGTTTTCGTCAGTGCAATGTATGCCAAATGACTCCAAATCTGTCAAGTATCTATATTCGCTATACACAGAGGCTCTAAGGTAGTAATAATACACTATCGCCATCTAGAGTATGCCAAATACATACAAGACATACCTCTGCGAGTTAATTCAAGTAAGGAAATGTATCCTTATCAATGACTTTTAGTATAGATCAGTCGAATTGATTTATTTGAATATGAGTATGCTATTAATTAGTATTACAGCAAATTATGGTCTGATTTGAGCATGAGGAAAGTTTTGGTAACGTGAAACGTGAAAAATCGAGAATACATTTCTTCACTTGAATTAACTCGCAAAGGTATGTCTTGTATGTAGTTTGCACACTCTAGATGGCGCTAGGGTACTATTGATAGCTTAGAGTCTCTGTGTATAGCGAATATAAATACTTGACAGATTTGAAGCCATTAATATACATTGCACTGACAAAAATCAATCAGTTTGAACGCAATTTGCCTCTGTGATCAACAAACTTTGTCGAATTTATTCGAGTATAGAATTATATGTATGTTACACTGTCTCGATTTTTAGAACTTTCTAGTACCATAGCCTATACTCGTTATCAATGATTTTTTGTACAGATCAGCCGAATTTATTTATTTTAATATGAAAATGCTAATCTGCCGAAAATTTTATGGATATCGTTCTCCCTAACCAATTATTCTGTCAAACAAACCATTCTTCCCATAACACTTCCAATGTCACTGTGTATATCATAATAACATTACTAGCGTATGATCAACAAATATAATCCCTTTTGACGGCGCAAACACAGCGCTGGTTTCATCCTAGAATTCGATGCGAGTTACAAAAGAGACACAATGAACATCGACGTTCTCCCATCCCTTTATTATCCGAAATAATAATCCGAAAGCAGCCTCATGTCATTGTTTCCAGGTGAAACAATGTAGGAAAAAATGACATCCTATTTTCATGGCGTATATTAATTACAAGGCATCACTAATCTAGTTACGGCCCTTTGTGCGACCACCGAACCAACGGAACCTCTATCCGTCGAACCATAGAACTCAAACAGTTTGTTTTTGCATCACAATGAGCGATTTAAAATGCAATATTACAGCATTCATTAATTACACGTTATGTATGCGTGATCAAACCGACCGCGCTCCGAATATATTCCCATATTATGATTTGTTTCCGCACATAAAACGGAATTTATTTCGTATTTGTAATTTTTTTATCGACAGGTTATATTGTTATTTTTGCGGAATCTCTCTGTAATTTCGCTGTTATCTCCAATTAAGCGTTGTCGAATGAATGTCATGAATTCGTTTACAGCGTTGTATCTCTTTTACGGACAAGGTTGGACAGTTTTTGCATAGTTGAATCAGCGTAATTGTTTTAGTTTGAGTATTATGTTGAAACATTGGTTAAACCGTTGGTTTTAATGACGAGAGGTATGCGTTTTACGAAGGGCGTCAATGTATTCTCGGTATAGGCATGAAAGAAAACTACAAATTTTTCAATGTCGTCTCTGGTCCTCTAAAACTTCATTCCATTTATTAGATCGAGAAATAAGCTTCTCTAAACCTTTAAAAAAATATTCATTCCGTTTCTTCTTAAAATAGGCACGTGAGAACGAGTCGTTAAGGAAGCCACGAGTCGTTAAGGTAGGCACGAGTCGTTAAGGTAGCCAAGAAGCGTTAAGGTAGCCACGAGTGGTTAAGGAAGCCACGAGTCGTTAAGGAAGCCACGAGTCGTTTAGGTAGCAACGAGTCGGTTAAAGAAATTCGAGCAAGAATGGGTAAACGGCGGATGAAGAATTTCAAGAAACGAGTTGTTAAGCAAGCCACGAGTCGTTAGGCTACCTTAACGACTCGTAGCTTTTTCCAGCGAATGGGTGACGCCAGACTTCTTTGGGGGTGTGCACCCTTTTCAATCCACTCCATGTTAAGGTAGCTGCGAGTCCTTAAGGTAGCCGCGAATCGTTGGAGTAGCAGCAAGTCGTTAAGGTAGCCACGAGTCGTTAAGGTAGCCACGAGTCGTTAAGGTAGCCACGAGTCGCTGAGGAAGCCACGAGTCGTTAAGGTAGCCAGAGGTCGGATGAAGAAATTCGAACAAGAGCGGGTAAGCGGCGGATGAAAAATTCATGGAAGCTCCCAAAGCATAAAAAATAGTTCAAAATAAAGCTTCAATTCTCCACAAAAGAACGCACAAATATATTTTTACTCCTAATAAATCAGTGTCTTGTGTGGCACATAATCAAACTTGTTTTAACAACAGTGTTCGGTTATGTTTCAGCGTCAATAATATTATTTCATCATCAGGGCATTTAACGGTTAGCTGTTTTCATTTCTTTTTAGAGTTAATCAAAATCATTCGTTAGCAGAATGAAGTGTATCGGTGCTTGGTAACTGTTTTGTGGTATTTTAAGTATGACATTTGGTACTTCGGGCATATCAGTTTCTCCATCTTCTGTTAGGGTGGCAATAAGTCAAGTAAGATAAAATTTTGGTATAGCTCAATATATTTTATTTATCTAGGAAGCCAATCAGCTTGCTTATACAATTCCACGCGGTATCCATGAACGAATTTTCCGGTTATCAATACGCGCTCGCTACATATTCATTAGAATTATCGCGTGCTCTTATAAGCGCGATGGAGAAACTTCACCAGAAGATATCTTTCGGCCAGAGGGTCGCACGTTATGTCTCATTAATACAAATTCTCGCACATTTGCTTTCCAGCAGTTGCGGGAAACCCGGTAATTCTTCGATTCCTGAGGGTACTTGTTATTTCGGAAGTTCGGAACTTGTTCGAGACGTTCGCGGGCGATAATGAATTTTGCGTTCTAGAATTTGGAATTTGGCGAGCTTCGGGGAGCAACTTCGCGCCGGTACAGATAAAATTGGAAGGAATTGTCCAGGGAGAAGAGTTAACTTCGAAATTGGATGAATCGAATGAGACGCTTCTTGGAATTTTGTTCCATATCCATTCTGATGGTACTTACCGGGACATGGTTGGATAACTCGAACAAAACTGAGATTAAAACATTACGAAAAACTTTGTTTTAAAATTTTCATGATGGATTGTGGGGTTGACAAGTTTCATTGGTGAGAAAATCAATCAGGACTTAGTATCCTCAATTATCTCCCTATAGAAACAAGGACGTTTTGTCATCAACGATTAAGCTTATCTATCGGAACTTTTTTATAATAAAACATTAATTCATTTGAACTTGTTTTGATTCCTAGTAGTTTTTATGGGGTTTCAATATAATAACATCCAATATACGGGTGTTTCCGAAGAAACAATTTGATACGTTAAATACTTTTTACTCGATGGATACTTCAATCGATCTAATATCCAAATAATACACCAATCTACCCTTTTGAATATTATGTAGTGGAATAGCATCTTTTTCGTTGGAAAATAAAGAGTAGGATCGTTATGCAGGCCGAATATAGGAGCGCGGCTGTGTTGCATTCGTTGGCATTAGATCAATACACTGATGAGTAGCCAAAAAGCTATGAAACATGTGCATCGACTACTTATGCCTGACGATCAACAAAACCTATTCGGCTTTATTTATGTTTCCAACTGTAATACAAATGTTTCGTTACCTCCTGTTCTCAAATTCGCGTTAACATTCAAATGATAAACGGCTTATTTCGACTTCAGTTCGTTCCTTTGGTCAAAGAAAAACTTTGAGAGAAGGACTACATTTCCGAATTAAAATCATCAAATTTTAAATAGAAAATCAGAAGATTTCTTAGATGAAAGACTCTACAAATGTTCGACCCGATACAACGTCTGTTCTTGAGCAAATTGAACACATTGCTTTCGAATCAATATACTTGATTTGGCAATAATGACTATCATATTGAATAGCACTTTGGCTTTTTTTTCTGATGAGTTCCGAACGAACAAGAGTTAGTAGAACGAAATGAGTAACGTAAAGTCATGGTGAGATCCCAGTTTAAGGTCCAAGTTTACAAGATGCAAGAACAACTCGAAGACAAAGTAAAAAAAAGTCTAAGAAATCTTGATCAGACGACAAATTCCATCGAAATTCTCATCTAATAAGGTGTGAAAAACTACTGCAACGGGAAGAAAAGAAAGGTGTTCTTGCATCTGATTATGCCTGGAAATGAAAGGTCCATTACGCTACTCCAAAATGTTGGGCAACGCCTCATCATCGACTGTCAAGCAGACATGGTTATGTTGTGAGCATGACACATGGTTATGTTGTTATGTTACTTATAGCGAGCAGTCGTCTGACCACCCTGCCACTGTGTCCGCACGGACTATTGTGGTTCATCCCTAATTTATATCTCCCCAACGAGATCCAGTTTTTGGATAAAACTAATAATCTTATTCGGGGGTAATTCTTTCAGTTCGCAGTGGGCTATAAAAACCTGACTAAAGACGTCGAAACTGATGTGACTCACCGCTGGGCACTTTAAGACGATGTGCATGGCTGTTTCAGTGTCCTCAAGACACAAACTGTATTCATCGTCTTCAGCCAGACCGATTTTGTGCAAATGCGCTTTCAGTCTACAGTGACCTGTCATAATTCTGACAAGTGTTCTTAGTTTGGCCTTTTCCAGACCTAGCGCTAGGATCGCCATCTTTTTGTTCGAAGCTGTTCCAAGGAACAACTCCGAATGTTACAGGCCAGAAAGACTCTAGTCATTCTGTCTGTTATCGCCTCGTAAGTCACGTCATGTGGTATTCCTAGGAATGGTTCCGGTCCTACCAGAGGCAGCGCAGCTCCAGCAAACGCCAGCTGATCTGCCTCCTCGTTACCCAAATAGTTTGAGTGGCTCGGTATCCAAACCAGAGTGACTTCGTTATACATACCGAGCCTGTTTGAAGCCGTGCGGCAACTCCAGACTGTTCTTGAGGTACAAGAGCTGGATTCCAAAGCTTTTAGTACTGACTGACTTTCAGTAAATATTTTGATTTTACCGTGGTGTATTTACCGTTTTATCAGCAGTTCTGCCGCGGTCTCAATGGTAAATAGTTCTGCCTGGAATATGGTTGCGTTTTGACCGAGACTCAATGAGATGTTAATTCTCGGTTTGCTCCTATAGACTCCCGCTCCTGTTCCATTCGTCGTTCGCGAGCCGTCTGTGAACAATCCAAGGTCGGTTTTCAATAGAACCTCAGCATGCTGGGTCCATTCGTCCCGGCTGGGGACGATTACATTGAAATGCTGTTCTTGGCTCGTGACTCGTTGACATTAGATCCGAGTGCATTGATAGGGTGCTGTGCACTTTTGCCCCTGGCCGATATATGCATCATGGCCTGGCTGACTAGCATTTCTCCAATTACGATGAAAATAAAAACTGAATCAACGCATGGATAGCGCCCTAAGAGCCGGCCTTTTTTGCAATGAGATCCGCGAATTGCTAGAAATATGGAAAAGAAAAGTGGCTAGCAACGGATAATACAATACAAATAGCAATTTTCCACAATAAAGCTTCAACTTTCGACAAAAAAACAGCACGAACTCTTCTATTCTCCTAATAATATTTTGTTTTTTCCCCAAGTGAATTATCTAATGTTTTTCATTAACTCTCCATATTGCCGAACCACCAACTGAAATCCAAGAAGTCCACCCTAATTGCGGAAACACGTGAACAGTTTCTCACCTGTCAAATTGGGCCGCTCCTCGGAACCTTAGTTTATCCCTGCCGCTCCCTTATCATTCCCGCGGGACAAGACCGGGACGAGCCGCGTCCCACTTCTCGCCCGGTCGGTTTAGCAGATAACAAATTACCTGGAACTGTATCATATTAATAAAGTTCGCGAAGTTGCCGGGGTTTGCACCGGGGCGTCATAGATCTAATTTTCGGATATTTGGGCGCGGCGCATATACACTTTAAGGCTGTCTCCCCAAAAACCGTATTGTGAGGTGTGAAATTGGACGATGTATGAGGGTGTTTGCCGGAAAGTTGAGTTGCGTTGGAACTTCTGGGGGTTGGCGAGGTCGCGGAAATTCAAAAAGTTGTATGAATTCAGTCTGTAACGTTTTGTTGTTTCGACTTTCAGAATAGCAGCAAGCTGTATGAGATGATGTATGGGTGTGCAAGATGATCTAGATTGGACAACGTCCGTTGTAACGTCAATTATCTTAATCAAATTGTGTGAGGAGCAATGTAGAGTTGAAAGAATGACTGAAGAAGGCTTCCAATACATCACCTAGTCGAATTTTTAATTTGGTGACAATATACCGTGAGACAGCAAAGGTTAGAGAACGACATACTAGTCATAAGACTATCGTTTTGGCCTCTACTTGATAGACATCCATGATACACTCAAGTTAAATGATACACATATATATGTATATGTTTATTTTCGTGACTTGCGTTTATATATATATATATATAAATATATCTGCCATTTGTAACACTCCCTTGTTTGTCATTCGTTTTCTACGAGTTTATTTCTAAGGAATCCCTGCCTTTGATGTTTAGTTCTATTCCCAGATATTGATATCTAATTCTTACCTTTATTTCATGGTTATTGGAAATTTCCAAGTCATCTACACACATATACTTGGTTTTTATTGAGTCCATTTTTCATATTCTTCATGTACTGAATATCGTATTTGTCTTGGGGAAATGATAACCTGGTCGTCAGCAAATTGGAGAGTAAACACTCAAGTATCATTTAGATCTAAATCCATTATTCCACACTTTTCCTTCCAGTTTTTTAATACATGCCCTATATATATCGCAAATAATGTGAGGGAAATGCAGCATCCTTGTCTGAGTCCTTTTGATACCATAAATACTCATGATAATATATTTTAGGTTTTCATTCTCGCTTTGCCTTCTTCATACAGTTCTTTTATCAAGGTGTGATTGGTCCGTGTTTCTTCCAGAACTCTCCATAGTTTAGATATGGGGATGTTATCATATGCCTTTTTAAGGTGTTTGAAAAGTTTTTTATTGGTCTCTTTTCGAAAATCTGTTTGAGGACAAATACGTTATCTGTGCATGATCTATCTGCGCTAGAACCCGCATTGTTTCTCTACTTCCTGTACATTGTATTGTCGTTCGATCAAATCCCTTCCATACAGACTACTTAAGATGCAGATTACTGTTATGTCCCGATAATTTTCGCATCTTTGTTTATTTGCCTATTTATGGATGGAGGACATGTATCCTAATTTCATTTCTTCTGGGACCGGTTCACCATTGACGCATCTTGTAAAGAGCTGGTTTATAACATTATAGAGTTTTTCTGTTCCGTTCTTCATTAATTAAGCTTTGATGTTTCCTGATCCACTTGCCTTTCTGTTCTTTAAACATTCAGTAGATTTCTTTAGGTCTTCTGAGTTTATTTTCACTATTTTTCCTTCTGCATTGGTGAGTTGTAGTTCCTAATTTATATATTCCAGTCAATCTTCGATAGGTAAGTTTTTGTAGTATTTTTCCCATTTCTCAGGTGAGATGAGTTGAAAGTTAGCTTTCTTCTCAGATCTTATGTTATTTATAAACATGATGACAGCCGTTCCTCCGAAGAATTTCCTTATGATCATATACATAAAGGATGCAGGTTGGTATGAAAATACCAACCAGGATAAGTAAACCCTCTCTAGAAAACAGTTTCCTAGAGCTTTGACGCCCATTTATCCCACACAGGACTCTTATTTTGCTTTCGGAATTTTAAATAACATAAATAGAGGTTAATCCTTGATAGAAGGTATATAAAATTATTTAAATATTTTAATACCTACATATTGAATTTCAAAGAATTATATTTAATAATTACAACTTCAGGAATTAGATTAAAATAAAGTCATTTAAGTACCACTTATATCAAACGACATATAAAATAAACATTCACTATTAGACATCCAAATGATATAACAAAATCCAATAAAAAAAATTGTTAACCAAAATCCTATAAATTAAATGTTTTGAATAGACTAAATTTTGTTTCTGCTGATCAATCTTATTAAAACAAATATCTTCCAAAAATGTTTAACATTATATTAAGAATTTCATCATGGAACTATCCTTCTTAGAATATTCAATATTATTGGATATCCAACTAAGTTACTTTCTATAAAATCTCAAGATATGATCTTATATAATATAAACGAGGCCGTTAAATTGTCTTTCAATTTTTTAAATCAAGGGTAAACCACAGAATTATTCATTTGTAAGTTAACCTCACACTACATTTAAATTTTTCAGTATTCATTTACCAAAAGTTTTCTAAATTGTTGGAGGGTGAGTAATTATTTGTTGTTGATTGATGTTATATTTTATTGAATATGAATTATGTTAATACTGACGAAGCAAAGTCGCTCTTAAAACTTGTTTTTCAGTTATGTTTTTACATATCTTGAGATTTTATAGAAAGTAACTTAGTTAGATACCCAATAATATTGAATATTCCAAGTAAGATAGTTTTATGATGAAATTCTTAAGATTTTGTTAAACATTTATGAAAAATATTTGTTTTCATAAGATTGATCAGCAGAAACAAAATTTTGTCTGTCCAAAATATTAAATTTATAGGATTTTGGTTAACAATTTTTATTTATTGGATATTGTTATATCATTTGGATGTATTATAATGAATGTTTATTTTATATGTCGTTTGATATAAATGGTACTTCTATGACATTATTTTAATTCAATTCCTGAAGTTATAATTATTAAATATAATTATTTGAAACTAAATATGTAGAAGACTAATATTAAAATATTTGAATAATTTTGGAATATTATTATACTTTCAGGGAAAGCTCCCCAAAAAAGTATGCCAAAGTTAAGAGCACTATGGAAGTTTTCCAAATATGAAATACTTACAGCTTCGGGTACTGCTAGCCGCATTATTTTTCCTATAGTATATGTTGCCCTTGAGAGTTTCGGAACCAGCATTTGTTGTGAAAAGCTCCGATTTGGCACAAGTGTAATACCGAGAAGTCTCAAGGAACAATCAGAAAATGTCTTCGTTTCGAAGAGAAGCCTCTGGGGTTTTATTGATGTTCATCATCATTCCGTTTGCATCAAACCAGTACATTGCACCTTCCACCACTTTATTTTCTATCAGTTGTAATTGCTGGTCGTCCACTGCAATATTTAAAAAAGAACTATCATCGGCCGAAAGGACTGTCTGATCCGCTGTTACATTTGGTGGCAAGCCATTTACGTGAGTTATAAAGAAGATAGGTCCCAGTATATATCCTTGCAGGATTCCATGTTCGACTCTTTCCTAGGATGATTTTTTTCGTTGCAGCAAGTTTTCTGCATGAGACAGCTCTTTATCAGATCTACTCCTCGAATACCATAAAATTCATGTTTCTCAAGTAGCACTGAGTGGTCAATACTATCAAAGGCCTTTGATAGATCGCACGCCTGCAGACTTCATTCATTTTCATTATCAAATGATTCACTTAGGAAATTAGACGATACGTTTTTATACCTACGGTTAGCTGCCGACAAGTTTCCATATCCTCCAGGATCCGGGAACAAAACCCCTAGTTCCGGGTACACAAACCTGTCTTTCCCCGTCGTATCTCAACTTTACCGCTCGTCAGCCAATTCCCAACTTTAAATTAAAGGGCAATGCAGATGTTGCACTTCGGGCGACCCCATCGAAACCGATATATTTCGGCCGGATAACTTCTAGAGGCTGCCGTAATAATTACCGTTCGCCTAACTTTGTGTTTATGCATTATTGAAGTTCCTTCGTATCCGACTCTTGCTCGCTTATCTACAGAAGCTTATCATCACCAATTTGGGGGAAGTTGCCCAAGTCGATTGCCTTCCGGATAACCACATTCGCAGACGTGGGGAAGGACCTGTTTCGATGAAGGAATGGCGATGGAGATATTGGTTGTCTGTCGAATGAGGGTAGGTACTTGCTGATTTATCATTCTGAAGTCAGAGAATTGAGGATCAAGGTGCTAACTTTGATTTTCAATGGATTTTATTATGAATTTCAAGGTTCTAAACTATTGTCAGTCATAAAAAGAAAGCAATATAAGGACATTATTTGAATATTTTAATATTAGCCTTTTACATATTTAATTTCAAAAATTTATATTCAATAATTATAACTTCAAGAATTAAATTAAAACAATGTCATATAAGTACCACTTATATCAAATAACATAAAATAAACATTCATTATAAGACATCCAAATGATATAACAAAATCCAATAAATGAAAATTGTTAACCAAAATCCTATAAATTTAATATTTTATATAGACAAAATATTGTTTCTGCTGATCAATCTCCTGAAAACAAATATCTTTCAAAAATGTTCAACATAATCTTAAGAATTTCATCATCAAACGATCTTACTTAGAATATTCAATATTATTGGATATATAACTAAGTTACTTTCTATAAAATCTCAAGATATGTGAAAACATTACTGAAAAACAAGTTCTAAGAGAGACTTTGCTTCGTCTGTACTCAAACAATTCATATTCAATAAATATAACATCAATCAACAACAAATATTTACTCACCCTTCAACAATTTAGAAAACTTCTGGTAAATGAATACTGAAAAATTTGAATGTAGTGTAAGGTTAACTATAACTTATATAACATCATTTCAATTTAATTCTTGAAGTTAAAATTATCAAATATAATTTTTTGAAATGAAATATGTAGAACACTACATTTAAATTTTTCAGTATTCATTTACCAGAAGTTTTCTAAACTGTTGAAGAATCAGTAAATATTTGTTGTTGATTGATGTCGCAGAATCATAGAAATACATTAGCACCATGCTCCATATGTTAGATACATACCTAAGAAAATTTAAAACGAAAATAAAATAATAAAAGTAAATTGTAAAATATTCAGAATTCAAATGTCATCTTAAAAATATTACAATTGATCTTGATTTTATGCTCGACAGTGTTAATAGGCTGATACGATGATCTTCAATATCTTCAAAGCTTAAATAATATTGAATAAAATTCTTTTGATTTTCAGAAATTCTTATTGTTATTTAATATAACAATTGTTTAGCTATTACAGTAGCATCTTCAGGTAGGTAGTATCTTACATAAAAAAGAAAAAGGCCTTTCCCTTGAATTTGAATATCAAAACAGATTTAATCTGTTAGTCAATTTTAATTTCAAAAAAAAATTTATTCGAAAAACTTTTAGAATTGAATTAATATCTACAACATTTAATAGACGTATCCAATCAAAACTCAATATACAATGTCAAATGGAATAAATAAACCAACAAATATGAAAAAAGTCATTTAAAATGAATAAATAAATATTTGAAGGAAACAAAAGTTTGTTTCTGATCTTACCATGATGAACACCAATTCTTTTTCAAAAACATGAAACACAACTTAAGGACTTCTCAAAAAATATATTATAAGTTATTTGAAATATTCAATATATTTAAATATTCAAATAAGTTAATTCAAAAATCTCTGAAAACATGCACTTTATTTTCAAAAAACTATTAGAAATCCGATAATCTTCATCGTCCCTAAATAATATTTAAAATATCAAAATCAACTAACAATCAGTATATCTTACATTAAAGTGTAACCGAAACTTGCTTAAACAAATTAACTTTAAAAATCCACATAGTCTATGTTCGTCACAAAATCACAGAAAATTGTAAGGTATTATAAGGTTTTCTTTAAACCATTGACATTCCATAATGAGATTAATTCAAGCCTTAATGTAATTATATATTATGTATAAAATAAAATAGAAAAAGGCTTTTTACTTGATAGAAGAAATATAACATAATGAGAGATTTAAATATTTTAAACATTTCAAATAATGTAAAATTTTTGAGGAGTCCTTAAGTTGTGTTTTGTGTTTTGAAAAAGAATTGCTGTTCATTATGGTAAGATCAAAAACAAAATTTTGTCTCCTTCAAATATTTATTTATTAATTTTAAATGACTTTTCTATATTTGTTGGTTTATTTATTCCATTTGACATTGTATATTGAGTTTTGATTATATACGTGTATTAAATGTAAGCGGTGCTTATTGTAGACATTAATTTAATTCTAAAAGTTTTTTGAAGCAAAATTTTTTTGAAATTAAAATTGTAAAAGACTAATAGATTAAATCTGTTTTGATATTCAGATTTTAGTATCTTACATTTTGAATAACTGAAGTTGCTTTTGAAAATGGTTGGTGTTTATATTAGAATTGGTACAAAAATTTTTAATGAGCACTAACATCATTTAACTATTAATAATGACCATGATCATGAATGTTGATGAATAAAATTAATAAAATAGCTTTAAATATGGTATAGCCAGCACAAAAGAAAATTTTAAATAAATTTCTTCAAAATATACTGATTCAAACCTGAGTAAACTCATTGCAAACGATATAGACATTACACATAAAGATGATAAATCGGGACATTATAAGTTAGCCTGCTACCAAAAATTTTACATAAAACAGACAGGAATAACTTTCTGACAGAGAATCGGTGAACATTTGAAGAGTTTCCTCAATAACAAAATTAATTCCGCATTTTCAAACTATTTGTAAGAAACTGGACAATATTTCACAAACCAACCTATACGGATTCTATTATACACAATAAATCAAATCATCCTTTAAATCAAAAATTATCAACATTTAATTGTACGATCCATAGATTAGTAAATATTCCCATGAATCGAAATAATTATATTTCAGAACCTAACATACGAATAGCTATTAATAATGACTATGATCCTAAGTTAATAGAGAAATTGTTGATGAATGAAAATAATAAAATAGCTTTAAATATGGTGTTTCATAATATAAAAAAAAATTTAAATACATTTCCTTAAAATACACTAAAGGTATTTCTGAGAAAATTGCTACATACCTCAAAAATAAATATAATTTAAGAATTTCATTTAAAACCAATTCAAACTTGAGTCAATTTATTAACAATAATAAAGACTGTACACATAAAGATGATAAATCGGGGGTTTATAAGTTAACCTGCGGTGATTGCCCTAAAGTTTACATGGGACAGACTGGAAGAACTTTCCAACATAGAATTTGTGAATATTTGAAGATTTTTCTCAATAATAAAAGTTATTCTACACATTCCAACCATTTGTTAGAAACAGGACACACTTTCAACCATAATTTTGAAATTCTACATCTAGAAAGCAAAAGTTATGCCTTAAATCTGTCAGAACCCCTAGAAATAAATAAACATAGTAAAATTGGAATAGTACTTAACGAACAAATAGACTTAAATAACTCACCTCTGTTGAACATTAAGATAAGCTGAAATTTACAGAGACCTTTTTTTGGGTTTTAGTGCTCGATAAAAAAATTTTGTATCTACACTAATATAAACAGCAACCAATTTCGAACACAATTCAGTTATTCAAAATGTAAGATACCACCAACTTGACGATGCTGCTGTGATTGCGAAAGAACAGATATTGTATTAAATAGCAATGAAAATTGGTGAAAATCAGAATAACCTTATTCAATATGGATTTTTATCAAGTGAAGACTGATTCAATTAAATTCTTAAAGCTTAATTCAAAATTGATATTCGTGCGTAACTTTCTGAAGCATTTTAGAACATTCCAATTTTCAAATTTATGCACGAAGAGGAATTCTGCGATCATATCCGTACTCCACGCTCAAAAATTCCAAAATTCCACAGCTCACCCTTCCAAGAGTATCCCTCAGCTACTCGTACATAAGAGACCCATTCGTTCATATTTGGAGCGTTGGGTTATCCCCGATACATCCCCTTTGTCTGCCTTTTCCAGGGCCTAATCAGCGGCGTCGCGGGACAATACATCCAAATATTCCATGACGGGATAAATGGACGTAGAGACGCTGTAGATGGATAATGCGATATTGCCAAGTTGTTTTGTTTGAATATGAGGAATAAAGGGATATGAAGGGAGTATTACGGGCTTGTTTTCATGACGGACAAACGAGAAGAAAGATGCGCCAACGGGATCTACAGGGGGAAATATTCACACGTGTGCGCACTTGTGCATTAATTAAATTCGGTGTATGTCATTTTGAAATCCATTATTCAGTTTTGACAGGTGGTACGCGTTGGTTCGGGTTTTGAAATCGAAATTTAGATGAGAACAATTATTACTCTACTTACTAACTTTCAAAAGTCTTCCAACTTATCTCTGGACAAATTTCACAGGGTGATTCTACAGGCAATTTGCAACACAAAAGTTCCTTTTGAGTATGGACCAATTATCTTTCGTTGTCAAGTTATTCAAGATTCTATCATAGGGTTCTCCAATAAGAGGTTTCATTTTGATATTGAGAAAAAAAGAGTATATTTCGCCAGAAATCAATGGAGTGGCTATATGTGGTGATACGCTGACATTTTTTGTGGATATATATTCACAAAAAATGTCAGCGTTGAAACTTTAATATTAGTTCACGATAAAAATACGGTAAAAATAATGAATGACTGTACGGATCTATGTAAATCCAAACTTTTTGAGATATTTAATTGAGTAACATCTGTTTACCAATCTTCTTTAACGTGCCGAAATTCCAATAGTTGTTGAGGGTCCTCTCATTTTAAAACTTTTTCAACCTACCTCTGTTTATCCATAAATACCCTTGTTCTGCTTGTTGAGTCTTCAGTTGTCTGAAGATGGGATAGTCAAAATTAAATGTGTAAAATATCAATTTAGTGATAGTAAAATAGTAATTTCTATAACTTGTATTATGGCGTAGCCTGCGATAGTGAAAATTTTCTTAAAAGCACACCATCATTCCCTATTCCTCTTTTTAATAACTATTTTGTAATATTTCGATGAATCATTTAAGTGACTATGTTTCCTTTTTTAAATTTTAAATCTCACACACCTTGGGTTCAGTATATCACCTTGACAGCCAGCTTAAAGAATTGGCGCCTATTTATAACCAGCTAGCCGGTGATTCTGAAGCTCTGAAACTGTAGGTGACAAGCAACATAGGTAGGAAGATTAGATGGCCTACTCAAAGTCCTGATCTTCATGTTTTAAAGAGTTATAATGTTCAACAGAAACTGAACTGATTTGTGTGTCGAAAATAATGACGCAATGAATTGGATATGTTCGAACTTGGACAAAACTGGCATATATCGGAAACGAAATAATCATTCCTATGGTTGTTCCATTATTTCGCTGGATCTCATTCATTTGATGATATGAAATAAATTTGTTGTCTTCAATGAAATACCTACTCTATTCATTTCTTCTCGTTTCAGGATACTTCTGGCACATAACAGACATGCACTACGATTCCCTGTACCACAACGGCGCCAGAAAAGGTAGGTTACACCATCCACCCACAAAAACCTCAGAATTTGTCAAACAACTTTCCAGCTATCCTAGTTTGAAACCCTTAATTTTCTTATTTATCGTTTTACGCCCCAAAAAGAGGATTTAGTGTCTTGTTTTGAAGGGAAAACAAACGGTTGCGTGCTTGTGGATCCCAGGGGGCGTGAAAAACATTGAAGGCGAAGATAAACTGCGTGTTCGTCCAAAGAAAGCAGAATTTATTTGCTAGATTGCGAATAGTTGGATTTTTCCGAATCTGCACCTTGAAATTAGTGCTGATCTATAAAATCTACCTGCTCCTAGTTTCTCGGTGACATTAGTCTTTATCTTGAATCAATAAATTTGAAAAGCTTCATAATTATTCATGTCTTTTGTGACGTTATCATTTCGAGTAATTAGGTTTTTATCCTTTGGAATTCGATTTGAAATTTGTTTGTTATTTAAAATAATAAGAAGCGGTTTTTTACTTGATATAAGGACTGACCTCATCTGAATTCTAATTGTTTTTGCGGATGTGCTATATATTCTGAGAGTTTTTGAAGTAACTTTTTGAATTTATTGAAAATTTCAAATAAATTAGTTTTGGAGAAGTTCTCAAAATTATGTTGTGTATTTTTGAAAATATTTAGTTTTCATAAATATAAGATCAGAAACAAAACGTTTTGTCACAGGCAGACATGCCTGCCAGGCCTGTCTGAAGAGTTCAGGTGCGCATGCTTGGAACGAAACATTCAAACATCATTTATTTATTAATTTTAATTGACAATTCATATTTATTGGGCTTTTCTATACCATTTGATATTGTATAATGAGTTTTGATTCCATATGTCTATCAAATATAAGCAGTGCTTATAACTAAAAGTTTTTGAATAAAATTTTTTGAAATTAAAATTGTAGGAAACTAACATATTGAATCTGATTTGATATTTAAAGTTTTTTGTTATTGTTTACATCGGAAAATTGTAAGTGGTAATTGTCATTTTGTTCGCCGTAGGTAATTTATATTGATGCACGAGAAAGATCGGCAGTGACCTCTAGGGTTGATTTTGAAGTTCTAATATGTATTCATACTTTAAATTAACAAAACATCTTTGTTGGTATAAGTAAGGTAGATTATCGTTACCGTTTTTAATTGTTCAATAAATTTTAGATTTCTCGATTCTCTTCTTCTTCATTATGAAAGATATCTTTTGATAATGGGTATATCCGTCAACTTATTCGATTCATATGACATTCTGAAACAACACTGACATGATACTGACATTTTTGGGAGAGAGTTTCTGGAAAAATTAAAACAAGTTGAGGAATATTCTGATCTAGAAACATCATTGTTTTAAGTGATTATATATCCAATTTGAGTGTTTCCTTATGATACATTTTCATTTGTAATATTGATGGGAACAGCGTTGTATACGCAATCAAAAATTTTTTCACGTAGCTGAGCTTCAATCTTTCCTCTGAACATCTGAGAGATATTAATATCCTTTGTTACTTTGCTCCATAAAGCGAGTCTTTCCATTATGAATTGTCAAACACTACTGAACAGAAATGGCACTTCATTTAACACGAGGCATGCGCAATCTGCAATTAAATCCCCACCACTAAAAGTACCTCTAAATGAATCACCCTATATATGTCTATTAAATCGAAAGTGTATTTTCTAGGTCATTTAATTTAATTTTAAAAAGTTATTCGAAGAAAATTTTGATATAATTAAAATTTATAGTGAGGTCAGAAGAATAAATTTGTTTGATATTTAATATTCTTAATGAATAAGTTTCCCTACCCCCTGTCATTTCTTCAAAACTTTGCCAGATACCCTTCAGTAACTTCCAAAATGCTCAAGTTCGATGAACGAGCAGAAACGAACCCACATTAATTAATATTTCATCGCAAAGTGCGACTTGAGAAATGGAGCTAGATTCAGATTTCTAGACTCCGTCAAAATGCCCCTTTTTGTGTTTACACGGTGGTCTGAGCGGAAACCGCACCGAGTTGAAATAACGTAGAACAAACAAATCTTTGGGTCTTGTTTTCATGCTATTTGGAAATTGAATTGAATGTCTGGATCATGTCGGATCTTTCAAAGTGTACAGAGGGGAATTTCTGGATTCTTTATTAGACAAAATGATAGTGGCCGTAGAAGCAAATTATTTTCCTCGTTTTGTCTCGTGTTCATTTGTGATTCATTTGAAATCATAATTATTTCAGAAAACTTCAACAATAAATACAATAATATACTAAGAAAGTATTGTGGAATATATAATTTGTCAAGGAAAAAACTTTATTCACTTTAAAAAAATTTAGGAGGTGATTCCTTGTCAAAAAATAGGATGGGTCCTTCACATAAACTTTATTTTTTTTAACCCCCTAAAGATGACATCAGTTTTTAATTTTTCTCTCAAAAACCAAAAAACTGGCAATAATTGTAGCTGAATCAAAACTAGTCCGTTGTCATAACAAAATGACATGCGCCACTAGATAAATTCTATTTCGGAAATAATTGCAGCCTCTACGACTAACGCTATCATGATCATATTTTTTTTTCTCAAAAACCTTGAATTTCAACAAGAAATTACATTTGTTAAGAATGGATCAAGCTATACAGAACCAATTTATTTTATTGTAAAATAGGAATATGGACAAAAGTTTTTTGCAATAGAAAGTTTGGCTTTTTCTACCCCTTACATTCATGGAGGCACACCACCAAAAAAATTTTCGAGTGCCTTTTCGGCCGCATAAAATGCCTGCTTGATTTTATTCTTGTTCTAAGAAAAAAATTGAAAACTGTGTTTTGGGCGCCATCTTTAGGGTGCTGTTATAAAGTTTATATGAAAGACCCACCCTATTTTTTGACAAGGAATCACCCCCTAAATTTTTTCGCAACTATTTATATACACTCTGTATAAAAATGTTCAACTGCAACCCATATATACAGAAATATCTGTATTTGTAGGCTTATATACGCATCTGAATCTGAATTCAGCACCAGTTTTTCAAGACTGAAACAATTGTCAAACGGAAAAGAACTTTTATTCTCCCCTTTATTTTGACAAATTGTTCATAATAGAATAGTTGATTTCTATACATAGTAGTTACTATATGTATACTTATGGATGAACATATATAGATTGTATTTATACATTTTTATTTATAGGTTGTTTTTTTTTAGAGTGATAGAACTTTCGATAGAAATAACTGTGATTTGACAGAAGACAGAAACCATGTTGTTTTAACATTTCTGTTCAGTAAGCATTGACAAATTATCATGGAAAGACTCACGCCGCAACAACGTTTACAAATTGTTAAAATTCATTCTCAAAACAGTGTTCTATTAGTCAAACTTATAGATCACTTCGTGAAATGTATGGTTTACATAATCGTCCATCAGAACAGCTTATTCGTCGATCTATCGATAGATTACGGACAACATTTTCTCTACTCGATGCAACAACAACAACAAGACAAAGAACTGTACGTACAGAAGAAAATATCGCTGATGTAAATCACGATGATGAGATGTCCAGATTTGTCTATTCGTCAACGTTCAAAATAAGTTGGACTCTGTGCATCCACCACATGAAAAATTTTGCGTTAAGATATACACCCACACAAGATCCAACTAATTCAAGAACTAAAGCCACTTGACCATAACAAGCTTCGTTTGTTTGCTGAATGGGCCCTAGAACAGCTTGAAGTTGATCCAATTTTTATCGTAAAATTGTGCTTAGTGATGAAGCTCTTTTCTGGTTGACAGGCTATGTAAACAAGCAAAATTTCCGTATGTTGAGTGGAAATGATCCTCAAGAAGTTCTGCAAGTTCCATTGCATCCTGAAAAATGCACTGTATGGTGTGCTTTACACGCTGGAGGCATCATTGGTCCATATTTCTTTAAAAACGATGCTAGAGCTAATGTTAGAGTGAATGGTGCTCATTACAGATCGATGATCAATGATTATTTGTTCCAAGTTTAAATGGTATCGACCCAGAAGTGTTTTGGTTCCAACAAGATGGTTGTACACCTGATGCTGCTATCATAACAATTGTTTTATTGAAAGAAAGATTTGGCGATAAGATTATTTCGAGAAATAGTCCAATTGATTGTCTTCCAAGATCATGCGTCATAACTCCGCTGGATTATTTCATCTGGGGTTATGTCAAGTCATTGGTTTATGCTGATAGAAAAAAATAGACGCTTTGGAGGCCAACAAAACTTGTGTTATTGATGGAATAAGGCCTGAGTTACTCTTAAAAGTGGTCCAAAATTGCTCTGGTCGAATGCAGTTGCTCAGAGCTAGTCGTGGTGAAAATATCCCGGAAATTATTTTCAAAACATAAATGTCATAAAATTATCTTTCAAATAAAAAAAAAATTTGGCTTCAATCTTTATTTAAATGTGTTTTATTTCAATTCAATGTTCTATTACTCTAAAAAAACACCCGATTTATGTGTTATGAAGTGGACATTAAAATATATTTCATATTTATTACATATGGAGGAATTCAATTTCTACAGTGTAAAAATAGAGTTTCTATTTTGTGAATAAGGTAGAGATAAGTTAAAGGTAAAACCCTTCGTGTATGGATTGGCTTATACCAGGGTTATTGAAATGCTTGGTAGGCCAATTGTTGGGATACAGGCTCTCCTGTGGCGACTAGATCGAAAATACTTCTTGTCGTTTAGCCATGCTACTACAAGATGTTTCGAAATGGAACGTGTCACCATAAAAAGTTGTCATAAATAGTGAAGATTCATTGCTGAACCAAAAACGTCAGCTGTTTCCTGGAACATCATATCTTCGAGTGGGTGTCTTGAGATTCATCCCCATTGTTATATTTCTCGCCCTGATCTGTATGATATCAAAGAATGGTCCAATAAGCGGCAGTCGAGTGTGACTGCGTACGCCTTCGACTCAATATTTGACATCGAAGCGAAACTCTACGGGAAAATCAAGAGAATCGCAGTTCTCAGCGCAAAGAGTTGATAGAGTGAACGTAAAGATTAAAGTTCGCGAAGAGACTTGAGAGAGACATTTAGACGAGTTAGAAAACGTACTTAGTCGAGATAGAGTATAAAGACGAAGATGTTCAGAAACTCAGAAACTGTTTTTGCATTGAATGTTGTTAGTGTGGTATTTTTAAGACTTTCAACCACAATTTCGACATAGTAAATAAACATCGTCTGTATTCATTTTACACTTAAGACGAGATCAGTCGATCAATACTCCAAGATATTAATAATAAAATAGCTTAAATATATATAATATGTATTTTAAAATCCTCAGGTGGTAATAAGATGCTGATATTTTGTCTTTACTTCTGAAATATGGGTTATTCGAGCAGAACTTGAAGTAGAGTGGTTAATTTCATTGAGGGGTTTTGAGCTGTGATCGGCAAAATATTTGAGTACCATGGAGGAATGGTCATCAGGTCCAGGATCAAGCTTACTAAAGTATCTCCCCACTTCCTTAGCAGTCACTTCGATAGGATATGAAGAAGCAGCAGATCTAGGAGAATAAATAATTGTGACATCTAATACATATGTTACATATACGATCCCTTCCATTCAACCCATTCCATCCTTAAAATTCCCTTAATCCTCTCCTGATCGGAAGGGGCCGTATGCTCAAAAGTAACAGTCCTTTACCGTAAAATCACAGACCACCAGATTGTGACAGGAATAATGAAATATTACGAGTCGACGCTGGCAACGGGTCCAACCCTAATGGCATTTTAAGAATGTGTGCCTGAAAGCACACTGGGAGGGAAAAAGAACTCCTTGCTGGGAGAATAATGACTTGTAATGTTGGAACATCGTATTCCTGAGTGTATCTAACGTTGGGAGAGGGTTTCCGGGACGCGGAACGGTCATGTTTCGTTGGGGAATAATTTATGAACGTCGTTCGATGGGTTCCAGGAGGTTGATTGAGGATAATGGCGTGATTTTTGAGTTTTTGGCAGCATAATCACGATTAACGAATCCAACATCCTTGATTTGATATATAACGAATATAAATGGATATTGTTATATAAAACGCAATGACAATGAAAATTAATAGAAAACAAAGTCATTTTCACAAGCTATCCCTTAAAAATATATAATCGTATGAAATTTCCGGAGAGTTTTTACCCGCAAACAATAAACAAAAAGTGTTCGTGAAAATTCCTACTGCAGCTTCGATTTCTTACAACCTCACGCTTATCAATATAATGGGAATATTGTGACTTTGCCCCATTATCATCAAGCCCCCCTTTTTTAATTAAGCGTTCCCTCGCCTTGAAACCCGGATAAATTATTGCGATTTCGAATTCCGCCAATTAAATCGAAAAATGCATATGTTTCCCGGCGTTTATGCACCGGCGACATGCAAGTTCGAGTCCGGCATGAAAAACCTTCATTTCGTGGCTAATCGGGGGGTCATGTAGGCCCCGGATCCCCTATCAAGGGAGAACTTTTCCGGACATGCAAGCTCGTATTGAATACGCCATTTTTTTATATGAATATACGCGGAAAAATGAGGTGTTTAGCGTTGCCGGTTGACTGAAAAAAAATGAACCGATAAGAACGAATCTGCAAGTTATTTTCTTCATTAATACCGGGAATAATGGACATTTGTGGGGCGTTTCCGTTTGACGAGTTCAGGTTCTATAGGCTGTATTCACGTTCAGCTCAACCTGAATGTGTTTTCTTCCTATAATCTCAATTTTTGTGTCACTTGAGCTTTACGTTATTATACAGAGAACTCTAAGAACGCGAACCTTTTTATCGTGATCATTTTTGGCGGGAGACTAGGACGTTACGTTCTATAGACAACCCAGTTTACACCTAACGAGAGCAAGTAAACATTGACGGGAGGTTCAAATATTCATAATTCACCCTAAAAAACGCCACCGGTTCACAAGGAATACAATTTCTCAAAGTAAGCGCATATGGCAAACATGTAACACAAACAGACTAGGACATTATAAAATAGAAACCGTACCCCATTATCTGTAAGTGTTAATGAACGTTACAATAAAAGTAAACAAACAAATACGTAACTGGGGATCACACAAGTACATGCAAATCAGATGCATGTCAGGTTCTGCGAATACCAAGAACAGTACAAATAAGGAAGCACTATTAATAAATACAACAAACAGAAAGCAGGCACCGAGAGAAAGTATACAATACAAATAGATAACTTATGAGAGTCGTGCCACTTTAGTTATATACCAAGCAAATGCAGTTTAGTAAAACATTCAAGTCGGATTAAATAACACTGAACCAAAGATACATATCGGGCACTGGCAATATCATGAAAAGCACGAATAAAGAACCACTATTAAAAAAATACAGCAAATAACAAACAGTCACTAAGATAAAATATGCAATATAGATAGACAATTTGTGTCGCTTCAGTTATATACAAAGGCGATGCATTGTAATAAACCAATCAAGTCGAATTAGTACCACTGAAGCAAATGTACAAGAACGAAAAGTGATGAGTGAAAGCATAATGAACTTGTACTTAAAAGATCCCCACGACAAAAATAGTCTAAAGATGAATCTCATAGAAAAATGCTTCTTCCATGAGCCAAACAAATTTCCAAACATCCTGAAAGGCCCATTCTTCGACTGATGAAATTCTTGAGATTATGTTAAACATTTTTTAAAGATATTTGTTTTCATAAGATTGATCAGCAGAAACAAAATTTTGTCAACTCAAAATATTCAATTTATAGAATTTTGGTTAACAATTTTTATTTATTGGATTCTGTTATATCATTTGGATGTCTTATAATTAATGTTTATTTTATATGTCGTTTGATATAAGTGGTACTTATATGATATTAATTTAATTTAATTCCTGAAGTTATAATTATTGAATATAATTTTTTGAAATTAAATATGTAGAAGACTAATATTGAAATATTCAAATAATTTCAAATTTTGAATCAAATAATCATTGATCATGGATCTGTAATGAGGACCATTCACTGTAACATTAGCTCCAGCATCGATTTTAGGGAAATATGGACCGAGGATGCCTCCAGCGTGTAAAGTACACCACACAGTCCATTTTTCAGGATATTTAGTTTAGTTCTTGAACCAGTTTGATCTTGTATGGGTGTAGACCAAGATCCTTAGGCATAATTTTCCATGTGGGGGATGCACAGAGTCTAACTTGTTGTGAACGTCGACGAATAGACAAATCTGGATCATCATTTACACTATAACTTACAGCCGCGATATTTTCTTCTGTACGTTCAGTTCTTTGTCTTGTCGTTATTTTTGTATCGAGTAGAGAAAATGTTATCCGAAATTTATCGATAGTTCGACGAATAAGCTGCTCTCATGGACGATAATGTAAGCCATAAATTTCACGAAGTGCTCTAGGTTTGGCGAATAGAACACTCATTTCGAAAATAAATTTGAAGAATTTGTAAATGTTGTTGCCGCGTGAGTCTTTCCATGATAATTTGTTAATGCTTACTGAACAAAAATGTCGAAACAACAAGACTTCTACCTTCCGTCAAATCACAGTTATCCCTATCGAAAGTTCTATCACTCTAAAAAAACACCCGATATTACAACAAACATGAAGTAAACTTATGACAAGTTGTTTTTATTCACCTTATTGAAAGATTAATCACTTTGGAAATAAGGTTTTGATATTTCAAGCGTAACTCGACCCATTGCGTTAATGCGAGATATTAAACTAATTTTCTGTCAAAACACGAATGACAGAAGTTTTGCCACAGTCTAAATACCCACTAATTCAAAATGCAAACGCCATTAGGTACTTTCGAATAAAAATGGCAATGTTGTATTTGCATCATCAACTGCGCGTCAGGCCGAAGGACCTCAATGTGTTTTTACACCTGATTTAACCAGTGTATCCCCTATCAGACCAGATCTAACGAACTCCCATCGCAATCACGGCCCAAAAACCGCACTCGACAACGCCCGCAATCACGACAGCAGCTGTTACCGCCCTCCCGTTCCGTCCTACGCGGCCTGCGCGCGTCAAGATCGCGACCGTGGCCGAAATAATGAACGTGGCGCGCGAGCCCGTCGAACGACCGTCCGCAAATTATTCCGGTATTCGGGACGGCCCGTAATGAGTTCTCTTTGTGTGTATTCATATTCGGGCTCTTTAATTGTTTCCATTGTTTCCGCCAATGATTGATTTCCACGGCCCGCCTCGTTACTATTATGATTATTGTGCGACGACGATGAAGGGTTTCGAACCGCGCGTTAATGACGGCGCAAAGACGGGCAAACGGGGTGGTCGTGTTTCACAAAAGCGATGGTGATCGCCGATTCGTTGGAATCCAGTTTTTCATGGTTCTAATGAGACGTGGGTTTTTTTTAGTATCGGATATAATGGCAAGTGTTGAAGGCCGAGATCGAATCTTCAGACTTTGCTTCAATCATCTTTAGTCGGTCCTTTCCAATGAGAGTGGCTAACGAAATGTATATTCTGGAAAACTTAACGAAATATTAATTTACAAGTGAAAGAAATTTAATCGGTTTTAAAAACAGATGTCGCTGGTTTATTGTCCAATTGTTCCATCTGGCAACATAAGGCTTTCTTTTCAATGTCTGTCATTTCGCTGAAATGTAAGTGTTAAGTCACAAAGTGCCGCCACAACATGTAATCTCATGCGCAAAGTGTTTGCGCATGTAAATTAGACTGGGCCAAAAAAAACAACTGTTTTTTTTTCTAAATGATAAAATGTTATTCATGATGATAAAAAGAAATTATCGTGAAAGTTTGAGCCCCTAATAATAGTATTAAGGGGTGTATCTCTACGACTCTTGGTTTTTCAACAGTAATCGCATTTTGTCACTCAAACTTCGTCAATTACTAATCAGAAAAATTTGAGCGATGCGTATTTTCTAAGGAAATTAAATTCCCTACAAAAAAGCTGTCTTTGTGAAATAATGTAAAACAAACCCTCTGCTTGTTATCGTGCCTTAAACATTGATTAATTTTTTCAATTTTACGTTTCTATTTTGCATTTTTGTAACTACCAGAAATATCAATATTTTTATGGTAAAAAACACGTATTTTAAAGGAAATTTAATACTCTACAAAAAAAGGTACTTAAAATTTCTCATTAATTTCACGCCTTCCAATGTTATTCGACGTTGAAGTTAAATTCAAAAGTAATTTATCGTTTTTTTCGCGTAACACATGATTTATTCCACTTGATTGAAAAATTTGTCACTAAATATTGAAAGTAACTTTTTTCTGTTGGACCACTAAACTTTTTTCCATAAAATCATAATTCATTTATGTATTATTTTACTTTTTAACGATTTGTTATATACATAAAATCATTTTGAATGTATTTAAGTAACTCTAATAATACAAAAACTTCGTATTTTAATCGTACGTTATTTATTTGTGTAGAGACAGAGTTTTATTTACAGAATAAAATTTAGTAATGAGTCAAAATAAATAGAAGTAATGAAAGAGATAAAAATCTTTTTATTTTTACTTATAATTTATATTTTACAAAACAATAGCTCATATTGCTTTAATTATTATCATGTCATGGAGCATGATTAATTGAAAAAATAACTACTCAATGAGATTACTTTTATTACAATTTGGGAATTTTTTTCGATGTTCACTAAGGGCTACAAACAAATATGGAAGTTGGTTTTCGTTTTTAGTGAGACACTTATTGTAATCTTCAATTAATGAAACACCACGCTCAGGAACATCATTGACGACAGCTAATTTTCCGAAAAATTGCTTACACTTTTGAAAACTATCATTATGGGGCCAATTGCTTATATCTTCATCAATAAAGTCATACGGCAAATAAAATTGTTTGAATATGGTGAGCGATTCGACAGAAATGAAGTCACTGATATCTTTTTCTAACAATTCATCTGAATCGCTTGCTACTTCATATATTCTGGTTTTAGTATTTGAAGATTTTTTGTTTATCAGGTTTTCAATCATTTTCTTCTTCACTGTCAGGTCAATAGAATCATCAAATAGACACATTATGGCTAATTGATCACTCAAATACCATAAATATCTAACCATTTTTTTGAGAGTAACTTGCGATACAGTCAAGTTGATTTTTTATATAATATCAATTGTAGCATCAAAGTCAGATCATTATTTGGAGCCAAGATTGCCGAGGGTGAAGTAACCCAAGTCTTTATATAATTTGTTACAATGAAAATAAAAATATGACGAAGATTATTCAATTCACGAGCTGCCATCTTAAACTCTACTCGTAAAATAAACATTTTCATACAATAAATCGCCTTAGACATCCAACGAACGTTATCTTGAAATCTTGGATCAAAGGAGATTTTCAAACACAAAAGGACCAATATAGGGCCTTGAAACAAATTATAATTCACAGGTTGAGTGTTTCATTGTATAATTTTTCATGAGGCCATCGATATTAAAATCGAGTAGGCATATAAGATTTTACACACCAATAATCAAAAGTCTAGACGACCCCTTTCTAAAGCCATATTCACATGCAAACCCGTCAAAATTTCTGCAAATTTCGAGCCCTCCAGACAAGGCAACGATAACCCGGTATTATCATGCAAGAGACGCTGACGCGTCGTATCTCGCCCGGAACAACGCTCCGCGGTTTCTCTTTGAGGGCAGTAAAACCGACTTAATGCGTCCGGCAATTTCACGCCTCGTTACGAGATTATACCGCGGTTATATTCATCCGATCCATTGGGAAACTCGCGGGCTGCTCGTCGAAATGGCCCACTTATCGGACTTCTGGGAAGATCAGCCAGCGACCGGTCGTTATTGCGAGCGTAAAAGAGGGAAAATTTTAACGCGGGATTGGGATTTCGATATTCAATAAGCGCGCGGAAGCGTTTGGCTAATCTTATCGCCTTTTCACAGTTTACTATCGAATGGATTAGTCGTTATAAGCCATTTACAATTCAGTTTAGAGCCCTTACCATGTTCCAATGATTCCGTCCAAGAAGGGGTTAAACTGGATTTCTCACCCTTATTTCTTTATCATTTCATATTTTTCGCTTTGGAGCGATGTTGACATTAAATCCTACATATATTGGCAACTTCGCACTCTCATTCTTATCACTTTCTTAGTTCATTCCCAAAAATTCGTCATTTTTCACATAAACGAAACCGTTTGTTTAGTTCACATTGGAGGTGAGTTGACTATCTTTGGATTAAGATTTGCAGATATTTCCGAATTGATGGTTGACAGATGGATAATCTGCGTTCCGGAACTTTCACATACTGGAAAAATTATACAATTGAAACGAAATAGTGAATTTCTGAATATAAATATATAAGAATGTAATCAATTCTTATTTTTATAATTAAAGAAATAGACAATTTGATGTAATGATTCTGGAAGATTTTATTTTCTTTACTTTGAAATATAACTGAACATATACAAAATAAAATAATAACATACATGAAAAAAAACTCACTAACCTGGAAGAAATCAAAAACAATGCTATTTCTTCGGGTTTCTCAATTCATTCATGTGACACTTTTTAGGTTAAAATTTTAGAGACATAGAATATAGATCAAAGAACATAGAACATAGAAGTAACAAAGTTGTTTTTCCTAAAAATAACAATTTTATTTTTACAAATATATGAAATAATTCAATTAAATGTATACTTGATGGTTGTGGATAATAAATTCAGCAATTTTAAAGCAGTAAATATTAGTCTATCAGTTTTTTATGCATCGCTGAATATCGCCAAACTACAGAGTAATAATATATGTTTATTACTCTGAGATCCAAACTACTAACTAACCTCACTATGATTAAAATAATTGGTTTCAAAGAATCCTAATCTGAAAAATATACAGTTTAATGAAATTAAGTTTGAAAGTTAAGTGGATGAAAATGCGAAGTTGCCAAAATATGTTAAAATTGATTTATTATGCCAAAAGCGGAAAAAATTAAATGAAAAGAAAAAACGTTGAGAAATCCAGTGTTTGTTTTTGGACGAAATTATAGACATAATAAAAAATGGATGTCTACATAAGTGAGAGAGATGTTTTGAAGAATAGAACGAGTAAGTGACTTCCTGTATTATTGATAATTGTTTTCATGACATATTTTTGAGGTTTTTCCACACTTTATCTAGTGGTTGTGAAGTATATGACAATAAATGAACATTTAAGTTTATGCCTTCTTCATGTGCAGCATGTAACTGTGTGGTTAAATTTAAAAATAGTCAAAGGTCAAAATTCCATATGTATTTGATGTCCCTTGCAAAACATTGAATTTGGCTATGGCAATGTATTGTAGAAACCTTTCTTTTATTTTCTTTCTCGACTAAGAACAATACTACTTTGAATGAGATGATTATTGTAAAAGTTTGATGAATAATAGTGAAAAACTATGAGTCAATTTTTCATTACTTCTTTCGAAACAAAAGAATTTTACCGAGCTTTTTTCTGAATGATAACGTTTCTTTTATTTCTTCCCAAGATTTTTCAGGAAGGTCATGACCGAAAGGAATGATTGACAATTTGATATTATAAAGTTACAAATGCAGTTGAACTGAATTGGTAACTCCAGCATTCTGAAAATTATTGAACGTTAATGCCTGAAAAAGTGTGGGAGGAAACTGTTCATTTTATTGTCTGTACTCAATTCACCTCACTTGTTAAGAAGAAGAATTCAAATGCTTCAATGAAATATCTGTTGATAACCTTAAAATTCACTGTTTTAATTTTCAAAGTTAACGCAAAGTTATTATCAAGTAGAGACGCGAATATAGATCACAGTATATAGGAGTCTGTTAGAAATTTTCTTGAATGAGTAAGATTCTAATGTTATCGTGTTTAATTCTATATGTTATGCTTATCTGAAGATTGTCAATAGCAATGACAGTATCTCGTATACCAGTTATAATTTGAATTGAATATTTCGTCATGTCTATGATCATTTTTGGGTTTTTACACCAGTGGATAAATTAACATGTTTTTATGATACTTTATTGTGAAAAATTGGTTATACATTCAAAGCTCAAAGTATTTTACGTCGCTAGCCACTACTTTTCATCTTCAAATACGATTTTTATAAGGGAATAAATCAAAGAATGTGTTGACATTTCATCAAGCAAAATTCAATCTTCTAATGGTCTTAGCTTGTAGAATTTAACCGTGCAACTCTATGTTTCATACTCGTTCCATAAAAAAATCACGCATCGATTTCTCGGAATTATCCAGCCTGTTCAAAACGGGAATTTAAGCATACGAATTAATAAACAGGACCATTATCCTGTTAACGAAGTTTCTGTATCGAATCCACCCCGAGCTAACTCAATTAAACAGCATTATCTCCCTTTCTTTCGCGCTCGGCAGGGTCGAAGTTAACTTTCCAAAATCCGAGTTAATACTTATGGACGATTATATCGCGGTGGAGAGGAATGGGGGCCGGTCAGGAAGAGATGGAGGACTCGACGTTGGATAAGTTTCGTGGAAAGTTGTTCGAGGGGCGGAGGAGCGGTGTAAATGGCGCGAAGGAGTTAATGTAAAGGATTATGGGAGTTGTTGGGATCTAGTTATCGGGTGCCTGTTATTATCCCGCGATGGGACGGGGTAGGATGAAGGATGGGGCATCTCACGAACTAGGAATTGGATGGAGTAATAATTTATTTTGGAGATGTTTGGGAATTGTATGAAATAACTTCTTTATGAGTGTGAATTGGTGGATTTTTCTTGGATGAAGAATTTGTTTACATCTTTGTTCGTATCAGAAGTATGAATACATTATTGTATTATTGGCATCGCGTTATTGCATTATTGATAGTGGAAGTGGCCTAGTGTAATCGAGCCTTTAGATTCAGCTCCATCCATGTTAGCTCCGGCGCGAAAACAAGCAGCTGTTGATTTACGTCCAGATCAATCCCTCGGCGACTCCCTCGCATAGATTAACAATAATATATAGATTGAACACTCCCCTACCCTGAAACTAAGTTTTTATTTGATGCACCAGTCAATAGTTAGCGTTAACCATCAACTTATACTTTTTGTTTCCGCCGCTGGGTACCGCTGCCATCAGCCGTTAGACATAGTTGTAATAATGGTCATATATTTCAAAAAGAGTGGTTTTGTTATGGCCCAACCTCGATTACATTTCATATTTCTTTCTGATTAAATTTCGTGAGAATTAAGTTCAAAACAGTGTAGTTCATCTAAACTAGCGTATTTTCAAATATTGAGTTCAATACAGTACTTGAAAATGGGATATACTAAGAAATGTTATGTACATGGGTGTCAAGATCTAACCAGCCCTAGACATCGTTTTCCCAAGAGAGATCCCAAGTTATTTAAGAGGTGGATTGAAATTATACAGCTAACTGATTGGCACAAATTATGAGATGAATATAATTTTTTCAGATTGGTTAATTTTCATTTACTATGTAGTCGTCTAAACTATTTTTATGTTTAGTTGGTCAGTTTAAAATATAAATCAATGCTATGTAACACACCAACAAATTGCTCTGGGTGATCTAATAATATTATTTTTTCTCTAGGTGTTTTTCCTGAGGTAACAGATATTGAAATGGTATGGGCCAGTTTCTGGATCAGTGCCAAATGTTGATAGGAAAAGAATTCTTCAGGTTGAGTGGTGCAATTTGTAAAATTATATCAAACGATTTATCTATTAGAAACTGTGTAATCTGTAGGATTAATTTACTTGGTCATAGTGAGTTGTTGAAAGATTTACATTTTATTGAGTGTAGGAAATATCAATTTGGTAATTTGATGAAACCTGGACACTATACTTACTTTTTATTTAATCAGTGTTTTAATTATCTCTTTCATTTCATTCTAAGACTTTGTGAGAGAAGAAAAATCTCAGAATGTTTTGAAAATATCATATTGAAGATTTTAAATTTTCAAATTATGAAGTGTGCATCACATAATCTTTATCAATTATTATGCTTGACTAGACATGTGTTCTTTATTCTGGTGGTAAAAGCAAGTGAATAAAATAGCAACCAGAACTGATTCGAAATTTTTATTCAGTAATGCAGAGAAGGAATTTATTGACCCGATTAAGGACTAAGCCGAAAGACATTTTGAATCTTAAAGAAGATCTCATAAATTAATGTTCTCAAGGTGCAATTTTTGTCTTAATACGTAGGAATACTTCATATATGTTGATTTTATCTCTTTTTTTTATTTGATAGTTTTTATTTTTTATATAACCAATGAATATTTATTGGTCAAACATATTTCTGTTATTCAAATAGTGAGTTTGAACATTGAAACAAGTTTTTGGAAATTACTGTGTTGTACTACAGAAAAATTCAATGTAAATATTGTGAATACATATGTTAATTTCATCTCTTTTTTTATTTAATAGTTTCTATTTTTTATAATGAATTAATAATTATATTTCAAACATGTATCTCTTACTCCAATAGTGAGTTTGAAATTGAAACGAATATTTGAATCTTCTTTCAGTTTTTCCTAGGGTTAAAATTAAAACAAGTGTTCAGAAATTACTACGTTTTACTACAAAAAAATTGAAATGTTTTTGTTGTAGAGTTGTGTGAATGTAAGCATTTCAATATTTTGGTAGTAAAACATAGTTATTTTTGAACACTTGTTTCATTTTAGCCCAAAGAAAAACTGAAAGAAGATTAAAATATTCGCGCCAAGCGTCGATAATGCAGTATTCTAAAAGCAGAGGTAATGCAGTTCTCTTGAAAGTTGGTAATACAGTTTTCTTCAGTTAGATTTGTTTCATGCACCAGTCGCTACAAAAAAAGCGACAAACTTGATTCAGACTTTTTACAGTGAGTGTCACATCTATATAGTCTTGTTGATCTATGGTCCCTCGGAAGTATCGCGTTTGCTACAGATTGTGTAATCAACAATGCGATTCCTCGTTCTCATAATCATTCTTTATTAAGACGTCCGAGTGCAGCGGCAGCCTCGCCTCTCCCGAAGACAAAACGTTTCAGAATCTTTAATTAATCAGCAGATTCGGACGAAAAGTGTACAACGCGAAATGATTTACGGCGCCCTGAAAAGGACGATTTGTCTTGCTTAATTAATGAAGATGTTATCGCGTTCGCTTTTCGGAAAAGTGTGGCGTTGATTGAGCTGAAAAATGGGATTTCAGGGTGGAAAAGGAGCAGGGATGGATTCGGCAGCTGTCGTAGTTATCCAAGATGAATAAATTTCAAGATTGGCGGTCATTTGAATGTTATTTTTGTCATTCGTAAATGTCAAGGTTCAACCTTCTAATATACTCATAACATTGAAAAATGTTCATTTCCATTCTATTCATGGCTATGAATAGAATGGAAATGACATAACGACATAATCTATGGAGTCGGCCATTAAAGACTTACATTGTTGATCGGCTGATCAACAATGTCTTTAATGGCCGACTCCATAGATTATGTCGCTGATAGGTCGAGCCGTGTTTGGCAATCCAAATGTGATATGCTCAGTCCGGTCAATTTAGACAATTGAAATAAAAAAAATTCCGACAGAGCCAAATCTTCGTAGAGATCTTAGGTTTACTACAAGGAATAAAGTGTCAAAAGTCCCAATCAGTCCCATTTGCGCTAAGGGACTTATTCGGGGCCCAAGGTCAAAATTTTAGGTCTATTGGATTTTTCTCGAAAACGGTAAGATTTCTCGAAAAAGTTATCAAGAGCAAAGTTGTAGATCTTAAAATGCTCTATAAAAATGGTTTTCATGATTTTTTCTCTAAGACTCACTATTTCCCAGATATTGCGCTTGTAAGAATCATGTTCTACATAGTATGCACACATATGCCACGTATATACATATTTAAGTACTCAAGCAAGCAAAAATGCCTTCCTGTGTCAATTTTATGTATACATCATACTATTCTAAGAAACTATACTCTAAAAAAACCGCCGGTCCCTTACCGAATCCCCTCTACTTGAATGACATCGGGCCTTGAATAACATCTGCCTATTCTTTTGTATGTGTGGTGTCGTTCACGTATACCTGCTTCTTTTAGTGTTGAACGAGCAGTTCGAGTGTCTATACGTATTTATTACAGGCGTCTTCTATTGTAGTTAGTGCTGATCAATATTGAAAAAAAGTCACAATTTTGCTTTATTTGTAATAAACTTTTGACTGAAGATGAATGTCAGTCGTGGAATGCCAACTTTAATCGATGCCGCGAGAAGTTGATGAGTTTGCTGATTATTCAAGAAGCCAAAAGTCCGTTAACTTCAATCTCTGCATCAAAAAGACAGCGTGAGGAGGAACAGGCCAGTATTTCACCTCAACACATTTCACAAAAAGCAAGTACAACTATCTTGTCTTACTCCAACATCGGCATCTGCTACTCAACATTTGTTTCGAGTATACTATCAAGTTCAGACATGGTAAGGCAATGAACTGAACTGGGGTTGGAAATTGATAAATAATAATTTGGAACCGATTCGAACTTTACTGCCCCCTGTTCCAGAAAAACTTCTTAACACTATTTTTGGCAAATACAAGAAGGGTTGTAGTGCCAAATGTGGCTATAAAAAAGTAGGGTTGCAGTGTTCTCCAGCGTGTACCAATTGCCAAGGTGTCTCTTTGTCGAATGTTCAATTAAATACAAGAGAGAAAGATTCATGTGATTTTGATGAAGAGACAACTGATTCATCTTCCTTTGAACAATTGCTAAGCATTCATCAACAGAAAGGAGAAGAAAAAGAAATTGAAGACAACATGATTGTTGAAGTTGGATATGAAGAGTATGAGTCAGATTGAAGTATCAAAAAAAATTAGAACGACAGTTGAACTCAGTAACCCATGTCAATAATCTTCATACTATTAAATAATTATTGTTTCTGAAAATAACGTCATGAAGGTTCGTAGAATAGGCCTACCGGGGATACCACCTTAAAAAAAACGCCTCACAGGTGGTATGGAAATGTGTGCATATTATGTAGAACGTGATTCCTACAAGCTCAATATCTGGGAAATAGTGGGTCTTAGAGAAAAAATCATAAAGGCCATTTTTATAGAGAATTTTAAGATCTGCAAAAGTTTGCAAACTTACCGTTTTCGAGAAACATCCAAAAAACCTAAAATTTTGACCTTGGGCCCCGATTAAGTCCCTTAGCGCACATGGGACTGATTGAGACTTTTGACACTTTATTCCTTGTGGTAAACCTAAGGTCCCTACGAAGATTTGGCTCTCTCGGAATTTTCTTTATGTGATCACTATTTTTATGTCTAAATTGACCGATCTAGCTTGGTTGGCTCGGCTTAGTGACGTTTTCCGAAGGGGTATAATCGGAACACCTACTTGGTGGAGATGGTTTCAATTATTCCTACTCGAAAAACATCGTAACATTTGAGGAATGAACCTAAACGGCTTCGAGTAGCGTTGAACTCGATCGAATTTTCTAGTTCAGAAACAATGCAGTACTTATTTTAGCTATTCAAGGAAGAAATTACAAACATGATTTAATCGATATTAGTCAAATACATGTCTTCGAAATAAAAATCATACAAACATATGGAAAGACGATTTCAATGACAAAAACGAATACAAATTCTGATCACAGGTTCTTCAACATCAGTCCATTGCATTATCGGAATTCCTGAAGAACGGACTTAAAGTATAATTTTGTCCACAGTGAAAGCCAAAGGGTTCTCTTCAAAGTGAGCGCATTTCACATTCTCCGCACAGGTCAAACTTAACCCAGCTCCCGCGACCAACGCAATCTCCCGCGGGAACATCCAGTCCATCCTGTCGCAGAAAAAACCGTCCCAACATCAAACGGAAATCCGAGAAAAACCCGTTTTAATTAGCGAACACAAACGGTTCACGAAAGAGTGTTGTTTGCCCTGACGGCCGGACTCCACCGACTTTTTCTGGATAAATAAAACTGCAGGCGATGGCGGCCTCTTCTTCCGAGTTAAAGTGGTACTTTAATCCGTTTCGGAAAAAGTTTGCAACCCTTTGACCCTCCGGAATCTTTGTCGCTCCGTCCGAATTTCTAATAGGGCAAGTTTAGTGTAATCAGAGTCGGCGGAGTTTTGGTAGGATTCGCCCGGAGATACGAAGATATACCGGAAAAGGTCGTGCACTTCGTTAAGTCAATAAGATGTGTTGAACGTCTGGACCCTATTTTTCCGGGATGAATGGATGGGGAATTGGAATGGGGCGAGGAAATCGGATATGAAAAGTCAGCATTTCATTCGTGTTGTTTCGGAAGAAGTGGAGAATTTTGAATGAGCTTGGTGGAAATACTACATTACTCTCTGGAAATAAGGCTTCGATCATCACTGAATCAACAGATCCTCTTGTAAAATTTCACAAACGGATGAATGTGTTTGAGTTTCACAAAACAAGTTCAGAAAGTAGGATAAAACAATCTGACAACGTCGCAGTTTCAAAACTTTGTAACTTCTATGTTCTATGTCTAAGATCTTAACCTAAAAAGTGTCACATGTTTATTCAGTTAGTTGTTAGAAATGTGAATTGAGAAACCCGAAGAAATAGCGTCGTAGTTGTAGTTTTGAGTACCATAAGACCAAAAAGCTGGTATCAGCTTGAATCAAATGTTTGATTCTATCGGTCTCTACTTGTCGGAAATACATCTTGATGATTGAAGTAAAACAACTTAATTTCCGCTAATTTATTTAATTGCAGAACAATTGTTTCGTCATGACAGCATGACTTCGTCAGGTGAGTATGGTACTTGATTCAAGCTGATACCAGCTTTTTGGTCTTATGGTACTCAAAACTACAACTACGACGCAGAACGACCGAAGAAATAGCATTGTTTTTGATTTCTTCCAGGTTAGTAAGCTATTTTTTATTTATTTCTTTGTATTTCTTTGTATGTTATTATTTTATTTTGTGTATGTTATTCTGTTATATTTTAAACTAAAGAAAATGAAATCTTCCAGAATCATGACATCAAATCGTCTATTTCTTTAATTACAAAAATAAGAATTGATTACATTCTTATAAATCAAAAACCTTAAATTTTAAACAAAAGAACGTACCCGGTAACATAAAAACTTTAAACAATGTTGGGGTACAAGATGAATTAAACCAGGCCATTTCAAACAAAAAAAAAAACTAAGACTGCTGCCATTGATAAAATTGAAGGTGTTTATAAATAATAATGAATTATGTGGAATTTATGATTCGGGCTTAAAAGTTAGTCTTCTGAATTTCAAAGTTATGTATACGCATTCAAGATAATAGAAACACATTCAAAACAGTCAGTGGCAGGGCAAAATTTTCAGGAAAAATAATTACAAAAATGAGAATCAATAATATCAAAAAAGAAGTTGTACTTTTTGTAGTTAATGAGAAAAATTTCAAGTATGATATTCTACTCGGACTAGATTCTATTTCCAATTTTCCATTAAAACAAGATTTTGATTTGAATATTTATTAAAGATTAGATATGAATGAAGAGTGAAAGATCGATTGTGTCCATAATAATAATGATTACAATGATTACACCATCAATTTCAATGAAGGGATACCAACAGAACTATTCGAAGCAAAATTAGACCATTTGGAAACGAATCAGAGAGATGAAATTGAAGTTTTAATAAATAAATATGACCATATTTTTGCAAAACACAAGTTCGATATTGGTCAGGTGCAAAATAATGAGGCACATATAAAACTTTTAGAACACAAATTTATAGCAACAAAACCGTACAGATGCTCAATTGAGGATCAAAAAGAGATAGAATTCCAAATAGGAAGATTGTTGAAAGCGAATCTGATTGAGGAATCCTTCTCGCCTTTTGCATCACCACTCACTTTAGCATATAAGAGAGATGAAGGGTCTAAAACCAGATTATGTGTCGTTTATTCGTGAACTCAATAAATTAATTGTTCCCGAACCACACTCTTTCTCATTAATTAATGAGATCTTAGCCAAGACCCGAAATGCAAAATTCTTCACTACATTAGATGTAAATTCTGCCTTTTGGTCAATTCCTATTCGTATCAAAGATAGATATAAGACTGCTTTTGTGACACAGAATGGTCACTGGCAATGGAAATGTTTACCTTTTGGACTTAAAACATCCCCGGCCATATTTCAACGTATATTGAATAATATTATCAGAAAATATAACCTGAATTTATTCTGCCTAAATTATATAGATGATATTCTAATATTTTCGTCAACATTTGACCAACATATAGAACATTTGGAGAATCTCTTGAAAGAAATATGTAATAAAGGTTTCAGACTTAAATTTATCAAATGTAATTTTGCAGAAGAAGAAGTCAAATATTTAGGACATATTATAGGAAACAATACAGTACGACCTATAAATGACAATTTAATTACCATTAGGAGTTTTTCTCCACCAGATACTCGGAAGAAGATAAGGAAATTTTTGGGTAAAGTTAATTTTTATCACAAATATATAAAAAATTCAGCTAGATTATTAGAACCGTTGCATAATTTACTGAGAAAAGATGTAAAATTCAATTGGTCATTGGCTTGTCAGGAAGCTTTTAATAAGGTTAAGGGCATCCTTTGTTCTGAGCCAATTCTTGCAATTTTCGACCCAAGTGCCTATACTACTATATATACTGATGCCAGTATTCAAGGAGTAGGAGCTGTTCTTAAACAAAAACAGATTAATGGTGAAATGAAACCCGTAGCGTATTTTTTTGAAAAACTAAATAAATATCAAAAGAACAAGAAAGCAATATTCCTAGAATGTCTGGCAATTAAAGAGGCAATTAAATTTTGGAAATATTGGCTAATAGGACATAAATTTATTGTTGTTACTGACCATAAGCCATTAGAAGGGAAAGAATTTCGTACAAGACCAGATGAAGAGTTGGGTGACATGATGAATTTTCTATCACAATTCGATTTTGAGATTAGATATGAACCAGGAAAAGGAAATGTAGAAGCAGATTGCCTTTCCACAAACCCAGTTCTGAAAGAAACGGAGAATATGGATGAATGTATAAGAACAGTTAATGTGCTGGAATTAAATGAAATAAAAAACGAAAGTTATTAATTATTCCTTTTACTGCGTAAGTCAATTTATGGTCTAATTCCATCACGACATTTTTTCCGAAACGAAAACGTATTTTGAAATCAAGATCATCGGATTTTGCAAAGGAATCACTCCTGTCTCTAATAATTCGAGGTCTTCGTATTTCACTGAAATCTTCTTCTTGAATTCACCAAAATCGACAAATCCACTTGATGTGTGATTCAGCAGCGATTCTAGGTTAAATCAGAGCACAAAATTATTTCAGGGTTTAATGATGCCATTTTGGGCTTGAAACAGTTTCTGTAGCTACCTGGGCATACATCTGATGGGGTTATCAATGATGTTTTCAGGAATAGGAGCCCATTCCTGTCATACAGCCATAATTAACTCTTGGCCATTTCCGAATTAAACATTTATCTTCCTTATGGCTCTGGATACACGATCCTTTAAGTGCTCAATCAGATTCATGTCTGGAAACATCTATTTCCTGAAGGGAAGGTACATTGAGAGCGAATATTTTCATATATGGAGATAAAATATGGATAATTTTGATTTTCCCTTATACATAATATTCAAAAAAAACATTTCGATGCCTTCTGCATTTAAATATTTCAATATTAGGCCTCTACATGTTTAATTTCAAAAAATTATATTTAATAATTATCCCTTCAGGAAATAAATTAAATTAATATCATATAAGTACCACTTACACTGAACGACATATAAAATAAACATTCATTATAAAACATCCAAATGATATAACAAGATCTAATAAATAAAAATTGTTAACCAAAATCCAATAAAAAAAATATTTTGAGTAGACAAAATTTTGTTTATGCTCATCAATCTTATGCTTATCTTTCAAAAATGTTGAAAATATTCTTAAGAATTTCATCATAAAACTATCTTATTTAGAATATTCAATATTGTTGGATATCAAACTGAGTTACTTTTTAAAAAATCTCAAGATATGTAAAAATATTACTGAAAAACAAGTTTTAAGAGAGACTTTGCTTAGTAAATTATATTCATATTCAATAATATATTACATCAATCAACAAAAATATTTTCTCATCTTTTAACCATTAAGAAAACTTCTGGTAAATGAATACTGAAAATTTAAATGAAGTCTAATGTTAACTTAAATGAATAATTCTGTGGTTTACCATTGATCTAAAAGATTGAAAGGCAATTTAACGGCCTCTGTTATAGCACAAGGACTAACTGAAGAAAAATGTTAAGGAAACCAAATAATTATATATTATGAATAAAATAAAATGAATAGAGTTTTATACTGGATAGAAGGTATATAGAATTATTATTCCTGAATAATTCCTGAAGTTTTAATTATTAAATATAATTTTTTTTAATCAAATATGTACAAGGCTAATATCAAAATATTCGAATAATCTTATGTACCTTCTATAAAGTATAAACCTCTATTTATTTTATCAGCTTAGTTCATAATATGTTCACTTTGGACAGAAAATTATATCACACTTATTAGTTTCACATCTATCTATAAATAAATTCCGTGTCTGGCGAATGTTTCTAGAAAAATGTTCCCTTCTTTATAGGGTAAACGCTATTAACTACAATTTAATTGATGTACTACTTATATTTGTGTCTGGTTAAAAGAGAAACGTAGCGTAGTCGTTTAGACACAGGAATCGTAAGCAGATATTTCTCTTCGTTGTGGGTTCGCATCTTGGTAGGTGAAAAATTTTTCCCGCTAGTTTCAATGATCATCAATTCATCATTGAGTCAAACATTAAGAGTACTGTATCATGTGGCATAAGGACAAAGTAACACACCCTAACGAGAGCACAACTGGTCTCCTAACTCGTACAAGCCACATGAAAAGCTTCAGGGTGATTTTTACAGGAGATGCAAGAGTACAGTTCAATATCAAAATCAGTGAGGGTCTAGTAAGAATCTTCTTTTCTGTTGAGCATTTTCACCCCTCCAAAATAATTTCTTTATATGATTTAAAGCTACTTCAATTTCTGTCAAGTAGCGACCGAAACAATCAAGAATGATTCTTTTATCGGTACATGTATATAACAGTTCAAATAAAACATGGGGTGTTCGATTTATCCACATGCTCTGAAAATCTATATTACAATGTTCACTGCAAAAAAATTCATGGAAAATCGGCATTTGCACACTTAAATAATACAATCTAAACAATAACTGTAGTGAGTTTTACTTTTATGAATTGGATATTTGGGCATCAACAAATCAATGTTGATTTTTCTAAAACTTTTAGGGATTATTTGCATTTTCTACTTGATGAATGTGTAGACCAAAATTCAGTGAAAGTTTTTAATATTTTGCGAATACATTCGGGGGATTTATGGGATATTATATTCCACAGCTATGTTTTTTATATTGGAATGGAAACATTCGAACATTTCGAATGAATAATGTGTTTTATCAATAAATGAATATGTCATGTCTTTTCAACCTATTCTGTCGTTTTAATCATTTATGTATTTATATATTTGTGAGGAATACAAACAGGTTGAACCCATTAAATTATTTAAAGACTTCAATAGCCATATAAACTGTAAGTTTCTTAATGGAGTTATTAATATGCAGGAAAATAGAAAAACTTTACCTAATTAATATTTGAAGAGTATATTCTTGATGGGGGATATTATTTTAAATTCAAACAATAATATTTATAAAATACGATCATTCAGTGAAACTTCTCTATAATTCAATTCCAAAAAATTCAAATGAAAATGTCTTAGAAAAAGTAGACATATGGAATTCTCAAATATCATGAAGCACTCCAAAATATAGGGAAATCCATATTTGCTGTATTCAGTAACTACTTGATGGAAACTCATTTCCAGTAAATAGTTATTATAATTTAATTCCAATACAATGTTGTTTAATAAACATCACACTGTGGCTTCATCAAGTGGTTTATCTGAACTGATAAGATGTGTATAATCTTTATATGAGTAGGTAAATATTTCATAAAAAGGGGCTTAATTATAACATGAACCATTGTCTAAACATCTTTTATTAGGCTTCGAATCGTGACGATTCTCGAACTTCATATGGGACTTTACACGAAGAATTAAAATTGGAGGTTATATATCGAGTGTTTTTTCAGAGTGGTAGAATTTTAAATTGAAATAAAACACATTCAAATTGAGATTGAAGGCAAATTTTTTCTCATTCGAAAAATTATTTTATGACATTCATCTTTTAAAAAAAACTTTCCGGCATATATCCACCATGAGGAACCGCATTCGACCAGACCAATTTTGGACCACTTTTTCGAGTAATTCAGGCCTTATTTCATCAATGACACGATTTATGGTGGCTTCCAAAATGTCTATTGTTTATGGTTCATCAGCATAAAACAATGACTTGATTGACATAACCCCAAAAAAATAAACCATTGGTGTTATGTCGCATGACCTTGAAGACCAATGAATTGAACCATTTCTCGAAATAGTGTTATCGCCAAATCATTCTTTCAATAAATCAATTGTTACGGTAGCAGCATGAGGTGTAGCACCATCTTGTTGGAACCAAAACACTTATGGGTCGATACCGTTCAAATTTTGAAACAAATAATCATTGATAATCGATCTGTAACGAGCTCCATTGACTGTTACATTAGCTCCAGCATCATTTTCAAAGAAATATGGACCGATGAGGGCTCCATACAGTGCATTTTTCAGGATGCAATGGAACCTGCAGAACTTCTTGAGGATTTTATTCACTCCATATACGGCAATTTTGCTTGCTTACATAGCCGTTCAACCAGAAATAAGCTTCATCACTAAACACAATTTTACGATAAAAAAGTGGATCAACTCCAAGCTGTTCTAGGGCCCAATCAGCAAACAAACGACGCTCATTATGGTCAAGTGGCTTTAGTTCTGAATCAGTTGGATCTTGTATGGATGTAGACCAAGATCTATACGCAAAATTTTCCATGTGGTGGATGCACAGAGTCCAACTTGTTGTGAACGTCGGCGAATAGACGTGAGTCTTTCCAGGATAATTTGTCGATGCTTACTGAACAGAAATGTCAAAACAACATTGCTTCTAGCTTCTGTCAAATCACAATTATTTCTATCGAAAGTTCTATCACTCTGAAAAAATACCCGATATTTTATACATTCCCTCGAACAACAACCAAGAGGTGTGAAATCAGTTTTATTAAGCTACCGAACATTAAAATTGGATTTTTCAGTGATATTTTCTTCACTGCTGTCCTCGGTGCTGCCAATATAGAGTTTGAAACACTTCATTTGATGAATCTAGTACTGAGTCTGATATGTTTTCTTCTTCAATTCAATCATGGAAAAAACCGAAGGAATGTAACGTTTTTTCCACTTTCAGGTTGCTGGAGGCCAGAATACGAGGGGGGCAACAGCGCTTCCCGATTGCAAAGAGGTCCTGCGGGACGCTTCGGCGATTACAGCTGTGACGCCTCGTGGGACCTTATCGAATCGGCTGCCCACATGATGAAGTCCAGGCAAAACGTAAACGTGGAGTTCGTCCTGTGGACTGGGTGAGTGAACATTTCATTATTTTTGATTGCCGGAATGTGTGAGACTGGTTTGATGAATGCAAACAACTGTAGCAATTCGAAAGGTGTCAAGTATTACTTGAAGCTACCACGGTAAGGACTGATGGTGAATGGAACTATCAAGAGGTTTATTTGAGGTCCGATCTTCTTCCAAGTTTATCTCACGGAGCTACCTGCAATTCTATCTTGTACCTCTTCCCTGTTTGGTGACGATACCATATTGTTTGCCAAAGCACTCTACTACCATATAGTGCAAAATGATTCACCTTCTATTTCAGATTGGTCCACTGAATTGGACTTTTCTCTACATATTGTCATACAGGTTGGTCTACATTCTTGTAAAATGACTTTAACAATGGATTAAATCTTCAATTTGGAGACTGAAATTTCCTGTAAGCATAAGTCGGCAAACGCCTCATAACCCAGCTACAGAGTATTCAAGGTTCCTGTGAATTTTGGCTTTTGTTTAATAACCCTTTTCTTTAATGTTTTCCGAGAATGTTCTTCGTTGTTTTCATGACGTCGAGTACACAATTAGAGAGTTAGAGCTATCACGGTTACGCCGATGACATAGAGATCATAATTAGAGAAAAGTTGGTGTCTGGAGCAGGTATTTAGTGGTGCTAATCCAATCGAAAAAGTTATTGTTCTCTTCATACCTCGTGGGAAGCTCAAGCTGACATCAACAGAATACATGAATTCTGATGAAAATAAATATCTGAGGATAAAAAACTACATTGGAATTCGAACTCAAATAAAATGATTGCCAAATATACCATGGCATATCCAAGATGCCGAACTGTTTGGGAAGACTTCAGGTATGAAACCAAGAATGAACCATTGGACAAGCTAAAACCTACCATAACGTATGTCCCTCTATTCTGGTGAATCAAAACTGAGGAAAGGGTAAGAGTCTGGTGAACCAAAACTGAGAAAAGGACAAGTTTGCAGAGGCTGTAAAAGCTTCAAACACGTTTCTCTAGGCATCACCTCAGCTGCATCACAGCAGCAAAAAAAATTATTAGACCTTACTTACCATTCTGTACATATATGTAAGAAAAGTCTGATCAGTGCCCATAAAATGGAACATAGAGAAGGGGACTTGTGAGGATTTTGAAATATGAGGTCTGAACTTCTTTCATTGCCAAGAGATGTAATACCAGTTAAGCTAACCTTTATGCCTCCTATGAAGTATTTAAACACTATCTCAGTATGTATACTGACCAAAGGAAGTAAGAAGCAGGAATGAGTATATATGATTGCGAGTATAAGGAATTACTTCCTCTGGGGACTTACCAGAAAGATGTTTCAAAGGGAAAATACAAGAAACTTTATCGAAAGGCGCATTTTATTCTTTAGAAGATTTTTCTGTTATTATTTGGCATGAAATAAATATAAACTTGTATATTATTGACAAACCATGTGAATCTCGATGGTATATAAATTATTATAATATTATTATTACATGGCAACTAACATTTGTATTGCATCTGATAGTCAAATGGCATTAAAGCAACTGATGGCAGTTGAGTGTAAGTGGAAGATCATCTGAAGCTGTAAACAGTCTCTCATATCACAGGCAAAAAGCAACCGACTAGTTCTAATTTGGATACCAGCTCGTTCTTGTACTGATTAAATTAAGAAAGCACCTTCTTGTTGGATATCACCCTTACTACTTAGAATTGAAGTCGATGAATGTGAATAAAGACAGAACTCTCACTGGATTAATACCCTAGATCAACGAGAGACCAAGGCGCTCATCGCGTCTTCTAAGAAAAATGCCCAGTTAGACCTATCGGTGTCAAAAAACGTACTGATGGCACTAACTTGGCTCACTAGCAACTGGGTCGTTAGATACCACCTTCACAAGTTCGGTAAGGAAAATTCTGATATTTATAGGCTGTGTGAATCAGTAATGGAAGCCACCGGACACATATTCAACCAATGCGTAAACCAGACTTACTTTACTGGATAGCAGGAAACCCACGCTAACCGATATAAAAGCCAAGTCTCCCAGGGAAATAATCGACTTTGCGAAGGTAAAGATTAAGTGATAACTCAACACACAAAAGATCTTATTACTCGCAGTGCTGAGCAAAATCCAAAGCTATTTGCTTGTTCTCCTGTTGTCTGCACAACTAAGAGTCCCTCTCTTCACCTAGACGATCATAACGACCCTTCAAACACACTCTTTCGGATGGGACTATCCAACTCATTTGCAGCGTTTCCAACGTTACATCTATGCAGGAGGACGTGACAAAATGAATACCAAAAAGTAATCCAAAATTCTATTATATCCTTCCCAATTGAAGAACTCAAAACGCGGCCGATAGCAATGCGGCTTCCGAAGCCGTATATCATCTCCCGCAATTGTCGCTGCTAGGATTCCGATTAAACGACCGCAGATGGAATCCCAATCTATTATTTTCCCCTCTCGTTCCCCCGTTCGTCGAAACCCTTCCACTTCCCGTCCGAAACCGGACAACGGGTGCAATTTCATCGCACTCGTCCTTGTTGTCGTTCATGGAGACGACATCCTGTATCAAAATCGTTTTCCTGATCCGACCTCAGTTCAATCCTTCATCGACATCGAATGAGGCGTGGTACGCTCATTTGAATAGGATAGATTGGCTTCAAGTTACTTCAGCGTGTTCAAAAAAGGATCGAATTTGATTTGTGCTGCGGAACTTGAGGTATACAAAATCAATCTTCCATCGAATCACTCTGTACTTACCCTCAGAGAGCGAGGATGACAAAGATGATGACTGGATACTAGATTATAGTTCATTTCGAAATATTTGGATGCAATTTCGACACAATTCATTTATGAAAATTGAATCAAATAAAGGTAGAGGTACTTTGTGGTGGGGATTTTTTTGCAGATTAGCCCGGCACAGCGTCTACAAATAGTTCAACTTCATTACGAAAATGAGCTTTCTATGAGGAATATGTATGGGGAAAGCTTGTAGAGAGCCCAACGACTAAAATGGAAACGATTCGGAAGGTAGGTCGGCTTCAGTTCATGCACTAGTTGAATTTTGTAAGCTTTTAAAGAAAGATTCTCACGTAAAATCCGCCAAGATACACATTCCTCTTAGAACGCCCATTTTCGTAATAGACTTGAACAATTTGTAGACGCTGTGCCGGGCCAAATCTTTCCATTATAAATTGTCAAACACTACTGAACAAAAATGGCACTTTACATGAGACATGCGCAATCTGCTATTAAATCCTCACCACAATCCTTTACAATAAAACAATGAGAAGGAATTGTTACTTGATACAATAGCTTATATATCAGGTTTCAACTATGCATTGTGTATTCTTATTCAGATTTCGTCTCGCGAACTAATTTCGTGGGCATAAACTAAGGACTCCTTATACTCGCAAATACAAAAATCGAGAGAGTTATAATCGGGACTTTTTACTAGCCTTTCAAAATCACTTCCTCTGGCATTCCATCTATGGATTTGAAAATTTTTAACAATTAGTGGGGAATAGGGTGAAGCTCCATCCTGCATGAACCAAACATTCCTTTTTACATAGTCGGTAGATCTCTTCTGTGATCCTTTCATTCGATTCCAGCAGCTCATAATACACTACAACCAACTAGTCTCACAAAATACACGACATGATCTTCTCGCCATCAATATTCGGTTTGACAGTTGATGAAGAGGTATCCAGACGTTGCCCGACGTTTTGGATTATCTAACTTTCGTTAATTTACATTACTTGTAAACGCTGGCAAATGGCCGATTAAGTGTTTTTGTGAGTTCCTCTTGCATTTGTGTTGAATCTTCATTGAGGCTTGCCTCTAACTTTTCATCTTTAAACTATGGTGGCGCTCCAGGTCGTTTTGCGTCTTCCAATTCAAAATTGTCACTTTTGAACCAGGCGAACAACTTCTGACATGTTGGTTCGGCTAAAACATGATCACCAATAACATCCACTAAAATACGATAACTGTCGGCAACATTTTTTGATCATATTGGAGTAATGAAGTGAAACTCCCCCACAAAAACACATTATTTGGACAAAAGTTGACATTTGCAGAGCACACAGAAAATATGTTTATTTACATTTTGGCAAAATTATTGATAATGAAAAGAATGCTTAGTGATGACAGTTCAAAATGAAGTTGTTGCCGGATGAAACAATGGAATGATGAACCAGTAGTAGTGGATCTGTTATCAAAACCGCACGAACTTATTTTTACTGCTAAGACGTCCAAAAACCAAATCGACTTAGCATTTTTAATCAGGATATTCATGTAGTGTTGAATAGTCTTCGTAGGAAGCCTCCATCCTATCCGCTGTTTTTTCAAAAATAACCAAAAATAAAACGTTTTTCTCATTATTCTTCCACCACGCATCCCACCAATTTGTTGAAGTCCTCCAGGGGAATACAACAAATATCCAGGCGAATCCCGCATGCGAGAGTCCCCGAAACGCGTAATCCCCGTCTCGCAGGGAGCCAGAAACGTCACGGGAGCGACTCGGGAGGAAATCAGTTTAATATCATTCCCGAAACGACGGGCTCTAAATCATAGCCGGTCGGCGTATGAGCCCCGCAGATTTACGGACCTGGGGGACTTCCTCGGAGCCGAACAATAAAGATGAATACGTGTTATATACGAGGGCGTTCCAGGTAGAAGAGAATTTCTTCCGGTAAATTATTAACTAGGAACGACGGGCCACTCTTTCACCTTTGGAATATACGCCTCAATTAAGTCGTTCGACAGGCGGGACGTAAATTTCCGAGATGGTGAGAGATTTCCTGGGGGAAATTCTGAAGTTCTGACGCTGGTGTGAGGGAAATAGTTCCTAGTTGTTCTCGGAGACGGTGTTAGTTGTTAATTTGATTAAGAAATTCATTGATTTTATTCTTTCATCTTCTATATTAGGTTGGGAAAACAAAGTCCATCATTTTTGCGTGAATTTCAAGACTTTATTCAACATGTATTGGGTCAAATATATACCATTTTGTTCTATAATTTGTTGCCATTTCAAAGGTAGATTCTTTCATTGGTCCTTCGAACCGGATATTCAATGAATATGTCAAAAAAATAACCTCAAAAAATAATTGACTTTTAACATTGTAACCCCTTGTAGTTTCAACTGTTAGATATCTAGATTGAAGAAAACAATTGAAAAAATTAAACAAACAACATCTCCTTCGTAAACTTCAACAATAACTCAATTTTCACCTCAGTCACGTTCCCCTCCAGGCCATAAACCGAGAGGAGGTCTCCGGCCCAAACCCCCGCTGCAGAAGGTGTCAGTAAGCAATTCCCGTGAAGGGTTATTATAAACGTGACCCAACCATAAATCAGAAAAGGTCACTAAGACGATAAAGCGGCTTATGGTGCGAGACGCCACTCAAATCCAAACACCCAGATACAAAGCACGATTAATTATTCACCGAAGACTTTTTGCCCGGGCAAGAAACGTAGTTTTAGGGCTGACCGTCCAGTGAAAAAGGCAATTTCGAGAGATACGCTGGGAAGGGCGAGGGGAAATTAAAGTCTGGGGCATTCGTCGATGTTTGGGGAGATATTGTGGAAGATGGTATAGGTGGGCAGTGCTAGTTTGGTGTGGAAAGGGACTTTTTGCATTGTAACGATTTCGTATGAAAAATTGACGAGCAGAGACGCACATATTTCACAAATTTAAAGATATGATTTGATAATAATATGAGTAATCTCTATCTCTATCTAATTCTCTATCTGAGAACATCTCGCCTTTATAAAGTTCCTCACTAAGTAGGCAAAAAGTCCAAAAATCTTTCATGATTGAAATGCTTGTTGTTTTGACTGTGCCCCGTCGTTATACACCATTCAAAAGGAGCCAATGATTTCAAAAGAGGCAGAGAAAGCATTGAACACGACCCTCGCTCGGGCGGGCCCGTAAGCGGCACCACTAAGAAAAATGGGGAAAAAGTGTTAAGGCTGTTATTTGGAGATGCCAGAATAAAAATTAAGATGTAAGCAGAGATGGCAAACCTACGCGGGGGTACCATACATGCTATCCTTCATGACCATCTTAACTTTTCAAAGGTCAGTGCAAGATAGGTACCTTAGAAGCAAGTGCGAGTCGAGTGGTATAAGGAGTGTTTAGAGCTCTGGAGAAGACACATCAACTATTTTCAACCGGTTGGTGAATGAGAATGAGACGTGGGTTTATCACCATGACCCTGAAATTAGATAAGAGTCCATTCAGTGGATTGAAGAGGATGCACAGCCCCCAAAGAAATTTAAAGTCACCCCAATGAAAAATGTCGAATATCTATTATATGTTTCAGGTTTTTGTTGAAAGATGTTAATCAAAATGAGATGAACAAGTGAATTCAAAAGAGGCAAAGAAAGCATTGAACACGACCCTCGCTCGGGCGGGCCCGTTAGCGGCACCACTAAGAAAAATGGGGAAAAAGTGTTAAGGCTGGTATTTGGAAATGCCAGAATAAAAATTAAGATGTAAGCAGAGATGGCAAACCTATCCGTGGGTACCATACATGCTATCCTTCATGACCATCTTAACTTTTCAAAGGTCAGTGCAAGATAGGTACCTCAGAAGCAAGTGCCAGTCGAGTGGTATAAGGAGTGTTTAGAGCTCTGTGGAGAACACATCGACTATTTCCAACCGGTTGGTGAATGAGGATGAGACGTGGGTTTATCACCATTACCCTGAAGGTGAATAAGAGTCCATTCAGTGTATTTAAGAGGCTGCACAGCCCCCAAAGAAATTAAAAGTCACCCCAATGAAAAATGTCGAATATCTATTATATGTTTCAGGTTTTTGTTGAAAGATGTTAATCAAAATGAGATGAACAAGTGAATTCAAAAGAGGCAAAGAAAGCATTGAACACGACCCTCGCTCGGGCGGGCCCGTTAGCGGCACCACTAAGAAAAATGGGGAAAAAGTGTTAAGGCTGGTATTTGGAAATGCCAGAATAAAAATTAAGATGTAAGCAGAGATGGCAAACCTATCCGTGGGTACCATACATGCTATCCTTCATGACCATCTTAACTTTTCAAAGGTCAGTGCAAGATAGGTACCTCAGAAGCAAGTGCAAGTCGAGTGGCATAAGGAGTGTTTAGAGCTCTGTGGAGAAGACACATCGACTATTTTCAACCGGCTGGTTAATGAAGATGAGACGTGGGTTTATCACCATTACCCTGAAAGTGAATAAGAGTCCATTCTATGGATTGAAGAGGGTGCACAGCCCCCAAAGAAATTTAAAGTCACCCCAATGAAAAATGTCGAATATTTATGCTTCAGGTTTTTGTTGAAAGATGTAAATCAAAATAAGATGAACAACAGTATATATATACCCGAAGACGTCGTAGATGGCCTTCCCCCTTCCATCACCTCAATCACATTGATTTTCCCTTTGGGGTTTTCACGAAGAAATCGTATATGCTCGAGAATGTCCAATGAACAATACTTAAGGGGAAAATTTAAAGAAGTCGGATGTGAATTGTTAATGGTGGGGGTTTCTCGTTATGGTTCTTCTGCCCTTTTTTCTATTTGTATGCGATTCACATAGATGAAAGCTCTAATAACTCTTCATGCACTTCCCAAATCTCACCGTGTAAAACATCCCTTAGCCGCTAAAAAAAGGTTTGCCGTGAAAAAGACCGGATCCGAACAAAAACCAGTGTAATCGTCCGAACATTCCGATTCTTTTCAGTCCAATCGTCCAAATTAATGGACGCGAATACCTGAATCGTAAAACTACGACTGCGGCACTCTCTCATGCCTGAATAATTTCCGCAAATATCCCGGTATTTAATCTGGATCCAACAGCCGACGACGGTCCGTTACACGCGCGGCTGAGCCTGACGATTTTTTCGACACGTTCCGTCTATTTCAGACGTCGTTTAGGGGTCTCTATCCCTGCTCGTAATTGGAGTCTGTGGAGGCTCAACAAAGAGGAAGAACATGTTAACCGAACTCGGCGTAGAGGTGAGTTTACCATCGAAAGTGTGCGTTAATTCGTTATAGATCTGTCGGAACCCTCCATTGCTATCAATGGAAATACATTGCTTCTGTTAGAAATTACTCTTAGGTAATTGATTTGCACTTCAGTTAAATGACACACATATAATATACAGTGTGGAAACTATATATGGAATAAAATTATTTGTGTCCTTATGTTAGCGTAAGGTCTGGAGATCTAGCTGACTATTCAATAGTACCTATCTATTTATTGGAGAAGTTTGCGTTTAAGTAAGTTCTGACCATTGAAGCATTATGTGGTGGGGCTCCATCCTGCTGGGACCACACATTTTCATTCGGTAGACTTCGATCTATTGCAAGACGAAAGGAATTTGTTCGGCAGATTTATTCATTCTTTGGTTTTCTTTATTTCGATCGTTGTCATATTTTTCTGAACTTTCTAGCTTTCGCAACTCACCCAATAATTTCTCGAAAGTTGTTACATTTGAGCGATCAATTCTATCATGTGAAATATTTGGCAAACTTGTCACAATTAAATCAACTAATATGTCAGTTGGAAAATTATTTCGGAGATTCAACAACAAATTTTTTTTCCTAAAAGCGTAGTAAACTTATCTTCCTCCTATGTACCTAAATGAAAAGGCCTCTCTATATTTATTCCAACTTGTTTCACAAAAACTATTTAAGCAGTAATCTTTCCATATTTGAAAACTTTTGTTCAAACCTAATGTAATCAATTTAGAACTAAACCATTCTTTAGTTTAAATAAATAGATAGGGAGTAAGTGTTTCCATTTTTGCTATCAGGTTGACTATTTGGGATTAACTCAGGAAAGACAAGTTTAATTTATCCTTTCCTTGGTGCACTATGAGGCATTTAATGAAGTAGGATGTTTCAAGTATGGACGGATAAAAATCGCTAGCGCAAGCTAGAGCGTTTTAATTTAATTTCCTTTTATCTTTTCATCATAGCCTTCGCTATGGTGGGTTATCGATTTTGGTTTCATCTGGAGGTTGTATAAGAAAATAAGATGAATATGTTGTTATAATTTTCTAAATCAAGAATTAAAAATATATCAAAATTTGAATATCAAAACAGATTTAATCTGTTAGTCTTCTACAATTTTTATTCAAAAAACTTTTAGAATTGAATTAATGTCTACAATAAGCACCGCTTATGTTCAATAGACGTATATAATCAAAACTCAATATATAATGTCAAATGGAATAAATAAACCAACAGATAGGAAAAAAGTCATTAAAATTAATAAATAAATATTTAAAGGAAACAAAATTTTATTTCTGATCTTACCATTATGAACACCAATTGACTTTCAAAAACATGACACACAACTTGAGGACTTCTCAAAAAATATAATTTAATTGAAATATCTAATATATTTAAATATTTAAATAAGTTAATTAAAAAATCTCTCAAAATATACACTATATCTTCAAAAAACAATTAGAATTCTGGTAATCTCTTCATCGGCCCTAAATAATATTCCAAATATCAAAATCAAATAACAATCACTATATCTTACCTTCACGTGGAAACCGGATAAATTGCTTTAAAAAGACTAACATTAAAATTCAGGATAGTCTATGTTCTTCGCAAAATCACAGAAAAGTGTAAGGTATTATAAGGTTTTCTTTAAACCATTGACATTCCATAAAGAGATTTATTCAAGCTTAAATATAATTATATATTATGTATAAAATAAAATAGAAAAAGCCATTTTACTTGATAGGAAATATAACAAAATTTGAATATCGAAACAGATTTCATCTGTTAAGCTTCTTCAATTTTAATTTAAAAAAAAATTTATTCAAAAAACTTTTAGAATTGAATTAATGTCGACAATAAGCACCGCTTATATTTAATAGACGTATATAATCAAAACTCAATATATAATGCCAAATGGAATAAATAAACCAACATATGTAAAAGAATTCATTAAAATTAATAAATAAATATTTAAAGGAAACAAAATTTTATTTCTGATCTTACCATTATGAACACCAATTGCCTTTCAAAAACACAACTTTAAGACTTCTCAAAAATATAATTTGTTTGAAAGATTTAATATATTTAAATATACGAATAATTTAATTCAAAAATATCTCAAAACATGCACTATATCTTTAATTTAAAAATATATAATTACAATTGAGCTTTGTTTTTTCCGGATACTTTTTAGACGGACTTTTTATTGTTCATTCATCCTTCGGCGTAAAGTTTCCTCCAAAAGTTCCTCCTACCAATTTCTAGATTTCACAGGGTAAAACTTCCCTTTTTTCATTTCGATAAATTAACGTAACGTACCGGCAGGGAAACGCTTCCGGCAACTTTTGTCCATTTGCATGCTAACAGGGTAAAAACCGTGTGAAATCGAGCGTATCCGTCCCCCGAATTTTCATATTACTCGTTACGTATTCAAGAGAGTCCCGTGGAATCGGATGGGGGGACACATGTCGACTCATTCGGTAAAAAGTTCCAGTCCGGAATTCTTCGAGCCCGCCGACGCGAAAAAAAAACCCTTCCGAACGATCAATCCGAGGCAGTCGTACGCAAATCCGCGCAATACGTCTTATTTTCCGCCCGCGCGGGAAGAAAAACCGGGATTGAAGTTGTCAGGGTTGAGTTCTAAGGGTTCTTTATCCGGATACCGACAACATTAGGGAGTTGAGCGATTGTTCTAGTGGATTCTCAAGAATTTTCCGCTTTGTTTTATTGATTGAAAAAGATGAACGTTTTAAGGGATGTTCTTCAGGAGCGGGGAACCTTAAATTGTTCACAGTACTTTCTACGACAGTCCATTTGATAGTTCTAAGTAGTTTCGAGGTTGTATTTGGAAAGTCAAGATGAATCCATTCAAAAACATGGGGAAAAATCTTTCATGTTTTTTGGTGTTGATTGGTGTATCACCCAAACATCATAAATAGAGGTTAGTACTTGATAGAAGGTATATAAAATTATTTAAATATTTTGATATTAGCCTTCTACATGTTTAATTTCAAAAAATTATATTCAATAATTATAACTTCAGAAATTAAATTAATGTCATATAAGAACCACTTATATCAAACGAAATATAGAATAAACATTCATTATCCAAATGATATAACAAAATCCAATAAATAAAAATTGTTAACCAAAGTCCCATAAATTAAATATTTTGAGTAGACAAAATTTTGTTTCTGCTGATCATTCTTACGAAAACGAATATCTTTCAAAAATGTTTAACATAATCTTAAGAATTTCAGCATAAAACTATCTTACTTAGAATATTCAATATTATTGTATATCTAACTAAGTTACTTTCTATCGAATCTCAAGGTATGTGAAAACATTACTGAAAAACAAGTTTTAAGAGAGACTTTGCTTCGTCAGTATTCAAATAATTCATATTCAATAAAATATAACATCTATCAACAACAAATATTCACTCACCCTTCAACAATTTAGAAAACTTCTGGTAAATGAATACTGAAAAATTTAAATGGAGTGTTAGGTTAACTACAAATAAATAATTCTGTGGGTTACTCTTGATCTTAATGACTGAAAGAAAATTTAACGGCTTCTGTTAAAGCACAAGGACTATCTGTATAAAGAATGTTAAGGAAACCAAATAATTATATATTATGTATAAAATAACATAAATAGAGGTTAATACTTGATGGAAGGTATATAAAATTATTCAAATATTTTGATATTAGCTTTCTTCATATTTAATTTGAAAAAATTATATTCAATAATTATAACTTCAGGAATTAAATTAAAATAATGTCATATAAGAACCACTTATATCAAAAGACATATAAAATATTATGAGGTTAAATATGTAGAAGGCTAATATTAAATTATTCAAATAATTTTATATACCTTCTATCAAGTATTAACCTCTATTTATGTTAGTTCATTCATAATCTATAATTATTTGGTTTCCTTAACATTCTTTATACAGATAGTCCTTGTGCTAGAACAGAGGCCGTTTAACTGTCTTTCAATCTTTTAGATCAAGGGTAAACCACAGAATTATTTGTTTGTAGTTAACCTTACACTTCATTTAAATTTTTCAGTATTCATTTACCAGAAGTTTTCTAAATTTTTGAAGGGTGAGTAAATTTGTTGTTGATTGATGTTATATTTTATTAAATATGAATTATTTGAATACTGACGAAGCAAAGTCTCTCTTAAAACTTGTTTTTCAGTAATGTTTTTACATATGTTGAGATTTTATAAATGATATAGTTAGATATCCAATAATATTGAAAAGTTTTATGAAGAAATTCTTAAGATTATGTTAAACATTTTTGAAAGATATTTATTTTCATAAGATTGATCAGCAGAAACAAAATTTTGTCTTTTCAAAGTATTTAATTTATAGGATTTTGATTAGCAATTTTTATTTATTTGATTTTCTTATATCATTTGGATGTCTTATAATGAATGTTTATTTTATAGGTCGTTTGATATAAATGGTACCCATATGACATTATTTTAATATAATTCCTGAAGTTATAAATATTAAATAAAATTTTTTGGAATTAAATATGTAGAAGGTTAATATTAAAATATTTAAATAATCACCCAAACATCGATCTTCTCTTTGAATACAATTTTGTAAAAATGGCTCGAAACTCTTTTGTGGTCGATCTTCAGCTTCTGGGCGATAATATTCAACTCTTTGTATCAAATTTATATTATTTCATATTTCATATTTCATTTATTGCCCTCAAAACATACAGGGAATGTCACATAGTATAAATAAATATAAACATTGTAATCTAGCTAAAATATCAACGATAATTTTAAATAACATCACATAATATACAATCGGACAAACAACTGAAAGACTGGATGATACATGTAGCATTTGGCTAGAACTGACAGGTCAACAATTCGTCCATTGCGTAAGCAGCGCGCTCGATGAGAAGGGACTTCATCTTTTTCTTGAAGGCTACACTATTTAACGAAGTAAGATGTTGGGGAAGCTTATTGTAGATTCTCATCCCATTGAATATATGAGTATTTTGAGTAGTTTGTAGCCTATGCTTTGGTGTTATGTAGTTATTTTTGAATCTGGTGTTATGTTCATGAACTTCTGAGTGTTTTTGGAGACTGTTTTTATTACCGTGTATTTACAAAAGACATTCCAATATATAGCAGCTTGGTACGGTCAATATGTTGAATCTTCGGAACAGTGGCCTGCAGCTGGTCAACTGACTTACTTCCGCTAATGCCCGTAGTGCTTTCTTTTGTTTTATTAGCACTTTCTCAGCCTCTGTTGATGCACCCCACAATATTATGCCGTAAGTCATTTTACTGTGGAATATAATCTATATTGTTGGGATTACTTTTGACATCCTTCATCAGTCAATTCAGCCTAGTCGTTCAAGACCCTAGAATTAGCGCGCAAATACTCTCGGTTTCTATGAAGCTTATAGTCTTCAAAATGAAACAAAAAGTTACGATGGTCGTAAGAAAGAAACACGTGTCAGAATTTTGAATATATTCAGAAACAAATGAACTGAATGTTTCTTTCAAGTTTAATTCTTCTCAAGCCACCTCCAGAATGTGAGTATTTATCCATTCAAAACCAAATTTAATCAGCCTAGTATTCATTACGTGTAGAAATTGCCACTCTTGGAACGCCTCTGAATAATTCTAGAGCCCATCAAACCTCACTATCTCCAGATAACACAACCACTCTTCGACCAGGAGCACCACACCCTTCGGAACCGCCTCTCACTCGAGAATCATCATATTCCCTTACACTCAACATCCCTCAAGATGTAAAACGCAGTTTTCATCCTCCACATAAGCCCCTTTCCGCCGCCCTGAACCTCAGTTAAATTAAGGCGAACTTGAAACGGAATTTGCAGAGACATCGCGTAATAAACTTATGTTTCCTGTTATTCCGTTTCGAATTCAGGTCGACAGTTTGGAGACGTTTCAGACTTTATGAATCGTCCTACCCCAATTCTGGTTCGATTTACGTGAATGCGGTTAGGTAGAATTGAAAGGAGATTCCTTTGGGGCCTCGATACAGTAGTCGCATCTGTCTGGTTATTGTGGAAGGAAATATGCATTCAAACGTGCATGGAGTTACTCAGTTTTTAAAGGAAAACATTTTCTCAATTAGAAATTTCAGAACATTTCCAAGAACTTCCATGAAATATTAACGTTCCCGGGCTAATTCCCCGTATAGCAAGTTCGGACTGTAAATTTATTCGGTTCGCACCAGTTGTTAAAGAATGAAGATAATTCATATGAAGAACGCAATAAGAGATTTTCATAAAGTCAAAGCTACTACAACATGACGAGAAATATTCTGACTTACCCTGGGTGTTTTTGGTCGAAGAATTATGTAGTTGCACGTGCACGTGTTTGTCGCGTATTGCTTCCGCTCTCGAGTCTTGGTTATTGTTCGAAGGTTACTGTTGCCTTTTGTTCCGTTGATACCTGCCCCTTGGTTTGGGAACACAGAAAATAGCTGTTGACATTAGTGCTCTAATATTCTTCTTGATACCGCAAGGTTTATAGAACAGACTCGAGTTGCGTAGTCGGGACTTAATTTATCGCACAAATGAATTAATTATGCACTTTTTTCGAGTAGCCAATATTAAAACTAAATTAAGAATAATAAAACCAAAATTAATTGCGTATATACATTCTGTCAAGAAAGTACCGGGAATCATCGATTTAAATCTGGCGGGGCAATGAGGCAGGTAAGAATTTTTTTTCCTAGGTTGGTACCACTGTCCTTAATTACTATGCCAAGCTTGAGCGGGATCTGTCAACTAGTGTGTTTTCAACAGCTGATTAAGTCAGTCGATGTCAGAGTGGGTGCCGATTTTTACTTCAAAAACGTCATCGCGAACAGGTTGCTTCAGACATGCTGGATCGCTGTAATTCCGATTCTACATTCATGGAACGCATTATAACTGGTGATGAGACCTGGGTCTACGAGTACGATATGCAAACAAGCCAGCAATCATCGGAATGGGTGGCAAAAAATGAGCCGAAACCGAAAAAACCACGCCAAAGCCGCTCGAAAATGAAGGTGATGCTCATTGTTTTCTTCGATATCCGTGGCGTGGTGCACTACGAATTCGTTCCAGAGGGTCAGACGGTAAACAAGGAGTATTACCTAGGCGTTATGAAACGTTTGCGTGAGCGTATCCGTAAGAAGGGGGCGAAAAACTCATGGATTTTGCATGACGATAACGCGCCTTCTCACCGAGCTACGATTGTGACTGACTTTCTCGCCAAAAACTCAACAAACGTGCTTCAGCAACCACCGTATTCGCCGGATTTGGCTCCCTGCGACTTTTGTCTCTACCCAAAACTAAAATTGCCCCTTCGTGGCACCCGTTTTGAGTCGATTGAAGCCATAAAACAAAATTCGGCGCGAGAGCTAAAGTCCATCCCGGAAAGCGCCTATAAAAAATGTTTCGATAATTGGAAGTGCCGTTGGCATAGATGTATTGCAGCAAATGGAGCCTATTTTGAAGGCGACCCAATAAACTTTGACGATTAAATGTAAAAATGTTGTTTTAATTGAAAATTCCCGGTCCTTTCTTGACAGAGTAGTACAAATTATATTATATTATCAAACGGGGACGAAACAAAATGGTTGATATTTCAATGACATCAATATGAATGATAAATGGCGAAAAACACTGACGTTAAGTTGAAAACTTTTGAGTGCTTGTTTGTTTTTTAAAATAAACGCAAAATCTAAGAGGAACAAAGCATAATTGTCAGGCGTTTATCAAATATCATACGATACGTGTTCAAAAATTTATAGAGGCTAAACCGGAAGGCATTTCGACACTAGAATAGTTGAACATACAAGTTTGTTCCTCGATAATAAGTTGCATCTCGATTTGGTTGGTATCCAGATTCAAGAAGAGTACGAACTTGAAGAGCACCAGGTGCCAGATAGTGAATTCAACGTATCTAAGAAATGAAGCGATCATAGTCTGGGGGGGACTACAGAAATGAATGCCTATTGGAAGATCGCTTTTAAACGCCAAAGCTTCTATGAGGAATTTTCTGGGACCTGTGGTGCTTCTGTCAAAAGTTTCTTTTAATAGAGATTCGTTTCGTGCATGTAGTAAGAATTCCTAAAGCTTTTTGGAAGACCATGTTCCCGTTTTAGACTGGAGCCTTCAATTGCGGAATGAATCCAGTAGAACATACGTAGGATATTATGCAGAAATGTGTTCTCAGGGATCAGTAGAACGTAAAACTAAAAACTCAATATACCTTATTGAAAAATATATGCATCACATTTGGTTAGAATAAGTTAGGCAACAACATCAGCGAAACCAACTCTGTCATTTCCTTGGTCGAAGATAGTATAGTATTTTCCAATGAAGACATCTCCAAGAATCCATAGAGGGCCAACCGGTTTTGCGATATCCATTCCAGTGAATCCAGAAATACAGGATTTTCGGCCGCCCTCTTCGATCTTGAAAAGAATAAAAATCAATTCCAAATGAATAATATTTGAGAGACATGAAAAAATATATGGTTGGCATGAATTGTGTTGTCCTGTCTCCTCTTGTAAAATAAAGGTGTCAAATTGCAAATTGCTTAGAGGCAAGTTGACCATAAAGTATGATCTAGTTGACAATTTGTTTTTTTGAATAAAGAAAGAAATATCTGGGAACAGACTAGGAGAAACTAGGAAAAAGAAGAAATATTAATGAAGAAAATACTCACTTCATTAACGTAGTCTTTACCTTCAAGAGTAAAAACTTTACCACCAAGATTGAACTCTACAGGGGGTAGGTCATCGATCTTCAAACAGTCGATGGAGTATTCTTCATTGACTTGACTTTTGGTAGCTCCAATTACTCTGTTAATGATTTTTATTTCCTTGCTAGGTCCGGCCAAAAGACTGGTTCCAGTGTCTACAATAGCTTGGCATCCTGATGCGCAAACTGTTTTGGTAACTGCCTTGACGCTGTCCATCTTGATTTGCCAGTAAGCCTTTCTAGTGATATTCAAGTAGGTGATTTCTCCAGAGTAACGGGATTTGTCAACTCCACCAAAAACGATTTCCCCTCCAACTTCGGCTTTAGGATCTCTGAAGAAACAAATCAGGTGTCATAGTTAATCGTCGGATTATGACTCTCATCTTTTCCAAAAAATAATCTCAATTTTTAAGGCTAACCTGCTGAGAAAGAAGGAGAAAACAGCTTCATTTATTATTTCTTGCGAAACTAAGTTGTAAAAAAGTGGGGTCACTTTGTCAACGGCAATAGTGTTATATCCCAAACCAAGAATGCCGTCGAATCTACCAGCTGCAAAAGCCAGACCAGGTTCCTGGGTGGCTTCGGCGAAGGTTTGCTTCAAAGCCTTCAAACCGTTGACGCTAACAACGTCGGTGGATAAGAATCCACTCAAACTTCCTGATCCGTAAGCGATATAAAAGAATCTTCCGTCCTTTTCATAGGTTGTGGACTTATCAGAGTTGTATTTATTGTGGAGCACTTCAAAAAAATGTTAAGGAATGAATATTTATAATAATTATGCTGAATTCGCAGTAAACTTACAGCAAGCTGGTTGAAGGAGGGAGCATTTGCTAGATGGTACCCAGAGGTTGGAGGATCCTGTGTCGAAGATGACATTGAATTTCTGTGGAGGAGTACCAATGGAGATTTCTCCGTAATATTGTGCCTAGAATTGATCACAGAAAATCTTAATTAATTTCTTATTGACAGTCAAATTCGAATATCATTTTCAAAATATTGTTAATGAATTTAAATTCAAAGGAGAACGTTCCGGAAACTTCTACAATATACAAAATATCCCAAAAATGCTATCAAGTGGAAGTTAGGAGGAAGAACCAAGGCTCACAAATCTCCCCCATGTACATTTTTAACCGTTCGGTTTCGACTAAATCCATCTAAATTCAATATCTCTACAAATATAACAATATTCTTCACTTACATCCATATAATTGTGTAGGATTAAAGGTGTTGATGGATCTGTATATTTAGTACCTGGTATATTTCTACCCACTGTTCTTTGCTTCAAGAACTTTCCTCGTGATTCAATCTTTCTCAAGGGAACCCTGAAAAAATTTTGTGGTATAGTCAAATCGGCTTTATAATACCTCAGTTTGATTGAGTTTCCATGAATGCAGTATCATAAATACCGGGTGTTAAAAAGCAGCGTTCCAATATTTTGGGACCTAATTCTAAACCTAAAAATAAGTAAAAGGTTTCATATAAACATGCGTACGCAAATAAGTCGTTTTGGAGATATGAGAAATTTTCGATTTTCAAAATATAAACTACTAGCGCAACCGAATACGATAAATTACAGAAAATCTTCGGTTTATTTTTGACTTCTACTGTCTCACAGAATATTATCCATATGACCACCGTTCATTTCAATGCAGGAAGTATATCGTCGCATGAAGGAATTACGTATTCTTTCGAAAAGACCTGTTTGTGTTCGGATCGTTTGACAGGATAGTTCAATCGATGTCTTCGATATCATTCTTTGACGTTTCATACACTAAACTTTTCAAATTACTCTAAATACAAAAGTCCAAAGGGTTCAAATCGGGAGATTTAGCGTGTCATGGCACTGGGCCTCCTCGTCCTATTCATCTTCTGAGAAATGTTTGACCATTGTTCCATCTTACATAGGTCAAATATTTATCTACTGCTTTGAAGGTACCACGTCTAGAAAATCGGGCAAGGTATTTTGAATAAAGTAAAGGTATGCGGCTTCTGTTAAATTACGTGGTAAAACTACTGGTCCTTACAAACGATCTCCTAAAATACCTAGCCAGATATTTATACTGAAACGCTGTTGATGTCTGGATTCATAAATGGCGTGAGTTAATTTTACTTACTTGACGATATCACACAAGGCGACCCCGATCAAAAGACAGAGTGCTATTGCAGTTAAACCTCCCATTTTTTCTGCACTACAGAAAACCAAAACGATTTCTTGGAGAAAATTAAAATTACTTATTTACGAATAAGATAGGATAAATTAAGATCCGTACTATTGAAGAAGGCATAATTGTTGATAAGAATGATAATTTCCCTGATGCTAACAGACTTCAGAAATGCTCTATATGGATATTTTCGAATTGTTGCATATCTATTGAAGGATAACGGATTTTGGTCATTCCAAGTAGCGTGCTAATGATCAGGTGAATAAATGAATATCTAATTTGGGTTTTTGTAGAATCGTTAAACTGTTTCTGAATAAATTGTTATTGTTGAATTTGCCGGAAATAACAGGTAGTACAGTAAAATCAGTCTTTTTATTCAATTAAAGATCCTACTAGGGTTGTTCAATGTATTCTTGGTATCAAGGTGATTTGCTGATTATGTTAGCAATCTAATTATCTCATTTACTAGTGATACTATCTCAGGGTATAAATATGAAATTTCACTAATTTACGATCGTTAGTTTTCTCAGTGATGTCTGTCCACCCTACCAGTGCGTCCCAGTATATCCCCGACGAGATCCAGTTTTTGGATAAAACCGATAATCTTGTTCAGGAGTAATTTTTTCAGTTCGCTGTGGGCTATAAAAGCCTGGTCAAAGACCTCGAATCTGATGCGACTTACCGCTGGGCACTCTGAGACGATGTGCATGGCTGTTTCAATGCCCTCAAGACACAGCATGCATTCATCGTCTTCAGCCAGACCAATTTTGTGCAAATGCGCTTTCAGTCTGTAGTAACCTGTCATAATTCCGACAAGTGTTCTTAGTTTGGTCATATCCAGACCTAGTGCTAGGTTCGCCATCTTTTTGTTCGAAGCTGTTCCAAGGAACAACTTCGAATGTTTCAGGCCAGAATGGCTCGGCCAGAAAGACTTTAGCCTTGAGTTCATTCTGCCTGTTATCGCCTCGTTAGCCACGTCATGTGGTATTCCCAGGAATGGTTCCGGTCCTACCAGAGGCAGCGCAGCTCCAGCAAACGCCAGCCAATCTGCGTCCTCGTTACCCAAATAGTTTGAGTGGCTCGGTATCCAAACCAGTGTGACTCCGTTATACATACCGAGCCTGTTTAGAGCCGTGCGGCAACTCGAGACTGTTCTTGAGGTACAAGAGCTGGATTCCAAAGCTTTTAGCATTGACTGACTATCAGTAAATATTTTGATTTCACCGTGGTGAATTTGCCGTTTTATCAGCAGTTCTGCCGCTGTCTCAATGACAAATAGTTCTGCCTGGAATATGGTTGCGTTTTGAACAAGACTCAATGAGATGTTAATTCTCGGTTTGCTCCCATAGACTCCCGCTCTTGTTCCGTTCGTCGTTCGCAGGCCGTCTGTGAACAAGCCAAGGTCGGTTTTCAATAGAACCTCAGCATGCTGGGTCCATTCGTCCCGGCAGGGGACGATTACATTGAAATTCCGTTCTTGGCTCGTGACTTGTGACATTAGATCCGAAGGCATCGATAGGATACTGCTCGTTACAAGCTCGTCCAGCAGTCCTGAGCCTCCCATCACTATTGCCTCTGGCCTGTCAATCGCCAGTTGATATAGTTTGTATGTGGTCCGTTCCGCCTCCCTCTGCACGAGTAGGTGCAGGGGTGGTAGATTTAGTACGACCTCCATGGCTGCCGTGGGTGTACAGGTGCCTTGCAATTACGCACCTGTAATTGCAAGGCATTGTCTCTGTAGTCGGGTGAGCTTTTCTTCGCCAACCGTTTGTTGGCCTTTCTTCCACCACGCTACAGCGCCATACACTATCCGTGGTCTAATTACCATAGTGTATAGCCAGTACATCTGCCTGGGCTTTAGGCCCCAGGTTTTACCATACATCCGCCTGCAAGTCCAGAAACCCATTCTGGCTTTATGACACACTTTATCTAGGTGTGCATTCCAGCTGACGGTCTTGTCCAGGACTATTCACAGGTATTTTGCCTCAAATGAGAATTGTATTATTTAACCACGGATAGTCGGCGGTTCTAAAGCATTCAACTTCTGTTTTTTAGTGAATGGTACTATAACTACCTTTTGCGGGTTGGGAGACATGTCTTCCCTTATACACCATTTGTCAATAGTGTTCAGTATCTCTTGAAGGAAGGCTGATATCGTCACCTCCGATTTACCTTTCACTATGATTGCCAGGTCATCAGCTTGAACGTCGACTCCCCACAGCGAAATGATCGCTAGCAGGTCATCAACGAGAAGGGTCCACAGTAAGGGTGAGAGAATACCTCGCGCGGACAGCCCTTCGCAGCCTTGAACTCGAAGATCTCATCCTGGTATGAGGTCATTATTGTTCTGCCGCATAGCATTGCCTGTATCAATCTAAAGATTAGCGGGTCGATTCCTCTCGCAGCGATAGCCTCAGCGAGAGAAGCCGGCAGCGTATTGTTAAGAGCACCTCCAATGTCCAGAAACGCTGTTAGTGCTATCTCTCGACTATCGAGAGATTGGTTTAATTTTCCGACCAGATTATGCAATGCAAGTTCTGCCGATTTGCCAGAATTACTGACACTACAATGATTGTTCCGTCGCATTGGAGACGGCCCTGTAGTTCGACATTATTTTGTCATCGATACATAGTCTTTCACGTTGATATTATGATCTAGCTGTTTTGAGATTTGTTTCGAACTGTTTAGTTTTATTCGACACTTCATGCTATTTGTTTTCTACTGATTATATATGGCCTTAGAAAACATGGAAACTCTTCAATTTGATATATTTATTACTATAGGAATTTTAACGTCAGAATATTCAATATTATTGGATATCTAACTAAGTTACTTTCTATAAAAACTCAAGACATGTAAAAACATTACTGAAAAAAAAGTTTTAAGAGAGACTTTGCGTCGTCATTACTCAAATAATTCATATTCAATAAATATAACATCAATCAACAACAAATATTTATTCACCCTTCAACAATTTAGAAAACTTCTGGTAAATTAATACTGAAAAATTTAAATGGAGTATAATGTTAACTACAAATGAATAATTCTGTGGTTTACCCTTGATCTAAAAGATTGAAAGACAATTTAACGGCCTCTGTTATAGCACAAGGACTATCTATATAAAGAATGTTGGGAAACCAAATAACTATATATTATGAATAAAATAACATAAATAGAGGTTAAAACTCGATAGAAGGTATATAAAATTATTTAAATATTTTAATATTAGCCTTCTACATATTTAATTTCAAAAAATTTCATTCAATAATTATAACTTCAGGAAATGAATTAAATTAATGTCATATAAGTACCACTTATATCAAACGACATATAAAATGAACATTCATTATAAGACATCCAAATGATATAACAAAAGCCAAATTTTTTTTATTTGAAAGATAATTTTGTGACATTTGTGTTTTGAAAATAATTTCCACCACGACTAGCTCTGAGAAACCGCATTCGACCAGACCAATCTTGGACAGCTTCTTCGAGTAATTCAGGCCTTATTTCATCAATAACACGAGTTATGTTAGCTTCCAAAGCGTCTATTTTTTCTAGTATATCAGCATAAATCAACAACCATTCAGATTTTGAAACAAATAATCATTGATCATCGAACTGTAACGAGAACCATTCACTGTAACATTAGCTCTAGCATCGTTTTCAAAAAAATATGGACCGACGATGTGTAAAGCACGCCATACATTTTTCAGGATGCAATGGAACCTGCAGAACTTCTTGAGGATTGTTTTCATTCCATATACGGCAATTTTGTTTTTTTACATAGCAGTTCAACCAAAAATGAGCTTCATCACTAAATACAATTCGACGACAAAAAAGTAGATCAACTTCAAGCTGTTCTAGGGCCCAATCAGCAAACAAACGACGCTTATTATGGTCAAGTAGCAAAATTTTCCATGTGGTGGATGCACAGAGTCTAATTTGTTGTGAACGTCGACGAATAGACAAATCTGGATCATCATTAACACTATGACTTACAGCAGTAAAGAAAATGTTGTCCGAAATCTATCGATAATTCGACGAATAAGCTGCTCTGATGGACGATTTTGTAAACCATAAATTTCATGAAGTGCTCTATAAGTTTGGCGAATAGAACACTGGTTTTGAATATAAATTTCAATAATTTGTAAACATTGTTGCGACGTGAGTCTTTCCGTTATAATTTGTTAATGCTTACTGAACAGAAATGTGAAAACGACATGGCTTCTACTTTCTGTGAAATCACAGTAATCCTTATAGAAAGTTCTATCACTCTAAAAAAAACACCCGATATGTTGGTGCTGTGTAATATGGAATTATTGGTCTTATCGGATAATCTATTCTGTGTAGTTTTATTAAGTGTGGATATTCCTCTAATGCATGATATTGCACACAAAAAGAACCCCTCTAAAATTTTTGGAAAACAATGTTTCCGTTTCAAACATGCTTTTTCAACCGCCGGATATAAATCCAGCAGAATATACGTGGAATATTCTTCAGAAAGTGTTCTGAGTAATCAGTAGGAATTGAAAAGAAAAACTCAATATTCCTTATCAAAAAATATATGCATCACATTTGGTTAGAATAAGTTAGGCAACAGCGTCAGCGAAACCAACTCTGTCGTTTCCTTGGTCGAAAATAGTATAGTATTTGCCAATGAAGACATCTCCAAGAATCCATAGAGGGCCAGTAGGTTCTGCGATATCCATTCCAGAAAATCCAGAAATACAGGACTTTTGGCCTGCCTCTTCCATCTTGAAAAAAATAAAAATCAATTATATCACGATTTCTGTCAAATTTCCTCTCGAAAGTTGATATTGGCTTTTCAGATTTCCCTTTTTCTTTCAAGAGTTAAATTTGAAGCTGTTTTATGAGTTCTCAAGAATGTTTGAAGCAATCTTGACTTGAATTAACTGTTATTTTATCTTTTTAATTATTAACTCTCAGATTGAATGTTAGTGGCTTTTACTTGACTATTAGTCTAGTCAACAAGTTCCTTTTGGGTCACCTTTTTTCAGCAGTCTCCGAAAATTATGATCAAGCTGTCATTCGATTCGGAATGGCATCTAGATGATTTTTGAAAAAATTAAGTTCCGCTTGCAAAAATTGCAAAAGTTATTAACAATTAGTTTTTGTAAATATCTCAAAAACTAATGAAGATTTTTGAAAGAAAAAAAAAGTTCAAAAAAGGGAGAATTTCCTAAATAAAGTGTTGAATTCCTTATTTGTAGTCCAAATATTAATAATTTTTCCAGAGGGATGAAAATACGGCCGAAAACGGGTACTCTGGCTTTCGTAAGCCACGCCTACTTTGGACACTTAATTAATAAAAATTATTTTAACAGATTGAATATGAAATATAATAAATGAAAAAATTCAGGGGCATACTGGATAGATAAATGAAAAATAATCCGCCAAAAAAAAATTTTCATCTCAATTTTTCAATTAGTTATGCAATGGTAAATTAATAATTTTTTTCTGCTTGGACATGAACATTGCAAGTGTGATAATTGTTAAACTATTAACTTGAAATTTTTTTTCCTCTCTTGGAGCTATTTTGGGAACACTTCAGAATAGATCACCGTTGCAAAAATTTTAAAATGTTTATTTTTCAGTTTTTCATTAACAATTCTCGTTGTTGCAAAATTAAAAACAGATTAATTATCGAAAAAAATTTTTTTCCAAATTATTATTAATAGTCCGTTTTTATGTTGTAGGAAGCTACATAGAAATATTTTTTTTAATTTTTATCTCTTATTGTTTATAATATTGTGCTTCAAAATGTGATCTTGCCTGATGATGCTACTGTGATAGCGAAACAATTGTTGTGATCATAACAATAAAAATTTGTGAAAATCAGAATAACCTTATTTAAATATTATATAATATTGTTATAAACAAATGCCTTGTTTATAAAATATTATATTTTGAAAATTTTTTTAGGGAATATCAATCTTTGATACAAATAATGATTTAAAAAAAAATTTTTCACTAAAAAAATTTTTTTATTGCTTAAAAACGCATTTGTTAATTAACAATCGTTTTCTCCCACTTCTAACTAATATAAAGGAACCATTTTTTCTTTAAAAATCATGATTTACTTTTCTTTTCCATATAAAAAAAAATTTTCGTTTTGTTTAATTTTTCATTTTTTATATAATAAACAATTTGTTATAAACAAATAAATTTTTACTTTATATTTTTTCCCTATTCTTCTTACTGCCACAAATACAGACATTATTTTTTTAAAAATTTAAAAAACTTAAATTTAAAAATAAAAAAATTATAAAGAAATTGATAAAAAAAAAATCATGTCTGTGTTTGTGGCAGTAAGAAGAATAGGAAAAAAAATATAAAGTAAAAATTTATTCGTTTATAACAAATTGTTTATTAAATAATGAAAAATTAAAAAAAACGAAAATTTTTTTTATGTGGAAAAGAAAAGTAAATCATGATTCTTAAAGAAAAAATAGTACCTTAATATTAGTAAGAATTGGGAGAAAACGATTGTTAATTAACAAATGCGTTTTTAAGCAATAAAAAAAATTTTTAAGGAAAAAATTTTTCTTTGCATGATTATTTGCATCAAAGATTGATATTTCTTAAAAAAATTCTCAATTATTTTATGAACAACGCATTTGTATATAACAATTTCTTAAACAATTGGAGATAAAAATTAAAAAAAAATATTTCTATGTAGCTGAGTTAAGGAAATAGGCGATATGAATAAAATTAAGTTGGCATGAGTGATGATTTACTGGCTCAATTTATTTTGAAATGAATGTATCAACCATGCAAAAGACATCCTTGAGGTATAATTCTGAATGATCTTGAAATAGATTTGTTGAGAGACAAGTAAACCATAAAATATGATCAAATTGACAATCTGTTTTGTTTTGGACGAAAAGAATCAAGAAAAAAGAATAAGAATAAATATTCAAGAAAAAAATACTCACTTCGATAACGTAGTCTTTGCCTTCAAGAACAAAAGTTTTACCACCCATAACGAACTCTACAGGAGGCAATTCATCGATCTTCTTACAGTCAATCATGTATTCTTCCGTGAAAGGAACTTTCATAGCTCCAATCATTTTGTTAATGACCTTTATGTCCTTGCTAGGTCCGGTCAAAAGACTGGTTCCGCTGTCTACGATAGCTTGGCACCCTGATTCGCAAACTGTTTTGGTAACTGCCTTGACGCTGTCCATTTTAATTTGCCAGTAAGCCTTCCTGGTGACATTTATGTAGGTGATTTCTCCAGAGTAACGGGACTTGTCAGCTCCACCAAAAACGATTTCTCCTCCAACTTTGGCATTAGGATCTCTGAAGAAACAAATCAAGTATCATAGTTAATCGTCAGATTATTAGGAGTGCTTATAACTTTTTCAAAGAAGAAGTTTAATATTTTAGGCTAACCTGTTGAGGAAGAAAGAAAAAACAGGTTCATCTACTAATCCTTGCGACACCAAGTTGTCAAAAAATGGAGTTACTTTGTCAACAGCAATAGTGTTGTATCCCAAACCAAGAATACCGTCGAATTTACCAATTGCAAAAGCTAGACCAGGTTCCTTGGTGGCTTCGGCGAAGGTTTGCTTTTTAGCCTTCAAACCGTTGACGTCGACAACGTCGGTGGATAAGAATCCGCTCAAACTTCCTGATCCGTAAGCGATATCAAAGACTGTCCCGTCCTTTTCGTAGGTTGTCGACTTATCAGAGTGGTATTTCTTGTGGACCACTGTGAAAAAATGTTTGATAGTAAATACTTAGTTAAACCGAATGCGAGGTATACTCACTGCAAGCTAGTTGAAGAAGGGAACATTTGCTGGATGGTACCCAGAGGTTGGAGGATCCTGTGTCGAAGATGACATTGAATTTCTGTGGGGGAGTTCCAATGGAGATTTCTCCGTAATATTGTGCCTAGAATTCACCACAGAAAATCTTAAGTAATTTCTAATTGATTAGCAAGATCGATTTCTTCTTTTCACATATTATAAATGAATCGAAATTAAAATCAGAATGTTCTGGAAACTTCTGCAATACACATAATATTCCAAAAGCTCCTGTTCATGGAAGATCGGAGGAAGAACACGAGCTGTGAGTAGTTCCATTTCGATTCAATATCTGTGCAAATACAATAATATTTTATACTTACATCCATATAATTTTGTAGGATCAAAGGTGCAGATGGATCTGCATATTTGGTGGCTAGTTTATTTCTACCAACTGCGATTTGCTTCAAGGATTTCCTGGGAGATTCTACCTTCTTTAAGGGAACCCTGAAAAACTTATTTTGTATGAACGAACATCCGACCTGATAATATCTCAGTTGAATTAAGTTTCCATTAGATGTATTAGTTGAATTAAGTTCCCATGAATGCAGTAAGAAATATATATGGAGGGTCAAATTGTAAGAGTTTTCTTGTTCAACACCAAATATCATTCAATATCTCTAATTTTGCTCAACATTTTTTCAAACGAATCATGTTTTTTCACCATTATATAATCTTCAAATACTACGTCTGGGACCAAAATGCAAAAAACTACACATGGGATTCCTAACAGAGACAAGGATCAGCACAACTTTATGCAATTTCATTTTAAATGTAGTATAAGAAAGTGACGGATTATTCCAACCAATATTTAAATATTGGATGAAATCTTAATATATATATATAAATCTCGTGTCACAATGTTTGTCCTGAATGGACTCCTAAACCACTTAACCGATTATAATAAAATTCGCACACCATGTGCAGTTCGATCCAACTTGAGAGATAGGATAGTTTAAATCTCAAATTATAGTCGCAATTTTAATTTATTGCTAATTATTTGTCTGTTATTATTTGACAGTCACAATTATCTGTTAACTCCAAATGATTCTAACAGATGTCGATACCTTTCGACTGGGTTGAGTAAGTAATCAATAGATGGCGCTGCTATGGTAAATCTACGAACGTGTCATATATTCTCTTATTGTTCTTCTTAGATTGTTTACTATAATGTAATATAACAAAAACTTTAGCCACAGCAACGCGTGGCCGGATCAGCTTGTATAATATATAGTCCGTTTGGAAAGTATCCGAAATTTATTATTTTTCATACTTTTAATATACTTCTTTTTTATAATATTCTAAGACAAAAGTAATGTACAAAATATGTTGTGCAGATTAGACTGGGCCAAAAAAAACGACTATTATTTTTTAGTCATTCTGTGAAAATATCATTCATGATGATAAAAAAAATTATCGTGAAAGTTTGAACCCTTAATAATAGTATTAAGGCGTGTATCTTACGACTCTTGTTTTTTTAACAGTAATCGCATTTTTTCACTTAACCTCCTCACTTATTAATCTGAAAAATTTGAGCCATGAGTATTTTCAAAGAATTTCCCTACAAAAAAGCTCTCTTCATGAATTAAAGTAAAACAAGCCGTTTGCTTGTTATCGTGCCTTAAACATTGATTAATTTTTTCAATTTTACGTTTCGATTTTGCATTTTTGTAACTACCAGAAATATCGATATTTTTATGGTACAGAATACGTATTTTGAAGGAAATTTAATACTCTACAAAAAAAGTTTCTCAACATTTTTCATTAGTTTCACTCCTTCCAGAGTTATTCGACGTTGAAGTTAAATTCAAAAGTAATTTATCGTTTTTTTCGCGTTTCACATGATTTTTTCCATTTGATTGAAAAATATATCACTTAAATATTGAAAGTAACTCTTTTCTGTTGGACCACTAAACTTTTTTCCATAAAATCATAATTTATGAATGTATTGTTTTGCTTTTTAACGAATAGTTGTATACATAAAATCATTTTTAATGTAATTCACTAACTCTAATATTACAATAAATTTGGTTTCTTAATCATAAGTTATTTATTTGTGTAGAAACAGAGTTTTATTTATAGAAAAAAATTTAATAATAAGTCAAAACAAAAGAAGTGAAAAAAGAGATAAAAAATCATTTTATTTCCACTTATAATTTATATTTCACAAAAAAAAATCATATTGCTTTAATTATTATCAAGTCATGGAGAATGATCAATTGAAAAAATAACTACTCGATGAAATTAGTTTTATTATAATTTGGAAACTTTTTCCGATGTTCACTTAAGGGCTACCAATAAATATTGAAGGTGTTCTTCGTTTTTAGTGAGACACTTATTGCAATCTTCAATTAATGATACACCACGCTCAGCAACATCATTGACAACAGCTAATTTTCCGAAAAATTGCTTACACTCTTGAAAACTATCATTATGGGGCCAAGTGCTTATATTTTCATCAATAAAATCATAAGGCAAATCAAATTCTTTGAATATGGTGAGCGATTCGACAGAAGTCACTGATATCTTTTTCTAGCAATTCATCTGAATCGCTTGCTACTTCATATTTTCTGGTTTTAGTATTTGAAGATTTTTTATTTATCAGGTTTTCAATCATTTTCTTCTTCATTGTCAGGTCAATAGAATCATGAAATAGAGACATTATAGCTAATTGATCACTCAAATACCATAAATGTCTCACCATTTTCTTGAGAGTAACTTGCGATACAGTCAAGTTGATTTTTTTATATAATATCAATTGTTGCATCAAAGTCGGATAATAATTTGGAGCCAAGATTGCCGAGGGTGAAGTAAACCAAGCTTTTATATAAGTTGTAACAATGAAAATACAAATATGAAGATTATTCAATTCACGAGCTGTGTTCGAAAAACAATCATTTTTATACGATAAATCGCCTTAGACATCTAACGAGCGTGACTCATTGCTCCCGGACATTTAAAAGTATAATTATCAACGTCGAATAACTTTGGAAGGAGTGAAATTATTAGGAGTACATATAAGTTTCCGCCGTTTTATTATAGATGGCGCGGCACGGAGTTTCGGTTAGCTTTCGCAGATGATAACCGGCTTAGAAAATAGTTTGGACATTCAAGAACAATATAACCTATTAATATCATTGATTTTATATTGGTAAAATATAATTTTCATAAGTTGAAAATGTCAAAATTTGAGCCAAGTAAGCGTCATTCGCGGGAAATATTAGTTTACTTCTTTAATTTAAAGAAATCTGGTGATGAAGCGCATCAATTGCTCGTAGAAGCATATGGTGAGGGTGCTTTGAGTGAGAGAACGTGTCGAGAGTGGTTTCAAAAGTTTAAAAACGGTGATTTCTACGTAGAAGACAAAGATCGCAGTGGAAGGCCAAAAATTAACGAGGATGCAGAATTGGAGGAATTATTGGAGGAAGATTCATCTCAAACACAAAAAAGACTTGCTCTAACATTAGAAGTCACTCAGCAAGCAATCTCACATCGTCTTCTGTAATAAATATTTAATTTGTGTTAAAAAACGGCGGAAACTTATTTGTACTCCTAATAACTAATTACAATTGAGCTTTATTTTTTCCGGATACCTTCTAGACAGACTATATTTATTGAATTCTCAAAAATGTTTAAATAAGATTATTTAACTTATGTATTTTGTACTACAATTAAATCAGCATTGCGCAACTAGCTGATCCATGTAATTTTGTGAGAATATTGAAAATATATTTTAATAAATGAAGGAGAACTCCAATAAAGTTCAAGAAACTATACTGCTGGATACAGATAATTTGAAAAAATTTGAATATCGAAACAGATTTAATCGGTTAGTCTTCTACAATTTTTAATTACAAAAAATTTACTTAAGAAACTTAATTCATCATACAATATCAAATGGAATTAAGAAGAACCAACGAATATAAATTGTCACTAAAATTAAAAAATAAATTAACAAACATTTTTTGTTTCGTTCTTCAGACAAACGTACGAAGCACTGTTTGTTACGAAATGTATTGTTTTCTGGTCCTATATTTATGAAAAATAACTCTTTCTCAAAAATATAAAACATAATTTTAAGAACTCCTCAAAAACTAATTTATTTGAAATATTCAATATATTTAAATGAATTATTTTAAAAAATCTCAAAACATGTAGCACATCCTCAAAAAATAATTAAAATTCAGATAAGACCAGTTCAACTTCACATATAAAAAATAATAAAATCAATCAACAATAAATAGACTTGCTGAATGCAATCTTCAGAAATATGTGATCTTCAGAAACATTCACATAGGTACATCTAATATCCAAGGTACTCTATCTTCTATGCTCTAGAAGACTAACAGATTAAATCTGTTTTGATATTCAAATTTTGTAATAATCAAGTAAAACACCGTTCCTTATTATTTTATACAGATAATTTGATTAAAAACTCATTTATCGTTTTTTTTTCTAGTTTCAAGTCAGTTATATTTTCAATCAAAAAATATGAACGCAATATAGCTTGTAGAGTGAATGTATTCGTGTTTCGATCACTTCTCGAATTTTTAAAAACAAAAATCAACATTCAAAAACTCAGTAAACTAAAATGAACCCTCCCAAAACAACTGAGTCAATTATACTTACTTGACGATATCACACAAGGCGACCCCGATGAAAAGACAGAGTGCTATTGCGGTTAAACCTCTCATTTTGTCTGTACCTTCACTACAGAAAACCAAAACGATATCGTGGAGAAAATTAAAGTTACTTATATACAAAAGTAGATCTCGATAAGATAGGATAAACTAAGATTCGTCCTTAATGAAGAAGGCATATCAGTAGATAACAATGATAACATCCCTGGTGCAAACACACTTCAAAAATGCTCTATATGGATCTTTTCGAATTGTTGCATATCTATTGAAGGATAACGGATTTCGGTCATTTCAAGTGGTTTAATGGTCAGGCGAACAAAGAAATACTCAATTTGGGTTTTTGTAGAATCGTTATATTGAGTAAATTGTCATTGTTGAATTTGCCGGAAATAAGAGGGAGTACAGTAAAATCAGTCTAATGTGACTTTTCATTCAATTGAATATTAATGATACTACTAATGAATAATCATATCAGACGATCAAAAATTCACGAATTCTCACAAAAACATAAATTTGAAAAATTAAACATCAAATTTTTGCAAAGAATTTCAGATGAAATATAATCAACGACATTGAAAGTATCATACTCAGAAGGAATAATTTGTTCAACCTGATATATGTGTGTTGATAGCCTTGGTCTGCGAACCCAAAGGTCCCCTATTCAAGTCCCGTTAGGTAGGAAAATTTACAGTGGTAGTTTACAGGAATGTGACATATTCAAGGCTTTTGATAGTATTTCACACTCAGCTTGAATACTATGGAATGAGGGGTGAGTCTTTTGACCTGATAAGATGTTACCTGACAAACAGGATACAGGAAACAAGCTTAGGAGGCAGGTTCTCTTCTTGAAAGAAGGTGAGTCATGGTGTACTGCAGGGTTCTGTGTTGGGTCCCCTTCTATTTGTGATATACCTGCATGATTTGCCAGCTAATGTGAAATCAGATCAAACCGTCCTCTTCGCTGATGACAATCTTTTCTGAATAAAAGGATGGACTATCACGAATTGAAAGAGAAAGACTAGAAGACACTAAAGGAAACCCAGGTATGGTTCAGCGCAAATAAAATGATGATAAACAGTGATAAAACACAGAGACTACTGTTTGAACCAAAGAATTGTCTTCGGACAATCACATAAGGCTACTTGGTGTCTTTTTGCAATCAAATCTCAAGTTTTCAAGTTTCTAAGTTGTCATGAGCTATCTATGCAGTTAGGAGAATAAAGCAAGTAGCGGGAGTTGAAGCAGCCAAGTTTACTTACTTCAGCTACTTTCATAACGTCCTCAACATCGGCATTCTTTCCTGGGGGAATTTGTCTGAAACTAAGAAAGTATTCATAAAACAGAAGCAGGTACTAAGAATTCTATGTGGCATTAGTAATAGATAAAGCTGTAGAGAGCTATTCCCAAGAGAAAAAATTCTTACTGTGGCGTCCATTCTTATACTTAGCTGTCTAATGTACATCCATGATAATAAGGACATACTATAGGAAAACAACTATAATCATAACTATGGTACTAGAAACAAAAACAACTTCATCATACCATACCATCGTATAAAAGTTAAATGTAAGTCATCTAGGTATAAAAATTTCCAACAAATTGCCGTCCAGAATGCAGGAATTAAATCGAATAAAGCTTAAGAATGAACTGAAATGTCTCCTAATGAATAAAGCATACTACTCAATACCTGAATGATACCTTTTAAAAAATATATATAATATTTTTATGAAAAACGTTGTATGACCAATTTCATTCATTTATTGTATGTTTGACTAATGTTTTGTTTTATACATTTTTAGTTATATATACTTATGTATCTTTTTAGACAAAATTGTACCTGAGTCCCCATGAAATTTTTGATGGGTTAAAAATTAATTCATATTCTGTGATATGTACTTTGTCATTATAAAATAAAACACTTGATTACATTTTCTACTTTATTTTTGGTATTGACGTACGTTTCGTCTTTGCTAGAAAGACTTCATCAGAATACGAAGTAACAGTTGTTGTACAATGAATTTATAAGATTTTTTACAGAAGGTGTACATGTGTTTTTAATTGTTCGTCGGGTTGGTTTTCTCAAAGAATATTCCCTTCAGAATCGTGTTCACTCGATCCCTTGTAAATATTGAATAGAGGGGTGTAATAAAAATCTATTTGTTCATTTACTAGGTTATTGCTGTTTTTATGTTTATTTATTTCGTAAATTTCCCATAAGTTCAATTTTAGACCTCTATTTTCAACATGTAGAATTTCTATTTCTTTTGTGAAAGAATGGTTATTTTCAAGAAGGTGTTTAGCATAATGTGAATCTTTTTTATTTTTATCGAAACTTCTTTTATGTTCGGTTAGGCGTGTACCGAAATTTCTACCTGTTCTACCAATATAAATCTTTGGGCAATCTGGGCAAGTGAGTTTGTATACACCTGATAATTGAAGTTTATCCATACTGATTTTATTGTTTTTGATGTATTTGCTAATAGGATTGTTTGTCTTGAAAGAGACTTTAATATTTTCTTTTTTGAGTATATTATAAATATTAAAGTCTCTTTCAAGACAAACAATCCTATTAGCAAATACATCAAAAACAATAAAAACAGTATGGATAAACTTCAATTATCAGGTGTATACAAACTCACTTGCCCAGATTGCCCAAAGATTTATATTGGTAGAACAGGTAGAAATTTCGGTACACGCCTAACCGAACATAAAAGAAGTTTCGATAAAAATAAAAAAGATTCACATTATGCTAAACACCTTCTTGAAAATAACCATTCTTTCACAAAAGAAATAGAAATTCTACATGTTGAAAATAGAGGTCTAAAATTGAACTTATGGGAAATTTACGAAATAAATAAACATAAAAACAGCAATAACCTAGTAAATGAACAAATAGATTTTTATTACACCCCTCTATTCAATATTTACAAGGGATCGAGTGAACACGATTCTGAAGGGAATATTCTTTGAGAAAACCAACCCGACGAACAATTAAAAACACATGTACACCTTCTGTAAAAAATCTTATAAATTCATTGTACAACAACTGTTACTTCGTATTCTGATGAAGTCTTTCTAGCAAAGACGAAACGTACGTCAATACCAAAAATAAAGTAGAAAATGTAAACAAGTGTTTTATTTTATAATGACAATTACAACTGATTTCTACCAAGCAACGGCCCAATCTATCATAGATATGTACTTTATTCAAAATGAATAAATGATTCATTATTATTATCATTATGAATATTACACACTGAAAATAAAAAATCAATGATTCAGTGAATTGAACGATCAAATAAATCTTCAAATTTTTCAATGAAATATCGAATTTCCCCAGAGGATTTTAAAACATTTTCTTCACTCCTCTATTTTAACTCTTCCGTCCTTATCTTTTGTTTATAGAGTGTAGTATTTAAGAACATTTCTGCCTTGTATACTTAGTTCCAATACTCACCTGACGAAGTCATGGTATGACGAAAGATTTTTTGTGTAAAAGATGAAATTGAGCGAAAATTACAAACTTTTATTCGCCAATTTAAAGATGAATCTCCGTTGAGTAAGAATCGAAACAATCCAGGATTTATTAACATTTAATCGGAAAAAACTCAATATTTTTGGCGACCATGTAGTTGAGTACACTTCTGTACGAATCGAAGCATCGACAAAAAGAATGATCGTCGATGTCTGCTTGAAGCACTTCGTTACAAGCAATTTGAAATTGGTTTCACTGTGTCAAGTGGACAATATTCTCCCCATCATACCTCGAAAATGTTTTATGGAATTCAGATCAGATTCAGATACTAGCCAGTACAATGTAAATACCTGAAGAAGCCATATCGTGGTGGAACAATTGTTGTAGTACAAACATTTTTGTGGAAATAAAATACGGTCTCCTATATATTTGTTAATCTCTTTGTTGACTTTAACCCTTGTAAGAATTTTTCCAGCGTGAAATGTCACCTTGACAACGAGCATATATCTGATATATATGGATTAATTTTTTCCCAACCTACTATCCTTTATGTAGTCAGCTTTGCATTGAGTATCCTTACATCTGTTCTTAAATAATCAATCTGTTGATTATCCATAAAATCCACCTGAAGTTCAATGATATTAAATCAATACTGGTTCTTTTTTAAACCCATTGTTCCTTAATTCGATTGTGTCATTTCTCAAGCGACCACTCGAAACAGACAAATGCTTTATTGACGGTCTCGTTTGATCCAAGGATTGAAGCATAATGTCGTAAAGATTTCTCGTATATCTAGAATTGATGTTTTCCATTAAAGTTTCAGTAGTTGATACGTGAGCAATTTCAACAATATTTTCCACGAATCGTTTCAGACGAAGTCCTGAAGTAGGTACTTAACAAAACGCAATAAAGATAAATTTCATTATAGAGAACGGTGAGATAAAACTGTAAGCATCTGAATGAAATACTGCATCTCGAAAACTTTAATAGTTATGGAGTTGAATATTTGGCCTATATATAAATCTGAGGAAATTTCAATGAAAGATAGATAATTTAAGTAGATTTCAATAAGTCAAAAATAAAGATAAATAACCAATTGTCTGTTATCTGAAAAAATCTGATTTATATCACAAATCAAATTTAATATCCCGAAAGTGAAGCATATGACATTGTTTCAAACGATTCTTTTACAGGGTGGTCCAACGAAAACACTTCGATTTTCCGACTTCAAAATGAAAATGTGGAAAATCGCCCAGGCTCGTCATTTTCTGATTCCAGGATGAACAACTTTTCCACTTTTTTCATCTCCGTAACTTCAACCCCCTAACGGGGATGAGCGCAACCCCTTGATTTTGAATAGGGATGAAGGGTGTTGCGATAACTAATTTTGAAGATCGTATCGAGTCTATCTGTCCCTGAAATTTCGCTTCAAAATATCCCTCGATAATGAAATAACAGCGAAAATAGTGAAAGAGGCATTGTGTAATTTATCTCGAGAATATTATTCGTATCCGACACATTTCAAAGGTATTTAATAGTTATGTTGTTGAATTTTTGTCCAAAAGAGTATGAATTTCTTAACATATATAGAGGTTTATTCTTGATAGAAAGTATATAAAATTATTTAAATATTTTAATATTAGCCTTCTACATATTTAATTCCAAAAAATTCATTTAATGACTATAACTTCTGAAAATGAATTAAAATAATGTCATATAAGTACCACTTATATCAATTGATATATAAAATAAACATTCATTATAAGACATCCGAATGGTATAACAAAATCCAATAAATAAAACTCATTAACCAAAATCCTATAAATTAAATATTTTGAATAGACAAAATTTTGTTACTGCTGATCAATCTTATGAAAACCAATATCTTTTAAAAATATCTAACATAATCTCAAGAATTTCATCAGAAAACTATCTTACTTAGACTATTCAATATTATTGGATATCTAACTAAGGTACTTTATATAAAACACTCAAGATATGTAAAACTTTACTGAAAAACAAGTATTAAGATGAACTTTGCTTCGTCAGTATTCAAATAATTCATATTCAATAAATATAACATCAATCAACAACAAAAATTTACTTACCCCTCAATCTTTTAGAAAGACTTCTGCCGAACTGAAAAATTTTTAAATGCAGTGAGAACGGTTCACTTTATATAAAAATATATCTGTGGTTTACCCTTGATCTAAAAGATTGAAAGACAATTTAACGGCACACTGTTATAGCACAAGGACGTACGGAAAAAATGTACCCCCTGCTTACGTTGTGCAACTGGTTGCCAAATTTGACGCTACTGTAAACCGGCATAACTGTCGGAATTGGTAAGATGAAAATCCAAGATTATTTTGTGACATGTATAATCAGCGTCCCCAAAAATTGAATGTTTGGGCGGGTATTTGTTGAAATCACATAATCGGCCCCTTTTTCATACCCATTAATTTCACAGGCCAAATTTTTTCAGATCTATTCGATAACGCTATTTATCCAGCCCTCGTACAAATATTGGAGATAGCAGAAGACCATCAAACAATCATTTTCCAACAAGATGGCGCACCACCTCATTTCGTTCAACCGAAACCGTCGTCAGTTCTAAGATAAAAATTTTCCTCACACCTGGATTGGAAGAAGGGGACATAGTAAGTGGCCATCCAGATCACCTGATCTGGCTCCACTGGACTTTTTCTTTATGGGGTCACCTGAAATACAAGATTCACGCTACCCAGCCTTAATCACAAGATGATTTGCGATGATTTGTATGATTGTTCGTTGAGGACTATTTCGATTTTGTTGTATTTATTTATCTCTAGTCACTCTTATTATTTTAAAACATAACTTTTACTTTTCATACGTAAAATTCTAAATTCATGGTTGAAACTATGAATATGTAAAAATGTTATAGGGGAAACTCTTCAGATTGTGTGTCAGAAAGCTGGTGACTTATTCATTTTATCACCCTTGAGCGATTTTTCTTGGTTTCACCTGATTAAATTGAAGGAATCCTTCACCCTTTTTGAAGCTTTTTAGCTCATGAGGTAAAAATGAAAAACTTCAAAAATAATTTTGAGGATTTATTTTATCAGACAATTTTCTCTTCATTAAATCCATTCTGGGTACACATCATCGGCAACAAGACTAGCAAAACCTACCCTGTCGTTACCCTTATCAAATATAGTGTAAAATTTTCTTATAAAGACGTCTCCAAGAGTCCACAATGTACCAGCTCTCTTACTACCCGGTTGAAAACCAGACAAACAAATTGAGGTTCCATTTCCATTCACCTGCATTATGGGAATCATTAGGATATGTTTCAAAATAAGGAATTAAATAACAACGACCCAGCTAATTGAACGATGATTTTCAAATAAAATGGAAGCTAGTTTTATTTGTTTAGTTCAATGAAAATGATTCAGTACACAACATGTCGACTAGAGTTGGTGTACTTAAAATTTGCATATTTGATCTGCTGTAAATAAAAAACTAATGAATATTTCTTCGCAGTTCTGAGTTAAATATCAGGTGTTCTTTTAGAGTGATAGAACTTTCAATAGGAATAAGTGTGATTTGACAGCAGGTAAAGGCCATGTTGTTTTTACATTTCTGTTCAATAAGCATTGACAAATTATCATGGAAAGACTCACACCGCAACAATGTTTACAAATTGTTGAAATTTATTTTCAAAATCAGTGTTCTATTCGCCAAACTTATAGAGCACTTCGTGAAATTTATGGTTTACATAATCGTCCATCAGAGCAAGTTATTCGTCGAACTATCGATAGATTTCGGACAACATTTTCTCTACTCGATGCAACAACAATAACAAGACAAAGAACTGTACGTACAGAAGAGAATATCGCTGCTGTAAGTCATAGTGTCAATGATGATCCAGATTTGTCTATTCGTTCACAACAAGTTGGACTCTGTGCATCCACCACATGGAAAATTTTGCGTGAAGATCTTGGTCTACACCCATACAAGATCCATGTGTTTCAAGAACTAAAGTCACTTGACCATAATAAGCGTCGTTTGTTTGCTGTTTGGGTCCTAGAACAACTTGAAGTTGATCCACTTTTTATCGTAAAATTGTGTTTGGTGATGAAGCTTATTTCTGGTTGTACGGCTGTGTAAACAAGGCCAATTTCCGTATATGGATGAAAACAATCCTCAAGAAGTTCTCCAGGTTCCATTACATCCTGAAAAATGCACTGTGTGGTGTGCTTTATACGCTGGAGGCATCACCGGTCGATATTTCTTTGAAAACTATGCTGGAGCTAATGTTACAGTGAATGGTCCTCGTTACAGATCGATGATCAATGATAATTTGTTTCAAAATTTTAATGGTATAGATCAGGAAGTGTTTTGGTTCCAACAAGATGGTGCTTCACCTCATGCTGCTACACCTCATGCTGCTACCGTAACAATTGATTTATTGAATGAAAGATTTGGCACTAACATTATTTCGAAAAGTGGTCCAATTAATTGGCTTTCAAGATCATACGACATAACTCCACTGGATTATTTTCTTTGGGGTTATGTCAAGTCATTGGTTTATGTTGATAAACCAGAAACAATAGACGCTTTGGAAGCCAACATAACTCGTGTTATTGATGAAATAAAGCCATTTAGCGACGTGGAAACGCTCGGGTGGTAACGAAGCTTCACTTCTTGCAATAGTTGAACTTTATAAGCCTTCAAACCGAGTTCCTCATGCAAAATTCTTCTCGGAGAAGTACGAGAATGTTCAACTCTTGAGCACGATAACGAGTTGATGTTGATGGATGTTCGGCCACATTCAGGGCTGCAGTAGCAATGATTCTAGGCGTGCTGATTGGACGAGAACGTGAACGGGTTGTTTGATCCAATAACGATCAAGTTTAACGAAACTGCTCCACAAATTGATCCACTTTGGAAATGAGTTCACAATATTTTCCAGGTTTGTTCAAGTGTATATTGACCCAATTCGTAAATGTCAAATATTAAACTAACTTTCTGTCAAAACACGAACGACAGAAGTGTTGTCAGTCTCGAAATAACCACTACTTCAAAATGCGAACTCTAGGTGGCCCAGCCTGTAGGTGCAGGGTTCAATAGAGTTAAATATTGTCTGAGCATGTTTAGAGAAACGAAGAAAGAGAAGGAAATAAGAAATTGTATTTTGAAAGTAACTCTTAATTACCTTGATGACATAATCACTCGGCTCAAAAGAGAAGGCTTTTCCGCCCAGATAAATATCAACAGTTGGAGCAATTGAAAGTTTATCACAGTCCATCATGAAATACTTTGTTAAAGGTGTAAGGTAGGCTCCAATGGCCTTGTTTATATCAACAATCTCTTGGTATGGTCCAGTTATCATGCTAGTACCAGTGTCGATGATAGCTTGGCAACCATCCTTGCAAACTTTCACTTTATCGGCTACAGCACCGTCTATTTTAACCTGCCAGTATCCTTTCTTCACCACCTCCAAGTAGGTAATGGATCCCTTGAAACGTGAAGGATCTGTCCCTCCAAATAATATTTCACCACCCATTTTCTCTGTAGTATCTCTGGAACGTAAGTACTGTATTCTCCAAGTAGATATAAATGATTACAAATGAAAAAAAAATGATATTCTGTTCAATAAAGTGAAAAAGTTTTGGTTTATTTGGTTTATTAGGCAAAACCCTGTCTGGTATTAACAGACATGATGACAATATACAATCACAGGTTAGTCCAGGTAAAATCAAAGTTCGTCGTAAAGAGATCAAAACTAACCAAATCACAAGCAAACAAATCTGATAAACGAAGCCAAAAGTCGTAAGTACACAAATAACACGATCAAATACAAAAAGATGCGAACTAGACCAAGTGGCGTAGCGTACTGATCTGTACTGCGTTTACGTGTGCCAATACCAAGTGGTGGCGTCACTATCTGTCTCACTCATACTTTATGGACGGACTCACCCCCATCTCATTCAAACCAGATTATTAAAGTATTGGATGCACAGCCAGTTGAAGTTGTACAAAATAGTAATTTTGCTTCGGCAAAAAGTGACATTATTTTCCAAGCTGGTGTAATTGGCTTAGAATTGAAGATCACAGGTTACAGAAGCACTATTCGGTATAACATAGGAAAAATAAAATTTGAGGAAAGGAAAAAATTGCAGCCACAGGTGTTACCTGATTCCGGCTTGACGTCGAATTCTGGGACAGCCTGTATAAGGATTGGCTGATTTTCCTAACTTTCTTGACATGTTATTATATCGCACCTATGAACCTTAATTCTAGTGAAGAATATAAGTAAAAACACCTGAAGTACCCATGTTGAGACAAGCATCTTGGTACTTACCGGCTGAGATAAAACGAAAACACAGGTTCGTCCAAATCACCCTGCTTTACCAGATTATCGAAAAATGATGGAACGTCGTTGGCAGACGAAGAGGTGTACGCTAGACCTAAGATTCCGTCGAATTGGCCATGAATAAAGAAGGGGCTTCTTTCGATTGTAACCTCACCAAAGGTTTGCTCTTGAACCTTCAACCCATTTACCTGTAACTGAATGATATACGCGGAGCATTGGATGTGTGACTAAAATATTTACATCCACTACGTCACTGGACCAATGGCCATACACTTTACCAGACCCGTAGCTCAAGATGAACTTGGTTCCATTAGCTCGATATGTTTCAGATTTAGATGAGTCGTATTGGTTGTGGGGCACTGAAAATTTCAAATTACTAATGAAGATTTTTTCAAAGTTACGAGTTTATTAAGAAGGCTGAACCTTGACATTTACGAATCTAAACCATTTAAGTGACCGCTAAGACTGGCTATATAGAACCCCATTCAATCAACCCAATTTTACAATACATTGTCGATTCTTTGGGGCTCAATTTAATGAATGGCAACTTCGATTTCGTGTTTCAAGGCTTCACGTGAATTCTACCATTTAGTGTACTGGCATGTGAGTGTGGCCCTTTCATCAAGTGGCTAGTTAGCGGTCTCCACAGTGTGCCCCAAGAGGCAGAAAGTGTTATAAGGGTTATGCCTTATCATCGCGCGTGGCGAGAACCACTCCGAAGAGATGAACCCACCAGCTTCCAGATTAGGGTTCAGTTGGAAGACCTACAACCGTCTGACTGGTAGCAGCGAAGCACTCTTCAACCTCTACCGGCTCTGCACTGTCAGTACCCGAGTTTATTGGGACGAAACTCACACGACGAAGGGGCTTATCCATCCACCCAAACAAAGTCTCATGAACTAAGATAATCTCAAGATTGATTCTGAGAAAACTAATGCCAGAAGTGTTGCGAGACTCGAAATAACCATTATTTCAAAATGCAAACCCTAGATGGCTCACCTTAGAACCTGACAAGTTATGGTAGAAAGAAGAAAATTTAAAATAAACATTTTATAAAAAGTTCATTTCCTTCAATCAATAATTAAACCGTGTAGGGAAGCAATAAAGTAAAAACTACGCAGAGATAGTAGAAGTGTTACACCTAGACGAAACAATTTGTTGAACCTGATTTCTTGACTGTCTGGTAGTTATATCGGGTGCTTTTTTTATAGTGATAGAACTTTAAATTGAAATAAAACACATTTTAATTAAGATTGAAGTCAAAAAATTTTTTATTCAAAAGACAATTATATGACATTTGTTTTGAAAATAATGTCCGGCATATGTACACTACGACTAGCTCTGAGGAACCGCATTCGACCAGACCAATTTTGGACCACCTGTTCGAGTAATTCAGGCCTTATTTCATCAATAACACGGGTTATGTTGGCTTTCAGAGCGTCTGTTGTTTTTGGTTTATCAGCATAAACCAATAACTCTACATAACCCGAAAAAAAATTATCCAGTGGAGTTATGTCGCATGATCTTGTAGGCCAATTAATTGGACCATTTCTCGAAATAATGTTACCGCCAAATCATTATTTCAATAAATCAATTGTTACGGTAGCAGCATGAGGTGTAGCACCATCTTGTTGAAACCAAAACACTTCTGTGTCGTTACCATATTTTGAAACAAATAATCATTGATCATCGATCTGTAACGAGCACCATTCACTGTAATATTAGATTCAGCATCGTCTTTAAAGAAATTTGGACCGATGATGCCTCCAGCGTGTAAAGCACACCATACAGTTCATTTTTCAGGATGCAATGGTACCTGCAGTACTTCTTGAGGATTGTTTTCACACCATATATGGCAATTTTGCTTGTTTACATAGCTGTTCAACCAGAAATGAGCTTCATCACTAAACACAATTTTACGATAAAAAAGTGGATCAACTTCAAGCTGTTCTAGGGCCCAATAAGCAAACAAACGACGCTTATTATGGTCAAGTAACCTTAGTTCTTGAACCAGTTGGATGTATGGGTGTAGACCAAGATATTCACGCAAAATTTTTCATGTGGTGGATGCACAGAGTCCAACTTGTTGTGAATGTCGACGAATAGACAAACCTTGATTATCATTAACACTATGACTTACAGCAGCGATATTTTCTTCTGTACGTACCTTTCATTATCTTGTTGTTGTTGCATCGAGTAGACAGAATGTTTTCGGAAATCTATCGATACTTAGACTAATAAGCTGCTCTGATGGACGATTATGTTAACCATAAATTTCACGAAGTGCTCTATAAGTTGATTTTGAAAATAAATTTCAACAAATTGTAAACGTTGTTGTGGCGTGAGTCTTTCCATGATAATTTGTCAATGCTTACTGAACAGAAATGCCAAAACAACATGGTGCTTACCTTCTGCCAAATCCTAGTTATCCCTATCGAACATTCTATCACTCTAAAAACAACACCCGATACATCAACATAAACATGTTATCCAAAACATAATAACGTGTAGCTTAGTACATTGGTCTACACTTTAAGGCATCACTCACACTGTGTACCTGTCTTCACTCTACATGGAAATACCAGAGTTTTTACGATATTGTGATGTGTATTGACGTATACAGATGGCCCTAGTGTTTGGTGAAAACTCTGGCATTCCAAGGCGGGTTGAATATGATACACAGCTTGCTTGGTTGCATTCATTGGGTATAACAGCTTGCACTGATGATAAATCCAACAAACTTCAGAATATGCATATCTGCTGCTTATGTTTCAACAATCGATTTGAGTTGTGAACTGTACACATATGTAATTATAATGATGAAATAGAGTCAAAATAAAACTACATGATACCGATGCAAGTACTTAACTCGTTCAACTTGTTGGATTACATCTGCAGAAGTAGTTTGAAATTTTTTTCAATATGTTGATGTCGAAGTCAGTCCTAATACTTCGTGATAGTGAATAAGAGTATACAATGAAGTATATTCTGGACCTTTCTCTGTCGTTGGTAGTCAGTGCTTAAGCTTTTACAACTGTGTTGTTAATGTCGCTGGATGGCTTGTACGATGATTGTTGAATTTTCTTATGTTTTATTCAACTATTACAGATATTTTGTAAATTGAAGGTATACTCACAGCATCCTGGTTTATAGAGGCATTTACTAGATGGCACCCATAAATTGACCGAACCGGTATCAAAAACAACTTTGAATTTTTGCGGGGGTGTACCTATAGAAATCTCCCCATAATATTGAGCCTAAAATGAATTTCATTAGGTTAAGGTCGATAACATGGAACGAAACATACATTCATATAGTTCGACAAGTTGACTGAACTGGATGCACCAAAAGTTCTATGGTATGGCACGACATTTTCTATGTATGATCCATCGGACAAATTCACTTTCTTCAATGGAAACCTGAAATAATAATTGAAAATACGCGGGTAGATCAGATATAAACCAGACTTAATTAAATATATATATTATTATAAGAAATGCTAATATTTTATTTGTCTACATAGTCTCTCCTTCTATCCATATATTATTCCCAACGAATAGGAAGATTTTGCTGCCATTATCGAAGAATGCTGTGTTGGCTCACAGCATTCTTCTTTGATAGTTAAACTGGGACAAGTCTGGGCTCTAGGGCGGATACTCGAGAATTTCTTCTGCAATTCGTGTCGTAAGAGAATTGTGGCTAGAAATTTGAGCTCAACAGAAGATTTTGTCCACGGCCACATACCATCGGATAATAACCAAATATCAGTCGATGCACGAGTACAAAATTCAAATAACGCAAGCCCTTAAACCGACGGATGCCATATGATAACATCGATTCATCTTATTGTGACATCTTTTATTTAACCACATTCAAGCCATAACTTACTTCAATATTTTAGCGCTGCTTACGCATATTGGAATCCATACAATAAATAACTTTAGGAGCTGCATAAGAATGTTTGTCCAATAACACTTCACTCTACAAATATATTGTATCTACTTCAAAACTTTCTAATATGAGAAACAATATGTGATAAGATAAAATTATGATTTATTGTGATTTGGTGAACTCTAGAAGTTACCAGTTTAACTTTTTAATTAAATATTATTAGCATTGGTCAACCTAAAGAAGAACTCATAAAATATTCGGAAAAATACCATTTTCCACGAAATTCAGACTTACTACAATGACTGGATACCTCTCGAGTAGTATCAGTAGATAATGTTGATTTCTAGCCACTCCAGAAAGGAAACGTTAAAAGTTAAGTGCATATTTAAAAACTCTATATTTTATCAGTTAATCGATAAACACTTCCAAAATTGAATACGTTCAGATGAGAAATAGAACGAATTCCAAATTCGACAGGTTGATAGATAACACATTTTAATGATGTAGTTATCAATGTGAAATTTCAGATTTCGAGATATTCATTTTGAAAGTAACAATTCTGTTATTTATATTAAAGTATAGCTTCTTCGGGAAAATATCTAAGAAAAATGTTTAGGACCTTCAGAAATGATTAATATCAAGTGTCGAAAAATACGTTTTCCATCTTATGATATTAATGATATAATCTACCATTATTTGACATTATTGGGAAATTTAAGAATAAAAGTATACACACATCGTCAAAAGTCTTGATCTCCTATCAACTTTCAACTTCTTAAATGTAAGATAACAATTTTTTGTGTGTGGAATCTTCACTATCTTATCACTTAATTGAAAACAATGAACCAGTAAAAAATGTGTGTTTTTCGGGAGAATATAGGTGTATTAGAAGTTTAAAAGTTTTCAGCGAATAACGAGAGTTGTAATATTGAGAATATTCCGTGGAAAATGCCGGAACATCTAATTTTCTCAGGACTTCACTGAGGCGCATAGTCGCCCTTTTCCTGGAAACCGGCAGCGCTGCCCTGAGACCGGTGCCTGGTCGATCCAGAGTAACATCTGCAAGGGAAGACCTTTATATCGCAAATTTTACTCGAAGGGAAAGAACGGTATCTATAACAGCTCTTCGAAGTAATTTTTTGAGGACCTATAGACGGGTAGTCTCAACTAGTACCATAACCTACCACCTTCTACTTTTCAGGAATTGAGTTGAGCTCTTCAGGAAGAATGGAACGAAATGCCTGAAAATTTCATTAATGACTTGTATCGTGGGATACCTGGGCGTATTGGCCAGTTGATTGAAAGAAGAGGTGGTAATATGGTCTATTGAGTTTGAATTCAGTTGTGGAACAACTATATCTAAAGTAATCCCAATTCATAAAAAAAAAGATTGTAAAGATGAAAATAATTACAGATCCATTTCACTTGTGCCAATATTTCCTAAGACTATTGAAAAAGTAATAGCTGAACAAGTAGTAGATTACCTTGAGAAAAATGAGCTTTTTTCAAACAGTCAATATGGATACAGAAAAGGTAGAAACACTGTAGAAGCCATCATCAATTTTATTGATTTTACAATTTATTGTTTTGAGCAGGGAAAACATTGCATGGCCTGGTTCGTTGACCTATCGAAGGCATTCGACGGCGTTTCTCACGACAGACTCCTCTATAAGCTGAAAAGGTACGGTTTTGATGCAGTTTCTTTGAAGCTCATCAGGGCATTTTTGAGTGATAGAAGACGGGTGGTTTTTGCTGATGGTACATATTCGGGTATGAGGAATTTTAACATCGAAATCCCACAGGGCTCTAATCTAGGACCAGTGTTGTTTTTAGTTCTCATTAACGACATGCCTGATTATGTTCCTGAAGAGGAAACTACTCCATTCGAGGATGTCACAACGTTTAAGGTTGGGTCCGGTGACCTGCAGGGTTTGCAGGAGCTGGCAACAGTAGCTTTAACGGGGACTCATGAATGGTGTTAGCACGAATTTAAGTAAGACACGGACGTTAACTTTGAGTCTAAGATTGAGGTGTGGTACAGATGCCTCAGTCAGATTTCTGGGAGTGCATCTAGACGCTTCACTTACCTGGGGTGCGGATGTGGATGAACCGATAACAACACTCAGCTAAAATATATTTGCTTTGAGGGTTCTTTCACACTCACTATCCACGACAACACTGATATCAGTTCATTTGGCTCTGGTAGAGTCTAAGCTACCAAATCGTATAAACATCCCAGAAGTTAAGAAGAACGGGATTTGTCATTAATGAAATATGGACAGGATCTTTATTGTTATCTGGTCTTCCTGAGAAATTTGCCCCTATGATTATGGTAATTGAAAATTCAAGCATGGAAATAACTACAGATTCCATCAAGACGAAACTCCTTGCCATGCAGACAAATGGCGAAACTAAAGGCAATAATGGAGCCTTCGCTGTAAACAGAAAGTTTGGTTATGGTTACCGTAAGCAGCCGAAAGAGAGCGTAGGTAAAAAGCACAACAAAGAGATATTTGATGGAAATGACAACTCTACTCGTGAAATTTCACACCAGTCAAATTCGAATAAAAAGAATCTCAGTAATATTATTTGCTACAAATGCAAAAGGAATTGACATTTTGTGTCAAAATGTCCAAATAGGTTCGATGGATGTTTCAGTGCTGTGTTCACTACAGGTGACTTTAATGTCACAGATTGGTATGTTGACAGCGGAGCGAGCGTTCATTTGACATCTAATAAACAATGGATCATTAACTCCAGGAATCCGGATTTGAAGGAAATAACGGTAGTAAATAATGCCAAAATAGCAGTTGAATGTGCTGGAAATTCAAACAAAGACAGATAAGAAACATAACATATTGTTAAAGGGAGTACAGTATGTTTCCAGTTTGACTACAAATCTCTTATATGTGTCCCAATTGATCAAGAATGGAAATGAAGTGCAATTTAACGAGAATGGTTGTAGAATTTATAACCGTCATAAAATTCTTGTTGCGACAGCCAGTCTCAAAAATAACGTATATAAATTGAATACTTGGGATACTCATTATGTTTGTTTTCAGGCAACAAGCTTTGAAACTTGGCATAGAAGACTAGGCCACATTAATAATAATTATCTTCAGATGATAGCCAAAATAGCAGATGGAGTCGACTACAGAAGTCACAGTAGGATCGACAACTGTGAAGTGTGTTGCAAAGGGAAACAGACTAGGTAACCTTTTTCAAAAGAAGGAACTCGAGCTAGACATGTCCTAAAAATTGTCCACAGTGATGCATGTAGTCCCATGGAAAACACTTCATTAGGAGGGGCAAAGTATTTCGTCACCTTCATTGACGATTATACTAGGATGTGCTTCGTTTACTTTTTGAAGACTAAGAGTGAAGTATTCCATAAATTCAAAACCTTCAAAAACCTGGTAGAAAATCAGCATAACGCGATAATCAAGGTGCTAAGAAGTGATAACGGAGCAGAATATTGTAATAACGAATTTAGTTGTTATTTGAGAAATAATGGCATCATGTATCAAACTTCAAATAGTCACACTCCTGAGCAGAATGAAATGGCAGAAAGGTTCAACAGGACTCTTGTTGAACATGACGATAATAGAAACATCTCGGCTAATGATAATCTTCCTATTGATTGGATTGAAACATCTATAACCCTTAGTTGTTTCATCGTACCCCACCAATAAATGCTGCACTGACTTTTGGTCCCATTTCTTCCTATTTACTTTAGGGACATGAACCATGGTTATGCTTCCATACAACCTCAGATGACTGAGGTTTGGTTTTCTTCCTGTCCACATCTCGTAGGGTTTTTTCGTTATCTTCGCACAAGCTGAGCGATTCTTCAGGTAACAGGTGGTATTGCAGGCTTCGGCCCATAATGACTTTAGTTAGTTAGTTAGTTTAGGTTAGTTGTTGCAATTAAACTGCCAACGATATTAATATACAACAAAAACAGATGGCTATATACTGTTAATAAAGTGCACGCTTTCTTGGCACCTCCTAAATAAAAAGTTAAGTATTCGTGGGAACTAATAAGGAAAAAATATGAATCCAATAATACCCGAACTCCCTCGGCAATAAAAACTTCCGCCGTAATTTCAGTACTTCTGAAACGGTAGCCAGCGGCGTACGTCATCGACAGACGACAACGTCTTGAACCGTCTGGAAATTTGCACGCGGCAATTTCCCCGCGGACCGACATCGATCGAGATTTTCTCAATACCCCGCTAACGACGCGTCCGCGTTTGCGAACGCGCGTCGCGCGCGAGGGACGCCCGAGGGATTGCAATAATTAATATGGAAAGTTTCGATGCAAGATGTCGTAGCTTTGTCTAGCTCGCCGTGAAATCTCATTACCGGGCTCACACGCCTATTCGGTACCAGAAGCGCGTTTTCCGCGACAAAGTTTCGATAAGGCTTAGAAATTGTTGAGAGAGAATGGTTGATATACCTCATCTATCTCGCATCTATCACAAGATGGCTCAATTGAAAGCAGTGTTGTGCTACTCCGGCAAAAAATACTCCGATAATTATGAGGGTAGATCAAATACAAACCCGCGTGAAGTGACGCGCATGGTGCTATGCTATGTATCGAAAGGGATTGCGTAGGGTAGGAAAGGATTACGCTCCGATTCCCCACAGTTCTTTAAGAGTCGTAGCATCACGTCTAAACGTTTTGATAACATACTCGTATGTCACTACTAGTTTTAGTATTCTATTGTTTCATCTGGTAACCCCTCCTTTCTAAAGTGTCATCACTAAGCTTTCCTTTCAATATCTGTCATTTCACTGAAGTGTAAACAACATAGCTTTAAGGTGCTCTCAGTTTCACTTCATTATATCAGTATGAAGAAGAAGGCTGCTGAAAGTCAACGTGTTCCAGTGGATTTTTATGCTGATCGTGCTCTAGTTGAACGAAGGCGTCCGAAATGGTTTGATCAATGTGATGTTGGCAATCTTGATTTGGAAGAGGAAGAACGATCAGAAGTGCCACCAAAGATTAAGGATGAACAATTAAAGGCAAGACTCGATGAAAAACCATCACAAACGCACGAAAAGCTCTTATAATTAAATTTATGTCTACAACAAGCACTGCTTACATTCAATATGTATATATGCTTACGTTCAATAGACGTATATAATCAAAACTCAATATATAATGTCAAATGGAATAAATAACCCAACAGATATACGAAAGTAATCAAAATTAATAAATAAATATTTAAAGGAGACAAAATTTTGTTTCTGGTCTTACCTTTAAGAACACCAATTGCCTTTTAAAAACGTAAACACACTTAAAGGACTTCTCAAAGAATATAATTTATTCGAAATATTTAATATATTTAAATATTCGAATAAGTTATTTCAAAAATCTCTGAAAAATGTGTACTATATCTTCAAAAAACAAATATAATTCTAGACAATCCCGTCTTCAGTCCTCATTTAATATTCCAAATATCAAAATCAAAAAACTAACCTATATCTCTCCACGTGTTAAAAGACTAAAGCTTCGAAACACAGATCAACTATATAATTCAAGATTGATCTATGTTCTAACAAAATCAAAGAACAGTGTGAGTTATTTCAAGGTTTATTTAAATTCCTTGACATTCCATAATGAGATTTATTGAGGCCAAAATATAATTATATATTATATATAAAATAAAGCTCTCAAAAACACTTGGAGTCCCTTAACTAGTCATTTGCCATCGTTTGAAAGCAATAGGAATTGAAATAATTGCTTGGTATGTAGATTTACTTGTACCTGTTTGAATTCTTCGGTGTAATTAATTAACCTCAATCAATTATTATGCGAATTCTGGGAAAAGCATACTTAATGGATTAAGAGAGAATTATTAGACGTTAATGGGTTTATTTAAAGCGTAAACACATAAATTACAAGTGTCCAAGTATGAGTTGTTCACAAAAAATTGAGTTGTTCTTTCGTTATACTTTTGGTTTGAATTGAAAACAGTATATTACTGGTAGATAACTGGATCGATGAGCTTTTTCACCGTTGATCACTTTCACTGGGTTCAACTTACTGGGTTCACTTTACGCATGTACTACCTAATTTACAGGTAAATTAGATTATATTAGATAATACATTCACTTACAGGGCCGTTTGGCCGTTCAGATCGACCGGACAGAATTATTTTTGATGCAGTTCCTTGGAACTAGCGCGTAAAAGAGAATATTAATTCTGGAGTTAACTCTGCCTCCGGATGTACAAAATTAATTAGGGAAAAACAGCCAATTTCCCCGCCAGCCCACCGAACTTTCATCTGTAATATAATCCGGGACAACTTTCGGGAGTCGGTCGACCGTGCCGGACGCCGCCCTGAAAACCGGAGATAATTCGCGGAATGAAATGTGGGACTTTCTTTGTTGGCCCGGTGCGATTTTCAAGGGCCTCTCTCCTGCGGGCCCCGAATTAACGGAACGTCGTTCTTTTCGACTGTGTTCAATCCGGCGTTGCAGCGAGCGTGTTCGCTCTACGGTTCCGATGCCGGTAAACTTTCCGAAAACAATTTTCGAAACAAAGTTGTAATTAAACTGGATCATTCTACGGTGAAATTCGCAGTTGGGGATGAATTTTCTCTATTATTTTCCGCATCGGGGGTTCCCAGAGGAGGTGGTTGTTGATGTCTTCTGTCTTCTTCTTCCGTCTTCCACTTGGGCTTGGAGACTGTTCTTCTTCGATGATGTCTCTATTCGGTGCGTAAGTTATCACTCCATCTCTTTCTGGGTCGCCCGATACTTCTCTTGCCTAGAGGTGATTTATCTCTTGCCTTCTTCACCATTCTGTCTTGCCCCATTCTTTCTATGTGTGCGTTCCATTCTTCCTCTCTGTTGTTTATCCACTCCCCGATTTTCTCCACTCCACACAGCTTTCTGATCTCATCACTCCTTTCTCTGTCATACAGGGGTTTTCCGGAAATTCTACGAAGAATCTTCATTTTTGCTGTCTTCAGCATACGTCTTATCTTCGCAGTATCTGGTCTGGTTTCAGTAGTGTAAGTACTGATCGATCTTATGGTACCTTCATAAATTCTTGCCTTCGTTTTTATGTTCAGATGTTTATTCCTCCATATGCTGTCGTTAAAGCAGCCTGCAATTTTATTTGCCCTCATGACTTGTTGAGATACCTCATCTTCAATGCAGCCATAACCGGATAATTCAACACCCAAGTATTTGAATGACATCACCTGCGCTATTATCTTCTGTTTAACTTCTAGTTAACATCGGACGGGTTCTTTTGTTGATGTCATAAAGGAAAATACTGCTTAGATTTCTACAGGATACGGATAATGGATATCAAAAGTATGTATATGCCGGTTTAAAACGCCTTGCTGCCATCTTTCTCTTGCAGGTTCCTGACACTCATGGCCTCAACTACGCCGTGCCTTCTGCCACTTCATAATTTGCCTTGGGAAGTCTTGTGTCCGACATACGTTGTATGTGGCCATACCATGTTAGCTGCTTTCTCTCAATATCACCCATTATGGTTCCCTCAATACCCATCCAGACTTTTGTGGTATCGTTTCTTATTCTATCCCTTAGTGACTTTCTTATTGCGTCTATTTCAACTGTTCCCAATATTCAATGTATCTCCAAGTCTCAGATCCATGCAAGAGACTTCATTTCACACTAACGTCTTATATATATTAAACTTCCTCTTTTTCATGTTTTTTTTTGTTCCAGAGTATGCCATTGAGACAGGATATTGCTTTGTTCGTAGTTGTTATTTTTCTCTCTATTTCTCTATTGTTCGTACCAGTTGGGTCGAAAATTATCCCCAGATAGTTGTAGTCCAGGCAGTGTGTTATTACTCTATCGTTATTTAATTTCAGATCACAACGCTTTCCGCCGACACAAGGTTTCTTGTATGTTGACCTTCAAACCCAAAACTTCATATTCCTCAATCAGCTTGCACATCTTGTATTCCATATCATCTTTATCATTGGATATAACCGCCTGGTCATCGGCAAACTATACAGAGTCGTGTCATCGAGTTTTATTCCCATGCCATGAGCTTCCATTGTTTTAAGGCTGCAGCCACATATATTTTGAAGAATGTTGGCGACAAACAATAGTTTCATACTACACAGCACCAGATTACAAACTTTATAAATTTCTTTCTCAACCACAATTAAAAATTCATTATCTCTTATGGACGAAATTAAATATATCGAAATACCTCTCGATACAAAACTGGTCTCATTTGATGTTGTTAATTTGTTTCCTAATGTACCATCTGAAGACGTAATTAACCTTATTGAAGAAATAATCATATCATGCACTTATTGAAAAGTTGTTTATATCAAAATTATTTCAGTTTTGATGGACAAATTTACGGTAGTAGAGATGGCTTAATTATGGGGAGCCCCTTGAGCCCACTATCAGCTGAAACCTTCATGGATGGTTGGGAAAAAACTATTCATGAAAATAAGAGTAGAATCGCAAACAAGATAGCACAGATATATAGATGACATTATTGTATGGTTTAAAGGTACTAGCCAGTATTATCCTGAAAATAATATCCGTAATACGCTCATGGTACCATTAGACAACTTGAAGGTTTTCTTTATTACTTGAATTCGTAACATGAAAATTTTGAGTTAACAATGGAAGAAGAAACCGCAAACTCATTAAATTATTTGGATTTAACAATAACTAGATCCAAAAATAGGATTAGTTTTGTAATTTTCATAAACCCTTTCATACGTATATAACAATTCTCAAAAACTCATTCCATTCAATATAACATAAATTATTAGCATATCACATGATAAATGATTTGAAGTAAAACACTTTATTTCCGCTTATTTCTATTTTTCAACGACATATTTAGAGGAAATGTCCTGAAATGGTTTAAATCATACCTGACTGATAGGAAACAGTGAGTTATGATTGAGAAAGGATGTATTACTCGTGGGTCATATGTACTGGATAACATCCTGGGAGTTCATCAGGGGAGTATAATAGGTCCCACACTATCCTTGGTAAGTAAATATATCGAGTGGCCTCCAAGAGCATGCGACATAACGCTAGTGGATTATTTTCTTTGGGGTTATGTCAAGTCATTGGTTTATGCTGATAAACCAAAAACAATAGACGTTTTGGAAGCCAACATAACTCGTGTTATTGATTAAATAAGGCCTGAATTATTCGAAAAAGTGGTCCAAAATTGGTCTGGTCGAATGTGGTTCCTCAGAGCTAGTCGTGGTGGACATATACCGGAAATTATTTTCAAAACATAAATGTTATAAAATTATCTTTCAAATAAAAAAAATTAATTTGACTTCAATCTTAATTTAAATGTGTTTTATTTCAATTTAAAGTTCTATCACTCTAAAAAAACACCCGATACTTCTTATGACACTGATTACACAGCTAATTGACATTCCCTCGGTTACACGTTTCCAAGACCTACTGGAACACGTAATATGAACAATATTTTTTTTGTCCTTTTTCACGACTGTAAAAATTTCCATTAGTTCCTGGCGACCCGGAGAAAATATATAATATTTATCTGGAAGGCACATCCCAAACCAACAAAAGCGACTTATCATCCTAAAAATCATTTTTATCAGTTCAGCGGAGGGGAAAAAGATACAAAAAGACATTTCGTATATGGAGGTTGATACTATATTAATGGAAAAACTGCGTTTGAACTCATCCCGTAGAAAAGAAAAATAATATCGTTGGAGAGTCGAAATAAGATGAGGTTTAGGCCTCCGGAGGAAGATCGCCGTAATATACCTGATGACGTTTTGACGTTGACATTCAATTTGATGAAAAATCGAAACTGGGTTCCAAGCTCGTATCCTGCACTTTATGAACTTCATCATAAACGCTGAGTGGACTCAAGCTTTAACTTGAAATTGATACTGATAATTCAAACGATTTATCTTTTTATACGGAGACAATTTCTGATGTGAATCCTCCTTCTACGAGAAAACTTCTTGCTTTGGTGTGAAACTAATGTTGTGGAAATTAAACCATCGAATTTAATGTTAAGGTTACTAACATATAATATTCAATAATATTCAAATGAGTTTATTCCTATTTTCACAAATTTTTATTGTTATGTTTACAAAAATCGTTTCGCTATCACAGTAGCATCATCAGGCACATTTTGAATAACTAAGCTTATTTCCGAAATCTCAGAAATACCTTTATTGTATTTTAAGGAAATGTATTTGAAATTTCCTTTTATATTAGGAAACACCATATTCAAAACTATTTTATTATTTGTATTCATCAACAATTTGTCAATAAACTAAGGATCATAGTCATTATTAATAGCTATTTGTTTAACTATATAATAATAACAAATAGTTATTAATGATGACTAGCTATTCGCTTAATTATATAATAATAACAAATAGTTATTAATAATGACTTTGATCCTAAATTGATAGACAAATTGTTGATGAATAGAAATAATAAAATAGCTTTAAATATGGTGTTTCCTAATATAAAAGAAAATTTTAAAAACATTTCCTTAAAATACACTGAAGGTTTTTCTGAGAAAATTGCTACATACCTCAAACATATATATAGATATATAATCTAAGAACTTCAATTAAAACCAATTCAAACTTGAGCAAATTTATTAAAAATAATAAGGGCTGTACACTTAAAAATGATAAATCGAGGGTTTATAAGTTAACCTGCGGTGATTGCCTTAAAGTTTACATAGGACAGACTGGAAGAACTTTCCGACATAGTATCTATGAATATTAGAAGAGTTTCCACACTAATAAAGGTAATTCTACATATTCCAACCATTTGTTAGAAACAGGACATACTTTCAACCATAATTTTGAAATTCTACATATAGAAAGCAAGAGTTATGCCTTAAATCTGTTAGAATCCCTAGAGATAAATAAACATAATAAAATTGGAATATTACTTAACGAAAAAATAGATTTAAATAACTCACCTCTGTTAAATATATTCAGATAAGCTGGAATTTGTTGCATAGACCCTTTTTTGGGTTTTAGTGCTAAATAAAAATTTATTGTACTTACTGTAATATAAATAGCAACGGATTTCGGAAACAAGCTTAGTTATTCAAAATGTAATCTTGCCTGATGATTCTTCTGTGATAGCGAAACGATTGTTGTAAACATAACAATAAAAATTTGTGATAATCAGAATAACCTTATTTAAATATAATTAAATATGGATTTTCACCAAGCAAGGACTGATTCAATTCAAAATTCAAGATTACTAACAGTTTCATTTATTTTTTTCGTTGTTCACACTTTGAGATACAAACAGGAAAAAGTCCCATACTCACATCCTCTAATATAATCTAATTCAAAACTCAAATAATGGTTATAGATCACACATACTAATTCTGCTAACCCCCCTACAAATTTTAAATTTATGAATTTTTTTTCTCGAAAGTTTAATAATTCGTTCACAAGTCACGAAGCATTTAAATTGTAAGTCCAAATATATTTATTTTTCATATATATGAGATGAAAGTTTTCAGAAATTGCACTATTCTATTTGAGTACCGATAGCTTAGTTAGTTAGAGCATTTGGTTGAGTACCGAAAGGTCCCAGGTTCAAATCCTATTCAAGTCGGAAAGAAATTTTCAACTTGGACGGGTTCCGGTCACCATTTCATTGTTGGGCCATAAATTATCAGACGCTTTGGAAGCCAACATAATTCGTGTTATTGATGAAATAAGGCCTCAATTACTCGAAAAGTGGGTCCAAAATTGGTCTGGTCGAATGCGGTTCTTCAGAGCTAGTCGTGGTGGACATATGCCGGAAATTATTTTTAAAACATAAATGTCATAACATTATCTTTGGGATAAAAAAAAATTGGCTCCAATCTCAATTTGAATGTGTTTTATTTCAATTCAAAGTTGTATCACTCTAAAAAAACACCCGATATTCATAATTCCCAATCATATGTGTAGTTCTGCATTATTCCTCCAATCATTTCGTTTCGGGGGTAAATAATAGTGAATTTTGAATTATTTTAATTTTTCTTTTTACAATTTTGTGTACATGTATAAATATTCCAAATCTCAGTTGAGTTCTCCATTTCCCGAAGATGAAGTAATACTTTCGAAATGGAATCACAAAAATTTGTGAATATTTGAATTATTTCAGTCCTTGAACATAGTAACTTTCTAGAACTTTTTTGGGTATATTCAACTTCAATGTTTTCTTATCATACAATAAGTTAGTTTCTCATCAAAGATATTAGAGCTTTCATCTTCACGTTGAACGCTCTCTCCAACACCGAGATCATAATTGAAAACTGCCGAAACCACCTCCAGAAACTCCCAAGCGAAACTCTCATCACACTTAAATTCTTCAAACGTCATATCCCGCCCCCAAATCAAACTCCAACACATCGGCGCTTTTCAATTAGACCAGACGAGTGCAACTCCAGAGATCGGAATCGGGAAAACTTGGCACGGGGGGGGCTCTGGCGTCGAAATAAATTATATAGACGGCCGCCGTACGTGCCGCATCTATTATTGATGCGGCAGATGTGATCGGAATCCGTCTTCTTCCCATCCTCTTCGGAACTTTTATTAGGATTCGTAATCGCGTAAGTTTCGGCGTGATTTAAAAGTCGTAAAGGAGGCCGCGAAACTTTTCGGGCTGCACGGGATCATTATCGAGCCGGTTCGGGAGATTTATCGGATTAGAGGGCGCGCGAAGGCGCGGTTGCGGTCTGCGGGAAAACGTCGATGTGAACGGGACGGGGTATCTTGTTATTTGTTTCCCAATGATGGGGGATTAATTGCACTTCATACAGAGATTTGGGACGTATTTAACGTTTAAAGTTCATTTCGAAGTTGTCGATAAAAAGACTATTTAAATTGTAATTTATGTAATTCATTTTGAGTTTCGTTGAAGATCCGAAACACGTCGAAAACATTGCTGAATTATATTTTGTCAATTTATTCCGTATAGTGTCTCCTGAGTGGTTGTATTATATTCGTAGTTGAATTTCTCATAATAATCTATATATATAAAAATGAAACCCTATTTCCGTTGTCACGACATAACATGAAAACGGCTTGACCGATTTGGCTGATTTTTTTTTTTTTTAGTTTTCTAATACTCTGTACAAGGTTCTTACGGAAAAAAATATAAAGAAAATCTCTCAGAAAGATAAATATACATTTAATTTTGCATATTTTAAAAAACGCGCGTAACGAATGTCAACGTCATTCAATTTAAAACAAAAAATCTGTGGTAATGTGTGACACCACATCGATAACCGCGCTGACAAATATCAACGTCATTCAATTTTAAACAAAAAAATCTGTGGTAATCTGTGACAACAAATCCATAACCGCGCTAACAATAATTTTATTAAGTTTTTGATAAAGTTCGTTTTGTTTTAATGACTAAGAAGTTTTTTGTTTGCTAATAAGTGTTTGTTAATCACGGTAAGTTTACTTCACTTCATATCGATTTTTGGTGACTACACAATATTACAATTTTACATGGTTATACAGAAAATATATTTTCAGTTGGATTTTCGTTTTTAACAATGCCACCAACCAGACGTACAAACTTAGGCCGCAGAACTCGAAATACGGCAAGTCAAAGAAATATAAGAGCAAATCAAACTGATGAGCAACGCGAAGCGCGAAATGAACTTCAACGGAATCGAGATCAACATAAAAATGTTGTGTTTAATCCCCACAGAGCTGCATTCAGTTATAATGTTGCTATTGATTACAGTTCAGAGAAAATTGTTGCTATTGGACTAATGAATATTGTGTGTCCACATTGCAATGCATTGAAATTCAAAAATGAAGCCCCTGGATTGTGTTGCGCCAGCGGCCAAGTCAAATTGACGCCATTGGTACCACCACCAGAGCCACTACATTCATTGGTTTCCGGAAATGGGCCAGATTCTGATCATTTTTTGACTCATATCCAGCAATACAATAATTGTTTTCAAATGACGTCATTTGGCGCAACAAAAGTTATTCGAGACAATTTTATACCTACTTTCAAGGTAAGTAAGTATAATGGCAAACAATTTTATTTAGTTATACAACCATGTAGCTGGTGCAAAATATGCTGAGCTAGTGTTGTGTAGACGTGTTTATTTTGTAAACAATAAGTCAAATACATAATAATAGTCTATAACCCAATGACTTAATCAGCAACATTTTATAACATGTTGTATTTCATAATGGCATGAGCAAGGTGTCCCAATACTTGGTAAAGCCTACTACCTATAGCTGCCATGGAAGGCTGCTGTTCAATGTCAAGGTTTAAAGTAGTTTTAATTTGAAATGATCTAAAGTATTGTGGCAGTATTTTGCGAGCCACATGGTGGTACAAACAATTTGCTATACAATTACCTAAATACATACTTATATTCTTGCAGATTCAGGATCAAATATACAATAGAACAGGTTCCTTATTGCCAGTGCCTGACGAAGACTATAAATTTCTGCAAATATATTTTATGGGCAATTCAGCAAGAGAAGTCGATCAGCGTAGCGCACACAACAAATCAGTCAAAAGATCCATTGTGGAACAACTTCGAACATTTTTCCATCAACACAATGAATTAGTTGTATTATTTACAACTGCATTAGACCGCATGCCATCAGATAATCATAAAATTGTCATCAGAGCCAATAAGGCGCCTGCAGGACAACATGCTGGACGTTTTAATGCGTCAACAATTGATGAAGTGGCTATTGCCGTCGTAGGAGAAAATTTAGAAAACCGAGATATTGTTTTACATCGGCGGAACGATCAACTTCAGCGTGTGTCTGAAACACATCGATCTTATGATGCCTTACAATATCCTATCCTATTTTGGCAAGGTGAAGACGGCTATCATTTTTCAATTCGTCTTTATGCAGTCCATCCCAGTCAAGACGAGTGTTTTTATTTGCGTTTACTGTTAGTCAATGTTCGTGGTCCAACATCATTCCAACATCTGCGAACTGTTAATGGTGTATCGTGTGGCACATACAGAGAAGCCTGTCAACATTTGGGATTGTTAGAGAATGACACTCATTGGGACCACACTCTCGAAGATGCTGTGATTTCGTCAAATGCTAAACAAATACGAACATTATTTTATATAATTTTGTCTACATGCTTCCCATCAACACCGACTGATTTATGGCATAAATACAAAGATCATATGGCGGAAGATATATTGCATCAGATGCGTCTTAGAACATCGAATGCAGATCTGCAAATGAACGAAGAAATTCACAATGAAGCATTAATTTTAATTGAGGATGTGTGCTTGATGCTTACCAACAAAGTATTAACACAAATAGGAATGATAGCACCCAATCGCCCAATGCACGACTCATTTGATCAAGAATTGAGACGCGATGCCCAATACGATTCCGAAACATTACGAGAAATGGTTGATAGAACAGTTCCCCTTTTAAATCAACAACAAAAATACGCCTACGATACGCTCATGAAAGTAGTGAACAATGGATCTGACGGATTTTATTTTTTAGATGCTCCCGGTGGAACTGGGAAAACTTTTTTGTTATCATTGATTTTGGCAACGATTCGATCGCAAAATGGAATTGCACTAGCTCTAGCTTCATCAGGTATTGCAGCTACGTTGTTGGAAGGCGGTCGAACAGCTTATTCAGCTCTCAAGCTGTCGTTGAACCTTCAAATTAATGAGACTTCAACTTGCAACCTTTCGAGGAATTCTGCGATGGCCAAAGTGCTGCAGCAAACCAGATTGATCATTTGGGATGAATGTACGATGGCACACAAAAAATCTTTGGAGGCATTAGATCGCTCGATGCAAGATTTACGAAATAACAAAAAACGGTTTGGTGGTGCAATGATACTATTGGCAGGTGATTTTCGACAAATATTGCCAGTTGTTCCACACTCAACGCCTGCTGATGAACTGAATGCATGTTTGAAGTCGTCCATTTTATGCAAATACATTAAAACACTTAAATTGAGTATAAACATGAGAGTCGAATTGCAGGAGGACCAGTCTGGAGAAGTGTTTTCCAGACAACTGCTCGATATTGGTAATGGTATTATTGCTGTTAATACATCATCTGGATACATTACATTCCCTACCAATTTTTGTAACTTTTGTGAATCAAAGACCGAACTCATGGAGATGGTTTTCCCAAACATTGCTCAAAATTACCTAAATCACGTTTGGTTAAGCGAACGTGTTATATTGGCAGCAAAAAATGTTGATGTGAATGAAATGAATTTTCAGATTCAAGAGAAAATAGCTGGCGAATTGAAGAATTACAAATCAGTTGATTCCATTACTAATGATGATGAAATTGTCAATTATCCAACAGAATTTTTTAATTCGCTGGAATTGCCCGGCTTACCACCTCATAATCTGCAATTAAAAATCGGATCAGTAATTATTATGTTACGGAACATAAACCAGCCACGTCTGTGTAATGGCACCCGGCTTGCGGTGAAGAAATTATGGAACAACGTCATCGAAGCCACAATTTTGAAAGGGAAGTAGAAAGGCGAAGATGTTTTAATCCCACGCATCCCTATGATACCGAACGACATGCCATTCAGCTTTAAACGTTTACAGTTTCCAGTGCGGCTTGCATTTGCAATGTCAATAAATAAATCGCAAGGGCAGTCGCTAAGTGTATGTGGCATCAACTTAGAAAATCCATGTTTTTCACATGGTCAATTATATGTCGCCTGTTTCCGTGTCGGAAAACCATCAACATTATTTATTTACGCGCCAGAATATAAAACTAAAAATATAATTTATCAAAAAGCATTAGAATAGAGAGAAGCAGTGAAGGGTATAGAGGCTATTAGTGACTTTCTAGAGCGCGCGTGGTTTTGAGCTCAGTGTTTACTTCAAAATGCAAAGTTTTTCAATAGCGATTTGTAAAAATATGAGTGAAATTGAACCCCTTTGGAATAAACACTATTATGAAAATATATATGTTGTTTTTTATTTAATAAAAATTAGTAAAGTCCTCAGGTATGGCGAGACCAGGGAAATAAGGATTCATTTTTATATGGAGGATATTATAGATTCCAGTTCAAATTGAATAGGTACTCATACATAAGATAGGTCAGCTATACAAAATAAAGTAGTGCATCAAAGCTACGCTAAGGCGGTACGAAATTCGCCGGGTCAGCTAGTAATAATAAAAATAATATTTTTATTCATCCTTTAAGACAAAGTACATTTGTATAGGAGACGTTATGAAAAACCCGAATAGAAAAAAATAATAATGCTAGAAAATTCAAAAAATCACACAATTAAATTCACCAAATATAATAAAATACAGAAAAGTTTCAAAGAGCAGAAAACATCTGCAGGCTAACTTGCTACCCAACTGAAATATTCCTCCCTGCTGTAAAAGCACTTCTCGAGCAGCAAGACCTTAACCTCACTCTTGAATCTTCTGTACTCCAAAACCTTCAATTTGTCTGGAAGAGGGTTGAATAATTTTATGCCACTAAACAATGGAGACTGCTGGAATTTAAAAGTTCGGTGTTTTGGAATACAGAGAGTTTCTTTGTGCCTGGTGATATACTCATGAAACTCCGAACACTTACGCAGTGACAAACTATTTCTACGAGTGTGCAAAAAGCAGTTTAAAATATAAATACTAGGATTATTTTGTACCTGACAAATAAGGGACTCCCCAGGTTTCAACTTAAACATTAGACGGATTATCTTTTTTGGGGCAATAAACACCGCTCCACTGAATGAGGAATCTCCCTAAAGAACAACGTCATAGTTGAGGTGAGTGTACACTAGTGAATAATATGAATCTATCAAAGATTCACGAGGCAGCACAAGCTTTATGCGCCTCAATGCGAAAAACGCACTACCTGACCTCTTACAAACAGAGTCAGCGTGTTCCCTCCAACTTAGATTTTTTTGCACTCGTAAGCCAAGAAACCTTACGTTATCTGAAGATTTCAAATTACAGGATTGTAGATTCAGAGTCAGTCGTTGGTCAGAGTCGCGTAACTTAAAATAGATTAGGTCAGTCTTATTCACATTTAGTATTAGATAATTTCTAAAGCACCATTCAGTGAAATACCGAATTAATAGTTCACAACTTGCTTCAAGTTCACTAAAAGTGTGTGCAGAAACGATAAATAATGTATCATCGGCAAACATCGCAATCTCAATATTCAACACATAAAGGAAATGGGCTAGCATATAGTCTGGTGAGGTGTTAATAAATATAATAAATAAAAGGGGCCCAAGTACCAAGCCTTGAGGAACACCCATCTCAAAAGGATACTTGGCCGAGCTGTGTTGACCGACTCGCACTATTAATGAACGATTTGCTATAGAACTCTTCATCCATTCCAGGAAGACCCCCCTGAAACCTAGATTGAACAACTTATCCAGAATGAAGCTGAAGTTCAAGCAATCAAATGCCCGAGACTGGTCCAAAAACTATCCCGCCACGTGAATACCATCATCCAAACAGCTGTACACTAAGTCACATGCCGCAGGCTCCGTCGACCTATCCAGCTGCGACAAACGAATATTTGTCAAAGTACTTAGACATCCTGTCATAGACTAGTCTTTCTATAACTTTGGATAGAGAACTTAACAAAGAGATAGGGCCTTAATTATTGATGTCTTCTGTAGAATCCTTCTTGTGGATAGGAATAACCACAGCAGTTTTGAGAAGGTGCCTGGAGATGTAAGGTGCTAAAATCTTCAAAACCTTAACTGGTATCATATCAAGTACGTCATACTTCATACGTCGGCCTATACTCAATCTTGGATGCAAGAACACCAACCATTTCATGGCCAGCAGCTTCATCAGATCTTAGTCCCATTGAAAACATATGGGGTCTAATGAAAATTGAAGTTGAGTAAGCAGCGCCACGAAATAAATTTGATTTAATTCAGAAAGTTTTACAGTCCCGGAGTACCATTACCGAAAATTATGGAGGTGATCTAGTTTCGGGTGTACCTCGACGTTTAGTCAAGTGTTTATAGTTAAATGGAGGTTGTATAAGTAAATAATATGAATATTTTGTTATAATTTTCTTATTCAAAAATTAAAAATAGATACTAAATAATTACAATTGAGCTTTGTTTATTTCCGAATACTTGCTAGAAGGACTATAATTTATTTGATATAACAGTTATACACGCAATACTTGTGAATAGTTTATACATTCTGTCAAGAAAGTACCGGGAATTATCGATTTAAATCTGGCGGGGCAATGAGGCAGGTAATTTTTTTTTTCTAGGTTGGTACCACTGTCCTTAATTACTATGCCAAGCTTGAGCGGGATCTGTCAACTAGTGTGTTTGCAACAGCTGATTAATTCAGTCGATGTCAGAGTGCGTGCCGATTTTTACTATGGGTGAATACTTTGAGCAAAGAATTTGTTTAAAGTTTTGTGTTGCAAATGAATTTTCGTGTGCCGATGCATTGAAAATGTTGCAAAAGGCCTTTGGTGATAATGCTCTATCAAAAACTCGTGCATATCAGTGGTACAGAGCCTTCAAGGACGGTCGTGAAGTGGACGCCCATCGACGGCTTCGATCGAAGATAACGTCGATAAAATTAAGGAAAGGGTGCTGAAAAACCGTCGTACCAGCTTGAGAGAGATAGCAAATGATCTTAAGATATCCCACGAGTGCGCACGTATGATTTTGATTGATATTTTGGGCATGAGAAAGGTGGCTGCATGACTCGTACCGAAAGACCTGAATTTTCTTCAAAAACGTCATCGCGAACAGGTTGCTTCAGACATGCTGGATCGCTTAATTCCGATTCTACATTCATGGAACGCATTATAACTGGTGATGAGACCTGGGTCTATGAGCACGATATGCAAACAAGCCAGCAATCATCGGAATGGGTGGCAAAAAATGAGTCTAAACCGAAAAAACCACGCCAAAGCCGCTCGAAAATGAAGGTGATGCTCATTGTTTTCTTCGATATCCGCGGCGTGATGCACTACGAATTCGTTCCAGAGGGTCAGACGGTAAACAAGGAGTATTACCTAGGCGTTATGAAACGTTTGCGTGAGCGTATCCGTAAGAAGCGGCCAAATTTGTGGGCGAACAACTCATGGATTTTGCATGACGATAACGCGCCTTCTCAACGAGCTACGATTGTGACTGACTTTCTCGCCAAAAACTGAACAAACGTGCTTCAGCAACCACCGTATTCGCCGGATTTGGCTCCCTGCGACCTTTTCCTCTTCCCAAAACTAAAATTGCCCCTTCGTGGCACCCGTTTTGAGTCGATTGAAGCCATAAAACAAAATTCGGCGCGAGAGCTAAAGTCCATCCCGGAAAGCGCCTATAAAAAATGTTTCGATAATTGGAAGTGCCGTTGGCATAGATGTATTGGAGCAAATGGAGCCTATTTTGAAGGCGACCCAATAAATTTTGACGATTAAATGTAAAAATGTTGTTTTAATTGAAAATTCCCTGTACTTCCTTGACAGAGTAGTATTAATGATAGTGACGAATACGTTATGCTAGGTCCTTCTGGCTATTTTAACATACGAATACGAAGTATTGAAAGGTGTGAAACAGAAACTTACTAACTTTCACCGGGTAATACGACAGGATGAATAAAACCCCAAATTCAAATTCCTGACCCGTACAAAGTTACAGAAATTGTTTGCTCCATCAACACCGCATGCATCTCCGGGATTATGCAAATTCGGCCGCAAATCACGAAAAGATCGAATCGTACGTTCGGAAAACCGCAGTGATTTTCGGCGGCGCACGATTTCCCGCCGCATCCCTAATTCGACACGTACCGGAAAACGGGGAGTGCGGCGCGTCCGCGTCGCCCAATTCGTATGCGACCGCGACGCAGATGAAAAATTAACTATTCCTCTTCACTCCTGTCGCATTAATAGATACTACATAATTCGGTACGTGCGCGGGGCGCCGATGCGTCATTATCGGAATGGAAACCCGCGTTTTCCGTCATTTTCCTTCGCCCTACGTACGTAAAACGGATCGGCCCCGATACTGCGTTTATTTCCGGTTGTCCTGGACGTCCGTTTTTGCATGTTCCCGTTGTCACGTGTGTGCCGGTTGTTAATTCGGACGCGTGACGCGTAAGAGTCAATATGGGGCGTTAATTTCCGCCGGACGAGTAGGAAGTGTTGGATGGAAAAGGGGGAGAATGGCCTCAGTTTACGAGGGTATTGGTTTTTTAACAGTTTAAATTTGGTAACATCTCGTTGAGTGAGAAATCCAGATCTCAGAGCTAGCACGACTAGCTCTGAGAAACCGCATTCGACCAGACCAATTTTGGACCACTTTTTCGAGTAATTCAAGCCTTATTCAATGAATAACACAAGTTATCTTGGCTTTAAAAGCGTCCATTGTTTCTGGTTTATCAGCATAAACCAATGACTTGACATTACACCACAGAAAATAATCCAGTGGAGTTATGTCGCATGATCTTGGAGGCCAATTAATTGGACCATTTATCGAAATAATGTTATCGCCAAATCCTTCTTTCAATAAATCAATTGTTACGGTAGCAGCATGAGGTGGAGCACCATCTTGTTGGAACCAAAACACTTCTGGGTCGGTACCATTCATATTTTGAAACAAATAACAATTGATCATCGATCTGTAACGAGCACCATTCATGTAACATTAGCTCCAGCATCATTTTCAAAGAAATATGGACCGATGATGCCTCCAGCGTGTAAAGCACACCATACAGTGCATTGTTCAGAATGCAATGGGGATAGGTGCTAATTGACAGTGCCCCTAACCCTCATCAATACGCCTACCAGGCTGGTAAATCGGCAGAACTTGTATTGCATAATCTGGTCGAAAAATTAAACCAATCTCTCGATAATCGAGAGATAAGACTAACAGCGTTTCTGAACATTGAAAGTGCTTTTAGCAATACGCTGCCGGCTTCTCTCGCTGAGGCTATCGCTGCGAGAAGAATCGACCCGCTAATCTGTAGATGGATACAGGCAATGCTATGCGGCAGAACAATAACGACCTCATACCAGGATGAGGTCTACGAGTTCAAGGCTGCGAAGGGCTGTCCGCAGGGAGGTATTCTCTCACCCTTACTGTGGGCCCTTCTCGTTGACGACCTGCTGACGATCATTTCGCCAAGAACGGAATTTCAATGTAATCGTCCCCAGCCGTGACGAATGGACCCAGCATGCTGAGGTTCTATTCAGAACCGACCATGGCTTGTTCACAGACGGCTCCCGAACGACGAACGGAACAGGAGCGGGAGTCTATGGGAGCAAACTGAGAATTAACATCTCATGGAGTCTCGGTCAAAACGAAACCATATTCCAGGCAGAACTATTTGCCATTGAGACCGCGGCAGAACTTCTGCCACGGTAAAATAAAATACACCACGGTAAAATAAAAATATTTACTTAAAGTCGGTCAGTACTAAAAGCTTTGGAATCCAGCTTTTGTACCTCAAGAACAGTCTGGAGTTGCCGCACGGCTTTAAACAGGCTGGGTATCTATAATGGAGTCACTCTGGTTTGGATACCAAGCCACTCAAACTATTTGGGTAACGATGACGTGGCTAACATCATCATACCACATGACGTGGCTAACGAGGCGATAACAGGCAGAATGAACTCAAGACTAGAGTCTCTCTGGCGGAGCCATTCTGGCCTGAAACATTCGAAGTTGTTCGTTGGAACAGCTTCGAAGAAAAAGATGGCGAACCTAGCGCTAGGTCTGGATAGGGCCAAACTAAGAACACTTGTCGAAATTATGACAGGTCACTGCACTCTGAAAGCGCATTTGCACAAAGTCGGTCTGACTGAAGACGATGAATGCAGGCTGTGTCTTGAGGACACTAAAACAGCCATGCACATCGTCTCAGAGTGCCCACCGGTGAGTCGCAACTGATTCGAGGTCTTCGGCCAGGCTTTTATAGCCCACAGCGAACTGAAAAAAAATTACCCCTGAACAAGATTATCGATTTTATCCAAAAACTGGATCTCGTCGGGGAGATATAAATTAGGGGTGAACCACAATAGTCCGTGCGGACGCAGTGGTAAAGTGGACAGACGCTCGCCTGCCATACATAACATAACAGGATGCAATGGAACCTGCAGAACTTCTTGAAGATTGTTTTCACTCTTTATATGGCAATTTCGCTTATTCACAGCCGTTCAATCAGAAATTAGCTTATTTACTAAACAACGATGAAAAAGTGGATCAACTTCAAGTTCTAGGGCCCAATCAGCAAACAAACGACGCTTATTGTGGTCAAATGGCATTAGTTCTTGAACCAGTTGGATCTTGTATGGGTGTAGAGCAAGATCTGTACGCATCCATATGGTGGATGCACATAGTCTAACTTGTTGTGAACGTCGACGAATAGGCAAATCTGGATCATCATTAACACTATCACTTAAAGCAGCAAATGTTGTCCGAAATCTATCGATAGTTCGACGAATGAGCTGCTCTGATGGACGATCAAGTAAACCATAAATTTCACGAAGTGCTCTATAAGTTTGGCGAATAGAACACTGATTTTGAAAATAAATTTCAACAATTTGTAAACGTTGTTGCTGCGTGCGTCTTTCCATGATAATTTGTCAATGCTTACTGAACAGAAATTTCAAAACAACAGGGCTTCTTCTTTCTATCAAATCACAGTTATCCCTATCGAAAGTTCTATCACTGTAAAAAAAGCACCCAATATTAAACTCAGAAGGAATATCAATATGTAATCCGAAAACAATTAGTTAAGTAATTAAGACAAGTTTTCAGAAATTTTTATGTTTCACTAACAAAAAATTCAAACATTTTCATGACTAAAATAAAATAAAATAGAAAGGCCTTTTACTTGATAGAAGAAATAGATGATAGAAGAATATCAATATGTAATCCGAAAACAATTAGTTAAGTAATTAAGACAAGTTTTCAGAAATTTTTATGTTTCACTAACAAAAAATTCAAACATTTTCATGACTAAAATAAAATAAAATAGAAAGGCCTTTTACTTGATAGATGAAAAAATATTAATTTGTTTCAATATTCAAATTTTCATGACTGCAAATTATTCTTCATACAACTGAAAACACAAGAAAATTTTCTACTATGGCCTATAATAGAGAATATTCTTAAATGTAAATGTAGTTATCAATTTTTGTTGCAACTGCATGATTGAATTTTGAATTTCGGTTTTTTTGTATCAAGGGAAGCATTCTCCATTGTTGAGTTAATTCAGTTGTTGAAAGAAATAAAATTTTGGCCGACTATTTTCCAATTTGATTTCATAATATGAAATAGATTTTGAATATAATTTTTGACACAATTTCATTGGAACTATAATCACAAACTATGAATTATTACTACTACTCTATGGTTAACCTTGAAAATGATGCAGTTCACGAAAAATCGAATTCTGAATAGATTTTAAGAGATCACAGATAACAATTAGATACGCCCTGCCATCGTAAATGTCATACTGGTCCATTTGACCTAGAGTCTCATTGAACTACACGAAAAAGTTTCATCAATTGATTATATTGATCATAGATTAAGCTAGTTTTTTTCAAATATTTCATCGATCATCATCTAAAACACATAATTTGAATAGTCCCTGAAACATATTTCCATAAATAAATATATAATTTCAACTATACCCCCATCATTCCGTAATTATTCGGATGGAAATAACCGAAACGATAATTTCAAAAACGGCATTTCGACGAATTAATTGCAACTCGAATATCTATCGATATTCAAAGGCAATGAACGTACAGACCAATAACAAATTCCCATTATCCAGACGTATAATTCACCCATAACCGTCCCAAAGCAACGCTTCGCATTCACGGGAAAATGCCAAATTAAAATCGTCCGCGGGTTCGATCAACAATAACGGATATATTCAAAATAAACGTGTTGATTTTCCCGAACAAAACGGAAGTGAATCGAAATTGGAGCGTCTAATGACACGGGACCGTTTCGGGTGTTCGAATTGGTCCGTTGGAATGATACATGCGGATTTAATTAATAATTATCGAAATTGCTAAACGCGATTCGTTCATAGAACACACGAGGAGGGTTCTTTGACGCTCTGTGTCGATATGGCAAATCTGAATGTTAGCTTTAATATCCGAAGTATTCTGTTCGTTTCATTTCATTTATACGTGATTATTAAATAAAACCATACAAAGTGACTTAGGAAATCTGTGAATTGGCGAGATCATTTTACAAATGGAGTTTCAGGACACTTCAGTAATCGGATCAAGTACGTTGATCACGGAGTCCTTCTACCATTTAAAGTGGACAAACTATGACAGTTCAACTCTGTTGATCATCGATCAAGTACAAATTGGGTTCCATAAAACATTTTGTGCTCTGGTATGACCTAGAATCGCTGCTAAATCACAGATGAAGTTGATTTGTTGATTAGGTGAATCAAGGTCTTCGTATTCCTTGTTAAACAGTGGGAGTGTATTGTCTATTGTTTACTTTTTTAAGCCATTTAATTGTAAAAGCCACTTCAAAATCAGTTCATCGTCATCGTTAGACGATGAGATTCAGAATATTGAAATAGCTGTTTTCTACAGGGACTCCTTATCTCACTTCACCAAACATCACCTAGAAAGCAAGAAGTTAGAGTTATTGCAGAATCTCACGGATCTTCTGCACAAGACCTTCAGCTCCCAGTTCGTGTTTCCGGCTTTAGGACACGACGATCCGAGTTCGAGAAAGAGAATGGGAGAAATGTGGAGCCGATGGTTCCCAGCGGATTCCCTGAAGACGTTCTATGCAGGTGAGTGAAAGAATGATATTTTCGTACTAGAGGAAAGTTTGAATGAGGTTCAAGGGCTATAAACATGGAAGACCCATAAACGTTCAAGTATCGTTTGGTTCACATCTTTCAGATGGTAAGGCCTGCTTCCAGTTCATTTTTTTTATACTCATTTTCAGGTTACAGATTGAGAAATGCTTTTAAGTCTAAAGTATTGTTTATGAGATGACCTAATTGAGCATGAATCTTTAAGTGTTTCCCACTATTTGAGAGTAAGCCTTTGGATGTAATCAACATCCAAAACCTTATGAAATGATTAAATGAATAAATGAAGGAATAACCAACGTTGACACGCTTCTTTTGATCAATCTTAAAAAAATATAAGAACCAATGAGCCAAGATGGATGGTACATCACGTCACTTACACAATCAGTAACCAGTAAAGTATTTTTAGTCGATCTTTAGCAAATTCAACATACTCCTCAATACTCCTCAATACTCCTCAAACTACAATACTGGTACATATTCCACCTAAGCAGGTGTCAGGTGACTTTCGTCCATCTTGAATTCCATCTCTTTTTCCTTGGACCTGACCTGTAAAAACTGCGGTCCCCAGAATCGTTCCAGATCCCTCTGCCGTCCTCAAGGTTGTCGTTTTAGTCATTTATCAAAACGTAACACACGTTTTGTCATGTCTATTTCAGATCAGATCGGTCGAGAATATTGAACATCCGTCTTCTATTCGATTTGGGACGATTCGTTTCCGGTGTTGTCGATCTTTGGGGTTGGGAAAGGACGCCTTAGGGTCCCTAGGGATAGGCTCGCCTCCGTCGCTTTTTCGGCGCTAACGAAATTTGCGCTCGTGTTGACGTGTCTTAGGGAGGAGGTGATGAAGGAAAAGATTAAATTGAGGAATTGGGTTAAAACAGAAGACTTTTGTACATCGGTATATTATTTTGTTGAAAGTATCTGTTTTTTGTTTTGTTCATATTGATCTCATAGATTTTCAGAGTAGAATGTACGTCAGAATAATTAAATATTGTGAACCATTTTTTCGATATTCATTACTTGATAATGTTTTGCAGCGAAATATGATTCATTTTCATTCATTTTAAATACAAAATAGGAATTATTCTGTAAAATCTCTTCACCATTCAATTTCTTGAAACATTAATTCAAAATATATATATTTTATGAAAAACTAGGTTTCTATTCAAGATATATATATATTATATATATCGGGTGCTTTTTTTAAGTGATAGAACTTCCGTTAGAGATACCTGTGATTTGACAGAAGGTAGAAGCCATGTTGTTTTGACATTTCTGTTCAGTAAGCATTGACAAATTATCATGGAAATACTCACGACGCAACAATGTTCAAAAATTTTTGAAATTTATTTTCAAAATCATCCATTTTTTATCGTAAAATTGTGTTTAGCTCATTTCTGGTTGAACGGCTATGTAAACAAGCAGAATTGCCGTATATGGAGTGAACACAATCCTCAAGAAATTCTGCAGGTTCCATTGCATCACGAAAAATGTACTATATGGTGTGCTTAACAGGCTGAAGGCATTATCGGTCCATATTTCTTTAAAAACGATGCTGGAGATAATGCTACAGCGAATCGTGCACGTTACAGATCGGTGATCAAAAATTATTTGTTTCAAAATTTGAATGGTATCGACCTAGAAGTGTTTTGGTTCCAACAAAATGGTGCTACACCTCATGCTGCTACCGTAACAATTGATTCATTGAAAGAAAGATTTCGCGATAGTATTATCCCGAGAAATGGTCCAATCAATTGGCCTCCAAGATCCTGCGACATAACTCCAGTGGACAATTTTCTCTGGGGTTATGTCAAATCATTGGTTTATGCTGATAAACCAGAAACAATGGACGCTTTAGAAGACAGCATAACTCGTGTTATTGATGAAATAAGGCCTGAATTACTCCAAAAAGACAGTTCAATGTAATACCTGAAGAAGTCACATCGTGGTGAAACAATTGTTGTATTAGTACAAACATTTTTGTGGGAATAAATTACTGTCTTATATACATTTTTTTAATGATCCAGGGTTGTCTAGGGCATGTTAATTTTACTTATTTCGAATCAATAGCTCGTTATGTGATAATTTTTCAGGAAAGTTGTTTCGGTACAAAATATATATAGTGATTCAGAAGAAAACGTTAAGAGTCATATTCAGTATGAGGTATCTGTATTCTCGCCGAGGTGTGTTTGAATAATACAGAGTTTTAATATTGTTAGGAGTTTATATATTAGAATCTATCAAATTATTGTTCAAGAATAGGCATAGATTTGAAATTCAGATGTCCTGTGAGCTTCAGAGACCTATAGTATCCTGTGTATAGATTAATATCAAGGAAAAAACATCTGGAATATGAAGAAGTTAATTCAGCTGATATGTACCAAATATGTGTGAGTTATGGTCAAAGGAAGTTCTACAAATCGAGACTGTGTAACATACGTCTGTATAACAATTCTATACTCAAACGAACTTGATAAGGTTTTGTTGATGACAGGGGCAAATTACAGACATGCGCACGTTTCAAACTTGTTGGTTTTCATCAAAGTGGCAATGAATGCCAGCGACTACAAATCTGTCGAGTATCTATGTACAGCGAATATAGGTAGTTAACAGATTTCTAGTCGTTCTGGAGCAATGCACACGGTTTCGATTCTTCACATCACTAACTTGTCCAAACAGCTCAAATTTTTCTACCTGTTTCACTTTTGCTGGCCGAGCAGGTGCTCCACGACGACCTAGAAGTGCGTTATTTCAGTGATTTTAAGATTTTCACAATTTTTGTAGAGATTTTAACAATTTCAATACATTGGAAGCGTGTATCGTTCCATTTTTTGTAATGGCGTAGTTTTCGCTTGTCTAATGTCCAAAGTTGACAGCTTCAAAAGTAACAGCTGCCTAGATAGCTATTCCAAATAAAATCTCTCTTTGGAAAATTCTTTAGTATGGTCTCCAATTATCGCATTCCTTCAGGGACATCCTGTGTATCCTTTTTTTGTCAGTCAGTATGTTTCGCAAGGAAGGAGTAGATCCTCATCTACCAACTCCATTGTACATGAAGGATCACGTTCACATGTTTTGTCACATCGAGCCAAACATCACAATAAACGACGGTGCCGCCATCCTATCCAGGCTACGTGCACGAAATCGAGAGGGTCTCGTAAATTCCGTTATCTGGAGCCGTGTCAACGGAATTTCCCGTAGCCGAGAGAAATGCACACAGGGCGGAATCGACGGGGAAGCCGAGTTCGTAAGTCTTCAATTTAGGAGCAGGGGACCGGCGGCCACATCCCCAGGGCGTGGGGATACGCGGACACATCATAAACACGGCAGGATGTGGAAAATAGCTAATTCTGAGTTTGTTGACGAGAGAACGGAATGTCTTCATTGTTGGGTTTCAGCCGAAAAGCTGGGGTGTTTATGGGTTATCTTCGGGCGTGTTCTCAGTAGATTGCTGCGTCCTAATTGCTAACATTTTGGAGCGTTAGAGGATTGTTGCCATTTCTCTGTTCTTCCTTCTGGTTCTTCAATAACATAATGTAGCAATTTTATATTGGATCAGCGTTTCTGTCGTTGATTTCTTCATTTTAACTAATCGTCTTTCACCCAACCTATTCATACAGGATACAGCAATGTTATTTCGAATTTATGAATATCACTAAAAATCATGACACTTGAATTTAGATTGAAATTATTATTTTCTCTGGAAAAAATATGAAAGTTGAAACTTATAGCATATTCAGACAATTCTTTCTATTCACTGACAAGAGAGGTTCACTTTTGTATAATTATATATTTTTAGCTTTTAGGATATTCAGTCTAAATGGATCAGTGAAACATTTTTATATCGTCCAATATTTCGGTAAACTTTATTACCTTTTTCAAAGATCTGTAATCCAGTTGTTTGGCATCTAAGTAGGAATATCTGTCTGTTATCCAGAGAGGCCACCCGTGTGTTAGTTCCAGCCCATCGTTTAAAGTTCTTCATAGCTATCATTCCATGAGCATTCGTGATGTTCTCAAAAAATCCCATTTTCAAATTGCTTCAAAGATTATTGACCGCAATTAACTCTACAGAAAAGGTTTTTAGGATATTCGGTACAAAAGATTAGTCAAACATTTTAATATCATCCAAGCTTTCGGTAAACTTTATTACCTTCCTCAAGGATCTATAAGCAAGTTGCTTGGCATCTAAGTAGGAAGATCCGTCTGTTATCCAGAGAGGACAGTCATGTGTTAGCTCTAGCCCATCGTTTAAAGTTCTTCATGGCTATCATTCCATGAGCATTCAAGATGTTCTCAAAGAATCCCATTTTCATACTACTTTAAAGGTTATTGCCCACAAATAACTCTTCAGAAAAAGTGTTTAGGATATTCGGTCTGAAAGGATTAGTGAAACACTTTTATATCATCCGAGCTTTCGGTAAACTTTATTACCTTCCTCAAGGGTCTGTAATTTTAAAAAAAATTAACATCAATAGAACAAAGCACTACTGTAACAAGACTAACATAGATACATATAGAGTGATTGCTTCCTTACGGTGTCTAAATGATACAGACTGATGAAACTCTCTATTTAGTTTAGTCTGAAGTCCTACTCCACCCACAATGCAGCGATTTCATTCCGTATACTTTGCGAGAAATCGATCACATCTACCGAAAAAATAATGGATTTCCTTTTCTCCATTCTTTCATAATATCCATACAAAACCCAATATGAAGCCTCATCAAACTTTCGCTCATTATCAGGTCATAAGAATCAACTTCTTTTCACCTCGAAGGAAAGCAGCATTCGTTCCTTCCCTCCCAGATACGTACGGCTGATTAAGTTATCTCTCCTGTAATTGCGGAAGAGCAATTCCATTTATGGCCTGTTCCATCTCTTCCCTAACCCTCCCGTTGCGATATCTCTGTTACCTTCACCTCTTAATAGATTAGATTCCAAGGGCGGGATTACTTCGCCATCTTCCTCTCTATAATTAAAGAAATGGACCGTCGATTGAGACGCGTATCAGTTTTTCCGCCGATTATTGCCGTTGTTTGTTTTTATCTCGGAGGTTTCAGTTCGGCGATTGAGGAAGATTGATGTGAGGGTATTGAAGGTTCGTGTGGTGAGAATTGGAAACTGGTTACTCAGCTAAGATACGGTTTGGTGTAGGAGTCGTTTATTTTCAAGAGGTGACGTAGGGGAGAAAGATTTGTTGATTGTTTGAAAGAAGACTATCTTGAATGTTTTCTGTGTACTTATTCAGAAGTTTTCCACCTGAAGTTTATACTCAATTCAGTTATAAAATCATTGAATGAAAACCATGTAACAGCAGCGCTCTACTTCGACTTAACAAAGGCCTTTGACAGGCTGAATCACAAGATCTTAAAGAAGGAAATGGAAAGATAGGAGGTGTTGGTCTGAAACTTTTTGCTTCATATCTAAATGGTATAATTTAAAGAACTACTGGAAAGACTCAACATGGTAAACAAATAACATCAGATGTCTTATTTATAGAAAGTGGTGTACCTCAGGGCTCAATACTGGGTCCCTTCCTTGCTCTACATAATATATACTAACGAACTGATCCAGGCAATATCCATCGTTAGGGTTATGTATGCTGATGATGTATCAGTAATTTGTGATCTTACTACTGCAGATGAATGCCAATCAGAATTGAAAGAAAATATGCAAAAGCTGGATAAATGGTTCCAAACTAATGACCTAGTAATGAACTTTACACAAACAAAAAGGACTCAATACCTTTCCTGGGAATTCGTACTAAATACAACACAAATGACTATGCTTATTTGCATTCAGGACTCAGATTATTTTCTAGGGACATTCAGTTGGGATTGATAGGATTTTATACTGCAGAAAAGGTGCTTAAGCATTGTCTTCAAGATGAAACGAAATGAAACCTGTAAAAATGTTTTTATCCAACACAGTATTCTAACACTCTACAGCTTGTATATTCCCCCCACAGAATCTACACTCGTCAGTGTCTGCTCAATCTGTACCCAACAAATGCTTCCTAAGACCCAGTAATTGATCCAATGAGGAGATGAAGCATGCTTATACTGAGATCCAGTCACTTTTGAAATCATGCGGTATTGAAGTTGCCAAGAAACTTCTTGGAGTGATTTAGCTCTTGAAGATTCTTCCAGAGTGTTATTCTTTTGGTTTCTTCCTTCTTTAGAACCTTTTTTCTTATAGGTTCATATTCCTATACCTCAAGAAGGGTTCCGGGCCAGTGAAGGTCGTCTGTCCTTCTTATTTGGCAAGTAGATTGGGGCTCTTCGTTTCATTTTCCCCATGTGATGAAGAACTCAGGCTTGAGAGACCCTATTATTTTTGCCTACTTCATTAAGTTTCCTTTGGCACTCCCATATCATTATTGCATCAACGATATATAAGGATGAGGATCTTAAAGTATGTTCGGAGATTAGAATGTTAGAGGGTTAGTATGTTAGAGGATTAATATGTTAGAAGGTTAATATTGAAGAGATCCACATATTTTTATAAAGGATGATAAGGCCTACTTGTCACTGTTTATGCTAGGAGTAAGAGTCTATGGTCACTTCGTAGACTTGCGGGCGTGTCTGAAAATGTAAACATAACCCTGGGAGATAAGCCTTTTTGTTCTCCAGAAGATTGGTGGTAATCATTGTAGACTGAACGCTGGTTTCAGTTTTCCTTTGTTAGAAATAGAACGCCATCGTCCATTGTTCATTAAAACTGAAGGTAAAACACAAAGTGAAATCGGCTGAGCTGCCCTAACATGTGAAGTTATTGTATTGTATTGAAATACCTGAGGTCAACGTGAGTGTTGTATCATGTATTCTCATGGATTTTACTGTATTGATGCTTCAGCTAGGGGAGACCTGTTCAGTTTAATCTGAATTAACCATTCAACATATATCATACATGTAAGCGTCCTTATCTTCATTTCATTTATTTGGATCTAAGAGGTGGTTAACAATGGTACTTTGTTTGAGAATTCAGAGTGTTTAGAGTGAATGAAATGTGGGTCCACAATTATATATTCACACAACAACCTTGTGTCTTTTCAGAGAGGGCAACAAGGCCTTTCCTCACAACTATTATTAGATATAAATATTATAATGAATAGGTAGTTAAATAAAAGACACCACAACCTCTGTGTCTTCAGAATGTCACAACAAGACCTTCCTGAACAACGATATTATGCGCCTGATTATAATAATCTAATTAGATAGTAGTTGCGTGAATGGGGAATTCCTGACCAAAGGGTTATTGTCAAATTACCTCGAAGATCTTTGTTACATGTTCCTATTGCCAGGTTATCTATATGTTCACTCAATTGATTGCTGTATTTACCTTTGCATGCACACTAATTATGTTTTAGGGTATTAGAAAGGTTGTCGATCTCTGGAACCTTGATTTATGAATAAAGGGAAGACAGGGTTCAAGAACGTATGGGAGCTGAAGAGAGGTCAAGGTTTTCTATCCCTGGCTCTTTTTTTTTGTCCTAAAGTATAACCTCGCTCTAGTACACCGAGTCAGATGCGGGGCCCTGCCTTCCGCAAACAAATATTGTATTTTTAAATATCCTTGCATTCTGAACTTCCCGCCACTGTTTCCTCGTTCTCATTCAACAGTAACTTGGGTTGTCTACACAACGTAACGTCCTATTCTCCCGCCACTAGATGATCACGATAAAAAGGTTAGCGTTCCTTAGAGTACTCCGTAAAATCCCAGATATCTTGGATTACTTACTGGATTTCGTTCTAGATTCATTTCCACTCATCTTTCAATTGCAAGTATTTCTGCCTTGAAGACTATCGAACAGAAGCTTAACGATGGTGAGTATTTAGTACCTTACTCAGAGACTCCAGTAACAGCTCCTGTGGTGGTTTTTGAAACATCTATGTACCATATGGTGCTATTTGTTCTGACAGTTTGTGTGGTTTCCTCCCTTTTTAACTCTTCCCTTCCGGTGAGCATTCTAGTAAACTTTTTTTCGATGCTAACTTTATCATCATTATTTTGGTCTATAATTAGTCATCTTGTCCCTTTCATTAGAAATTTCTGAATAATCCTAATTTGATGGTCGGCAGTTTAAAGGTTTTTCAGAATATTATGATTACAATTTTCATCAATTGCAAGCTGAACAACTTTATTCAACTTTTATTATAGTTACAAGCACAACAAAGCATCTAAAGCTTTTATGACATCCAAGATAAGAATAATATGGAAATTGGTCGAGTACTAGCCTACTGGATGGCAGCAGTGACTATATGAATACGAAACGGCATCAGAAAAACGCATTTTTCATCACCTGGCGATAACTCGACCGTCGCATCTGCATACAGCAAATTCGGGATGTATCCACGTCCCTCGGGCGCACTTTATCGCGTATGCAGCCGCGTTATTGGTTCATGAATTCGCCGTTTGATACCCGGCTAAAGCAAAAGCTTTTTCGAATTAGAGGAGAGTTGGTTTTTATGACGGCTGTAAAATTCATCGCGAACTTTCGGCATCTCCTATGTAAATTAAGCCAGGGGGCGGCAACACGCCGCCGACACATTAATCCTTGCGAGAAAACTCGCTTTCGAACCGGAATTGGATACAGATAAAGTTCGCAGTTATGACCGCTATGGCGATATGGCGAAATGATACTTTATTGCCGTCGGCGCTCGGCTGTATCCGTGGAGACGGCAGAGCGGATCGACATTGTTGCGGCGTAAGGCTGAAAACTGCCAACTTTGAACAAAGGCTTAGCGTTTCCCGCCGAAAACCGCTCCAAATTTTTCATTGACAACAATTTGAGTTTTGATGGAATTAATGTTGACGGTTAAATAATGGAACACTGCCACAACTAAGAAAAAATACATCATATTTAGTAGACAGTTTGCATGTTGAAGTAGTGGTTATTTCAAGTCTGGTAACACTTCCGTTATTCGTATTTAGACAGCGAGTTAGTTCAATATTTGACATTGCGTATGTATATCCACATCAACCATCATCTGTCGCTCTCGACATCCAAATATCCAGCGAATAGTTGCCCTGTTTAGAAAAGAATCGCCCATTTTCTCCATCTTTTTGAGCCAAATATCTGGGATTCGTTGCGACGACAATTATTTTTCAATTTTTCCGTCCCGGATCTACAGTGGAAAATAGATTGCTTCCTGCTGAGCCTCGCGACAAGTTGGCATTGTGTTATCCTGTACTGTAACAAATATGGAGATTCGCTTCGTTCTCTGTTTGATTTGTCGTCTCGGGATCCGTCAAAAGGGCTTCTACAAATTTGTTTGCGTTCCCCGGGGATCCCGTCAGGAAGCGGGAGATTAAGAAGCTGGGAGTTTCTCCCGCGATATCGCCTGGATCGTGTTTGAAACGAGATATCTGGGAAGTTTGCTATGATGTGTTTTTGATAGAGAATTATTATTTTGAGGAATTCAATAAAATAGTTTTTTATCCCAGTACAAAATTTATATTCGGATATTTGTTTTGAAGAAAGCCTACTTATGTTATTTATGGCGAACGGGCGTCCGTTCACCCTACCACTGCATCCGCACGGACTATTGTGGTTCACCCCTAATTTATATCTCCATGACGAGATCCAGTTTTTGGATAAAACCGATAACCTTGTTCGGGGGTAATTTTTTCACTTCGCTGTGAGCTATGAAAGCCTGGCCAAAGACCTCGAATCTGATGCGAGTCACCGCTGAGCACACTGAGACGATGTGCATGGCTGTTTCAGTGTCCTCAAGACACAGCCTGCATTCATCGTCTTCAGCCAGACCGATTTTGTGCAAATGCGCTTTCAGTCTGCAGTGACCTGTCATAATTCCGACATGTGTTCTTAGTTTGGCCCTATCCAGACCTAGCGCTAAGTTCGCCATATTTTTGTTCGAAGCTGTTCCAAGGAACAACTTCGAATGTTTAAGGCCAGAAGAAAGACTATAGCCTTGAGTTCATTCTGCCTGTTATCGCCTCGTTAGCTACGTGGTATTCCTAGGAATGGTTCCGGTCCTACCAGAGGCAGCGCAGCTCCAGCAAACACCAGTCGATCTGCCTCCTCGTTACCCAAATAGTTTGAGTGGCTCGGTATCCAAACCATAGTGACTCCGTTATACATACCGAGCCTGCTTAAAGCCGTGCGGCAACTCCAGACTGTTCTTGAGGTACAAGAGCTGGATTCAAAAGCTTTTAGTACTGACTGACTATCAGTAAATATTTTGATTTTACCGTGGTGGATTTGCCGTTTTTTCAGCAGTTCTGCCGCGGTCTCAATTGGGTACCTGAAAATTATTTAGAGAATATCTATTTCGTACTTGTAGCTTAAATACTATGAAATCAGGGGTGAGGCTCTTGTCCTGATGAAAATCAGGACAAGAGCCTCATCTGACAAACAGAATGCAGAAAACAAGGTTGGGAGACAGGTCTTATTCTTGGGAGACTGTGAGTCATGGTGCACCGCAAGGTTCTGTGTTGGGTCCCCTTTTGTTTGTAATATATATGAATGATATGCCAGCTAATGTGAAATCAGATCAAACCGTCCTCTTCGCTGATCACACTTCCTTTCTGAATAAAGGGATGGACAACCAGGAACTAAAGAAAGCCTAGGTATGTTTCAGAGCAAACAAAATGATGATGAACAGTGATGAAACACAAAGACTACTGTTTGAACCAAAGATGTCTTCGGACAATCACATCAGGCTACTTGATGTCTTTTTGTAATCAAATCTCAAGTTGTCAAGAGCTACCTATGCAGTTGGGAGAATAAAGCAAATAGCGGGAGTTGAAGAAACCAAGATTACTTACTTCAGCTCCTTTCATAGTGTCCTTAACTTCGGCATTCTTTTCTGGGGCGATTGGTCAAAAAGTGAGAAAGTATTAATAAAACAGAAGCACTGAGAATACTACGTGGCGTAAGTTTCGGTTGTTTTTTTAGAGTGATAAAACATTTGATGGAGCTATCTGTGATTTGACAGAAAGTAGCAGCCATGTTGTTCTGACATCTCTGTTCAGTAGGCATTAACAAATTATCGTGGAAAGACTCACGCCCCAACAACTTTCACAAATTGTTGAAATTTATCTTCAAAATTAGTGTTCTATTCGCCAAACTTATAGAGCGCTTCGTGGAATTTATGGTTTACGTAATTGTCCATCAGAGCAGCTTATTCGTCGAACTATCGATAGATTTGGGACAACATTTTCTCTAATCGATGCAACAACAACAACAAGAAAAAGAACTGTACGTACAGAAGAAAATATCACTGCTGTAAGTCATAGTGTTAATGATGATCCAGATTTGTCTACTCATCGACGTTCACAACAAGTGCATTCACAACATGGAAAATTTTGCGAGAAGATCTTGGTCTTTACCCATAAAAGATCCAACTGGTTCCAGAACTAAAGCCACTTGATCATAATAAGCGTCGTTTGTTTGCTGATTGGGCCCTAGAATAGCTTGAAGTTGATCCACTTTTTTATCGTAAAATTGGGTTTAGTGATGAAGCTCATTTCTGGTTGAACGGCTATGGAAACAAGCAAAATTGCCGTATATGGAGTGAAAACAATCCTCAAGAAGTTCTGCAGGTTCCATTGCATCCTGAAAAATGCACTGTATGGTGTGCTTTACACGCTGAAGGCATCATCGGTCCATATTTCCTTAAAAACTACGCTGAAGCTAATGTTACAGTGAATGGTGCTCGTTACCGATCGATGATCAATAGTTATTTGTTTCAAAATTTGAATGGTATCGACCCAGAAGTAATTTGGTTTCAACAAGATGGTGCTACACCTCATGCTGCTACCGTAATAATTGATTTATCGAAAGAAAGATTTGGCGATAACGTTATTTCGTGAAATGGTCCAATCAATTGGCCTTTATAATGATGCAACATAACTCCACTGAATTATTTTCTTTGGGGTTATGTTAAGTCATTGGTTTATGCTGATGGAAGCTAAGATAACTCGTGTTATTGATGAAATACGGCCTGAATTACTCGAAAAAGTGGTCCAAAATTAGTATGGTCGAATGCTATTCCTCAGAGCTAGTCGTGGTGGACATATACCGGAAATTATTTTCAAAACATAAATGTCATAAAATTATCTTTCCAATAAAAACAAATTGGGCTTCAGTCTTGATTGAAATGTGTTTTATTTCAATTTAAAAATTTTTAATTAATTAATTAAATTAAATCAATCAATTATTTTATTTTAAAAAAAATTTATTTCAATTTTAAAAATCTAAAAAAAATTTTTTTTCTTATGATTTGCAACGCTCTGTTGAAGTGAACTTGTATATATGAGGAGAAGATTACGAACCAAAGTTAGCTTCTGGGACCATTACACTTACCTCCTTATATTCAAAACCGTCAATTTTGACTGACAGGTGTTGCATTAGTTCTTTTCGAAACAAGAAAAGGAAACTCCATATCCTTTATTGCTCAGAGATGAGACCCGAGGCTACCATCAATCATCCCCTAAGAGTCAAATCTGTTACCTGTCGAAGAAAAAAGCCATCAGTTCCTCTCCATCAACCCCGAGCAGAAGATGCATTTCGGCGCTCTTGTACCTGCATCCCCCGGTATCGATTTCGCATCCATCCAGGTTTTTCCCAACCTCCACGCCAGACGCATCAATCCTCCAGTCGGTTACTTTTAAATACGGGATGCCGAGCCGTCATCCGTCATCTTTTGAAAGTTATCCGACAGGTATCGGCGTAATAAAAGGCCCGAATAATTCCTGTAAGTTCTTTTTTTCCCAGATCCCGATGCAGATCGATCTTGGAGGTCTGGAGATTATGAGGCGATACAGGATCGAAGGCGCTGATAGATGGATGTTTCGGGACTTTATTACGGCATCTTCGGACAATGATCGAGTGGGAGTAAGGGTGAATTATAAGGCGGTAGGGGTGGTTCCGCCGCTCTTAGAATCGGCAGGGTTATGATTTATGGCCGGTGGGGTTTCCCAAGTTAAATGGGAGAGTTTTGGGGATGCAAAAGGCCAGAATGGTCCATAAGTTGTGTGAGAGGATTGTGAGCTCAAAACATGATGTATGTGCTCGATGAAGTGTAATGGGAGTATTTGTGTACTCAATACAGACTCCAAATTGACATTTTGATAGTGTTAAATGGGAAGTTAAAGTGTGGTCGAAAATGAATTGATCCCAAAGTGCGCCATGGAAACTGAAGCTATTCTAATATTTCTTGTTGTTGTTTGAAACCCAAATCATCAACCTGGTACAGAAAATGCAAGATCCTAGTCCTCATATAAAAGGTTGGGAAAAAAGTAATCCATTATTTTTTCGGTAAATGGCTGTAGTTATCGATATTTCGTAAACGGTCGATAAGATAATTTCAGACTTATGCTCATTGTCAAGGTAACATTTCACACTAAAAAAATTATTTCACATTGTGATATTTTTGTCGACTCAACGTACTTAATCCTTGAAAATCGTGAAATATTGAATTTTCATTGTTTCTTATGATCCTCTAATCAAAAGGCGTCTTAATGGCGGAGATCTTAATACCGGAGATCTTAGTAGGGGAGATTTTAGTACCTGATATTCTTAGAACTGAACAATCTTACTGGAGTGCCTTTTTGCTTGGATTATTTAAATACTAGATCTTTCCTGTGCCGCATCTTATTACCACACCATCTTGGTTCCGGACGCTTTACTGGTCATTTAGAACAATTTGAAACTGAACACCTGCTGATTATATGCAGAATAGGAACTATTCTTGGAGAAAGCACTATCTTTCCGACACTATGGAGAACGATATTCCAGGATAACCTATAAAATGAGTCCTTACGTAAATCTCGGACTTCAAGCTAATGAAATTGGATTATATTGTAAATAATTTCAAGGTTAATATTCAAAGAAACAACTGAAGTTTATCAATAGTATCGGGTGTTTTTTTTAGAGTGATAGAACTTTCGATAGGGATACTCAGAATTGTATAGAAGCAGAGCTCTTAACCAACGTTAAAGTACCATTGTCATCATTGTTGTCCTGGGTTTCTGCTCAAGTTTTGACACTCCAGCAGACCCCCGATAAGCTGAAAGAGAAAAATAGGAATTTTGAAGGAAGATTATAGAGAACTTTGCACCAGCATAACTAGGAGATGGACCTCCACAAGTCACCTTCCCTCTTCCAAAAGGAAGATCGCCGTGTCGATCCCAACACTCAGTAATTTGAGCAGAGTGTCTCTATGGTTGTGAAAGTTTCAAGCAACGAAACAACACAAATAACAGCTTCCTAGCATGGATCCCCGCACGAAGGATCACTGTTGCTATTCGACTGCTGAAATCGAGGCTCCGAAGAGGATGGGCTTTCGGATCAAAAAGTAACGCCAGAGTTGAGGGAGAGCAGAGCGAATCTGTCAGGACCCTCAAACCTCGTCGAAACGTCGTAGTTTCCATTTCGCCCTAACGGACCACTTCCGACTCCGCAGCAGATAAGATAAGCTTAAGGGTCCACGAATGGGGTTGAAGTTGGGGGCGAGCAGAGTGAATTTTCCAGGAGCTCCAAAGCTGGTCGAAACGTCGTAGTCTCCCTTTTTCCTCCAGCGGACCAATTAGGACCCCGCAGCAGAAGCTTAAGATGGAGTCAAATTTGGGGGCGAGCAGAGCGAAATCTCACCTCGGTCGAAACGTCATAGTCACCCTTTCTCCTTTAGCAACCATTTAATATCTCTCAGCGGATAAGTAGACGAAGGTTGGAAAACCCACGCTGAGATTCAGCAGGATGTCACCTTCTTCCGTGTATGGATTACAAAACTCTAATCGCAGATTCTGGTCGTCAATCAGAGCCAGCTTCCCCGTACGATTCCAAGTCTTGCGAAAGGAAATGGGTGGAGTGGAACAATATGATGAAAGGGTACGTAAGTAAGAAAGAAAGTGAGGAAGTTTGGATTGCGAGTCATCTGCTTTAGGCATTATAACCATGTCCTCCATTTCATAAATGAAACTAGGACACTCGTTATGACAAACTCCCCACCACGACAAGGTACAGGAGGGTGTTTCGATAGGGATAACTGTGATTTGACAGATGGTAGAAGCCACGTTGTTTTGACATTTCTGTTCAGTAAGCATTGACAAATTATCATGGAAAGACTCACACCGCAATAACGTTCACCAATTGTTGAAATTTATTTTCAAAATCAGTATTCTATTCGCGAAACTTTTGAGCACTTCGTGATTTCACACCAAGTTGGACTCTGTGCATCCACCACATGGAAAATTTTGCGTAAAGATCTTGGTTCACACCCACAAAAGATCGAACTGGTTCAAGAACTACAGCCACTTGACCATAATAAGCGTCGTTTGTTGGCCGATTGGGCCTTAGAACAGCTTGAAGTTGATCCACTTTTTCATCGTGAAATTGTGTTCAGTGATCAAGCTCATTTCTGGTTGAATGTCTATGTAAACAAGCAAAATTGCCGCATATGGAGTGAAACCAATCCTCAAGAAGTTCTGCAGGTTCCATAGCATCCTGAAAAATGCACTGTATGGTGCGCTTTACACGCTGGAGGCATCATTGGTCCATATTTCTTTAAAAACGATGCTGGAGCTAATGTAACAGTGAATGGTGCTCATTATAGATCGATGATTATTTGTTTCAAAATTTGAATTGTATCGACACAGAAGTATTTTGGTTCCAACAAGATGTTGCTACACCTCATGTTGCTACCGAAACAATTGATTTATTGAAAGAAAGATCTGTTTATTTCGAGAAATGGTCCAATCAATTGGCCTCTAAGATCATGCGACATAACTCTTCTTCTTCTTCTTCTTCCTTCTTCATTATAGACATTTTTGCCTGTTCCTTCTTCGTAACTTGTCCGGTGTTCAGTTGGCAGTCAGGTTATCGCTCCACCTTTTTCGCGGTCTTCCTATACTTCTCCTTCCCATTGGAGATTTATCACGTGCGATTCTGACCACTCTCTCATGATCCATTCGGTCTATGTGTGCATTTTACTCGTGCTTTCTCCCCAGGATCCACTCATTCACCTCTTCCACCCCGCACATTTTTCTTATGTTGTCACTCTATCTAATAGCGTTTTCTCAGCTATTTTCCTTAGGACTTTCATTTCACATGTTTCCAACAACCTCTTAGTTTTTGTTGTGTCTGGTCGTGTTTCTGCTGTGTACGTCATTATTGGTCTTATGGTAGCTTTGTAGATTATTGCCTTTGTCTCGGTTCGCAAGTGTTTGTTACTCCATATGGTGTCGTTCATGCATCCAGCTGTTCTCATTGTCTTATTTACCTGTTGTCTCACCTCAGACTCTACATCACCAAAACCACAAAGCTCTATTCCCAAGTATCTGAACGTCATCTCTTGCTGTATGATTTGGTCATCGACGACGAGTTTACATCTGAGAGGATATTTGGAGACTGTTTTTGTGACAGATATAACCATATTCAGGGATTTTGCTATGGAATTGAAGAGATGTAGAAGCCTCTGCAGGTCGTCCTCGTTCTCTGCAATCAGCACTGCGTCATCAGCGTAACAAAGAATCGAAATATTTTTATTGCCCATTTTATACCCCCCGAGACGGCGAACTTTCTTTATTATTTCATCCATGATCAGGTTGAAAAGCAATGGGCTCAAAGAATCACCCTGTCGAATTCCCTTCTCTACTGATATAGGTCTGGTGAGTTCTCCATCGATTTAAGCCTGTATTTTGTTGGAGCTATATATATCTTCAATTACTTTAATTAATTTGTACGGTATCTGTCTTTTGTAGAAAAGGTCTACGACATCTTGTATTTGAATTCGATCAAATGCTTTCTGAAGATCTACAAAGCACATATATGCGGGCCGGTTATATTCAATAGATTTCTCAACGATCTGTCTCATAACAAATACTGCATCATTACATGATCTCCCTGATCTGAAGCCTCGTTGCTCATCGGATAGGGAAATAATATTATTCATCTTATTGGTTATTATTTTAGTTATTAACTTTAATGTTGTACTGAGTAGATTTATACCCCTGTAGTTCTCTGGTTTTTTCTTGTCTCCCTTTTTAAACATGAGGATGGCGATACTTGTTCGCCATTGGTCCGGTATTCTGTGGTGGTAGAAGATGGCCTTAGTCAGCAGGGTCAACTGTTTAACCAGATGCTGCCCCCCATTCTTGAGCAATTCATTTGGAATGCCATCTAGTCCGGGGCTTTTTCTATTCCTCAACTGTCGGAGTGCCAATTCTACGTCTGCATGCTCTACTTCTATATTGTCACTGGTAACTATTGCTGGTGTGTTGTTGCGTTCGATGGTATATTCTTCTTTTTTATAGAGTGTTTCCAGATATTCGGTCCAGGTCTCCTTTGATATGTGCTTAGGCTCAATTAATTCATTTATATGCAGTCCATAAAAGTCACTCTCCATTCTTTTGGAGAACCTTTCCCAGTAGCTGGTTTTATTTAGCTGATCTTATGATCGAATTTGTTTCGTTACGGATTGTTTTGTACTGTTCATATGATTCTGGAGTTCTCTGTGCTCGATATTTCAGATACACTTGCTTTTCACTGCACTTCTTTTTTATTTCGTTGGTAAACCAGGAGGTTCGATTAATATCCCTGTCCATATTTATCATGCGTATGCCAAGTACCTCATACTATCTATATAACCCCATAGACATAACTCCACTGGATTTTTTTTGGGGATTATGTCAAGTCGTTGGTTTATGCTGATAAACCAGAAACAATAGACGCTTTGGAAGCCAACATAACTCGTGTTATTGATGAAATAAGGCCTGAATTACTCGAAAAAGTGGTCCAAATTTGGTCTGGTCGAATTAAGTTCCTCAGAGCTAGTCGTGGTGGAAATTATTGTTAAAACATAAATGTCATAAAATTATCTTTCAAATAAAAAAATGGCTTCAATCTTAATTCAAATGTGTCTTATTTCAATTTAAAGTTCTATCACTCTAAAAAAAACACCCGATACTTTTCTCTAAACGTGTTTTATATTTGCGAATACGTAACATAAACATCAATGCAAAACATTTATGAAAATTTATGTTTAAACACAATCTGAACATCGAAAAATCCCGTGAAAATAACTCCGACCCATCTCGCCCGCAAAAAAAGGATTTCATCCCGGAATTTTATCAGGCCGAAAACGGCAATTTCTCTTCAGCATTCCTGACTCCAAATACCCGACGTAACTCCCGACAATTACGCGCGCGGGAAAACGCCCGATCGTCTGCCGCATTCCCGGAGTGACCCCAAATTGCCCTCGTGGCACGTCGAACGACCTTCCTCAAGGCAGCTTCTGTTGTGTTGCAGGAGGATATTACATAATCGAGCGCAAGACTGAGAAGCTGCAGATCGTGGTGCTGAACACGAACCTGATGAGGAAGGGAGAAGGCGACCCAGACGCTGCCCAGCAATGGGAATGGTTGCTTGGAGTGATGAAGAAGCTGCGGAAGAACGGGGAGACGGTGAGTGGTCTTTGATATATTTCTGTTTCAGGTTAATGTGAAGTTAAAGACACCGTATCGTTGAACATTTCAACCTGCAGCCATTTAACGCGACCAGAATTCTTGTTGAGTGTTGCGTCTGGTATGAGACACATTTGTCAGCCTCAACACCTTGAAATACTGGATAAGTAAATTACTTTGTATTTCATCACTTTTTTATTAACTGAAAATACAGTGACTCGAGTTCCATAGTGTTTACTACATTTTCAAACTGAATAAAATCAAATTGTATCTTGACTACGTTGAAGGCTTCGCAAAACTTCGAGAAGTGATGTGTGCCAAAGGTCCAACTGTTTATTTAATAGTTTTATTGTTGAAATAAAATAGAAAGGCTTTTTACTTGATAAAAGAAATATAACAAAATTTGAATATCAGAACAAATTAAAATATGTTTATATTCTACAATTTTAATTTCAAAAAAATTTCTTATTCAAAAAGCTTTTAGAATTAAATTAATGTCTAAAACAAGCACCGCTTACATTTAATAGACGTATATAATCAAAACTCAATATATAATGGAATAAATGAACCAACAGATATACGAAAGTCCTTAAAATTAATAAATAAATATTTAAAGGAGACAAAATTTTGTTTCTGGTCTTACCTTTAAGAACACCAGTTGCCTTTTTAAAACATGAACACTCTTAAAGGACGTCTCAAAGAATATAATTTATTTTAAATATTTAATATATTTAAATATTCGAATAAGTTAATTCAGAAATCTCTCAAAACATGCACTATACCTTCAAAAAACAAATATAATTCTAAGCAATCCCTTCTTCGGTCCTGAATAATATTCCAAATATCAAAATCAGAAAACTAACCTATATCCACAACGCACACGTGTAAAGGAATAATGTTTCGAAACATAGATCAACTTTATAATTCAAGATCTATGTTCTAACAAAATCAAAGAACAGTGTGAGTTATTTTAAGGCTCATTTAAATTCATTGACATTCCATATTAAGATTTATTGAAGCCAAAATATAATTATATATTATATATAAAATAAAATAGAAAGGCCTTTTACTTGATAGAAGAAATATAACAAAATTTGAATATAATATTTCGAATAAAAATAATTTAAATAAGCCTTAAAAATAACTCACACTGTTCTTTGATTTTGTTAGAACATAGATCTTGAATTATAAAGTTGATCTATGTTTCGAAACATTATTCCTTTACACGTGTGCGTTGTAGATATAGGTTAGTTTTCTGATTTTGATATTTGGAATATTATTCAGGACCGAAGAAGGGATTGCTTAGAATTATTATTATTCTTTGAAGATATAGTGCATGAGAGATTTCTGAATTAACTTATTTGAATATTTAAATATATTAAATATCTCAAATAAATTATATTCTTTGAGAAGTCCTTCAAGTGTGTTCATGTTTTTAAAAGGCAATTGGTGTTCTTAAAGGTAAGACCCAAAACAAAATTTTGTCTCCTTTAAATATTTATTTATTAATTTTAATGACTTTCGTATATCTGTTGGTTTATTTATTCTATTTGACATTATATATTAAGTTTTGATTATATACGTCTATTAAATGTAAGCGGTGCTTGTTTTAGACATTAATTCAATTCTAAAAGTTTTTTGAATGAAAAATTTTTTTGAAATTAAAATTGTAGAAGATAAACATATTTTAATTTGTTTTGATATTCAAATTTTGTTATTGTCAAAACGTTATGTTTGTGTTTTAATAATTCAATGGATTCCAGGAAACCTCCACATAAAAGTAAATGTATAATATACTAAATAGATTCGTAAATTACTCGAATGTCACTTTTCCTACAGATGAAATTAAGCTTCTTGAAAATGGTCGAAATTACAATCGTCACATATCCTCAAAAAATATCTTGAAAACACTAATTTGCTAAACAGAAAACGTTAAAAAATTACTATTCACTCATGCAGAATGACACAATCCTAAAATATATCAATTCAAAACAAAATTCGAAATGATAGTGTTATAATGACTGAAGCTGATAAAGGAAATTCTATTGTTACTTTATCCAATGAAGAATATGACAAGAAAATAAAAACTTTTCTACAGAATGAATCCCCTATACAACCAAAAAGAAATACCACAACAGAAATTCAACAAAAACTAAAAACAATCCTCAAAGATATCTAAATTATTTTAACAGACCATTATAAATAAATTCAAACTTGAGAATAGGAATCCTATCCCTCCCAAATAATATGGCCTTATTGAAATCCATAAATAGAGTTCAACAATGTACCCTTTATCATACATTGACAGCCCCTTTGCCAAACTACACTCTAAATTAAACAAAACTTTTAAAGCACTATTACACTTCATCACCCTATCCAATAAAAGATTTAATTGAGCTCACAAAAAGCTGAAAAATTTTACACCTCCACTTAACAGTAGTATTCTAGTATCGTTTGATATATCGGGTGTTTTGTTAGAGTGATAGAATCTTAAACAGAAATGAAACACAATTCAATTAAGATTGAAGCCAATTTTTTTTTTATTTTAAAGTCAATTTCATGACAATTAAACTAAAAAATAATTTCCGGCATATGTCAACCATGACTAGCTCCCAGGAACTGCATTCGGCCAAATTAATTTTGGACCACTTTTTCGAGTATTTCAGGCCTTATTTATTCAATAAGTTATGCTGGCTTCCAAAGAGTCTATTGTTTTTGGTTTATCAGCATAAACCAATGACTTGACAAAACCCCAAAGAAAATAATCCAGTGGAGTTATATCGAATGATCTTGGAGGTCAATTAATTGGATCATTTCTCGAAATAATGTTATTGCCTAATCTTTCTTTCAATAAATCAATTGTTACTGTAGCATCATGAGGTGTAGCACCATCTTGTTGGAACCAAAACACTTCTGGGTCGATACCATTCAAATTTTGAAACAAATAATCATTGATCATCGATTTGTAACGATCACCATTCACTGTAACATTAGCTCCAGCATCGATTTTAAAGAAATATGGACCGATGATGCCTCCAGCGTGTAAAGCATACCATACCATAGTGCATTTTTCAGGATGCAATGAAACGTCCAGAACTTTTTGAGGAATGTTTTTCCTCCATATACATAGCCGTTGAAACAGAAATGAGCTTTATCACTAAACACAATTTCATGATAAAAAAGTGGATCAACTTAAAGCTGTTCTAGGGCCCAATCAGCAAACAAACGACGCTTATTATGGTCAAGTGGCTTCAGTTCTTGAACCAGTTGGATCTTGTAAGCGTGTAGACCAAGATCTTCATGCAAAATTCTCCATGTGGTGGATGCACAGATTTCAACTTGCTGTGAACGTCGATGAATAGACAAATCTAGATCATCATTAACACTATGATAAAATAAGAAGGAGCGGTTTTTTACTTGATAGAAGGATTATTACAAAATTTGAATATCAAAACAGATTTAATCTGTTGTCTTCTACAATTTTAATTTCAAAAAATTTTTTGAAGAAACTTTAAGTATTAAATTAATGTCTTTATAAGCACTGCTCATATTTAATAGACGTATAAAATCAAAAGTCGTCATACAATATCAAATGGAATTAAGAAAAACCAACGAATATAAGTTGTCAATTGAAATTAAAATATAAATAAGCAAACATTTTTTGTTTCGTTCCAGGCATGCGTACTGAACTCTTCAGACAAACGTACGAAGCCCTGTTTGTTACAAAATGTATTGTTTTCTGATTCTATATTAATGAAAAAATAACTCTTTCTCAAAAATATAAAACATAATTTCAAGAACTTCTCAAAAACTAATTTATTTGAAATATTCAATATATTCAAAATAAATTACTTCAAAAAATCTCAAAACATGTAGCACATCCTCAAGAAATAATTAAAGTTACGATAAGATCAGTTCAACTTTACATATAAAAAATAATAAAATCAATTAAACAATGTATAGACTTACCCAGCGCCATCTTAGAAATACATGATCTTCAAAAAACATGTAAGTAGGTACCTTCCCTTATATCCATATATAAGCTTTGTATGATTTTTTGTGAACATGGAACATAGAGCACCTTGGATATAAAGGTACCTACTTACATGTTTTTTGAAGATCATGTATTTCTAAGATGGCGCTGGGTAAGTCTATACATTGTTTAATTGATTTTATTATTTTTTTATATGTAAAGTTGAACTGATCTTATCGTAACTTTAATTATTTCTTGAGGATGTGCTACATGTTTTGAGATTTTTTGAAGTAATTTATTTAAATATATTGAATATTTCAAATAAATTAGTTTTTGAGAAGTTCTTGAAATTATGTTTTATATTTTTGAGAAAGAGTTATTTTTTCATTAATATAGGATCAGAAAACAATACATTTTGTAACAAACAGGGCTTCGTACGTTTGTCTGAAGAGTTCAGTACGCATGCCTGGAACGAAACAAAAAATGTTTACTTATTTATATTTTAATTTCAATTGACAATTTATATTCGTTGGTTTTTCTTAATTCCATTTGATATTGTATGATGAATTTTGATTTTATACGTCTATTAAATATGAGCAGTGCTTATAAAGACATTAATTTAATTTTTACTATTTTTAGTTTCTTTAGTTTCTTCAAAAAATTTTTTGAAATTAAAATTGTAGAAGACAACAGATTAAATCTGTTTTGATATTCAAATTAACACTATGACTTACAGCAGCGATATTTCCTTCTGTATGTACAGTTTTTTGTCTTGTTTGTTGTTGTTGCATCGAGTAGAGAAAATGTTGTTCGAAATCTATTGATAGTTCGACGAATAACCTGCTCTGATGGACGATTTTGTAAACCATAAATTTCACGAAGTGCTCTATGACTTTGACGAATAGAACAACGATTTTGAAGATAAATTTCAACAATTTGTAAACATTGTTGTGTCGTGATTATTTCGATGATAATTTGTCAATGCTTACTGAACAGAAATGTTAAAACAACACAGCTTCTACCTTTGTCAAATCACAATTCTCCCTATCGAAAGTTCTATTACTCTAAAAAAACACCCGATAGTATTGTTTGATCCAGTTTATAATTTCCCGAGTACACCAAATGCAGAATGTAGGAATATCGAAAACATCCTAACATAAAATAACATCAATCCGGTTATGAGAAACGAAATTTGAAACCTCTTCTATCTTTGCGTGGAAGCAAATTACTTTCAACACAAAAGTAAATTAGACAAACAGAAAGATGGACTTGCCATGGGTTCACTTCTGAGCCCACTACTCGCAGAAATCTTCATGTCATTTTTTGGTACAGATACGTAGACGACTTATTGGCTTCCTTCCGTGGAACACATTCAGAGCTAGAAAACACACTGGAACATCTTAATGGTTTGCATCATAAAGTCAAATTCACCATGAATCAGAATAACCTAATTTAATTTTCCATTGTACTTCACTGTGTATATTCGAGTAATTATGCATTTCTGTATATTCCTTGCATCTGATTATTCATACTTTTCTGTTCGATCTCGAACCCAAAAGCCACCACAACCCGGATTCGAACCTCAGCGATAAATATAGCCAACTACCGTTCAATCGCTGCCAAAACCCCGCCTGGGGGATAAGCAGTTACTATCCCCAAATCGTGGTTTAGATTATTCCCCAGCTCGAAAGCGATTTCCGCGAGATCAGACAGAAGTGACGTAAACCCCTCGCTTTATGTATTCAAGACGGCGTTGCCCAGAGCGTCCCGGTTTCCCCAATATCGTAAAAGATGAATTAGATGATTAGCAAGTTTGCATCCGCAACACGATATAAGACATATTAGCATTACGCTGTCCACACAAACATGACTGGGCTCGGACGATCAAAGGGACCCGTGTTTGGGTAACGTGAGGGATGACTGGGTATTGTACACAGAAGATGGGGGAGGTTCAGACGCCGATCAACCGCTAGGCAATCCCTAAGGGGATCTGCCTTAAGATGACGACATCGTTTGAATATTGGTTGCAGGTATGTGGATACTACAGAAAGTGATTACCGGTTAAAACCACGATCAAACCATCTCAGTGAAATATCGAGTTACCCACTGATAACGATTAGATTAAAAATTGGAATAAAATACAGTGAACATGCTAGGTGAAATAAGAACTGTTAGATCCTGAAATTCAATTTGATTTTTTCGTCAATACTTAAATTATATCATGGTTATAATATGAACGTTTTATATTCGATAATGTTTTTCCGAAGCAAAGTTTTATCTCTTGGTAAAAAGGAGGGGAGGTTTGCTTGATAAAAGGCCATTTCAATATCTTAAATATCAAAGAAATACTCTTATACCTTGGAACAGATTCCAATTTTATAAAATTTCGTAGTAACTCTTTAAAATTGAATTGAATAAATGCATTAGAAAACAATATAATTTTTAGTAGACATATATAAATAGGTATCGAAAATAAATTTCTAAATTGTTGAAGGGTGGAGTAAATATTTGTTATTGATTGATGTAATATTTTATTAAATATGAATTATTCAAATACTGACGAAGTAAAGTCTCTCTTAAAACTTGTTTTTCAGTAATGATTGTCCATATCTTGAGATTTTATATAAATTAACTTAGTTAGATATCCAATGATATTGAATATTCTAAGTAAGATAGTTTTATGATGAAATTCTTAAGATTATGTTAAACATTTATGAAATATATTTGTTTTCATAAGATTGATCAGCAGAAACAAAATTTTGTATATTCAAAATATTTAATTTATAGGATTTTGGTTAACAATTTTTATTCATTGGATTTTGTTATATTATTTGGATGTCTTATAATGAATGTTTATTTTATATGTCGTTTGATATAACTGGTACTTATATGACATTATCTTAATTTAATTCTTGAAGTTATAATTATTGAATATAATTTTTTGAAATTAAATATGTAGAAGGCTAATATTAAAATATTTCAATAATTTTATATGCTTTCTATCAAGTATTACCCTCTATTTATGTTACAAAGTTTTATCTCTTGGTAAAAAGGAGGGAGAGTTGCTTGATGAAAGGCCTTTTAAATATCTTAAATATCAAACAGAGAAATTCACTTATAACTTGGAACAGATTCCAGTTTTATAAAATTTCTTAGGAACTTTTCGAAATTGAATTGAATAAATGCATTAGAAAACACTTTCATTTTTAGTAGACGTATATAAATAGGTAACGAAAATAAATTTCGGAATATAGGATTCATCATATATTTTTTACAAGAGAATCTATCATTCCTGTCGACCAGCACACGAATAACTTCAATCTACGTTTTAAATGGTGACTGATATTCGTAAATAGGAATGTTTACTGTAGAAGAAAAATTTGAATTATAATTAATAAAGTAAATAAGAACAACTTGGCTTAAGTTTCAGTGTTTATTTGATGTCTGTTTGATGTATGTTTCGGGTTTTTAGCCCATTTTCAAAACTGAAGAGAACAAAACTTAAAATCCTATTTATAATGGTATAGTAGATCACAGGTACAATTTTGAACAGTGTAAAAATATGGTGTTAGTTGAGTCCTAATCTTTTTTTATATTCTTCTTCCCTTATGTTTATAGATCATTCATTATTTTTACATTATTTTGTTGTATATCTCAATTATTTGGATTTACATAGCTCCATACAGTCATTCATTATTTTTTAAGATATTTGAAATGTAACATCTGTATGAAACCTTTTTCAACGAACATAAAATGAATTTAATGAAAAGTAAACAAAAATTCAACTTTTGCTACTCATTCTTTAGAAAACAGTAATTCCTTTCGACAAAAGAAAATCTTAAGAAAATTTTCCATGTAGATTCAAAAGAAAAGAAACTTGATTATTGAAATTTTCAAATTTGTTCACAATAAAAATAATGTAAAAAATAATGAATGGCTGTATGGAGCTTTGTAAATCCAAATATTTGAGATATACAACAAAATAATGTAAAAATAATGAATGACTGTACGGAGCTATGTAATCCCCAAAAATTATTTGAGATATTTAAATGGGTACCATCTGTTTAACAACCTTCTTCGTCGATTGCCGACATTCCGATATCTGTTAGAAGGTCCCTCTTTTTTAACCCGGTTTTTTATTACGTTCCGATTATAAACCTCTGTACCACTATTAGGTGTTATCTAGAATCTATTGAAATATTCAAAATATTCATCACTTTTGTTTAAATACCACTGTACCACTGTTAGGTCTTCAGTTGTCTGATGATGGGATAGTTCATTTCCCGAGACTCGAGTCACACGAAAATGTGTAATATATCTTTTTATTGGTAGTAAAACATGTTAATTTCTACAATTTGATTTAATTACATTTATTTATGTTGCATTTAAACAGCTTTCACAGAACCAAATTATTCCGGCATTCCCACATTTGTGTAAGATAGAAGAGCATTTCTTTCGAGTTATACCACGGACATTATTATAACGCGTATATCTTTCGATTATTCCAATGTTCGACTGGACGATCCTAGTTCTTTTTCTTATGTATTGAGTATCGTATCTCTAAAACCTGATTTTCCAAACCTTTATAAGAATGAAGCTCTGGAGAAAGATAATCTTGAAATGCTATCTTATTCGAATGAAAAGATGAAAAAAAATTCCCTAACTGAGATTATACATTTTCATAAGATACAAAGATATTGTTTAATAATCCTCTAGGAAAACCATATCGATTTTCCTTCCCATCCGGTTGCCGATTCGAACCGAAACGAGCCCGGAGCCCCGGATAAAAAATCATACAATCTTAATCGCGTTAATCCAATTTTCCCGCCGACGGGCGGTACGAAGAAGTTCCGACAAAAAATGGCGCACCTGCAACCGACAATTTCTGGGTAATATAGCGGCTGCGGTCGAAATAATGGATAATTTCATGTAGATGAAGATTTATCCGGTGGAAAATTCGCGCGGGATTTATACAGAACTCCCGCGGACGGGATATTAGAATACGCCGTTGTATGAAATTCATTACGACAAGATATTCTCGTCAAAAGACTGCCGGGCATCCGACGCCGATACGCCTGGGCCGCCCGGACGGTAGAAAATTAAATATTTTTATCGGGTTCTTGATTAAACGCGGAAATATGAGGTAAGACGCCGGGAAATTATGGAGAATCCGATGAATTATATGGTTTGGGGCTTACGGCGGAACATTAACACTTGTTGAGCGTACCGGAGCATGTTTTGATGAGAATTACGGGAGCAGCAATATGAATAATATTAGGTGCACTTTAGCTCCCCCTTGATTAAAATTTTTTCTAAATACGGGTATGTAATGATAATTTCATTAGGTTCATGTTTCACTTCCTATACTTCATTAAAATATTTAATTACTGTCCTATTGCTAGCGTCATTTTCAAACATTTTTTAGAAATTATTTGAATATTTTAATATTAGCCTTCTACATATTTAATTTCCAAATATTATATTTAATAATTATAACTTCAAGAATTAAATTGAAATAATGTCATATAAGTACCACTTATATCAAACGACGTATAAAATAAACATTCATTATAAGACATCCAAATGATATAACATAATCCGATAAATAAAAATTGTTAACCAAAATCCTATAAATTAAATATTTTTAATAGCAAAATTTTGTTTCTGCTGGTCAATCTTATGGAAACAAATATCTTTCAAAAATGTTTAACATAATCTTAAGAATTTCATCATAAAACTATCTTACTTAAATTATTCAATATTATTGGATACCTAAGATACTTTTTATAAAATCTTAATTGAAGATTGGCTTTCGAGGCATGCACGAACAGCGGCTTCATTAAGGGAAATTATTTTACTCTGGCCTATATATTATAATAACAAACTAAAGATCAAAAAGTTCATAAGAGCTAGCCATTAGAAAAAGGACAATCTACTGTTGTGAAAATCAATTATACATTCTGTCAAGAAATTACCGGGAATTATCGATTTAAATCTGGCGGGGCAATGAGGCAGGTAAAAAATTTTTTTCCTAGGTTGGTACCACTGTCCTTAATTACTATGCCAAGCTTGAGCGGGATCTGTCAACTAGTGTGTTTTTGCAACAGCTGATTAAGTCAGTCGATGTCAGAGTGCGTGCCGATTTTTACTATGGGTGATTACGTTGAGCAAAGAATTTGTTTAAAGTTTTGTGTTGCAAATGAATTTTCGTGTGCCGATGCATTTAAAATGTTGCAAAAGGCCTTTGGTGATAATGCTCTATCGAAAACTCGTGCATATCAGTGGTACAGAGTCTTCAAGGACGGTCGTGAAGTGATCGCCCATCGACGGCTTCGATCGAAGATAACGTCGATAAAATTAAGGAAAGGGTGCTGGAAAACCGTCGTACCAGCTTGAGAGAGATAGCACATGATCTTAAGATATCCCACGAGTCCGCACGTACGATTTTGATTGATATTTTGGGCATGAGAAAGGTGGCCGCACGACTCGTACCGAAAGACCTGAATTTTCTTCAAAAACGTCATCGCCAACAGGTTGCTTCAGACATGCTGGATCGCTGTAATTCCGATTCTACATTCATGGAACGCATTATAACTGGTGATGAGACCTGGGTCTACGAGTACGATATGCAAACAAGCCAGCAATCATCGGAATGGGTGGCAAAAAATGAGCCGAAACCGAAAAAACCACACCAAAGCCGCTCGAAAATGAAGGTGATGCTCATTGTTTTCTTCGATATCCGTGGCGTGGTGCACTACGAATTCGTTCCAGAGGGTCAGACGGTAAACAAGGAGTATTACCTAGGCGTTATGAAACGTTTGCGTGAGCGTATCCGTAAGAAGCGGCCAAATTTGTGGGCGAACAACTAATGGATTTTGCATGACGATAACGCGCCTTCTCACCGAGCTACGATTGTGACTGACTTTCTCGCCAAAAACTCAACAAACGTGCTTCAGCAACCACCGTATTCGCCGGATTTGGCTCCCTGCGACTTTTTCCTCTTCCCAAAACTAAAATTGCCCCTTCGTGGCACCCGTTTTGAGTCGATTGAAGCCATAAAACAAAATTCGGCGCGAGAGCTAAAGTCCATCCCGGAAAGCGCCTATAAAATATGTTTCGATAATTGGAAGTGCCGTTGGCATAGATGTATTGGAGCAAATGGAGCCTATTCTGAAGGCGACCCAATAAATTTTGAAAATTCCCGCTACTTTCTTAACAGATTGTATATTCAAACTTCTCATATGTTGTCTGAATTTTTCCGAATTTATTCCTGGGTACTGATCTGTTACTAGTGTTTTTATTGGTCGTTTATCTTGAATTTTATTGATTAATTTGATGCAATCTTCGGTTGTTTGGTGTTTTGAAGTGCTCGCAAATGCATATCGAGTAAAATGATCCACTAGGAGATGAAGGTATCTTTTTGAAGAGCGGTTTCCAGGAAAACCTCCAATTGTATCTAATGACATTATTTCAAATGGTTCCTTTGCTGGGCCCAATTGAGAAAGGAGACCATACTTTTGGTCCACTATCGTTTTATTTTTACAACATATGTCACATGATCCACAAACTTCTTTTGTCAGTGAATCCATATTCTGAATGTAATAAAACTTCCTGATTTTATTATTTATCTTACTAGCACAAATATGGCCATAATGTTTGTGTACTTTTCTGATTAACTCATTTTGTAATGTATCTCTTTCTGTACAACAATTCTTCTCATATTGTTTATCTTCAAGAGATTATTCTGTTGATCGTATTTTATTTCATTTAATTCCACCAAATTAACTGTTCTTATACATTCGTCCATATTCTCCGTTTCTTCCAGAACTGGGTTTCTAGAAAGGCAATCTGCTTCTACATTTCCTTTTCCTGGTTCATATCTAATGTCAAAATTGAATTGTGATAGAAAATTCATTATGTCACCCAGCTCTTCATCTGGTCTTGTACGAAATACTTTCCCTTCTAATGGCTTATGGTCAGTAATAACAATAAATTTATTGAACAAATTGTAAAAACTACTATGTTTTACTACCAATAAATAAATTTATGTCCGAATACTCTTCTCACGTATGCGGGTGAATAAATCAGTTGTACATCATGTTTAACATCACATCTTGTTCAGCATCAAAATATATTTCTTTCAATTCCGGAGTTAATGAAATGACACACGTACGAAATGAACCTCTTACTTTAATCGATTTCAAGATATTCTTCACTTTCGGTAGAGCCAAAAGTTCATAATGATCAGATATATCCTGTTTGTCCTCTGGTATTTCAAATATGTATTTTCCGTTCCCGTAGTTTGGATCCATTTGAATTTGTATGTATTTTTCTTCTTAACAGTCTTGGATGCTTCCAAAGCGATGCAAATCTTCATGGATGTCGTCATTATAGCTTACGTTTTTGATTTATAAGAATGTAATCAATTCTTATTTTTATAATTGAAGAAATAGACGATTTGATGTCATGATTCTGGAAGATTTTATTTTCTTTAGTTTAAAATATAACAGAACAACATACACAAAATAAAATAATAACATACAGAGAAATAAAAAGAAATAAATAAAAAAATAGCTTACTAACCTGAAAGAAATCAAAAACAATGCTATTTCTTCGGGTTTCTCGATTCACATTTCTAACAACTAACTGAATAGGCATGTGACACTTTAAGGTTAAAATCTTAGACATAGAACATAGATCATAGAACATAGAAGTTACAAAGTTGTTTTTCCCTAAAAATATCAGTTTTATTTTTGCAAATATAATACAATAGTTATATTTTCCATCCAACCACCTCCCATAAAAAGGTGGCTTATCACATGTTTATATAGATGTATAAAGTACATCGGCTGTTTTAATTGCTTCAATCGTAAGTTGAGAAGAAGTGTTGGGCGTTAATGTTCAATCAACCTTCAGACAATGGATAAGAAAGACTGCAGGTAAATAAAAAGAAAAAGGTTCCAGATTCGATGAACCCTTCTCGAATACATGAAATACGATACTCTCTGCTTATCAACAATTTTTCGCCAGCATCGTACAAATTTTATTCCCCCTCTAATTTAGGAGTGACTCACGAAAGTTCCATTCTCCAATAGCACAAAGAAATGTGAATTCGAATAGGTAGAGCAGGCTGCGAAGTTGCAATGGTTTCGCTAAATAAACGCTATGAAAATAGTTTCTTTGAAGCGCATAATGCTACGCAACCGGGACGCAAATTAGAGAGGCAAGGTGCACAAGAAGCTCCAGAAAAAGACCAAGCAGGCACCTCCGAAATTGGCGCGAAATTGGAAGGCTTGCATAAAGGACCGGGCGCCGGGTTCAAAGGTGAAACGTTCCCTGTTGTTTCCCAAGAGTAGCGAAATGCTAATGATACAGGCACTCCGCGGGGGCGAGCCCCCTCCCGAGAGCCCCCCCTTATCGATACGAACGATATTAAAGATGAGGTTTTTGGGGAATAGAAAGGAGGAAATTTGTTCCCGGAATTGCAATATTCATGCAGATGTATATTCCCGAAGGAACGAGCGCAGAAATATTGTTTACCTCTTTCGTTTCATATTCGTTGATACGGCGAGGAGGGGGTTGGAGGTGAAATTGAAAATTTTCGCGTGCAGTTCTCCCGCGGGTTACACGGGGACGATGCAACGTTCTGGCGTGGTTTTGACGTTTCAGAATGGGAAATGTTTCGTTTCTTTTTTGATTTGTCGTTTTCGTATGTCGATGGCAAAGCGATTGAATTCGGATCTTATTTATAGGGATCTTGAATTGAGTTCGCACGAAATGTAAGCATGGTTTCGTATACAGTGAAGTTTTTACCAGAATTATGCTAAGTTTCACCATTCCTGCCCATAAAATACTCATGTTAACATCCTGAGGCAACTCTTCTATGATTTCCACAAACTGCCCAAAAAAAGACCGAGATTTTATCATCCAAATAATGGAATTATCAAATTTCTCCAGAAACTATCCTCTATACTTGGAATGAATAAAAGAAGTGAAAAATAAATTATCAGGCAACCGACAAATCAAAGTGCAAAGAAACATGTGAACACCTCAAATCGAGATCGCAATATTTCATATAATACCATGAATTCTTTAGGTGAATCCATAAAAATTATTGAAGACATCGTCAATGAAAATAAGAGATCGATAGTATATAGGTTTACTTCTATAACCATATGTATACATGGGCCAAATAGGCAGATCATTCGAAAATAGGACGAAAGAACGTCAGAATTAGTTCGTTAAAAATAAATCAAATTCTACCTGTGCCAACCACCGAACCATCTTCATGAAAAAGGTCATGATTTTGTCCATAATTTCGAAGTTCCCCATATGGGGAACAAATGCAATACACTCGGTATTACGTACCACGGTTAGTTTACCGCAGTATTTTGCCTATTGATTTCAGTATTTTGAAATAACAGGCAAATGCAAATTAATTAATCTCCATGATTAATTTCGATGGGTTTAAGTGGACTGTATTTTTGGCGTAATTGGCGAACAGTTTTAATTCAAGGGCACCATTTTGAAATAATTTTGAAACTTCCCAAAACAAACATTCATGTTATTTTTCGTTTTGGGTTTGAGGAGACCGCTTTTGTAAGAGTTGTTAGTTACCATACTCACCTGATGAAGTCAAAATGCAATAGACAACAATTGTTGTGTAAACAATAAATATTAGCGGAAATAAAGTGTTTTACTTTAAATCAAATGCAATTAGACTGGGCCAAAAAAACGACTCTTTTTTAATGATACTGTAAAAATATCATTCATGATGAAAAAACATTATCGTGCAAGTTTGAGCCCTTAATAATAGTATTAAGGGGTGTATCGTTACGACTCTTGGTTTTTTAACAGAAATCGCATTTTTTCACTCAAACCTCGTCATTTATTAATCTTAAAATTTGAGCGATCCGTATTTTCAAAGGAAATTAAATTCCCTACAAAAAATCTCTCTTTGTAAATTAATGTAAAACAATATCTGTTAGAAGGCCCCTCTTGTTTAACCGGGTTTTTATCACGTTCCGCTTGTAAACCTCTGTACCACTATTAGGTGTTATCTATTGCAATATTCAAAATATTTATCACTTTTGTTTGAATACCTCTGTACCACTGTAAGGTCTTCAGTTGTCTGATGATGGGATAGTTCATTTCCCGAAACTCGAGTCACAAGAAAATGTGTGAAATATATTTTTATTGGTGGTAAAACATAGTAATTTGGACAATTTGTTTTAATTATTATCAACTACCATATAGTAACGGCTGAAACAATTCAGTATTTTTATAAAAATGTTTATTTTTCGAGCAAAGTTTAAGATGACAGCTCGTGAATTGAATAATCTTCGTCATATTTGTATTTTGATTGTTACAACTTGTATAAAAGCTTGGTTTACAACACCCTCGGCAATCTTGGCTCCAAATAATGATCTGACTTTGATGCAACAATTGATATTATATAAAAAAATTAACTTGACTGTATCGCAAGCTGCTCTTAAGAAAATGATGAGACATTTATGGTATTTGAGTGATCAATTAGCCATAATGTCTCTATTTGTTGATTCTATTGACCTGACAGTGAAGAAAAAATGATTGAAAACCTGATAAATAAAAAATTTTCAAATACTAAAACCAGAAAATATGAAGTAGCAAGCGATTCAGGTTAATTGCTAGAAAAAGATATCAGCGACTTAATTTCTGTCGAATCGCTCACCATATTCAAAGAATTTGATTTGCCGTATGATTTTATTGATGAACATATAAGCAATTGGCCCCATAATGATAGTTTTCAAGAGTGTAAGCAATTTTTCGGAAAATTAGCTGTCGTCAATGATGTTGCTGAGCGTGGTGTATCATTAATTTAAGATTAGAATAAGTGTCTCGCTAAAAACGAAGAACAACTTCCATACTTGTTGCTAGCCCTTAGTAAACATCGATAAAAGTTTCCAAATTGTAATAAAAGTAATTTCATTGAGTTGTTATTTTTTCAATTGATCATTCTCCATGAAAATGGACAAAATGATTTTTTATCTCTTTTATTACTACTATTTGTTTTGACTTATTATTCAATTTTTTTCTGTAAACAAAACTCTGTTTCTACACAAATAAATAACTTATAAATAAGAAACCAAATTTTTTGTATTATTTGAGTTAGTTAAATACATTAAAAATGATTTTATGTATATAACTAATCGTTAAAAAGCAAAATAATACATAATAAAATATGATTTTATAGAAAAGAGTTTATCTGTCCAACAGAAAAAAGTAACTTTCAATATTTAAGTGATAATTTTTTTAATAAAGTGGAAAAAATCATGTGTAACGCGAGAAAAACGATAAATTACTTTTGAATTCAACTTCAACGTCGAATAACTTTGGAAGGAGTGAAATTAATGAAAAATGTTATGAAACTTTATTTGTAGAGTATTAAATTTCCTTTAAAATACTTATTTTGTACCATAAAAATACTGATATTTCTGGTAGTTACAAAAATGCAAAATCGAAACGCAAAATTGAAAAAAATTAATCAATGTTAAAGGCACGATAACAGGCAAACGGCTTGTTTTACATTAATTTACTAGGAGAGCTTTTTTGTAGGGAATTTAATTTCCTTTGAAAATACACATGGCTCAAATTTTTCAGATTAATAATTGAGGAGGTTTGAGTGAAAAAAAGCGATTACTGTTAAAAAGCCAAGAGTCGTAACGATACACCCCTTAATACTATTATTAAGAGCTCAAACTTTAACGATAATTTGTTTTTATCATCATGAATGATATTTTCACAGTATCATTAAAAAAAATAGTCGTTTTTTGGCCCAGTCTAATATGCATGTTTATTTCTCTGAGACTTCAACTAATTAAAATGATTTTGGCTAATACAGAAGGAGTTGTATGAATTATCGATACTAATTGTGTCTGGTGTGGCCGCACAACTTTCTGCGATGAAACGATTGAAATCACGGCTAAAAGGAACGATCCAGTCGTGAAATTCCCGTATGACCGATCCCCAATAGTCCTGTGAGTCCTGCACTCTCGAACCGCGTCAGCGGCAAAGCAACAGACGATGCTGTCTGGCGATACCGAGCGCCGATAACGGAACCTGCACCCGTCGGTATCTTCCTGTCGGTCGTTTCACCCGTCGGACCGAATGTTTTGCGAACCGGGACAATGTAGTGACAGGGGATGAGGTTTCGGTTCATCCTTGACGTGATCCGGCAAGTTAACGCTCATTCAGGGGATGAATCGGCCGAGAAATAATCCCGTCAAAAGGGGACCGAGCCGGCGGGCTGATAATGCCCGGAGCGGAGGATGACTTTCGGCAACTCGAGCGTGAACTGCTCCGGATCGGATGTCCCATCAAAAGCTGCGGGAAATCCCTGTGTTCTTGAACGGTACTGAGAATGTAACTACTAATATATAAAATTCATTTTCTACAAACTCTTTATTGTTGAACGACAATTGTTTCGCCACACTATGGCTTAATCATGTTCTACATTTGAACTGACAGGCATAACAATCAATGGGACTAAAAGTAGGATGACAGTTATTCGTGTATTCACAATTAAGTTGAAAGAGAAACTGACAATGACAATAAAAGTTATTGGAGTTGTCGTTGGTTTTTCCAAACAATAGTCCGGTCAATTTAGACAATTCAAATAAAGAAAATTCCGACAGAGCCAAACCTTCGTAGGGACCTTAGGTTTACCACAAGGAATAAAGTGTCAAAAGTCTCAGTCAGTCCCATCTGCGCTAAGGGACTTATTCGGGGCCCAAGGCAAGATTTTTTGGATTTTTCGCGAAAACGGTAAGTTTAATCGAAAAAGTACCTCATAGCAAAGCTGTAGACCTTAAAATTCTCTATAAAAATGGTTACCATGATTTTGTACAACTTTTGTACCGAATAAATTGTTTTTTGCGGATAGTTTTACCTCATTACTTCAATGTGATTATACTCAAGCTGAAAGAACATGTCAGAAGAGGTTTGCCCGATTTAACAGTAACTATTTTGATGTGGAAGACAAAAAACGACACGGAGCGCCACTAAAATATGAGGATAAAGAATAAGAGGCAAGGTTTGATGAAGATGCATCACAACGAAAGAGGAACTCGCAAAAACACTTGAAGTCAGTCAACCAGCCATATGTCATCGTTTCAAAGCAATAGGAATGTTCCGAATGGTACCGTATGAACTGAGACGTCGAACGCCGCTTTTCCGCGTGTGAATAGGCAACTTTATTGATGGTGAGAAAATCATGTTGAATATTTGGTGGGACCAGCTGGGTGTGGTATATTATTAGCTACAATCGAACGAAATGATGACAGAAAAGGTCTACCGACGACAATTGATGCATTTGAGCCGAGCATTACAGGAAGAACGGCTGCAATGCGCTGTCAGACACGACAAAATTATTTTGCAGTACGTCCACCCATTGAAACGTAATTGAGATCGCTCAAATGGAAGTCCTACCTCACCCACCGTACAGCCCAGACATTGCTTCTTCCGATTATCATCTCTTCCGATCCATGTAACATGGTCTGACTGATCAGAACTTCCCCAATTACGATTAAGTCAAAACATGGATCGATGCTTGGATAGCAGCCAATGAGCTTTTTCGCGAAGACATTCGTCAATGGGTAAAATGATAGGAAAGAGTAGTGATTAGCGACAGACAAAACTTTGAATTTGTAATATATAGGGTGATTCATTCAGAGATAATTTTTGTGGTGGGGATTTAATCGCAGATTGCGCATGCCTTGTGTTAACTGAAGGGCCATTTCTGTTCAGTAGTGTTTGACAATTCATAATGGAAAAACTTAGGCGGGCACAGCGTCCACAAATTGTTTAACTTCATTACGAAAATGGGCGTTCTATGAGGAATGTGTATCGGGCGCTTAGAGCAACTCATGGTCCCCATAATCGGCCTACCGAACGCATAATTAGCTCCACCATCCGTAAGTTTGAGACCCAATTTTCATTATTGTATAATACTCGACCAAATAGACCACACCTAGCACGTAGTGAAGAAAATATAGGTGCGGTAGCTGAGAGTGTACGCGAAGGCCGTGAAGTGTCGATTCGTCGCCGTTCTTAAAAGCTTGGCCTGTCATATCCAACAACTTGGCGTATTTTAAGAAAGGACCTTTCTTTAAAAGCTTACAAAATTCAACTAGTGCAAGAACTGAAGCCAACCAACCTTCCGAATCATTTCCGTTTTAGTCGTTGAGCTCTCGACCAGCTTACCTGATACATATTCCTCGTAGAACGCCATTTTCGTAATGAAGTTGAACAATTTGTAGACGCTGTGGAGGGTTAAGTCTTTCCATTATAAATTATCAAACACTACTGAACGAAAATTGCACTTCTGTTAACAGGAGGCATGCGCAATCTGCAATCAAATCCCCACCACAAAAATTACCTCTAAATGAATCGCCCTTCATAACTAATTTTCCACAATAAAGCTTCAATTTTCGACAAAAAACAGGAACCTATATCCGCTATACACAGAAAAACTAAGGTATTAATCATATACTATTACCATTTAGAACATGAAAATATACTTACTTTCACATCAAGAACGCAGAAAAAACTTTGCTCATGCTCAAATAGATCATAATATGCCGTAATGTTCATAATTGGCATTTTAATATTCAAATAAATGTATTCGGCTGATCCGTACCAAATATCATCGGTAAATCGGGACAGTGTAAAATATACTATGTATGTGCATAGCGAATATAGGTACTTGACAGATTTGTAGTCGTTGACGTTACATTGCACTGAAGGGAACCAACAAGTTCGTAACGTGCACATGTCTATATTTATGATTAACTACCAACTAATAATGGCCGAAATAGTTCGATTATATATTATATATTCGATTATTATGATAGGAAAAATCAACTTTTCGCACGAGAACTCGAAATCAACATGCATACTAACCATTTCGAGCACTCTCTTCAATTACCAATCAACAATCCAAACCCTATTCCATTTTTCTGATAAAATACAAATTCTAAGGAACATTCTAGCTCAATATATTTAACGATTCACAGAGTTCAAAGAATAAAATAAAATCTTACATATGAACCCAGATAAATATTCCACTTTCTGTTCTATTGTCGGCTATTTCTGCCGACAATCTTTTCCGATTATATCAACTGAAGAATTTCATTATGGTCCCAGTTTTGTATACCGGAAGTAAACTCAATTGTGGAACGTTTGATGTCCTCTAAATATTTCATTTCTATACCGGCTCTCTGCGGAACTTTTTCTTCGCAAACCATCGACCTATTTTATCCGAAACATTTTCCCCGAGGGGCGCATCTCAAAGGCTTCAAGTTTGTTTATCCACTTCGTTTCAAAGGTCCAGGTTGCCATGGCACTATATTTGATAACGCGTCTCAAAGTTGAGGATTTTTTCCCACAGAGCCAATCGTTGTGTATTCTCAGGATACAGTTCCATTGGTCGGTTTTTTCAATGTATCCAGCTACCTGAAGAGGTTGGAAAGTTTCGCTATTATTGGTTATAATAATTCGTAGAGGGCCGTTTTATCTGTTGGTTCTCATTCGTCTCATTCAAGCTGATTATTACAAGATACTTGCAGCGAATCGAAGATAGAAAGTATAGCAGTTCCTTGAAAATGGTGAGAATTTTCACCAAGTCCTGTACGTGCAGACGTGCGGATATTAAGTATAAATGTATGAGAACAACATAAATTGCTCCATTCATACCTTGGATGAATCGAGCAAGTTAAATGTGTGTTTCAATATCGAAGAATATTTTTTTGTTTTCCATCAAGAGCATCTCTTTTACGTACCCCCTAAAACAATGGCACTAAAATTGAGGCCATTCAGGGAAAGAACCCGTGACGCTATTTTTCGATCGCGCTGTGAAAATATCCTTCCCTCCTTTGTCGATCCCCTCGCAGAGCTATTATTTTCGGTTCCTACTTTTCCTTTAGTCGTAACTCAAGGTGTATATTGTCGTTTTAGGATCCGGAAAAAGTATTCTTGGAACAAGAAGCGGGTATTAAAGGACCAAGGGGTGACGAGTTCGATGTGAAGAAAAATTATGTATGAGATAAGGTTTAGAGCTTGAGGTTGCTTTCGAGATGAATTGGGGCAGGGCTTTCAAGGTTCTCTTACAGTCGTTAAATCGTGAATAGTGTCACGTAATTCGATTTATTGCAGCTGAAAAATTATTCAACCATCTATTAAACTCGTCACTTCAAATTTCTGAGCAAATAAAATACAATCTATAACATAAAATGTCAGTTATTTTTAGTTGGTACCTATGGAAGAAATTCTATTTTTCAATGTAGTCCCCTAGAACTTCAATACATTTGTTAGATCGAAAAATAAGCTTCTCTAAACCTTGTACAAAATATTTTTCCGGCTACTTCTCAAAATAGGTATCAGTTGCTACCTTCAGTTCTTCATCGTTGGAAAATTGCCTTCCACGAAGGTATTTTTCACATTTGGAAATAGGTAGTAATCACTGGAGGCCAAGTCTGGACTGTACGGAGGGTGAGTAATTTCTACGAAACCACATTCCCGCAAAGCAGCCTTCGCCACGCGAGCCTTGTGAACCGACGAATTGTCGTGAAGTAGCAACACTCCCGCTGTGATTTTTTCTCGCTTTTTCCCTATTTTCTCTCAAATCACGCAAAGTAGTTGCGTATGATGCTGCTGTGATGCTTTCAGTCTTTTTAATGTATTCTATCAATAAAATGCCTTTAGGATCCCAAAAGGCCGTATCCATTAGTTTTCCCGTAGACTTCAAACTTCTTTAGAGGCTTTTTCAATCCAATGCATGGACTATTGTTTACTCTCAGCTTGAGCTCACCACTCATCCCCAGTAACCAGCCGGTTGAAAATATTCGATGGGTCTTCTCGACAGAGCTCTTAAAACTTTTCACAGCACTCGACTTGCCCTTGCTTCTGAGATAATTATAATAATACTTCTTTATTTCAAGTAAGGTTTACAGATAAGATGCTCATCTGAAGTGAAATAGTGTCTAAGTAAAATTAATTTGTTAGCTCTCTAATGTGACATTAAAAAATTCTCCTAGCTCATAAGGCTCAACTTTTATAATTAAAGATTTTACTCTGTTTTTGAAGATTCTTAAATTATTCATGTTCTTAATGTTATTTGGCAAATGATTAAATATTCTTATACAACTATATGTCGAGTGTTTTTCGCTTAAAGTCAATCTATGAATTGGAAAATTTAAATTTTGTGTTCTTGTGTTGTAACTTTTACTGTGATTATATTGAATGAATTTTTCTTTGTTCTTATGTAAGAATACAGCACATTCGTAAATGTATAAACCATAGACTGTGAAGATGTTATTTTGCTCAAACAATTCTCTACAAGTTTCATTATATTTCAGCTTAAAAATTACCCTTATTGTTCTTTTTTGTATTTTAAACATTTCTTCTAAATTTCTTTTAGTTCGCCAAAAAATAATCCCATATCTAAGTCTAGATTCAAAATTTGTATAATATAAAATTTTCATTGATTTATCATTCAGGTATTTTCTAGATATTCTAATTGCAAAATTAATCTGAATCAATTTCTGACTTGAATTTTCCACATGTCTCTAAAATTCATGAACGAGTCCATGAATACACCCAGAAAAGCTCAAATATCCAATTGAGCCGTTTTACCAATTTGGGATTTCTCTTCAAAGAAATTAATTAAATCGGCAGATATTTGAATATCCGCAGATTCAAATTATTAATTTTGTAAGAGTAAGCTAATTGGGAAATGGAATAAAAGCAGAAGAACAAATGAAGCTACTACATTTTAAAGGGTGAACAATGAACTGTTTCAGGACTGATCAACATGCTCAAACAACTCCAGTAATTCATATCATCTCTCTTCAAACTTTCCGACCGAAGTCTGCAATATTCCGCACAATAATTTCCTCACTTTCCCGCATCGACGAAACTTTCATTATTCCTCGTCCCAGTCAAACTCCCCCTTCATCCCCGAATTTTATAGAGTCCATTTTTCTCCAACAACGACGTCCTTGCAACACTCCGAAGTTGTAAAAGCCTCAAGGACCGGCTCTCGCCAAACGCCGATTCACTTCGGCCCCCTTTTTTTCACGGAGAGCGTAAAGTTTTTCACCGGCCATTATCAATATTGACCATAACTCCGCGAGTTTCCCAGGGGGCACACGATACTGCTGAAAAACGGAAAAGTTGGGAAAGTTCCTGGAGAGTCCATGCCGATGTCGCGAACCGGCTCTAAACCCTTCTTATGTACGCGTTATACTTTTGTTTCGATGGCTTATGAACGGCACACTGAGAGTTTATTGCGGTTCGACAAGTTCGAGCGGTATTATGTTCTTGGCGTGTAGAGGGGTTTTTCTTTTGTTTTCGGATTTTTGTGGCCTGTACAGATCGGATTTTGAATCTGAGGAAGGGCTATAGTTGGTTTTTTGTTGAGTATCCACTTTCAGTTCAGCATCTACGAGGGTGTACGTCTTTGCAAATCTTCCTCAAGGAGTCTAGTGCTCTAAGGAGCAGCTGATAGACCTACTTAATCGATCGAGTGGAACGCTGCCATCTTTGAATTGGCAACACAATGCGATATTTTTAATTTTATTATGCTTCCTTGCACATGCCGAAGGAGAAGAAGTGAAACACTGTCACTGGGGAGTTTGATATCGGTATAACAACCTACAGAGTGGCACACTCAGTAGGTGAACTTGAACCCTAGTGCCGTACCCTTATATAACAGTCTTATTCTAATACTGCTTTCACAATATTGTGCTAAAAAGATCGACCAAAGCGCTAAAACGGTGGCCAAACCAGTACCAACGGCCGCAAAGGTTCTACTGTGCATTTGTTGGGACTAGAAGGGAATAATTTAGTATAAGCGCTTCCACATGGCGAAACACTAAATTCGTATCTCTCCCGTAAACAACTGAACCGTTTGAAGCTAGCAACTGATCAGAAACGGCCAAAATTGACCAACAGAAGAGGTGTTGTGTTTCATTGGGATAACACCAGGTCACACACGTCTAAACTGATTCGCCAGAAACTTCAGGAGCTTGTTTGGGAAGTTTTAGTGCATCCACCATGTAATCTGACCTGGCACCGAGCGATATCCATCTTTTTCAAAAGAATATTGTGAAAATCGATCACTACAGTTTTCCGCCAATAAGGACCAAGACATATTTGACCCAAATTGTACAATCTGAAACATGTCAGATAAAATCTTGCAGTTTACGCAAAATAATGGATTTTTGCCCAACTTATCATCCATCAAGTGGAATGCTGCTATCCTTGAAAAGCAATACTTAATGTCAAAATCAATAGTGTCACTCCTTGAAAGTAGATTCATGAACCATTCCCAAGTTTTGAATTTAAACAATTCCGGAACGAAATGCAAACTCCAAACTTGCATCCGATGAAGTTCTACAAACGAAATTAATTCGTAACGTGAAAAATTGCACCTCGAGTTCCTTCACAAAAGCTACTGAAGTCTTCAACGCAGCCGTTACCGCGTCGAAGCCGCCTCTTAATCCAGAAGTCGAACGGTTGTATCGATCGCTGGTGGTGATTCTACCGCGAAGAAGTTCCATAATAAGGATGCCTCAGCTGCTCCATTAACCGTCGCTTTATCACCGTTCCCGAGAGTGGATCTGTTCGAATCTGAAGAAATTAGTTAGGATCGAGTCATCGCAGATGCGATTTTGGTAGGAAGGCATCACTTCATTAATTGACTGAGATTTACAATTCATTTCAGCTGAAGATTTAGGGATCGATTTCTGATACGAGTCACGTCTGTTAATATAAAAAAATTGAGAGGTATCAAGGGACACCCGGATGGAACGAAGTTCCTTTCGATTAATTAGTGGGAGAATTGTAAGAAAATATTATTTTTTTAAAGTTATAATAATATTTTTTATTATTAACAAATATAATCTAATATGAACTTAATTAGTAGGCTCAATTTTAGTAATAATTGGCTTGTGGTAACTGAAGTAGGAAACATATGCATGGGATTCTATTTTATTTAAATGTCTTGAAAAAACTGCATCGATGGTAGTATTTTATTTTGTTGTTGATTCTGTTGGATTATTGTTTATTCTTAAATCAAATTTTTCCTCTAGAAATTGTAGCAATGGTTTTGATTTTTCATTACTGAAGTTGATGTTAAAATCACCGGCCAAAATGAGTGGACGTTTATCTAAATTTCTGTTGTATCTGCTTAGCGTTTGAGATATATCTTTAGAATATTCTAGCATTGCTCGATGAAATACTCCTGAATATCTATTTATTTGTTATTTGGTGAGACATATATGACTGCCATGATTAAAGTAACGCCGTTTTCCATTACACACTCTGCTGCACATAAATCTGCAACACTTGTACGTCTTACGTGCAAGTCCTGAATATTGTTTCTAATGACCGACATATTTGGTGTTACAAGATTGGTCGTATCATTTGTGCTATGAATAGCTCCAACTGAACGAACAAAATCACGTTTAAAGTGAGCTATACAATTAAAATTCGGTATATCACATTCTTCTTGATTGTGCAACCATGTCTCTGATAATAACAAAATGTTCGTTTCCTCTATAACCGAGTCGATTAAAACAACTGAATGTTTACGAAGGCGTTGCACGTACACAATGAAATGCCTTTATCTCTATTAATGAAATCAATAACTGATTTTGCCTTCGTTTCAAGCTTATTTAATGACAATCTCTGAAACTCTTGTACTAGAGATATTGTTGATAAAGCTTGGACTCGATTATGATAAAATCGAAATTTAGTTTCATCATGATCAAATGTAACGATAAATAAACCTTCGATTACACGAGAGAGAGCAACATAAACAAGTTGTTGTGGATGTATTTTGTCATACTCGTAAACAATTTGATCAAATGTTTCACCTCATGACTTATGAATAGTCATAGCACAAGCAGAAATTATGGAAGAATGTTTACGTTTAACAGTAACTGCTTTACTCCTTGTCATGGTAATGTTGGATGTTGGACATTCAATAGGTACAGCAGCATTTTGTACTTTGCTTTGAATAGTTAATAAAGCAGCTTTTTTTCTTGTTTTTGCCCAACCTTTGGTGATCCACAGAATTCGAGGCAAACTCTGCAAACTAGATTGTCCTCACTGAAGTCTAGGTGAATTAATTTACCAACGGCACCATTAACTAATCCATCACTTACATAGATGTTTGTTGTGGTAAGGTAATACTTTCCTTTCACAAAAGTGATTTGGTGAGGTCCCCCAGTATCGATGACAGATTTTTTGTGTAGTTGTAATCTAAAAGAAGCTTCTTGTTCTTGATTTTTAGATCCAGTTATTATATCCTTTGCTATTGAGATGACTTTATCTGGAGCTTCTTGCAAAATTAAATTGTTGGAACTGTTTACAGCGACATTATTATAAAATGAACCATGAGGATTTAATTGTTGAGTTTCTTCTTTTTTGAAAAATCTTGATTCGATAACTTCTAATTGAAACTGTTCCAAAACTTCACCATTGCCAATCTTTGCAAGTATCAATGAAAATTCAGCATTAGCCTGTCTCATGACTTGCGTTAGTTCAAAAAATTTAAGACTTCGCCATAAATGTGGACCAACCATTGTCAATTTAATAAGTTTATATATCAATGTTGCCCTTACTGTTGGCGCCTGGCGTAAATCACCAATTAAAATGACGTCAATGCCGCCAAAATCAACATTATGATTTGCAGTTATTTGTTTTAAGCGTAAATCAATTTTGGCTAACAGTTCTGCACTGATAATGCTGATTTCATCAATAATCAATACTTTGACGTATCTAAAAAGGGATCTGTACAAATGTAATATTTCTGATGATAATTGTAATAGTTTAGAAATCGAAATTTTAAGAGCAGTATACCTGTATACACTCTACAAAAATAATCGTCGCGACACCACACTGTTTGATGCGAAATAGAAAGACGAAACGAAAATAACTGGCTTGCTTTCTATGATAGAGAGAGAGAGAGAGAGAGAGAGAGAGAGAAACAGACAGAGAAACACGTGCACGCCGCACGGCTTGACACTATAGCAAAAATTGTCGTTACAACTTTTGGTCTTAATTTTTTCCGTCTAACCCCCTTTCGCAACGCGCGATAAGGAACTTCGTTCCAATAAATATAGGCTGTTTTATATCAATGTCTAGAGGTTATTGATAAAGTCGGCTTATCTCTTCTTTAGTGTAAAATAAACACAGACTATAACTATATACAGTTTATTTACAAAAGTTAAAATTATAGTCGAAAGTACACACAACTATACCGTCTTTATCTCCTTCTCTAACTCTCGTCTAAACTTTCGCTCTATCAACTCTCTATTCGCGAACTCAACTCTCCTTCTTCGCCAACTGCTTCTTTGTGACTGCCCTTCGATTTCGGTTAACTCCCTAATCTCGGCTGCGCCCCATTTATAACTAAGTCGAAGGCGTACGTAGCATGCTCGACTGTTGCTTATTGGACCACTCTTAGATACTACACCGATCAGGGCGAGAAATAGAACAATGGGGATGAATCTCGAGAGACATCGAAGATATGTTCTTCCAGAAAACTGTTGACGATTCGAACAACCATCCAGTTGAATATTAGTCACTACTTATAATTTAGAATGAATTTATTTTTGTGCTGGGCGACTGGCTTAATAGTTCCTCTTCTAAATGCATGGTGAATTCTTTATTCTGGAAATTATTTTAGTCACCTGTATATGCCGACGACATGATAACTATCGAAGAACCAACATAAGAAATTCAACGAAGTGAAATATGAAGCCTACGCAATTCAGATCTTACAGCTCCTAGAGAAATTTGATTTTCTTTTGTGGTGATACAGCTAATTTTCTATGCGTTCGCACTAGATCGTTATCATTACATTCGAATACGTCGAATCTCGCTAGTTCGCTCCAAGAGCAATCAGGCAGTATTGGACTTCAAGATGTCGGTAAGATTAGACGAATGGCTTGTCCCCTTTCGAAGCTGAAAAAAATCGCCCCGCCTCGGACGAATTAGCCAGGACTGCCTTCGATTAATCAACGAGAGCGGTGCCGTCCACCGGCCCATAACCTGTCATTATCGTATTTGACGAAAACCCCGTAATCCCCGAGATGAATGGGGCTCGATGCGTATCGCCGGCAACGGCGCAGATAACCACAGTTATTAAAGCCGGCTGATAAGATACAAATTACCATTTCTCGTGCCGGTTGGTTCACGTGATACCTCTGGAAATCCCTTTTCCACTTCCGGACGACCGGCGTGATTCGGCGGTACGTTTTTCATCCGGGCGTCGGTATTGTTTTCCTTTCGCGACGCGCTTTATTCGTTAGAACAATGGCAATGTTGTTGTTCTGTGTCCGATAGAGAGAGATGGTTCGTGTGGTAATGATCGGGATAAATATTGACTAAATAGAGTTTTTTTGCAATATATAATCTAGATATTCCGCTTTATTTGTGTTTACACTTTTTTCCATGTGAGGGATTGCAAATTATGAGGGAAGTCATATTAATCAGAAATATATATTAAATATCTGGAACAAAGGTATTTTAACGGAGCCAAATAATTTTTTTTCTATCAGATTCTTTAAACTTTCTTGTTCTTATATGTGAATTTTCAGTTTGATATTCTTTTATTTTGCAGAGTGTTAGAATTTCAAACAAACGTAGTGCAATTTTGCAGCTGTTTCGTCAAGGTAATCGTCAAAGCGAAATTTTTCGTTTGCTCAACGTGCCTCGACAAACTGTGTCCAATGCAATGTGGTGTTTCATGGAGCTTGGCTCCATGGTCGTCGTGCAGGAAGTGGGATAAAACGCCCAGCAATGGCAACATCATCAAGAAGCGAGTCAATCAAAATCCGAGGGTCTTCATGAGGAAATTAGCCCGTGAGACCGATATCAACCGTGAATCCGTTCCTCAAATGTCCAAAATGGAGCTCAACATCAAGCCATACAAGCTCCAAAAAGTTCAACTTCTCACGGATGAAAACAAGCGCGTATGACTCCAAAGGTGCCGCCAACTCCTTCGTCTCGCCGCCGGTCAGCAATGGAAGCACATTCTCTTCATAGACGAGAAGCTTTTCAACGAAGAACAACCACCAAAACGACAGAGTCTGTTCCTCAGACGCTTCCGGTACGTCGGCCATCGTTCAACATCGTCAACATCCGCAATCCGTCATGGTCTGGGGCGGAATTTGCGCCAGCGGCAAAACACCCTTGTTTTCCGTGGATCAAGGGGTCGAAATCAAATCAAAATTGATGAATGGAATACCCTTCTGGCTTAGCATACAGGCTTTCAACCACTGCCCTAACCTCAATTAGGTGACCAGTAATACCTCCCGTTTTAGACTTAAACAGCGCCTTTGCAAGCTAAAGGTCGACAAGAAGAGTTCGACTCGATGCCAGAAACCACAAACACGTCATAGTACCCCTCCTCTCAAAGCTAGCACAGATATAACTGACGTATGCAACACCCACCCCCCCGTTATATAATCACAATATATATCATATTCTCGGAAGGATCAGCCATTCCAGCACCATCCCCTTGACCGTCCACCCCGTTCTGTGGCCAGCGCACAGTGCGCCGAGAGCGTGTGGGTCCGCCCGCGAGAATTGTGGCTACCAAGCGGCGTTTCCGCGAATTTAATAAGGCACTCGCGTTTGCCGCGCGTGCAATTTCCACGCGAACGGTTCTAATAACGTTGCGGCGACGCCCGACGTCGTTATTGCGGCGAAAAATCGATGTGCATCCGACGGGTGCGTCGCTCGCACCAACTGTGCAACGTCATAAAGTGGCCGACGGAGACCGCAGAACGGCGATGCATCGGAATTTTCGCTGCGAGCCTTGGTCGAAGTTGTTAACGCCTGTCCGAGTTGTTGTATCCGATAATGAAGCTTTGGAAACGGGCGCAATGGAAAAAACGATTCAACAATTCTAGCAGAGTTACAGAAATTACTCCAGTTATCTCTGACAGACATACATGCAAGGATGTATCGATATCTAGTTAGCCTAGACCGATTCCATGGATTTGATATTTCAGCAACGAATAATTACTTGTAAGAAGTTATCTATCTTTTTTCCCATTGGGAGAATTTTCCATGTACTGCTGCTTCGACGGTTGCTCGTGCGTCAGTCAATTTTACACACTATTTGTTTCAATCATTCACTCCTTTCTAAGATAACATTCGATTATTTGAGAAAGAATTCTATTTAATTTAAGATCGTTGCTAGTACATGGAATAAGTATAAGTTTCTCCTGCAATAGCATGTACTGGCCTTTCAACATCTGCCAAAAATCTGGTTTCTTGGAATTTCCTCCAACAGCAATCACCCATGGTTGATTATACCAACAATCACGAAATGCACTCCTGTTCGAACGCCTATTTCCATAATATGCTTGCATTTCTTCAACACGTAGAGCAATGCTCAACTTTTCGTTGGTTCAATCCTAGAAGGTGTTGAAGGAAAAACAATTGACGTTCGGGTTCTATGCATCTGTCCAAACTACATGAAACAACATAAAGGCAGTTCAATTCAGAGGATAAGGAAGACATCTTCAAAACACCCAGAACTTGCACAAAGGTCTTCCATTCCGACAGAATCGTCCCGTTAGAAGGAAACCGCACCCTTCCATCGACACAACGGATGCGTTCACACCAATTTACGTTCTCACTTCCGTCGCAAAACTCATTAGCCATTCTCCCGGGCAAAGTTTGAAGTTCGGCCGCCCACTTTGCGCCGTAAACAAGTCATCACAATTAGAATGGTCGTGAAGCGATGTAACTTGGATGTAAGTGGCGAGGCGTACGTTCGTTCTGGCTGTTACGATTCGTTGCACCGTCTAAATTCCTAATGAACGACGATCTCGGCGTGGCTGGGGGATTATGGAGGAAGAATCTCGAGCAGCCCCTAAGGTGGAGAGGGTCGGATTACCTACTTTTCGTGTCAGACAGTTTGGGGTGCACCGAGTTTATTATTATCCCGAGTTTAGCCTATCAACGTAGGTATAGGTTTTGCCATGCCCTCAGAGAGTAGGTATCTCAGTGCTCGTCTAGGGCTTCACAGATCCTAAAGGTCCCATTGAAAAGATAGAGGAAAGGAATGAATGTCAGGAATATTTGGAAAAGCGTAGTGTGATATTAGAGAAAATAGTCAGAGGAATAAACCAGTAAGGTGGTTGAGACTAATGAGAGAACAAAACTGTGACCTAAAGTGGCGTAAGATTGCAGTAACAAAGTCTTACCAGAACACAACTAATCTCCTAACTCGCACAAGCTGAAAAATCTTCTGAGGGATCTTCACAGAAGATCTAGGAGTATCAGGATAATAAATATCAAATATATTTAAATCAATAAAATAGATAACTTCTTCAGCGATTTCGCGACATGCTGACTTAACCCTTCTGGTTGGTCTTCAGTAGAAGACTGAGAAAGTAAGTGGTGAGGAAGTGTATTGAAATGGTACAGAAAACTCATCTCCAAGTGGAAAAATATAAACTTGCTCAGTTGTCTTTTCTCTAGGATCCTTGGTGATAGGTGTGACGTGTGTCACTCTGAGGAAGGAGATCCATGTGCAGACAGGTTATTATAAGTTGAAAATGGTTGCTGTTTACACAACCTGGATATTCATGCCGTGTGCTGATTCCTATAGTGTCGAAAAGTGTAGCAATCCTGCACTACTCTAGCTGAACTGGAGAGACATAAACTTGTAAGAATGAACTTACCAAGCCCATCCCCAAATGAAATTTTATAAACTTATTTGTATTTCCTTCGGAGGATGAGTTCCGTTTTCCAGCTTGGGTACTCCATAGTTAGTTGAATTTAGATAGTGCTGCCTTTCATCAATGATGAACTGAAATTTTGGAAACGGGAGATTTACTGGTAGTCATTATAGAGCGCTGATTTTGCCTATGCAAATCCCACGCCCATGTGGCTGCAGTAACCATAATCCTGAGGGTAGATTGAAATAAATCATTTTGCAACTTTCCTTGGCTACTGAGGAAACAATTCACTCAATCCAGATATTTAATATGAATAAAAAGTCAGATCTATGGTATTTTTTCTCCTAGATTGGTCGATTGATCGGTTGTCTGATCTAGGTGTTCTATTTCTCTTCTTGATATTATTCTGTTCCTTCTTCGTTACCTTCCAGAGTCAACGTGCTTACCTTCCAGAGTCAAGGAGTACTGTCTCTTGCATTACTTTGAAGAAAGAATATTTCATCTCAGCTCGATATGTCGAATTCAAGATTATGAGGAATTTCTGTGGTGATAGCTATGATTATTGAAATGTTTCTAATGGCTGTCTTTCACTACTTACTTTCGATATGCAGTTCTAGGTGGATCTGCTCTGCGTTCGACAAAGATTGTTGTTATTTGGGGTATTTTGTTATATTGCTTCTTCGCTGGCTTTATGTTCAGACTCTCATGGCCATGTTCTTATGTTCCTTATTTCGTTTACTTTCTCTTGATATCTGCTAGTTCTTTGCCACTTTGACTTTTTTCAAATGTTTTTTTCTCTTCTGCTCTTTCAATGGGATTTGTTATCTTCAGTAGAGAGCTTTCTCATTTTATCATGAAGATACAGCACCAAGTGTAAGTAAAATTCAAAATTGGATTTTGTTGTTTTGGAAATATCTCCAAAATTCTTTCTACTGAACACTAAAGGAGTTCAACTTTATTATTACGAGTATCCCCATCCTTGATTATACATGTTGAAGGTTTTTGAGCAAGTCGCAGTGGTGCACTAAAAATATTAAAGCATTTAGGTTTAAAAGACAGACAACTCAAAGTAGAAACTAAGGATCTTGAGAAAGTTGAGTCGTTTCTTCATTTCGATTCTGCGCAAATTATAAGGTTAAATTAAGCTGCTCGATTCAAATAGCTTGTTATACTCAGTGATATCAGAAGTGTCTACACTTTAAAGAAATAATTTATTCACCCACTTTTTTAGCAAAGCGTTAGTTCTACACCAAAAAGTCCATACATCGAGAAGCAATGTAGCAAAGTTTATCTTTCTGATTGTTTGGCAACCATCTAGATAAGTACGATGTACGATGTCATCTATATAACGCGCAGCTGTCATACTAGCTCGAATACAGAGATGTGGTGATGTGCTAACTTTGGCAATAGTCTTCAAAGGATTACTCTAATAATTCTGTATACGTACTTCTCAAGAATACGTCGCTTTACATGGCGACATCCTACTCTTCATCATGGTAAGTCCTGAGGCTTGAATGCAGCAATATAGAGTATGCATACTGATAGGTCCTGCTCCAAACCATTAGACAGTGATTTGACGCGTAGTAGCAAAAACGCTTTTCTATCTTGCCCATCTTGACGCTATGATGTACGCCTTTATTCACCAAATTTTCTTCATGTCTTCCTCCTTGTGGTTAGACACATACAGTATAATCAACACCATAATTTCACGAAAGAAAGGGCAAGCCAACATCTTGAGCATATTTGCAAGTAATAAACCAAAACACATCAAAGATCAGATCTAATGTAGGACCTATCTGATCAATATCTTCCTACCACTACGTCCTAAAACAACATCCGCGAATCATCTAATTAACCTGAAGATCTCCGTTTGACTGACACGAATCCAAACCCAAAGGACCTAGAGCGCGCCCATCCTTTGGTCCCGAAACAGACCCTTCTCAATCATTGACAGCAACCGACGCTGCTGCAAACGTTGGCGTTATTCCAGCAACCGGCCGTCCCGTAAAAACGGCCCTCCATATCCGGCTCTATTTATCTTCCAGCCCCGCAGAGGATAGCGCGAAAGCAATATCAGCTTATTCGGAAGATGCTCGAGTAATAATGTGTATATAGATACGGGCAGGTGGGAAGAGAGAGGATGATCTAGAGACGGGCGTCGGCGGAGCGTCAATATCGGTACATAACCGACGCTAAGTGACTTACGAGCGTCGTAGACGCCGGCAAACAAATAGGGGTCTTTACCCTTCGACGCGCAGTTGAATCGTCAGCGTGTTTGAGTGAATAAGGGAGAAGATGTTAAGATTTTGTTCGAATGCAGATTACAGGTGATGTTCTTAGGAATTTTGTTGGAAATAGATTATTTTTCACAGATGCTCGCGCTAGTAATCAACTACTCCAGAAAAAAAGTTACCAATTTCGGCATTTGCTTTTCAAAAGCTGCCACTTTTGGTCATCTAATGTTAACATTTTTGCTGAGTGCTCTACTTCTGATGCGGATGATTTATCAGACCATAAATTGAATGAATGTCTAGTTATTTTGCCTTCACAAAGAAAACCTATAGTAGTTACATTTCGGGATTTTCCATGTTTGATGAAGGAGAGTTTCAGAGGGGCCTGCAAGGCTTTGACGACTATGAGATTAACAGGTATACTGATAAAGATAAAATGAAGATATGTCGAAAAGTTGACAAGGCAGACCACCCTTCTTGTTGATAGATAAGCAGTTTTCAGACATGTGTGTATAACTAATCTTGAAGCACCCTGGCTAACCTACGTCCTTGAACTTATCTTCAGGGAGGACCGAAGAGAGCTGGATACTTCAAGAAGCTCAGGGAATTCATATTGGCTTCGATGAGGAGTTTGGCTGCTTCAGATAAATTACAGGATTACTATAAACACTCCAGATCCAATTAAGGTAAGCTATAGCTTTAAAGTTGTCGATCCTATTGACTTCGTCAATGTTGTCGAGAGTTTGAATTCCGATGCTGAAGGTCACGATGGGTGGAATATCCCGATGAAGAAAATGAGCCTATCGATATTACTGTCTTGCCCTACACTTGTCACTAATGTCTGTCTAGATGAGAGCTATTTACGAAGAGTTGAAGTTCAGCAGTTGTTATACCGGTACTGAAAAGAATCCTACATGCTTGAATAATGTAAGACCAAACAGCATACTGTCGGAAATACTGGAAAAGATAATAGGCGTACAAGTTAGGTTAACATCACAGCTTGCATTATTGTACAAAACTTCCAGTCTGGATTTCTTAAGGCTCATAGTTCCACAACACCACTTATAAGAGGGCAGTGGCTTTGATCACACTCGATTATGCTAAGGGTTTCGATACAATCAACCACCATTTACTCTATGCTAAACGTCAATATATTACTTAGTTTTTACTAGCTCTTTGAGTGATAGAAAGCATTGTGTTCTCGTGGAGGGAGAGTACTCTGGTTTTCCGTTTATTTTGACGGGCATTCTACAGGGGTCCATTCCTGGTCTACCTTTTTCGATTATACCGCTGATTTACACGCAGAATCTTGATATCCTGTCTCAGAGGTTGCCGGTGGGATCCCCGATTTGCATAATGATATCGACAATATTATGATCAATCAGAATTCACATACAAATAATAAATACGAAATAAAATATATGAAATTAAGCAAAAATACTATCTAATTCGACCATGTTTATGCGAACAGAATAACAATAAATTCAATATGATGTTAGGAAGCTGAAAATAATAAATTATCAAATTATTATAGAGTGTCACCAATATGAAAAATGATATAATTCAAAACTATGAACATCAACACTATAGATTTTCCACGAAAATCATGGTATTACACTTCAATCAATTAAAGCAACAGAAGAGACAAAGTTTCAGAAAATTGCGTTGAAATTTTTAGCTTGCTGAATTTAACTGCCGAAACGCTTTCAGCTTGCAGTTCATCCTTAACTGAAATAATTTTATATTCCTGGAATATACTAACCTCTTGACACCAGTGAAAGTTTCTTGATACCTAAATTCATCACAGACTACGATGGTACAACGTCATCTTTTGATGGAAAAACTGTTCGGGATCGCACAAAGCTTTCACAGCAGAAAGGATCCCCAAGTCCATCAACCCTCTCCTATCTCCGTCCCATTATTCTTCGAGACCCAGATGGATAGCCTGCCATAATCCGCGTTCATCGTATCTTCCTCGAAAATGACGTCCTTGATTTTCCTCGCGCATGAAAAATGGACGGGCTACGGGAATCGTCCCATTAATTATCATTCATCGATCGGGCGTAATCTTTGTCGAGCGCTGCTTCGCGTGATTCTAATTAATGGTAGTCGCTTTTCTCCTTCGGTAATACAGGTACCTGTCATTCATTAAGAACAACATGCAAAATTCTTTAATGATCTGGTGGGAAGATATCGAAGCCGCTCGTGGGGAAACTGTGCAAATATTATGCTATGATCAGGAGCGGAAGTTTATGCAAAATTGAATCTATTTTGAATTTCAGACTCCATTGTTTGAATTTTTTTACACATGATGCGTTAATGTCGAGAAGAACTTAAAACAAAAGACTTCAAAAGAAATGATGGATTAGGAGAATGATGACTGAAGATTCAGAAAAGTATTTCAACATTTTGCATTCCGTTCAGAAAAGGGTGCCATATTAGAAGGAATTCTATGGTTGGGTGACTGTAGACGTGTTTATTTTCTTATATGAACTTGATCTTTTTCTAGTGTTATTCCCGTTGGATAATCTTCGCTTGATTTTACTGGGTGTTATGATGCCTAACCTAGGTATGTTATGGCGTAAATATCAAATAGTTTATATAAAATATTGTATTGGGATTATGTGTGTTGTGTTGAATTACTTCGCGAATTTTTGGTTCTTATTATTGTATGTCGGTTAATGAAAATTTGAAATTTGTCATTTTTAGAGCAGTGCTTCTTTGACAAAATGTGTATCATAGGATATAAAAATATCGTAAGATATTCACTGAAGGTATTACGTAGTTATTCCTTTCATTTAATTTGATGTTAAGAAAAGATTTAATTGTAAGACCCATTTCACTTGAATATTAATCAAAAATTGTTTTGAATATGGAAAGGTGTGCTTTGAATGTTAGTCGTATATTTCCTGTCAATGCTCAACGAAATATAACTGAACTTTTTTGAGTGCGTCATGGCACATGCGACTGGTAGTCCTAAATCGACTCTGATTATACCCAAATAGAACAAATCGTTGATACACGAATCGGTGCGCTTTCGCTGTCCGGTTTTCGATTGCAAAAATAACAAGTAGATTCATCGGCTCGACTTTTTTTCCGTTCACGGTACACGATAAAGTCACTAAAAGGCATTAACACCGTCAACGTGAACGATTTTGGCGTCAAAACGGATTTTCCGCTCAGAATTTCCAAGCGAGCGTCAGGGAAAAATCGCAATCGAAATTCCCTGTTTGTTTTGTTAGCACTAATTTGAATTCAGTTTTTCCGCGGGATTTGCCGTTTTTCGCGTGGAAATTCTCTGTATTGGCGGGACCGTTGAAATGATGCCAGCAGAATGGAGTTCGGGATTTTGGACCGTATATTCCAGAGGGCCTTTTATTTCGTCGCAGTTTCTGAATTTTTCAAATTTCGGACCGGAACTGACCTCGATCATTGGACCTAGAGTGGAATAACTCGTTGTTGGATTGAATTCTGACCGGTAGATGATGAAATGCATTGATGTTAAGTTTGAAAATTTCGTGTGCATTTCCCCTGAAAATTTTAAATCTGTAAATTACTTTACAAAGAAGCTATCCGGTGTTTTTTTTTAAATGATAGAACTTTCGATAAGTATTGAATTGTATCAGTCCTTACTTGGTGAAAATTCATATTAAATAATATTGAAATAAGGTTATTCTGATTTTCACAAATTTTCATTGTTAAACTCACAACAATTGTTTCGCTATCACAGTAGCATCATCAGGCAAGATCACATTTTGAATAACTAGTTATTCAAAATGTTTCAAAAGTTTCTATAAAGGATTATCTGGCTTCTATACTGAGATGTTGGTCGACCAATAGGTTCTTCTTTTTTTCAAAGACCTGTTTGGCAAGAGCAATCCTTCTTATTACATCTTGGATGGATTTGTTGCTATTAGTTATTACTGTTCCCAAGTAGCAGAATTATTTCACTTATTCAATGATGGAACCTGTTAATTTTACATCAGCTATTTTGTTTTCATCCATTTTGTGGATGATCATTATTTTTATTTTTCCGATGTTTATTTTTAAATCGAATTTACTCAGCAAGTTATCTAATATTTCTAACATACAGTTCATTTCATTTTCTAATTCTGAAAAAATACCATGTCATAATTACTACAGTGACATTTTTCTCCATTTATTTTTACGCTTTTAGTCTTGCCTTTAATTGTGTTAGTAGCTATTTCGATAAGCAGGTTGAAAAAATAGGTGGATATTGGCAAACTCCCTTTCTGATAGTAGCTTTTTTGTTACTTCCATTTACATCAATTTATAAGGATTGAGTTTTCTATAAGTTTAAAAAAAACTTTCTGTCTCTCCAATCTTATCCTATTCGTTTGGGAGATTTAAAAAGAAGCTTGCATCTTATTTTATCAAATGCCTTTTAAGTATCTATGAAGGTGTTCTATTCATTTCAATTCTTCCGTCTAATATTCGTCTTAGGGCTAAAATTTTCTCCTGAGTTCCACATTCTTCCTTGAAACCAAATTGATCTTCGTCGAGTCGGTGCTCTATTCTGTCCTTCAGTCCGTAGGACTAATTTTAATAATTATTAATAAAGAGTATAAGCTATGGTAATAGAAAGTTCTACAAATCGAGACAGTGTAACATACATCTGTATAACAATTCTGTATTGTTGATCACAGAGGCAAATTGCAGATATGCGCACGTTTCAAACCGATTGGTTTTCGTCAGTGCAATGTATGCTAGTGATTCCAAATCTGTCAAGTATCTATATTCACTATACACAAAGGCTTTAAGGTATTAATAACACACTGCCACCATCTAGAGTATGCAAAATACATATAAGACATACAATAAGAAGGAACGGTTTTTTACTTGATACAAGGATTATTACAAAATTTGAATATCAAAACAGATTTAATCTATTGTCTTCTACAATTTTAGTTTGAAAAAATTCTTTGAAGAAACTTTGAGAATTAAATTAATGTCTTTATAAGCACTGCTCATATTTAATAGACGTATAAAATCAAAATTCATCATACAATATCAAATGAAATTAAGAAAAACCAACGAATATAAATTGTCAATTGAAATAAAATATAAATAAGCAAACATTTTTCGTTTCGTTCCAGGCATGCGTACTGAACTCTTCAGACAAACGTACAAAGCCCTGTTTGTTACAAAATGTATTGTTTTCTGATCCTATATTAATGAAAAATAACTCTTTCTCAAAAATACATAATTTCAACATAATTTCAAGAACTTCTCAAAAACTAATTTATTTGAAATATTCAATATATTTAAATATTAAACAATGTATAGATACAATCTATACATTGTTTAATTGATTTTATTACTTTTTTATATGTAAAGTTGAACTGATCTTATCGTAACTTCAATTATTACTTGAGGATGTGCTACATGTTTTGAGATTTTTTGAAGTAATTTATTTAAATATATTGAATATTTCAAATAAATTAGTTTTTGAGAAGTTCTTGAAATTATGTTTTATATTTTTGAGAAAGAGTTATTTTTCATTAATATAGGATCAGAAAACAATACATTTTGTAACAAACAGGGCTTCGTACGTTTGTCTGAAGAGTTCAGTACGCATGCCTGGAACGAAACAAAAAATGTTTGCTTATTTATATTTTAATTTCAATTGACAATTTATATTCGTTGGTTTTTCTTAATTCCATTTGATATTGTAAGATGAATTTTGATTTTATACGTCTATTAAATATGAGCAGTGCTTATAAAGACATTAATTTAATTCTTAAAGTTTCTTCAAAGAATTTTTTGAAATTAAAATTGTAGAAGACAACAGATTGAATCTGTTTTGATATTCAAATTATATAAGACATACCTTTGCAATTTCATTCAAGTAAAGAAATGTATTCTTGATATTTTCACGTTACTTACGCAGAATAAACTTTCCTCTCGCTCAAATCAAACTATAATTTGCCGTAATGCTCATAATTAGCAGAACTTTCTATTACCATATAGCCTATACTCCTTATTAATAATTTTTGGTACAGATCAGCCGGATTAATTTATTTGAATATGAATATGCTAATTATGGGCATTACGGCAAATTATGGTTTGATTTGAGCATGAGGAAAGTTTATTCTGCGTCAGTAACGTGAAAATATCGAGAATACATTTATTTGCTTGAATTAACTCGCAAAAGTATGTCTTGTATGTATTTTGCATACTTTAGATACTTTACATTGTATACGTATTCAATAGAAAGGGAGAGAAAACAAAGTAATTTCCTTGATTGATCCTTTCGATTGATGTAAAATACCTGATTCAGCCCATTGTGTCCCCTTAACGAAATTCAAAGCGAGTATACGAGCATTCGAACCGTCCAATAGACGATATTTCGATTAAATAACCCCCCGCGCCGAACTGCAGAACGAAATAATCCCATCAAGAGTAAACAACGCTCCGCGATTTTTTCCCGTATTTTCCGACGTTTCCCTTGCGCAATCGGCATTCGAGCAACGTTCGCCAGATCGCAGATTACCGCAGCTTTTCATTATCGGGATACTTGCCCAAGGGCTCGATACGTCATATTTATGGGGGTGCAATAATATTTTATCATTTCCGTGTGTCGAATATCCCATTTTTATATTTTCCGTTCGATAAATAACCGACGAGCCGTAGTGTAAATATTAAATTCTCTTTATGACCGGAATTGTGGCCTGTTTCGATGTATCCTCCGAGGGCACGGCGATGATTAAAGTTTTCCGAGGGTTAAAGGACGCATCCACGCCCGGATCCAAGAAGGTAAATAAATACAGATAAGGAAATTCAGATGAATTAATCTGTACCAAATATGATCAGTAAGGAGTAAGAGTTCTACAAATCGAGACAGTGTAACATACGTCTGTATAACAATTCTGTACTCAAACAAGCCCGATTAGGTTTTGTTTATTGCTGGGACATAAGAAGCAGACTTGCGCACGTTTCAAAACTTGTTGAGTTCTCGTCAGTGCCCTGTAATGTTCACCGACTACAAATCTGCCATGCACCTATATGCGCTCTGCACAGAAACACCAATGTATTGATCATACTCTAACGCCATCAAATGCACCCAAATATACATACACGACATACCTTAGCGTAAAGAAATAAAGGTATTCCCGATTGTTGCTAACGTTACAGACGCAGAAAGCTTTCCTCATGCTCAAGTCAGATTCTGTTATGAAATTAGTACACTTATATTCAGATAAATTAATTTTACGATTAGTAAATAATTTCAATTTCTACAAACTTTTTATTGATGAACAACAATTGTTTCGCCACACTGTTGCTTAATCATGTTCTGATACTGTGTGAAAACTTACGTAAGTTCTCACATATGTGTTGACAGGTTTACAACAAATGGGATTAATTGTAGGATGACAGATATTTGGGTATTACCAATTAGGTGAAGAGCAACCGACAATGGCAATAAAAGTTACTGGGGTTGTCGCTGGTATTTTCAAACTAGATGAAGATATTCGATAAAGGGTGACCTATTGGTATCTGTTTGTTCGTTCAGGAGGATCTTCTGGGAATTATATCTGTTTATTACAAGTGATTCTAAGAATGTTAATCTTGACCCTTTTCTCTCGATATGGATAATTTCTTATTCGTTATTGAAATTATGTTCACATTCTATTAGATGTTTGGCATATTTTAAATGTGTGTACTTTGAAGTGTAACTTTTTTGATGTTCGTGGATTCTCTTCTTGAACGATCTACCAGTCTGACCAATATAAACCACTGAACAATCCTTGCAAATCAACTTACAGACCCCCGATTTTTCATCTCTGTTTGATTATTCTTTATTATTTTTAATATATTCGTCTATGTTGTTAGTGGTTCTGAAAGCTGCTGTAGAATTAAAATTTTTCTTGAAATAATTGACAATGTCTTCGGATATTCTATTTATATACGAAATTCGTATAAATTTTTTTGAGATGAGGTCTTATGTGGTAGGATGAAAATGAGTTTATGCTATTTCTTTCTGTTTATTGTTGATCAATTTATCTATTAAGTTCTTTGGAAAAATTCTGGGGGTTCGTCGGTACTTTAGTAATCTATAGATTAAGCTATTATAGAGTGCCATTTTTTGATTGAAGGGATAGTTAGAAATTTTATGTAGGGTGATATCAGTTTGGGTAGGTTCGTGAAATATACTCAATTCATGTGAACTATTGAATCTCGTGATATTCAAGTCTATAAAATTAATACTAGTCAATTAAACACAGCTTTGAAGAAGAGAAGGACCGAATTATCAATTTTCTAGACTTGAATATCACTAGATTAAATTTACCGCCATAAGTCCTCGATAACGTAACGAATTCCACCATTAAGGTCTTGAATCGATTACATTGGCATAGACCTTATCTTGCACGTAGTCCCCAAAGAAAAATTTCTGAAGCTGTTAGATAACAAGATATGGGTGGCCCATTTTGATAACCTCTTCGAGAAACAACACGGGCAGGAAACTTTTCTTACATTATTGCTATTGTTTTGTTGCTTGTGTGACACGTAGCTCGGTAGCGCATTTAACAGTTGCACCAGCTTCATTTTCGAATGAGTAAGCTCCAGTGTTACCGCACCAAACACTGACACGTTAAGTATAGACAGACTTTTCAACAATCATATTCTTGGATTTTTCGAGCCCCAAATGCACCATTTCTGCTTATTAACGTAGCTTCAAAGGTGAAAATGAACCTCATCAATGAAGACGATGTTTCGATGAAAATCCGGATCATTTTGATGCATTTCAAGGACCCAATCAGCGAAGATGCGACGTTGCTGGTGATCGACCGGCTTGAGTTCTTGTGTTAACTGATCTTTAGAAGCCTTAAGACCTAGGTCTTCATGCAAAATACGGTGTTATTTCGTTTATAAAATGCCTTGCTCCGAAATCGATGAGGAATCGACAAACCTGGGATTTCGTCAATATTATGTGCTACAACAGCAATATTCTCAGTTGTTCTTGAGCGACACACATGGTTCCGATTCTTTACATCACTAACTTATCTCAAAAGCTCAAATTTCTCCACCAGTTTCATTATTGCCAGCCAAGAAGATGCTTCACGTTGACCCGTAAGTGGTTTAGTTTTGCGAAATGTGACTGCAAAATTTTCACTATTTTTATAGCGAATTCTAACAAGTTGTTTGTTGAAGCATGTACCGTTCAATTTTTAGTGATGGCGTAGTTTTTACTTATCAATTGTCAGCTGCCCAGATAGCAGTCTGTTCACATTGAAACCTCTTATTGGAAGGAAAACCCTTTAGGTAGCTCAGGAACGTTTTGAATATTCTTCTATGATGTCTTACTTCAAACCAGAATCGTTCGTATCGTGTGTGGCGACTTGATTCTTTCAGGGACGCCCGGTGGGGCTTCCGGACGGATCCGACGTATAAAGATATAATGTGAAATCGATGCCAACGTTAAATATTTCTGGTTTATGATGACTGGAGCGATAAACGCTCACGGGCAGGAAACGTTTTCGACGTTCATGTACGTCGAAGGGAACCGTTGATTTAACTTTTGTTATACGCGTGCCCACGCCGCCTGCTTGATTGAATTATGTCGGTGAAATATGCATGTTCTGGGCGCCAAGGACAGGTTATGCGGGAAGAGCACGATTTTTCATCGTTTCAAGGGGTAGGAGTTTGTTGGAAATGGCATGGAGTGTAATCGAATTATCGTCTGCGAACTCGTAAACCTACCGGTGTCTCACGATATAACGTGCTTTAGTTATACCGTGACTATAATGATTCAATAAAATGGCATCCCTTCGTATTTACATCATAAAGAGAAATATCTGAGTATATATATGGTTATTACAAAAGTAAAGTGTTTTCTACCAAAAATGGTGGCAGTTTCAGTTACTTTATTGAACTTCTTGTTCAAATGAGACTGATAATGTGGATAACCAAACCAGAATAACGTTTCCTAACGAAACCGTTACTTCGTAATTTAAACACGGTACGAGTTCTCGTACATACCTCGCAGACAGAGTATTGAACCATCCCCATTCCAGTTCTCGTCTGGCTGAAGCAACTATCATCTACAATCGTGCCGAGAAATGGGCCAATAACAGAGTCGAGGAGGTAGGTATATGTTGGCAAACATCACCTTCAGCTAGAAGCTACCGATTCGATTATGCACAGTGTTGTCGGAAGGAATGCTTAAAGTGTATTTCACAGAATCTGCACTACTTGGTTTCCCAATAGGAGATATATATAGTGACGGCCAAAATTTAAATGGTATAAATATTTGAATACAGAATATCGTGTAACCTTGAAAAACTGTTAACGAAATTCAAAAATATGTTGGACCTAAATGTCACACAAATTTTGTTCTATAATACAACTGATATTTCGCTTCGTCGTACATATCGGGTGTTCTTTTAGAGTGATAAAACTTTCAATAGAAATAACTGTGATTTGACAGAAGTAGAAGCCATATTTTTGACATTTCTGTTCAGTAAGGATTAACAAATTATCATGGAGAGACTAACACCGCAATAACGTTTACAAACTGTTGATATTTATTTTCAAAATCAGTGTTCTATTCACCAAACTCATAGAGCATTTCGTGAAATTTACGATTTGCATAATCGTCCATCAGATCAGCTTATTCGTCGAACTATAGATAGATTTCGGACAACATTTTCTCTACTGGATGCAGCAACAAAACAAGACAAAGAACTGTACGTACAGAAGAAAATATTGCTGCTGTAAGTCATAGTGTTAATAATGATCCCGATTTGTCCATTCATCGACGTTCACAACAAGTTGGACTCTGTGGATCCATCACATGGAAAATTTTGCTTAAAGATCTTGGTCTACTGATCCAACTAGTTCAAGAACTAAAACCACTTGACCATAATAAGCGTCATTTGTTTGCAGATTGGGCCCTAGAACAGCTTGAAGTTGATCCACTTTTTATCGTAAGATTTTGTTTAGTGATGAAGCTCATTTCTCGTTGAACGGCTATGTAAACAAGCAAAATTGCTGTATATGGAGTGGAAACAATCCTCAAGAAGTGCTGCAGGTTCCATTACATCCTAAAAAATGCACTGTATGGATTGCTTTGCACGCTGGGGGCATCATCGGTCCATATTTCTTTAAAAAGGATGCTAGAGCTAATATTACAGTGAATGGTGCTCGTTACAGATCGGTGATCAATTATTAATTGTTTCAAAATTTGAATGGTATCGACCCAGAAGTCTTTTGGTTCCAAAAAAATGGTGCTACACCTCATGCTGCTACCGTAACAATTGATTTATTGAAAGAAAGATTTGGCGGTAATATTATTTCGAGAAATTGTCCAATTAATTGGCCTCCAAGATCATGCGACATAACTCCACTGGATAATTTTTTTGGGGTTATGTCAAGTCGTTGATTTGTGCTGATAAACCAGAAACAATAGACGCTTTAGAAGACAACATAACTCGTGTTATTGATGAAATGAAGCCTGAATTACTCGAAAAACTGGTCCTAAATTAGTCTGGTCGAATGCGGTTCCTCAGAGCTAGTCGTGACGACATATACCGGAAATTATTTTCATTCAAAACATAAATGAGATAAAATTATCTTTCAAAAAAAACTGGCTTCAATCTTAATTTAAATGTGTTTTATTTCAATTTAAATTTCTATCACTCTGAAAAAACACCCGTTATATGGAATAAAAGAAATTTAAAAGGTATATGCCTTGAAAAGGGATAATATTTTACTTCTAACTTTACGAAGAAAATCTGCTCTCATTTCAATTCGATTCTTGCTGTTTTATTTCATTTCAAAAATGTTAATAATGTCAATAAATGTTATTTATTGGATTTTGTTATACCATTTGGATGTCTTATAATGAATGTTTATTTTATGTCATGATATAAGTGGTACTTATACGACATTATTTTAATTTATTTTCAGAAGTTATAATCATTGAATATAATCTTTTGGAATTAAATATATAGAAGGCTAATTTTTTAAAATTGTTCAAAATGTTTTTTAAATATTTATATTATTTTATATACCTTCTATCAAGAATGACCTCTATTTACGTTATTTTAATGTTAAATGCTTACTGGGAAATCCATTATTAAGCGTAGATAAGTGTTTACTTACAATATTCAATTGTTGAGAACAATCTCTATGTTTATGATTGTCTAACAAAAATATCATCAATGAAAATCACAGTACTGAGATCTAATCCTAGTCCTCAACATCCTTGAACTCAAAAATCCCAACAAATAACCTACATACAGAACTATCTCAGTCAATTGGTCAATTTAATCGATCAATAAGTATTTAATATTCGTAAGAATGCATTCGATAATTGTTGAACAACCATTGTATAATCGAAATGCGGCATACTTGTTGGAGCACCTCTATACATGGTATCTGGCTGATTCAAGGTCGACGTTCCAGAAAACTGACGGAGCTTCAGATACCTGGGATATATGTGATCTGTGAAACTCGGACAATTTTGAAAAATGTCGCATTATCTTTCGTTCGTAGTGAATCAACTGTGAGTCATAGGGGAATGGAATTGTTTTTAATAGGGCACGCCGAAATAGAGCCTTTCGACTCTGAAGGAGAGCAGTTTTGGGAATTTCGGAGTTTTCGGTCAATTTCGAAACAAATGATGACATCTTGTTTTCCCGCCGGGAAAGATGCACGGAAACTTTGAACTTTACTTCTTCGATCAGGACCTTTCGTAAACTTGACAATCTCCCAGTGGCATTACGCGAAATATTTAGAGAAGACACCTTTACCGCAGCAATTGTTTTGCGAAAAGCCTGTAGAGGGGGTTCAATATCGATTATTGCTTTCATACGCCCCCATGTCATTAGAGCTTGTCGCGGTAGATTTGCTCTGTGTTCCTTTCGTTCCATTGTATCAGCTCATACCACCCCCATGACATTATAGCTTGACGTGCTGGAGGCGCTTGTCTTGACTAGGACCCTAGTTTCATCCCAGTGAAATGGAGGGTTAAGTCTTGGTACCTAAAGTAATGCCATTTGCGCCAGTCACTGGACCCGTGTGGTGGAAGATCGACCGAATGAGGCCTTAGTTTCACCGTAAGGTTGAATCAAGGGCTGAATGGCCGAATGTTTTATGTAGCGTACTGCGTTATATTGGTAGGCCGGATGCCCACAGGTGGTATTTGTACCACCTGGCCACCCAATTGGTGTTAGACTCAAGGGGGCAGTGATTGACAGTTCGCTTGCTGGACTAGGGAGGTATTCTGTTTATCTGTTCGCAGACACTCATGTTGACATCAGTTGACCTGCATATTTAGTAGTCATAGCATCGCCAGGAGTTAAAGATCGACCGTAAAACAGTTTCAAACCATTTACGCCGAGCTGGATTCAAAAAGAAGCTGTTTGGATGCCGCACCAATTAACACCAAAAAACATTATGGATCGAATTTCCATCTGCCAAGCCCTAGCCAAACGGATTGAAATCGATTTCTTGAACGGATGGTGGATGGCGATGGAAAATGAGACACATACAATAATATTGTGAGAAAATGATAAACGCAGTGAAGCAGTTAAAACGGTGGCCAAACCAGGATTAACGTCCAGGAAGCTTCTACTATACATTTGGTAGTCCTGGAAAAGAATCATTGATTATGAGTTGCTTCTATATGACCACCAAACACTAAATTCTTATATCTACTGTCAACTACTGGACCGTTTGAAGCTAGCCATTGACCAAACACTGCCAGAATTGACTATCAGACACACGTTTGTAGTGACTAGCCAGAATAAAGACTTGCATGAGAGAAGCATTATGAAAGCATTAGATTGTCATCACGTGTAGACGTATAGTTCGCGCTCTTCGGTTAATTAGGAAAACGCTACAAGAATTTCGTTTCTTTCGAATTCTGTACATCTTCTATAGACTATTTACGAAAAGTGAATATTTTCTTACGTAAAATTTGAAACCGATCTAAGAATTATTGATGTGAATCAACAACAATATATATCAATTTCAATATCGTAAACACCTGTTATCATCAGACTCTTATCGGGCGGCACATTGATTCAGCGTCGTTGTCACGTTGACTGGTTTTTCCGAGGGTTGAAGTTATTCAGGAGGTATGAATCCTACTCAGTGCCACTGCTGCAGGAAGCAATTTGAAACACATTTGTTGCTTAAATGTGCTATATGTGGTCACAAGTTTGGTAATAGCTGCGTTGGAATGTCTTCTTCGGATATAAGAGTGATAAACTCGAAGAAATCCCTTAGTTGGAGTTGCAGAAGCTGTGAAGGCATCGGAAATGATGTAAATTCATTGAAGGCTGTCATAGTATCACTGCAGGAGCAGATAAAAAAACTTCATGCGGATGTTCAATCGGTTATGGATGGAGCTGCGGGGTCATCGGGTTTGGATGGAAAACAGTTTGAGGAGGTCGTTCAGGAGATTGAGGATCGTATGCAGAGGAAAAATAATTTGGTAATTTACGGCTTACACGAACTGCCTAGCGGACAAAGCAGGGATTGTAGATTAGCGGAAGAGGCTAAAAATGTTGAGAACGTCTTGAAGACTTTAATCCCAGATTTTTGTATCGATGGCCACGTCCTGTTCCGCTTGGGCAGGTTCAATCCGGCCGCTACCAGGCCTCGTCCAGTGAAGTTAACTATGAGCAATAGATCACAGGTGCTGGGTTTCTTGAGGAAGTCTAAACAGCTAAAAACATATGCTGATTATTCGCATGTGTCGCTCTCCATGGATAAAACACCGAGACAGATGAGGTATTACGACGAGATGAAGTCCGAGGTGACGGTTCGCAGGGCCGGAGGGGAAGATGTGGGGATTCGGTTTATTCGGGGTGTTCCAACAGTGAATTCTTTAAACCGGGACGGCCCAATTGCAGTAGTTTAATTTCCTGTTATTACCAGAATGTTCGTGGGTTGAATTCTAAAACTGATCAGTTTTTGTGTTCCGTTAGTAGTTGTGACTTTGACGTGATCTGTCTTACTGAGACATGGTTGCAGGATTCTGTGGGTGAGGCTGAACTGTTTCCTAATAGCTACAATGTTTATAGACACGATCGCGATCTTGATGCAAGTAAGTGTACCACCGGTGGCGGAGTTGTGTTGGCAGTTCATGAGAAGTATAATTCAGAACGTATTGATCTAACAGATGTAGAAAGACTAGTTCCTTGTATTGATGTTGTGGGTTGCAGGGTTATTCTCCCTGGTAATGTATATTGTATAGTTGTTGTTTATATACCACCAAATATTGACATGATTTCTTTTGAGTTGTTTTTGGACTCGTTACAATGCCTAAATGCTTTACACGACACTAAGCTAGTTATCGTTGGAGATTTCAATTCTCCTTCATATGTTAACCCGGAATCTGTAGACAACAAAAGTTTGGCTGTGCGAACGTTTGCTAGGATTCTTGATTTAAGACAGTTCAATGATATTGTGAATGCTAACGGTAGAATGCTTGATTTGTTGTTCTCTAACTTGAATTGTCGTGTGTGGAAAGATCAATTTTCTGCCGTGCCCGCGGATCCTCACCACCCTCCGATGCACTTCATTTTTTGTGGTGTCCAGCCTGACAGGGGGGCTCCGCCATTAAACGTAGACAGAGCCACAGAATACAACTTCAGAAAAGCCGATTTCCCCCTGCTTTACCGTTTGATATTTGAGAGTGATTGGGAGTCCATGCTTTCGGGGGTTTCTCACTCGGACGAGGCGTGCAACAGACTATATGCTGTACTCAATGCGATTTTTGAAAGAAGTATTCCCAAAAAAATTATTAAAAACCGTCGATTCCCCTTGTGGTTCACATCGGAGATCATAGATTATATATATCTGAAAGAGAAAGCATTCAAGAACTTCAAATCGTACAGAACAGAATTTTACTACAATAGATATAGATCCTTGCGTTGTATTGTCAAGTCTAAAATATCTTCCGCCTATCGTGATTTTCTTTTGAAGTCCGAGGAAGGCTTCTACGAGGATCCCAAAAGCTTTTGGGCGTTTATACGAGCTAAAAAAGGTTCATCCAGGTTGCCGGGGCGTATGCGGGATGACGAGCGATGCCATGAGAACCCACAGGATATCGCGAATGCTTTCGCCAGATATTTTAGTTCGGTGTTTGATGGGACTGATGTGGTCGGCAATGCGTCGGATGTTGCCCTGTCGGTTGAGTCCGCTATAGTAGTTGGTGTCATAACTGAGGACGATGTAATGAAAGCCACTAGGAAGCTGAAGGGTGGACAGACGGTCGGACCAGATGGTATTCCGGGATTCCTCGTGAAGGATACTATTGGTAGATTGGCTGGGCCTCTTGCAACAATATTCAACCTGATTGTCCGTACATCTGTTTTTCCCACCATGTGGAAGGTAGCAAAGATCATACCCATTATAAAGACTGGTGATAGGGCCATTATATCTAACTATAGACCGATTGCATTGTTGTCCAACTTTTCAAAGATTTTCGAGATTGTCCTTTATAATAGAGTTTATCCATCTACTCGAAGCATAATAAATCAAGAACAACATGGTTTTATGACGGGACGATCCTGCATCACGAATTTAGCTTCTTTCTCTCAGTTCCTCTTTGAGGTGTTGGATGATTCTGGACAGGTTGATGTGATATACACAGACTTTCAGAAAGCTTTCGATAAGGTGAACCATCAAATTTTGCTCAGAAAGTTGAGGAGTGAATGTGGATTCAGCCCGGGGTTGACGAATCTTCTGGAGTCCTACTTGCATCATCGTAGGCAATATGTGGTGATTGACGGATTTCGTTCGGTTGAGTATGTGTCCGTTTCCGGTGTACCTCAGGGATCTAATATTGGACCATACCTTTTCTTATTATTTATCAACGATTTAATCGATAATATCTGCACGTTTAAGTTGGTGTTTGCGGACGACTTCAAACTTTTCCATCGAATTGAATCTATGCACGACTGTTATACTTTGCAGAGTGCTATGGACGTTTTGCTGGATTGGTGTGGTGCGAGCGGTTTGACTCTGAATGTATCTAAATGTAGTGCCATATCGTTCACAAGGAAGCGTGACCCACTCATTTATGAGTATTCTTTTGGAGGGGGCGGTTTGCCCAGATCGGAGGTGATCAAGGATTTGGGAATACTATTTGACAGCAAGCTTACATTCGTTCCACATGTTAACAACCTGGTGGGCGCCGCTTCAATGTTGTATGGTTTCATAATCCGCAATGGAAGGCACTTTTCGAGTTCAAAAACGCTAATTCTCTTGTTCAACGCCTTAGTGAGATCCAAACTTGAGTACGCCTCTTTCATCTGGCAGCCTATTTACTCCTGTCACAAACAGCGCCTGGAATCGATTCAGCGCCGACTCTATAAATTCATTGCCTATAGAGAGGAAGGAATCTACCCTCCTAGAGGTTCCGACCATACTGAGCTACTACGTAGATTTGACGCACTGTCACTGGATAATCGGCGCAGTTTGCAGGCAATTTCCTTCCTGTACAGTCTTGTTCACAATAGAGTTGATTCTCCATATCTTTTAGCAAAAATTAATTTCTATGTACCTGGATCAGTTGTGAGAACTAGACCTCTGTTTTACCTAGCTCCGCGTCGGACTAATTATATGCTACGAACGCCTATGCATTTTATGTGTGCATTGCTCAATTCCATTTATGAAGGTTGTGACATTTTCCATGACTCATTGGCTTCGATTAGAGAAAGATATCTAAATTGTATTGGGTGATGATGATGAACTGTATTAGATGATGTTGATAAACTGTATTAGGTGATGATGATTGTTCTATATTGTATCTTTTTATTTTGTAATATTTTCTGTAATTGGGTTTAACCTGTAGAAAATAAAGGGCTTATTATTATATTATTATTATTATTATAACCTACCTTCAAATTTGCAACAAATCATAGAACAAAACGGTACATATTGAACCCAAATCGGACAATCCAAAATTTGTTAAATGAAGTTCACGCAAAAATTATGTATTTTTTCCCAACCTATAATATGATTTACATACAAAACGCCATATTGGAATCCTCAATTTAGGAAGCAACCATAGAGATAATCTCTACATGACTCTTTCCTATGGTGATTCTGAAGGTTAATGACGGAAATATCAATGAAATCCTTGAAAACCATCCCATACCGACGTCGTGGTTCTAGCATTCCACCAACGTTTCCCTCCTTTTGACCCCCTTTCGGCGTTCGAATTTCCCAGTCTGGCTGCACTTATGAACCCTCATTTATCCGATTGCTAGGCGGTCATGCACGTCTTGTTTTTTACCCCCCGGCACTCCGAAGTCTCCCGTTCCATCTCATTTGGCGTCTTTGCCGGTGCAGGGAGGGAACATATGGCGTTCATTTGCAACGCATGGAGGACTTTTTGCGATCGCGAACGGCGGATACTTTCGGCTTATCTCTCCGAGGGGCGGTTTGCCCCCGAAGCGGAAAAGGGAGAATGTTATTTTTGTTATTGCCGGTTGAATATGTTTGGCGGTCGACGGAAAAAATAATAAAGAAGTTACGACTCGTGCCATTAACTTTATTGGGAACTGTTGTCACGTTCCTTCGAAGGTTTTTCTTCGAATGGTTACTTTTGGTTTCGTGAACTGGATGATGTGATAACAGCTTGTTCGGTAGGCAAAAGAAGAGGGATACAAGAGAATACATACGACCTATTATGAGTATAAATAAGTTCGAAACTTAAAGTTTTATTGCAAAAAATTGGTTATCCACTCAAACTCAATAAAATGTACTAAGAGTTCAAATGATTCACCTTGTTGAGCTGAACAATAGCCAAATCTACTACACAGAGGTAATCCCATATGTTTGAAAAGATTTGACTCAATTTTGCCACAAAATTGAATAATTTTCAACCTTATTCATCAAGCTTTAAAGCTCTGCCGAAGTCATGTTCATAGATAGATGCTTTTAGATCTCTACGGATTACGTAATTGTACCATTCGTAAATATTACTCGATGAAGAAACGTGTTTTGAAGAAACTATGCCACTTCTAGAGAGTTATGACTTGGGCATCCATTCTGTTTAAACCAAATGTCTAAATATTTGGCAGCACTTAGGTTTCCATCGATAAAAAGTAACCAATGACGAAATCTCTTGAAATGCCTGTCCAAACATTGAGTCCAACACTCCGGTGTTGATTCCCTCGGGACCACTACCGTAGAACGGATTTCAGATTATGTTTCTTTTCTAAATGAAATGGTGACTCATCAGTGAAAAAGTACATTTTTCAAGAAAGAACTATTTTCATTTTGTCTTTCTATCATCGTCATGGATCTACGTAATCTGCACTAGACGTGGATCGGTGGAGCTGAATTATGTCGCCATGCCGTTTGAAAGCGATGAATTCCCCCCTCCCCCCACTCTGTCCAGACCAGTTGAATATTCGTCATCATTTATAACACATAATGAAGTTATTCTTGAGCTGAGTGACTGGGACAATAGCTCCACTTGTTAATGCATTATACAGTCTATATTCCGTGAAAGATTTTCGTAACTTGTTTGTGGGAATAAGAATGATTCAAAATATCATTCTAGTTGAATCTTTGAATATTATTTTATAATTTGATTGTTATAGTATGAACCATGTACGGACTCGAGGTCAAACAACCCCCCAGAAAATCCCAACCGTCACTTAACCTTCAGATTTCTCCGCTCTAACTTCACGACACACACGATCTAGTCCTCCTAGACCGAGATGGACCTTTCGCATAGGTCGACAGCATGTCGCTCCCTAACGACAATGTGTTTACAAATTGTCGTTTCGTTTTAGCACCTATAAAAGCGACGTGCGGGACTTAATTTACATTTATTATGCGATATAAAACGGGGTGAAATATCGCCCCGGCTTTATTTGACAGAACGGGACGGTCTGGCGGTTAGAAAATCATCGCCTAACGAATGACGCGGACGTAGCCGATTTTCACGGGGCGAAATGAGGTTCGTTCCCCGGGCTCCGGAGATGATTAACCGGGAGAAAAATTAATCAGAGACCGCGGAGATGTGGGGGAAAGAAAAAATGGCGATGAAATGGGTGTCGACGACGCGCTAGATTACGAGGGTGACGCCGTTTATGTCCGGTTTAGTCTTGTTGCGGCGATGAAAGTATGAAGGATTAGTTCTGTGAGGGATTTAGGGGAAGATTTTCGTCTTTTAAGCCTGATGGCAGTTCATCTCGTGTAGGAATCAATTATAAAAGCAACGACGTGACATTCGGGGTCGTTTACTTCTTATCTATAAGGGTGTTTACCCTCAATATACAGGATGACAAGAAAACTTCGAACAAATTTTATTGTGTTCTGGAGCAAAAGTATTTTAGCGAAGCCAAATAATTTTTATTCTATTAGATTCTCTAAACTTCCTTGTACTAATATGTGAATTTCAAGTTTCATATTACTTTATTTTGCAGAGTGTTAGTATGTCGAAAAAACGTAGTGCAAGTTTGGAGCTGTTTCGTCAAGGTAAGCACCAATGCGTTCGTTTGCTCAATGTACTTCGAAAAACCTTATCCGATGCAATTTGCCCTTTTTTAGGAGCTTGGCCATGATGATCCCACGGAAATGAGAGAAAACGCACAACAAATACGCCCAGCAATTGCAACATCATAAAAAATCGAATCAATCGAAATCCGAGGGTCTCCATGAGGAAAATAGCCCATAAGACCGGTATCAATCGTGAATCCTTTCGCCAAATGTTTATAAAGTAGCTCAACCTTAAGCTATACAAGCTCCAAAAAGTTCAACTCCTCAAAGATAAAAATAAGCGCGACTCCAAAGGTGCCGCCAATTCCTTTGTCTTGCCGCCAGTTAGCAATGGAAGCGCATTCTCTTCACAGACGAGAATCCTTTCACCATAGAGCAATCCCACAACCACCAGAACGGCATAGTCTGGTCCGCAGAGGTTCCCGGTACGTCGGCAATTGTCGAATATCGTCAAAACCCGCAATCCGTCATGGTCTGCGGCGGAATTTGCGCCAGCGGCAAAACACCGTTGGTTTTAGTGGATCAGGGGGTCAAAATCAATCAAGAAGTCTACCGCAGCGACATTCTTGAGGCCGTAGTACTTCTGTGGGCTCGGCAGCACTTCGGCGACACACATTGGACCTTTTAACAGAACTTCGCTCCGGCTCACAAAGCAAAAATGACGCAAGAATGGTGTAACGCCCATTTTCCGGGTTTCATCATATCTGCAGAATGGCCGCCCTACTTGCCGGATCTCAACCAAATGGACTACAGCATGTGGTCGATTTTGGAGCTCAGGGCGTGTGCTAAACACCAGAAAAGTTTGGAGTCGTTGCAGCATTCCCTGCGTCGGGAATAGGACCGATTTACGCCCGAAAAGCGTCTAAAGCTGTATAGCGACTCCAAAAGCAGTGGTTTCTAAACCGCTTGAATACATTATTACCACATGTTTATATTATTATTATTCGTTGTTGTTTTGTTCAATTTCTTTTATTTAAAAAAGTTGAATGAAAAAAGTTTGTCCGGGGTGTTTCTTGTCACCCTGTCATAGGGTAAATGTGTGAAACTCTTTATATTTCTTACTTTCACAAATATAGAGTGATTTTCACTTTTTAAATAATGAAACATTTTTTCTCAAAAATTTCGAAAAGATGTAAAAACGAAATCATACATATTTTCCCACAAAATAAATTTTTTCTTAGTATTAGAACTTACCACTGTCATCGTTCACAACATTCTACTCTTGGATTGTTGAATATTACTCCTAATTGGAGTATTACCGATAATTGGCCCCAAAATATTTAATGTTCATTTATGTTCCTTATTTTTGTATAATATATTTTTCTTTATCGGTATTTATGTAAATTGATGGTTATTTGCATCTCTTTTCCCATATGTTTTTCGTATCTTTATTTCCGAAAATTGTTAGTTAGTTGTACCGCCACTTTTTTCAAGTTTTTAGCTATGTAAGAAGTGTTGTCTAATGTTTAGAGTCAGTTCAAGATAAAATTTGACAAAGTCACAGTGTTGGCGAATCAATTGTCGTTAATAATGAATTGTGGAAACAATTTTCATCATTTTATTTGATTAAAATGAATTTCTGGTTTAATGAAATATTTTAAAACTCGAAAATCAAAGACTCTGGGACAAAACAATAACATTTCTTTAAATAAATCTCGCAAATATAATTCCCAATCTTCATATAACCTTCTCAGGTCATATTTTCAAAGAAAATATAGCAATAATCTCAATTTTCTCAAATTACAAGTATAATTAGTAGGAAAACATCCAATTTCTTCCCAACGGCATCAATAATTCAAGGAGCAATTAAAGCATCTTCAATTATCACTCAAATATACATAAAGATCATCAATAAATTATCTTTTTGTCATCAGGAAAGTACTCTTTAATCATAGTATGAAAATATGAGTGCAGCATTAAAATGAACATCGATAAACTTCCTGAGAAAATTGCAGCCATATTTCCCGATCGTGTTGACTTTTTATTCGAAATCAATAACTTGGCGACTGCAGCACAAGCGAATCATATCTTCGGGATTCGAGGTTGAATGCAGTTTCAAATCACCTATACATTTCCATTGGTTAATAAACTGCAGAATGTTGCTTATAGGAGCTAAATTCATACTGAATTCGAAATAAATATAGTCTGTGTAGAAAGTTTCCAGAAAAAACAAAGCCCCATTGTAATTATTCAGTATATATTTTTGATTCTTGAATTAGAAAATTATAAATATAGACCGATGATGTCTCCAGCGTGTAAAGCACACCAAACAGTGCATTTTTCAGGATGCAATGGAACCTTCAAGACTTCTTGAGGATTGTTTAAACTCAATATTCGGCAATTTTGTGTCAAGCCGTTCAACCAGAAATGAGCTTCATCACTAAACACAATTTCACGATAAAAAACTGGATCAACTTCAAGTTCCAGTGCCCAATCAGCAAACAAACGACGTTTATTATGGTCAAGTGGATTTAGTTCTTGAACAAGTTGGATCTTGTATGGGTGTAGACCAAGATCTTTACGCAAAATTTTCCACCAACTTGTTATGAACGTTGACGAATAGACAAATCTGCTTCATCATTAACACTATCACTTACAGCATCGATATACTCTTCTGTACGTACAGTTCTTTTTCAGGTTGTTGTTGTAGCATCGAGTAGAGAAAATGTTGTCCGAAATCTAGGGATAGTTCGACGAATAAGCTGCGCTGATGGACGATTATGTACACCATAAATTTCACGAAATTCTCTATAAGTTTGGCGAATAGAACACTGATTTTGGAAATAAATTTCAACAATTTGTAAACGTTGTTGCGGCGTGAGTCTTTCCATGATAATTTGTCAATCCTTACTGAACAGAAATGTCAAAACAACAAGGCATCTTTCTTCTTTCTGTCAAATCACAGTTATCCCTATCGAAAGTTCTATCACCAAAAACAAAAGTTAGCCAATTTGTGAATCCCCAGGCGCGGATTGTATCGTCCTAAGGTCAATAAGCCGTTTGAAGTGTTTCCTTTAATCATACGCGGTTCTCCTGAAATTAGTCTATGCCTCATATCCATGCCATTTTTATCCTCTCTATTGTGTCATACACTTTTTTCCAGTTCATTCAATTACACTAATGTTTTAAAGTTAAGAAAACCCTTTATATACAAAAATTCTACCTGTTTTCTTTTTTCTAGTTGCGACATTATTTCATGAAATGTATACCTGTTGGCAATCAACAATATTTGACAAATTGTGTTGCCATGCAACTTTGGCCATAGCCGACTATCTGCACAACCTATTTTATACATAACTTTTGTATTAAAATTCTACAAAAAAAAGTATATTAAAATAATGAAAAATAATAAATTCCGGATACTTTTTAGACGGACTATATATACGAATAAGCAATAGTTATTTATAATACAGCCGACACAGTAAACACAAATTTTTATACGTAACTAAATGGCACTATAGGTTCACTTGTTAATGCATTGCTAGTCCTATATTCAGCGAATGATTTTCGTAATCTGTTTATTATCTAGTTTACCAATTTATGTATCATTAATATATGAGTACGAGGGTGTATCGAATATAAACCCAGCTTGGAAAAAAATTATATGTATTATTATAAAAAAATTGATATATGTGATTTTTCTACATAATATTCGCTTCTATCATGAGTATAAATGAATCGTGTAAATTTCTTGTCGAAAATTGTGAGTTTCTCTTGCATTTGTGATGGATCTTCATCCAGCCTTGCCTATAATTCTTCATCCTTCAACTTCGGTGGCGCCCTCGAGCGTTCTTCGTCTTCCAAATCAAAATTGCCACTTAAATCGGCAACCTCTTCTTCATATGCAAAAATTAAGTAAAACTCTCCGCTAAAACACATTAGTTTGTACAAAAGTTGACATTTTCAGAACACACAGAAACTATCTCGTTTACGCTTCAGCAAAATGACAGATACAGAAAAGAAAGTCTGATGATGGTAGTTCAAAATGAAGGCGTTGCCAGACAGTAGCGACATCTGTTATCAAACCTGCACGACTTTATTTCTACGCCTAATACACTTGGTGCCTCTGTTTATGAAAACACCTGTCGCACTCGAAATTTCATATCGAAATTAATACCGAATCTTGGTGCAAATAATCAAATCATAATAGTTTTATTTGATATATTATTTAACAGTAATTCCTTAAGTAAAAAAAGTTTCAGAAAAAATTCCATTCCAACTATCATAAGATGAATTCCACTACTGGAAAATTCCGAAGGTGTGGTTAGAATCTTTTCGGCATTCCTTCGATTTCCTTCGTTTTTCCTGTGGGAAAAACGACTCGGATGCATTATTCACCCTACAACTCTGAGTTCCCAGTCAAGTTTCAAGCCCGCCGAAGCCCTTCTCCCCCAGGATTGTGCGAAAGTAAATGGGCATTCGGGGCACGAAAGCCGAGATTGTGTACTGTCCGAAATTTTTCTCATTTATAGGAAAAACATCGTGAATCTCTCAAAATTCTTTGGATACCCCATTCCGGCCGTTTTCCTGCATTTTTCGAATGATGTTGCCATAAATATAATAAATTTTTTATTCTTCAAAAAATTAATAACGATATATTGGATTTTCCGTCATGTATATTTTAAATGGAAACATTAGCTTCCTCTCACTTTTCAGGCCTTAGTCCCGGAAAATTTCTAGTATTTTACCGAACAATAACCTTTGTTGGAATGATTTAGGCGATACTGTGTTTCTATTTTCACTTTACTTAATGGTACCATTATGCGTTTTGTCCATCTTTGAGGATTTCGTCTGTGTCCTTAGACGAATCGTACCTTAGTATGAGAAAGCTATGAGGCGGTTTTTTGTCGAAAATTGAAGTTGACTCTGGCCGATCCATTTTTTGACTTAATCGTAATTGGAGAAGTTCTGGTCATACATGTTGCATCGATCGCAAGAGATGGTGATCGAAAGGACCAAAATCTGGAATATACGAAGGATGGGTTAGGATTCTCCATTTGAGCGTATCTAAGCACTTTTTAAGGGCGACGCAACATGTCTCATGCTGCAAAATAACTTTGTTGCGTCTATCGGCGTACTTCGTCCGTTTTCTCCCAATTCTTGCCTCATATGCATCAGTTGTTTTCGGTAGATTTGCTTTGTGTTCCTTTCGTTCCATTGTATTACCTCAAATCGCCCCATGGCATTATAGCTTGACATGCTGGGGGTGCTTGTCTTGACTAAGACACTAGTTTCATCTCGGTGAAATAAGAGTCTTGGTGCCTAACGTAATGCCATTCGCGCCAGTCACTGGACCCGTGTGGTGGAAGATCGACCGAATGGGGCCCTAGTTTCACAGTAAGATAAAATGGAGGCTGAGCCACGTTGATCAACTCAGTGGCAAAGACGGTTATTGCTTGGTGCCAGACCATATGGTGGATGCATTAAAACTCTCCAAACAAGCTCCCGGAGCTTCTGGCGAGTGACTACACTTGTGTGTGGCCTGGCGTTGTCCGTATGGAACCTAACACCTCTGCTGTTGGTCAATTCTGGTCGTTTCTGGTTAACCGCTATCTTCAAACTCTCCAGTTGTTGACAGCAGAGACGGTAATCGTACCAGGATCATTTGAAGGCATCAATCATGAGATTATCTCAGTTCATGAGACTGCGTTCGGATTGATGGGTAATAAAGCCCTTCGACGTGGGAGTTGCGTCCTAAACAACTGACCATACAGAGCCATTGACCATACAGAGATTGGATAGTGCTCCGCTGCTGCCAGTCATACGGCTCTAGGTTTTTGAACTGAAGCCCAAACTGGAAGGGGGTGGGCTCATCTCTTCGGAGAAGTTCTCGCCATGCGCGATGATAAGACGTAACTCTTATTACATATTCTGCCTCTTGCAGCTGACTGTGGAGACTACTAACTAGTCACTTGGTGAAAGAGCTACGCTCACATGACAATACACTAACTGGTAGAATTCACGTATATCATCTCATAATATACCATACCCAGGTGGCCTTACTAAATACATAGCAAAATCTTCTCGACATGACTATTCCGCTTAAAAGTTGGTGATGAGACATCTATACGCTGTTTTGGATTATCATAATGGACCCACAGTCACAATTTTATGCAAAAACCCCTTTTTTTTTGGTGTTGGAGCACTTGTTTACACATGAAAAAACGGGGTTCGATGTCTCTTGACTTCAGTTCATACGGCACCCAATTTCCTACTGTTCGGATCATTCCTATTGCTTTTAAACGATGGCAAATTACTGGTCTAGTGACTCCAAGAATTTTTGCGAGTTCCTCTTGCGTTAGTGATGGATTTTCATTGAGCCTTGCCTCTAATTCTTCATCCTCAAAGTTTGGAGGCGCCCCGGTAGTTCTTCGCCTCAAATTGCCACTTAAATCGGGCAAACCACTTCTGATACATGCGATCAGACAGATATTGAAAAGGAAGCCTATTGAAGACACTACAAAATGAAGGTGTTGCCAGATAAAACAACTAGTAGTGACATCAAAGTCGCACGAACTCATTTCCACTTCTTATATTCCAATTTTGGAATAAATTCATATTGCAATAATTCAAATGATAACAGATCCATGACATTTTAGAACCCTGTCTCTTCTATTGAGAGACCCAATAGCCAAAACGTGTATTTTCTTTTTTTTATATTCCATTCAAACGAACTGAGGCACAGTAGCGCGTGGCCTGGTAGGTAAAACATAAATTCGGCCTAATTTCATCCTCTTAGTAGGCATGTTTTCCCTCTCGTCTTTTTTCCCAGAAACCCAGCAGAATCTCGCGGCCATAATCGTCTCGCTAGACTGGCATTAGGCCCATAAAGCGGAGAAATGAAAACAGAACATGTCGGAAAGCGGGCGGAAGGATCCTCCAAAAACGCTGACTGCCACGAAACGAAGATATTCTGTTGGTTTTGCCGGGATAACGTTAAGCTGACCGACCGATCGATCGTACAGAGTCAACTTTGACGGCGTAAAGGTGGGAGTTATGGCGCAAAGTCGAGTGCGCTCAGATTTCCGACTTTATGCGGCAGGTTATGGGCCGACGACGATGGGTGTGTTTTAATACCCGAGCGGTCGTTATACACCATCGGTAATGTCCGGCGGACAAAGTTACACTTCATGTACCTTTTATTCGCGGCAAAAGTCTGACGTTGTAATGGCTTCCGAAGGGTTATGAATCATAAAATGCGGGTAGGGTACTTAATTTTGGGAGTGATGGAGAGATTGGTCACGTAGTCGTGAAATATTTCCGCGTTCTTGATGGTTTTATGAATGGAATATGTTGTCCAGTCCGTTAGGATTAGAATTACAGATAAAAAGGGGCATAATTTGTTTTTAATATCAGCGCAATGAACCTTGAAATAACTAAATATTTTTTCAAATGAATGTTAAAATTTGAATATTAAAACATATTGAAATATGTTTGTCTTCTACAATTTTAATTTCAAAAAATTCTCATTCAAAAACTTTTAGAATTAAATTTATGTCTACAACAAGCACTGCTTACATTTAATAGACGTATATAATCAAAACTCAATATATAATGTCAAATGGAATAAATAAACCAACAGATATACGAAAGTAATTGAAATTAATAAATAAATATTTAAAGGAGACAAAATTTTGTTTCTGGTCTTACCTTACAAACCTTACAAACATATTTCAATATATTTTAATATTCAAATTTTGTTATATTTCTTCTATCAAGTAAAAGGCCTTTCTATTCTATTTTATTGAATGTTGAAATGACTAGTAGTGTACACTTTGGGTTAGATATTTTATCGATATTTATATTTGAGCGAGCATAACTTATTATTATAAAATTGATGTTTTGTTTCAGAAACAATCAGTTTCTATTAGTAACATTGTATAAAATGAATTAAATTCTAAAAATCATAAGAAAAACACTGACTTCGGAACAGAACCTCACAAATTCAATGTATTAACGATTCAAATAATTCACCTTGTTGAGTTAAACAATTTAAGATTCTTATAGATAAGGAGTATAAGCTACGGTAATAGAAAGTTCTAGAAATCGAGACAGTGTTATACATCAGTATAACAATTCTATACTCAAACAAACTCGACAAGATTTAGTTGATCACTGTTAAGAATTTCTTGGTATGTAGAGATACCTTTTTGAATTGTTCGAAAGTAATTGATTAAACGTCAAGCAATCAGTATGAAAATTCTTGGTTAAGCATACTTCAAATGGGGGTGAAAGAGGGATGTATATTGGCTTTAATGCTTTATTCACAGCCTAAAATACATATAATACAAGTTCAGAGAGTTGAATTATTTTACCCAAATTCAGGGAATTGTTTCGTGACTAGATGTGGAATGTAATCCAGCTCGTAGGGACCATGTAGAGAGTTGTCAGCAGAAGTACATATAATACAAGTGTATAATTTTGAGTTGTTGACCCAGATTGAGGTGCATACTACTCTCTTGATCCTGAAACAGTTCTTCCTTGAGTTTTTTCTATTGTTGTTCACGACACAGACTTCAATTTTATTGGTTTCACTTTTGAATTCACTTTTCACAACTTGATATCTAATTGCAAATGAATAATGTAGATAATACATTCACTTCCAGGCCTTTAGTGTGTTATGGGTAACTGAGAGAGAGAGAGAGAGAGAAAGAGAGAGAGAGAGTATCTTGGAAGTTTAAAGTGAAAAATTCGAATATAAAATAATTCGAGCATAGAGATAAAAATGTTTCACAAGTTAAGAGAGCTTACTTCAAGGGGATGTGGGTGGGATCAGAACTTATCTTCAACTGAAATTTCTTATCGCCTGGCGCAGGGGATGTGTTCAACTGGTACCTTTTTGCTAACTGGCGGATGGGAGAGTGGGTTTGGGTCCGAAAAGGTGGCCCAGGTAATTCCGATACGACAATAGTCTTTAAACGGCTAAAAAGGTTCTAATGAGTTTCTAGGAATAAGGGAGAAATATCTTCGTTTCTTAATTGGTTTTCGTTAGTGCAATGTATGCTAGTGACTCCAAATCTGTCAAGTATCCACATTGACCATACACAGAGACTATTAGGTATTTAAAATACACCAGCGCCATCTAGAGTATGCAAAACACATACAAGACATACCTTCCTTGATCAACCGAAGTAAAGAAATGTATTCTCGATATTTTCACGTTACCAACGCAGAAAAAACTTTCCTCATGGTCGAATCAGACCATAATTTTTTCAGCGTTGGTAACGTGAAAATATCGAGAATACATTTCTTTACTTGAGTTGACTCAGAAAGGTATATCTTGTATGTGTTTTGCATACTCTAGATGGCGCTGATGTATTTTTAATACCTTTGAGTCTCTGTGTATAGCGAATGTGGAACTTAACAGATCTGGAGTCACTAGCATACATTGCACTAACGAAAACCAATATTTTTGAAACGTGCGCATGTCTGCAATTTGCCTCTGTGATCAACTAAACCTGGTCGGGTTTGTTTGAGTATAGGATTGTTATAAGGATGTATGTTAGACTGTCTCGATTTCTACAACTTTCCATTACCAAAGCTCATATTCTTTATCAATGATTCTTGATACAGATCAACCGAATTAGTTTATTTGAATAAGATTCTTATATTGAAGATGAATTTCCGTCAAGTAAAGACCGAGACAATTTAGAGTTGAACAATAAATGAATCTATTATACAGAGATAATATTATATCTCTTAGTGGAATTGGATCAATGTGGCCACAAAATTGAATAATTTTCCACCTTAATTCATCCAGATTTGAAGTTGTAGATATATACAATACAATTTATTTTACTCAAAATTTTGCAGGGTGTGTCAGTAAAGTTTACATAAATAAAATTACTTTGAAATAATCCTTCACAAAAAAATTTACTTCTATGCAAAATTTTCAAACAAATACAGCATGTACAATATATATAAATATATACACTCCAACATACACATACATGTATATGACTATAAACGATGCGTCATGAACTCTTCTAAAGAATAAAAAACAATTTCGATGAGCAGAGTCCTGACAAACTTCTTGAAGGATGCTCCACGAAGCGACGTTACACGGTCGGGAATTTCATTGTACATTTTTATTCCATTAAAAATGTGCGTATTTTGAGTCTTTGAGTACCTTGGATATATAAAAGTGTTCACTTTTATTTCTATTGAGGGCCGTGTATTCCTAAGATTCACTGAGTAAGTCTATACATTGTTTAATTGATTTTATTATTTTTTATATGTAAAGTTGAACTGATCTTATCGTAACTTTAATTATTTCTTGAGAATGTGCTACATGTTTTGAGATTTTTTGAAGTAATTTATTTAAATATATTGAATATTTCAAATAAATTAGTTTTTGAGAAGTTCTTGAAATTATATTTTATATTTTTGAGAAAGGGTTATTTTTCATTCATATGGGATCGTAAAACAATACATTTTGTATCAAACAGGGCTTCGTAAGTTTGTCTGAAGAGTTCATTACGCATGCCTGGAACGAAACAAAAAATGTTGCTTATTTATATTTTAATTTTAATTGACAGTTTATGTTCGTTGGTTTTTCTTAATTCCGTTTGATATTGTATGATGAATTTTGACGTCTATTGAATATGAGCAGTGCTTATAAAGACATTAATTTAATTCTTAAAGTTTCTTCAAAGAATTTTTTGAAATTAAAATTGTAGAAGACAACAGATTAAATCTGTTTTGATTTTCAAATATTATATAACATATCGTCAATATATATCAAGAATAAAATTGGTCCAAGCACAGACCCCTGAGGCGTGCCTGAATTGATTCTTCTCTTGGAAGATCTCTTTCCATCTAGATCTACAATCTGATATCTATTATGTAGATAAGTTCTCAGCAGTTCCAATGCTGGACCTCTTATGCCGATATACTCCAGTTTGTACAAGAGCTTGCCATGATTTACACAGTCAGAAGCTTTGCTCAAGTCCATGCAAGTTACCATTGCTTCCTCTGAATCGTCCAATGCCTCCAAGATAAACTCAATCACCTGCACCAGTGCCGTAGTGGTGGACCTAGCCCCTCTGAAGCCATGCTGCTGATCGTTAAGCAGGGAATAATATTCAATGGTAATTCCATTCCTTGTCAGTGTATTTGTTCATTTTTATAGTAGATTTCATAACAATAAAAGCCGAATGACAATAAAGGAATCATCATAAATATATTATGATAGTAATACGAGCTATGGAATACCTTAATAGGACAAAACTTTCACTTGTTTCACAACTGTAATCACGACGATCTGTCACAAAGCTGCTCAACATCCAGATCAAGTAAAAGCTTACCCTAAGGGGACTCGCTGAAACTTGTGTGAACAATATAGGCTTCCTAACCCATCCTGTCAACTCTGATTATCTCAACACGTCCAGTTTCATCCTCGGCGTCAGCAGCAAGGCCACATCTCGACCCAGCCTCCCTGTCTCTTTTAATCCCCGGAAAATAATAGCCTCCTTACCGGATAAATCGTGACGGCGTGGTCGGTTAATGTGACGATTTTTCATCTCCGACAAATCCCCACCTCCCCGCCGGAAAAATCGGTTATTACTGACAGATAGGCTTTCTTCGCTCTTGACGTTTATTGACGGAGAAAATCTGTCAGAGGCACGACGGGGCGCCGGCAACCCTAAACTATGGACTTGACCGGACGTTTCCGATGACCGAAGCTCGATAATGGCCTCGGTGGGTGGCGGGGGGGCTTAATGGAACCTTAGGGGGTCGACCGGAGTAGAGATTGCAGCTATGGCAAGGCACTGGAACGGGACTATCGAGCTTGGAAGAAATGGAAGAGGATGGTTGGTGGAATCTAAAAGGGTAATGATGGGATTGGAGACGAATTGACTGAAAACCTATGACAATTTTTCACGAATTCCTTCATTTTGACATCCTCCAGATCATGTTAGATCTTCTGTTTGGTCTCATCCAGAAAACTCTCGTTCATTCAATTTTTCGTAACCGGAATTTTTGGTTGGAATCTGTCAACTGGGGATTTATTGATAATAATTCCGCACAAGCATCGTACTTGAATTTCCATAAACCGATAGATTCGATCAATTTTTCCCAGAAAAAAAAATTAGGATGAGGAGTCACCGTAAAGAGAAATACTGGGATAGTATGGAAATAATTGAACTTAAGAAAAAAGTAGATGCAGCCCACACAATTTTTGTAGTTAAAAGAGATGAAAACTCTTAAAAGTTATACCAGAGTATGAAGCAAGAACTATCAAACGATACCATCAAATGTAAAAACTCTCAGATATTGAATGAGTCGGAGAATAAAAATCAAGCAATATCGAAGATCATAAATTATTCATTAAAAAGCAGAAAAGGGAACGCAAACACCGCCGCAATGTCAGTGGAGAATTTCAGTACATATTTTTCCACAATAACAGAGAAACTGGGTGGACTGAGCAACCCTGAAATGAGTAAGAAATTAATGAAAAGGAAATTCATTGAAAATCCGAAATCATTCTTTCTGACTGCAACAACACCAGAGGAAGTCAAGAGGGCTGTTAATGAAATGAGGGGAAAATCATCACGAGATATATATGGCTTCTCAGTAAGATTACTGAAAGAAGTTGCCCATTGTCTAGTCAATCCACTCTCAGACCTCATAAATGCTTGTTTTCAGGAGGGCTTTTTTCCCGATGAGCTAAAACTGGCAAGACTTATACCAGTATATAAAAAAGAGATCAAGAGGTATATGACAATTACATCCAAACAGCGATACTGCCAGCAGTTGCAAAGATCTTCGAGTCCCTCATTAAATTAAGATTGGTTTCATTCCTCGAAAATTATTTCCTGCTTAACGATCAGCAGCATGGTTTCAGAGGGGCTAGGTCCACCACTACGGCACTGGTGCAGGTGATTGAGTTTATTATGGAGGCATTGGATGATTCAGAGGAAGCAATAATAACTTGCATGAACTTGAGCAAAGCTTCTGACTGCGTAAATCATGGCAAGCTCTTGTCCAAACTGGAGTATATCTGCATAAGAGGTCCAGCATTGGAACTGCTGAGAAATTATCTACATAATAGATATCAGATTGTAGATCTAGATGGAAAGAGATCTTCCAAGAGAAGAATCAATTCAGGCGTGCCTCAGGCGTCTGTGCTTGGAGCAATTTCATTCTTGATATATAGTAACGATATGGTAAATAATGTTGCCGCAGATGGAAGGACAATGTTCGCTGATGATATATCCTTTCTAAATAGGGCAAAAAATGAGATCATTCTCCAGGAAAAAGTTGAAACATCTATTCAGGGCGCTATTGACTGGTTCAACAACAATGACATGAAAGTTAATCCGGAAAAAACGCAGAAGCTACTTATTACAACAAATGTATATGTATATATTTATATATATTGTACATGCTGTATTTGTTTTTGATTGTCTCGGTCTTTACTTGACGGTAATTCATCTTCAATATAAGAAAAACAAATGTTAACTTCCGCTATTTTATTGATTTTCACAACGTCATACCATGACTTCGTCAGGTGAGTATTTAAATACTCACCTGATGAAATGGAACTACGGGAACGGAAAAAACATATTATGAAATACCAGAGGACAAACAGGATATATCTGACCATCATGAACTTTTGGCTCTACCGAAGGTGAAGAATATCTTGAAATCGATTAAAGTAAGAGGTTCATTTCGTACGTGTGTCATTTCATTAACTCCGGAATTGAAAGGAATATATTTTGATGCCGAAGAAGATGTGATGTTTAAGAATGAATATTTACAACTGATTTATTCACCCGCATACGTGAGAGAAGTATTTGGACAAGAATCACCAAAACCACAGGATACGGTAAAACTTTCAAGAAAGAGCAAGGATTTCAAGAGTATAAAGAAGGATTTTGTGCTGAATAATTTTAATGTTAAGAGTGTTTCAGTGAATTTATGGTTCGAAAAATTCGAGACGCAATGCACGCGTTGTGAAGTAGAAGAAGATAGAGACAAAATTTTGATTTTACGGTTGTTTCTGGATGGAATAGCGAAAGAATGGTTTGATTCTAAATTGATTACATTAGGTTTAGACAAAAGTTTTCACATAATGGAAAGATAATTGCTTAGAGAGTTTTAGAAAACAATACAGTACGACCTATAAATGACAATTTAATTTCCATTAGGAATTTTTCTCCACCAGATACTCGGAAGATGATAAGGCAATTTTTGGGTAAAGTTAATTTTTAACACAAATATATAAAAGATTCAGCTAGATTATTAGAACCGTTGCATAATTTACAGAGAAAAGATGTAAAATTCAATTGATCATTGGCTTGTCAGGAAGCTTTTAACAAGGTTAAGGACATCCTTTGTTCTGAGCAAATTCTTGCAATTTTCGGCCCAAGTGCCTATACTACTATATATACTGATGCCAGTATTTAAGGAGTAGGAGCTGTTCTTAAACAAAAACAGATTAATGGTGAAATGAAACCCGTAGCGTATTTTTCTAAAAAACTAAATAAATATCAAAAGAACAAGAAAGCAATATTCCTAGAATGTCTGGCAATTAAGGAGGCAATTAAATTTTGGAAATATTGGCTAATAGAACATAAATTTATTGTTGTTATTGACCATAAGCCATTAGAAGGGAAAGAATTTCGTACAAGACCAGATGAAGAGCTGGGTGACATGATGAATTTTCTATCACAATTCGATTTTGAGATTAGATATGAACCAGGAAAAGGAAATGTAGAAGCAGATTGCCTTTCTAGAAACCCAGTTCTGGAAGAAACGGAGAATATGGATGAATGTATAAGAACAGTTAATATGCTGGAATTAAATGAAATAAAAAACGAAAAGAAAACTAGGGCATGGACGAAAATAGCCGATGAATGTATTGAAGAATATAATTCTACAAATGGATATAGCCCAGAATATTTACTTTGTGGCAGAACTGATCCCATTGCTCCAGAAGAACTTATTGAAGAGAGAAATTCATCAAAAGATAAGGAAATAGCATATAAAAATTCTTTACGCTATCATGAATACAATAAAAGACTGATCGACAAGAATAGGAAACACTATGTTTTTATAATTGGAGACTATGTTTACGTTGAAAATAAATCAATATTGAATAGAAAAAAACTTGATGAAATAAGAATAGGACCTTTTCCAATAGTGAAAAAATTTCTAACACTATATATGTGATAGTTATTGGAAATAAAAGAAAAGACAACAACTATTTTCATGTAACTAAGTTGCTACCATGTGAACACGCAAACATGTAATGAGGGGTGCATACTTTGTATGGAGGGATGTAAAAATAAAACTGTTAGTTTTAGGGAAAACAACTTTGTAACTTCGATAATATATATTCTATGATCTATGTTCTATGTCTAAGATCTTAACCTAAAAAGTGTCACATGATTTTTTTAGTGAGTTGTTAGAAATGTGAATTGAGAAACCCGAAGAAATAGCATTGTTTTTGATTTCTTCCAGAATCATGACATAAAATCGTCTATTTCTTCAATTATAAAAATAAGAATTGATTACATTCTTATAGATGTATATTACACTGTCTAGATTTGTAAAAATAGCTCACACTTCTTTCTGATAATCTTAATATATATAAATCTCGTGTCACAATGTTTGTCCTCAATGGACTCCTAAACCACTTAACCGATTATAATAAAATTCGCACACCATGTGCAGTTCGATCCAACTTGAGAGATAGGATAGTTTAAATCTCGAATTATAGTCGCAATTTTAATTTATTGCTAATTATTTGTCTGTTATTATTTGACAGTCACAATTATCTGTTAACTCCAAATGATGCTAACAGATGTCGATACGAAGAATTGAGTTTGCGGTTGGTTCTAGGTGAAACATTATAATATTTATATTAAAAATAACACTCGGTTTATATTTCACAGTTTATTCAGAAATCTGACACGTGTTTCGGTATTTCAACCATCTTCAGAGGAGTACAAAAAGTAACTAAACTTAAAATCACAGAGGTTCATTTTTATTACAATTACAACATCTGTTGCTTTTTATGGCACATTTTTACAACAGAATCCAATACAGGCGTACTAGGAAAGAGTATTTGGGAATTGGTCAAATTTTCTTTATTCTCTAAAGATTTTTTGATTGAAAGAATCTCCAAATAGTCCATCACTTTACCCTTATTAACATTGTATAATAAACTAACATCCTTTTCGTTGAAAAAGTGATTATTCTCTATACAATGTTCTGCAAAACCGGTTGATTTATGGTTTTTTAGAATTGATACCCTATGTTCTTTCACTCGATGTTGTAAACACCGACCTGTTTGTCCAATATATATAGCATCACAATCATCACATTTTAGTTGGTAAATTCCCGTATTAGTCATATTAGGGTTCCTTTCTTTATTATTCCCTAAGAGTTTGGCTAGATTATTTTTATTGACTGTTATCGAACTAATTCCCATTTTCCGGAAACCATTACAAATTTTGTAACTAATACCTTTTATATACGGTATAGAGTACCACATTAAATCTCGGTTATAATCCTTTGAATTTATATAAAAATTTTTTAAAATATATTTAAATGCTTTCTTTTTAATCATTTTGTCAATAAGGTCCGTTCTATAGCCATTATTCAAAGCTATGGTTTTAATTATATTAACTTCTTTTTTGTAATTAGTTTCATTCAACGGGATATTCAAGAGTCTATGTATGAAGCTATGGAATGATGACATTTTAATCTGCCATGACTGATTGGATTTGGAATGTATGGTGGTGTCTGTCGTAGTCGGTTTTCTGAAAATATCGAATTCAAATTTGTTATCTAAATGAGAGATTTTGAGATCTAAAAAGCTAATCGACGAGTTTTGTTCAATTTCTATGGTAAATTCGATATTTTCATTCAAGTCATTGAGAAAATTCAAGAATTGTTTCAGCTGTCTGTCGGTTCCGGTCCAAATGCAAAAGACATCATCTACATATCTAGCCCAAAAATGGATATACTTAATTAGTTTATTTGTTTTATTCGTGAATAATAAATTTTCTAAATATGCCATGAATATTTCAGCCAAAAGTGGACTTATAGGGCTACCCATTGGTAGGCCATTAAATTGATTAAAAAATTTGTTATTGAATTTAAAATAATTTTGGTCTAAACACATTTCTAGAATTTTGTATAGATTATCTTTGTTTGTTGGTGTTAGATGGCTGTTATTTATCATAGATTTCAAGAGTGGCTTGAGCTCGTTTGTTGGTATCGAAGTAAATAGGCTTTTTACGTCAAAAGAGATGAATTTACATTTGTTCGGTACGGTAGTCTGTTCTAATTTTTTAATGAGTTCAAGGGAATTTTTGACACTATACGGAGAAGTGCAATTTACTACAGATGGTAGATTTTTTGCCAAATCTTTACATAAAATATATGCTGGTGCGTTTATATATGAAACCACTGGTCTCATTGGAATATCTTCCTTGTGTAATTTAGGCATTCCATATAGAACAGGAGCAGTAGGGTTCATAACACATAAAGTTTTTAGATTTCTGTCACTAAAAATATTCTTATATTCAATAGTTAGTTTCCTCACCGACTTCTGAAACGAGTTTGTTGGATCTGATTTTATTTCTCTGAAATCTTCAGATTTTAATAAATTTTCCATTTTAATTTTATACTCAGTGTTCGTCATGATAGTTAATGTATTTCCTTTATCTGCTTTTTTTATAATTAGATCATTCAACTGAATTTTACATTTGAGTTGCTTTATAATTTTTCTTTCGGAGTTGTTAAATTTGGAAATGTTTTTAGTATTAACTAAAATATTGTCCGGATAATTTTAATTTTAAAGATGTAGAAATGTTAGCTTCAAAAACTGAAACCATATTAGATATGTCCAAAAAACCATTATCAGAAAAATATTCAATAGCAAAAAATTTTAATACTAAAAACATTTCCAAATTTAACAACTCCGAAAGAAAAATTATAAAGCAACTCAAATGTAAAATTCAGTTGAATGATCTAATTATAAAAAAAGCAGATAAAGGAAATACATTAACTATCATGACGAACACTGAGTATAAAATTAAAATGGAAAATTTATTAAAATCTGAAGATTTCAGAGAAATAAAATCAGATCCAACAAACTCGTTCCAGAAGTCGGTGAGGAAACTAACTATTGAATATAAGAATATTTTTAGTGACAGAAATCTAAAAACTTTATGTGTTATGAACCCTACTGCTCCTGTTCTATATGGAATGCCTAAATTACACAAGGAAGATATTCCAATGAGACCAGTGGTTTCATATATAAACGCACCAGCATATATTTTATGTAAAGATTTGGCAAAAAATCTACCATCTGTAGTAAATTGCACTTCTCCGTATAGTGTCAAAAATTCCCTTGAACTCATTAAAAAATTAGAACAGACTACCGTACCGAACAAATGTAAATTCATCTCTTTTGACGTAAAAAGCCTATTTACTTCGATACCAACAAACGAGCTCAAGCCACTCTTGAAATCTATGATAAATAACAGCCATCTAACACCAACAAACAAAGATAATCTATACAAAATTCTAGAAATGTGTTTAGACCAAAATTATTTTAAATTCAATAACAAATTTTTTAATCAATTTAATGGCCTACCAATGGGTAGCCCTATAAGTCCACTTTTGGCTGAAATATTCATGGCATATTTAGAAAATTTATTATTCACGAATAAAACAAATAAACTAATTAAGTATATCCATTTTTGGGCTAGATATGTAGATGATGTCTTTTGCATTTGGACCGGAACCGACAGACAGCTGAAACAATTCTTGAATTTTCTCAATGACTTGAATGAAAATATCGAATTTACCATAGAAATTGAACAAAACTCGTCGATTAGCTTTTTAGATCTCAAAATCTCTCATTTAGATAACAAATTTGAATTCGTTATTTTCAGAAAACCGACTACGACAGACACCACCATACATTCCAAATCCAATCAGTCATGGCAGATTAAAATGTCATCATTCCATAGCTTCATACATAGACTCTTGAATATCCCGTTGAATGAAACTAATTACAAAAAAGAAGTTAATATAATTAAAACCATAGCTTTGAATAATGGCTATAGAACGGACCTTATTGACAAAATGATTAAAAAGAAAGCATTTAAATATATTTTAAAAAATTTTTATATAAATTCAAAGGATTATAACCGAGATTTAATGTGGTACTCTATACCGTATATAAAAGGTATTAGTTACAAAATTTGTAATGGTTTCCGGAAAATGGGAATTAGTTCGATAACAGTCAATAAAAATAATCTAGCCAAACTCTTAGGGAATAATAAAGAAAGGAACCCTAATATGACTAATACGGGAATTTACCAACTAAAATGTGATGATTGTGATGCTATATATATTGGACAAACAGGTCGGTGTTTACAACATCGAGTGAAAGAACATAGGGTATCAATTCTAAAAAACCATAAATCAACCGGTTTTGCAGAACATTGTATAGAGAATAATCACTTTTTCAACGAAAAGGATGTTAGTTTATTATACAATGTTAATAAGGGTAAAGTGATGGACTATTTGGAGATTCTTTCAATCAAAAAATCTTTAGAGAATAAAGAAAATTTGACCAATTCCCAAATACTCTTTCCTAGTACGCCTGTATTGGATTCTGTTGTAAAAATGTGCCATAAAAAGCAACAGATGTTGTAATTGTAATAAAAATGAACCTCTGTGATTTTAAGTTTAGTTACTTTTTGTACTCCTCTGAAGATGGTTGAAATACCGAAACACGTGTCAGATTTCTGAATAAACTGTGAAATATAAACCGAGTGTTATTTTTAATATAAATATAGATGTCGATACCTTTCGACTGGGTTAAGTAAGTAATCAATAGATGGCGCTGCTATGGTAAATCTACGAACGTGACTGATGTTCTCTTATTGTTCCTCTCAGATTGTTTACTATAATGTAATATAACAAAAACTTTAGCCACAGCAACGCGTGGCCGGGTCAGCTAGTAAAATATATTTTGTATTCCATTGAACAATTTCTGGTACGTCCTTGACACCTTCTTTACGGATATTGTCAGTAACAAAGGCCAAAACTCTTGGTATTTTCACGCGAACATAAAGTTCCAGATCGAAAGTCGCAGTCCATTCATAAATCTCGTAAAGAAAATTGAGAGCAGTACGTAGTGCAAACGATGAGAACATCTGCTCAATCCCGCTCGAAGGAATGCGCCGAGCACACACCAAATATTTCCACCTTGCCGACTACCACGATGCATTTCTTCCTGCATCGGCGTTCGCGAAGGGCCATAAAGGAGCGACGAATAGCGGAATAAAGGAAATATCTAATATCGTTCGACGTGCAGGATATATCGTGCATAAAACGATTTCGAATAGCGTTCTCCGACAATTCCTACATCTCTCGAAATATAATATATTATTTTCCTACTCGTTTCCGCTTCACTCGCGGCTTCGTCTCACACAAATTCATTTTTTATACGCTTCCTGCCCCGTTTCCATCTCGGAATCATCCATTTTGGATGCGTATCGAACGTCGTACCTTCAAACACGTGTTCCGACCGTGTCGGGGAAAAATTCCAGCTGGAGGGCAGCAGGAATGGGTTTGGTTCGATTTTCCGCGCCGTATATTGGACCTTTCTGCTCGGGGATCCGGCTCGAAGGACCATTTTGTTTTATTATTTGGCTAAAAGTAACATATAAAATTCATCCCGGAAACTAATTTATATATATTTGACTATACCTGTTCATTAGATGATGATTTTCCTGAATACGTAGAAATGTATCGTTCCGTTGAAAAATGCTTTTGTCATTCATATTTCTGTAGTTTTTTCATCTTTCTTCTGAGGAAAAGAACAGAACTTAGCACCAAAATCGATGAGTTTCCTAGTTTTCCAAGTTCAGATGAGGGGAAATCAAAACTTTCTGAGAAATGAAACGATTGGGTTATAGAATCGAAAGTTGATTTTATGGCTAAATTTCAATGGCTGGAATGATTTTCCCCAAGGTTTTTATACTATTTTACTCACAAACGGTAGGTAATCGATGGTTCCTAACTTCATTTTTCTCACTTACCCGGCTAGCAAATGTCATTTTAGCGGCAAGCATGAAAATAAATTGTGAATGATAACCCAACTGTCAGATCCAATCTATGGTTAAATCACCTAACTTTTCATGTTGCTTAGCAACAGACTCACGGATTGCTCGAAAATAATTTGTAATAGTATAATGGAAATTATAATCTACCATATTAATAATTAAGTTTTGACAAGAATTATCACTTTTTTTATCATATTACAAATTTTTTTCGATCGATCTGTGAGTCCGTTGCTAGGCAACATAAAAAGTTAGTTGATTCAACCATAGATTGATTTTGACAGTTAGGTCAATATTCACAATTTAATTTTTGACAATATCAACGAAAAATGTCAGACTGTTGATTTGAATTAAGACCACCAGAACTTTGAGAAGATTCAGAACAAATATATTATCTCATTTCCTGAGAAAAGGGCGAAAAAAGATACACTGCACACCTCCTGCCTTTTTTGGTGAGTAATCAGAATAAGGTTAGTACATTATGGTCAAGGTACTTGATGCCTCCAACAATATTAAATATCGGGTGTTTTTTTTTGAGTGATAGAACTTTTGATAGGGATAAATGTGATTTGACAGAAGGAAGAGGCCATGTTGTTTTGACATTTATGTTGAGTAAGCATTGACAAATTATCATGGAAAGACTCAAGCCGCAACAACGTTTACAAATTGTTGTTATTTATTTTCAAAATCAGTGCTCTATTCGACAAACATATAGAGCACTCCGTGAAATTTATGTTTTACATAATCGTCCATTAGAGCAGCTTATTTGTCGAACTATCGGTAGATTTCGGACAACATTTTCTCTACCCGATGCAACAACAACAACAAGACAAAGAACTGTAAGTACAGAATAAAATATCGCTGCTGTAAGTCATAGTGTTAATGATGATCCAGATTTGTCTATTCATCAACGTTCACACCCATATAAGATCCAACTGGTTCAAGAACTAAAGCCACTTGACCATAATAAGCGTCGTTTGTTTGCTGATTAGACCCTAGAACAGCTTGAAGTTGATCTACTTTTTTAACGTAAAATTGTGTTCAGTGATGAAGCTCATTTCTGGTTGAACTGCTATAGAAACAAACAAAATTGCCGTATATGGTGTGAAAAAAATCCTCAATAAGTTCTGAAGGTTCCATTGCATCCTGAAAAAAAACACTGTATGGTGTGCTTTACACGCTGGACGCATCATCGGTCCATATTTCTTCTGAAACGATGCTGGAGCTAATGTTACAGTGAATGTTGCTCGTTACAGATCGATGATGAATGATAATTTGTTTCAAAATTTGAATGGTATCGACCTAGAAGTGTTTTGTTTCCAACAAGATGGTGCTACCTTAACAATTGATTTATTGAAAGATTTGACGATAACATTATTTCGAGAAATGGACCAATTAAATGGCCTGATGGCTGATAAACCAGAAACAATAGACGCTTTGGAAGCCAACATAATTCTTGTTATTGATGAAATAAGGCCTGAATTAAAAGTGGCCCGAAATTGGTCTGGTCGAATGCGGTTCCTCAGAGCTAGTCATGGAGGACAAATGTCGGAAACTATTTTTGAAACAAATGTCATAAAATTATCTTAAAAAAAAAATTTGGCTCCAATCCTTATTTAAATGTATTTTATTCCAATCTAAAGTTCTATCACTCTAAAAAAAACACCCGATATTAAGCATAATGTTGTTATCAGTAATTATGCAAAATTGCGAGCAGTCGCAGAAACTCACTATTCGATACAAAAGTTGAAAGCATGCAGAAATTGTGTTGTTAACTCTTTATAAAAGTGACAGATAATGAAAGAAAACCTAATGATGACAATTCAAAATGGAGGTGTTACTAGATACAATATGATAATAAATTAGTTGCGACATCTATAATCAAACCGCACGAATTTTTTCTAAAAGTATGTTATCATTTCTGTATTGGTGTTTGGATTTCACTCTAAGAGATCAATTAACGTGCACGTGTTGTACGCAATGTTATGAAACAAAAATAAATGATTTTCAGACAAGCTTTAATTTCGTATCAAAATCAAATATATTTTGGACAGTTTTCCAGGTTGTTCGGTGGAAAACTCGTCAATTTCCAAATGATTGAAGTAAAATAGAAAAAGGCTTTTTTACTTGATAGATGAAATATGACAAAATTTGAATATCAAAACAGATTTAATCTGTTACTCTTCTACAATTTTACAAGTCTACAAAAAGCACCGCTTATCTTTAATAGACGTATATAACCAAAACAATGTCAAATGGAATAAATAAACCAACCAATATAAAAAGGCAATTAAAATCAATAAATAAATATTTGAAGGAGACAAAATTTTGTTTCTGATCTCACCATAATGAATCCAATTTTTTTTCAAAAACATAAAACACAATTTAGGGATTTCTCAAAAAATATAATTTATTTGAAATATTTAATATATTTGAATATTCAGATAAGTTAATTCAAAAAGCTCTCAAAACATGCACTATATCTTCAAAAAACAATTATAATTCGGATAATCTCTTCATCGGCCCTAGATAATATTGAAAATATCAAAATCAACTAACAATCAGTATATCATACCTTAAAGTGTAATACGGAACTTGTTTAAAACAGACTATCTTTAAAAATTCAGGTGGTCAATTCGTCACAAAATCACAGAAAACTGTAAGGTGTTATAAGGTTTTCTTTAAACCATTGACATTTCATAATAAGATTTATTCAAGCCTAAATATAATTATATATTATGTATAAAATAAAATAGGAAAAGGCTTTTTACTTGATAGAAGAAATATAACAAAATTTGAATATCAAATATTTATTTATTAATTTTAATTGCCTTTTTTATATCTGTTGGTTTATTTATTCCATTTGACATTATATATTGAGTTTTGATTATATACTTCTATCAAATATAAGCGGTGCTTATTGTAGACATCAATTTACTTCTGAAAGTTTTTGAATAAAATTTTTTTTGAAATTAAAATTGTAGAAGACTAACAGATTAAATCTGTTTTGATATTCAAAAAATGATTGAAGATTGAATGTTACCAACGTGAATTAAAAAGATTCTGAAAGTCTCGGAACAATCCCTAACCTAGAAATTAGACGAGATTCCGCGAAATCGTCATCAATAAATCCGAAGATAAAGTCTAAAGTGCTCACACGATATACATTTGTCTTTGAAGCTCATTCCCAGTCCCGGCTCGTATGTTTCTCCTCCAACACCCGCTTCCCTGACGTATGGGCGACATACGGGATCGGGTGGGCGATCCGACGCCCGATTTACAAGATCCCGACAAGATCTATTCATTATTGATAGAGTTCGATCGGGAAGAAACGCCACCCATAAAACATCAGAATGAACTGTAAAATGGAAATTCTTCCGGTGTCCTCTTAGCATCGCCCGGAGTAGTGGAGGGGGTGAGAGGGGCGCCCGTTTCCGGAATGACAAATTGGGCGTGCAGGAAAGCCTGATAAATCCCTCGTGTCTTACACGGAATCGCATAAAAATAGGCGCGTAGTCCCCCCGTCCCGGCGGCCGGTAAGGAAGACGGATCGGTCGGGATTTTCGGGAACGGCGTCGTGGAAATGGATGGTCCGGCAGGGCCGACGGATTTTTTCGGGCCGACGTCCCACCGTATTAACCTGAGGATGATGATTTATGTCGGGGCGGCTGTGCGTGGGATAGAGCGTCGGGGCGTCGGCGTTTCGGGTCTTTGAAGATGGATTTTGGGGGCGCTTGGGTTCAAGACGTCAATCATTTTGGAGTGGATCAATATTTTTATCACAATAAAACTATTTTCTTCTGAATTAAATATATGTTCAATTAGATAAATAGTTAATTAATTTTGATTTTCCCCAAGTTTGATGTTATTGAATTTATTATTAATTAGATTTAATTAAATATTTTAATATTAGCCTTCTTCATATTCAATTTCAAGAAATTATATTTAATAATTATAACTTCAAGAATTAAATTAAAATAATGTCATATAAGTACCACTTATATCAAATAACATATAAAATAAACATTCATTATAAGACATCCAAATGATATAAGAAAATCCAATAAATGAAAATTGTTGACCACAATCCTATAAATTGAATATTTTGAATGGACAAAATTTTGTTTCTGCTGATCAATCTTATAAAAACAAATTCCTTTCAAAAATGTTTAACATAATCTTAAGAATTTCATCATAAAACTATCTTACTTGAAATAATCAATATTATTCGATATCTAACTAAGTTACTTTCTATAAAATCTCAAGATATGTGAAAACATTACTGAAAAACATGTTTTAAGGGAGACTTTGCTTCGTCAGTATTCAAATAATTCATATTCAATAAAATATAACATCAATCAACAACAAATATTTACACACCCTTCAACAATTTAGAAAACTTCTGGTAAATGAATACTGAAAAATTTAAATGTAGTATAAGGTTAACTTACAAATAAATGATTATGTGGTTTACCCTTGATCTAAAAGATTGAAAGACAATTTAACGGCCTCTGTTATAGCACAAGGACTATCTGTATGAAGAATGAATAAAATAACATTAATAGAGGTTAATACTTGATAGAAGGTATATAAAATCATTCAAATATTTTAATATTAGCCTTCTACATATTTAATTTCAAAAAATTATATTTGATAATTAAAACTTCAGGAATTAAGATACTGAATTATTTCAGCCGTTACTATTTGGTAGTTGATCATAATTAAAATAACAATCTGGCAACAATTGTTGCCAGATGGAAAAAGTAGTGGCTAGCAACGGACAATACTCTGGTCAATTTTTTACAAAAAGCTTAAATTTTTGACAAAAATCCACCGGAACTTATTTTTACTCCTGATCAACATTGAAAACACTCTGTATATTGGAATTCATTCAATTTATAATTAGTTTCATTTTCATTACTACGTTTCGATGCCGATATCAACGAGTTTGCGCTTTTATTCAGTTTCTTTTTGAATAATCTTGGTTTTTTTGGAATTTATGCAATTTTTCATTCCATCAAAGAATGAATAGCACTCGAACCAAACTTCACATCTTTCTCGCATTCTCCCGACCGAAGGGATAATTTCCCATTCCCCGAACGGCGCCACAAAAGCCCTTTTCAACCGTCGCGGGGCCCGTGAAAGCACCGACAAAAATATTGAATCATCCCCACCTTTAATCTTCGTTACTTTCACGACCCGGCGGAAACGCGCATCGTCGACGAAAAATACATCCGGATGATATATAATACACGACCACTCGACGTCTACGCCGAATAATGCGATACGCCGGTCGTAAATCTAATTTTAATGACCCCGGTGGGGCAGCGGGGGGGCAAAAACGGCGAAAATACGTCCGGCGACGCGCGCGTCGGCCTCGACTCGCCGTTTTTCCCGTTAATTGAACATGTGTCATGAAATATGCCAATATCTCCGGTACGTCAAAGTCGACGCGACGCCGGCCGTCCGGATGCGGCATTGTGACGGATGAAATACGGCCGGATGGAAGGAATGTTTGGATATCGGGAATTTATGAACGTTCGGTGGAGTTTCGTTCCGATCGGCCATTTTTTCACGATTCGTGCATGTGTGTGTGGCTTCACTATGTCGCACGTCAATTGCGAACGTCAGTGAGGAATGGCAGCCTAAAATCAGGACGAATTTCGATATTCGTTCCAATTTCTGAATATCCCTTATGCTGCGCTCGCCCAAAAATATCCGACAACTACACTGCTCGTAAATTGAAGTGGATAATTTGTGTACATAGAATATCAAAAATAAAAAATCCTGAATGTCTTTTCATGTAAACATTTTTTGTTACTTAAATATGTAGTCGTTTTCTGCAATTTTTTTAAATTTTACAACAAACCAGCTGTTCGAGGATATCCAAAGTCGATGTTCAGTTGTTATTAAAATGTCTAGATCACGTGTACGCGGAATTTATCGCCAGCTAAGTGAATTTGAAAGAGGTAATTATTGTTCTACGGGAGAAATCGCTAACCGTACGAACAGAAATCCAACTACTGTTATGAGATGTTGTCAAGTGTGGTTTGATAATGCTCAAAATCGAAGAAAAATAGGCATCAGAAGTCGAAGGGGCACAAATGAAGTTTAATATCGACGTCTAAGACTAATTGCTATTAGAGACTTGGGACAGCTCAGAGCAGTCACTGAGTTACTGAGTGTATAAAACACTCTCCACTGACGGTTTAGCACGATATCATCATTGCCGTTCCAGATCCCAAATTATTCGACATGCCAAGAGTTCAGACGTTGGACACTGTTCGCACTGATTCTTGAACAAATAGAAAAAAAAGGTCACACGAAAGAGATTGAGAGATTTAGGCCAAATATGGGTCATTCTTCAAGGGTAGTATCCAAAGGTCAGAGAAACGCTGCAATGTTTGTCTCACTCTTGAAAGAAACTATGTTGATGAATGGAATTTGGTCAGTAAAAATGTATTTTTGTATCATTAAACAGGAAACTTATCAGTTGATAATCATGTTTCACCTTCAATCAACCACAAACTCCACTCAGTTAGAGATCTTTGAGTTTCAGCTTGGAGACACTCCAAATTCCTACTAATTTTCCATTAATTCATCAGTGAATCTTCGATATCTCAACCCCGCCATTATGGAACAGATCCAATTTCCAAAAAAAACCACCTTCCGGTCCGATACTCAAACTCCCCATTCCGCAGAACCCTTCCCCCAAGCTATAACCTCCCATTCAAGCCCTAATGTATCGATATGAGATAGCCGGACCCAATTTATCCCAACGGTCAGCTCCCGGCTATACCGTCACATGTTCTGAATAACAAAAACCACCCGAATTCCTCCAGTTTCTCCGGGTACCCCTCTTCCGAAACGAATATCCGACATTCCTGATAGTTTTACGCGATTCTACCCCGTCTAGCTATATCTGATACAAACGACAGATATTTATCTGTTTTCGGGGGACGCGTGACCTCCCTCAGATCGTAGATGGAATATGAAATGGAGGGAGCTGGAAGAATTCGTTTTCGGAAGGAATGCGGGGGTTGAAGTGATACCAGACGTATGTCGAGGGATGTGCAGTCCGTTCGATGCATTAGAGAGCAGCTCAGGGGTATTGGAGTAGAGCGATCAGTTTGATAGAGAAAGGCTTGCACTCCTCTATGTGATCCAAAAAATTGTGCTTTTCCTGCTTTCGTTCACTGCATATTACACTAGATATTCATTTTAAAACTGCTTTTAGTATTATAGTACTTTTCATAAAAAACCGAACAATTTCATCGATACTATCCATTTTGTGTTATTGCCTTGTAGCCGAGTCGCTGTTGTCACTCTAAAGCTGTGATTTCCAAAGTCGTCCACAATGACGGGAAAAAAAGAGGGTCCATAAGTTGTTAGAGGCGGTCCATGAAAATTAGAACGCAAAATAACCTCTTGAAGTTCAACTTAATTGTAGTAGTATTTATGGCTCCTAATCTTCTCTTTTTGCGTAAGTAAAAACATCACTTTGCGTTGCATACGTAACTTAAATTCTTTTTACATAATTTGACTGCCAAAAAAAGTTTACGTTATCGAGGTTTATAGGAGAATTGCATTACACTGCTGAAAGCTATCAGGATGCTACAGGCGGTAGTTATTCCATTGTAAAGTACCATTGTCATAATTGCTGTCCCGAGTTTCTGGTCAAGTTTTAACACTCTAGCAGACCCCCGATAAGCTGAAAGAGAAAAAAAGGATTTTTGAAGGAATATAATAGAGAACGCGCCAGTACAACCAAGAAGGAACCAGCATAGGTCACCCCCCTCCAAAGGGATCGCCGTGTCGATGCCAGCACTCAGCCGCATGTGCATAGTGTCTATTTGGTGGTTGTGAAAGACCGAAGCATCGAAACAACACAAATAACAGCTTAACTGTTTGGATCACTTCCCCGAAGGACAGCTGTTGCTGTTCCACTGCTAAAGCGAGGCCCCGAAGCATCGTAGAGCATTGGCTTAAGGATCTAAAAATGGGTTCGAAGTTGTGGCAGAGCGTGTCTTCCGAGATCCCACCACGATCGAAACGTCGTAGTCTCCCTTTTTCCTCCAGCGGGCCATTTCCGACCCCGCAGCGAATAAGTTGCTTAAGGATCCACAAAAGGGGCTGAAGCTGGGGAGGAGCAGAGCGAGTCTTCCAAGATCCCACCCTGGTCGAAACGTCGTAGTCTCGCTTTTTCTCCCAGCGGACAATCAGGACCCCGCAGCGGGAGTTTAAGGATCTAAAGATGGGGGCGAACAGAGAGACTCTTCCGAGATCTCACCCTTGTCGAAACATCGTAGTCTCCCTTTATCCTCTAGCGGACCATTTAAGATCCCTCAGCAGATAAATGACGGAGGTTGGACAACCCACGCTAAGATTCAGCAAAACTACAAAACTCTAATCGATGGTAGGGTCGCGTGACTCCTCGTCATCAGCCAGAGCCACAACTACCCCGTACGATTCCAAGCCTTGCTGAAGGATATGGACGGTTATGGTGGGTTAAAATGGTATGAAAGAAAGAAATAAAGTAAGGAAGTTGGATCTAGAGTCTTTGCTTCAGGCATCATAACCCTATCCTGCATTTCATAATGAAACTAGGATTTCAGTCATGACAAGCACCCCCACCACGACAAGGTACAGAGACAATTGGAGGGTGATTCATTCATATTCAGACATATCGGAGAAAATAGATAATCTTCCGTTTACTTCAAATTAGATTTTTAACGTAGAACAGACTGATTCCATCCACTCTCCCAATTTGCTGCAGACAACTAGCCTTATTCTTTCGACCAAGCAAGGCGCTGTCAAGAATGTCACAAACCATCCTTCTGAGACGTATCAACCGCATAAAGACTTCTTGCTCCTTTCCAGTCCTCTCTCATTTCCGATGAACTAAGGTGTCATGTGTCTTCTACCCCGGAGTAAAACGCAGCGGCCGGGTAATTCGATATATATAAATAGAACACCCTCAGACGTGTTCTAGTTCTATCGGGGTTGGAATTCCCCGGTCGCGGAAATGTTGCGCAACGCGATCTCCGGAAATGTGTAATTTTAGCGAGGCCGGCGCTTATCAGAAAACAAGGACAAATGTTTGCCTCCGGGGAAGACAGGAAGCGATGGACGAGATATGTCTGCTGCTATAACTGAATTCCACTCGGGGTGTGTTGGGAATGAAGCAAGCTTTAACCCTTGCGCGGGATATTCAACACTCCCAATCGAGTAGGCGGTGTCTGGTGCATTTTTAGGATTCACGAAAGATGTTGCCCTACTCTCGTCCAAGATACACCTCCTCAATCAATTAACGGTTTCAATTTCAAACAAAGTTTTACATAATATGTATGTATCTACGATTCACCTCAATGTAATCTAAAACAAACTAATCTTGTCTTCATATTGTTTTGATAAATAGAAACCAAATAATGCAGAAAGAGTACTATTTCCAGACTGAATTGAAAGATGAGGAATTGTAGCACCAGTACGTTATCATCTGCTGTGTAGCTGTTGAACACTACAAATGTTTAACAATCGTTATTGAACACATACCAAGGTGTCACGACTCTCCAAGCAGACCCTAACCTGGTCCTCGGTTTGTATAATAATTGACTGATACCGTTGAATATTGAGAAGGACTTTGAGGAGATGTAATCATGTCTTTACGTATTATGAGATTTGGTTACGCAAATCTGAGCTATTTGTTCTCCATCAAAACAGAGGAACGTTCTAGCGATCACGCATTTGAATTGAAGAAGGCAAGATTCAAGACCAAGCAAAGGCAGCTCTTTTTGCTGAATCGGATATTTGACCATTGAAAAACCTTCAGGTGATTGAAGCTTTTTCTGTGAATATTTTCTGTGTAATTTCATTTATTTCGCGTCCGATATTCAATTCCTAAACGTCTATAGTTATTTTATTTATTTTCAAAATCAGCGTTCTTATACAGCACTTCGTGAAATTTATGGTTTATATAATCGTCCATCAGGGCAGCTTATTCGTCGAGCTATCGATAAATTTTGGACAACATTTTCGCTACTTGATGCAACAACAATAACAAGACAAAGAACTGTATCTAAAGAAGAAAATATCGCTGCTGTAAGTCATAGATGATCCTGATTTGTGTATTCGTCCACGTTCACAACAAGATGGACACTGTGCATCCACAACATGGTGAATTTTGCGTAAAGATCTTGGTCTACACCCATACAAGATCCGAGTGGTTCAACAACTAAAGCCACTTGGCCATAATAAGCGTCGTTTGTTTGCTGATTGGGCCCTAGAAGAGCTTAAAGTTGATCCACTTTTTTATCGTAAAATTGTGTCTAGTGATGAAGCTCATTTCTGGTTGGACGGCCATGTAAACAGCAAAATTGCCTGCAAATTTCATTGCATCCTGAAAAATGCACTGTATGGTGTGCATTACACGCTGGAGGCATCATCGGTCTATATTTCTTTAAAAAGGATTCTGGAGCTAAGGTTACACTGAATGGTGCTCGTTACAGATAGATGATCAATGATTATTTGTTTCAAAATTTGAATGGTATCGACCCAGAAGTGTTTTGGTCCCAACAAGATGGTACTACACCTCATGCTGCTACCGTAACAATTGATTTATTGACAGAATATTTGGCGATAACATTATTTCGAGAAATGGTCCAATTAATTGGCCTCCAAGATCATGTGACATAACTCCACTGGATTATTTTCTTTGGGGTTATGTCAAACCATTGGTTTATGCTGATAAATCAACAATAGACGCTCTGGAAGCCAACATAACTCCTGGTATTGATGAAATAAGGCCTGAAATACTCGAAAAAGTGGTCCAAAATTGGACTGGTCGAATGCGGTTCCTCAGAGCTAGTCGTGGTGGACATATGCCGGAAATTATTTCAAAACATGAATTTCATAGAATCATCTTTCAAATAAAAAAGAATTTGACTTCAATCTTAATTTAAATGTGTTTTATTTCAATTTAAAGTTCTATCACTCAAAAAAAAAACACCCGATACCTTCATCATATTCCCCACATCATTCTTATATGAACTCAATTATTCCAGCCAGAGCTACTCTTTGTAAACTCACGGCGTGCCCTAAATTGCTCAAAAATAAATAAAAAATTATCGCGACCTAGGTCGTCCGTTCTATCTGATCGCCGAAGGAGTTCGTTCACGGCCGTTGTGCCGGGGTTATAATTATTGGAATCAAGCCAAGTGAAGGAAACCGGTAATCGCTCCTCGTTTCCAAAGGAAACAATGTCGTTCCGGCTCGAAGGACCAATCGATACGGAAAAATTGCACCAAGAACACAACACACGGAGTGGTCCGATGGGATGCCAGTTCGGAAACTGTAGTTGAAATCATTTCAAAAAAAAATATATGGTTTGACTTAAATTTGAGTTATCTAATGAAATACTTCTCGGTGATATAATGGTTCTTTTGGAATAAATAACAGGTGGGACATCTAGAGTTCGCATTTTGAAGTAGGAGTTACGTCGAATCTGGAAACACTTCCGTCGTTCGTGTTTGACGGAGTGTTAGTTTAATATTTGTCATTAACGAATTTCTTTTTATATCCACCTTAACATGAGTAGATAAAAAAATGTTCTGATTTTCATGAATATGAAATGCGACACACAGATATTATAGCCATTTCTATACATTTAACAACTTAATATGAGACTTCACCAAATTACATATTAAAACGACACAACTATTTGCACAGAAGACTCAAATCAATGAATGGAAAGTTTCTCAAGAAAGAAGTCAAGTCAATCAATGGCTGTTACTATATTTTCCAAGAGTTTATTATGGACACCATTCCATTAAATGTTATATTTTTTTCTTTCAATGTACGCTTATTGTATGTATTGTCCTATACATTTGTAAAATGTCCAAAAGAAAAAATAAACTTTATTATTTTCAACAGATATGTCACAAGTGCGCAATGTTGAGTTCTACCACCTGGAGAATACCTATCTCATAGTTCGATTACAAAATTTCCCTCGACCATCAATAGTTATTAGAGCATTAAGGGGGCAGATCAATACAACTCTGACCTTTAAACGAGCATATATTTCCAATGTCTCCCAGTTCAGAAGGTCCAATGAGAAAACGTTGCCCCCGATAAATCCATTACTGAAATACCAACGAAATCTACCCCGAGCGGTAAACAGTTTTCGATAGATTAGTTTAGTGAAGTATTTAAACTCTTCTCGACTCGTTTCCGCCAACCTGAGCGAAGTAAAGCATCGGGAAGTGAGAATTTCTCAATTTCCCGTTTTCCAAACAATGTTTGCCTCTCTGCCGAGCGCAGAAAATATTGAAGGGTTACACCATTTTGAGCGGTAGATATCCGAGACGCATGAGGGAAGGGGGGTGTCTGAAAGACCACTCGATGACCTTAATGAGGCCAGTCTGATGAAACCGAAATGATCAAACTTTACAGACATGAGGGCGCCTAATAGCTTTGACCGGCCTTGATATCGACAGATAAATTTCTACTTTGTCTAGATTTTCTGTTTCTGACTTTCTCTTCGTTCTTTTCTAGTATTATGAAGAGTGTAGATTTTCTGCACAGCGAATAATAACGTCTTTTGTGCGTTACCAACTATTAAGTTCTTCCCAGGAATGTTTTCTCCCTCGCAAAGTTATTTTCTTGGGAAACTTGGCTCCTGAATCCATTTGCGTGAAAATCCAGTAGAGTAAGTCTAGTTTTAGTAGTATGCGTTGGTATTGTACGTGTCCGTTGATTTTTATAATCGATTCATATAACCTACAGATATCAGAGATCTTATGTAGTAGGTGTCTCACGTCTCAGTGACCAGTGAGAAGTCTAATTAGCAGCCTCAGCTTATTCTCTAGTAGTGGTAAGCCCAACTGGGCATTCTTCCTAGAGAACACGATGTGCATCTTGACTTGTCCTTCACCTGGAGGTGTTCATCCAGTGAGAATTCTTCTCACTTTCATCTCATTAATCGACTTCAGCCCTAATCAATGTTGGAGATACGAGAGTGTAGATCTGATGAAGGAAATGTTCGTTTCTATTTTTGCAGGGGCATCTGCTATATTATTTCCTTCAATGCTCTGGCGTCTCTGGTATCCAATCTGGGACTAGCTTGTTGCTTTTTGCCGAAGATATGAAGGCTTTTTCACAGCCCAAATAAACGATGACTTGAACTCAATGGCCGTCAGTTGCTTCAGTGCCATCTAACTATCTTAGGCAATGCAAATTCTAGATTCCTTTTACTGTCTGAACAGACTATGACATTCTAACATAGCTAGAGCTTTGTTATAGGCTTTCTTGGAGGCAATGATTCTCTATAGTTGGGACAATATACGCCTACTCCTTGCTCCTTTAGAAACCCTTCATGATGAGATGGTTTTCTGGAAGTTAAACTAATCTTTCCAAACCTTTTTGGTGAACAACTGTGTTCACTTCATAGCTAGCATCAAAGTCATACTCATAAAATATCTCGGGAAAGGAAGAAGTTCAGCGCTCAGTCTAAGGACATTCATCAGGCCTTCTTTTACGACATATACGAAGTTGTTAAGTATCACTCTCGGTTCAAAATCCTCAAAATGGATACATTTGAAGGCAATGTCAGCGTTCTGGTACCAGCGCACAACAATTTCCCGAGACAATGATCTATTGTGACACTTACTTTACGGCCAGGCGTTGCCGCGCGATATTCCCAGACAATATATTCACCCATTAAGTTTTCAGTAACTTTAATTAGTTTCAAAATATACTGTTACGAAACGATGTAGAGATAGAAACGCTCCTATCTTCGGCCCCATGCAGAATACGTCAGAAGTATGCGAGAAACGTTCCCTTTAATTCTCAGCCAAGGACGTTACGGCAGTGTTCACAGAAATTCCAGAAGAATGCGTTGCCTATCCCCAGTTGATGTTATTCCCGTCGCTTTGTTTCTATTCCAGACTATTACAGGTGGAATGTTCGCATCTTCGCTTTGTGTAAGCTCCCATTACGTCGAGTCATTAACTGTTTTCATTAGGACGTCATCGACGTGAAGGCGCGACTTTAGGGGTTTCTTCAACTTTAACGCCGTTTCGCCTCTCGAAGTAGGCGATACGTTACGTCTGTGTTTGGTCTTAATTGGTTTATGGAGACCGTTGAAGGTGGAAGATGAAAATAATTGAATATGGTTTACGGACTCTCACTTAAAATGCTTCAATGACTGTTAACATTTGAAGGCAATTCTGGTATCGACATCTACTTGCTATCTAGTTAGTCAATGTAACGAGCAATAAACTTATTGAGAAAGAAAGTATGTCAACCGAAATTGAAATATCAAGTACTGTATTTGAAGAGGTTAAAAGTACAAAGATGGCAATAACTGTTCTTCGTGCGTTCTTCAACATAGGTAAACTTTCCACTGAAGAAGAGAATCGATCGAGATTTTCTGTGTCTGTCCTCTAAAATACCGATACAGGAATATGAGAATATGTGAACAGAGAGTTCTTCGAATCGGAACAGTGCAAGATGCATTTGTATAACAATTCTGAACTCGAACAAGCTCGGTTTTACTGATCGAACTCACTTCATAAATTGCTCCACAAATTTTCGCTTCATTTCTACTGAATTTTTCACGTAAACTAATATTCAACTAAATTAAATCAGCTGACAATATGTATCAAGTACCATTAATAAGAAGTATGAGCTATAGTAATAGATAGTTCTACAAATTGAGACAGTGTAATATATATCTTTATAACAATTCAAACTCAAATAAGCCCGAGAAGATTTTGCTGATCACTGGGACATTAGTAGCAGATATGCGCACGTTTCGAACTTAATGTTTCTCGTCAGTACGGTGCAATGTCCAACGATTATAAATCTGTCATACACTAAAATTTTTTCAGAAGCACTAAAGTATTTATCATACACTAGCGCCAGCAAGTGGATGCAAATATTCATATACAACATACCCTAGCAAGCAAACTCAAGCTAAGAATTGTGTTCCCGCTTTTTTCAACGTTACAAATGCAGAAATCTTTCCTCATGTTTAAGTCAGATCCTGTCACGTCGTGATGCTCATAATTAGCATATTTATATTCGAATAAATTAAATCAGCTGACAGTCTGTACCGATTATCATGAATTGAAAGTAAAAGCTATGGTAATAGAAAATTCTACAAATCGATAAAGTGTAACCATATATCGTATCATCGGGTGTTTTTTTTTAGAGTGATAGAACTTTCGATAGAGATAACTGTGATTTGACAGAAGATAGAAGCCATGTTGTTTTGTTATTTCTGTTCAGTAAGCATTGAAAAATTATCATGGAAAGACCCACGCTGCAACAACGTTTACAAATTGTTGAAATTTATTTTCAAAATCAGTGTTCTATTCGTCAAACTTATAGAGCATTTCGTGAAATTTATGTCCATCAGAGCAGCTTATTCGTCGAACTATCGATAGATTTCGGACAACATTTTATCTACTCGATACAACAACAACAAGACAAAGAACTGTACTTACAGAAGAAAAAATTGCTGCTGTAAGTCATAGTGTTAATGATGATCCAGATTTGTCAAACACTTCATATTTTATATAAAGAAATTTAAATGAAACTCTCGTTGAATGCGGTTCTCATGAGGGAGCTTCTTCCCCTTAATTTGGGAGGCGGCGTTCCGTCCTGTGCATGCGCACATGAACTTTTTACACAGGCGTGGTGGGCGTGTCTGCTTGTGACGCCAGTGCCTTGTGTTCCACGTCGGAACGGTCGTCGAACGCTGTGTGCTTTGCCCTACTTGAACTAGGCGGGGACGGTCAATCAGGTATTGTTTAAGACTAGTCGTGTCCTCTATATGATACGCCGGCAAGCTGCATCAGAGCAAAGCAGAATTCTGGGCTAGGAGCGAAGAAGGTATTCGCTGCAGAAAGTTTTCCGAAATTTAATTTTATATAGGTTTGAAATAAGTTGAATTAATACACGATTGCTCTGTAATTTTTGGCATGAAGCCATTTGCTTCTATGGAAGTCTAGAGTAAACTTCATCATAGTTTCATTCGTTATCAGAAGATATAGAAATGTAGACCACAAATACAGCATTCGGATTGAAGACGTTCGAACTTTGCCGTATAAAATCTGAGATGTGCAAACAACCTAGAAAAAACTCCATTTTTTTAGTCTTTATCCTTCTTTAACAGTCGTGAGAACCACTGAAGGCCAAAAGTAAGAAAACAGAAAACATATGCATTGAAATATGACCGAGCGTGCACACAAAAGAGCTTCCGGACAAAGGAGCCCGTATTGACGGATACGTATGTATATCGGGGAAAATTCACGGAAAATTCAGGGTAAGGGATAACTTGTTACATTTCGAGTTGCGAGATCTGCGTTCGGGCGTTCGAATCACAAAGCATTGTCATACTGAGCTTTAAATCTTTCTGTGAAGCCGTCATACATATGTAGACTCTCTCTCTCGAGCAAACAGCCTTTGTTTCCAAGAAGTTTTGCATGGCGGAAAAGCCGATCATTCCCTTCCATTAGAGTCCAGATTCTTTGAAATTCCGAGAAAGGAGTTTGTAAATTAAGGTCTTTCAGTTGTGTAATTCCACATGTATTTATTTGTTTTAGAAGGAATAATTTAATTGAATAGGTTCTTATTCGGTGAAAATTTCTTTCTTTCAACTAATTTTGTAGTAAAACTTCAGTGTTAATGAATCCAGAGGACATTTTGACAGTAAAAATATTAAAATAAATTAATCTTTTTTATATATTTTAATATTAGCCTTCTACATATTTTAATTTCAAAAAATTATATTTAATAATTATAACTTCTGAAAATAAATTAAAATAATGTCATATAAGTACCACTTATATCAAATGACATATAAAATAAGCATTCATTATAAGACATCCAAATGGTATAACAAGATCCAATAAATAAAAATTGTTGACCAAAATTCTATAAATTAAATATTTTGAACAGACAAAATTTTGTTTCTGCTAATCAATCTTATGAAAACAAATATCTTTCAAAAATGTCTAACATAAAATATTTACATAATTTTATAAACCTTCTATCAAGAATTAACCTCTATTTATGTTATTTTATTCATAATATATAATTATTTGGTTTCCTTAACATTCTTTATACAGATAGTCCTTGTGCTATCACAAAGGCCGTTAAATTGTCTGTCAATCTTTTAGATCAAGGGTGAACCACAGAAATATTTATCTATAGTAAACCGTTACACTACATTTAAATTTTTCATATCCATTAACCAGAAGTTTTCTAAATAGTTGAAGGGTGAGTAAATATTTGTTGTTGATTGATGTTATGTTTATTGAATATGAATTATTTGAATACTGACGAAGCAAATTCTCTCTTAAAACTTGTTTTTCAGTAATGTTTTTACATATCTTGAGTTTTTATATAAACTAACTTAATTAGATATCCAATAATACTGAATATTCTAAGTAAGATAGTTTTATGATGAAATTCTTAAGATTATGTTAGACATTTTTGAAAGATATTTGTTTTCATAAGATTTATTAGCAGAAACAAAATTTTGTCTGTTCAAAATATTTAATTTATAGGATTTTGGTCAACAATTTTTATTTATTGGATCTTGTTATACCATTTGGATGTCTTATAATGAATGCTTATTTTATATCTCATTTGATATAAGTGGTACTTATATGACATTATTTTAATTTATTTTCAGAAGTCATAATTATTAAATATAATTTTTTGAAATTAAAATATGTAGAAGGCTAATATTAAAATATTGAAATAATTTTATATACCTTCTATCAAGAATTAACCTCTATTTATGTTAAATTAATCAGTACCAAAAATCATTAATAAAAAGTATGAGCTATGGTAATAGAAAATTGTAGAAATCGAGACAGTGTAACATACATCTGTATAACAATTCTTTACTCGAACAAACTCGACAAGGTCTAGAGTATGCAAAATATATACAAGACATACCTTTTGTGAAGATTTGTTATACAGATGTATGTTACACTGTCTCGATTTCTAGAACTTTCTATTACCATAGCTCATACTACTTATTAATGATTTTTACAGTAACCCATTGTTTTATATTATGCCAGACTCATTTCAACTTGAAATAAAAGGTCAGAAAACATTCGATCTGTAGATTATAGCTAAGGAGAGTATGAAGAACTCCACTGGTCAATATGATTTTATGTATTATATGTGACTATAACTCAGTATTTATTCACAACTTAAACTGCTCCTATTTTAGTAAACGATTGAAATGATTTACTCATTGATTTGTATTAAATAATAAAAGTCGATAGTAGATTTGCCTTAGACTTCTAGCTATTATCGTGCGTAACAAAAAACTATTGCGTTCAATCAATCCTCTGTTGTCCCAAAATATCGATATTTTTTCCGTTGTTTCAGGCTTACCTAGTTGGTCACATGGCACCAGGATGCGACGAGAGACAGAGACTTCCTGGAACACACCCCCAAGCTTTCACCGATTATTACAATAAAAAGTATCTAAACTTAGTACGGAAGTATTCCGAAATTATTGTGGGGCAGTTTTTTGGCCACCTGCATTCAGATACTTTCAGGGTTATATACAACGAACGAGGTGAGTAACTGTTTATGTTGAATTCTAAGAAATAATGAAGGTATAGTAGTGAACTGTTTCAGCCGTTCTATTTGGTAGTTGATCATAATCAAAACAAGTTGAAGACATTGTACACATTTAATTGTGACTCGAGTTTCGGGAATTAACTATCCCATCTTCAGACAACTGAAGGCTCAACAAGCAGAAGAGGGTATTTATGAATATATACAGAGGTAGAAAATGTAATAAAGACAGGTTAAAAAAGGTTTAAACTTGCTTTATCGTACTTCGGTAGCATAAGTCAAAAAGTGGCCCATAGTTTTTGAAAATAAGATGTTAATATTGCTTTAAAAACACAAAATAAATTATCATCCGTATTCTTTAATGCAAAGGACCGAACTCCAAACATGCATAAATTTGTAGTTTATGAGTTATCTTATTAGGCGTACAGTAAGAAATATATAGGACAGACCGGACGTTCCTTCTATACCAGGTTCAACGAACATAAAAAGAAATTCATTATTAATTAACAAACTTCTACTTTTGCCACTCGTTGTTTAAAAAACTGCCATCCTTTTCCGATAGCAGATAAACTTAAAATTTCACATGTAGAATCAAAAAGAAAGAAAAAGATTATTTATTATAGAATCTGTTGAAAATTTCAAATTAGTTCACAATAAAAATAATGTAAAAATAATGAATGACTGTACGGATCTATGTAAATCTAAAATTTTCGAGATATTTAAATAAGTAACATCTGTTTACCAATCTTCCTTGACGTGTCGACGTTCTAATAGTTTTTAAGGTTCCTCCCATTTTAAACCTTTTTTAACCTGTTTTTATTACCTCCTCTACCTCTGTATATTCATAAATACCCTGTTCTGCTTGTTAAGTCTGAAGATGGAATAGTTAATTCCCGAAACTCGAGTCACAATTAAAGGTGTAAAATATCAATCTATTGGTAGTAAAACATTGAAGCAATAGTAATTTTCCAACGTTCCTAGAACGTTTCTATTTATATATTAGGAGTACAAATAAGTTTCCGCCGTTTTTTAACACAAATTAAATATGTATTACAGAAGACGATGTGAGACTGCTTGCTGAGTGACTTCTAATGTTAGAGCAAGTTCTTTTTGTGTTTGAGATGAATCTTCCTCCAATAATTCCTCCAATTCTGCATCCTCGTAAATTTTTGGCCTTCCACTGCGATATTTGTCTTCTACGTCGTAATCACCGTTTTTAAACTTTTGAAACCACTCTCGACACGTTCTCTCACTCATAGCACCCTCACCATATGCTTCTACGAGCAATTGATGCGCCTCAGCGTCAGATTTCTTTAAATTAAAGAAGTAAACTAATATTTCCCGCAAATGACGCTTACTTGGCTCAAATTTTGACATTTTCAACTTATAAAAATTATATTTTACCAATATAAAATCAATGATATTAATAGGTTATGTTGTTCTTGAATGTCCAAACTATTTTTTAAGCCGGTTATTGTCTGCGAAAGCTAACCGAAACTTCGTGCCGCGCCATCTACAATAAAACGGCGGAAACTTATTTTTTTCCATTTTCAATACAACAACAAAGTGACAATAAGAAAAACAAATTATAAACTTAAAAACTACCAACTCAGGACGGAGTTCAAATGATATGAATGAAAATTCGCATTTTAACACAAAGCTTCATTGTTTTTTCTGTTGGGTGAAAAAAAATCTATTATTTTTTCGGTGGATGGATGGCTGCAGTGATCGATATCTAGTGAAGTATCAATCAAACAATTTCAGATTTATACTCGTTGTCAAGGTGACATTTCACAGAGAAAAAATTCTTTTGCTGTTTTTGGTTTAGTCTCTTCAGTTGTAAGTTACAGGGCGTTAAAAATGGAAGGCAACAAAGAGAAAATTCGGTACATCTTGCAGTTTCTCTTTAATAATGGCAAATATAAAAGGTTAGCGGCTGAAATTTTGAATCGTGTTTATGGTTCCAATACTGTAACAGCTAATTATGTACAATTTTGAATTCGTCGATTCCGTTCATGTATTTTTGTTGTTGAAGAAGCACCTCGCACAGGCGGGATCGTCGTCGAAAATGTCGATAAAATCACAGAAATAATCGAAGTTGACCGCCATATTAGTAATCGTAGCGTCGCCCAAAAGCTGTAGATCGACTAAAAAAAACAGTTTTAAACCATTTACAAAGCACCAATGATGATCTGCGAAGTCTTGGCCAAACGGATTGAAATCGATCCATTTCTTGAACGGTCTTGAGTGGCGATAAAAAATGGGTCATATAAAACAATATTGTGCGAAATTATCGTGGTCAAAGCGCGGTGCAGCAATTCAAATGGTGGTCAAACCAGGACTTACGAGCAGGAAGGTTCTACTGTGCATTTGGTTAGACTGGAAATAAATCATTTTTTATGAGTTGCTTGCAAATGGCGAAACACTACATTCGTATCCCTATTGTCAACAATTAGACCTTTTGAAGCTAGCGATTGACCAAAAGCTGCCAGAAATGATAACAGAAGAGTTATTGTGTTAGGACAACGCCAGGCCGTCTGTAGTGAATCGCCAGAAACTCCAAGAGCTTGATTGGAAAGTTTTAATCCGTCTATCATACAGTCCGGACTGGGTACTAAGCGATCACCATCTTTTTCCCGCATTCCAAACCTTCCAGAATGATAAGAAATTGGCTTTAAGAGAAGATTATGCAAATGGATTACCAGAGTTTTTCGCCAATAAGAACCAAGACTTTTATGAGAGAGGCATTATCAAGCAACTTCCAAAATGGCAACGAATTATACAGAATGGTGTATATTTTACACAAATCGGACAATCCTAAACATGTCAAATGAAGTTTTACAGTTCACGTACAAATAATGGATTTTTCATAACTCTGAATTTCAATCCTGAATAATTGCTCTAATAATCACGATATCAGCGTAACGATAGGAATATTGAGGAGAATTGAAAATCAGTAGTTTTACTGACCAATAAATGATTTTCTTCCAATTTTCATCTCTCGCAGTGAATCGATTCTGAAAGAAGCTGATATTTGACTTTCAAATTTGATATTATAAAGTGCTCCTTAACTTTTTAGGATGAGACTCTTATGCTTCGAAAACGAGCTCACGAAATTGTTTTCGCTGCTCGAATCGAAACTTTCATTATAAAGGAATAATGAACATTTCTTTCGAACTATTCTTGGGAAATATGCAGAACTTCGTCAGGACTCCAAGGTTTTTAAAAGAGTATATTAATACCAATTAATCGAAATCAACTGTTGATATTCATATAATTTATTCTTCCTCCACTTATCAACTTGATTTAATAAATAGAACTAGTCTGGCATTGAATGTTTCAAATAATTAAGAACAATGGTGCATAAAGGACGACCAAGAACGAAATACGTGTATAAATGTAATGGCAGTGTTAAACTCGACGGACTGCTCTGGTTCAGTATTTATTCACTAATCAAGGATGGGCCTTCAAACATGATTAAACAATTTTGAAGATATCTGGTGTCTTTTAGAGTGATAGAACTTTGAATAGGGATAACTGTGATTTGACAGAAGCTAGAAACCATGTTGTTTTGATATTTCTGTTCAGTAAGCATAAGCAAATTATCATGAAAAGGCTCATACTGCAACAACGTTCACAAATTGTTGAAATTTATTTTCAAAATCAGCGTTCAATTCGTCAAACTTATAGAGCACTTCGTGAAATTTATGGTTTAGATAATTGTCCATCAGAGCAGCTTATTCGTCGAACTATCGATAGATTTCGGACAACATTTTGTCTGCTCGATGCAACAACAAAAACAGGACAAAGAACTGTACGTACAGAAGCAAATATCGCTGCTGTAAGTTATACTGTTAATGATTATCCAGAGTTGTCTATTCGTTGACGTTCACAACAAGTTGGACTCTGTGCATCCACCACATGGATAATTTTGCGTAAAGATCTTGTTCTACACTCATACAAGATCCAACTGAATGTTACAGTGAATGGTGCTCGTTACAGATCGATGATCAATGATTATTTGTTTCAAAATTTGAATGGTATCGACCCAGAAGTGTTTTGGTTCCAACAAGATGGTGCTACACCTCATGCTGCTACCGTAACAATTGATTTATTGAAAGAAAGATTTGGCTATAATATTATTTCGAGAAATGGTCCAAATGGTCTCCAAGATCATGCTACATAACTCCACTGGATTATTTTCTTTGAGGTTATGTCAAGTCATTGATTTATGCTGATAAACCAGAAACAATAGACGCTTTGGAAGCTAATATAACTCGTGTTATTGAAGAAATAAGGCCTGAATAACTCGAAAAAGTGGTCCAAAATTGGTCTGGTCAAATGCGGAAATAGTTTTAAAAACATAAATGTCATAAAATTATCTTTCAAATAAAAAAAATTTGGCTCCAATCTTAATTCAAATGTGTTTTATTTCAATTCAAGTTCTATGGCTCTAAAAAAAACACTCTCTATAAATTTAATGAGATATATTTTTAGCCGGCTCTTTATGAATGTTTCATCAGTGCTATCGAGTTAGGTAAATCTAAGTGGTGCTTTTCAAACTCCTCAAGAACCGTATTTAATCGATGAAGACCATGCAGAAAGATATCACCACACAAGGTAGCTTGAAGTTGAGTGTGATATGTGTGTTTTGGAAAAACCATTTTGATGGTTGTCATTTTCTCTAGTAAATATAAGAAAAATTCACCGAAACAATCGCAAGCAAGTAGACTCATCCTAATTGAGTATCTGTAAGACGCCTGGTCCTCAGTGATCATAAAGGGATGAAATCACTTTACCAACGTTTTAACCAGGATCAATTAAACGACTCAAACAGAGATCTCAAATTGTCAAAAGAAGCTTTTGAATTTATAGCTTCCAGGTTGAACTATAAATATGTATGAGAAACAGAAAGCATATTTTGCTCTTCAAGAGAAAAAGATCCTTCTCCCAAGAAGACAGACTTGTATTCTCTCATGATATCAGAGGACTTCTGCAAAAAAAGGTATTTCTGATTACTCTGCTGATGATTGGACTCTTTTTATTGACAGCTCAAAGAAATGTTAACCACAGAAAAAACAAAAACCATGATAGTATCCAAACAGATGAACAAGATGGACCCCTTATATAACAAAAAAATAGAAGAAGTGGAAAAGTTCAGAAACATGGGCTGCTGGATAACAAGGGATTTGAACCTTCTTCTTCTTCATTCTTCCATGTAGGCTCAAAGCCTGTTCTTCATGGATGATATCCTTATATCCTTATTCGGGGAGTAAATTATCGCTCCACCTTTTTCTTGGGCGACCGATACTTCTCCTTCCTAGAGGCGATTTATCTCTAGCCCTTTTCACTAATCTGTCCTGCCCCATTCTCTCTATGTGCGCGTTCCATTCTCTTTTCCTGTTCTCTATCCACTCTTCAATGTTTTTCACTTCACATAATCTTCTGATTTCGTCACTCCTTTCTCTATCGTACAGAGTTTTTCCGGAAATTTTACGGAGTATCTTCATTTCCGCTGTCTCCAGCATACGCCTTGTCTTAAAAGTCTCGGGTCTGGTTTCAGCCGTGTAGATCATGATCGGTCTTATGGTACCTTTATAAATTCTTGCCTTCGTTTTTATGTTCAGATGTTTATTCCCCCATATAGTATCGTTAAGGCAGCCTGCGATTTTATTGGCCCTAGTGACTTGTTGGGTTACCTCATCTTCAATACAACCAAAACGGGATAATTCAACCCCCAAGTACTTGAACGACATTACTTGTTCTATTATTTGCTGGTTTACTTCCAGTTTACAACGGAGAGGTTCTTTTGCTGTTGTCATGCACTTAGTTTTTTCAGTGGCTATGTCCATACTGAACTGCTTAGCGACATTGAAGAAGAGTTGGAGACTTCTCTGTAGGTCGTCCTCACTTTCCGCGAAGAGTACTGCATCATCCGCATAACAGAGGATCGTAAACTCACGATCGCCCATTTTGTAACCCCTTCCGGTTTTCATTTTTTTTATGATTTCATCCATTATGATGTTAAAAAGGAGTGGACTCAAAGAATCACCTTGTCGGATTCCACTGGTAACAGGTATGTTGCTAGACAGTTTGCCATTTATTCGGGCTTGTACGTTATTTTCTGTATATATGTCCTTAATGGTCTCGATCAGATTTGTCGGTATACCACGGTTTTTCAGTAGGTGTAAGACGTCCCTTAGTTGTACTCTATCAAAGGCCTTATGCAGATCAACGAAGCATAGGAAAGCGAGCTTATTATATTCCGTTGATTTCTCCACTATCTGTCGCATCACGAACACAGCATCTGTACAGGATCTTCCTGTTCTAAAGCCTTGTTGTTCATCCGCCAGTGTTACAATGGAGTTGATCTTTGTTGTAATTACCTTGGTCACAAGTTTGAACATGGAGTCCAGTAGGTTTATTCCTCTGTAATTTTTCGGTTCTTTCTTATCTCCTTTCTTGAACATCAGAATCATTATACTTGTTTTCCAGGCTTCCGGAATCTTACGTTCTGATAGAATTTTATTAACTAGTGCAGTTATTTCGGATACCAAACTTTCTCCCCCATATTTTAGCAATTCATTCTGGATGTTATCTTGCCCCGGTGATTTTCTGTTCTTCAATTTCCCTAGTGTCCCTCTGATATCTTGCTCTACAACCACTATATTGTCATTTACTGTAACATACTCTGGTTCACTGTCCTGTATGTTGTCATCTCGGAACAATTCCGTCGGATACTCCACCCATTCATCTTCTTCTATTGGATTTTTTTCTTCGAGTTCGCTAACCTCTTTTCTTTGACGCCTTATGAATCTCCACATTTGTTTTTGTAGACCGTAAAAATCTGACTCCATCCTTTTTGAGAAACCTTCCCAGTGATCATTCTTCGCCTTCCTCACTAGCTCCTTCGTCTCATTCCTTACTCTTCTGTACTTTTCAAGAGATTCCTGTGTTCTGAGAGCCTTATATTCAAGGTGTGCCTTCCTTTTCTCCTTGCATTTGATCTTGATTATTTCTCGGAACCATGGCTTTTTATTTGGTCTGCTGTGTGGTCTTATCTATTTGAACCTGGAAGTGGAAATACATCACCGCATTGAAAACGCAAGAAGGGCATTCCTCAAAATGAAGAATTTGTTGACGAACTCAACCTAAAACACCATATACATGTTTATGAGAACATATATATTCGGTTCTTCTGTATGGAGTTGAGTCCTGGACGTTGGGAGTCCGCTCCATAAGACGCTTAGAGGTCTTCCAGATGTTGGTATTGCGCAGAATGCTTTAAAGTTCTCGGACAGAACACGTATCTAATGAAACTGTCTTGAGAAGAATAAATGTCGACAGAGAAATGCTGGTGATTGTCAAAAGAAGAAAGACGAGCTATTTGGGACATGTATATAGAAGTTTCTTTCGCAAAAGGCAAGAGAAGCGTAGAAACAAGACGAAACTCCTGGCTGAAAAATCTGAGGGAATGGTTGCAGTTCAAAACATCTCTTCAGAGCCTCAAAAGTCATCTCCGTCGCGGATATGGTACTTGAAAAAGAAAAAGATATAGAGGAAGTAAAAATTGGTCCCAAAAGTTGATACTGGAGGGCAAAATTGAAGCCAAAAGAGGACCTGGTAGGAGACAGTGTTAAGAATTTGAGAGATTTGATAGGTCTAAGTTCGGAGGCATTGCTGAGGTTGAGAACGATTTGCCGAAATTGTAGCCAACCTTCTATGAGAAGGTGGCACTTCAAGGAGATAATCTTCAAGAATTCAAGACCACAGTCCGTTCGGAGAACCAACTAAGTGACATTAAAACATTTAAAAAAATTCACTACCACTCTTCTCGAGAATTTTTCTAGTTGGACAGATCATGTAGGATTCAGATACAAATTTCTGATGTATTAGTGGAAGGAATAAAGACTTATTTGGACTTTTATGATCGTGTTATTTGCTCATTTCCCACTGGTGGTTACCCCGTAATCACAGAAGACATAAAGCCCGTCAATACGGCTGAAATAACAGCGAACCATTCGGATATTTTAATGGGATACGTTCCGTTTCACGTACAAATTACGTCGCCGGCTTTAGCAAATAAAATTTCGATGAGTTTTGTTGTTCTTCCGGGAATACGGTTCATCCTCCCCGACAGCTTAATATCTTTCTATAGGGATGGCCGTCTGAAAGCGTTAAAATTTAAATTTTCAGATTACTCTCAGTCACCTTCCAGTAATTAAAAATAATTTATCTTGCACCCGTTTAATGGGACTTCTATGGAAATGGGACCGGGGCTTTAATAAAACGTGGAACTTTTAAATTCGGCCCTTATCTCCGGAGGAAATCGGTAATGTATGCCGGTAATTCCCGTTAAAGAGTTTGGATTTCTTCTATTTACGCTCGGTCGGGTTGGTAACGAGGCGTCGGAGGAAATAATGCCACTTATTGGGTTAAATAAGCGGAATCTTTATCGAGATCAAACGTGGGTTTCTCTGGAGTACTGTACTGAAAATTACTGATTAACAGAAAACAAAGAAATATCCAAATAAGCTCAGCCAATTTTGAGGGTGGTACACACGTTTACTGCCTCTTGTTCAGTAAATTATTATGATTATTATTATAGATAAGAGCTGAGGATATGGCTTTCAAGCTCGATTACAAAAGAAATGTATGTGATACAGGCATTAGGCATACCACAAATATATACAGGTAACGAAAATTATTCTCAGAATATAGGATTTACCATGCATTTACGAGAGGAGCTATTAAGCCAATCGCCAAGCACCAAAATAATTTAATTCTAGGTTATAAATGGTGACTAATATTCATTTGGGTGGCTGTTTGAATCTTCTTCCCGATTTAGTCAAGTTGATTCCTCGAAAGTTCTCTGTAATATGAAACATTAACAAATCTGCGTACCTACAGTCGCCCTGCACAGCAAAACATATAGATGTATGTTAAAATGGGTTCATTCAGTACATGCAGAAACGCATACTTGACTTACTCTTGTGAATCTATTTTCGAAAAAAGAGCATTATTCCCGATTGTTTGTAACGTAACGAAGCCACATAATTTTTTCATATTCACCTTGTTGAGCTGAACAATAGCCAAATCTATTATACAGAGATAATTTCATATCTCTGAGTAAATTTGGCTCAATGTTGCCACAAAGTTGAATAATTTTCGACTTTAATACATCAAGATTTGAAGCTCTGCCGAAGTCATATCCATAGATACATGCTTTCGGATATACCCATACAAAAAATCATTAATGGATAAATCTGGTGATCTGGGGGCCACGAAATTGTACTATTCGTAGATATTACCCGATGAGGAGAAACTGCGTCACTTCTCGTGAATTATGGCTTGGACAACCATTCTGTTGAAACCATAAGTCCTCAAAATTGATAGGAAGTTGACGAACTGTCGAAAAGAGTAGGGAAAGACTCAAAGTGCAGTCCAGTTGAATATTCGTCATCGCTTATAACACATAGGGATGTTATTCTAGTGCTGAGTGACTAGAACGACTTCTTTTTCGATAAAAGGAAAACCTTCACCCCTTAGAGATACTATAGTAGCAAGTCACCCGCACTAATTCATCGTTGCAGGAATAATCCCGGCCAATTTGACCGTTTCCGGAACCGCGGGTCGTAAACAAAACCGCCGGTTCGCCGTTAATTCAACCGAATCGGAAAATTGCAGCGAAATTTATACGGCGGTCTGCCGGAACATTTTTCAATCCTCCACTTCCGAACGGGGCGGCGGGTTAATTCGGCGATTGAAAAATCTCGGCGCGCCCGACGGCCATCTTTCTCCCAAATTAGATGCCAGCCCTAAATCCGACCCGATTTATCAGCCGCGGATTCCGGGACGGGAAGGAACCGCGCCGGGTTTGAATAAAAAAAGAGCGGACGTCCGCGGGTTTTACGCGTCCAATTTACCGACCGGCTGGAAAAAGGTGCCGTTGGAGGGCGGGTAATTGAGGTGAGGAGTTTTGCGGTCGGGCGGTGTCGAAAAGCGTGGCACTCCTGATTGTTTCGTTCTTAATTGGGGGACTAGGTGGGGAGAAATCGAAATCACATTTTTGTATAACAATTAGGATTAATTTTGCTAACAGATGTCGCTACGTTGTTTCATCTGGCAGCACTTCATTAGGCTTTATTTTCAGTATCTGAAGTGCAAACAACATAGTTTCTGTGTGCTCTGAAAATGTCAACTTTTGTACCGAATAATGTGTTTTGCTGGGAGTTTTACTGAGATATGAAGCAGAAGGCTGCCGAAAGTCATCGTATTTTAGTGGGTGCCATGCTCTAGGCGAACGTGTTAGGAGTGGTTTGACTTCTGCACGAAAGATCGCCAATTCGGGAAGCGCGAGTAGGAGCAGGATGTACATAATAAGTGAAGTGATTACATTCCTACGTTGCCCATTTCCCTGCTTCCTATCGCTGAGAATAATCAAGCTATATCATGTCGAGAAGGTGTCAATATCACTTTTTCATATGAGGAGCATTTTGTGATTCCGTAGTAGTTGTGCACCGACGGTTATGCACCAGTTGCCGACTCTTCGTACGATTAGAACCTTCCCCTACCACCGACGATCTTCATCCCCACCGCCGAGCAACTGCAATTCTTTAAGCCTAATTACGCGTCCCCTACTTTCAAGGGGCCGAATTCAACTTTGCGAAGTTGGCCGCGAGACGAAGCTGACGCCATCTATAACCGTCCGTATTTATTTATGAATATGTTACCGCCCGTAAATAAATCAAAAGGAGGAAAGGGCGCCGTCAACGAGGATGCGACGCGACGATGACGCCCTAATGAGCTACACTACGAAGCGCGCGCGCGGGCGACGTCGAAATTAATCAAGTTTTCTATTAATCTTCATGAAGTGAAACTTGAAGAAAACTTTCCGGAATTCAATGGCGACAAGATTAATTGAAATTCTCATCGCGAGACGTAGATTGTTATAGTTTTAAGCCATAGACGACGTTGTGAATTGGCCGGATTCTTTCGACGGGATTAGACGGTTATTGGGGAACGCAGTCTCGTTTGATCCCCGGGGATCGTCTGGAAGATGCAGCAATATGGAGTGCACAAAGAGGAGAGACTGTTGTTTGATATTCCGTGCAGAAAATCTAAGAAACTCAATTGATCTATCAAGATATATTATATTTATATGAATTGCGATCGTTGACATTAATATTACAGCTCTAAGAAATGGAAGAAAATTGTTTTTACTAAAGTAGCCGGAAACTTTCAGCAGCTCTCAGCTCCTAATAATATGAATTTAAAGTAATTCGTTGTAAATGTATCTTCAAAATCAATAATTATACTCAGACAATTCTGGAGTCCAGTTCGAAATAAAATTGCTTATTGATTTATACTAAAATTATTTGCTTGCCTCGGAATAATGATTTTTCTTCAATAACAAGGAAAATATATATAATATTAGCTTTATATCAGTCGTCTGGTGTTGTCAGCCGTCTAACACTTCTTCTTTCTCTCGCTTGTACCAACTGAAACACCTGATGTAATCTATACAGGTAGTTGCAAAAAGTCTTATACATCAAATATAACTAGTTTACTCACTCAGTCAAAAACTAGGTCTATGGCGTCGCGTTTTTTTTTCGTCTTTAACGTATAACTTCTGTTTTGCATCTTCCGCGTCTATTACGCTCCGTCTTTCGGCGTTCAAGTCTATATACTCCGTTTTGTATCGCTCACTTCTGAGACTGACCTCGGTGAAAGTTCGTTATTGACACCTCCAATTTTACTTAAGGTGAACAACATCTCGTCTAACGTCTTATTGGACAAATAATAAACTTTGCGTACTCCACAGGCCAATAGAAATCTACTCTTACTTTAAGATTTAGATTTTAGATTTCTCTACACAATAAATCCAATTGCTAAATATGTATACACAATTATATCCACTATCTTCAAAATTATAAAACCTGTCAAATTCAGTGAAAAAATAACATCGTTAAATTTATATTTAACTCATGATATTAGTATTTAGAACTTATTCGACCTCTGCAGGCAGGAGAATCGATAGCAACTTCGCCAATTTGCATCACTATAGCTTACTCAGTTCAATATAGTAAATAATATTTTTTCCCAGGTCATCCCGCTTCTTGGGCAATGTTGTCACCAGCTCTAACTCCCAGAAGAACTGCGGATGGGCCAAATAACCCCGGATTGAGACTGTACAAGTTCAATCAAAACACAGGCCAAGTAAGTGAATTTGCATTAAGAATGAATATTTTTATTCCTTGTTTTTTATGTGAAATATAATTTTTGAAGGTAAGGTTTTTTGGACAGGATACGTTATGAAAAATACAAAATAAAGTTCAAAACTCACCAATGAAATACGTCACATTAATAAGTACCATGAAATTCATGAAATGAGATGCAAAAATATAGTATAAAAGTAAAAAATATTGGAATATATCCTGCAGCAGAATCAGTTATTATAGACTGAAGCCGACGACCTGTGATATTAGTTCAATTGGAAAATTCTGAAGAAATGAATGAAAAAGGAAAAAATTCTTTGAATATATCCTAAAATATAAACAGTTTTTATATATTAAATTTTAAAACGGCCAGAGGGCGCTATATTTGTGGGACTTCTATGCTTGGGTGGCTGTAGACGTGTGATGAAAGTTACGGGATTTTTTTATTTAAAGTTGTTATATCTGTTATTGACGATATTTGCTTATTTTCAAAGGAACTTATTATCAACAGATGTTAGCAATGGGTATAAATGAAATTCCAACTTATCATTTGTTATCGCCAGATGCTTTTTATGAGCCGAGAGTCCTCAGCTTAATTGTCATCAGAGAGTTCGAGGAAGTCTCATTCAGCCAATTTCTATACCTTTCTGAGTTTTTTGAGACGACGGGCGAACATTGAGTGATTGACATTGAAACGCCATGATGGAAATTCAAGGATTTGCGCGGGCAGAAAGGATGGAACCTAAACAAAAACTTCCAAATTATCTCAAAATAACCCTAAACTTCAATTATAGTACACAAAAATTAGTAATTACAATCAAATATTAAGAATAATGAAACGAAATATCCTAATCTTCCTCTATCAACCCTACTCATTCCGGGGCTGGAAAGCACGGAGCTTTTATCGAAAATCAACCTAAAAATTGCAGGACGAGCACCGGGAGGGCCCCCCCAGCTAAGTGCGCGCGAAGAAATCCCAGGAAACCGTTTCTATTATTCAAGCCGAACAATGTAATAGAATTTATCCAGGGGATCGGGAAGCTGCGTCCCCATTCCAAGGGTCCCCTTTCTCTCAAGACCTCCCGAAGTTCGCTACAGACAACGGCGTTTACACGTCTGACATTCGAAGCTGAATATTGCACAAGCCTTTTTCGGATGAATTAGTAAGGAGGGGATGGGGGGGGGGGTTGTGCTTTTCGGGAGAAAATGCGGAAGATCGATCTCTTTTCTTCGGCCGATGAGGGATGTTGGAGGTGTCCGACCCCCTGAGACGTCATGAATAATACGGAACCGAAACGATATTTCGTTTCGTTCCTCTTGAAATTTGGATTGCCGGGTCGTAGATGGACGGTTTTAGCTGGCTTTCAGGCTTCGCTGTCTTGCAGCATGTCGACAGTGAAAGACTGTATCAATGAGTTTTCTATTTGGTGAAAATCTGTCATACATATATTTTGAAATGAAACTATCTATATTTCAATTCAAATTCAAATTCATTAGTTACCCTCAAAAATTTTAAAGGAATTGTCAAAGAAATATATGATAATGTACATCATAAAATAAAACATTGTAAATATGCCATACTGAAATACTTCAACTTTAAAACCTACAACAATCAATAAAAAACAATCGATTACACCAAGATACGAACTGAAACACAGCAAGTAAATGACTAGAACTGGTACTTCATAAACTCATCCATTGAATAAAATGCACATTCAGTTAAAATCGCTTCAACTTTTCGCTTGAATGTTGTAGAATGCAGTGTTTTTAGGGATTGTGGAAGTTGGTTATAGATTTTCATTCCATTAAATATATGGGTATTCTGTGTCCTCTGCAGTATATGTCTTGGGGCAACAAAGTTGTTCCTAAACCTGGTGGCATGACTGTGAATCGTTGAGTGTGTCTGAAAATTATTCCAATTTTTGTGCACATACATAAGACATTCTAGGATATAACAGCATGTTAAAGTAAGTATTCCATATTTCTTAAAGAGTGGTCTACAGCTAGTGACCTGGTTTACTCCCGCTACTAATCTTAAAGCTTTTTTCTCTTTCAGGAACACTCTTTCTGCCTCTGAACATGCACCCCATAAAATGATGCTGTACCTCATCATGTTATGGAAATGTGCGTGATATGTAAGTAACGCTTCTTTTTCTGTGAGCAAGTTTTCTATTCTTCTTATTGAAAACAATGCTGTTGAGAGTCTTTGGCACAATTCATTTATGTGCTTCAGCCAAGTTAAATTTCCGCTGATGGGAACCCCAAGCAGAGGAATACTTTTTTGTTCTTGACATTTTGTGCTCACAATCAACTCCTGAGTTTTATCTTCGTTCACTTTCATGTCATTTGAACTAAACCATTCTATCGCATCTTTGGCTGTTTCATGAAATTTATTTTGGAGTAGATTTCTGCCCTTGGCTCTGTTCAAAAATGTAGTATCGTCAGCGAAGAGGGTTTCATCATCAGCAGCAACGTTATATATCAGGTCGTCAATATATAGGAGGAAAAGAATAGGCCCGAGCACAGATCCCTGGGGAACTCCTGCAGTAATTTTCATCTTGGAGGACCTTTTACCTTCCAAATCTACAATTTGCTACCTATAGATAAGGAACGACTCCAACGGATTCAAAACTGGCCCTCTTATGCCACTGTACTCCAACTTATGCAGAAGCTTTTCATGGTTGACACAATCAAACGCTCGACTTAGATTTATGCAGGTTAGCATCACATCATCTGCATCATCCAATGCCTTCATGATGTACTCAACAATGTGGACCAAAGCTGTGGTAGTAGATTTTCCCTCTCCGAAACCATGCTGGAAACTGCCAAGCAACGATTTTTTTTCTAGAAATGCGACAATTCTAGTTTTGAGGGGATTCTCATAGATTTTTGAGGCAACTAGCAGGATAGATATTGGCCTATAGTTCTCGTATAGCCCTTGATTTCCTTTTTGTGGACCGGTATCACCCTGGCAATCTTCAGTTCTTCCGGAAAGTAGCCCTGCTGGAAGCAATCGTTAATGAACCATCATCTCTTTTTACCTCATATATTGTGTATGCTGCATCTAATTTGTATTTAATGTCAATCATTTCTGGTGTTTTTAAGCATTTTTCCTCACAAGAATCAAAAATTTTTTTTTCTTTCAGGAAAGCACTGATTGAAATGGTGCATTGTTGTTCGATGAAAGATCCTGAAAGGATATTGGGCTGAGCTCATACAAATACATCCCCAATCTACGTTCCGCAGCTGTTCACGAAAGCGGCTAATATTATCCTCATTTATAATGCGCACCATCTTATACTTTTGTTTTTTAGGGATGTTTGCCTGCAGTATGTCCAGTCTCTGCGCCAGATGATCCGACAAGTGATAATTAATTGTTGCGGCTTTGTAGAAGGAACGATTCAAATTAGTGAAAATGTTGTCAATGCAATTACTTGACGTCTGTGTAACACGTGATACCTGATTAAAAATAACATGTACACCGTATGAGAAGAGTGTTTCTTTTACCTTTAGCTCCTCACTGTTTGTTCCATTAAAATTTATATTAAAATCGCCTGCTATCAGTACATTATGATTCGGCTTACCGGCCATGATATTCACGGCTCCATCTAGCCGATCAACAAACAATTCGAAATTTCCCTGAGGGGACCTGTAAACACATAATAATAATAATTGAGAGTATAAATAAGTTCGTGTGGTTTTTTTTCCAAAATTTAAGCTTCATTCTGAAAAATTGGTTATACATTTAAAGTTCAAAGTATTGTCCTTCTCAAGCCACTACGTTTTCCCATCTTCAATTACTTTGTAGTGTCTGTCGGCCTATTGCGGCATTTTTTCTTGCAAAACTCGACTCAAACACATTAATCGTCATCAGAAGACCTCCCTTGTGATTCGTCCGTTCGATTGTCGCTGCTCATAATACACCACACCCACCTGATCCCATCAAATACACACCATGATCGTCTTGCCATGAATATTCGGCTTTAGAGTTGATGATGAGATAACCATACGTTGCCTGGCCTTTTGGATTATCATAATGGACCAACTTTTCATCTCCAGTCGCAATTCGATGCAAAAACCCCTTTCTTTTTTGCCGCTGGTGCAGTGTCCTCATGTGAAAAAACGTCGTTCGACGTCTCTTGGCTTCAGTTCATATGGCACCCAATTTCCTACCTTTCGGATCATTCTCATAGCTTTTCAACGATGAAAAATGGCTCGATGAGGGACTCCAAGTGCGTTTGTCAGTTCTTCTTGCATTTGTGATGGATTTTCGTCGAATCTTATCTCTAATTCTTTATCCTTAAATGTTGGCGGTGCTCAGGGTCGTCTTTCAAATCAAAATTGTCACTTTTAAATCACGTTCGTTCAGCTAAAGCTTGACATTCACCAAAATACATTGACTTTAGGCAGCTTTTTTCTCATTTTTGAAGTAATGAAGTAAAACTCTGTGCAAAAACACATTATTCGGTACAAAAGTTGACACTTTCAGAGCTCCTCATGCTACCGGGTGATTCATACATTACATGAAAGCACGAAGAGACCTCGCATAAGAGGAAAACGCAACATGGAAGCAAGTTTTCCGTATCAGACGCCGCTGACGTAACGTGGGGCCTAAATGATGGCTTTTTAAGTGGCGCCCGACGTTCGGACACTTTTTACCCGGCTAACCGACCGCCAACAAGTGACTTGTTGCAATTTGCATCCGACAGTGCCGAACCCGCAGTACGTGATGAATTATTCCCGTCTTCCCGGCGCTTTAATCAGGGAAAACCGCGAAGCCCATTACCGGGACCGGGGACGGGCGGATTTTTCCCGATTTGGGCCGCAATTTCGGACCCGGGTTTCGACGGGACGCCGGCAAATCTAATCACGATCGGGATTGATCAGCCGCCCGGGCGGGAACTCCCATTACGGGTGCATTCGGGCGAGGAATGCGGGAAATTCCATCTGGATTTTCTGGGATCTGCAGCGGGCCTTGCTGCTCTCACGTGACGTTTTGGGTTTTCAAATTTTATAGGTACGAGAAAGTTATTTTTCAGTATGACATATGTTACGTCGCCCGGTCAAATGTACTTAAAAACGCTCAAATGGGAGGTCCTACCCCATCCGCCGTACAGCCCAAACATTGCTTCCGATTACCATCTCCGTTCGATGCAACATGTCCTGGCTGACCAGCACGTCTCCAATTACGATGAAGTCAAAAAATGGATCGATGCATGGTTAGCGGCCAAAAAACCGGCCTTTTTTCGCGATAGAATCCGTCAATTGCCAAAAAGATGGGAAATTGTTTATGCTGCCGATAACTAAAAAAATTAATTCACAGCTGAATAATTGATCCCATTTCACAGGATCCATTTTGTGCTCCGAAAGTAAATGTAAATAAAACAAAATAACATAAATAGAGGTGAATACTTGATAGAAGGTATATAAAATTATTTAAATATTTTAATATTAGCCTTCTACATATTTAATTTAAAAAAATTATATTTAATAATTATAACTTCAAGAATTAAATTAAAATAATTTAATATCAAACGACATATAAAATAAACATTCATTATAAGACATCCAAATGATATAACAAAATCCAATAAATAAAAATTGTTAACCAATATAATAAATATTTTGAATAGACAAAATTTTGTTTCTGCTGATCAATTTCATGAAAACAAATATCTTTCAGAAATGTTTAACATAATCTCAAGAATTTCATCATAAAACTATCTTACTGAGAATATTCAATATTATTGAATATCTAAGTTACTTTGTATAAAATCTCAAGATATGTAAAAACATTACTGAAAAACAAGTTTTAAGAGAGACTTTGCTTCGTCAGTATTCAAATAATTCATATTCAATAAAATATAACATCAATGAACAACCAATATTTACTCACCCTTCAACAATTTAAAAAACTTCTGGTAAATGAATACTGAAAAATTTTAAGGGAGTTTATCAAGTATTAACCTCTATTTATGTTATTTTATTCATAATATATAATTATTTGGTTTCGTTAACATTCTTTATACAGATAGTCCTTGTGCTATAACAGAGGCCGTTAAATTGTCTTTCAATCTTTTACATCAATGGTAAACCACAGAATTATTCATTTGTAGTTAACCTCCATTTAAATTTTTCAGTATTCATTTACCAGAAGTTTTCATTGTTTTTGTACTAGGTTTTCACAATTTTCAGACGTTCAGCAGTAGATAAACGATCCATATTGTAAAATGGCTAACCATGAACTAAACATATGAGTCATCGGATCACAGTTCTGTTCGACATATGTCATTGGAACAGTGCTGTGAAATCCGGACCGCGAAATGGATAACCCCTTATAAAGACCGTTTCAAATCTTCCTATTTATACCTGTTATATAATCTTACCATTTGATACCCATTATATAATCAATTATATAATTACTAATTTTAAAAATATATTCTTATTATTATATATTATTTATTGAAATTCTACCACGGATACATATTACCTGTTAGGGTATAATTTTCAATGAATAATTAATTGATATAAATCCCCATTATATAATTAGTAATTTAATTGTAATATAATTGTCTTATATTCAATTAATAATATACAATCTCACCATCTGATACCCATTGTATAATTACTAATTTTAAAAATATATTCTTATTATTATATATTATTCATTAAAATCCTACTACTGATACATATTCCTGTTATGGTATAATTTTCAATGAATAATTAATTGATAAAATTTCCCATTATATAATTAATAATTTAATTGTAATATAATTGTCTTATATTCAATTAGTAGGTAATTTTCCAGAACTTTGCTGATTATATAATTCGTAGAAAACTATTTTTGGTTCGATCATTTTTATTCATATAGGATTGTTCCAAAATACATTGAGAAGATTTCTTTTTAATTTATCTATAATTTCTCTACTATATATATTAGAATTATTATGATTTTATAGAAAAAAGTTTAGTGGTCCAACAGAAAAAAAGTTACTTTCAATATTTAAGTGATAAATTTTCCAATCAAGTGGAAAAAATCATGTGTAACGCGAAAAAAACGATAAATTACTTTGGAATTTAACTTCAACCTCGAATAAATTTGGAAGGAGTGAAATTAATGAAAAATGTTAATAAACCTTTTTTGTAGAGTATTAATTTTCCTTTAAAATACGTATTTTGTACCATAAAAATATTGATATTTCTGGTAGTTACAAAAATGCAAAATCGAAACGCAAAATTGAAAAAATTAACCAATGTTTAAGACACGATAACAAGCGAACGGCATGTTTTACATTAATTTACAAAGAAAGCTTTTTTGTAGGGAATTTAATTTCCTTTGAAAATACACATCGTTCAAATTTTTCAGATTAATAATTGACGAGGTTTGAGTGAAAAAATGCGATTACTGTTAAAAAACCAAGAGTCGTAACGATACACCCCTTAATACTATTATTAAGGGCTCAAACTTTCACGATAATTTTTTTTATCATCATGAATGGTATTTTCACAGTATCATTCAAAAAAAATAGTCGTTTTTTTTGGCCCAGTCTAATAAATATTATACACAGCTGTACTTTCAATTCAGTTATGTTGACTTTTCCGGGGAAATTATAGGAATACAAATAAGTTTCCGCCGTTTTATTGTAGATGGCGCCGCACGGAGTTTCGGTTAGCTTTCGCAGATGATAACCGGCTTAAAAAATAGTTTGGACATTCAAGAACAACATAACCTATTAATATCATTGATTTTATATTGGTAAAATATAATTTTTATAAGTTGAAAATGTCAAAATTTGAGCCAAGTAAGCGTCATTTGCGGCAAATATTAGTTTACTTCTTTAATTTAAAGAAATCTGCTGCTGAGGCGCATCAATTGCTCGTAGAAGCATATGGTGAGGGTGCTTTGAGTGAGAGAACGTGTCGAGAGTGGTTTCAAGAGTTTAAAAATGGTGATTTCGACGTAGAAGACAAAGATCGCAGTGGAAGGCCAAAAATTTACGAGGATGCAGAATTGGAGGAATTAGTTAGAACTTGCTCTAACATTAGAAGTCACTCAGCAAGCAGTCTCACATCCTTTAAAATCATTAGGAATGATTTTGAATGAATTTGTGTTAAAAAACGGCGGAAATTTATTTGTACTCCTAATAATTTCGTTCAAAAATCTATAAATGAAATTTATATCTTGACTAATGCTCGATGGTATTGTATACTGCTTGATAAACCCTAGAGGTTCACATATTGAGGGTTATTCTTCCACTTTGAAGGAAAGTTATCGATGGTACGTAGCGCCAATTGTATAAATGAAGTTATAAAAGACTGCCATTTGAGTTTGTCGTCACTAGTTTTGAATGGAAATTGTAGCGGTTGGTTTTCAAAAATGTTGAATTAAAACTTATTGTTAATATGATTTATTTTCACACGTCAATAGTTGATTATCTATTTCTTCGGTGCCTACTCTAAATATTTCAGCAAAATGGGAATGTATCCGAATAACTTGTAACATTTTCTTCAACTTGCGAGTTAATCTGAGCTCTGTTTGAAGTAACAAGACTCTAGCTTATTAGGAAGTTGATTGTTCAAAATCAAATGTGAAATTATTACCGAATAAATAAGGAAAAAACCAACTAACTTGATAAAAGTGTAGTCGAACTAAAAATTTGAAGTAAACTTGTTCCAACCTCAGTAAGTCGAGACTTCCATGCCGTTAACATCTCACCGACGTTTCAGATCTTGGACTACACCCAATATTACTTGGATCTCACCACGTCCAACCACGACAACCACGCCAAATGGTCCGTCGAGTATAACTTCTCGGCCCATTACATGATAAACAACATCACCCCGTTGGCCCTCCATAACTTAGCGGAGAAGCTGTCCAACGCCTCCGGTGATAATCCCACCTTTAATAGGTGAGTTAAATCACTGGCTTAGAGGCCTGCATGAATCGCTGTCGCATGTGCGTCCTTGCAATTCTGTCATTAGTCTGTACGACCGACGTCATCCTGGCGTCGGCGTGAAAGTAAGATTTACGGACGGCTATATATGTGTTGCGGTACTCTCAGGTGTCAAGCCTGCCAGGAGGTCGTCGAAAAGATATTTGAGTTATTGCCATAAATCAACAAGACTATATAGATGGGACACTCGCTGTAAAAAGTCTGAATCAAGTTTGTCGCTTTTTTTGTAGCGACTGGTGCATGAAACAAATCTAAATGAAGAAAACTGTATTACCAACTTTCAAGAGAACTGCATTACCTCTGCTTTTAGAATACTGCATTATCGACACATGGCGCGAATATTTGAATCTTCTTTAAGTTTTTCTTTGGGCTAAAATTGAACATGTGTTCAGAAATTGCTATGTTTTACTACCAAAACGATGAAATGCTTACATTCACACAACCCTACAACAAATATATTTTAATTGTTTGGTAGTAAAACATAGTAATTTCTGAACACTTGTTTTAATTTTAACCCTAAGAAAAACTGAAAGAAGATTCAAATATTCGTTTCAATCTTCAAACTCACTATTTGAATAACAGATACATGTTTGAACTATAATTATTTATTCATTATAAAAAATAGAAACTATTGAATAAAAAAGAGATTAAATTAACATATGTATTTACAATATTTACATTTAATTTTTCTGTAGTACAACATAGTAATTTCCAAAAACTTATTTCAATGTTCAAACTCACTACATATTTGAATAACAGAAATATGTTCGAACAATAATTATTCATTGGTTATAAAAAATAAAACTATTAAATAAAAAAAGAGATAAAATTAACATATTGAAAGTATTCCTAGGTGTTAAGACAAAAATTGAACCTTGAGAACATTAATTTATGAGATCTTCGTTAAGATTCAAAATGTCTTTCAGCCTTGGTCCTTAATCGGGTCAATAAATTCCTTCTCTGGATTACTGAATAAAAATTTTGAATCAGTTCTGGTTTTCACAATCAAGCTTCAATTTTTGAAAGAAAAACGACAGGAAATTATTTATACTCCTAATAGTTGAACAGGTGAAATAATTCTCTTCCGGGCTACTTTTTCTTCATCTCTTCCCGACGATTTGAATACTGACAAGCGTGATGCGCAGCTGTGTCTGTGACGCCAGTGACCATATGTTCCGCTTGGAACGGTGGTCGTCAAACGCTGTACGTCTTGCCCCATTTGAACGGTTAGTCAGGAATCTCTAGACAGGTCGTGTCCTCTATTGATACGCCGGTCAAACTGGGACAGAGCAAGGCAGGTTTCCGGACGAGGAGCGATGAAGTTGTTCGCTACACACTCCCCCTCCACTGAGCGTCGATCGACGGTCACGGAATAGAGCGTTGGGATCAGATAAGGAGACAGTCTGCCGCTGGGCTGGTCGCGGTCCTCAATTGATACGCCGGTCAAGGAGCAAGGAAAGTTTCTGGACGAAGAGCGATGAAGTTGTTCGCTACAAAGCATTTCTTGGTGTTAACCCCAATCAACAAATATATAACAAAGAAGTATTTCACCAACAGATATCATTTTAGGTTATGCATGTGTTGTTTTGAGACACCTTGAACTTTTTTGCTCGCATAGATGAACTCAGCTTGCACCATCATGCCATTAAAATCCCTCAAGATAAATTTTTGACCAATCCTTTGTTATAGGTACTTCAGAGCGAACTCCGTAAGGTTTCACAGCAACCAACACAGCTCTTGTGACGCCACCTGTGTCCACACTCACTACTGCGCGATCACTAGGGTCGACTATCAAGAGCACGAACAGTGCCTGAAGACGGCGGCCAGCGTGGTGGCGTCATATTCTCTCACCAGCACGCCACTGAATTGCTTCTCGTTACTGTCGCTGTTTGTGATATTTAAAGTACGATAAGAACGTGAACAAACAGGTCGCGCTACGTTGTATAACTGGTTTTTGCATGATGGATGATGAGAATGTGTAAAAGTGCTGTGGGAAGTTCGAGGGGAAGTAAGAGCTAAAGAAAAATCAGAGTTCATCGAGTTATTTTGGAATATATTACTTTTAAATTCTTTAGACAACCTACGATCAACTGAAATTATTTACTTTTTTCCACTTTTCGATATTTTTGGTTGACTGAACGTTTAACTACAAATCTAAATATTTATATGGCCCCACAAAATGTGACAAATTTTGTTTATCCATAAAAAATAATGTTTTTCAAGGTTTTAGCTCAGAGACAAGGTGGTGCTGAAAGTTGTGAAAATATGGTTGTTTCAACCCTGAAATCTACAATGTGATTTTCAAAGGCTTCTAAGATTCTTGCCTTAGTATACTATACTGTATGTTGTGAAAATTGTAATTAATTCGATAATTATCGTTCCCTCATAGCACCTTTTTTCCCCGTTTTAAAGCAAGATACCAGTTATAAATTCATATGTTTTTTACTATGTACAGGTAACGTCTAAATGAAATTAGGAAAATAGGATATTTTTCTTGATACCCATACCAAGTGATACTTTTACACATTAATACTCAGGCCAAGAAGCCAACCTCCAACTTTACGGCATACATAAATATTCACCAATATGCAAATGGAGAAATCATAGAATCAAAGAAAATAAATAATAATTCTTCATTTATTGACTTGACAAACACCAAGATGGTACTAGTAATTACACCCAAAGGCTTCAGAAGAGATTTTTAAATATTTACAATGTTATATACGAGTACCATAAACATATGTGTCATTAAGTCCCTGGACTAAGCAGTAAAGAACATTTTTATTATTAATTAAACTTCATTCATCAACATAGCACCTTTCAAAGCGATACAACCATTCCAACGTTTCTCGATTACCTTTCTTATAGAGCGATCTTTGGTCTCCAAACAGGATTCAGTTGCAGCTATAACCTCATCATTGGAACATCTTTTGGAGACCTGCGAATAGGTAAAAGTCAGATGAGGCAAGATCTCGTGGATGTGAGTGGTGCGGAAGCGATTTTAATCGTGAATCGTTTAATTTCACCATCGTTTTTATCTAGTTTTAGACCGGTGCTTTATCTTGGTGAAACAGCAGTTTCATCTTCATCATCTTAGGCTTTTTCTGCTTGTTTGAGGCATCTGATTGATCCAATAACGCGATGTAGTAGTTGCTGTTGATCGTCTAACTCTTCGAGAGAAAGCAAAATTCCATGCGTCCCAAAATACAGAAGCCACGTGGATCTCATCCACTTAACCCTCCTCCTCAAACCAGACAAACGAACACTGAAAAGTAAGACATGTTTATCCACATCATCAGTGTCCCCTGTATATTTCTTTCTTTTCTAACCTACTTTCTTCTTAGTCTCCTTTCTCATCATCGCCCTGAGATAGTCATACATTATATCCCATATCTTTCCATCCTCGATCATTTTAGGTATAAGTTATACTAAATCAGGAAATCCTCCAATATACTCCACTACCTCCTCTCTTGCCCCTCCATTTATCACTTACTGAATGTACATGCCCTGGGCTGTCTCCTGTACCCCACATACATTAAATGTATCTGGACTTCTTGGTTGACTTCGTGACCAACAGAAGCATGTCCAGTAGAAAATTGGGGAAACTAATAATTAGCTTGAGTTATCCCGCCCTTTAGAGAGTACTCTAAGATATCAGGGATTTTACGGAGTACTCCAAGATATCTGGGAGTACTCTAAAGAACGCTAATCTTTTTATCGTTGAAGCTCTCGGGTGAATGCGGATGTTGCGAGGGAGCTTCCACCTCTTAGTTCGGGAGATAGCGTTTCGTTTCCGAGCCTGCGCATCTGAAACTCGTCAGACAGGCTTGATGCGCAGGCTCTGCCTGTTACGCCGCTGACCATGCGTCCGCTTGGAACGCTGACTTTCAGACGCATTGCCTTGCTCTATTTGAACCTAGCGGAGACGGTTAGTCACGATTCTTATGACTGGTCGGGTCCTCTATCGGTACGCCGGTCAAACTACCATAGAGTAAGGCAGGTTTCTGGACGGGGAGCGAAGAAGTTTTTCGCTACATCGTGATCATCTAGTGGCAGGAGAATAGGACGTTACTTTGTGTAGATAAACCAAGTTACACTTGAACGAAAACGAGGAAACAGTGACGGGTAGTTCAGAATGTAAGAATAAGTAAAAATATAGTATTAGTTTGCGGAAGGCCCCGCATCTGATTCTGTGTATAAGAGCGAGGTTCGCTATAGGTAAAAAGAGTCAGAGTGAAAAACCATGCCCTCTCTTCAGCTCCCATACATTCTTCAACCCTTCCTTCATTCAATTACGGATTCAGAGATCGACAACCTTTCTAATATCCTAAAACATATTTAGTGTGCAAGCAAAGCCAAATACAGCAATCAATTGAGTGAATACACTAATAACCTGTCAATAGGGACATGTAACAAAGATCTTCGAGGTAGTTTAACAATAACCCTACACACATACCTACTATCTAATAAGATTATTATAATCTGGGCGCATAATTTCGTGGTTCAGGAATGTCTTGTTTTGTCATTCTGACAAAGACACAGAGGTCGTGGCGTCTTTTATTTAACTACCTATTCATTATAATATTTATACCTGATAATAGTTGTTCAGGAACGCCTTGTTGCGGACCTCTTTGAAGACACAGAGTTGTTGTGTCAGTATCTAATTGTGGATCGATATTTCATTCACTTTAAACACTCTGAATTCTCGATCAAAGTACCATTGAAAACAATTTATGGAATTGAAGAAGTGAGGTTAAGCTATTGACCTCATGTCTGGTTTTAAATTTGGGCTGTCTGGGACTAAGTATATTATTCATCTACATAATAAATCCCACTGACCCAGAAACGGAATTCTTGCAGTTTTTTCGCCTGGAATTTTGTTGAGACTTGTAAAATATTTTTAAATTTCTTTTTTTATGATTTCTTTGTTTACCTGTTACTTCAAATTGGGGGATTCCGCCTAGGCGTAATTAATCATTTGGTTAAGGTATACAGAGAAACCGAAGTTTTCCCAATTTCATTGAGAAAAAGATGTCCATTTTTCTAGAAGCCACTCCAAATTTCCCACAAACTGCTTTTTTGTTCCAACCCATTGCCGCAAACGATTGAAATATGAATGCGAGAGTCCGTAATGCCATAAGATAACGTTATATGTTGAATATTTTTGTATGACTATAGCTTATGATGTATTATATGAAAAATAAGATGTGTCAACGATGTCTAAATTCTGTAAATATAACTAAAATTACGCTTTTGGGACCGTGAAACAGGTTTGTAACGGCGCAGATGGAATCTAAGTAGTGTTAAAGTTATTTTAGATTCGGATTTGGTTTTAGATATTTAATTTTTCGGTAATATATAAGTAGAGGATAAATTGAAATTCATTCCGTCGTAGGTTAGATGGTATAAAACTTTTTTGTTTTCGTCATAGGAAAATACTGAATTGTTTCAGCCATAATTTCTACAACTTGTTTTAATCATAGGAAAATATTCGGCTCAAAATTTGTTTTTCATTAAATTAATATCTCTGTGGCAGTTTTTTAGAATAAAAATTGTACAACCACGAATAGGCTTTTATAAGTATGTCATGAGTATATCAAGCTCAAGTGGAACCAAACTGCACTGAAGTTTCGGTTTCATTTTGTCGAGAAAGTATCGAGAATTTGTATCAGAAAAAAAACAAGATACTGAAGCTGCTACAAAGTAGCACCGAGCAATAGCAATATTGCCTGCTCTTTTCATGAAGTTCTATATACTTTGATTTCAGTCGCTATGAAAACAACTTTTCGCTACCTTTCAAGAATTTACGATGCCTTTGATTTTCTTTATGAATTTTTAACCTCAAGTATTTTAATCCTAAAACATAGTGAGCAAAACAAAGGTTAACGCAAAAGGTAATGGAATAAATATTTAGAGAAATTGCAACAATCTTCGTCAGCAAATAAACTTCTACTAATAATCCCCACACAAAGACAACTAATATCTAATTGAAATAAGATAATTAAAAGAGGTTTTTTACTTGATAGAAGAAATATCACAAAATTTGAATATCAAAACAGATTTGATCCGTTAGTCTCCTACAATTTTAATTTCAAAAAAAAGTTTTTGAATTTTTAGAATTGTCTTATAACCACAGACGTATAAAGTCAAAACTCAATATGAAACATCAAATGGAATAAATAACCCAACAAATATAAATTGTCAATAAAAATTAAAAAATAAATATTCGAAGGAGTCAAAATTTTGTTTCTGATCTCACAATTATGAAAACTAATTCATTTTCAAAAATACAGAACATAATTTAAGGACTTCTCCGAAAATATAATTTATTTAAAATATTTAATATATTTCAATAAATAGGTTAATTCAAAAATCTCTCATCGTTCATCGGAATTCTCATTGTTTTTTAAAGATTTAATATATGTTATGAGAAATTTTTGAACTTATTTAAATATTCAAATATATTGAATAAATAAATATTGAGAAGTCCTTAAATTATGTTTTATATTTTCTAAAAGGAATTAGTTTTCATAATTGTAAGATCAGAAACAAAATTTTGTCTCCTTCAAACAATTATTTATTAATTTTAATTGACAATTTATATTTGTTGAATTATTTATTCCATTTGATATTGTATATTGAGTTTTGATTTTACACATCTATTAAATATAAGCTGTGCTTATAAGACGTTAATTTAATTCTAAATTCTAAAAAAAATTCTAATTCTAAAAAAAATTTGTATGAAATTTTTTGAAATTTAAATTATAGGAGACTAACAGATTAAATATTCAAATATCTAATTTCTTCATTATTACAGATGACCCAGAAATTGCAACTGTCTTAACTTTATTTTGTTTAGCATTTCTTTTTTATAATCATTTCAAGCATTTCGGCATTCGATACTTCATCATCATGGACGAACATAGAACACGTAGGGTTTAATATTTCAAAAAATCACTGCATTTCTATGTTTGTTTATGGAATAACGGTTAGTAGGGCAAGATATATTTTTATTGATTATTTTTATTTTTTGGATACAAAGTTCGACTGAGTTATCGACGTGTGAATTCCAAATGGCCTTTTTGAAAATGTGCTCCATTTTTTTGGAGTTTTTTTCGAGGAACTCTTTTAAAGAGAGTTATTTTCGAAGAAATTCTTGAGGTTATGTTGTGCATTTTTGGAAAGGAATTTGGTTTTCATAATGCATCGTTACGAAATAATGTTTGTATCCTTCAAGTAATCATTTAATATTTTTAATTAATATTCTATATTTTCCTCGGATTCTTTTATTCGTTCCTGTTGGTTCTTTTAATGAGTGTTAATTCTATATGTCTATTTAATTGAAACGGTGTTTTCTAAGACATTATTTAATTTAATTTCAAAATGTTTTTGACAAAAATTTTTCATAAAATTAAAATTTGTAGTGAGGTTAGCAGAATTAATCTGCGTGATATTTAAGACTAATTTAACCTCAAAAATTGAAGTTGACAGAAACATTACCTTCTAAGATATATCTGAAGTTATTGAAGTATGCAAATACTACTTGTTTCGACAAAAAAGTTCACAAGTGAACACCCCAGACCTTTAGTCATCTAAGTGAAGAGAGTTATGAATGAGATAAAAATACCTAAGTACTAGGTTAAGCCCTAGTTTTTCCTTGCAAATATAACTTGTTAAAAAATGTCAAGTGAAAAGATTTATAATTAACAAATCGAAATATCATTTCTGTTTCATTTTAAACGAATTTCTATACCGACGTTCACAAGAAAAATGAGTCTGTGCTTTCTCGACATAGTATGCAAAATGAAAATGTACATAAATTTTCTTTTTCTTTCCTTTACTTCCTTTATAAAAACTAGGTGAGTTCAAACTAGAAGAATTTCTGTCTAAAATTAGGTTCCCGAAGCTTTTTAGCATTTTATTGGTAAATTTGGAAAAAAAAACCCTGTAAATACTCGACTACAATCCTGCCAACCGGATAGTAGCAATTTAACGAGATATTTGTAGCTTTGAAATATCGTGTGATATACTTTAGGTGTACATCTTTAATATTTTTATATATTATTTGGCGTATTGTACATAACGGCTGAACAAAAATTATAAACGGATATTGTAAATATAATTTCGAGCGTCCCCAAATCGAGCGAATACACTGTGAATCGATTTAGGGTAAGCGTTGGCTAAGAAATGACCAAATTTTATCTGTTTCCTGTAATATACTCAAGAAACTTATTACACACTTTGTCTATAACAGAACAACTAACTCTTACGTGTTTAGGTGTGCCTATTGATAAAAAAATTAAACTTCAATAACTTTATATACCTATTGAATATTAAATATTTGAGATTATAAAATTTTTATTGGGATATGTTTTAGAGGAAATTCAAGAAGATAATTCAAATATAGATTCGATTTAGAACAGCAATTTAAAGATGAATATAATTATGATTCATGTCATTCTAAAATATTTTGTTGAAACAATGCGTTAAAAAGAATTTCTTGGATTTTCTCTGAGGCATTCAATTTTAAGATAGCTAATTATTTTATGTTGAGAATTATTACAGATTGATATAACCATATAGCTAAAATGCCATACATATGTAAACTTAACTGTTTTAATGTAATGATTGTTGAAAAAATAAATTATTTTCAATTTGTACTTATTGTTGTTTCATAACCTATCAGATGTTACATAAAATGTAGCTCCTGCACGAAAATCATTTTATATAGATGAAGTGGGGACACCTTATGACAATTGTATGACTTATGACATTATTTTCATGGACAATTTGACGTATACTTGTCGTTGGATCCTCTGCAACACCCAACAAAATATCCCATTCCACAGCTTCTTCGACGAATTGTGGTTTTCTTCTTAATGGTTTAACATGTCCAAGTTCTCTGAATTGTGCATGAATTTTAGACAGTACTTTGTGAAATATTAGGTAACTGAGGATACCTCTGATTAAATAAGTTTGCCACTTCAACTTGACTTCTGCCATTATATCTACAATTTTGTTGGTTCAATGTAAATGTTGATAAATCAGGAAACAGCATTGTACCAACAGCTATTTCATTTCTGTTCAGTTAATTCATCATTATTTATGAATTTCCGTCAAGTAGAGACCGAAACAATTAGGAATTTTGTACAGGTAACGAAAATAATTTTCGAATATAGGATTCACCATGGATTTAGAAGAAAATATTTTATTCCAGTTGCCCAGCACAAGAATTACTTCATTCTACGTAATAAATGGTGACTGATATTCAATTCGATGGTTGTTTGAATCTTCCCCCACCCTTTCACGCTGCCTAGCATTCTGTTGCAAGCTTAACTCGGACTCTACACGCCAGTACGAAAATGTTAGATCGAGGATATGCTTCTGTCTTATTGGTTGAGAGGCTATTCACGACATTCCTTAGCATGTGAGAAATTTATTTGTTGCAATAAACGCCACAAATGATTTCTCTTTTGCAAATAGTTGATTCTATTTTCTCTGCCATAACGACTTTCAAAATTTAATAAATTCCACAAACATAAAATAATCCATAGATAGATGCTTTCAGACATCCCCATAGAAAAAAAACATTTGGGGATAAATCTGGTGATATTACTCAATCAGAAATATTTTGGAGGAACTGTGAGTTATGACTTGGTCTACCATCCTGTTGAAACCAAAGGTCCTCAAACTTAACAGAAAGTTGACGAACTGTCAGAATAATTAATAAAAAAGCTCTGAATATTTGGCAGCATTTAGGTTCCCATTGATAAAAAAGGGACCAATGAGGAAATCTCTTAAAATGCCAGTCCAAACATTGAGTTTTTTAGGGTACTGAGTTTTGATGGAAATATTTTGGTGTTGATTCTCTCGGGATCACAACAGATTACAGATTATTTCTTTTTCAAAATTTGAATATCAAAACAAATTAAAATATGTTTATCTTCTACAATTTTAATTTCAAAAAATTTTTATTCAAAAAAACTTTTAGAATTAAATTAATGTCTAAAACCAGCACCGCTTACATTTAATAACGTATATAATCAAAACTCAATATATAATGTCAAATGGAATAAATAAACCAAAAGATATACGAAAGTCATTAAAATTAATAAATAAATATTTAAAGCAGACAGAATTTTGTTTCTGGTCTTACCTTCAAGAACGCCAATTGCCTTTTAAAAACATGAACACACTTAAAGGACTTCTCAAAGAATATAATTTATTTGAAATATTTAATATATTTAAATATTCGAATAAGTAAATTCAGAAATCTCTCAAAGCATGCACTATATCTTCAAAAAACAAATATAATTCTAAGCAATTCCGTCTTCAGTCCTGAAATATATTCAAAATATCAAAATCAAAAAACTAACCTATATCAAACAACGTTCCACGTGCAAATGAATAATGTTTCGAGACACAGATCATCTTTATAATTCAAGATTGATCTATGTTCTAACAGAATCAAAGAACAGTGTGAGTTATTTTTAAGGCTTATTTAAATTCATTGACATTCCATAATGAGATTTATTGAAGCCAAAATATAATTATATATTATATATAAAATAAAATAGAAAGGCCTTTTACTTGATAGAAGAAATATAACAAAATTTTAATATCAAAACAAATTAAAATATGTTTATATATAGATTAACATATTTTAATTTGTTTTGATATTCAAATTTTGTTATATTTCTTCTATCAAGTAAAAGGCCTTTCTATTTTATTTCTTTTTCAAATAAAATGATGACTCATCAGTGAAAAGTACATTTTTAAGAGAGAACTATTTTCATTTGGTCTTTCCATCGTGAACCTATGTAATCAACACTAGACGTGGATCGCCACACTGGTGCTAAGAGTCAGTATCAATCTGAAAGAGTAGGGAAAGATTCAAAGAGCGCTCCACTTGAGTATTCGTCATCATTTATAACACATAATGAGGTTATTCTTGTGCTGTGCGAATGGCACAATAACTTCACTTGTTATTGCATGGTAAGGATTATATTTCGTAAATAATTTTTGTAACTTGTATAGACGATTTTTGCTGAGATTATACCTTGTTAAAAAAAGAGTTACCTTTGTCATCAAATGGAAAAGGATTTCCTAAAAGTACTTTTAAGTCTAATATCAATCACTCTGTGAAATAAAATAGAAAAAGACTTTTTACTTGATAGAAGAAATATTACAGAATTTGAATATCAAAACAGATTTAATCTGTTAGTCTTCTACAATTTTAATTTCAGAAAAAATTTTATTCAAAGAACTTTTAGAATTAAATTAATGTCTTAAATAAGCACCGCTTATATTTAATAGACGTATATAATCAAAACTCAATATATAATGTCAAATGGAATAAATAAACCAACAGATATAAAAAAAGTCATTAAAATTAATAAATAAATATTTAAAGGAGACAAAATTTTGTTTCTGATCTTACCATTAAGAACACCAATTGCTTTTCAAAAACATGAACACAACTTAAGGACTTCTCAACTGAAACAAAATTTTGCTTCCTTTGAATATTTATTTATTAATTGTAATGACTTTTTTATATGTGTTGGTTTATTTATTCCATGTGACATTATATATTGAGTTTTGATTATATACATCTATTAAATATAAGCGGTGCTTATTGTACGCATTAATTTAATTCTAAAAGTTTTTTGAATAAAAATGTTTTTGAAATTCAAATTTTAGAAGACTAACAGATTAAATCTGTTTTGATATTCAAATTTTGTTATATTTCTTCTATCAAGTAAAAAGCCTTTTCCTATTTTATTTTATACATAATATATAATTATATTTAGGGTTTAATAAATCTCATTATGGAATGTCAATGGTTTAAAGATAACCTTATAATACCTTACACTTTTCTGTGATTTTGTTAAGAACATAGACTATCTTGAATTTGAAAGTTAGTCTGTTTAAATCAATTAATCCTGTTACACCCTTGGAGGTGAGAAATAGTGATAGTTATTTGATTTTGATATTTGGAATATTATTTAAGGCCGATGAAGAGATTATCAGAATTATAATTGTTTTTTGAAGATATAGTGCATGTTTTGAGAGATTTTTTAATTAACTTATTTGAATATTTAAATATATTAAATATTTCAAATAAATTATATTTTTTGAGAAGTCCTTAAGTTGTGGTCATGTTTTTGAAAAGCAATAGGTGTTCTTAATGGTAAAATCAGAAACAAAATTTTGTCTCCTGTAAATATTAATTTATTAATTTTAATGGCTTTTTTATATCTGTTGGTTTATTTATTCCATTTGACATTATATATTGAGGTTTGATTATATACGTCTATTAAATATAAGCAGTGCTTATCGTAGACATTAATTTAATTCTAAAAGTTTTTTGAATAAATTTTTTTTGAAATTAAATAAATTAAATCACTCTGAAAGTTTTCATAACATTCTGGTTTTTTACTTGGAAAATTAATTTTTGAATTATACATTAACACTGAAACACTGGAAGTGGAATTCTTTGAAAAGATCAATCTTCTTAGTCACCCATTTGTGTACAATTCTGTCTCGTCTACGCACCCAGAAATTGAAAGAAGTTAGTCACCAATAACTTTTAATAGAATGAAACTCTTAATACATTTTCACATTTTATCTGTGAAATGAGGTAAACCGTTGGCGTTCCTTCTCCTTGTCATTATTTCACAGCCTGTTTCCGTAACCAGTAACGTCTGTTCGAATTGGGCAGACCACAAACCGTCAGCTGTCACAGCGGTCCATTGGTCAGGCCAGCTGACGTCCTTCCAGGTACCTTCAGAAATCATAGGTTCGATGGTGAAAGAATGTCCAGGCTTCATTATACCGATAGCTTTATTCTCTGTAAAAATAAAGTTAGAACGATAGGAATTATGGAAGATTACTCGAATCCACAAGTATTTATTTCAAATAAAATAATGATATTAATTGGATATTTTTTGTGGAGTTTTATTGAAGAATAGAGCTGTGTTGCCTGAGTGTTCATTGTTACAAGTTTTTATATCCTTCTGTCATTATACTATCAGTTAGTTTTAATATTGATTTGATTTCCTTATTGATCCAACAGAAATGTTGGATCTTTTCTTGGTGTTTTGAATTGTCTTTTTTTAATAAAATCTATTGTTTTATCATATTACCTTTATCTGTGTGGTAAACCAACAAGGTTTAGTATTCATGAAAGGGATTAATTCATTACTCTAGTCAACAATTGCCTTTTGGGTCAACTTATTTCAGCAGTCTACGAAAATTATGATCAATGTGTCATTCATTTCGGAATAGCATCTAGATGATTTTTGAAAAAAATGAAGTTCCGCTTGCAAAAATTGCAAAGGTTATTAACAATTAACTAAAAAAAAAGAGGGTTTAGTTTTTTGTAAATATCTCAAAAACTAATGAAGATTTTTTAATATAAAAAAAAGATTCAAAAAGAGGAGGAAATTTCCTGAAAAAAGTGTCGACTCCCGGAATTGTAGTCCCAATATTAATAATTTTCCCAGAGGGATGAAAATACAGCCGAAAACGGGTACTCTGGCTTTCGTAAGGAACCATTTTTTCTTTAAAAAACGTGATTTACTTTTCTTTTCCATATAAAAAAAATTTTCGTTTTGTTTAATTTTTCATTGTTTATATAATAAACAATTTGTTATAAACCAATAAATATTTACTTTATTTTTTTTCCCTATTCTTCTTACTGCCACAAATACAGAAATGATATTTTTTTAATCATAAAATAAAATGTAAAAAATAATAAAATTAATAAAAAAAAATCATGTCTGTATTTGTGGCAGTAAGAAGAATAGGGAAAAAAATGTAAAGTAAATATTTATTGGTTTATAGCAAATTGTTTATGATATAAGCAATGAAAAATTAAACAAAACGAAAATATTTTTTTATATGGAAAAGAAAAGTAAATCATGAATTTTAAAGAAACAATGGTTCCTTACAAAAGCCAGAGTACCCGTTTTCGGCCGTATTTTCATCCCTCTGGGAAAATTATTAATATTGGGACTACAATTCCGGGAGTCGACACTTTTTTTTAGGAAATTTCCTCCTCTTTTTGAATCTTTTTTTTTATTTCAAAAATCTTCATTAGTTTTTGAGATATTTACAAAAAACTAAACCCTCTTTTTTTTTAGTTAATTGTTAATAACTTTTGCAATTTTTGCAAGCGGAACTTAATTTTTTTCAAAAATCATCTAGATGCCATTCCGAATGGAATGACACCTTGATCATAATTTTCGGAGACTGCTGAAAAAAGTTGACCCAAAAGGCACTTGTTGACTAGACTACATTGGACAAAAGCAAATTCAATTCCCCAGAATTAATTTGTTTATTCTAATATCCAGACCACTTAATGTTAAACTTAGAAATTCGCTTTCGAGGCACGTGCGTACGGCGGCTTCAAGAAAGGAAATTATTTTACTCTGGCCTATATATTATAATAGCAAACTATATATTAAAAAATTCATGAGAGCTGATTATAGTAAACGTAAACATAATCCTTCAGTTGAGCTTAGGAACGGAAATTTCCAGAGAAAAACGCTGACGTTGAAATTAACACGTGTGGCTCCACAAAGAGATGAAATTTTGGAAAGTGCTAAGTTACAATTTTGAGCGGGTGAACGGATGAAAAATTTGGAAGGAGAAAACCGACGAAGTTTAAGAATTGAGTCAGAAGAATTAGAGAAAGTGAATATAGTGCCGGGACCAAGGAATTAAAGGGTGCCGATGGTCGTTCTTTATCGTTTATTGTTCGTGTTAAATAGGTAATTTTCGGAGAAAATCGCTTGTGCCCAGTTTTGTTTTGAATCTATGGTCTTGGAGTCTACGGGTAAGAAGTATCTAAAAATTTGGGTATATTATTCAGATTGAAATTGCCTAATTAAAGTAGAGTCAGAAATTAAGAAGAAGGTTGACGTATCTCTTTGTAATTATTACGTTTGAAGAATTTAAACAGAATTAAGAGTTACATAAATGATTCGTAAAGCTTGAGGGGGATTCGCATCTCCCTCTCCTTAATTATTCAGTGTGTCATTTTTACTCAAATTTTATTGAGTTTATGATTGATAAAACTACTGTATTTTGGCATACTTTATCATTATACTTCTTAAAATCCATAATTGAGTTTCATTACCATTTTCATTATAACAGAGGAAATTTTACTATATTATATATATATATAACTAGCTGACCCGGCCACGCGTTGCTGTGGCTAAAGTTTTTGTTATCTTAATATATATAAATCTCGTGTCACAATGTTTGTCCTCAATGGACTCTTTTATAGCGTCAACAACACGTGGTAATTATGCTGTTAAAATGTAGCTTATATGACACGTTCGTAGATTTACCATAGCAGCGCCATCTATTGATTACTTACTCAACCCAGTCGAAAGGTATCGACATCTGTTAGAATCATTTGGAGTTAACAGATAATTGCGACTGTCAAATAATAACAGACAAATAATTAGCAATAAATTAAAATTGCGACTATAATTTGAGATTTAAACTATCCTATCTCTCAAGTTGGATCGAACTGCACATGGTGTGCGAATTTTATTATAATCGGTTAAGTGGTTTAGGAGTCCATTGAGGACAAACATTGTGACACGAGATTTATATATATTAAGATTTTACTCTAGATTTCCTTTTTAAACCGTTGAATTTTGAAATTTATTAAATGAGCTGTTATGGGAGTTTCTTAATGGTTTTTCTGTTTCTATACCTAATATCTCATCTTTTTTAACTTGAAAACTTTTTTTATGCTGTGTTTATACCCTGTTTTTAAAATATTGATTAATGAAAGTGTACGTTGGATTTCTATCAAGTAAAGGCCAACACAATTCAAAGTTTAACATCAACTTCTCAAAGGCTACTTGACCCAAGAAACATAACTGAGTCCCTTTGAAAAAATTCAAAAGAACCACAATGCGGAAAAAATTACACATGCCCTTAAACTTACTAGCATAATGGGGAACATTGGGAGCCGTGTGAAAGAGTCTATGAATCCCATGCCCACAATAACTCCTCACAACAGAATAACCATTGGCCTGTGCGTGCTTCTGTATGACGTTTCCAATATCCCTGTATTTTTCTCCTGGTCTAACAAGTTGTATGGCTTTCTCCAGACATTCGTACGTCACTTTAACAAGATTCTTGTGCTTTTCACTCACGTTGCCAACGAAGAACGTCTCGTTTAAATCGCCGTGGAAGCCTCTGTGGTAGACAGTAATGTCTACGTTGCAAAGATCGCCATCTTCCAGGGGTCTTGTGTCCGGGATTCCTAAAATTCCACAGCAATTATTGCAATAGTGTAACATTTGAAGTTTGTCATAAATAGGAGAGTCTGTGACTCTTCAATCCGATTTGTAAATTTGAGAATATTTTAAAATTAAAATTTCAAAAGATAATACTAGTTTAGTCAACAAGTGCCTTTTAAGTCAACTTTTTTCAGCAGTCTCCGAAAATTATGATCAAGTTGTCATTCGATTCGGAATGGCGTCTAGATGATTTTTGAAAAAAAATGAAGTTCCGCTTGCAAAAATTGCAAAAGTTATTAACAATTAACTAAAAAAAAAGAGGGTTTAGTTTTTGTAAATATCTCAAAAACTAATAAAGATTTTTTAAATCAAAAAAATTATTCAAAAAGAGGAAGAAATTTCTTAAAAAATTGTTGACTCCAGGAATTGTAGTTCCAATATTAATAATTTTCCCAGAGGGATGAAAATACGGCCGAAAACGGGTACTCTGGCTTTCGTAAGCCACGCCTATTTTGGACACTTTATTAATAAAAATTATTTTAACAGATTAAATATGACATTGAATAAATGAAAAAATTCAGGGGCATACTGGATAGATGAATGAACAATAATCCGCAAAAAAAAATTTTTTATCTCAATTTTTCAATTATTTATGCAATTGTTAATTAATATTTTTTTTCTTCTTGGACATGAACATTGCAAGTGTGATAATTGTTAAACTATTAACTTGAGATTTTTTTCCTCTCTTGGAGCAATTTTTGGAAGACTTCAGAATAGAAATGTTTATTTTTCAGTTTTTTATTAACAATTTTCGTTGTTGCAAAATTAAAAACTTAGAGTAATTATCGAAAAAAATTTTTTTTCAAAATATTATTAATGGTCCGTTTTTATGTTATAGAAAGATACATAGCAATATTTTTTCAAATTTTTATCTCTTATTGTTTGAAAAATTGTTATAAACAAATGCCTTATTTCTAAAATAATTGAAAATTTTTTTAAGGAATATCAATCTTTGATGCAAATAATGCTTTTCAAAAAAAAAATGTTTTCCTTAAAAACATTTTTTTATTGCTTAAAAACGCATTTGTTAATTAACAATTGTTTTCTCCCACTTTTAACTAATATTAAGGAACCGTTTTTTCTTTAAAAATCATGATTTACTTTTCTTTTCCAAATAGAAAAAATTTTTCGTTTTGTTTAATTTTTCATTGTTTATACAATAAACAATTTGTTATAAACAAATAAATTTTTACCTTATATTTTTTTCCCTATTCTTACTGCCACAAATACAGACATAATTTTTTTTTATTAATTTTTTTAGATATGTTTATTAATAATAAAAAAAATCATGTCTGTATTTGTGGCAGTAAGAAAAATAGCGAAAAAATATAAAGTAAAAATTTATTTGTTTATAACAAATTGTTTATTATATAAACAATGAAAAATTAAACGAAACGAAATTTTTTTTTATATGGAAAAGAAAAGTAAATCATGATTTTTAAAGAAAAAATGGTTCCTTAATATTAGTTAGAAGTGGAAGAAAACGATTGTTAACTAACAAATGCGTTTTTAAGAAATAAAAAAATTTTTTAAGGAAATTTTTTTTTTTTTTTAATCATTATTTGCATCAAAGATTGATATTCCTCAAAAAAAATTTCAATAATTTTATAAACAACGCATTTATTTATAACAATTTTTTAAACAATAAGAGATAAAAATTTTAAAAAAATAATTCTATGTAGCTTCCTAAAACATAAAAACGGACCATTAATAATATTTTGAAAAAAAAATTTTTCGATAATTAATCTAAGTTTTTAATTTTGCAACAACGAAAATTGTTAATAGAAAAGTGAAAAATAAACATTTTTAAATTTTTAAAACGGGGATCTATCCTGCAGTCTTCCAAAAATTGCTCCAAGTGAGGAAAAAAATCTCAAATTAATAGTTTAACAATTATCACACTTGCAATGTTCATGTCCAAGCAGAAAAAAATTATTAATTAACTAGTGCATAACTAATTGAAAAATTGATAAAATATTTTTTTTGGCGGATTTTTGTTCATTTATCTATCCAGTATGCTCCTGAATTTTTTCATTTATTAAATGTCATATTTAATCTGTTAGAATAATTTTTATTAATAAAGTGTCCAAAATAGGCGTGGCTTACGAAAGCCAGAGTACCCGTTTTCGGCCGTATTTTCATCCCTCTGGGAAAATTATTAATATTGGAACTACAATTCCTGGAGTCAACAATTTTTTAAGAAATTTCTTCCTCCTTTTGAATAATTTTTTTGATTTCAAAAATCTTTATCTGTTTTTGAGATATTTACAAAAAACTAAACCCTCTTTTTTTTAGTTAATTGTTAATAACTTTTGCAATTTTTGCAAGCGGAACTTAATTTTTTTTCAAAAATCATCTAGATGCCATTCCGAATCGAATGACATCTTGATCATAATTTTCGGAGACTGCTGAAAAAAGTTGACCCACTTGTTGACTAGACTATACCTCAGAAACCATTGAACCGAACCTATACATGATAATACCCAAATTGATAATAACAAAAGAAAGCACGAGGAAAAACTCACCATGACAGATAACTTCGTTAACGGACGTACAACAGGATTTGGGAAATTCGTAATAATTCAAAGGCGACGGATAACAGTCCCTCTCGATGCAAGCCTCGTGAACGATACGATCAATTTCGTCAGTGGTAACACCAACGTCGCAAACTCTAGCTGCTTCATCTAAAACCTCCCTGCCTAGTTTGCATGCAACTCTCATTCCTTGGGAGAAATGAAGGTTAAATTCAAGAAATCTAGGAAATTTGTCAACTTTACCTTCTATTTCTTCGTCGTCTAGAACCTTTATTTGACTTGTACCTTTAAGAGCTTGTTCACTCACTGGATAACCTTGCGGATGATCGGCATAATCCGGCCTTAATATGGAAGGTGGTACCGTCCTCTTAGCAGACTGAGGAAATGGTCGCAGTTTGCCAGTGAATTGAAAATATGGCCAAGGATTGTATGACTTATCATTGTTTTCACTTAGACCACCACCTTAAAATTACAATACAATATCAAAATAGGCAAAGACGTTATTGAAAAACAGGACAAAATTTCCTTGTGTAAAAGGAATAATGTAACCAATATCGAGTAAGTTAGTCACACAAACACACCCATGGGCGCAGCTGGATTCGAACCAGCAATTCCTGATACCACAGCGCGCACCCATGCTCACTATTCCACCGAGATCCCCTATCCTGAAGGTATATATCTAAATTTATTTTTAGGTACCTACCTAACCTTACTTACTAGCTAATGAATGAATAATTTTGTGACCCTTCCAGTTTGCCTTGAAACATTCTTGGGAACAAAAAAATGATCCAGGTATCCCTAGTTTGATGCAAGTAGGGCACTGCAATTTTGCAGGCTTCGAACAGTTAGGGGATTCACAAACTCCTTGTGCAGACATTACTAAAATGCATTAAGATTAACCTAATGGTAGATCAAAATGAGCATATATTATAATTAACTGACTTACTTATCTTGTAATGTTATTTAAGATTGAAAAATTAAAAATATATAAGGTGACAATTCAGTAATGAATTGCCCTGAAAAATTCAAATTGACATAAAATAACCTGAAAAATATTTGTGGAGCCACAGATTCCGGTTACACCCTCAGAGTGTAAATCATAGATACAGGAGGATGTCTCGTTAATCTATGGTGAAAAGCGAATAAACAATACTCCTGTGAACTTATCCACGCATTTCCAGCCACGGTTTATGACGCGCGGTGGGTCGATCGTGGGATAGAGGCGAATCGGCAGGCGGCGTTGCCAAACCTTCTTTTATTCGGGAAATTGTGTTATTCGCTGGTTTTTTGATGTGTTTAGCTACTGAATCGCTAAAGAATAGGATTTATAACTTTCGAATTGTCTCGTACAAAGCTGCATAGCAAAAATTAAAAATTTCTTGAAATAAATCATTTAATTCCGGTGAGTCATTCTCTCACAAGAGTGAAAAATCATAACTCGGAAAGTAGATGCCGCTCTCAGAAAATTTTTTCATTGTAATATTCCCATTGAAATGTTGCAATTTAATAAACCTTCAGGTAATTCCAGACTAGCGACCAAAATTCGTGATAGCGAAAAAACCGTCCAGTCGAGGATATCTCAAAACTGGAAAAAAATTCATAACTCCGAAACTAGACACCGCTCTCAGAAAATTTTTTCATCCTAATATTCTCATTGAAATGCTGTAATTTAATCAACCTTCAGGTAATTCCAGACTAGCGACCGAAATTCGTGATAGCGAAAAAACCGTCCAGTCGAGGATATCTCAAAACTGGAAAAAAATTCATAACTCCGAAACTAGACACCGCTCTCAGAAAATTTTTTCATCCTAATATTCTCATTGAAATGCTGTAATTTAATCAACCTTCAGGTAATTCCAGACTAGCGACTGAAATTCGTGATAGCGAAAAAACCGTCCAGTCGAGGATATCTCAAAACTCGAAAAAAATTCATAACTCCGAAACTAGACACCGCTCTCAGAAAATTTTTTCATTGTAATATTCTCATTGAAATGCTGTAATTTAATCAACCTTCAGGTAATTCCAAACTAGCGACCGAAATTCGTGATAGCGAAAAAACCGTCCAGTCGAGGATATCTCAAAACTCGAAAAAAATTCATAACTCCGAAACTAGACACCGCTCTCAGAAAATTTTTTCATCCTAATATTCTCATTGAAATGCTGTAATTTAAGCAACCTTCAGGTAATTCCAGACTAACGACCGAAATTCGTGACAACGAAAAAACCGTCCAGCCAAGGATATCTCAAAACTGGAAAAAAATTCATAACTCCGAAACTAGACACCGCTCTCAGAAAATTTTTTCATCCTAATATTCTCATTAAAATGCTGTAATTCAATCAACCTTCAATTGAATTAATAATTCAATTTAATACATTGAAATGCTGTAATTCCAGACTAGCGACCGAAATTCGTGATAGCGAAAAAACTTTCCAGCCCAGGATATCTCAATACTCGAGAGACTTTCGGAGTTATGAATTTTTTTCGAGTATTGAGATATCCTTGGCTGGACGGTTTTTTCGTTGTCACGAATTTCGGTCGCTAGTCTGGAATTACCTGAAGGTTGATTAAATTACAGCATTTCAATGAGAATATTAGGATGAAAAAATTTTCTGAGAGCGGTGTCTAGTTTCGGAGTTACGATTTTTCACTCTTGTGAGAGAATGACTCACGGGAATTAAATGATTTATTTCAAGAAATTTTTAATTTTTGCTATGCAGCTTTGTACGAGACAATTCGAAAGTTATAAATCCTATTCATTAGCGATACAGTAGCTAAACATATCAAAAAATCAGTGAATAACACAATTTCCCGAATAAAAGAAGGTTTGGCAACGCCGCCTGCCGATTCTCCTCTATCCCACGTTCGACCCACCGCGCAACATAAACCGTGGCTGGAAATGCGTGGATAAGTTCACAGGAGTATAAACAATCAGGGTCAAAAAAGAGAAAAAAGAAGAAGAACAACCATGTTGTTTAGGTGGTGTAGGATAAGTCCAAGGATCTATGGAAATATTTTCCCATGAATTCTACACTTCTATGACTTTTGTTGTATAACCTCCAATTATCAGTATAAACAAGATATAAATTTACAATTATCTGATTAGAATATTCGAAAACTAAAATCTTAAAATGGCTGGTGTCGACATAGTTATCGAAGAGAAAAAAGACGACGGTGTGGATCGACAAAGGGTAAGATATGCACACAACTTGTGGGAAAAAATTATATCTGTTAAAATTGCAGGTATGTCCCTTCTTACTTAGAGTGTTCGTATCAAACAATGGTCACCACTCAAAGTTGTCAGACTTCAACAAGGGTAATACACCACAAAACGAGCTTCAAATTTACACATGGAAAGATGCCACTCTTCACGAATTGACACAATTAGTAAAGGAGGTAAATCCAGAAGCTAGAAGGAAGGGTACCAAATTTGCCTTTGCGTTTGTGTATCCAGACGCAAGAACACCTCTTTATCGATTGAGAGAGATTGGTATGACCACCACTGGAGTTAAAGGACCAGACGATCTGAAAACCTTAAATCAGGCTAGGTTCTCTATCGGAGACTATATGGATATTGCCATTACTCCTCCAGATTCTTGGAATTCTGGAAGAAAAGGAGGCTTCAATAACAGAACACGAGCTTATTAGTTCTTATCATTTCATACTAAACAATAACCAAAATTAACTATGTATTAATGGAGTGTAAAAATTTTTAAATACAGAAATGTGAAATAAAAGAAGGAAAAATATTTAATTTTAATTACTGGTAAACATATATCATACAATAAATTATTACTCTTATTATTCTAGCATTTCATTTGAATGGTCCATATGGCAATTCAATTTTACCACGTCTTTCATTTACCACCTCCCAATGTGGACAATTTAACGTCTTCTTATCCATTATATCAGTATATAATTTTCCATTGAGATGATCCATTTCATGCTGTATAATTCTAGCTGCAAATCCTGTGGCGTTCATAAAAATTGTTTCTGCAAATTCATTAACACCTAAAACATTATTTGCTGAATACATATTGCAACAATTTGCTTAGCATCTTACCATTTAATTCTACAGAAATATACCTTGGTACATCAGCCTGAAACCCTTTAACACTCTCGCAGGATTCTTCAAATACCACTGTTTTGTTGTCAGTAATTTTTATTTCAGGATTAATAACTACCTAAAAGGTATTCAATAAGTTCTTTGATTTAACAAATAAGTTTAGACGAACCATAGGATCAACAGGTTTAATATTTTTTGTAGCTATCTCCTTTAGAGTGAAATCTTTCCTGAGTGACTTCTCCGTTATTCCCATTGTGAAAATTCTCAATGGTACACCTATTTGTGGAGCCGATAGTCCTAAACAATTATATTTCTTACAAACATGCTTCAAATAAACAATTAATTTTTGTATTTCTTCAGTTTCTATCTCCTCCAAAGGCACCGGCTGAGACACAGTCCTTAAACAAGGGTCCCCAATTTGCGTTATGTGTTTGTAAGGAGGATTTGAAGGCTTGGGTTTGACCAAGCCGGCGTACCATGATAACACATTTTTATATGTTAAGTGTCTAATTTGAGAGGGACATTGATTCAATATATTGAGTAAAGGTTTGAATTTCATCGTCAGTGTTTTGAAAACAAGGTTAGCCAATGTTAACCTAAAATTACGTTAAGGTTGCTCCATATTTTACTATATATTGATCTTCTTCTTTCTCCTCCGCAACCATTTGGAGTTTTTGGGCTCAACCAAGGTTATGTACCCAGTCTCTTTTCGATATATTGAAGTATTTTATTTGAATAAAAATCTCGTATATGTTAATTAATAGAAGAATGCAGATTAATTAAAAATATATTACATGTCCAAATGCGAAACTCACTCGTTTTTATGATTTCATATTTTCCTGTATGATTTTGAGCTATAATTCTCAATTGATAATTTTAAAATATGCATGGAAAGCATCGATGTGTCGGAGTACATCGATCCATTTCCGATTGATGCATCGAAAATAAAATTTTTTTAAATGAACATCCCTAGTTAATATCGCTTGATCACAGATTACGGATAAAAATTCTTCTTTCATCACATCTGACATCCCTGGTCCATCTGTCGGGAGTATGGCAAAGCTTATTCTTCAGGAGATAGGAAATATTTCCGTTAGTGAATGCACTTTGAGTGTATTTCACAGTACAGAATTCTGTATTGCTAGCTTAAATTTGAAATTAGTTCAGGATAGAGATTGGGAAATATATTTATTATCAGGGATTGCGGGTTCGAATCCAGCTGCGCCCATGGGTGTGTGTGTGTGTGTGTGTGTTGTGTGAATGGTTGGTATGAATGAGAAATGAAACGAAGATTATCACGTAGAGACTGTCTGCATAGCCTATGTGGCTGGGACAATAAAGAGAAAATGAATGAATGAAATATATTTATTTCTCTTTGGACAATATAGAATTTTTTTCCAGATATTATTGATCAGTTGGAGTATTCGAAAATTGGGAGACATTCTTTTGGGAATATTCTGAAAATTGAAAACTAGTTTAACCAATTAAATTTATATCGTAATGAGCTGAAGAGATCCACATATTTTTATAAGGGAAGATTAGGTGGGAAGAACCACCTAGGGAATTTTATGCCTACTTGTCACTGTCCATGCCAGAAGTAAGGAGTCTATGGTCGCTTCGTAGACTTGCGCGCGGATAAAAATGTAAACATAACCCCGGGAGACATTCTTTTGGTTCTCTGCAAAAGATTGGTGGTAATCCTCCGTGAATGAACGCCGGCTTCAGAGAGTCCAGTTTTCCTTTGTTAGAATAGAACGACATTGTCCATTGTTCATTAAAAGTGAAGGTTAGACACAAAGGGAAGTCGACCGAGCTGCTCTTACATGTAAAGTTATTGTATTTATTGAATTACGTGAGGTCAACGTGAGTGTTATTTGTATCATGTATTCTTTAGTCATTGATGGATTTTACTGTACTGATGCTCCAGCTAGGGGCGACCTGTTTACTTTAATCTGAATTGACAATTCAACATATTTCGTACATGTAAGCGTCTTTATCTTCATTTCATTTATTGGAATCTAAGGGATGGTTAACAATGGTACTTTGTTTGAGAATTCAGAGTGTTTAGAGTGAATGCAATATGGATCCACAATTAGATACTGACACAACAACCCTGTGCCTTTCAGAGGGCCGCAAAAAGGCCTTCCTGAACAAATAATATTAGATATAAATATTATTATGAATAGGTACTTAAATTACAGACACCGAAAACTCTGTGTCTTGAGAATTCCACAACAAGACATTCCTTAACAATAATATGCGACCAGATTATAATAATCTAAATAGATTGTGAGTGTGAATGGGGAATGCTTGACCAAAAGGTTATTGTTAAACTACCTCGAAGATCTTTGTTACTCGTTCCTATTGCAAGGTTATCTGTGTGTTCACTCAATTGATTGCTGTATTTACCTTTGCTTGCACACTAAATATGTTTTAGGATATTAGAAAGGTTGTCGATCTCTAGAACCTTAATTTTATGAATAAAGGAAAGGACAGAGTTGAAGAATGTATGGGAGCTGAGGAGAGGGCACGGCTTTTCTCTCTGACTCTTTTTCCCTAAGGCCGAACCTCACTTCCATACACAGAGTCAGGTGCTGGACCCTGCCTTCAGCAAACAAATATTGCATTTTCAGTTATCCTTATTCTGAACTTCCCGTCACTGTTTCCTCGTTCTCGTTCAAGTGTAACTTGGGTTATCTACACAACGTAACGTCTTATTCTCCCGCCACTAGATGATCACGATAAAAAGATTAGCGTTCTTTAGAGTACTCCGTATAATCCCAGACATCTTGGAGTACTCCATAAAATCCCGGATATCTTAGAGTACTTTGTAAGAGGGACTGGTTAGCTCAGAGTATGTGATAAACATATTTACTTACTAGACTTTTATGAATAATTTTTGTAGTGAATTATTTTGCCCTAACAAAGACTAAGGAAAACAACTTTTATTTTAACATATCACAACTCTTGTCTGTTTAATGTCTGACATTATTCACTATGAACGTATATATTCTGTAGAAGGGATTCTTTTCTCGGTCACTTGTATAATACTTAGAGCATGGATCTTTTTACCCTCTTCAGACCTTATCTTTTGCTCCCATAATGCTTCGTGGAAAATTTAAACTTCCCACCACTTTTCCTTGTACCGTATACTCCACCAAAGCCTTTTTGGGATGTAAACCTGGCTTCGCAGTACTTCGTGGTGATTCATTTGGAGAGAGCCACTGCCCTCTGCGTTTTGGATCATCATATACGACCCATTTTTCGTCTCCAGTGATAAACTGATCAAAAAACGGTTTTGTATGGTACCGTTGAAGAAATACGTTGCATGTGATGATTTGGTTGTCTTTGTTCTCTTCGGACAGATTATGGGGAATACAAACACCTGCTCTGCCTATTTTTTCAATCTGCTGCAAATGTTCTTGGATGGCCGAACAAGCTTGGTTTAGGGTGTTTGATGGTTCCTAGATTGACTGACATGGATTTGCTTCCACTTCTGCCCTTAGCATGTCGTTGTCTGATCTTGTTGATCTTCCAGATCTATAGGAGTCAGAGAGATCAAAATTACCGGATCCTAATCTGGAGCACCACCTTTGGCATTTACGAACGTCTAATGCACTTGGATAAACATCGCAAATATTTTTGGTCGCAATTTTTGCGACCTTGCGGAACTCAAAAAGCATACAATGGCGGATTTGCTCTTCTGGTGTTTCGCTGGACATTTCACGCCTAATTGTAAAAAAAGTCTAATATTTGATGATATATCAACATGCGCAGAAACGACATCACTTTTCAGTCCTTCCTATTATTTGAAACCAAAGCTCTAAATAAAGGTTGAAATATACAAACTTGATGAGGGACGAAAAAAACAGAAAACTTCAGGCTGAAGAAACTCTAGCTGGCGAAGCCACTTTTTCCGCGAGAGATAGCTTCAGGATTAAAACATTCTTGCCATAGTTGATAAAGCTGGGCAAGAAATAACATTGAGAATAGTTTGTAATGAAAAGTTTATAGATATAAGACTTTTAGATTTGACTACATAAGAACTCCAAGCTGAAGTTGAAAAACTGTTATCAATTTTCAGTCATCGATTTCTGATAAACTTCTTCTGTGGGTAATCCAACAATATATATATTTCATACAAGGTTTGTAATGATGCAGGGGTTAATTCAGTGGAGAATAGCAACTTAAAGAAGAAAATGATTGATTTAGGAATCTTTGTTAAAGCGAGGTTCACTGTTCCTGAACGAATTATTTTATTCTTATCTCCGGACCAGTTACTGATGAAGTAAGAATTCGCGTTCTAGGCACGAAAGAACGGCTTCATGAAAGGAAATTCTTTTACTCTGGCCTATATATTGTAATAATAAGCTATAGATTAAAAAGTTCAATAAAAGCTGCTTGTGCAAATTGTAAATATATTCCTCCAGAATAAGTTTCTGACCGGAAAGTGTATTGGTTTGAGTGGACAAACACTGATGTCTGAATCGACATGTGTGGTCCGATAAGGAAGCTTTCCAAAATTGCCAAGTAGAAATTTTGAGCGTGTGAACGAAGTTAAAATTTGGAAAGAGAAAACTGAGTCGTTCGAGGTATTAAAAAGGCCAAGAGAGAGTTTTTCGGGGAGTCTTGGTACGCCGAAAAAACTAATAAGGTCGTCGAGAAAATATCGTGGTTGGGGTTCGAATTAGTCTAGGATTGGTGCACACCCCATTCATAAAAAAGTCAATCTAGTAATATTTTCCATTCAACCACCTCCCATAAAGAGATGGCTTGTTACAGTTCATCTCAAGTCATACTTTTTTGTAACATTGTAACAACTCAGCCAATCTGTAGTTTCATCCCATGGCATCCATAAAACTAGGAATACCCTTGAAAAATGGGAACTTACCCTAAGCTCCCATAGCGCAAATGATGCAATACACGAAGACGAATATTCATTTCATCTGAACCTATCGAATTCCTTTCGGATCCCGAAATAGACTTCCCCAGTCTGCCGCATCTTCGAGTTGATGGATGACTCCGAACCACGTACATCAATCTGAACGTCCAATGTCGGATCCTACGATAAAACCTGTCATTTTTCAGGCATAATGTTCAATTTTCCGCGACCTCTCGCCATAAATCTTCTCGAACTCTTCTCGGTATTCCGCCTGTGAGTATCGGAACGTCCTATCGGGGCAAACCGGAAATTCCGCAGACCCACAAAAATCCCAAGGATGGAAAAAATTGAAAAACTGCGAATGCCCCCAACCCCTCGTCTTCTCCAGGGATCGTTTACAAAGCGTTCGTTTATTCGGACAGAAATTGGAATCGCTATTTTTATCGCTTTGTGTTGGCGGGTCTGAAAGAGAAAAAGGGCCGAATTTACGGGTCTATTTGAATACGCGGTTCAGCGGCGAAGACAATGGGGCTTTGTTAGCGTGGGTTGGCTAACCTGAAACCCTTTCGCGGCATTTTCCGATTGAATCAACAATTATCCGTTGGCTGAATAATTGATGGGTTCGTGGGCGACCGTGTTCGTCGAATTTACTAGTTCCCTGTCCATACAACAGCTGACATGACACTATACCGGGATGTATTGAAAATTTCTTAGCCTACTATAGATACAAAATAAACTGCACCTCCAAAGTTAAGAAAACATGGTTTCACTATGGGCAGATCCACTATTACAGCACAGATTAGCGGCGATCGTTGAGGCCCTAGACAAGCAACAATAGTGTGAAGGGTTAGCTTATGACTTTTCAAGGGCTTTCGATAGCGTGGTTTGGGATTTTCTGCTTGATAATATGGAATGTTATGGAGTTAAGGGCACTGTTTTTCTATATTCATATACTTTCCTGTCTGATCTCGAACAAGATTCTTCGAACTGATCTCGACCAAGGTTAACTGGATTCAAATCGATCACCCAAGTGTGAAAGTTATCGTACTGGGCGACTTCCAGGGCAGGTAGACAGAAGCCCTTGTCATAAGCCGTAATCTCACCGAACTAGCCGAAGAGCCTACAAGAGTTCCTGATCATACTTGCAACCTCTACATAGCTCAATTGGATCGACTAAACAAGGAAACAGCCTCATATGTAAAAAACAGATTTTTTATTAAGACAATGAACCCTGTTGAAGAGGTCCACATATCATTAATAGGGAGTATGATCTACAGTAATAGAAAGTTCTATGATTTTTGGTACAGATCAGCCGGATTAATTTATTTTAATTGAGATCCACATATTTGTAAAAAGGAAGATGAGGAGAGGAGAACCACCTAGGGAATTTTATGCCTACTTGTCACTGTCGATGCCAGAAGTAAGGAGTCTATGGTCGCTTCGTAGACTTGCGCGCAGGTGAAAATGTAAACATAACCCCGGCAGACATTCGTTTGGTTCTCTGCAGAAGATTGGTGGTAATCCTCCGTGAATGAACGCCGGCTTCAGAGAGTCCAGTTTTCCTTTGTTAGAAATAGAACGCCATTGTCCATTGTTCATTAAAAGTGAAGGTTAGACACAAAGGGAAGTCGACTGAGCTGCTCTAACATGTAGAGTTATTGTATTGTATTGAATTACCTGAGGTCAACGTGAGTGTTATTTGTATCATGTATTCTGTATTCATCGGTGGATTTTACTGTATTGATGCTCCAGCTAGGGGTGACCTGTTTACTTTTATCTGAATTGACAATTCAATATATTTCGCACATGTAAGCGTCTTTATCTTTATTTCATTTATTGGAATCTAAGGGATGGTTAACAATGGTACTTTGTTTGAGAATTCAGAGTGTTTAGAGTGAATGTAATGTGGATCCACAATTAGATACTGACACAACAACCCTGTGTCTTTCAGAGGGCCGCAACAAGGCCTTCCTGAACAACTGATATTAGATATAAATATTAAAATGAATAGGTAGTTAAATTATAGACACCACAAACTCTGTGTCTTGAGAATGCCATAACAAGACATTCCTGAACAACGATATTATGCGACCAGATTATAATAATCTAAATAGATTGTGAATGTGAATGGGGAATTCTTGACTAAAGGGTTGTGGTTAAACTACCTCGGAGATCTTTGTTACATGTTCCTACTGCCAGGTTATCAGTGTGTTCACTCAATTGATTGCTGTATTTACCTTTGCTTGCCCACTAAATATGTTTTAGGATATTAGAAAGGTTGTCGATCTCTGGAACCTTAATTTATGAATGAAGGGAAGGACAGGGTTGAAGAATGTATGGGAGCTGAAGAGAGGGCATAGCTCACTGTCTGTTCGTAGATCTAAAAAATTGTTTGCCAGAAAGAGATTTGGCTCAAAAGGGGAGGTAATCGCCGAAGCAGACATCTATTTTGAGGTAAAAGATTAATCTACCTTAATGAAAGGTTAGAGAAGCGCTGCAATGATTTTATCAGTCTAGAAGAAGACTATGTTGGTAATTAAATTCAAATACGATCAAAAAGTTATACTTTCTTCATTGAACCGGTATCTTTTTCAGGCGATGTGTTAAAGCTGGTATTGAAATAAAAATCTGAACGTAGGAAACCATTTCAAAGTTAATTCTTTTCAAAAAGTCCATCTCTGTTCCGCATCCAAACAACCTACATTTATAATGAAATCTGAAGTTTGCCCCCGTATCTGAAATTTATTCATGGGCCTACTCCAAGCCGAAACGCGATTTCTTTCAGCCTCCACAACGTCCAGGTCTAATAACGAAAGGTCAACATTTCGCGTATGACGAGATTACTCCGGGGAAAATGCCCGAAATAACCTTGTAAGGCGAAATGAAGTTTATGAAATGAAAGCATCGACGAAGTTTGCCGAAGGCGGCTTCCCTGGGGAGGACTCAGAGCTCCGAAACTTTTACCGCTTCGGCGAAACGTCGATATGCACGAGAAAACGTCCGAAATCAACACGTTAATCGGATTTCGCCAGGTTCTTGTTAATACGAGGAAAAAATCAAAGGGGTTTTAGGGATACAGGTTGGAAGTTTGGAGAGATATAACGTATATGTGACGAAAACTCGCAGATTAAATCCTATTGTACTGATATCAACTTAAGAAGCTCAGGGAAATTCTAATCTCGGATTTTAAAGTTGTTTCTAAACTTGGCTTGTATCGTTTATCGTCTAGTGGAATGATTCTTCATTGTTCTTGCAACTTTAATCACCCTTATACTCAATTACGAGATCTAGTGGTCGGAAGTTTAGAAATGAGACAGCTTTCAAGTATAACTTGAAGATTTTCATCTGTCGAAACCACTCTCTCGAGATAAAGACACTGTGGTGTTTACACGAAGGTTTAGTATCCTCTCAACAAAATGCTAGATATTTCTTCTCTTCATATTACTCATATCTTTTCATAAAACCAAATATCAGTTGCTCTTCTAGAATATCTCACCTCATAAAACCTTTTTTCTCGAGAATGTTGCTTCATAACGCTTTCAACTAAGTTTACATTCATTTTAATGTTTGAAAAATCTTATTCTTTGATTAAACTTTCAGTCAGTTGAAAAATTGTCTTGATTTATTGGATAAAATCAGAAACAATGAAATAGAGATGATAACGGAAATAAAAACAAACAAAAAAATGGTGAAATGTACTGACGTGGATTGGGGTGCGCTTGTCTAACAGTTTAGACCAGACCAATTTTGGACCACTTTTTCGAGTAACTCGGGCTTTATTTAATCAATAACACGAGTTATGTTGGCTTCCAAAGCGTCCATTGTTTCTGGTTTATCAACATAAACCAATGACTTGACATAACCCCAAAGAAAATAATCCAGTGGAGTTATGTCGCATGCTCTTGGAGGCCAATTCATTGAACCATTTCTAGAAATTATGTTATCAGCAAATCTTTATTTCAATAAATCAATTGTTACGGTTGCAGCATGAGGTGTAGCACCATCTTGTTGGGACTAAAACACTTCTGGGTCGATACCATTCAAATTTTGGAACAAATAATCATTGACCATCGATCTGTAACGAGCACCATTCACTGTAATATTAGCTCCAGCATTGTTTTTGAAGAAATATGGACCGATGATGCTTCCAGCGTGTAAAGCACACCTTACAGTGCATTTTTCAGGATGCAATGGAACCTGCAGAACTTCTTTAGGATTGTTTTCACTCCATATACGCCAATTTTGCATGTTTACGTATTCATTCAACTAGAAATGAGCTGATTCACTAAACACAATTTTACGATAAAAAAAATTATTCGCAAAGGTTGTACGAAATCAACTGAATTTTTTCAAAATCATTTCACAAAATGGAATATATACAAGATACAACTTAATTTTTTCAGATGGATCATCCTATCTATTTTCTTATTTTTGGCTAGCTCTTTCTCTTTGAATATTACAGAGTCTCAAATACGAAGAAACACCTGGTAAGCTCAGTAGTAATCGATTGTCAAGTGGTAGGCTGTGATAAATCAACAAACGACATTGGCAATAATATGGCACACGTTGATATCTAATGAAATTATTTCCGAAACCAGCATTACACAGAAGCGGAAAAAAATATGAATTAAATCAAAAATATTTCAACTAATTGATACGTACAAAAATATCATGAACTAAAACAATAAATTCATACTATATTTTATGTGGAGAACAATAAAAACAAGAAAGCTAAAAGTGGAGAATATATGGCGTTACACCCAGATCATCATTTGGGATAGCATTATTAAGGTTCTGATTAAGTTAATGAATTAATGCTTCAATTTTGTTTTTAATGATCTCAACACTTTCACTTTCACTTCAAAAGTTAACTGGACCTAACACCAATCCAGAGTTGAGTGAAAAACTGTTGAAAAACAAAAAGATTAAAATTTCACGCTCCTTTTTTTTGACCCCAACGACACCGGAGGAAGTTATAAAGGTTGTGGCGGAGATGAAAAATAAATCTTCACAAGATATATATGGTTTCACGGTAAAAATGCTGAAAAACGTCATCAATCATTTAGCAGATACTATTTCAGACCTTATAAATGATTGCTTCCAGCAGGGCTACTTTCCCGTGAATTGAAGGTCGCAAGGGTGATACCTGTATACAAGAAGGGAGATCAAGAGATAAATGAAAACTATAGGCCAATCTCGATATGGCCAGTTATTTCGAAAATTTTCGAGTCCCTCCTCAAAAAAAGGTTGAACTCATTTTTGGAGAGCAATTCGTTGCTAGGAAATTACCAGCATGGCTTTAGAGAGGGTAGGTCAACTACCACTGCTTTGGTCCACATTATCGAATTCATCATGGAGACATTGGACGATGCAGATGACGTGATGTTGACGTGCATGGATTTGACTAGAGCATTCGATTGTGTCAATCATGAAGAGCTTCTGCGCAAGTTGGAATGTATGGGCATAAGAGGCACAGCTTTGGATCTGATGGGGTCCTACCTTGAAGATCGCTACCAGATAGTAGATTTGGAACGCAAGCGGTCTTCATGATGATAATTAGTACAGGAGTGTTCCAGGGATCGGTACTGGGACCGACTTAATTCATAATTTATATAGATGATCTAGTGTGTAATACTGCTGCAGATGATGAAACCCTCTTTGCTGATGACACATCATTGCTGAATAAAGCGAAGAATAGAAATTTGCTACTGAATAAGTGAGAAGAAACTGTTAAGGGCGCTGTAGAGTGGTTCAATGTGAATAAGATGAAAGTAAATCCAGAGAAAACACAACAGCTGGTTGTGAGCACAAAGTACCAAAACCTGGAAAGCATTTCAATGCTCGGAGTGTCAATTAGCGCAAATTTAACTTGGAAGAAACATATAAATGAAGTATGCCACAAGCTCTCTACGGCGTAATTCGCAATACGGCGAATAAAAAGCATACTCACAGAAAAAGAGGCGGTACTTGCTTATTATGCACAATTTCACTGCAGAATGACCTACGGCATAATTCTATGGGGCGCATCTTCAGGTGTTCCCAGAGGAGTTTTTCTGAAACAGAAAAAGGCCATAAGATTGATAGCAGGAGTGGGCCATACCACTAGCATTAGACCTCTTTTCAAGCAATATGGTATACTTACCTTTACATGCTGCTATATCCTTGAATGCCTTATGAATATACACAAGAATAAGAACACTTTCCAGAAACACTCAGCGGTTCACAATCATGAAACAAGATCAAGGAATAATTTCATGGCTCCACGTCATAGACTGAAGAGAACAAAAACCACACATATATTCAATGGTATGAAAACGTATAATAAACTTCCTCAGCACCTGAAGTCGCTGCATTGTACAGCATTCAAACGGAAAGTTAAGATGATTCTTGCTGATCGTAGTTTTTATTCAATGGAAGAATTTATGACGCACCAATTCTAGTCGTCAATTAATTTTTGTAATTGTTTATAATCGTGTTTATATTAATGTCTAATAATTTTTATATTTTGACTTCAAGAAATTTTAAATTGGACCTTATATCAGTTATTGTTATTAATTAAATATTATCCTATTCATATATATTGCTTTTATTTATACATATATGTATAATATCATATATATGTATATGACATTCCCTGTAAAAATCAGAGTAATTTTTTTCCTTCGGGAACGGCGATAAAAATGTGTCCAACGGTGTTAAATCCGGACTATTCGATGGCCATGAAATAGGTGCACCACAACCGACCCAGAGATCAAATTGACCACTCAAATGTTCTCGAACTTGCCAAATTATTTGCTCCAAGTATAGGCGATTAATATACAACAACCTAACATGCAAAGTGAAAGTTCTTCATGAAATTTGATTTTCAGTTTTAATTTTGTTATTCAATTTGTGGAAGTTTTCGGAATATTCTGATTTATGTTGCAAATAATTAAATAAAGAATAAATAAAAGCTGGGAACAAGTAACACAAAATGGTCTGCAGTTGTCAATTCTCTTTGAATTACTCCATAAATCCACTCGAGGCGCCACTGAGGCGGGAGAATGAACTATCTCACATTCATGGACTTTTTTCACCACTTTCCAACTTCTGGCTCCGTTAATTCTCTCAGCGCAGCTCGAACGATCCCGAGTCTTCAAATAAAAGGTTCAGTTAACTCTTTCTCAGTCAAAGACACCAAAAGACTCGATTTGAATTGGAAAGTTCCAGGCTTCGGGCACTTCAGCCATCGATTGTTCACGCTCACGCATCGTCAGGACCAAAAAAAACCGTTATCTACACCTCGAGATCTTTGAGGAAAACTCCCGAAAGGAACTTATCAAGTGATCTTCGCTGGGAAAATTAGGAAGTCTGAGGTCGCTTTTCCGAAGAGGAAATTAATTTTTCAGCATCGTTTGATTAGTCGGCGTTTTAGGGGAGTTCAGATATGATCGATTGGCGGGAAGGCACGACGCAGACAATTAGTAAGCTAATGAGAATGTCAGAGGAACAGGCGTTCCTTTGAATTATGAATGTAACTCGAAATTATTCCTGTTGTGTTGTTGGGTAGAGAGATCCTTCCGTCGGGTCTGGATGTTGCTGCTATAAATGGTCTTTACGAGTTGAGGAGAAATTCAAACACGCCTCATTTGAATTTCAATTTACAGGATGCGTTGGAATTTATTTCATAAATGTTACTTTGATCCCTCGCTTCAAAGATAATATTTTTTCCACGACTACTGTGGGTTATCATAATTTCACTTTGATTACATACTGTCAACTTTCTATCACTTGAAGAGATCCGTATTCTTTAAAGATCATACCAATGCGGAATCCCTCATAGATTATATAAATTATATCACGCTATTTACCCGCCTATTTCTGTGTCAAATATTCTGTGACGATAATAAAGAGGAAGGACGTCCTTATGGCGTCTTTATTGCATTTGAAGCGGTAGAAAGGAAGGTTCTTAGAAATAAATCTCCTGAGTGATTTAAAACATACCCGAGATAATAGTACTTATAACAGTCCCCCATGGTAACTCTCTTAGTAACGTTCATTTACATGCCGAGGTGATGATCTATTTTATATTGTCCTAGTCAGTTTGTGTTACATGTTTACCATATACATGAGTCCGCTTATTTTGAGAAATTGTATTCCTTGTGAACCGGTGGCATTCTTTAGGGTGAATCACTGAGTAGTCCTGAATAGTCACTGATGAGTCATCATTTCATTTGAAGAAATCCACGATATTTGTCCCTAGAGAACCAGCACCGGATTATTTCCATCAAAACTCAGTATCCTATAGGACTCAATGTTTGGACAGGCATTTCGAGAGATTTCATCAATGGTTCCATTTTAATTAACGAAAATCTGAATGCTGCCAAATATTTAGAGCTTTTACAAACTCGAATTAATCCGACAGTTCGTCAACTTCCTATTGTGAAGAGTTTTTGTTTCAACAGGAATGTTGCCCAAGTCATAACTAACGAGGAGTGACACAGTTAATAGAAAAAAATCTACATATGTATGTGTTTCATTCAATAAAGTCATAATTTATATGATTACTCTATTTTTTCTTTTCAATTATTATTGAAAAGTAGCTGAGGAAATTTTTGTTTCAACAGGACGGCGCAAACAGATGGTTGTAGAATGTTCGAAAATCAAAAAAATATATAATTCCAGAATAATTAACCAAAATTATATTTTGAATTCCACGGTTTGTCATATTCAGAACAGTAAATAGTAAATAAAAAGATTTAATTTAATTTATTTTTTTAATAAGCTATATTCATCCGAGCTATCAGGTGTTTTTTAGAGTGAACTTTAAATTGAAATAAAACACATTTAAATTAAGATTGAAGCCAATTTTTTTTATTTGAAAGATAATTTTATGCTCTGAGGAACCGCATTCGACCAGACTAATTTTGGACCACTTTTTCGAGTAATTCGGGCTTTATTTAATCAATAACACGAGTTATGTTGGCTTCCAAAGCGTCCATTGTTTCTGGTTTATCAGCATAAACCAATGACTTCACATAACCCCAAAGAAAATAATCCAGTGGAGTTATGTCGCATCATCTTGGAGGCCAATTAATTGGAGCATTTCTCGAAATGATGTTATCGCCAAATCTTTCTTTCAATAAATCAATTGTTACGGTAGCAGCATGAAGTGTAGCACCATCTTGTTGGAACCAAAACAATTCTGGGTCGAAACCATTCAAATGTTGGAACAAATAATCATTGATCATCGATCTGTAACGAGCACCATTCACTATAACATTAGCTCCAGCATCATTTTAAAAGAAATATGGACCGATGATGCCTCCAGCGTGTAAAGCACCCCATAAAGTGCATTTTTCAGGATGCAATGGAACCTGTAGAACTTCTTGAGGATTGTTTTCACTCCATATACGACAATTTAGCTTGTTTGCATAGTCGTTCAACCAGAAATGAGCTTTCATCACTAAACACAATTCTACGATAAAAAAGTGGATCAACTTCAAGCTGTTCTAGGGACCAATAAGCAAACAAACGACGTTTATTATGGTCAAGTGGCTTTAGTTCTTGAACCAGTTGGATCATGTATGGGTGTAGACCAAGATCTTTACGCAAAATTTTCCATGTGGTGGATGCACAGAGTCCAACGTCGATGAATAGACAAATCTAGATCATCATTAACACTATGACTTAGAGCAGCGATATTTTCTTCTGTACATACATGTCTTTGTCTTGTTGTTGTTGCATCGAGTAGAGAAAATGTTGTCCGAAATCTATCGATAGTTCGACGAATAAGCTGGCTCTGATGGACGATTATGTAAACCATAAATTTCACGAAGTTTGGCGAATAGAACACTGATTTCGAAAATAAATTTCAACAATTTGTAAACGTTGTTGCGGCGTGAGTCTTTCCATGATAATTGGTCACGGCTCAGTGAACAGAAACGTCAAAACAACATGGCTTCTACCTTCTGTCAAATCACAGTTATCCCTATCGAAAGTTCTATCACTCTGAAAAAAACACCCGATATGAAGGTTCACTGATATAACATCGTATGTTTTCGAGTTTCATTCCATTCTCATAGATTTTTTATTGATATTTATTTGCCACTGCTTTCCCAACCCTCGAAACGACTTGTGTCGTTAATCAAGTGAACGGGGGACGTTGATGTAACTCAAATTACTTCTTCTCAACTGCAAGTGAAAAGTTCGAGAAGTCAAACAAGAATGGGTTCAATGAAGAGCTTTAAAGTTGCTTGTTCAAGGTGAGAATCATCGTTAGTTTATTTCCAGCATTCTCTGGTAATACATCTTTACAGTTTGTATGATGCATGGATTCTAGATAACAATTCACTCAACTACAGACAATACATATTTATAAACAGTTTTCTCTACTGTGTAAATTTTTTCAGTTTTCAAGTCACCTTCTTTGATTGCTTTTCATTTTTTTTTAAATTTCATATCGTCTAAAATGAAATTATAAGAGAAAAAGGATTATGAATTGGTTGATGAATCCTGGAATGTGAATTAGTTTAAAAAGACAAAAAATTAGGATAAAAACAACTTCAATCAAAATGGAGTCTTATTCATTTTCAGATAAATTCTCATCAGTTCCCGGTAATTTCCAACGACTCCAAATGTCTCACGTACCTATACTCGCTCTGCACAGGAGAACTAAAGAAAGCATAAGCACTAGAAAGCGTAAGCACAATAAAACGTAATCACAAGAAAGCGTAAGTACAAGAAGTGTAAGCACAAGAAAGCTTAACCAATTGCTTTTAACAAAATGGTGGAGAAATCACACTCAAAACTTGCATCTGATGGAATAAGGGCCTTATCAATCTAGGAAAAATTTTAAATTCTTTCAGAAAAGGGATTTAATTATTATTTAATCCTGTGTTTCTAGCTGAAGAATGATGATGAATATTAAAACATCCTTATGGCCGTCAGTTCTTCTTGGCCAAAAATTGAATTTTACACATTCCTCGATTAGCGCCCTTAAAACCCCATTCTCCATGCTAATCTCTCCATAATTCATCCCCAATTTCCGACGAACTCTTTTACATCCCTCCTCTCTCCAATTAACTCCATTTTTTCGACGCCCATCCAGAATGATGCTTGCGCCCGTTTTAGAAGACTGGAAGGAATGCAGTGCTTAGATCCAGGGATTTCTCATTTTTCCTTCTATGAAAATCAGTTATTTACGTTTTCGCGAAACGAGAAACTCGAAACAATTACCATCGCATCTCGATCTGCTTAATTCGCAATTTAATTGGTAATTTGAGAAATAAAGTCCGCGTATTTCGCCCTCATAAAAGTGGTACTCGGGAGGTTTCTGTGCCCTCTGTTGAAGCCAGGGTTGTATTGGGCTGAAGGTCCAGACAATTATCCTAGTTTTAGTTCATTTATTTATTCATTTACAAAGGAACACCTACAACAAAATCAAAAAGCTCTTTGGCTTCTTAGCCAAACTGAACAGAATCAAATGGAGTCAACTACATAACGCAAGGTTATGGTGAAACCTCAGGTCAAAGATGCAATTTTTGAAGACACAAAAACAATTTCAAAGTCAATGTCAAAAATGTGGACCACAAAGATAAAGACAGAGAAAAAGTAAAGTATTCTCAACTGGAAAACCAGTCGAGTATATTTTCTATGGGCTTGTTTCGACCTCGGTTAGTCTCTTCATTCCGGAAAAAACCCTGAGACAAGGCATAAATTTCGAGTTAAACAACATCAAATCTGAAATCAAAGATCAGCCAAAGAGCTTTTTGATTCTGTTATCACAGAATGTGGCATTGACTCAAAGCACAAATCTGATGTCGTTTAATTTGAAATGTATGCCTTGTCTCAGGATTATTTCCCTGACTGAAGAGACTAACCGAGGTCGAAATAAGCCCACAGAAAATGAACTTAACTGGTTTTCCAATTAAGAACACTGTTACTTCGACACCTTGCCTTTTCCGTGTCTTTGTATTTTGTATTTTACACTTTTGACTTCGACTTTGAGATTGTCTTTGGGTCTTTGAAAAATGCATCCTTAAACTGAGATTTCACCATAACCTTACGTTATGTTGTTGATCCCACTTCGTACTGCTTAGTTCTTTGGGAACTGATCAGTTTGGCGAAGAAACCAAAGAGCTGTTTGATTTTGTCATCATTGTGACAAAACAAGTAGATTGACTCGAAGCAGAGAATACTGTTTATTCAAATTTGCTCAAAATCAAAGGTTGTATCAGGTCGAGCATTGGTTGAGTCCTTCATCGAAGAAATCTTGATTGAACAACAAATTTCGTCGAAATTCTGATCTTTGATAACAAATCTGATATTGAACACTTACAGATAATGTGCACCCACAGCCTGTGGGTTTTACTTATAGTATGGAATATAGTCTGTTTGAAGAAGCTTTAGTTTCTTGGTCAGATTTGATGGAGTATATTCCCGACTGATTCATGAAGCCCCTTGTTCTCAGTTGCTGCAAATGCCCCGAATTCTACTAAGAGATGTTATACGTTTCTTGAGTCTGACATCCATATCTCTAATTATCATTTCTTAAGGAGGGATCCTTCACTACACGCTTTAGGTGACTTCTAGTTGGCATGACCTTGAATATCCAAAAGAAAATCTCCGTTTGGGGGAACATCTGTCATGCTGCCAACCAGAAGTTAGACGCAATATTTACGTAATCTTAGGTCACCTCATTGAAATGTCGTCCATGGAGAAGCTTGTCCATCCAGCTGGTCATTTTTTCTTGGTAGATTTTCTGGTATCCGAAGCCTTCCAGACGCCTTAAACATAATGTTGATGCATAGTCTTCCTCACCTATTGCATGGTGTAATGCAGAAGTTGCTGGAAGGCACAAATTATTTATGGCTTATCCAGCTGTATCACCAAGTCTATAAGTTTTTGAAGCATTAATTAATTAAAAACCAAAGTTGTACCAGGATCGTTTGAAAGGAATTGTCGAAATTGTTTCCGCCGCTGATTTGGCACGATTGGCCTCTATACGCAAGCCTAGTTGCGTCTTTAATGGAGCTTTATATAATTTTTTTATTTTTTATATTTTTCTGATACTACTATATCTTCTGTGAAGATATCTTAGATGCTTTTTCAGCTTGTGTGAGCTAGGAGTTCAGTTGTGTTCTGGGTAGGCTTTGTTACTGCTATCTTACGCTACTTGAGGTCACAGCATTGTTAATTTTCGACCTAACAGTGAAATGGTGGCTGAAACCCGTCTAACTAGAACATTTCTTTTCCACCTGAACAGGGATCTGTCGGTTCAGAGCCCCATGCTATATCCACTAAGCTGTCGACACTCATTTGAAGTAAAGAAAATGGTGAAATACGAAGAATACATAGAAAGGGGTCTCAAAGTCAGTCTGCAAAAAACGGAATATTTGGCCTCTAATGTGGCTGTCAATCAAGTGGATCAATTTAAATACTTAGGAGCCATAATCACAAGAAGAAGGCTTGAATCGGTAGAGGTAAAAAAAGGAATTAATAACAACAGGAAGATCATAGGCTGTTTGAATGGATTATGGTGGGTTCCTCATATATCAAGGTCCACAAAGAAGCGTCTAGGTACAACTCTTGTGGAATCGGTGCTGCTATATGGCTCTGAATTATGGGTGTTGAATGCTGATCTAAGGAGAAGAGTAACATACGTTGAAATGAACTATTTAAGGAGAAGTGCATGGATCTCAAGTTGGAAAATAACACAAATGAAGAGGTGAGAAGAATAATGAATGTGGATGAAACCATTGTTACAAGAACTGAAAAGCGAAGCCTCAAATGGTTCGGTCACCTTCATCGAATGTCTGAAGAACCATGGTCAAAGCGAATATTCTATTGTGTTCCTCCAGGAAGGATAGGAAGAGGTAGACAACGAAAATCATGGAATGGCACGATGAGAGAGACTATAACTGCTTATAACAGTCAGGAGGAAGATGCACAGGATAGGAAAGTGTGGGGAAAACCCTAAATATATATATATATATATATATATATATAAATGGTGAATGAAAATCCTCGTTTATGTCGGAGGAATATATTTATGTGTCCCGTGAATCAATTAGTACCATCTTGAGCGATTGTTTGGACATGAAACGCATTACCGTTCAACAAATGCCGAAAGAACTGCTATCATTGTGAATTTCTGGCCAAAAACTGAACAATTCTTATCCAGCAAGCACGTTATTTCTCTGATATGGCTTCGGCTAACAATTTTCCCTTCCGAAAACTCAAATTACTTCTTTCAAGTCGATAGAAAACATGAAAAAGAACTAAGGTCGATTCCTGGGCATGTGTTAAAGAATATTTTGCGGCCTACTTTGAAGGCGATAAAATAAATTTGGACACCGTATCTTATTGAACCGTCCAGCAGTTACCTCCGAAACCAGCCAAAATCTCCGTCCACCCACCAAACCAACATCCTCCAGGCCTGCGGATCCAGGCGAACAATCTCCCGGATATCCATCTTCCGGTCCACCCCTGACTTCCGGAAGTGGGGACGCTTCCGTTTCGGGAGCGGCGTCGTTCTCTCCTCCTGCTTCGAACCAGGCTCAGTCCAGCCTACGCAGGCTCCCGAAGATGTCGCAGGTCGACGCTGACGGCGGCGATTATCCCTCGGTGATCGAACTGAACGTCGGCGGCGTATGCTACGCCACCACACTGGCCACCCTACGCAGCATGCCCGACTCCCGTCTGGCCGCCATCTTCGACGGCGACCAGGTGAGCCGGGATGTCAAGGGGAGGTATTTCTTGGACCGGGACGGCGTGCTGTTTAGATACGTGCTGGACTACCTGAGGGACGGCGACGTGGTGCTCCCAGACTGCTTCAGGGAGCGAGAGAGGTTGAAGAAGGAGGCAGGTGGGTGGTATGTTGCCTAGTATGGGGAAGTTGAGAATTCTTGTTGATACGTGTGATGTTGCTGGAACGTGGGGGGTGGTAGTTATCGTTGCTAGGGGTTGTTTATGATTTGTAGGCGATAAAACTGGAAATTTAACGTCGGAACGTTACTATCTTGTTGCTTGCTTCGTTGTTTCAGTAATTACAATGCCATGGAGGTTAGTTTCGTTATAGATCAATTCGAATATCAAAACAGATTTAATCTGTTAGTGTTCTACAATTTTAATTTCGGAAAATTTCTATTCAAAAAACTTTTAGAATTAAATTAATGTCTACAATAAGCACCGCTCATATTTAATAGACGTATATAATCAAAACTCAATATATAATGTCAACTGGAATAAATAAACCAACAAATATAAAAAAGGCAATTAAAATTAATAAATAAATATTTGAAGGAGACAAAATTTAGGTTTGAAGCTCTGTCGAAGTCATGTCCATAGACATAGATGCTTTCAGACATCCCCATAGCAAAAAATCATTTGGGGATAAATCTGGTGATCTGGATGTCCACGAAATTGAACCATTCGTAATATTACTCAATCAGAAAACGTGTTTTGGAGAAACTGTGAGTTATGACTTGGTCTACCATCCTGTTGAAACCTCAAACTTGACAGGAAGTTGACGAACTGTCAGAATAATTAATAAAAAAGCTCTGAGTATTTGGCAGCATTTAGGTTCCCATTGATAAAAAAAGAGACCAATGAGGAAATCTCTTAAAATGCCAGTCTAAACATGAGTTTTTTAGGGTACTGAGTTTTGATGGAAATACTCTGGTGTTGATTCTCTCGGGACCACAACAGATAACAGATTATTTCTTTTTCAAATAAAATGATGACTCATCAGTGAAAAGTACATTTTTTAAGAAAGAACTATTTTCATTTGGTCTTTCCATCGTGAACCTATGTAATCAACACTAGACGTGGATCTAAATGATCACACTGGTGCTAAGAGTCAGTATCAATCTGAAAGAGTAGGGAAAGATTCAAAGAGCGCTCCACTTGAGTATTAGTCATCATTTATAACACATAATGAGGTTATTCTTGTGCTGTCCAAATGGCACAATAGCTTCACTTGTTATTGCATGGTAAGGATTATATTTCGTAAATAATTAATAATAATGTTAAAAAAAGAGTTACCTTTGTCATCAAATGAAAAAGGATTTCCTAAACGTACTTATGAGTCTAATATCAATCACTCCGTGAAAAAAAATAGAAAAAGGCTTTTTACTTGATAGAAGAAAAATAACAAAATTTGAATATCAAAACAGACTTAATCTGTTAGTCTTCTACAATTTTAATTTCAAAAAACTTTTAGAATTAAATTAATGTCTACAATAAGCACCGCTTATATTTAATAGACGTATATAATCAAAACTCAATATATATAATGTCAAATGTAATAAATAATCCAACAGATATAAAAAAAAGTCATTAAAATTAATAAATAAATATTTAAAGGAGACAAAATATTGTTTCTGATCTTACCATTATGAACATCAATTGCTTTTCAAAAACATGAACACAACTCAAGGACTTCTCAAATAAAAAATTTTTAATTCTAAAAGTTTTTTGAATAAAAATTTTTTTGAAATTAAAATTGTAGAAGACTAACAGATTGAAGCTGTTTTGATATTCAAATTTTGTTATATTTCTTCTATTAAGTAAAAAGCCTTTTTCTATTTCATTTTATACATAATATATAATTATATTTAGGCTTTAATAAATCTCATTATGGAATGTTAATGGTTAAAAGATAACCTTATAATACCTTACACTTTTCTGTGATTTTGTTAAGAATAAATACTATCTTGAATTTTAAAGTTAGTCTGTTTAAATCAATTTATCCTGTTACACATGTGGAGGTGAGAAATAGTGATAGTTATTTGATTTTAATATTTGGAATATTATTTAGGGCCGATGAATAGATTACCAGAATTATAATTGTTTTTTGAAGCTATAGTGCATGTTTTGAGAGATTTCTGAATTAACTTATTTGAATATTTAAATATATTAAATATTTCAAATAAATTATATTTTTTTAGAAGTCCTTAAGTTGTGTTCATGGTTTTGAAAGGCAATTGGTGTTCTTAATGGTAAGATCAGAAACAAAATTTTGTCTCTTTCAAATATTTATGTATTAATTTTAATTGCCTTTTTTATATTTGTTGATTTATTTATTCCATTTGACATTGTATATTGAGTTTTTATTATATACGTCTGTTAAATATAAGCGGTGCTTATTGTAGACATTAATTTAATTCTAAAAGTTCTTTGAATAAAAATTTTTTTTAAATTAAAATTGTAGAAGACTAACAGATTAAATCTGGTTTGATATTCAAATTTTGTTATATTTCTTTTATCAAGTAAAAACCCTTTTTATATTTTATTGATGAATTCTTCTTCATTTAAGAAAATTCGAAATTTCTATGTGTTTATATATAATTTATTATGTTTCAAAATATTTACATAAAAAAGATAAGTATGATGAATCCTCGAAGCCCAAAACTATATTATATTTAATTGAATTACATAAAAGAGACCGGACCTATTACTCCGTTTGTAACAGCCCCTTCACCCTACTCAATAACAAATTATTGTTAACTCTTAAGTAATTTTGTTATCGCATTATTCAAAACTGATATATTTTGTAGTTCAGAATTCATTTCCAAGTATCCAAGAATTCCCACCAAAAAAACAAATCGGCTGAAAATTCATTGAATGATATTGATACGATATAAATTTGAAATTCAAAATTACTCAGGAAGGTTTTTCCGAATATTTTAGACATTAAATGGATTAATTCTTCGAAAATCTACAAATTTAATCTGGAAAATCTGTTGAAAAGTATTTGAAATTGAACTAAATGAAATGTGTAAGGAACACTGTTCATTTATATAGATGTATCATCAACACATATGTACGACAGTTAACAGCAATAAAAAAGCAAATGAAAATATGAAATATTGGCCGCGATCATCCAACAAACGATTTGATATTCGGATAAAACAATTCCCAAAATCTCAATCCATCCAATATAACATAATTTATCAGCATATCAGTGCATGATACATAGATTATAGACAATTCCATTATCTACATTAAAAAATATTTACTTCCACAAAACTGTTTGTACTACAACAATTATTTCACCACGATGTGGCTTCATCAGGTATCTACATTCTACTGGCTGTAGAATGCAGATACCTGATGAAGCCACATCGTGGTGAAATAATTGTTGTAGTACAAACATTTTTGTGGAAATAAAATACTGTCTCTTGAATATTTTTCAATTGAAATGTAAAGACCAAATCAATCAAATATTCATAATCAACAAGTAATTTTAATCTAGAATTCAATTTAATTATAGCAACCAATAGCAGTTATTCGTCATTAATAATAGATAATATAAAAATTAACAGTGTTGTGACCTAAAGTGGCGCAGTAACAAAGCCTACCCAGAACACAACTGAATTCCTAACTCGCACAAGCTAAAAAAAGCTTCCGAGGGATCTTCACAGAAGATCTAGGAGTATCAGGATAAAAATAATAATACCTGTTCAAAAATGTATAGTGGTCAAACCGGAAGACATTTCGACACTAGAATAATGGAACATAGACGTCTCTTCCTCAATATTAAGTTGAATTCTACGTACGCCGACATCTTATAAATGAGAAACATGATTTTGACGAACGTTTTAGGATTTTACATAAAGAAAATAAGGGTCTTAAATTGAACCTATTGGAAATAAACCGATTTAGAAATTCAAAAAATTTATTGAACGAACAAACTGAGTTATTTAATTCACCTTTATTGGATCAATTCAGTTAGGGATCCGGTGGTTTTACCTTAGGAAATGAAGATTTAATTGTACCTTTATCTCTAGAGGGGAAAAACATTTATATACTGCATGTTAAAAATTTCAGACTAGTTGTTTATGAGCATCCGAAGAAGTTAACTGACAATGGACTACTATCTGGTGTTTTTTAGAGTGCTAGAACTTAAAATTCAAATTAAATTGAAATACTACGTACGTCTATGTACGTCTATTTAATATAAGCGGTGCTTATTGTAGACATTAATTCTAAAAGTTTTCTGAAATTGAAATTGTAGAAGACTAACAGATTAAGTCTGTTTTGATATTCAAATTTTGTTATTTTTCTTCTATCAAGTAAAAAGCCTTTTTCTATTTTATTTCACAGAGTGATTGATATTAGACTTAAAAGAACGTTTTGGAAATCCTTTTTCATTTGATGACAAAGGTAACTCTTTTTTTAACATTATTATTTATTATTTTCGAAATATGAAATTGTTACAAAAGCGAAGCGTCAACAAGCTTTTTCGCGAATCGCTTCTGTTAGAAAACAGGGTTAGGATTGTTGCCATTGAAGTTCTCATGTGGAAGTTTCCTATGAATGAGTAAAGAATTGAATAATGAACACAGCACTACGCTCCAACGATATGTATAAATTTTCCTCGTACCGTCGCATTTCCCGCTCTGCTTTCGTACGAAACGACATTTCCCGCCAATTTGATCGAAACGAACCTCGTTATCCATGTCTTCAACGCGACAGAGCGAAACAGCCCCGTGGAATGCAAATTCCAAAAAAAAACAGGACGACGTGAAAACGCGTCATCAATTTTTTCTGACATTACCGGAATGTTCTCAATCAACTTTCCGGCAGATAGTCCCGATGAGTTTTCCATAATTAAAAAAGTTGAGGACCCGATCCCCGTGCCCAGGGGTAAAGCAGGGATACCACCGGAGCGCAACTTATTGAAGTCCGAGCGATTCCATATTTCCAGGACTAATTCGAGAGGCGCGGGAAAGGAATTATTACGTAATTTATTCAAATTGAGTTGGGAGTTTGGAAGTTGCCTCGAGTATTCCGACTTTTGTTGGGTGTTTAGGGCTTTCCGTCCGTGGGCGAGTTGACATTTGTTTGATGAGCTTCCTGAATATTTTTGCGAGGGATTAGAAGTCGCTAATTCGAGTTTGAGCCGATCTGGCTTTTATGAGGGAGTGTTTCGATTAAATAGAAATGGATACACTAACTTGCGATCGAATTACATGCGTACTGAAATTTATTTAAATATTTCAAAAAATTAGCCTTCTACATATTAAATTTCAAAAAATTCGATTCAATAATTATAACTTCAGAAATTAAATTAAATTTATGTCATATAAGTACCACTTATATCAAACGACATATAAAATAAACATTCATTATAAGACATCCAAATGATATAACAAAATCCAATAAATAAAAATTGTTAAACAAAAGCCTATAAATTAAATATTTTGAGTAGACAAAATTTTGTTTCTGCTGATCAATCTTATGAAAACAAATATCTGTCAATAATGATTAACATAATCTTAATAATTTCATCATAAAACCATCTTATCTAAGATACTTTCTATAAAATCTCAAGATATGTAAAAACATTACTGAAAAACAAGTTTTAAGAGAGACTCTGCTTCGTCAGTATTCAATTAATTTATATTCAATAAAATATAATATAACATTAATCAACAACAAATGTTTACTCACCTTTCAATAATTCAAAAAACTTCTGGTGAATGAATACTGAAAAATTTAAATGGAGTGTAATGTTAACTACAAATAAATAATTCTGTGGTTTACCATTGATCTAAAAGATTGAAAGTAATTTAACGGCCTCTCTTATAGTACAAGGACTATCTGTATAAAGAATGTTAACATTACACTCCATTTAAATTTTTCAGTATTCATTTACCAGAAGCTTTTTGAATTGTTGAAAGGTGAGTACATATTTGTTGTTAATTGATGTTATATTTTATTGAATATGGATTAATCGAGTACTGACGAAGCAAAGTCTCTCTTAAAACTTGTTTTTTAGTAATGTATCTATCTTACTTAGAATATTCAATATTATTGGATATCTAACTAAGTTACTTTCTATAATATCTCAAGATATTTAAAAATATTACTGAAAAACAAGTTTTAAGAGAGACTTTGCTTCGTCAGTACACAATTAATTCATATTCAATAAAATATAACATCGATCAACAACAGATATTTCCTCACCTATCAATAATTCAAAAAGCTTCGGGTAAAAGAATACTGAAAAATTTAAATGGAGTGTAATGTTAACTGCAAATAAATAATTCTGTGGTTTATCATTGATCTAAAAGATTGAAAGGCAATTTAACGGCCTCTGTTCTAGCACAAAGATCTGTATAAAGAATGTTAACATTACACTCCATTTAAATTTTTCAGTATTCATTTACCAGAAGCTTTTTGAATTGTTGAAAGGTGAGTACATATTTGTTGTTAATTGGTGTTATATTTTATTGAATATGGATTAATCGAGTACTGACGAAGCAAAGTCTCTCTTAAAACTTGTTTTTTAGTAATGTATCTATCTTACTTAGAATATTCAATATTATTGGATATCTAACTAAGTTACTTTCTATAATATCTCAAGATATTTAAAAATATTACTGAAAAACAAGTTTTAAGAGAGACTTTGCTTCGTCAGTACACAATTAATTCATATTCAATAAAATATAACATCGATCAACAACAGATATTTCCTCACCTATCAATAATTCAAAAAGCTTCGGGTAAAAGAATACTGAAAAATTTAAATGGAGTGTAATGTTAACTGCAAATAAATAATTCTGTGGTTTATCATTGATCTAAAAGATTGAAAGGCAATTTAACGGCCTCTGTTCTAGCACAAAGATCTGTATAAAGAATGTTAACATTACACTCCATTTAAATTTTTCAGTATTCATTTACCAGAAGCTTTTTGAATTGTTGAAAGGTGAGTAAATATTTGTTGTTGTTTGATATTATATTTTATTGAATATGAATTAATTGAGTACTGACGAAGCAAAGTCTCTCTTAAAACTTGTTTTTCAGTAAGATTATGTTACTAATGTTTCTGAAAGATATTTGTTTTCATAAGATTGATCAGCAGAAACAAAATTTTGTCTACTCAAAATATTTAATTTATAGGATTTTGCTTAACAATTTATATTTATTGGATTTTGTTATATCCTTTGGATGTTCTTTAATGAATGTTTATTTTATATGACGTTTGATATAAGTGGTACTTATATGACATTAATTTAATTTCTGAAGTTATAATTATTAAATATAATTTTTTGAAATTAAATATGTAGAAGGCTAATTGTAAAATATTTAAATACTTTTATATACCTTCTATCAAGTATTAACCTCTATTTATGTTATTGTTTTGAAATTTTAGCGACATTGAAAATAGTACAGCTATTTTTAAAATAAAAGAATACAATAGAGGAATCGGAATGTAATGCCATTTCTGCATATGTCGACATTTGATTGTCATTTGTATTTAGAAGTCGTGACAAAAACATTTTAAGGTTAATGCGACTTGTTCAATTCTAAATAATTAAATATTAGACTTTTTTACAATTTGGGGTGAAATGGCCAACCAAATGCCAGTACTTCATGTTTTTATTTTATTCTTTATTAGTTAACTTCCGCACATATATTTTTATATTTATATTTTATATTTATATTTTATATTTATATTATCCTGATACTCCTAGATCTTCTGTGAAGATTTCTCTGAAGCTTTTTCAGCTTGCACGAGTAAGGAGTTCAGTTGATTTTCCGGCTTCAAAATGAAAATGGGGAAAATCGCTCGGGCCCGTCAATTTCCCGTAACTGCAACCCCCTAACGGGGGTTAGTACAACCTCTTTATTTTGAATAGGGATGAGGGGTGTTGCGATACCTCATTTTTAAGATCTTATCGAGTACTACCTGATCCTGAAATTTCGCTTCAAAATTATCTGGGATTTCCATCTGCCCAATACCGACAGTTATGCCGTTAAGGTAAAATGAACACTCGCCCGAAAAACAAATATCGAACATGTAGTTTTGATCACCGTTAATCATTTCACTGACCACTTCACAGAATCATCCTCATTCAGTTCCTGAACCAATCGTAGGATGGGATTTATGTTGTTTCAGGATTCTCATGATTGTTGTGCGTGAAACACCAAATACATCGGACAATTTCCTGGTACTCAGTCTTTCGCTTCGTCTCTTTCATGCACCCTCTTTTTGTTTCCGACTGAACCAGTAGCGTCAAATTTGGCAACCAGCGGATACATTTTTTCCAGGATGTCGTTCGTTAAATAAAGCCGCTGTTGTTCGCGGAGACGTGCTTACTTCTAAGAAGTAATTTTATCATTTTCACCTTTGTTCTGCGAAATACACCATTTTAATTCTCCTATAAATTCACGATCGCTTTGACACACTTGTAACGTTCTTAAAAATTCACGATAGACTAAGGTAAATCAAAAACATGGTCCGTCTACTTTTTTGGACAAGAAATTAATACTTTTTTTTACCAACATAACTACTAAATACCTTTGAAATGTGTCGGATACGAATAATATTCTCGAGTTAAAATTCTACATTGCCTCTTTCATTATTTTCGCTGTTATGTCATTATCGATGGATATTTTGAAGTGAAATTTTAGAGTCAGATAGTACTCGAGGAGATCTTCAAAATTAGTTATCGCATCACCCCTCACCCCTTTTCAAAATGAAGGGGTTGTGCTCACCTCCGTAAGGGGGTTGAAGTTACGGGGATGAAAAAAGCGTAAAAGTTGATCCCCCTAGAATCAGAAATTGACGGGTCCAAGCGATTTTCTAAATTTTCATTTTAAAGTCGGAAAATCGAGGTGTTAAGTTTTCGTCAGACTATAAAGTGAAACAGTACTTGTGAGACATTTTATTCAATTTGATCAAGAGATTTTTCTGACTTAATTTACGGAGATTTCGAAGAATCGATCCAGTTGATGTCTGAACTATTTGAAAAAACCCTTCCAAGTAATTTTAATTAATATTTATTCACCAATAATAGCATATACATCATGAAAAAGTTCGTGTATCTCCAGGGGTGCTTTACTCTGAACATGTACAAGTCTTACTAAGACTTTATTTTCAAACCTTGACATTTGTTGCTCTTTTTATGCCAACCTCTGCCTATCGAACCTCCGTATATGGATGTTTCATCCTTCTTTTCAGAAAAATACGGTCTACCAGGTCTGGTGGAAGCCATCCTTAGCGAGTCTCGAAACAAGCCTCCCGGGACTATCACGGTTGGGTACCGCGGAAGCTTCCAGTTCGGCAAAGATGGCATGACGGATGCCAAGTTTCGAAAGCTGAGCCGCATCCTGGTCTCTGGAAGGGTTTCGTTATGTCGAGAGGTTTTCGGGGAGAGCTTGAACGAGAGCAGGGATCCGGACCACGGTATATCAGAAAGGTAGGGATTAATCTGGTGATCTAAAGACGTTTTTGGGGAGACACGCAATAGTATTCGTATTTCTCTCATTGTTAATAAGATTATACTTGATTAAAAAATATACTGGTAGGTACTGAATTTGCTTGGGAATTTGGAATGATCGTACATTTGAAGTTAAATATAATATATAATATCAATGACGAACATATTCAATGAAAAGTCATTGTATATTTGAGAATAAACACTATATTCTATCAAATTTTCACAACTGTAAATTTCCAATTGGTTTATTGGAAATGGAATTTCAATGAGACCAAAATTGCCTATAGAATAAGGCGACGGTTAAAAATTCTACCTACCTATTATGAACTTGTTAACTTGTTTACAAGTTAACATGTAGTGATTGCCCATGTGTATATGTGGGACAGACAGGCCGTTCATTCCAAACAAGGATACGAGAACATGAAAAATGTTACATTAATAATAAACCGAATTCAACTTATGCCAACCATTTGTTAGAGACTGGCCATAATTTTAATATGAACTATGAAATATTACATATTGAAAACAAAAGTCAGAAACTAAATCTGTTAGAAACTTTAAAAATCAATAGATATAATAAAAGACAAATTTTATTGAATGATCATCAAATAGATTTAAATAGATCACCCCTACTTAATATTTTTCATTAATTGTATACCTCTCTTTCCACCCCTCTATTTTTTGTACCAGAGCTGTGTATTTAAGGTAATGTTTTGCCTTGTATACCTCAGTTTAAATACTCACCTGACGAAGTCATGGTATGACGAAACAATTGTTGTGAAAATCAATAAAATAGCGGAAGTTATCATTTGTTTTTTTATATTGAAGATGAATTTCCGTCAAGTAAAGACCGAGACAATCAAAAACAAGGTAATTAAGTTATGAAGGAACAAGGTTCTTTCAGGTCGAAACATCTATTTCTCATCACGGTGCACAAATGATGATCTTTAAATGAAGAAAAACCGAAAATTATACGAGTTAACGAGGAATTTCCCGTAGAAGTAATTTCCCAAAGCCATTAATTTGCTCGTATCAATGTTGATGGTTTTAGTGCCGACCAGGTGTGCAACACAGATTTTCGGATGGTTAATCTAAGAGAAGATAAATCGTCTTCAATCAAACAGTCTAACAGTCTGATTAAGCGCCTTGGGATTAGAGTTTTCCCCCTGTGATTGGGACCAATTTCTAGGTCGTTACATGTAACGACTTTGGCAACCCTTCCACTTGTCTCGTTGTCAACCATCTTGTTTTTTATACAGGATGTTGCGCTTTGATAATAAAATATGGCCAGTTTTATGTAGTAACAATACCAGTATTGAAGAAAATATTCATTGTATAATCCGTCTAGAAAGTATCCGGAATTTATTATTTTCTATAATTTTAACATTCTAAGACAAAAGTAATGTGAAAATAGGTTGTACAGATGGTCGGCTATGGCCAAACTTGCATGGCAACACTATTTGTCCAATATTGTTGATTGTCAACAGGTATACAATTTATGAAATAATGTCGCAACTAGAAAAAAGAAAGCAGGCAGAATATTTGTATGAAAAAGGTTTTCGAAACGTTAAACAATTTGGGCAATTGACTGAAGTGCTGCATATGAGACAATGAAGGATAAAAAATGACATGGATATGAGGCATAGACAAGTTTTAGGAAGACTGCGTAAGATTAAAGGAAACAATTGAAAGGCTTTATTGGCCTTTGGACGCCACAATCAGCGTTTGGTGTTTCGCAAATTGGCTAACAGATTTGGAAATCAACGAAATATAAAAGTATATCCAGAAACCGTCCGTATGTCACTGAAAAGCCAAGACATATCAAGGAAACCAAAAAAAATCCCTATAATGACAGCTTCACAAAAGTAACGATGGATAGAATTTTGTCAACGTTTCAAGAAGATAATTTCTTTTATATCTGAAGAAAGTTATTTTCAACTTGGTGAAAATCACTCAAAAATCCTATCAAAATAAGCTGTTACGTTCAAATTTCCCACCAAAATAATGGTTTAGGGAGCAATATCTCAGCGTGGTGCTACGTCTCTCTGTATAGTTCATGGTACCATTAATAATGAAAAGTATTGTGGCATTCTGAACGATTTTCTCCTTGTAATGCATGCTTTATATCCAGATGGGTACCTTTTTGCTAACTGGCGAATGAGAGAGTGAGTTTGGGTCCGAAAAGATAGCCCAGGTAATTCCGATACGACAATCTTGTTGAAACGGCTAAAACGGTTTTAATGGGTTTCTAGGAATAATCTAAGTGAGAAATATCTTCGTTTCTTAATTGGTGTTTAGGCCCGTTTAGGTTTCTAGGAATTAAATGATTCATATTTGAAAGGCCTAAATTGTTGAACTCTGGGGGCGTAATGGTTACGTACCTACAAAGTGAATTAAAAATTCTTTGTTCAAAGTAAATTTGAACAGGGGTGACGTTTTCAATATATTTATTCAAAATGCCATACTTTGGCCTATACTCAAGCTTTGATGCAAAAACACTAAGTGACAACCATTTCATGCCCAGCAGCTTCTCAAGATCTTAGTCTCATTGAAAACATATGGGGACTAATGAATATTGAAGTTGAACAAGCAGCGCCACGAAATAAAGATGACTTAATTCAGTCAGTTTTACAGTTCTGGACTACCAAAGCTACCGAAAATTATGGTGATCTAGTTCCGGGTGTACCTCGACGTTTAGTCAAGTGTTTGCAGTTAAATGGAGGTTGTATAAGTACATAAGATGAGTATTTTGTCTTATATCTATCTTTGATACGAATAGGGATCGACCATGTGTTTCTATTATCTTGAATAAGTAGACATAACTTTTCTGCTTCTTTTGGAATTCAGAAGACTAACATTTGAGCACGAATCATAAATTCCACTAAATCATTATTACATATAAACACCTTCAATTTTATCAATGGCAGCAGTCTTAGTTTTTGTCTTTTTTGAAATGGCCTGATTTAATTCATCCTGTAGCCCAACATTGTTTACAGTTTTTATGTTACCGGGTATGTTCTTTTGTTCAAAATTATTGGATTTATTCCTTAGCCGATATAAAGTCTTCGGATGAAATCTACCTGAAAAACCATTTTTCTCACAAATTGAGCATGGTTCCTTTTTAACTGGTTTTCTATTTGTTTGTGAATAGGAAGGAATTTGTTCGGCAGATTTATTCATTCTATGGTTTTCTTTATTTCGATCGTTGTCATATTTTTTTGAACTTTCTAGCTTTCGCACCTCACCCAATCATTTCTCGAAAGTTGTAACATTTGATCGATCAATTCTATCTTGTAAAATATTTGCCAAATTTGTCACAATTAAATCAACTAATATGTCAGTTGGAAAATTAGTTCGGATATTCAACAACAAACTTTCTTTCTTAAAAGCGTAGTCAACTAAACTTCCTCCTATGTACCTAAATGAATAGGCCTCTCTATATTTATGCCAACTCGTTTCACAAAAACTCTCTAAGCAGTTATCTTTCGATATTTGAGAACTTTTGTCTAAACTTAATGTAATCAATTTAGAATCAAACCATTCTTTCGCTATTCCATCCAGAAACAACCGTAAAATCAAAATTTTGTCTCTATCTTCTTCTACTTCACAACGCGTGCATTCCGTCTCGAATTTTTCGAACCATAAATTCACTGAAACACTCTTACCATCAAAATTAATCAGCACAAAATCCTTCTTTATCCTCTTGAAATCCTTGCTTTTTCTTGAAAGTTTTACCGTATCCTGTGGTTTTGGTGATTCTTGTCCAAATACTGTTCTCAGGTATGCGGGTGAATAAATCAATTGTAAATATTCATTCTTAAACATCACATCTTCTTCGGCATCAAAATATATTTTCTATTCCGGAGTTAATGAAATGACATACGTACGAAATGAACCTCTTACTTTAATCGATTTCAAGATATTCTTCACCTTCGGTAGAGCCAAAAGTTCATGATGGTCAGATATATCCTGTTTGTCCTCTGGTATTTCATAATATGTATTTTCCGTTCCCGTAGTTTGGATCCATTTCAATTTGTATCTATTTTTCTCCTTATCAGTCTTGGATGCTTCCAAAGCGATGCAAATCTTCATGGATGTCGTCATTGTAGCTTACGTTTTTGATTTATAAGAATGTAATCAATTCTTATTTTTATAATTGAAGAAATAGACGATTTGATGTCATGATTCTAGAAGATTTTATTTTCTTTAGTTTAAAATATAACAGAATAACATACACAAAATAAAATAATAACATACAATGAAATAAAAAGACATAAATAAAAAAATAGCTTACTAACCTGAAAGAAATCAAAAACAATGCTATTTCTTCGGGTTTCTCGATTCACATTTCTAACAACTAACTAAATAGACATGTGACACTTTTAGGTTAAAATCTTAGACATAGAACATAGATCATAGAACATAGAAGTTACAAAGTTGTTTTCCCTAAAAATGACAGTTTTATTTTTGCATATATATGTCTATAAAGTGATACGGTGTTTTTATGACAAATTTTAAAATTGAATTCTAAATGTTTTCATCAGATTTATTCAGATTGAAATCTGTAGAGGTTCTGGAAAATTAATTTCAGTTATTATTCTATAATAATTTCTATCAAGTAAGGACCTAAGAGCCCAAACTTCAGGTCGAATTACATGGAGTAATTGTGTTCGCGGTTTGGTACCTTCCATTCTTACCCCCATATGCTTGATTAATTGAAATCGCCGAAATTATAACAGTCCAGCGGTAGCGACAAAAAGGGTTTCCCTGTTGTTTCTTAACGCTTAACATTCGAAAGGACCCAGCAAGTTTTCACCAACAACCGACGAACTTAATCTGAAACTTCCTCCCAAGTCAAGTCGGCCATTATTCACGCAAATTCTCACTGACGGATCCTTTCAGTCGGGCAAATATAATTTTAGTTCCATTATCCGTCCGAATGGGGGGTATCCAGATATCCGCCCCTAAGAAGTCGACACTTCGTGAAAGGAGACGCGCAATCGGATAAGGAGGAAGATACGTCACTAATGTTGAGTCTATTTGGATTTGCCTGGGGCTCTAGGGACGAAAAGGCATGTTCCCGGAGGAAACAACGGCTTTTGTTTTGACGAAGACAATTCGGCCAATTAAAGCTTGCTATTTTGGCTGTTGAGGGGAGAATTCTCGTAACACGAACGAACGCTTCACCGATTTTTGATAATGTAAAGGGTTTTCCAATAAGAGGTTTCATTTTGAATACCTGGGCAGCTGTAACTTTTGAAACTGTCACCTCTTGACATTTGACAAGTGAGAACTACGCCATTACCAAAAATGAAACGATACAGGGGTCAACAACGCATTGAAATTGTTAAAACACGCCAAATATAAGGTGAAAATTTTGCAGCCACATTTCGCAAAACTAAAGCACTTTTGGGTCATCTTGAAGCACCTTCTCGACCGGCAAAAGTGAAACTGGGTGAGAAATTTGAGCTGCTAGGACAAGTTAGTGACGTGAAGACTAGAAACCGTGTGCATCGCTCAAGAACAACTGCGAATATTGCTGGCGTAGCCCTTAGTGTTGTCGAAAACCAGGTTTGCCGATTCCTCGCGGACCCTTCGGAATTAGACCTCCCACAAACGACATTACACCGTATTTTGTATAGAGACTTAAGTCTTGAGGCTTTTAAGGTTCAGTTGACACAAGAACTCAAGCCGGTCGATCACCAGCAACATCATAGTATCTTCGCTGACAGAAAGAGAGATTAACTTTATTGAACATTGTCATCATTGCTGTCCCGGGTTTCTGCTCAGGTTTGACACTCCAGCAGACCCCCGATAAGCTGAAAAAGAAAGAAAGGATGTTTGAAGGAAAATAATAGAGAATCTGCGTCAGTACAACCGGGGAGGAACCAGCACGGATCCCTCCCTCCCAAAGGGATCGCCGTGTCGAACCCAGCACTCAGCTACATGAGCAGATTGTCCCTATTTGGTGGTTGTGTAAGACCGAAGCATAGAAACAACACAAATACCAACTTTCCAGCAGGCATTTCCCCCTTCAACAGGACCGCTGTTGCTGCTAAAAGCGAAGCTCCGAAGCATCGTAGAAGGGCGGCTTAAGGATCCAAAATTGAGACCGAAGTTGGGGGTGAGCAGAGGGTGAATCTTCCCGGATCCCACCCAGTTTGAAAGTCGTTGTTTCTCTTTTTCCTCTAGCGGACCATTTCGGATCCCGCAGCGGATAAGTAGCTCTAGGATCCACGAATGGGGCCGAAGTTGGGAGCGATCAGAGCGAGTCTTCAAGATGCCACCCTGATTGAAACGTCGTAGTCTTCCTCTTTCCTCCAGCGGATATTCAGAACCCCGCACCGGGAGCTTAAGGATCCAAAGATGAGGGACAAGCAGAGCGAGTCTTTCCAGGTCCAACCCAGGTCGAAACGTCCTCCAGCGAACCTTCGGATCGCGCAGCAGATAAGTGACGAAGGTTGGAAAGCCCGCTCTGAGATTCAGCAGGCTTTCGTTTTCGCCCGTGTATGAATTTCAAAACTAATCGATCGCAGGATAGCATGACTCTGTAAAGAGAGACACAACTACCCCATACGATTCCAAGCTTTGTTGAAAGTATAGGGACGGTTGTGGGAGAACATGATGGGATGGTATGCAAGAAAGAAATAAAGAAAGGAAGTTCGAATGAAAGTCTCTGCTTTAGGCATCATTACTCTATCCTCCATTTCATCATCTTGAAACTAGGATTTCAGTCATGTTAAGCACCCCCACTACGACAAGGTACAGGGATAATTGGGGGGCGAACTTTATTGAACAATCCGAACAATTGTTATATTTAAATAAACGTGGAAATTCGAATTATTTTTTTTCAAATCAAATGGCTATGGACCGAGCCAGTAATATACATTTTAATTCATAATGAATAAAATGTAGTAGTTGCTACACAGATGTTATTGCAGGTACATTAAATATTCAAACAGTGGGAGTGCTGGTAGTTTTGCCTTTTCTAGTTCTCTATTGTAATGTATAAGCGGTTCCATGATGGTCCTGCTGCTCTGGTTCCTATTGAATTTTATGCTTAGCTTATGCAGTTTGGTCAGTATTGGCTCCATTTCTGTTGTCTCGTATAACATAATATTTGCGCTTTTTCTATGTTGTTGCATTCAAGAATATTATATGGTCGTACTTCAGCAGTGGTCTACAGCTCATTTTGTAAAAAGCAGTGCCTGTTTTGGTATTGATGCCTAGCTTTTTTCTGGGTTTTTATGTGATGCTTGAAGATCAGTTTGTTGTCTTTCGGTATTCCCAGATACTTACATTTCTCTGATTGTTTCATTGCCAATTTTGATACTTAGAGAGTTGTTCCCTGCTATGGTGGAATATTATGAACTTGGAGTTCTTTGGGTTGGGTTGGGTTATATTCGCCAGCGTCTCATCCATGCTACAGTGCTGTCTGTTAATCTTTGTAGCCTTTCCATACATTTCCTTACCTACCATGGGTGATCAGAGGTGTATCGTCAGCAAATTGCAGGAAGTATGCTTCCTTCTCTATGTGGTGTTCTATTGGATAGTTGTAGCTATATATGTCCCAGCAGCATATGTTGTATAGTATTGCAAAGAGAGGTGAGCACTGTTGGAGGCCTTGTATGGTATGAACGGACTTGAGAGTTGGTTCTTTACTCGTACTTTGTTGGTTCTATCAGATAGAAATTGATCAATTATCTTGAGCAAGTAACATTTCAATTGGATAATTTATAAATCATACTAGCATGTCAGACACTGTCGAACGCTTTTTGAATAACCATGAACAAGGCGTCCGTTTTGTTTCCTATTCTCTTATTGCACTATGTATTTGTGGTTAATATTGTTAGGGATGAATTGAAGTTTTACTTTTAAATCCAAATTGATAGATTTTCTTGTTTTGGCGTTGATTCTTTCTGTCAAAAATTTTACCCAGTACAGAAGGAAGAGTGAAAGGTCTGATTGTCTGTTTTTGCTTTCGGAATAGTGATGATTATTCCCTTCTTTCATTATTTGGGGAAATAAGAGTTTGCCAAGCAGAAATTGTATACTCTTATTGTATGCTGTTGAATTAAGTGGTCTAATTTTCTCAACAATTTTCTGGGGATGTTATCATAGCCAAGGGAGGTGTTTGTTTCATGGCGTAGTGCTCTACAACACTCTTCCTCTGTAATGGTTGCAATATCTTCTTCCAGTCTTATTTGTGAGAAGTTATTTTCAGGTAAGTTTTCTACCTTCTTTTTGTTGTCTTATGATACTCTTTGTTGGTCGACTTCTCGAACTGCTTCTCATAATGTTTGGCGAGAGCATGAGTGATATCTTTGTCAGTATTCAGAGTTTTTTCTTGGATCTTTGAAAGTTTCTTAAAAGTTCTCCAGTATGTTCTGCCTTTTTGCTTTCCACCCTTTGACAAACTTTGAGATCTATAATTGAGAAACAACTCGTGTATATTTTTATTTACTTCGTTGAATTTTTTCCAGACATTGATCGTTAGCGAACATCTCTCCGACATTTCCTGATCGGAGCCGACGTGGTTTTTCCGGCAGAATAAGATTTCGAAGACCGAAAAACCTCATCATTCTCTCTCGTGACAGTTCCAATCTCGCCTACGACGTCACACGTCTACATTTGTCAGAGACTCGATCGCGAAACGATAAAACGACATCCGATTCAGACGGTCGATTAACGTTCGACCCGCAACCAAGTACCGTAACAGAACGCGGTTTCTACTTCGCGAAATTGATCCCGACAACTGTTCTTTCGGCTTGTAAAAGCCCCCATTTGCATCCTAAATCCAGGTGAAATACTTAGGTCGCGCCCGATACGTCGAGAATCCGCTATCTTCCACCTAAAAACCTAATAGACTTCAAAAGGGGCATACGTGCCTCCTTATACGATTTCAGGTCGTGTTCTGCGAAGCGTAGAGTTCATGAAGGGGCACATGTCGAGTTATATGGGTTTTCCAAATGAGGACATGTCTTTAAAACCTCAGGCCAGCATATTTTACTCTAGGTTTTACATTTTTCATGCTTTCTCCTCATTAAAAAACAAACATCAGTCAAGAAACGCATATTTTATGCCACACAAAGACTCCCATTCATCATTTTAATACCGCGGTGTCCATTACAGAAGAAATGGAATGGAATAGGAAATTTTTTTTCTACCAATTTTTTCTCGGAAACTTTTTGAAATTAAATTAAATAAATGTCTTAGAAAATACAGTTTCAATTTAGTAGACATATATAACACTCATTATACATCACCAGAAGGAATAAAAGAATCCGAAGAAAATATAGAATATTAATTAAAAATATTAAATAAATACTTGAAGGATACAAACTTTGTTTCGTAACGATGTATTATGAAAACCGAATTGCTTTCCAAAAAAACACAACCATAACCTTAAGAATTTCTTCGACGAATAACTCCCTTTAAAAAAGTTTCTTCGAAAAAACTCCAAAAACATACAGCATATATTTAAAAGGGTCATTTAAAATTCACACATCGATAATTCTTCATAAATAGAGGTTAATACTTGATAGAAGGTATATAAAATTATTTAAATATTTTAATATTAGCCTTCTACATATTTAATTTCAAAAAATTAGATTTAATAATTTTAACTTCAAGAATTATTTATGTTATATTATTCATAATATATAATTATTTGGTTTTCTTAATATTATTTATACAGATAGTCCTTGTGCTATAGCAGAGGCCATTAAATTGTCTTTCAATCTTTTAGATCAAGTGTAAACCACAGAATTATTTATTTGTGGTCAACATCCATTTAAACTCCATTTAAATTCTTCAGTATTCATTTACCAGAAGTTTTCTAAATTGTTGAAGGAAGAGCAAATATTTTTTGTTGATTGATGTTTTATTTTATTGAATATGAATTATTTGAATACTGACGAAGCAAAGTCTCTCTTAAAACTTATTTTTCACTAATGTTTTTACATATCTTGAGATTTTATAGAAAGTAACTTAGTTAGATATCCAATAATATTAAATATTCTAAGTAAGATATTTGTTTCCATAATATTGATCAGCAGAAACAAAATTTTGTCTACTCAAAATATTAAATTTATAGGATTTTGGTTAACAATTTTGATTTATTGGATTTTGTTATATCATTTGGATGTCTTATAATGAATGTTTATTTTATACGTCGTTTGATATAAGTGGTACTTATATGACATTATTTTAATTTAATTCTTGAAGTTATAATTATCAAATATAATATTTTGAAATTAAATATGTAGAAGGCTAATATTGAAATATTTAGATAACTCTTCAGTCCAACTTGCTGTCAAAAAATAAAAATAATTAATGAAAATATATCTTACCCTACTAACCACGTGTTATTGGACAAACAAACCTAGAACTGTAGTGATTTGTTCCAAATATGAAACCCTACGTATTCCATGTTCGACCAAATAAATTACACAAAGGTTGCATAGTATTTTTAAAGACTCAGTTAATCCCCCTTTCTATAGTTTTAAATATCAAACTGTCGAAATAACTTCATAATTCTAGCACTTCTTTGCAGATACACCAGCCGATTCTTCCTAAAGCACTTCTTCCTGGAACAGGCCTTCGAGATGCTCTACGATCAAGGTTTCAAGATGGTAGGCAGCTGTGCTTCTGGCACAGCCGGCTTAGGAGAATTGAAACCTGGTTCCGATATAGAGGAAAACCGTTGGAACCACTATAACGAGTTCGTCTTTGTCAGAGAATGAGTTACCTGGTTCCTTCGAGATCTCCGGTTGGTACTTGAAAATCGTGGCTGTTGGTATTCGTCAGGATGTACAGATTGTTCATGAGGATTTAGATATAGGTATCTGGTGAACCAAGAAAGTTGACGAATTTGGTACAAAGAAGTGTTTCTTGTTTTGATTGATGAGAATTTCGAGAATGCGTTTTCATCAAGGATTATTGTGGAATTTGTGTATGAAATCTGACGCGTAATCTCCTTGAAATAACAGTGAGTAGCAAGATTATTTCAATATCAATAGCAAGTGCCCTTCTTGCTTCTTCTCACTTCGTATATAATCACACCATTGTGGCTAATTTGGAAGATCAATTTTTCCCAAGTGTTTTATCAAAATCGTACTAAATGATTCATGAGAAATATTGATTGACTACGTTCTCTCTTACAAGCTTATATGATGCTCCCTCTTTCAAGTTTTGTATAATTTATAGGGGGTTTGTGAGAACCCTAATTTGAGTCTGCAGAAAATAATTTAGTGCATCGGAGATAACGATGTGCTCTAATTAGGTCTGTCAACAGAGTGATTGACAGATCCCGCTCCAAGTAAATTTTATTATAAAAGGCATTGAAGCCAATCTGGGAACACAAAATTTCAAATCCTTGTAGTGGAGGCATTTTTTGTTAACACCTCCTGGTAATTTCTTGACAGAGTGGTATTAAAATTGATGTAGTAAAATTCAAACCGTTATTGAGGATTTCCGTTAAGTTTAGATCAATTCAATTAAATACTTAAAGTTGTATTTATCGTTTCAAATTTAATATTACAAAGATGTATTGAAAATACATTATTTTCTTTAAAATATTTCCAGAAGTTAAAAAATTATTCTACGTTGTTGTATATCATAAACAAGAGAACCAATTTTTAAAACCAACCATTCCAACAGCTTGTGTACACTTCCATGTTCAATACGAAGAAAACGAAGATCAAGAAGGGTCATTTACCATTTCAGAATTATCTTGACAATCTACTATGAACAAAAATCTCCGTATATTTTGAGGAGTACCACTGGCCAAACGCTTCAAACTCCTCCAAAGCGTCGTAAAAAGTCTTCTAAAACGCGAAAGGTATCGTCTTATGTGTAATAATCGATAGCATGGTGTTCACCCCTGAAATATATTCGACTCATGCCTTCTATGTGACCATACCAAAGAATTTCGTGGTGCGTTCTAGACCATCGAACTGGTTCGAGAACGTACTTCGGACAGTAGGATGTCTTCAGTAGCTGATAGTGGCGTATTTTTTAACAGGGCTGCTCTAGTACTCAAACTTTGATCATACATTCTTTCGGTGTTAGAGAATTCAATTTTGGTTGTCATATATTTCTTGTAACTATGGACAATTCATTTATTTTAATTTCTGTATGAAGTAAACAGATGGAGTTGCCAACTGTATGTAACTGGTTGAAGACGTTTAACCTTTATATAAATAAAAATGTGAATGTTTGTTTCTTTGTAATCTGTCACCGATTGTTTTGAATTTTTTCAGGCTGCTAATGTTACTAAGCATTTCTAACGTTGATTTTTTTTATTAAATCACTGATTTTTCAAAGATTTTCCATTTATTTTATTCTCAGCTTTCATTGCATTTCATTTCTCTTGATTGTAGCTATATTCTTCGGTCTAAATGCAATTGTCGGTTTAATTGAGCTGTGTGATTTATCTCAGTTGGTTTCAACCAAATTATATCATTGATTTCAATTTGAAATAAAATTAAAATATGTCGCGAAAGTAACTACTTTGGAAGAAGTTGGTTGCGCTGGCTGAAAGGTTTCTTATTGCATTGAAATTTAATGAAGAAACGGAAGAAGTGTATTTCCTTGCTAGAAAACTAAATAGCTTCAACTTGGTCAAGTCGTTGAAAGCTTAGGTCCTATCTAACATCAGTAAATGTACAATCCGAGCTTCCAGAGTGACTTTAGAATTGAGCAGAAATTGCTGAATGTAAGCTAGAGCAACATTTTAGGAGTTACAGTGTTTATAACGAAGAAGCTACAATTTCATCTCTTACCAAGCGACGATTTGTTCGGTAATCGAATGTGGATGGAAGTCAGGCACTTGTAGACACTATCTGTTTATCAGCTTCAGCTTGATATGTCTACCCAAACCACCAGTTGTGACTTCGTCGATTTTGTATACACTAGCCTGGATGGCGGGGAACACATGGCAGGTATATCTTTTGATCTGTCGCGAGCATTTGACAGCCTCCAACATAGGTTCATTTTGGACAAGATTCAGAAGCGTGTTCCTAGATTGGATTAGACAGCAGAATATATGCAAGACTAATCGGCAACTCATCAGCCGAGTTCAACAACGACTTGGGTGTTGCTCAAGGATCCGTCCTAGGCCCAATTCAGTTTTTACTATTTATCAATGATCTGTCTGCATATGTGTTGGCCTGTATATTGATTATGTTGACCGATGATACTTGTACCGTGGTTAGAGTTAAAAGTTGGCAGGAACTAAAATTGCATTGTGAAGGAATCGTACAATGTTTCATTGATTGGTGCCGTAGCAACGCCCTTATTCAAAACTAACGTGAGTCAGTTATAGTTGAATATCAGAACCAAGAAAATCCTAGCATAGGAGCTCTGATCATAGTGTTCTATGATCAGAATTATTATTATTATTATCATTATACGCAAAGGAATAATGGAGTCGAAAGAGGTCGTCAAATTTCTGAGGCTGTATGTTGATGGTAACCTGGGTGGCTTCATCGCACTGAACAAATTTGTATAAGGCTAAACAAAGCTTACTATGCTTTATTACGTCTCAGGATTTGTCTCCCTGCATTTATTACAGTTTGGTATATTGTCATTTAGGATATAATGTGGGTCTTTGACGTTCTTCGGGAGTATCTCAATGAATATTTATCTCAGAAATGAATCATACGCCTTATATTTAAAATTGGGCATTTTTCAGATAGTTTGGTATAATTTCCTTTCTATGTGTCTATATTCTTAATTGCCCCCTTTATATCCACCTTAAAATAAGTAGATATAGGAAATGTTCTGATTTTCATGAGTATGTAAGCCTTTCCCAGGCATTTAATAACTACATATAAGTCTTTACCAAAGACACATGGATATTTAACTACACAACCATTTGCCCATTAGACTCAAATCAATGAATGGAAGGTTTTTCAAGAGAGAAGTTAAGTCCCCATTAATCAATGCCCGGTACTATAGTATTGAAGAGTTTCTTATGGACACATTTTGCGAGTGTGACTGGACTATTCTGGAAAATGAACGTATTATTCGGCTACGTGTCTAGACCAGAGTTAATTTCCTTCAGTTCGTTTCGAAAGTATAGAGTGATAAAGATTAATTCAGCTTCCAGTTGCTCTCTGGAAAGTATGGTCTTTCTGTCTTAATGAATTCTTTCTGTCTGTTTAATTAAAACATCCACGTTTCTTGGCCATTTTATTGGATCTGGAAATTCCGACAATCACAACATCTGCATGAAACAACCAAAACTGTTTTACAACTAAGGCACTGTGAATTTGAAACATGGTTTAACCAAAATAAACCATAGCAATTCCAGGCAAGGTACGTCAAGTGTATATTGAATTTGACGCAAAAATACTCGATATAGTGGAGGAATTGAAATTATAAAAAAATATATTTTTCGCTGCAACTTTCCGGGCATAAAATTTTCCGTCACACGTGACCTGAAATCAATACCAGCCATTTGCCGCTTTTCCGTCATTTCTGAGTCCCCGTTTCGACTTTTCCTATTCCGTTTTAATTATCCCCGTGCCTGCTGTGTACTTCCATTTTTATTGCTCTCGTGATTTAACCCGAATTATTATTCAGGGATCGTCGTTCGAAATTGCGAGCATATCGAGGTAAATACGCTGGAAAATTATTCAGCAACTCTTCATAGTTTCTCGACATGAATTTTGATATGGAAGTTCAATATTTAACTGTTGGGGAATATAGATCATTGTTCCGGAGTTTGATTAGCCGGTGATTTCACCGTTATCAGAATTGGTACGGAACAAGAGGGTATTTTAATTGTATCGAATAGTGCTGCTAAAATCCACGAAACTTGTTTAATACTTCCGCTTCAACAACCGCTATAGTTATATTTCTAGCCAAGGCAGAAAAGGCACTTTCCGCATGATTTAGAATCAACGTTTTTTCTACTAGCGTTTGAACACTTCGACGCCTCTGGTTTGACGTTATCAATAAATTATCCTCTGTAATTTTCACATGAAGAGATAAAATCTCATGGTTGAGATTGCTAGATCTAATTCACCAAGCTGTGTGGTTAATATAAGTTATAGTTGGATACTGACCAACTGATTATTTTTTATTCATGTATAATTCATTCATATATCTTGTAATCTTCTGTGTAACAAATATCTTTGTTATTAAAGAAAAATTACTGACATTATTTTGCGGTTAAATCGTCAAACGCTGGTAGAAAAACGTTGTTTCCAACTCACGCGAAAAAGTAACCTGCTATTACTTTTGCCGAGGAAAAGAAATAACCGGTAAATTTTCCGCGCCCTGCGGAAAGGCAAAACTTTCGAAACATCTGGAAGAATCTATCTGATCATGGTTAAAATAAGTTCAGACAAAATTCACAATCTTTTCAGAAAGAAAGATAAGAAGTCTAGGAGAAAGCTTCTCCTACAATCTCCTACAATTGAAAATTTCTTGGTTTGCTGCACCATTATAATTTTCCACTTCTTCGTGAAGCTGATGATTTCCTGGAAGTCTTCTCTACAATTCCTTGATTACCGGGGTTACGATCTCTTCAGTATAATAATTCTGACTTATGCTATTTGAACTGTTAATTTATACAACTCCCAAACAGAAGATTCCTCTTTGCCGATCTTATGTAATTGTAGATGGTATCCCACCTCTCAGAAACCAAGTAGGCTGCTCAACTTCATTCTATGACGACAGGGCGAGTTGCGCCTTGTTTTCTTAAAACGCAAAGAGCTTGGTTTGTTCAAATCCTCTGATTCTATATCCAATCATTAACTCCTTCATTGCAGAGTTTGTTTTCGTCATCATCGAAACATCTGGTTACTTTGCCCGTTATTACCAATCTTCGGGCGCTTCACTCTTGTTGCCTGAAACAGAGTATCCACTACTACTGGTCACTGTATAGTAACCGGCATGTGAGCATGGTTCTTCACCAGTTGATCACGTAAGTAGTCTCCACAATTTCCGAAAAAGATTATCATGGCAGACCCATCTGCTTCCAGTAGGCTTCATTTTTAAGAACCTAGGCCTAGCAGCGAAGAACCTCTCGTTGTGTGAAATGCAACTCACAGATCGCAAATTCAAGACACACAAACCAATGAAGTGAATAATCTTTTAACATCATCGAATCTTCTCGAATATATTAATTACTATCAGTACTTTCTGTTACCCATTTAATCCAATCATTAAAACATCATGGTTCAGAATGTATAATACTATTTTTTACCAATCATGTTAGAATTCATCCTGGAGCAGCCCTGAATCTTCGATAGATTACTCAGATAATAAGCTAGATATAGAGGATAAAAAATATTTTTACTAGAGATTCTCATAAGAGCAGCTTGTCTACATCGATCTTTTTGACGAGAACTATTTATTTATGTCCATTTCAGAAAACTGATAGAGACGTGTTTGTAAATAGTGAAAAACTTCTTATGCTATGAAGAATATGCAGTTATATAAACGAAGAATCAAAATGTATTATACCTACATGTCTTTATATATATATTGAATTCTTTTATTGGATTTCTGAGATATATATACTTGTTATATCTGGTCAACTATGTTGAGATTAACCAATTTTAAAGGGATATGTTAAACCTTTTCCTTTGTGATTAACCTATTGTATTGATATTATAGAATAATATATTAGTTATTTATATTGAGGTTTTTATTTCTACATTCTGAAGTTTTGAACAATGCACTGAACTTGTTGGTCAACAGGCGAAGAGATCACAATACCAGTTGTTATTTAGAATTGTAGGTTATTAGTAAGATATTTGGAAAGAAATTGGCATAAATAGAGGTTAATTCTTGATAGAACGTATATAAAATTATTTAAATATTTTAATATTAGCCTTCTACATATTTAATTCCAAAAAATTATATTCAATGTTTATAACCTCTGAAAATAAATTAAAATAATGTCATATAAGTACCACTTATATCAAATGACATATAAAATAAACATTCATAATAAGAAATCGAAATGGTATAACAAAATCCAATAAATAAAAATTGTTAATCAAAATCCTATAAATTAAATATTTTGAATAGACAAAATTTTGTTTCTGCTGATCAATCTTATAATAATAATAATAATAATAATAATTTATTTATTGATCCTTTAAGAAATTTAACAATGTATATAATAAGTCACGAATGAAAATAATGAACGCAAATTACTAAAGCTACAAAAAAAATATTACGAAAGCAAAAAGTTATTCCATTTCATCAACAACAACAAATAAACAAGATAAACCTCCAAAACCACATGGTTGTGCGGAGGATCCCTCAAGCCATCTCCGAATGAGTAGGTACAGATTTTAGCACTGATGAGTCCCTAATTTAATAACATATTTCTTATTTTAATGAATTCACAATATTAGCGATGTTATGTCTATCAGTGTCTCTTAAGTAATTCCTTATAGTACTCCTAAACAAGCCGAAAGAATTAAGTGAGTGCAGCCGAACTCTCAGATCCAAAGGCAGAGAGTTGAGTACATGCGGGATAAGGAAAGTATGGGTTCGCTGTCCGATGGTTTTTTTTGCCCTATATGACGAAACTTTCTGTTGTGCTTTTCCTCGAGTATCATAATCGTGTTCCAGGTAAGTGAGAATATTTTTGTTGTTATAGGTGTATATCAGTAAATTAAAAACATATATCTGCCTTATATCCAAGACCCCCGCCTCCAGATAAAGTTTATCCGTGGGATATAGTCTCTCCTTTTGTAGAATAATTCTTAGGAATGTATTCTGTATAACTTGTAATCTTCTCAAGTGTGCATCATATAAACCACCCCATGCCAAAATGCCATAGCGTAAACGGGACTCCACCAATGCATGGTACAGCATCTTCAGATGTCCTCTCTCCAAGATTAGACACCAGAAGCGAAACCGGTATAAGAAGTGCCTCAGAGTAGCAACCACACTGTTCACATGAATGTCCCAACGCAGGAATTGGTCGATGAAGACCCCCAAATATTTTATGGAGGTGACCGAGGCAATCTGCAAGTTCCCGCCCGCATTTCTGATCTTCAACATATCGAAAAGAGGCAGATTAGGTTTATAGATGGAGAATGGCAGATATCTGGTTTTCTCAAGATTTATTGTGAGATATCTGTGACTGAAGGCATTGAATATTTTTTCTAGATCCCTTTCTGCTCTGCACTTCAGCTTTTCCCAGGTTGTATCCCTATATAGGACGGCTGTGTCGTCGGCAAAACCGATAATACTTCCATCCGCCTCAATATTCAATATGTCGTTGATGTACAGGTTGAATAAAATAGGTCCCAATACTGTGCCCTGTGGTATACCGTACTGAATATTCAAGGGATCACTAAGATAGTCGCCAATCTTTACCATCTGGGTTCTGTCCCTCAAATAACTGCCGAAGAGTTTCAGCGGAACACCCCGCACACCTACGCCCTCCAAGACGTCCAGCATTATACTGTGGTTAACGGTATCAAAGGCCTTGCAGAGGTCCAGGAAAACACAAAGAGCCACCTCATCAGAGTCCAAAGCCCTGTAAACTTGATCACATAGTGTGGATACAGCGTCGGAGGTGGATCTTCCCTTGCGAAAACCAAACTGTCTATCTGAAATTATTTTGTGCTTGTCTAGATAGTTTCGCAATCTCTTTTCAATGATCTTTTCGAATACTTTTGTGAATGAAGTAACCAGTGAGATAGGTCTGTAGTTAGATGGTGAGTCCGTAGGTCCCTTATTCTTGAACAGAGGAATAACTACAGAAACTTTAAACTCTTTTGGACAAATGCCCGATTCGATTATTCCATTTATTACATTGGAAAAGGGAACAGCAATCTCATCTCTTATATTCCTTATTGTCTCACCTGATATGTTATCGTAACCTGGAGCTTTGCCACATTTGATCTCATCAATGATCTGCTTAATTTCCTCTGGAGTAGTAGGTTTCATGAAGAATGAATGCGTCACTGTTTTTTGCTTGGAAGCAGGTGTACCCGATGTCTCCATATTATCTGCAAGGTTTTTACCTACATTTATGTAGTGATGATTAAAAATATCTGCCATCCTCTTCGCATCCTCCACAGTAGAACCGTCTTGATCTCGCACACACTTTATGAAATCTTGGTCTTTAGTTCTGTACATTTTATTCAGAGTTTTCCATAGTTGTTTTGTACTGTCTTTACTTTCATAAATTTTTGTTCCAAAGTAATTACATTTTGCCGCTCTTATTATGCGATTTAGTCTATTTCTGTATCTTGAATATTCTTCCCTGTATTTATCTGGCTCATTCATAAATTTTCTATAAAGTGCGTTTTTAGTATTGACGGACTTCACTATACCGGTAGTTATCCACTCCTTTCTTTGTACCTCTTTTCTTTTGATTTTTAACGTCTTTGTACTCTGTTTTAATAATCTGTCCACCGTATCCAAAAAATTAGTTGTCTTTAGTTGTGGGTCTTCCTGAGAGTAAAGAGCCCTCCAGTCCAAGTCCCTCAATTCTGCTCTAAAATTCGTATAATCGACGATCCTACGGTACCTATAGTACTTACTAATTTGCTTTACCCTTATAATCGGGAAACTGACAGTTGTTGCACGGTGATCTGTTATGAATGTTTCTATTGTGGCTGCATTTACAATATTCTCATTATTCATATGTTCGTTCCTCAAAAATATATGATCAAGACAAGATTTCCCCCTGGTCGCCTTATTTATCACCGATAAGTAGTTATATTCGCTCATCAGGTTTACATATGCGGATACCAGGTCATCCAATTCAGTTAAGATGTTTATATTCATATCTCCTACCATTAAGTGACGTTTAAATCCTAACTTTTGTATTTTTTTCAGGTATTCATCTAGCGAATCCACAAAATCATGTGCATCTGTTGAAGGAGGCCTGTAAACACCAGTTATATGAAGTCTTTCATTATCCGGAAGGCTGATGGTAACCTCCAAAGCATTTACTTGAGCAATACGAGTTGTATTCCTCTGAAAATTAAAGCCTTCTTGAACATAAATCATAACTCCATCATTTTTGTTAATTTCACCCTGACTGTAAACCATATTGTATCCCTCTATCCGAAAAAACGACTCATCATACAATCTGAAAGTCTCAGACAACACTATGCATTCGGGAAGTACTCTAATTCTACTGAGTAGTATCTTGAGCTCATCTAAATTTCTCGATGCACTCCTAATGTTTTGATGCAGTACTCTGAAACAAACATCCCCCGTTCCCTGAGATCTATTGTACTCATCAACACTACCAAATTCAATTGTATCGAAAGGTGTGAAGTTAATGTCTCTTATGAAAGAATCCATCAGGAAATCAAAGTACCAAAAAATCAAATTAAACTCAATATAACACGGAAAGAAAAAAAAACAAAACAATGGGAGAAAATAAAATAGAAACAAGGGCAACCTCACTTATCTATTTGATCGCGTCCTTCCCCTCTCCCTCGGTGCAAGTTTCGCCCTTCCAGCGGGAACCTCAGGAACACCAACTTTTGTCCGGTCCTCCTGACCTCCCCTCTGAATAGTCTTCGGAGTCCCCACTGGCACCGGTAGATCAGTCTCAACGGGAATCCCTTTTCTTGATTGTCGTGGTCTGTTCTGCTGGTCACCCTCGATACTTGGGATACTTGGGGTAGTTGGGGCACTGTTCGGGCGTTTTGGAGCGTGCTCTTGAACTCCTTCGAGTTCAGACAAACTATAAGGAGTATTCTCAATATAGATTTTGTTACCCCTAATTCGACAGTTTTGCACATTCTGTGCTCTGAGCGTGACAAGATGTTGTCGAAGGTAGTTGTTATCCTCACGTTGCTTCTTTGTCATATCATGCGTGATAAATATCTTCTTTCCCTTTAGCTTCCTTAAATTTTGAAAAATCCTATTTTTCGTACGATAAGACCTCAGTTCCACTTTAATGGGGCAACCCTTGGTTTTTCCCAGTCGATACACGTCGTTGAAATCAGAATCAACAAGGTCCAATTCCAAAAATTTATTAATCTCTTCTGATATCGATTGGGTGCTTATAATTCCGTGTTCCGACAGATCCGAGCCATGAATAACGAAATTATTTTTCCTAACATCAACCTCTAACTCCTGCAATGTTCTTCTGAGTTCTGCATTCTCACTCTCCAGTATAGTAACCTTCCTTCTCAGAGCCTCAACCTCCAGTATTACATTTGCTTCACTTGCTTGAATAATAAGCTTCAACTCCTCTCTACTTCTTACGATCTCATCATGCAAATTTCGCAAAGTTATTTCAGTTTCCGTCATTCTAGTGTGTGGAACCCCTTAGCGGATGAAATGCGAGCAGATTTCGGTATATTCTTATCGAACTGATAAGTTTTTTCGCACCTGTGTTCGTGACTAATTGATAATATAAGGTGTTTATAATAAACTAAACTGCGTTTTCCAGGTAACTGTTCTTCTTATATTCGCGGAAAATCACCCTCTAGAGGGAACCGTCGAATGTTGTCAATTTCACTTAGAAATTTATGTACTCAACTTCAGTGGATTTTATCTAAATTGTAGGTAGTGGCGGAGCAACTCTTATCGACACTGCACTGTGAACACATATGACAGTTATGAAAACAAATATCATTCAAAAATGTCTAACATAATCTCAAGAATTTCATCATAAAACTATCTTATTTAGAATATTCAATATTATTGGATATCTAACTAAGTTACTTTATATAAAACTCAAGATATGTAAAAACATTACTGAAATACAAGTTTTAAGAGAGACTTTGCTTCGTCAGTATTCAAATAATTCATATTCAATAAATACCAGTCAACAATAAATATTTACTCACCCTTCAACCGTTTAGAAAACTTCTGGCAAACTGAAAATCTTTGAATGTATTGTAACGGTTAACTATATATAAATATTTCTGTGGTTTACCCTTGATTTAAAGATTGAAAGACAATTCAACGGCCTCTGTTATAGCACAAGGACTATCCTTAACATTCTTTATACAGATAATCCTTGTGCTATAGCAGAGGCCATTAAATTGTCTTTCAATCTTTTAGATCCAGGGAAAACCACAGGAATATTTATATATAGTTAACCGTTAGACTACATTTAAAGATTTTTCAGTTTGCCAGAAGTTTTCTAAACGGTTGAAGGGTGAGTAAATATTTGTTGTTGATTGATGTTATATTTATTGAATATGAATTATTTGAATACTGACGAAGCAAAGTCTCTCTTAAAACTTGTTTTTACATAACTTGAGTTTTTATATAAAGTAACTTAGTTAGATATCCTATAATATTGAATATTCTAAATAAGATAGTTTTATGATGAAATTCTTTAGATTATGTTAGACATTTTTGAAAGATATTTGTTTTTCATAAGATTGACCAGCAGAAACAAAATTTTGTCTATTCAAAATATTTAATTTATAGGATTTTATTATACCATTTGGATGTCTTATAATGAATGTTTATTTTATGTCATTTGATATAAGTGGTACTTATATGACATTATTTTAATTCATTTTCAGAGGTTATAATCATTAAATGTCATTTTTCAAATTAAATATGTAGAAGGCTAATATTAAAAGAAAGAAATTGGCATTCAGGCTTAGTTGGATATTGCTTGAGCATGAGGGAGATTTCTTCATCTTGACGCAAGATATGATTGGGAGTACAGTTCACTTTTTGACTTAGTTTGGAGTTGTAAGCTGCGTATAAGTGTTCACGTGCATTAGATGGCGCTCTTGTTAGGAAAAATACTTGAGTCGCTATGCAGAGAGAGCATAACAGCGGCATAAGATCAATGCACTGATGAGTAGCCAAAAAGCTATGAAACATGCGTATATGTTGCTTATACCCACGATCAACAAAATCTATTCGGCTTCATTTAAGTTTCGAACTGTAATAAAGATGTAAGTTTCACTGTCCCGATTCGAAAAACTTACTATTTACCTTCTGAAATTTGTGTTAACGGATTCCCAATTTTAGAATTATGATTACGATGCTACTGTGATAGTGGAACAACTGTTATATCTATAATAAATATGTGGAAATTAGAATAACCTTATTTGAAATCTCCTTTCACATGGACTTATTATCAAGTAAAGACCGTTTCAATTAAATATACAAAAAAAACTATGCAAGTTAGTGACTGAAGATAATATCATAAGCCTGGTTCACCAGAATATCGTAACACTTTATTCTGATAGATAATGAATCGACGTAACAGCAACAAGACATTTGAACGCAATTTTTGGGACACTCTATATACTAACTAAGATGGCCACTAATGGAGGGCATTTGTTTACTTCATTTTATATGGTTTTACACCGCGTAAAAACCACTATCATTCGAAATAATTCACGCAACAAAGGAAACTGCTTTCTTACAGCAAAAGCTTTCAGCGATAAATAAAGCCTGTCTCACATTTCAGAGGGGTAAGTAATGGATGAAAGACAGTGGCTTGGCCACCCTGTCCCATTTTCAAGGCACAATATCAACAATAAGAAAATACGAGGATGAAATAGGTCTAAAGCCAAAATAATGGCACAGGCGATGCAGGGTAAGTATGTCAGTTCCACCATTTTATTCGGTTTACCCCGATCGATCGTTAGTTATTGGTGGAGGAATTAGAGCTTTATAGTTGGGGCACGTGTCAGCCTGGACAGCAGTTGAAAACGTTGACCGATTTATGAGTTTTTCCAGGAGAAATATTGCAGTTTACTTTTGTTCGAAGTGTAACGAAAAGATTAATATCGTAATGATGAATGCTACAACTGGCGTGTTCTCTATGCGGAATTAATCATGTCGAAACGCGTATTAAATCATTTTTATCTCACTAGAAGCACCTACAGTAGTTGCAGTTGTATATCTGAGTGCTGTTAGTCACGCGATATTTTTCTGATACATCTGTCAACCCCTTTCTGACTAGATTTAATCTAAGATAAAGAGCTTTCAGCTCAGGACAAACTCTGAAAACTTAAGAGAAAAAGGTAAAAACTACTTCTTTCTCTGAAATGACACACCTAATGAGAAGTGTCGGTAATCAGATATACTCCAGAGATGTCAACAAATGCCTATATTCCCTTTGAGCCTAGAACCCTGGCTGTATAGTACCATTTTTAAATATTACTCGATCAGGAAACGTGTTTTGGAGAAACTGTGCCACTTCTCGCGAGTTATGAATTGGACAACCATTCTGTTGAAACCAAAATAACCAAAACTGCAATAGGGTAGACTGGGTAGAGTACGTTAGTTCGCTCTTCCTGGCATACTCAGAGTCGGATAAGTAGCTTAAGGATCCACGAGTGGGGCTAAAATTGGGGGTATGGACAGAGGGCAAGTCTTCCAAGATCCCAACATTGGTCGAAACGTCATAGCCTGGACTTTTTCCTCCAGCGAACCATTCAGGACCCCGCAGCGGGATCTTAAGGATCCAAAGATGAAGCCGAAGTTGGGGGTATGGGCAGAGGGCGATTCTTCCAAGATCCCACCTTGGTCGAAACGTCGTAGCCTGACCTTTTTCCTCCGGGCCATTTTGGATCCCTCAGCGGATAAATAGCGAAGGTTGGAAAACCCACGCTGAGATTCAGCAGAGTTTCGTCTTCGCCCGTGTATGAATTACAAGACTATAATCGATCGCAGGAAAGCCTGATCCACGTCAGAAAGCCATACGATTCCAAGCCTTGTTGAAGTATAGGAACGGATGTGGGACAACATGATAAAATGGTATGCAAGAAAGAAACAAAGTAAGGAAGTTGGATTGAGAGTCTCTGCTTTAGGCATCTTAACCCTATCCTCCATTTCATACAATGAAACTAAGATTTCAGTCTTAAAAAGGCCCCATCACAACGAGTTAAAGAGACAATTGGGGCGTGCGCTTCTCTGGGCAATCGAAAATAGTAGATAAAGATTGAAAAGCAGAAAAGTTGGATATTCATCATCATTTATAACACATAATGACGTTATTCTCGTGCAGAGCGACTGGAACAACAGCTCTACTTGTTAATGCATTATAAATCCTATATTCCGCGAATGATTTTTGTAACCTGCATATCGCATGACCAAAGGTGCTGTGATAAATCACACCGTTGGTGAATGTACCTGCAAACTCTGTGCCGCTTTCCTTAATTTGAGAGGACCTTCCTGATATTAAATAAACATTTCATTTTATTCTCGAGGATTTTATTACATAAAGACATAAGTGTTGCCTCTCCACTTTAACCTTTTAGGATTGTTAGCCTTTCTACGGGTTTTCCATTCCGTTATATTCAGGTTGGCCAATACTTTACTGGATTTTTAAAAATGGTGAAACGTACTATGTACATCTTATACGATGATTAATTTTTTTGATTTGAAGATCTTAATATGTTCGGAATTTCGTTAATATGAGGATTAGTAAACTTGAGGTAATACAAATATTCAATTGCATTAATTGTTTCGTCATACTACTGAGTAGTAATACTGACCTGATTCATGGTGACCAAACAATTATTGTTGTAATTGAATAAACTGTTGTTTACACTTCAGCGAAATGACAGATACTGAAAAGAAAGCTTAATGATGATACTTGGAATAATAAACAAGTAGCTCACGAACTTATTTTTACTCCAAATTTTCCAGATGGACTATTATTTCTTCACGGATATCTTTATGTACACAATCTGCCTGATACGGTTGCATTTTGCTTGCACTTCCCATCTGTCATCATCATGTCAACGAGTTCAGTACTCAAATAAATATATGGTATTTTTCAACAAATTTACTTAAGTCAGAAAATCTACAAAAACGGACAAGGCAAACCGCTTATTATATTGTGTGTATAATGAACTGGTCATCTCGATTTGGCGTTTTAATTTTTACAATGGGGGCATCGCTCCATTGTGCATCTTCTGAAGTAACAGAACCGGACTTGGAATTTCGCAGCAAACAATTTGATTTAAAGGACTTATTTCTTTGTTCCCTTGAGAATTTCGTTTCTGGCGTTTTTGGGGCGAATTGATTTATTTCAATGAACTCTTCTACTTGTTAGAAAAGACTTCAATACCCTGTATTTACATGCAATTATACTAATACATGCATGCAAATTTTTAAAGCCAACGCGACGGAACTTTTCAGATAGTCAGTATTCGATAAGCATCGATTCTGCAAATTGTTGCAACAATACCATCAGGGTGAATCGATAAACCTGCATGAAGCGTTTTCGAATGCGATCTTGATTCTGCCACGTATGAGGGAACAACTACAAAGGGAAGTAATTATACCCAGTAACTACACTTCATTCTCCCTCGACGCAGTCACATTGTACTAGAGCGATATTAATTACGGCAATAATACTAATTATTCGGTTATCACAACGTTCGGAAACTACAGAAAAGTTTTTGAAAGTGAAATCGCCGTCACTGTACACTACATCGCGAATTCAGTCAAATCAAATCGTTTTTTAATTCTCTAATGAATGTAAATGAACTTTTTTCTGCTTCATTGAAATGAAAGAATACTGTTTGTAAGACAATATTTTATTATTTACAGTTAAGAACTATTTGCCCTGAAGGTGGGCTTGAAAATGAAACAGAGAGACATACCAGATACGACAACTTCTACTTGAATGCTGTACAACAATGAATATGTTATTGCAGGTAGTTCTCAGTCACAGACTGGGAAAAGAAATATACAAAATCTGGTTTCATTTTGAGAATAACGGACAGTAGGCAGAATCTTAGGACACATTGGCGTAGACAAATTCAATATATTAATTTGGTTCACAAACATTTTAACCACCCACAATGTTTTATGCACTCATTTTTCCATCTAGGCTCGTTTTTGAAGAGTTGGTCGATTTCTTCTTGAGACATCTCATTTCAGGCTTCCCTAGCTTTAGGCAAAAGAAAGAGAGATACTGAAGACTGTAGAGGCCGCAACAAAGTTAAAAGCCTGCAACTAATTATGTCTCAGGCATAATTCGCGTGCATTAGATGGTGCTAGTGTTTGATAAAACATTGGTTTTCCTATCCAGAGCGAATATATGCTTGCCTGACTTGTATTCGTTGGACGTTACTAATGATTGAAGCCAATAAGCTTCGAAACATGTGCACGTCTGCTTCTCATCTCCCAGCGCTCACCAAAACCTATTTGTTCTCATTTTAGTTTTGAATATATATACAGAGATATATGTTGCTCTGTCCCGATACGAAGAACTTTCTGTTACAAAATAGCTCTGGGGTGGGCGTTTCAACACAGGGCTTTCACCGATAAAACTGGCCCGGCTTTACCCGATTGCAACTACTTTGTCTTTAAAAGCGAATACGTCAAAATAAGATATGTGCTAGCTTTAAGGGCTATGATGTGTTAGTCTCCTCGAGTTCGTGGATTCTGGCATTGAGTTGAACTCTTCTTGGTGACCGTTAGCCTTCTGGCTCCATTTGGAAACAAGGCTACCACGGAAGGATGGATCGGACGCAGGAATATTCATACTCCTTGCCACGCAATTTGGTGTTGGCCTCGCGAAGACAGTGCTTGAAAGCCTGTATGCTAGACTAGAAGGGTACTCTGCCGTTAAGGGAAGTAGTTCTTGGGTCTGGATAACCGGGACTGGCCTGGAGGTTTAGGATCTGGACCACGCATTGGCTGGACTTGAACCCGGTTCGACTGGGGTGTCTACGCGAGTCTGGGCTTCGAGTAGTCGAATGGACGATGGTTGAATCACAAACAACGCGGGCACAGTCCATAGCCAGTAGAAGTAGAATAGTGCTTCGAAGCTACCAGTCTATACTGAAATCAAAGGGAGACTTTTGTTTCGTTTTGCGTGCTGATTGGGCGTATCCTAATCCCGCGCCCATGGGCTCAGTGAACAAAGGTCCAACGACCAGGTAGACAACAATAATCTCAACCCCAGAACTGTCACCATATCTCATACTCCTTATCAATTATATAAAAATAAATCTGAATTATAAATGATGTTCACCACGGGTCGCATTTTTAATTAAGAGGATATAACTTAAGGTGACACCACACGTTACTATGTTACAATGAGAAACAGAGAAATAGGCAACTATTGGGATCACACTATAGGAGCATCAGTTTTATACAATACACTGCGAATGAAATGAAGATCACAAATGAATAACCAGTATTAAGAGAAAATATACAATATAAAGAGATAAATGATAATGATAAGTAACAATTTTGAAATTAAAAAGTTGAAGGAAAACACATGGCTTGAATTTCACTGTTTCTTTATGTAGATTTTTTCATCATTGGCCTAGGAATATAATTGACTATTAACTTAACGTCTCTTCTTTATTCTCGCCTCTATCAATCAAAACAGCCGATGTACTTTATCCACGTATATATATAGATATTTACTCATATTACAAAACGTCTTAACTCTCTAATACATTCAGTGATGGTTACTAAACTTCAACAACTCTACTCTCGGAAGTTTCCGTCCTTAATGTCTAAACCATCTTAACATCGAATCGACTTTTACGTCTAAACCTCCTATTTACCGCGTAACGTCTACCGCCACTCTTGGAAGGCTGATTAGACGAACAGTAATTCCAGAAATCTACTCTCAAATACTCGAAATTGTAGGGAAACACTTTATGATTCATGCTTGGGTCAATTAGTTCCTATCATAGATTTCTTTTTAACTGTCAACTGAAATGTACGTGTGACAAAATTAGATTTCTGCATACGAAAACCCTAGATTCCGATTACGTGTCTAGTTATACGAGTGGTTTTATGCCGCAAACTGCGACATATTTCGCTGGAATTTTCTTATTCAGATTTCCATCCGAATCTACGGAATTCACCTCACGTGAGAAAAGGCAGAGATTGAACCAAAAGGGGTCAAAACAGCTGATCGTTTACAATATCTCATCTTTGGCCGAAAGATAAGGCGCGGTGCGAAGTTATAGAGGAAGGTTGATTAATGAATGGGCTTTTATCAGACCCAATGCTCTATCGATTAATCTACTAATAACACCGGAAGCAATTACGTGAAACGTAATGGTCGTGCCCCTCCTTTAATTCTTAGATTTATTATGTTCCTTCCATCATCAATCATTCGAACGAGGATTCCTTAAGATATTGCAAGAGATCACTTCGTAAGGACTTCAAAATTTGTAAGACGGTGGAAATTCTTTATGCCAAAGGGGTACAGGGAAATATATAATAGGTTGGGCAAAAACAATCCATTATTTTTTCTGTAGATGTAATGATCAATATCCCGTAAAGTATCGGTCAAACAAGTTCAAATTTATGCTGATTGTCAAGGTAACATTTCATACTAAAAAAAATTTTTTGCTGTTTTCTGTTTAGTCCATTCAGTTGTGAGTTACAGGATGTTAAAAATGGAAGTCAACCCAGAGAAAATTCGGTACATTTCACAAGTTTTCTTTGATAAAGGCAAGCCAGGCAGGAATCATTTATTATGACTTGCTTCCATGTAGACAAACACTAAATTCGTATCTCTACTATCAACAAATGGACCGTTTAAAGCTAGCGATTGACCAGAAACAGCCAGAATTGACCAACAGAAGAGGTTTCGTATTACATCAGGACAACGTTTTTCTGTAGTGGTTCGCCAGAAACTTTAGGAAATTGATTGGGAAGTTTTAATGCATCTACCATACAGTCCGGTCCTGGCACCAAGCGATTACCATCTTTTTCCGCATTGCAAAACTTCCTGAGTGATAAAAATTAGCATCAAGAGAAGATTGTGATAATCGATTACTAGAGTTTTTCGCCAATAAAGATCAAGACTTCTACGAGAGAGGCATTATGAAGTTACCTTTGAAATGGTAACAAATTATAGAACAAAACGGTTCATATTTGACCCGAATCGGACAATCTGAAACATGTTAAATAAAGTCTTCACGCAAAAATAATGGATTTTTTTGCCAACCTATTAGAAAGTCCGCTTGAAGGAATTGTTTGTTTTAGAGCAACTATTAGATTTTCAAGAGAACAATTCTAAAATTACAAAAAATGACGTCTATTAGACTTTCGCATGACAGCTCATAGAATAATGTTTTTATTCATCGTGTATAGTTACTTCAAGAAGTAATTCACAAGTTTAAAATTTTCAGGGAAAATGGACCTTTGAACAAGCGCAAGAAAGGCTCACTTCACGATAGTGCTCTTCTAGAATTTCATTTATATAATTACCCGAAACATAAAAGACAACCTTGGAATCAACTAATTTTCCGTATTGGCAAATAATTCAGACTCATCTCTTTGTCCAGTAAAATTTTCCATAAAAGCGTTTTATTTCAGGTGTTAATGCACGAAGTGGTGAAGTAAAACGTAAGCACCAATTAAAGAAGAAGGTTTTCCATCCATTCACCTACGGACATAAAGGTCTCTTTTTATGAAGTAATAGCCAACTCAGTAGGATGAATTTCCTTGAATGTTTTTCATTTCCTAAGTGATTAGAATGTCGATGGAACACGAAGCTATCAAGAAGCCGAAAAGTCCATTGGAGTGTATTTATTTTGAGCAGTTTTGAAATGAAAAGTATTATTGAACCATCTATTTTTCATATCCAATCTATCTGAAGTTGTCTGAAGATGGTATAGTGAATTCTCGAAACTCGAGTCACAATTAAATGTGTAAAATATCGAATTATTGGTAGTAAAACATAGTAATTTCTAAAACTTCTTTTAATTAGTGCAAATTCTTGTCGCCTCAATTTATTATTGTTAATCTCTGAGCATTTTAGAATATTTGAGTGTTCGAGTTTTTATTTTACTCAAAAACCAATTGATTCTTATCGGTACAGGTGATTACATTATTGATTAAAAATAAAAATTTGTTAATAATTTGTTCTTTTGAATTTAATTCAAGTAAAGCGACAATAATTTCGGGTCTCCCTTATACTAAAATTTTGAAAGTCCAGCCTAATAATTATTTTACAATTGCATTTTCATAAAATCAACAATGCAGATGATTGGAAGTCCGAAATAACCTGAATATGTGGATTAAAACTTATATCTGATATTATTCACTCAAACAAATTGATTTGAACTAATATTCACATGGTACTAAGTTACATTTACAGAAGGTGATGTCGAAAATACCTAAGTTAGCTGCATCCCGTACTGTCAAGTCTAAATAAACCTACATAATTAAAACAAATTGTAGAAATTACTATGTTTTACTACCAATAAAAATATATATTACACATTTTCTTGTGACTCGAGTTTCGTGAAATGAACTATCCCATCATCAGACAACTGAAGACCTAACAGTGGTACAGAGGTATTTAAACAAAAGTGATAAATATTTCGAATACTTCGATAGATTCTAGATAACACCTAATAGTGGTACAGAGGTTTACAAGCGGAACGTTATAAAAAACCGGGTTAAAAAAGAGAGGCCTTCTAACAGATATCGGAATGTCGGCAATCGACAAAAAAGGTTGTTAAACAGATGGTACCCATTTAAATATCTCAGATAATTTTCAGGATTACACAGCTCCTTACAGTCATTCATTATTTTTACATTATTTTGTTGTATATCTCAAATATTTGGATTTAAAATCTCAAATATTTGGTAAAATAAGAAGGAACGGTTTTTTTTACTTGATAGAAGGATTATTACAAAATTTGAAAATCAAAACAGATTTAATCTGTTGTCTTCTACAATTTTAATTTCAAAAAATTCTTTGAAGAAACTTTAAGAATTAAATTAATGTCTTTATAAGCACTGCTCATATTTAATAGACGTCAAAATTTATCATACAATATCAAACGGAATTAAGAAAAACCAACGAATATAAACTGTCAATTAAAATTAAAATATAAATAAGCAAACATTTTTTGTTTCGTTCCAGGCATGCGTAATGAACTCTTCAGACAAACTTACGAAGCCCTGTTTGTTACAATGCACTGTTTTCCGATCCCATATGAATGAAAAATAACCCTTTCTCAAAAATATAAAACATAATTTCAAGAACTTCTCAAAAACTAATTTATTTGAAATATTCAATATATTTAAATAAATTACTTCAAAAAATCTCAAAACATGTAGTACATTCTCAAGAAATAATTAAAGTTACGATAAGATCAGTTCAACATTACATATAAAAAATAATAAAATCAATTAAACAATGTATAGACTTACTCAGTGAATCTTAGGAATACACGGTCCTCAATAGAAATAAAAGTACAACTTTTATAAATCCAAGGTACTTATGTTCCACGTTCACAGAAAAACATACAAAGCTTATAAGGCACTTGGTCTCAGTTAAAACCGTTCAACACTGCATAATGAATTTCTTTATTTAAAAAACCTAATATAATTATATATTATATATAAAATAAGAAGGAACGGTTTTTTTTTACTTGATAGAAGGATTATTACAAAATTTGAAAATCAAAACAGATTTAATCTGTTGTCTTCTACAATTTTAATTTCAAAAAATTCTTTGAAGAAACTTTAAGAATTAAATTAATGTCTTTATATTATAAATATGAGCAGTGCTTATAAAGACATTAATTTAATTCTTAAAGTTTCTTCAAAGATTTTTTGAAATTAAAATTGTAGAAGACAACAGATTAAATCTGTTTTGATTTTCAAATTTTTTCAAATATTTGGATTACAATTCAGTATCTAAACCTACATATTAAATCTTTTACTTTAATATGAAAGAATAAGGGAACCTGATTAAAAAAGGTTATTTACACAGTACAATATTACTAACAAGCAATCCTAATTCATGGAAACGGAATACAAATTATTACTTTTAATCGGTCGACTGTACTTGAAATGAACGGAATGTAATAAAACATTTAATTCAGGGGAAAGTATTTTCTTGATAGAAGATCACTTTTTCTTTGTATATGTGTGTCTTTCATTGAAAGTTTTCCATTCAATCGATCCATTTAAAGATTTAAATTCATCAAATAATTCAATGATGGTTGATTTTCAAAATTTAGAGTCCAGATAACAATTATCAAGCCAAGCTTTATTAAAAGCGATGTGTTATTATCACAGGAAATTCCTTTTCCCATTGTTTTGAAAATAACAAAAGTTGTTTCACTCAAACCTCCGTACTTTTTGAAGGTGAGTACTTTCTATCCTCTATGTGTTATACAGGAAACTTATCAGCGAACTTAGTTTCTAGATTACCAGTTTCGGGCAGAAACATGAAGGTGTTTCATAGGCGGGTTGAAAATAGTTGAAAGTTCCTTCAACGTTCAATTAAAACTAAAATTTCCGTTCCATTTTTAATTCCGTTTCAATGTAAATACAACGTAAGTAGACCATTCGTACGATGAGAGTGAAAAATCAATGGAATTGCTGTTCATTGGAAAATTGCACTTGTGCAACTCTAATTGGATCAACTCCATAAACGCCATTTGATAATTAAAAGGATTCCGATACTGCATATTGAGAGTGAACAGAATTGGATTTCCAGTTAACTATCATGAGAATTAATGAAATATGCTACCACGCACGTTGAAAATTGTAGGACAAAGGAAAATATTTTTTTGACAAGATTTGATCTGATTTTTAAATTGTATCGAATAAATGAGATTCTGCACACAGTTTCATCTGAACAATGGTCAAGAACTGAAGTATTCAGTTGATATGAATATATTTAAATGAATAGCTTTGAAAGGTCCAATTTAATAGTTTATTCAAAGTTATGTGAAATTACTAGAAAGGGAAAAATAAGCGTGATTATTTTGTGGGAATTGTACAATGATCAATTCGAATCTACTAATCGTATCTCAGAATATTTTTAGAATGGCCTCTTTCAGCTTCTCTGCATTTCGAAGCTCATTTTGAGATTGATAACCTAGAATTCTTGATAATATTAGGGTTCCTTCTCTTCGCAATTTTGTATCAGTTGAATACTGCTATGTAAAAAATTTGAATATCAAAACAGATTAAATCTGTTAGTCTTCTACAATTTTAATTTCAAAAAAATGTTATTCAAAAAACTTTTAGAATTAAATTAATGTCTAAAATAAGCACCGCTTACGTTAAATAGATGTATATAATCAAAATTCAATACATAATGTCAAATGGAATAAATAAACCAACAGATATAAGAAAGTCATTAAAATTAATAAAGAAATGTTTAAAGGAGACAAAGTTTTGTTTCTGATCTTACCTTTAAGAACCAATTGCCTTTTAAAAACATGAACACAACTTAAGGAATTCTCAAAGACTATAATTTATTTGAAATATTTAATATATTTAAATATTCGAATAAGTTAATTCAGAAATCTCTCAAAACATGCACTATATCATCCAAAAACAAATATAATTCTATGTAATTTCATCTTCGGTCCGAGATAATATTCCAAATATCAAAATCAAATAACTGCAACTATATCACAACAAACACGTGTTAAGGATGGATGCTTCAAACAGACCAACTTTAAAATTCAAGATTGTTCTATGTTCTAACAAAATCACAGAACAGTGTAGGTTATTTTTAAGGTTATATTTAAATTCATTGACATTCCATAATGAGATTTATTGAAGCCAAAATATAATTATATATTATATAACTTTCAGTTTTTTGAATAAAATTTTTTTGAAATTAAAATTGTAGAAGACTGACAGATTCAATCTGTTTTGATATTCAAATTTTGTTATATTTCTTCTATCAAGTAAAAAGCCTTTTTCTATTTTACTGCTATGTATCTGAACCATATACTTTGCTCTTCATGTGTTCCCACCAGAAGTAGTTGAGTAGTGTTAGATCAGGAGATCTTCAAGGCCAAGCTACAGGCAGATCAACCGACGACAATTAGTGCGTTTGAGCCGAGCATTGCGAAAAAACGCAGTACCCAACAGACGCGACAAAGTTACTTTGCAGCACGACACGTGTTGAGTCGCCTCTTAAAACATTTTTAGAAACGCTCAAATGAAATTCCCACTCGCCGTGGCTAGCAACGGAGGATATTCTGAACTTTGTATGTACAACAAAATTTTCAATATGAAGCTTCAATTATCTAAAAAACAACCGCACAAATTTATTTATACTCCTAATTCATTAAGATAAAATCTACGTCAACCAATTCACGAGTTAGTCAGAAATAACACGTTGATATTGTTACCAAAGCGTACTTTAAAAATAATTTTTTTCTCTTACCAATGTAGCGAACAACTTCTTCGCTTCTCGTCCAGAAACCTGCTTTGCGCTGTCGTAGCTTGACCGGCGTATCAATAGAGGATCCGACCAGTCTAAAGATTCATGACTAACCGTCCCCGCCGGGTTCAAATAGGGCAAGTCATACAGCGTTTGACGACCACCGTTACAAGCGGAACACATGGTCACTGGCGTCACAGGCAGAGCTGCGCATCCCGCCCTGTCTGATGAGTTTCAGATGCGCAGACTCCGAACGAAACGCCGTCTCCCGAATTAAGAGGTGGAAGCTTCCTCAGGGAGCTTCACCAAAAATCAAGTCGAAGAAATATTCCCTTCAAGGGCGACACTTCGAATGTCACTGAGTATATTTATAAAATCTTCAAGATGACAGACTATTTAAACTAGAATCCAATATTTTTACACATGATCAATCAATAGAAATTATAATTGGTTTCCGATTTTTTTTCGTGTTCACCATTCTACTGCTTAATTCTTCTTAATACAGTTTTATAAGTTGTGTGAATAAAACAAAACGAAAAATTACTTTTCTTTATTACAAAAAGGAGATTCTCGAAGTTTTCATTCGTTGGCTGTATATTGAACATATCAAAATCTACGTAATTTTTTTCCACAAAATTACTGTTCGAAAAAATCATAGCCATAAGTTTTTATCCACCAATACATATTAAAAAATTCTACAGCCTCGGGAGATTATTTCGAAATTTCCCTTACTATCTTCACGAAATATTCGCTTTAATCCACTTCAGGTATTTCGATACGTCAGCAATCAAGATAGGACTAGTCTGGTCACACCTAAAACTGTCGTGCAGAGCTCTTCCAACACTAAGGACGCCTCTCAATTCCCAAATGTACTCAGAATCTGATTTGATATCCATTACTCCACTGCCAGAACTTCCGATGCAAACCTGATGGTCTAAAATCAATTATTATAATAACCGAATAACAGCTTTTGAAGTTATATCTTCACAGGAACCAAAAGACTACATGTGGATGCGGTAGCAACTCTTTTTATCAAACCTCTTGAAGTTTGGTAATGATTTAAAGAAATTATTAAGAATTTGACTTGAAACCTTTTTTGACTATCTGCAATCAGGCAACAACAAATGTCAAAGCTATATAGCAACTAAAAAGTTATTTGAAAAGGAATGAATAATGTAGGTATTGCGAAATGGGGACATGTCGAAACTTTTTATCGAGTTGATAATGCAAAAACATGGGGGAGCTGCAAGTGCTGCCAAATTTCACAGAGGATCGTATCAGTTCTAAAAGGACAAAAAAAAATGAAGCTCAAATATTTAGCCATAAAGCTTCTGCATCCACACTCAGAATTACATTGCTGCCAACCTAATCATACCCTTACCTTGAACAAAAGTTGCACAATAGTTGTCATCATTCATCAAAGGTTGATATGATGGTTCGAAACCCACACATTTATCATCGTCCAAAGGCACGGTCTTAGCAACTCCCAAGTTCAACAAGCTCCCATCCTCCTTGAAGCCATAACCCAAAACGAAGGATTCTTCTGGTAGCTTCCCGGTGCTAGGAAGACAAATAGGCAGGACAGCTTCATCTGTCTCGATGCTGTTTTCCAACTTCACAACGGCAATGTCATTAGTCAACGTTTTCTCATTAAAGTCTGGATGCACGATGACGGTCTTCACCTTATGAACGTCATCTTCGTTAGCCTCCTGAACGTTGAGGTTCTTCAGCCTGGCCGTGAGGAGACCAATGGACACTGGAATGTTAGAATCTTGCCACGTGACGCAATGGGCAGAAGTGAGAAGGGTGTTTTCCGAGATGAGAGTGGCTTCGCAGACTAGAGATTGACTGCCGTTGATCTCTTTGAAGAGGCCGGCTTGCCAAGGCCATTCCCCTGGGAGGACTTTAATATTGTCGTTAGGTATGAGAGCATTTAGCAAAAGTGCTTTACCACATTTGCTACTATTGCTACTTTGATGATTTGAGACATTCTGTGTACTTACAGATGATAATAGTTTTTTATTGTTGAAATCTCCACTATACAAGCTGCTACCGTTGCTGCAAAGAATAAAAATTGAAAAGTGACTTCACACCAACTCAAAACAATCTTCACTACTATTAACTTGAGATGCATTTAATTGTCCATACCCGTTCAAATAGAGAGTTAAATCAATATCGGCTTATATACTAAAATAACATTCATGGTTATGAGTTCGCTCAGATTCCTGACCCTTGTTTCAGTCTCGCGACCATCTTCGAAAGGAAGCAAATGTTACCTACTCTTAAAATTATAAAGGGTCTTATTGCGTGCTATCATTTTACCCAAATATCTGTAATTCTGAACATTTGAGTCCCATGTGATTAGACTTGATACACTCATGAAGTATTTAATGTCAAAGGTAATTCTGTCCGGTCGATCCGAACGTAAACGCTATAATAAGGAATATGAGCTATGGTATCAAAAAGTTCTTCAAATCGGGACAGTTCAACAGCCACGAAGCTATATTCGCTATACATAGGAACGCCAATATATCGGGTGTTTTTTTAGAGTGATAGAATTTTAAATTGAAATAAAACACATTTATATTAAGATTGAGCCCAATTTTTTTTATTCGAAAGATAATTTTATGACATTTATGTTTTAAAAATAATTTTCGGCATATATCCACCACGACTAGCTCTGAGGAACCGCATTCGACCAGACCAAGTTTGGAGCACTTTTTCAAGTAATTCAGGCCTTATTTCATCAATATCACGAGTTATGTTGGCTTCCAAACCGTCTATTGTTTCTGGTTTATCAGCATAAACCAATGGCTTGACATAACCCCAAAGAAAATATTCAAGTGGAATTATGTAGCATGATCTAGGAGGCCAATTAATTGGACCATTTCTCGAAATAATGTTATCGCCATTCTTTCTTTCAATGAATCAATTGTTACGGTAGCAGCATGAGGTGTAGCACCATCTTGTTAGAACCAAAACACTTCTGAGTCGATACCACTTGTTGAAACAAATAAGCATTGGTCATCGATCTGTAACGAGCACCATCCACTGTAACATTAGCTCCAGCATCATTTTTAAAGAAATATGGACCGATGATGCCTCCAGCGTGTAAAGCACACCATACGGTGCATTTTTCAGGATGCAATAAAAACTGCGGAACTTCTTGAGGATTGTTTTCACTCCATATACGGCAATTTTGCTTGTTTACATGGCCGTTCAACCAGAAATGAGCTTCATCACTAAACACAATTTTACGATACAAAAGTGGATCAACTTCAAACTGTTCTAGGGCCCAATCAGTAGACAAACGACGCTTATTATGGTCAAGTGGTTTTAGTTCTTTCCCAATTGGATCTTGTATGGGTGTAGACCAAGATATTTACGCAAAATTTTCCATGTGGTGGATGCACAAAGTCTAACTTGTTGTGAACGCAAATATACACACGACATACCCTAGCAAGCCCATTCAAGCCAAGAATCGTATTCCCGATTTGTTCTCATATATAAGATATAATTAGTGTCATGAGAAATGAATTAACGAAGAATTCTTTTTATGTAGTTTAACTACCAGTTATACTGAAGGAAATTATACTTTAAAACTACTTACAGCTGTTCCGAAGAACATATTAATTTTCCATTAAGTACAACTGAAATCAGTTCAGGTATTTGTCCGTTCAAGAGTTTTCCCTCAACAGAGATAGTTGTTGGGATTGATGCTTTAAGATGGTAATTTCTATTGGACAACCTTACGTCATCTGTTCCGTTGTATTTCACCATGAAGTCATCCTGGAAAAAGTTTATATCAAGATTATATCATAATGAGGTAAGAAATCGATATTCAACCCCTTGTCTATATTGTATTAGGAGTACAAATAAGTTTCCGCCGTTTTATTGTAGATGGCGCGGCACGGAGTTTCGGTTAGTTTTCGCAGATGATAACCGGCTTGAAAAAATAGTTTGGACATTCAAGAACAACATAACCTATCAATATCATTGATTTTATATTGGTAAAATATAATTTTTGTAAGTTGAAAATGTCAAAATTTGAGCCAAGTGAGCGTCATTTGCGGGAAATATTAGTTTACTTCTTTAATTTAAAGAAATCTGCTGCTGAGGCGCATCAATTGCTCGTAGAAGCATATGGTGAGGGTGCTTTGAGTGAGAGAACGTGTCGAGAGTGGTTTCAAAAGTTTAAAAACGGTGATTTCGACGTAGAAGACAAAGATCGCAGTGGAAGGCCAAAAATTTACGAGGATGCAGAATTGGAGGAATTATTGGAGGAAGATTCATCCCAAAATAAAAAGAACTTGCTCTAACTTTAGAAGTTACTCAGCAAGCAGTATCACATCGTTTAAAATCATTAGGAATGATTCATAAACAAAAAACGTTAAAAAACGACGGAAACTTATTTGTACTCCTAATACATATCATATTTGAAGCGAGATTATGTTAGCACCTCCGAGTACCTCGAGAAAGGTCACCCTGTTTATTTGTTAAAAACGTTTCACTCGAAAAAACCATTAGAAGAGTCTATCGTGTGAAAATTTGAATATCAAAACAGTTTTAATCTGTTAGTCTTCTACAATTTTAATTTCCAAAAAATTTTTATTCAAAAAACTTTTAGAATTAAATTAATGTCTACAATAAGCACCGCTTATATTTAATAGACGTTTATAATCAAAACTCAATATACAATGTCAGATGGAATAAATAAACCAACCAATATAAAAAAGGCAATCAAAATTAATAAATAAATATTTGTAGAAGACAAAATTTTGGGTCTGACCTTACCATAATGAAACCAATTCCTTTTCAAAAACATAAAACACATCTTAAGGATTTCTCAAAAAATATAATTTATCTGAAATATTTAATATATTTGAATATTCAAATAAGTTCATTCAAAAATCTCTCAAAACATGCACTATATCTTCAAAAAACAATTAGAATTCGGATAATCTCTTCATCGGCCCTAGATAATATTTAAAATATCAAAATCAACTATTATAACAATCAGTATATTTTACCTTAGAGTGTAACACGGAACTTGTTTGAAACAGAGTAACTTTAAAAATCCAGGTAGTCAGTTCATCACAAAATCACAGAAAAATGTGAGGTATTATAAGGTTTTCTTTAAACCATTGACATTCCAGAATGAGATTTATTCAAGCCTAAATATAATTATATATTATTTAAATATTTTAAAAATTTCAAAAATTAGCCTTCTACATATTTAATTCCAAAAGATTATATTTAATGATTATAACTTCTGAAAATAAATTAAAATAATGTCGTATAAGTACCATTTATATCATGACATATAAAATAAACATTCATTATAAGACATCCGAATGATATCTATCAAGAATTAACCTCTTTTTATGTTAATTATATATTATGTATAAAATAATAATAAAAACAAGACAGATTTAATCTGTTAGTCTTCTACAATTTCAATTTAAAAAAAATATTTATTCAAAAATTAAATTAAATTAATGTCTACAATAAGCACCGTTTATATTTAATAGACGTATATATAATCAAAACTTAATATACAATGTCAAATGGAATAAATAAACCAACCAATATAAAAAAGGCAATTAAAATTGTCTTATATTATTATATGGAATAAATAAACCAACCAATATAAAAAAGGCAATTAAAATTGCTTTTTATTGGTTGGTTTATTTATTGCGTTTTGATTATATACGTCTACTAAATATAAACGGTGCTTATTGTAGACATTAATTTAATTCTAAAAGTTTTTTGAATACAATTTTTTTTAAAATTAGAATTATAGAAGACTAACAGATTAAATCTGTTTTGATATTCAAATTTTGTTATATTTCTTATATAATTATATTTAGGCTTCAATAAATCTCATTATGGAATGTCAATGGTTTAAAGATTACCTTATGATACCTAACACTTTTCTGTGATTTTGTTAAGAACATAGAGTATCTTGAATTTTAAAGTTAGTCTGTTTAAAGCAATTTATCCTATTAACACGTGGAGGTAAGATATAGTGATATTTATTTGATTTTGATATTTGGAATATTATTTAGGGCCGATGAAGAGATTATCAGAATTATAATTGTTTTTTGAAGATATAATGAATGAAATTTGAATATCAGAACAGATTTAATCTGTTGTCTTCTACAATTTTAATTTCAAAAAATTTTTTTGAAGAAACTTTAGGAATTAAATTAATGTCTTTATAAGCACTGCTCATATTTAATAGACGTATAAAATCAAAATTCATCATACAATATCAAATGGAATTAAGAAAAACCAACGAATATAAATTGTCAATTGAAATTAAAATATAAATAAGCAAACATTTTTTGTTTCGTTCCAGGCATGCGTACTGAACTCTTCAGACAAACGTACGAAGCCCTGTTTGTTACAGAATGTAGTATTGTTTTCTGATCCCACATTAATGAAAAATAACTCTTTCCCAAAAATATAAAACATAATTTCAAGAACTTCTTGAAAACTAATTTATTTGAAATATTCAATATATTTAAATAAATTACTTCAAAAAATCTCAAAACATGTAGCACATCCTCAAGAAATAATTAAAATTACGATAAGATCAGTTCAACTTTACATATAAAAAATAATAAAATCAATTAAATAATGTATAGACTTACCGAGTGCAATCTTTAGAAATATATGATCTTCAAAAAACATGCAAATAGGTACATTTATATCCAAGGTACTCTATGTTCCATGTTCACAAAAAATCATACAAAGCTTATAAGGCACTTGGTCTTAGTTGAAACCATTCAACACTGTATAATGAATTTCTTTATTTAAAAACCTTTCATAATTATATATTATATATTCAAATTTTGTAATAATCCTTCTATCAAGTAAAAAAACCGTTCCTTCTTATTTTATATAATGAATGTTTTGAAAGATTTTTGAATTAACTTATTTGAATATTTAACTATATTATAATAAATATTTCAAATAAATTATATTTTTTGAGAAGTCCTTAATTTGTGTTTATGTTTTTGAAAAGCAATTGGTGTTCTTAATGGTAAGATCAAAAACAAAATTTTGTCTCCTTTAAATATTTATTTATTAATTTTAATGACTTTTTTATATATGTTGGTTTATTTATTCCATTTGACATTATATATTGACTTTTGATTATATACGTCTATTAAATATAAGCGGTGCTTATTGTAGACAATAATTTAATTCTAAAAGTTTCTTGAATAAATTTTTTGAAATTAAAATTGTAGAAGACTAACAGATTTAATCTGTTTTGATATTAAAAAAAAAATATTTATATATCGAAATTTTAAGGAAGGTCTAAATATGCAAAATTTTGTGATGTGAAAAAAGTTTATGCAGCTGGTTGTTGGTTTATTTATTCCATTTGACATTGTATATTAAGTTTTTATTATATACGCCTATTAAATATAAGCGGTGCTTATTGTAGACATTAATTTTTTTTTTTTTTTAATAAACTTTTTTTGAAATTAAAATTGTAGAAGACTAACAGATTAAATATGTTTTGATATTCAAATTTTGTTATATTTCTTCTATCAAGTAAAAAGTCATAAATTCCAAAATGGTGCCTTAAAACGCATTCCTACTGTACCGTCTTATTTCACAGCCCCATTCTTCTCGGAATGCTGGCGGGAAATAAGATTCAGGCATATTTCTCCATTTATAACAGGGTTAAAGCTTGGGGTGAAATTATAGTGAAAAACCGATACATTGAAAATATTTGCGGTGAATCGAAAGGTAGAATCAAAAAAGAGTAACAAAAAGCATTAAAAATTGTCGGTCCTTCTACTAGGTCTTATTTTTACTAAATAATAGAATACCAAAGTTGAGCAATCAGCTCCACGTAAACTTTCATTTCCATGCATTAAGATGGAGTCCACGTAAACGAATAGCGTAAATAAAAATAAAAAGAATTATATTTAAAACATTAATTTATACAAAGAATCTCGCACTGAATTTCATATTAACAAAATTTTATTTATCAATCAGTTGTTATAAGTTATTAATAAATTTAACTTGTTTTACATTGTTATAAATATAAAAACTAAATTTAAAAGTTAGAACATTTATTTAAATCACATTAATTGTTAATATCAATCGATTTTAATTCAAAGTGTATTTTCTAAAAGGAGAAAACTAATTCACATTTGATCTTTGAATTTGTAAATCGCGCGCTTACGACCTTGCGCAGTGATTAGTCGTCTCGGTTTGAATGTTTGAAAGTTTCGATTTGACAGGTTGGAGGTTAAACATTGTTATTTCAATTTTTTACATAGCAAGTCGCGCTCATTTTTTCAAGTTAAACAAATTATTATTGGTTGAGAAACGATTTCTACTACTTTTTTGATTGAAAACTACCACAACATTGTGATTACTACAACATAACCTATTCACTTATGTCTTAGTCATTTATTTCATCATGTTATATTATCAGTCTGAAATTATTTACCTTTGCTGTTTGAATTGTTGCGATGGACGAAACTACCTTCACATTATCACTACACAATCGTTTTACAATTAACTGGCAACGTGTAAACTTGTATGCAGGCGCCTAAGCGAAATAGAAGCGCAAGACATGAACCGGTGTGTATGCCTATCTCTCTCACTCTCTCTCTCTCTCTCTCTCGCTCTGTCTCTCTTGCTCTTAGGCGGGCTAACTGTGCTCGAGTGGAAGGGACGCGTGCCTTTCACTTTTTATGTCTGTCTCTCTCGCTCTTAGGCGGGCTAACCATGCCCGAGTGGAAGGGACGCGTGCCTCTCACTCGCTCTCATTGTGAGCGCATAACGTGAGCGGAACGTAACGCAGTTTCTTGAAGTGTCACCCGGCAAACCAATTTATAAGACGTTGTCACGTCAAAATTTAATGCACGAGGAAGACTTTACCTTCAGGTTCCCTATTATTTTCTGTTTTATTAGATTTAAAAAATATATGGTCTTCATCAGGAAACCTATTAATATCCCATCGAAAACAGACAACTTCCAACCAATCGAAACGTTCAAACTCTCGCAATTCCCCAATTAGCCTGGTTCCAACTACAATTCTCCGAGGACCCGTGCAGAAATCCCTAAAACTCACCGAAACAGCCACATCCTCCAGCTTGGGCTTGGAAAGCAGCCTTACCCAGACCCCATCCAGATCGGATTCCGAGATCAAAGTCACGCTTGCCCTCCAACCTCTCTCCGAAACTTCCTCGTATCGAAATACGTCCGGGCAGGGGGAATCGTGGGTCGACGGAAGGGGGACTCCCTCTGAGACGATTACGAGGAGTCCCGATAGGACCAGTACTGTCGCTGCGGGCATCTCTGAAATATCGAAAATTATGGGATGAGCAGGACGATTTAGGGAGGCAATAATAACGCTGGCGAATGTGTACAGGATCGACTGAATCAATGCGGAAATATGTGCTTGGGCTCGATCCTAGATATTACGTGGGTTTTCTATCAACTATACAGGTTGTTTGCAATGATGGATCTTTTTCAACAAGACTAAGAACACAAACGGGTGAGGAGATCCGTATTCTTTAAGGATCATACATCACGGTATTTACCCGCCTATTTCTTTGCCAAATATTCTGTGGCACTGTAACTTGACGCATGAACTCTGTGACAATAACAAAGAGGAAGGACGCCCTTATGGGGTTTCCAATTGCATTCTAAATCGGCAGAGAGGAAGGTTCTTAGAAATGAACCTCCTGAGCGACTTAAAAACATACTCGAGATAAGAGTTCCCCTTGGTTACTATCGGTAAGTAAATGCTTCTGATTAATTGCATACTTTACGCTTTTGAATACCACCTTAGCCTTAATGTAAGATTCGTTCATTGTAATTCTACTCACCACTTTTCCTTCTTGTATTTTTTCTTCAGTGATATTAAATTCGACTGGATTGGTTTACTAAAATGGATTGCCTTTGTATATAACTAAGACTCGACTCTCACAAGTTACCTTTTTATTAAAAAAATGTATATGAGACAGTAATTTTTTTTCCACAAAAATGTTTGTACTACTACAACAATTGTTTCACCACGACGTGACTTCTTTAGGTATTACAGTGTACTGTCTGATGCTATTCAGTAATACCGACTTTAAATACATTTTTAGGTACGTGATCAAATAATGGAAGCAAAAGTCATAAAAACTCTAGGCGTTTATTGGCGTTTGCCGCTAAAATGCCTTTAAGGAAAAATATTCAGTAATGGAGACTTATCAACATCTGTTTGTTCGTTCAAAAGGATTTTACGGGCATTATACCTGTTGATTCCAAGAAATTCTAAAAGTGTTAATCTAGAACTTTTGCTTTCAACGTGGATAATTTCATAATTATTGTTGAAATTATGTCTGAATTCCTTAAGATGATTAGCATATGTCGAATTGGATATATAACCCCTTTGGTGTTCTTGGACACGTTTCTTGAATGATCTACCAGTCTGGCCAATGTATACTAAAGGGCAATCTTTGCAAGTCAACTTGTAGACTCCGGATTTATTTTCTTTATTTGTTTGATCTTTATTGTTTTTTATTTAGGTACTAAGGTTATTAATTGTCTTAAAAGCCGCGTTATAATTGAAACAACTTTTGAAATATTTAGCAATATTTTCAGATAATCCATTGACATAAGATATCGAAAAATATTTTTGTGTACTGTCCTCTTTTATGATTGGGTACACGACATTTAATGCCATTTTCTTTTGTTTATTGGATACCATTTTGTCTATAAGAAAGGATTGTAACCGCTGTTTGACGCTATTTGTTTGATAATATTATATTCTTTCAAAAAGTTTTCTGAATTCAAAGGGTCATTCAATAATCTATGAATAAAACTATTATATGCTGACATCTTTTGGTTGGTGGGGTGGTTTGAAATTTTATGTATTGTGATGTCTGTATGTGTTGGTTTGTGGAAAATACTAAAGTCATGTAAATTATTTAGTCTTGTTATAGGTCAAGAAAATTAATATTTTGATTCTTTTCTTCTTCGATTGTGAATTTGATTTTTGGGTGGAGTTTATTAATGAAATTCGTGAAGATATGTAGTTGTCGGTCGGTGCCTTTGAAACGACATTTACATATCTATACCAATAAAGGAAATATTTGCTTATCGGATTCAGGTGTATTTTTGATTCCAGATCGTCCATGAATATTTCAGCTAAAATTGAACTGAGTGGATTTCCCATTATTAAACCATTGTCAGAAATATAGACGGTTCCGTTAAATTGAAAGTAGTTTTGTTCAAGACATATTTCCAGGCAATTAAGTATTTCATTCATTTTGATGGGATTGGTATTATTTTTAATTAATAGTTTTTTTACAATTTGTATTGTTTCAATTGGAGGTATACTACATTGGCCAGACTGGTAGATCATTCAAGAAACGTGTTCAAGAACACCAAATGGGTTATATATCCAATTCTGTACATTCGACATATGCTAATCATCTTAAGGAATTCAGGCATAATTTCAACAATAATTATGAAATTATCCACGTTGAAAGCAAAAGTTCTAGATTAACACTTTTAGAATTTCTTGAAATCAACAGGTATAATGCCCGTAAAATCCTCTTGAACGAACAAACAGATGTTGATAAATCTCCATTACTGAATATTTTTCCTTAATGGCATTTTTAGCGGCAAACTCCAATAAACATCTACAGTTTTCATGACTTGTGCTTCAATTATTTCGTCACGTACCTTAAAATGTATTTAAACTCGGTTACTCGGTCTGAATAGCATCAGACAGTACAATGTAATACCTGAAGAAGCCACATCGTGGTGAAACAATTTTTGTAGTAGTACAAACATTTTTGTGGAAATAAATTATTGTCTTATATACATTTTTTTAATTAAAATGAGTTTCCACCAAGTAAAGACCGAATCAATCAAATATTTATCTATTTATATTGAATACTTTCTCTCGGTACCTAGTTGTCTGTTGTATTTATTTATAGTGGTTTTTTATTTGTACTGTTCATGGTATTCGCAGTACCTGATATGTTACGGAGTTGCACGTACTCTTGTGTGATCCCCCGGTTACCTATTTCTTTGTTTCTTTTATTGTAACGTCCATTAATACGCCAAGGTGGTGGGGTACTAAATCTATTTTATAAAGTCCTAGTCAGTTTGTGTTACATATTTGTCATATGCATACGCTCGCTTACATTGAGAGATTGTATTCTTTTTGAACCTGTGGCGTTCTATAGGGTAAATTAGTGAGTAGTTCTGGTAGAGGACGACGTATCGTATAGAGACAGTGAATAGCTCTGGATATCCAACGTTGCTATGAGAATATGTGAATGATTGCTAGATCAGTGTCACGAGGTATTGTGTATCCCCAGGATTAGTTCACATGACCCTTCAGGTAGTATTCGGTTTGTTCTTTTGTAAAATCTGAGCCTTGGCCAGATACAGTCCATTTGATGGTTACGTTTCCGGTCGACTCGAGTTATGTTGATCTCCTTTTCAAAGTGATCTCTTGGACATACCACATTACCTATCTTTCTGTCCATCCAAATTCACTCCTCAACCCCCTGTAACACAGGTTCTACACTGGCTACAGGAAGTGAGGGTAGTTCCTTTTCAATATAACTAATATAAATACAATATATTATGACTTCACTATGTTTTGAATATTTCAACCTCCCGTCACTGTTTCCTTGCACTCGTTAGATTTAATTTGGGTTTTCTACACAACGTAACGTCCTATTCTATAAAAATATTAATTGATTTGGAAAACAAATTTAGTTATTCAAAACCTACCTGAAGATGCTAGTGTGATAGCGACTGAATTATTGTATTATGATAACAATAAAAATTTGTGAAAACCAGCCTTATTTAATTTAATAAAGTAAATAAAAACTACTTGACTCAAGTTTCACTTTTTATTCGATGTCTATTGACATATATGTTTCGAGTTTTTAGCCCATTTTCAAAACTGAAGATAAGAAAATTCAAAATCCTATTTATAATGGTTGGGTAGATCACAGGAACAATTTTGAAGCGTGTAAACATATGATGTTAGTTCGGTCCTAATCTTTTACAAATAAGAGCAATGGTGATTAATTAAATTGAAGTTGTCCATTTGTAATTGGCAGCTTCTTACCATGTGCTAAACAAATTTCCAAACTTTCTGAAAGATTCATTCTTCTGTTTTCAATACCTACGTGTAAAATCTCAGTTCTACTTACTCATACTTTTTTTGTGTTCTTCTGCCCTTATGTTTATAGATCATCCTGTCTGGCCTATGTAAAATGCAGGGCATCTATTACAATATAATTTGTATATACCACTTTTTTTACACGTTCAACATAGTCTCTGCTATTGATTAAGAGTGAACCTAAGTTTTTCTTATTTGTACAAATAATATTAATATTATTCTATTTCAGTCTATTGCAAATTTTGTTATTTATTTGTGGTATGTAGTTTATGATATGGAATTTTTCTTTTTCTTTGTCCTAAAGAATAGGGTAAAGAGAAGCTAGAGCCTTTTTATGCTGTTTTTTAAAAATTAATTTATTTACCTCCACGTGGTAACAGGATAAATTGCTTTAAACAGACAAACTTCAAAATTCAAGATAGTCAATGTTCTTAAAAAATCACAGAAAAGTGTAAGGTATTATAAGGTTTTCTTTAACCCATTGACATTCCATAATGAGATTGATTCGGTCTTTACTTGGTGGAAACTCATTTTAATTAAAAAATATATAAGAGACAGTATTTTAATTTTTTGGTGAAACAACTGTTGTATTATAAACATCTTCTTGGAAATTTGAATACTGTCTCTTATATATTTTTTAATTAAACATTTAAAACTGTTATTTCTCGTATTTCCTAATATTCATAGATGTTGAGCACGTTGATGTATCGAGAAAGTAAAGTTTTCGAAAGGCTAGTAGAAAAACAATGCTGAAGCCGACTACAATATCGATCGATAAGGTCATAAATTTTGTCGTGATCCCTCGCGGTATAATTCCGGATTCCCAGAGAATTGCTAATGGACCGATATCTCATCAGATCATCGATATACCCATAGCCAATAATTCTAGCCTACGAATACATTAGAGATATAGCACTGGATATCATAATATCGAAGTAGCTAGAGGTCATTACATTTCCTGTGTATGGATTTTCATTTCCGGCTAGAGCGGCATTCGCACATTTGGGATGCAAATCCGTCGCCAACCGATAATTGAATTAGTCGATATTTGCATCAGAATCTAATGCACTTTACCCTGATGAGAATTTGCCGGGTTACACCCACTATTTCATCCGATACTGTGTAAAGCCTGCTTGTTGTGAAGAATGGACGTGGCCATAGACACAGAGACGTCTCTATGTCTATAAATTTGATATTTTCTACTCGGAAAGTACTCGTTTTATAAAAAGTTTGGAAACCACTTATGGTATAAAATTATTTGTGCCTTTATATTAGAAGATTATAAAAAACACTGAGACATGTAAACTCTCAAATTCAATAGTGCCCTTTTTAAACATTGGTCCCTCGAGCCGGATTCGACGATAAGAACAATCCAAATAGGATTAAGTACTAGAGAATACACATTTCCGAGTGAGAAATCAGTAGAACCAACGGAGCTTGTTGTTCCGCCTGCAAAAACACTTATTGAATCAACGATTGCGTGATGAAAATTAATGAAAAATCACGGAAAACACTAATGAGGTTAATTCGCCGGACATAATAGTTAGGTATGATGACATGAGGCAGAAGAAGAAAACTCAGGAAAAACGGCTTCTAACACGCGATAAAACAATTAAAGCTACCTGTTGGGGTCAGGCAAAAAATAACATTATTCAGGAAGTGCTTAGACATCTTATAATTCTAGATAAAGATGACTAATCTTGACCCAAACTTTGACGAAGATGAGAAATCCATTTATATAATGCATTCATCCGTTTCCGGTGGAATTTTTGCAATTTGAATTATGAGTTTGTAAATGAGAAGAATGGAATCCACACTGAAAAAATTAATTAAAGAATAAACAAAAAGATATCCGAAATTGTCCCTAAATATTTGCAGGCCTTATATTTTCGATTCATATCAAAGTTTTTTTTCCCTGATATAACGTTTATTCATACTATATATTAATCGTTAAAAGGTTTTAAAATGATATTGAATTCTGGCATATCACTTAGTGAAACGTTTTCAAATTAATAAGGTAAATCAAAACTATTGGCTTAAGTTCCACTGTTTAAAGATAAAAATAGAAAAGGATTTCATCTTGTAACTTTTCTGTTATATACATCAAAATAATCCATGGAACAATAGTTAAATTTGCTTTTGAAATTGAAGAGATCGTAGACTTGTGCTGAATTTACTCGGTCCTAGGACTGTTACTTTGGATTTGGTAGCGTTCAACGCTGGTCTACTCACATATTTTTTTGTTTCGAGTACTAAATTTCAAATCGCTTCGGATTACGCAACATGTGACATTTTCAATTATTTGTCGTGCCTGTCGACATCAATTGTCGTCGGTGCACCTCCCCTGTGATCCTTCCATTCTATTGTAGCAAGCTAATCTGAATACAAAAAAACAGCGAACGCATTTTAACCGATTTCAATGTCTGGCATGGCGTTTTAAAAACATCATACTAAAAGAGTAATACGATATAATAAAGTAGCATTTTATGGTCGGCAAACTGAGAAATAAACAGTCAATTTCAGGGAAATCGTGTATAATTGCCAATCATGTTATGAGTACACGAAGTAGATCTTTAATGGTTGAATCTTTTATGACCGAACGAAAATGCAAGGGAACCTATGATGACCTCATCATTAAAACCTACTCCAACACACTTTTATTAGCTTGACCTGTTTGTATTTGAACTTTTTTTTGATAGAACCTTTCAACATACTCGTAACTGACTAACTTTGAACGATAACCGATAACTTTATTCTTATGTGTTGACTAGGATGATCAGAATAGAAAAATGACTTATATACCAAGTTTTTATGGCCATCAATTTCTTCAGGAAAATTTTTGAGCCTGTGATGCTTTCGTGGAGAAATTTTGATGTGAGATGACTCATGTATGATAATACAGCATGAATCAAAAGAAATTACACGAAAATATATAATATAATATAACGGTTTTAGACAGCCCACTCAATCGCAGGATCTAAATTCAATAGAGAATATGTTTAATATGTTTTTAAGATACCAAAACCGTTTTCAGAATGGCGAACAACTTTTAAACCAGTTCAGCAATCCTCAACTTTCATTCTTAGTGTGGAATGTCTTGACACTTTCACTGCACAACAGCTAAACACTGAACACACCGGTTTTACAATTTATGGTCATTCACTTGATTTCATCGCATTCTTTCTGCATTATTGTCTTTCTTCATCATAGAAATTTGCAGACCAGATAAAATTAGAAATAATAATAACATGAACACCCATTGTAAATAATATAAATAGCAGGTATTTTTTTAGAATGATAAAACTTTAAATTGAAATAAAACACATTTAAATTAAGATTGAAGCTATTCTTTTATTTGAAAGATAATTTTATGACATTTATGTTTTAAAAATAATTTCCGGCATATGTCCACCACGACTAGCTCTGAGGAACCGCATTCGACCAGACCAATTTTTTGAGTAATACAAGCCTTACTTCATCAATAACACGAATTATGTTGGCTTCCAAAGCGTCTATTGTTTCTGGTTTATCAGCATAAAACAATGACTTGACATAACCCCAAAGAAAATAATCCAGTGGAGTTACGTCGCATGATCTTGGAGGCCAATTAATTGGACAATTTCTCGAAATAATGTTATCGCCAAATTTTTCTTTCAATAAATCAATTGTTACGGTAGCAGCATGCGGTGTGGCACCATCATGTTGGAACCAAAACATTTCTGGGTCGATACCATTCAAATTTTAAAACAAATAATCATTGATCATCGATCTGTAACGAGCACCTTCACTGTAACATTAGCTCCAGCATCGTTTTTGAAGAAATAAGGACCGATGATGCCTCCAGCGTGTAAAGCACACCATACGGTGCATTTTTCAGGATGCAATGGAACCTGCAGAACTTCTTGAGGATTGTTTTCACTCCATATATGGTAATTTTGCTTGTTTACATAGCCTCTCAACCAGAAATGAGCTTCATCACTAAACACAATTTTATGATAAAAAAGTGGATCCACTTCAAGCTGTTCTAGGGCCCAATCAGCAAACAAACGACGCTTATTATGGTCAAGTGGCTTTAGTTCTTGAACCAGTTGGATCTTTTATGGATGCAGATCAGGATCTTTACGCAACATTTTCCATGTGGTGGATGCACAGAGTCCAACTTGTTGTGAACGTCGACGAATAGACAAATCTGGATCATCATTAACTATGACTTACAGCAACAATATTTTCTTCTGTACGTACAGTTCTTTGTCTTGTTGTTGCATCGAGTAGAGAAAATATTGTCCGAAATCTATCGATAAGCTGCTCTGATGGACGATTATGTAAACCATAAATTTCACGAAGTGCTCTATAAGTTTGGCGAATAGAATACTGATTTTGAAAATGAATTACAACAATTTGTAAACGTTGTTGTGGCGTGAGTCTTTCCATGATAATTTGTCAATGCTTACTGAACAGAAATGTCAAAACAACATGGCTTCTACCTTCTTTCAAATCACTATAGAAAGTTCTATCACTTTAAAAAAAACAGCCGATATATAAAACACTGCTCACTTCTATTTAAAGTTCAAACTGTTCGTTTCGGAGTATTTATAATATCCCTTAATTTAGAGCACCTGTGTATTTTGTGTTTCAATTACCGATTTCCGCTTTTTTCTACACTTGCTATGTCAAAAAAAAAATGTTAATATAAATCCAATGATTTTCAATACCGAAGAAGTCTGCATAAATAAACTTATGTCTATTACAAAGAATTATCGAAAATTGGATTCGTGGGATTGATTCCTGCAAACCAAGTCGAAACTTTAAAACTTATCGTTCCAAAATTTGAATATTGAAACAAATTGAAATATGTTTATCTTCTACAATTTTAATTTCAAAAAAATTTTATTCAAAAAACTTTTAGAAATAAATTTATGTCTAACAAGCACCGCTTATATTTAATAGACGTATATGATTATTGATTTTGATATTTGGAATGTTAAAAGAGGACTGAAGACGGGATTGTCTAGAATTATATTTGTTTTTTGAAGATATAGTGCACATTTTTTTAGAGATTTTTGAAATAATTTATTCGAATATTTAAATATATTAAATATTTCAAATAAATTATATTCTTTGAGAAGTCCTTTAAGTGTGTTCATGTTTTTAAAAGGCAATTGTGGGTTCTTAAAGGTAAGACCAGAAACAAAATTTAGTCTCCTTTAAATGTTTATTTATTAATTTTGATTACTTTCGTATATCTGTTGGGTTATTTATTCCATTTGACATTATATATTAAGTTTTGATTATATACGTCTATTAAATATAAGCGGTGCTTGTTAGACATAAATTTATTTCTAAAAGTTTTTTGAATAAAATTTTTTTGAAATTAAAATTGTAGAAGATAAACATATTTCAATTTGTTTTAATATTCAAATTTTGTTATATTTCTTCTATCAAGTAAAAGGCCTTTCTATTTTATTTTATATATAATATATAATTATATTTTGGCTTCAATAAATATCATTATAGAATGTCAATGAATTTAAATAAACCTTAAAATAACTCACACTGTTCTTTGATTTTGTTAGAACATAGATCAATCTTGAATTATATAGTTGATCTGTATTTCGAAGCTTAAGTCTTTTAACACGTGAGTGATATAGGTTATGTTTTTGATTTTGATATTTGGAATATTAAAAGAGGACTGAAGACGGGATTGTCTAGAATTATATTTGTTTTTTGAAGATATAGTGCACATTTTTTTAGAGATTTTTGAAATAATTTATTCGAATATTTAAATATATTAAATATTTCAAATAAATTATATTCTTTGAGAAGTCCTTTAAGTGTGTTCATGTTTTTAAAAGGGCAATTGTGGGTTCTTAAAGGTAAGACCAGAAACAAAATTTTGTCTCCTTTAAATGTTTATTTATTAATTTTGATTACTTTCGTATATCTGTTGGGTTATTTATTTCATTTGACATTATATATTAAGTTTTGATTATATACGTCTATTAAATATAAGCGGTGCTTGTTAGACATAAATTTATTTCTAAAAGTTTTTTGAATAAATTTTTTTTGAAATTAAAATTGTAGAAGATAAACATATTTCAATTTGTTTTGATTTTCAAATTTTGTTATATTTCTTCTATCAAGTAAAAGGCCTTTCTATTTTACTTATCGTTCCAATTATGAAACCGTATATCAGAATGAAATTAATAATATCGCAAATTTATGAATATCGAAAAAATGTCAATTTCAAACTGAATATTTTGAACCCACCTTAAGCCTGTTTTCGCACTGCAGGAGATCTCACCACAGTTTCTTGAAGACTCCAAGCTCTTGAACTACCTTCAGAGCCGCATCGATGGATCAAGAAAAACCTGTCTAGATTGTAGATTGTTGATCTTGCTCAAGGACCGACCGCAAATCACGTAATAGCACATCAAAGGCGAATAAACAAAAACAATGCGATACCTTCCGCTTAGAATGAATTAAAAGTCGATCTGTGTTTACGTTTCAAGTGCTACTTGAAGAATAACACTGTTAGTAAGTACGTCGCTTCGTCAACTGTAGACGATAAGAACGAAAAACTATTAGTTTAAATATCGAAATTCATTAAGGAGTGCCTGCCTTCCAGATGAGTCACGAATTTGAGGTTGTATTCATTAGAACCAGTGAGAAGCAGACTTTTAATATCCTAAGAAGACAATCCGAAAGAATAATCGTTGTGACCAAGGAATCACAATAGTTCTCTCCATATTTATACTGAATTTTTCTGTTTGAAGGTTGAGCTAATTTCCACACTTTTTTGGCTTATGGTCAAATTAGTTTTTTTCGCTTCGAATCGCTCCAGTATTCTTTAATGAGCTATTTATATTCAATGACGTAAGAAGTGTTACACACGAAGGGAATAATTTAGAATTTTGTCAATTTGGAATTCTTAAATCAAGATTGAATCAATAACATCCGTAAAAATTTTAATTAACAAGAAAAAATAATAATAACACTCCTATGAACGTCTAATAAATTAAATGGTCGATGTTTTGATTTACCTCGTTTCAAGCAGCTTGAACTTCCTGGTCTGTGTGTTCCGTCTCATTAGAGACGGCCCTGTCGTTCGAAAGTATTTTGTTATCGATACTTAGGCCTTTCATGTTAATCTTTCAATCTAGCAGCTTTGAGAATTGTCGTTCGAACTTTTTACACTTTTTACAGATAATTTCTTTTCTAATTATTATATATGGCCTTAGAAAACATGGAAAGTCATTTAGAGATTTTGATATTTTTATTCCTGTTAATTTCACATGACACAGCATTCGGAATTATAAACTGGCTCTATCCTTCTTTACTTGTAACAATCACATAATTTTTCTGTAGCCAATAAGAAGATTATTTCGTTCATTCATTCCACTTCCAAATGGACCTTCCAATCAATTTCGTCAATTTTCCCCTTTTTGTTAGAAGGGATGCATCGAGTACCTTTAACGTTCAGTCTTTGAAACGACTTTGAAATCATTATTCTAGTAATAGTCAAACTTGTGACCTGTAGCCTTTGCTACATTATGCACTATCATTCGGATAGTCAAATTTGTTGTACGTAGCTTGTGACATTTCGGTCCAAGCTATCGCGGTTATTATTGTTGATATAGTGATCCAGTCGATTGCCAAAGTATTGGCAAATTCATTACATTTTTTTTAGTGTAATAATCATACCTTTTGACTTGGTTTATATACAGTAAACCAAGAGTTCGTTGTTATCATAGTGTATTACGAGTGTTTTATTTTAACTGCTTATAATTTTCGTTGGTTTATCTTATTGGATGAAAAAGCTAATTAAAACAAATTGTAAAAATTACTATGTTTTACTACCAATAAAAATATATGTTACACATTTTCTTGAGACTCGAGTTTCGGGAAATGAACTATCCCATCATCAGACAACTGAAGACCTAACAGTGGTAGAGAGGTATTTAAACAAAAGTTATACATATTTTGAATATTTCGATAGATTCTAGGTAACACCTAATAGTGGTACAGAGGTTTACAAGCGGAACGTGATAAAAAACCGGGTTAAAAAAGGGGCCTTCTAACAGATATCGCAATGTCGGCAATCGACAAAGAAGGTTGTTAAACAGATGGTACCCATTTAAATATCTCAAATAATTTTTGGGGTCACATAGCTCCGTACAGTCATTCATTATGTATATTCACTCAATTGACTGGTTTATTCACCTTTGTTTGCACACTTACTATGTTTTAGGATATTAGAAGCTTTTCGGTCTCTGTAACCTTAATTTTTTCAATAAATGGAACTACAGGGTTGAAGAATGTATGGAGATTGAAGAGAAGTCGAGTTTTTCTGCTTGACCGTTTTTTTGCTTACGCGTCATCTTGCGCCCACACATCGAGTCAGGTGCATGACCCAATATGCTAGGATCAAATATTGTATTTTTCTTAACCTTGCATTCTGAACTTCCGTCACTGTCACTTTGCTCTCGTTTAAGTGTAACTTGGGTATTGTACACGACGAAACGTCCTCTTCTTCATTAACTAGACTGCAGCGACTTTTCTCGCTCTGCGCCCAGAATTCTGCTTTACTCTGCAGCAGCTTGCTGGTGTAGCATATAGAGGACACGACTAGTCTTGAACAATACCCGACTGACCGCCCCCGCCGAGTTCAAGTAGAGCAAAGCACACAGCGTTCGACGACCGTTCCGACGTGAAATACACACTGGCGTCACAGGCAGACTGCATACCACGTCCGTCTGAAGAGTTCAAGTGCAAATGCTAAGGACAAAACACCGTCTCCAAAATTAAGAGGTAGAACACAACACCGCATTTCCTTCAGAGCTTCACGACAATCACTATAGAGGAGAAGGGGCTTTCAGAAACTCCCTAAAAATTGGAACAGTACAGTATAGAAGACGCAATGAACATCGATAAATATGAACTACATTACGTAAGAAACAAGTTGAAGTTTCAAACACATGCCGTCATTATTGGGAAACCAAATTATTCTGTATATCGAATATGCAATCTTTTGCAGTGCTTACTCAATTTTGATATTGCGAAATAACTTGAACTTCCCGCAATATGTCGCCTGGGAGACCTCGGGTATAATTAGAGAGATGGATGAGCAGCAAAATTCAAAAGGAATTGATTACTTCAGAAATTGGTGTAGGTGAGAATTCTAGGATGCCCCTAAGGGCCCTTCAGAGATGGGTTATGTGTACTCAGGTTGGGCAGTTAGATATGCAAACGCAAAGACGGGCTGAATGTATCTCGTTTCTAATTAACAAATAGCAGGTAGTCAAGCTAAAGTTGAAGGCAGTTTTTGAATTAATGAATTGGCTAGATGTAAGTTAAATTTATTGCAGTATTTTGTTTACTGTTCCAGTATTTTTAAACAACAAACAAGGGCAATATTTAATCGCGATAAAGTTGATTATTAGATAAATAATAATGCGAAAATTCTTGCGCCAAAGACAAATTTGATTACTTTTAGAATACCAATGATTTAAATCTTGGGCCATCGTGATAACATATTAATTACGTGATAAAGTTAATTAATATATGGATGATAATGATTTTACAGATAGTAAAGAGAATTTGATAATGTAGGACTAGGTTAGAACGAACTCATTCCTTCTGGCAAAAAGAAGCAAAATATCGAAATTGGTTGAAAATTAAATGTTTTGGTTGACTAATTACCTAGAACGAATTTCTGATTGGTCACAGTTTTCTTAGAGGAGGTATTTCGTGATGTCCCTGCTAATAGACAAGGAGAGAATGAAGGTTGTTATATTATTTTATAATTCTATCCATTTTGGAAATAACCGACTTGCACTAAATCTGGCAACCCTGCTACAGGATCTCTGTCTTTAATTGGTTTCACACGGTTTCTAAAAGGCATGCACACATCTTTTTTCCCACAATTTAGACTGTAAAACACACAATGAAAAAACAATTACACCAAATATAGTCACATAGGGATCTAAACTTACTAGTTGCAAAATAAGAGTCTAAAATGAATTTTTACTATATCAACACATTCAGCAATTTTAGTTAAATGAAACACATATATATGTAGATGAAACACACACATATATATATTATCTTGAATTGTTCCCATGACGCGTTTCGTTAACATACTCAACTTCTTCAGATGCTTACAAACAGATCTATCGGGTTTTTTTTTTAGAGTGATAGAACTTTCGAGAGGGATAACTGTGATTTGACAGAAGGAATAAGCCATGTTGTTTTGACATTTCTTTTCAGTAATCATTGACAAATTATCATGGAAAGGCTCATGCCGCAACAACGTTTACAAATTGTTGAGATTTATTTTCAAGATCAGTGTTCTATTTGCCAAACATATAAAGCACTTCGTGAAATTTAGGGTATACATAATCGTCCATCAGATCAGCTTAATCGTCGAACTATCGATAGATTTCGGACAACATTTTCTCTACTCGATGCAACAACAACAAGACAGAAAACTGTACGTACAGAAGAAAATATCGTTACTGTAAGTCATAGTGTTAATGATGATCCAGATTTGTCTATTCGTCGACGTACACAACAAGTTTGACTCTGTTCATCCACCACATGGAAAATTTTGCGTGAAGATCTTGGTCTACACCTATAAAAGATCCAACTGGTTCAAGAACTGAAGCCACTTGACCATAATAAGCGTCGTATGTAAGCTGATTGGTCCCTAGAACAGCTTGAAGTTGATCTATTTTTTTAACGTGAAACTGTGTTTAGTGATGAAGCTCATTTCTGGTTGAACGGCTATGTAAACAAGCAAATTTGCTGTATATGAAGTGAAAACAATCCTCAAGAAGTTCTGCAGGTTCCATTGCATCCTGAAAAATGCACCGTATGGTGTGCTTTACACGCTGGATGCATCATCGGTCCATATTTCTTTAAAAACGATGCTGGAGCTAATGTTACAGTGAATGGTGCTCGTTACAGATCGATGATCAATGATTATTTGTTTCAAAATTTGAATGGTATCGATCCAGTAGTGTTTTGGCTCCAACAAGATGGTGCTACACCTCATGCTGCTACCGTAACAATTGATTTATTGAAATTAAGATTTCACAGTAACATCATTTCGAGAAATGGTCCAATTAATTGGCCTCCAAGATCATGCGACATAACTCCACTGGGTTATTTTCTTTGAGGTTATGTCAAGTCATTGGTTTATGCTGATAAACCAGAAACAATAGACGCTTTGCAATCCAACATAACTCGTGTTATTGATTAAATAAGGCCTGAATTACTCGAAAAAGTGGTAGATCTATGCCGGAAATTATTGTAAAAAGTTGAATTCAAACTAAACTTATATAGTTTCTGATAACAGTTGGATCAGCCTGTATATAACAAATACGGTTATGTGGTTGATAAATAATTGAAAATATTTGTTGAAAAAATCAATAGTTAAGCACAAACGTAAATATGAATTCCGAACAGATGTTTAATCCCTTATCTCCTTTTATTCGAAGATAAAAATTATATCTGCTTGCGAAACTCATCGTATGATGGACGAAAATAGAAAGAGATCTATAAAATTTCCTCAATATCTATTGTTTCCTTTATCATATTTCATAATGATTTAATCTCAATTAAATTTTCGCAAAATTTTAACAATATCAACATATTTTCATATTATAAACTACCTGATCACATTGTAAAATTTTTCGAGTCAACTCGTATGATAAATCTACTGCTTAAATGGACTGAAAGAAAATGTTTTTTGAGAATTGAAATTGAAACCGTATAGGTGAGCATATAAATTGAATAGAAATATCAGAATTGTTCCTAATGCCTGTACCAAAGAAATTATTTTCAGAATTAATACTAAGCCAAGAGTAAACCTCTAATATGACAACAAATTCATTATTATATAATCGAAAGGATTCCTTAAATCGAAGAAATTAAAAGAGATTTTACTAATCTAGAAATAACGACCCTGCGCGAACAACAGCGGCTTTATTTAACGAATGACATCCTGGACAAAATGTATCCGCTGCTTACGTTGTGCAAAAAGAGGGAAACAAAAAGAGGGTGCACGAAAGAAACGAATCGAGGGACGTGGCTGTCTTGGGTCATGTAGCAATGGATCCGACCTTGAGTACTAGGAAATTACCCGATGTATCTGGTGTTTCACGCACAACAATCATAAGAATCCTGAAACAACATAAATTCCATTCTACGATTGGTTCAGGAACTGAATGAGGATGCTACCGATCGCCGACTCCAGTTCTGTGAAGTGATCAGTGAAATTATAACTATCACTAATCAAAACTACATGTTCGATATCTGTTTTTCGTACTAGTGTTCATTTTACCTCAACGGCATTGTAAACCTGCATAACTGTCGGTATTGGTCAGATGAAAATCCAAGATTATTCGATGAGGTCCATACTCGACGTCCCCAAAATATCAATGTTTGGGAAGTTATTTATGGAAATCACATAATCGGCCCTTTTTTTAAACCCAGTAATCTCACTGGCCAAATTTATTTAGATATACTGGAGAACGCTATTTATCCAGACCTCGTGCAAACGATTATTTTCCAAAAAGATGGCGCACCACCTCATTTCGTTCAATTGGTACGTCAGGTCTCAGATGAAAATTTTCCTTACGCTTGGATTGAAAGAAGGGGACATATTGATTGGCCACCTAGATCACCTGATCTGGCTCCACTGGACTTTTTTCTATGGGGTCACCTGAAAACCAAGATTTACGCTACTCAGCCTGGATAATTTGCGAACTCGGATCATTAATGAATGCCGTCAAATTACACCAGAAATCTTCCGTAACGTATGTGAACGTTTTCAGCAAAACTTACATTACTGCATGGAAGTGAATGGTGCTCATTTTCAGCATTTAATAAACTAATCACAAAAGTGAGTACTCTTTCACTATTTTACCTGTCATTTCGTTATCGAGGAAAATTTGGAAGCGAAATTTCAGGATCAGATAGTACTCGGTAAGATCTTGGAAATGAGGTATCGCAACATCCCTCATCCCCATTCAAAATTAAGGGGTTGTACTCACCCCTGTTAGGGGGTTGCAGTTACGGGGATGCGAAGAGCGGAAAAGTTGTGCCCTTTGAATCAAAAATTGATTTTCCATATTTTCATGCATGAAACCAGAGGCGCCTAGTATATATTATAGTATAAGAGCTGCAGAGCTGCAGCACCTGTCTTGAAAATGAGAAAAACATATATACTTTTTGTGACATTTTTGTGTGTAATCTTTTCATATAATTTTCAAAACATGGTGAATTTTGTTATTTCATTAACGTAATTTTTATCTAGAGTGTTGAATAGATCGTCAAGAAAATGTTTCTCCCTTGACTTGACTTGTATCGCTCCTGAAAAAGACTATATTGAAAATTAATGGTAAATTGGATCCGAAATATTTTGTTTTTTTCATTAAACAAGGAGCTTATCAGCTGATGAGTTAATAATATCCAATAATTTTTTTAAACCATTCAGATCACTCAACGAGCCGCTAGTGCTTCCTTGTTCAACTTCGCTGTTAGCCATATCACTAGATAAGCAGAATTTAAATAGGATCTTAGATGGTCATCACGTCACCCATTTTCGCAATATCCGATCTTCAATATTAACTGAAATCGTTACCCGAATATTATCTTGAACAAACAATAAATGGGTCATAATATCAATAACTCTAACGCATTACTGTTTAATTATTCATCGTCCTGGGTCTACACGGAAAAACCAAAAAATTCATGTACACCTAATCGATAGGGAAGTTAGTAATGAAAGCTAGTAATTCCATTACGCAAGTGATTTCTTTTTCTTTTTTTCCAAAGTCGTAATTCACTGGATTGAATCATCAACTTATCTTTGTACTTATCGTGAGCTATCAGATGGAATGGATGTAGACAGTAATTGTTTAGGAGATTATGGAATTTTCAATGCGAAAGTGATCGATGCAGTAGTTCAAAGCAAATAGTTTAACGGAAAATCTACTTCTGTGGTGTGTTCGGGTGAAAAATTGAATAGTGAAAATGGCTTTCGAAAGACTACATTATCTACCAATTTCGATAGCTATTCTTTTTCCTATAACGTTCATAATCTCGTAAGTAAACAAACATATTGTTTGTCATTACTGAATAATAGCTGTGTAATTGATTCTCCAGAACCTCTTCAGATTTTAATCTAAATAAATCTCATGAAAACATTTAGAATTAAATTTTAAAACATGTCCCAAATACACTGTATCACTTTATAGACATATATATTATCATCACATGTGGTGGAAATTAACTAATAAAGAATCAAAAGGAATATAAAATAATGACCAAATTATTTAGACACCATCTTATACATATATAAGAATGTAATCAATTCTTATTTTTATAATTGAAGAAATAGATGATTTGATGTCATGATTCTAGAAGATTTCATTTTCTTTAGTTTAAAATATAACAGAATAACATACACAAAATAAAATAATAACATACAAAGAAATGTAAAGAAATAAATAAAAAAAATAGCCTAATAACCTGGAAGAAATCAAAAACAATGCTATTTCTTCGGGTTTCTCAATTCACATTTCTAACAACTAACTAAATAAACATGTGACACTTTTTAGGTTAAGATCTTAGACATAGAACATAGAAGTTACAAAGTTGTTTTCCCTAAAAATAACGGTTTTATTTTTACATCCCCCCCACACAAAGTATGCACCCCTCATTACATGTTTGCGTGTTCACATGGTAGCAATTTAGTTACATGAAAATAGTTATTGTCCTTTCTAATATCTATCTCTTATATAGTGTTAGAAATTTTTTTTTCACTATTTTGGAAAAAGGTCCTATTCTTATTTCATCAAGTTTTTTTTGAATTTCGATTTATTTTCAACGTAAACATAGTCTCCAATTTTAAAATCATAATGTTTCCTATTCTTGTCGATCAGTCTATTATTGTATTCATGATAGCGTAAAGAATTTTTATATGCTATTTCCTTATCTTTTGGTAAATTTCTCAATCTCTTCAAGCTCAATTTTAATTATTTAGTATATAGTTTTAATTATTGAATCAGAAATATTTATCTTAGCTACTTATAAAACCTCCATTTAACTGTAAACACTTGACTAAACGTCGAGGTACACCCGAAACTAGACCAACTTCATAATTTTCGATGATGGTAGTCCAGGATTGTAAAACTGACTGAATTAAATCATCTTTATTTCGTGGCGCTGCTCCTTCAACCTCAATATTCATTAGTCCCCAAATGTTTTCAATGGGACTAAGATCTGGTGAAGCTGCTGGCCATGAAATGGTTGTCACTTGGTGTTCTTGCATCCAAGGGAAAAGGGATGGTGTTTTAGAATTTTTATTCATGATATTTTAATAAACTCCAACTTTTAGTGAACGAGTAATTCACTAATTCCCAGTAGGAAGTGCATTTGAACTTTTTATGTCATTTCAGGTATGCTATAGCAGTTGCTACAGACGATGTAACACCTCTTTTACCTTATATAAGTGATACGGGGACTTTTTCCCCAGAAAGTTGCATTTTTGGACAGTTTCTCAACCTGGGTGCATTACTGGGTAAGTTCAATTCTCTTCCATCATTAATGATGAAATTTTAATCACTTGGTGATATGTTGTAATGAGTTCGATGGTCACTGATTATTATTTTTATTATAGACAAAGACACACTGAATGTTTGATAATTATATTTAGAATACCAAATTTATATATACACGTGGTCAGGAGCGATCTTTACGCATGTGCTGCAGAGCTTCAGAACTACCAATCTTGGATCACAGAAGACCAATTCGTGCATGGAGCATTACGCCTACTAAAAGAGTGTTAAAACTTTCGATAGGGATAACTGTGATTTGACAGAAGGTAGAAGCCATGTTGTTTTGACATTTCTATTCAGTAAGCATTGACAAATTATCATGGAAAGACTCACGCCGCAACAACGTTTACAAATTGTTGAAATTTATTTTCAAAGTAAGTGTTCTATTGGCCAAACTTGTAGAGCACTTCGTGAAATTTATGGTTTACATAATCATCCATCAGAGCAGCGTATTCGTCGAACTATCGAAAGATTTCGACGATTTTCTCTACTCGATGCAACAACAACAAGACGAAGAACTGTACGTACAGAAGAAAATATCGTTGCTGTAAGTCATAGTATTAATGATTGTCCAGATTTGTCTATTCGTCGACGTTCACAATAAGTTGGACTCTGTGCATCCACCACATGGAAAATTTTGCGTGAAGATCTTGGTCTACACCCATACAAGATCCCACTGGTTCAAGAACTAAAGCCACTTCACCATAATAAGCGTCGTTTGCTTGCTGATTGGGCCCTAGAACAGCTTGAAGTTGATCCACTTGTTTATCGTAAAATTATGTTTAGTGATGAAGCTCATTTCTGATTGAACGGCTATATAAACAAGCAAAATTGCCGTATATGGAGTGAAAACCATCCTCAAGAAGTTCTGCACGTTCCATTGCATCCTGAAAAATGCACTGTATGTCGTGCTTTACAAGTTGGAGGCATCATCGGTCCATATTTCCTTAAAAACGACGCTGAAGCTAATGTTACAGTGAATGGTGCTCGTTACTGATCGATGATCAATGATTATTTGTTTCAAAATTGGAATGGTATCGACCCAGAAGTGTTCCAACAAGATGGTGCTACACCTCATGCTGCTACCGTAACGATTGATTTATTGAAAGAAAGATTTGGCGATAACATTATTCCGAGAAATGGTCCAATTAATTGGCCTCCAAGATCATGCGACATAACTCCACTGGATTATTTTCTTTGGGGTTAAGTCAAGTCATTCGTTTATGCTGATAAACCAGAATCAATAGACGCTTTGGAAGCCAACATAACTCATGTTATTGATGAAATAAGGCCTGAATTACTCGAAAAAGTGGTCCAAAATTGGTCTGGTCGAATGCGGTTCCTCAGAGCTAGTCATGGTTGACATATGCTGGAAATTATTTTCAAAACATAAATGTCATAAAATATCTTTCACCTAAAAAAAATTTGGCTTCAATCTTAATTTAAATGTGTCTTATTTCAATTTAAAGTTCTATCACTCTAAAAAAAAACACCCGATATATACACGTGGTCAGGAGCGATCTCTGCGCGACTACCAATCTTGGATCACAGAAGACGAATTCGTGCATGGAGCATTACGCCTACTAAAAGAGTTACCAACCGTGTAGATACAAATATATAACAGTATTAAAAAAAGTAATTTCTAAAAACTAGTATTAATTGTGATCAACGTAACAGTTTAACATCGACAAAATATTATTCTATTGATATTTTCCTAACTTCCTTATTTTCATTTACACTCTAGTTGGATTTGCGGCATATATAAGATACCTCCAACTTCGTGATCTGCACGAAAATCACCAAGTTCCCTTCGTTGTAGAAAGATTGAATGGGAAAAGTTTCATTCTGGGAATCATTTCGGCTCTGGGAATCAGTATAGTTGGAAACTTTCAAGAAGGTAATGCCCTTGTAGTTCATTTAACTGGTGCAGTTTTCGCCTTTGGCGTTGGAGGCGTGTATATTTGTTTACAGGTAATTACCCGACTTTACCTTCGAATTACTAACAAACCTAACCTGTCTGCGTTTGTTTCAGAGTTATATCGCGTTCAAGATCGATCCACTTTTGGGAAACAGGACACTGAACTGGATAAGGGTGTTTTTGGCGGCTGGAACTATAATATTTTTCATTCTAGTCTTCGTTTTTGCTACTATAGGTTATTTTGTAGGACATAAAGGTAAACATTTAGACTTAAGTTTTTGAGTACATATTCGTACATACATCCTTTTTTTATTGTCTCGGTCTTTACTTGACGGAAATTCATCTTCAATATAAGAAAAACAAATGTTAACTTCCCTTATTTTATTGATTTATACGACAATTGTTTCGTCATACCATGACTTTATCAGGTGAGTTTTTAAACTGAGGTATACAATTCAAAACATGACCTTAAATACACAGCTCTGGTACAAAAAATAGAGGGGTGGAAAGAGATGGTATGCAATTAATGAAAAATATTAAGTAAGGGGGATCTGTTTAAATCTATTTGATTATTCAATAAAATTTATCCTTTATTATATCCATTGATCTCTAAAGTTTATAACAGATTTAGTTTTTTACTTTTGTTTTCAATATGTAATATTTCATAGTTCATATTAAAATTATGGCCAGTCTCTAACAAATGGTTGGCATAAGTTGAATTCGGTTTATTATTAATGTAACATTTTTCATGTTCTCGTATCCTTGTTCGGAATGAACGGCCTGTCTGTCCCACATATACACATGGGCAAGCACTACATGTTAACTTGTAAACTCCTGATTTTTTTATATTGAATTGTATCAGTCCCTACTTGGTGAAAATCCATATTAAATAATATTTAGATAAGGTTATTCTGATTTTCAAAAATTTTTATTGTTATGTTTACAACAATCGTTTCGGTATCACAGTAGATCATCAGGCAAGATTACATTTTGAATAACTAAGCTTGTTTTGGAAATCCGTTGCTATTTATATTACAGTAAGTACAATAAATTTTTATTGAGCACTAAAACCCAAAAAAGGGTCCCTGCAAATTTCAGCTTATCTGAATATATTTAACAGAGGTGAGTTATTTAAATCTATTTGTTCGTTAATTAATATTCCAATTTTATTATGTTTATTTATCTCTAGATTTAAGGCATAACTTCTGCTTTCTATATGTAGAATTTCAGATAACTTTGAAATTCTACATATCTACATACTTTGAAATTCTACTCATCGTTGAAAGTATGTCCTGTTTCTAACAAATGGTTGGAATATGCAGAATTACTTTCATTATTGAGGAAACTCTTCAAATGTTCACAAATTCTATGTCGGAAAGTTCTTCCAGTCTGTCCTATGTAAACTTTAGGGCAATCACCGCAGTTTAACTTATAAACCCCCGATTTATCATCTTTATGTGTACAGTCTTTATTATTTTTAATAAATTTACTCAAGCTTGAATTCGTTTTAAATGAAGTTCTCAAATTATATTTATTTTTGAGGTATGTAGCAATTTTCTCAGAAATACCTTTACTGTATTTTAAGGAAATGTATTTAAAATTTTCTTTTATATTAGGAAACATCATATTTAAAGCTATTTTATTATTTTTATTCATCAACAATTTGTCTATCAACTTAGGATCATAGTCATTATTAATAGCTATTTGTTTAATTATGTTAAGTTCTGAAATATAATTTTCTCGATTCATGGGAATATTAACTGATCTATGGATGATATAATTGAATTCTGATAATTTTTGATTCAAAGGATGATTTGATTTATTGTGTTTAATAGAATCCGTATAGGTTGGTTTGTGAAATATTGAAAAATCATGTGAATTATTTATTCGAGTAACACTATGGAAACCGGACATAATAATTCTATTAATTTTCTTGATTTAACTGTTACTCGAATAAATAATTCACATGATTTTTCAATATTTCACAAGCCAACCTTTACGGATTCTATTAAACACAATAAATCAAATCATCCTTTAAATCAAAAATTATCAGCATTTAATTACATCATCCATAGATCAGTTAATATTCCCATGAATCGAGAAAATTATATTTCCGAACTTAACATAATTAAACAAATAGCTATTAATAATGACTATGATCCTAAGTTGATAGACAAATTGTTGATGAAAAAAAATAATAAAATAGCTTTAAATATGATGTTTCCTAATATAAAAGAAAATTTTAAATACATTTCCTTAAAATACACTAAAGGTATTTCTGAGAAAATTGCTACATACCTCAAAAATAAATATAATTTGAGAACTTCATATAAAATGAATTCAAACTTGAGTAAATTTATTAAAAATAATAAAGACTGTACACATAAAGATGATAAATCGGGGGTTTATAAGTTAACCTGCGGTGATTGCCCTAAAGTTTACATAGGACAGCTTTTTCAGCTTATCATAAATATCTCTTGCAAATAATCGACCAAGCAATACCTTTGGAGGAAAAAAGATTAAAGTAAATAAAAAGAAACTCATCTGGAAAACGCAAGAAATAGTAGAAATGAAAAATACCTTAAACGCGTTAGATACTATAGCCAAAGCCAAAAGAGATCAAATATACTTATCAGCTTACAAGTTTTATAAGAAAGAATATATCAAAAGAATAAATAAAACTATTTAAGAGAATAATGAAGAATACGTAAATAGAGCCGAAAATAAACAGAAAGCGTTATGGAAGGTGATAAGAAATGAAAATTCAAAAAAATAAAGGACAATATGACCACGGGACTCAATCCCAATATACTAAATAACTATTTTGCAAGTATTGGCAAAAATATTGGAGAAGAATTAATAACAAAATCCCAAAGCCACAAATTACCAAAAACCTTGGCATCAAATAGTGAATAATCTTGTTTTCTTTTTGAGTGCACCGTAAATGAGATCGAAAGATAATATCATCTTTTATGTCAAAAGACTCGTCAGATGTTTTTGATATTAAACCTGAAATTTTGAAAGTCTTGAGTGAGTAATTTGAAATAAGGTTATTCTGATTTTGACAAATTTGTGAAAATCAGAATAACCTTATTTCAAATTATTTAATATGGATTTTCACCAAGTAAGGACTGATACAATTCAATAGTCTTGAGTGAGGATATTAGTTATCCAATTTCAATAAATGCTTCCAGGAAGGCTATTTTCCCAATGAGCTGAAAACTGCGAAAGTTATTCCCATTTATAAAGGAAATGGAGATAAAAATGAATATACCAATAGCAATTCTACCTTGCCTATCAAAAATTTTTGAGATAGCTATAAAAGACAGAATGCTGAAATGGATGGAAAAAAAGAATTTATTGAATAAATGTCAGCACGGATACAGAAAAGGTCGAAGTACAACTACAGCGCTGATGGAAGCAATTAACACAATTATTGAAGCCATGGATAATGATGAGTTTGTTGAGATGCTGAATTTCGACTTGAGCAAGGCTTTTGATGTTGTATCCCCTGAAATATTGGCCGAAAAACTCAAATAGTGTGGTTTCAGAGGAGCCGTACTCAAAATGTTACAGTCGTATTTGGAGGGCAGATATCAAAGTGTTCATTGGAATGGAAAAATGTCTACTGAACAAAAAATTGATTGTGGGGTACCTCAGGGGTCGGTACTGGGACATATTCTCTTTTTAATATACATTAATGATATAAGCAGCTTATGCATCTATTGTGATGATACTTCTATGATAATAAGCTCGAAAGATTCGGGTGACTTTTTAAATAAAATAGAACGTGCTACGAAGGAAGCTGAGAAATGGTTCACAATGAACTCGCTTAAGTTGAATTCGGATAAAACTATAATATTGAGATTCGAAAGTAGGCAAAGTAAGGCGAGTGCCAAATTTTTAGGAATCATCTTAGACAACTGAATTGGGCCTCGCATATTTATTACATCTGTGAGAAACTATCAAAGAGTCTTTATTTGCTGAAAAAATTGAAGAAAGTGGTACTCACGAAATGATGAAAACTGCATATTTTGCAACTTCTCAAAGTATATTGCAGTATGGTATACTCCTATGGGGTAATGCATCTGATGTTTCCAGAGTCTTCATTCTACAGAAGAGGGCCATTCGAATCATACATGGAATGAAGAATACAGACTCCTGTAAGCGAATATTTGTAAATTATGTTGTCAATCACTTTATATCAAGGAATGCTTGAGATATACGCATCTGAACAGAACCAGCATTACGCGGAATGGAACATATCACACGTTTAACACAAGGCACAAAAACGATCTTATTACACCACTGCATAGAAAGAAGAACACTCAGAACTTCTCGACCTACTGGGGAATTAAAATGTATAACAATTTACCACCAGAAAAAAGGGAACTACCCGAACGAGCTTTCAAGAAGAGAATAAATATTATACTGATTTCAAATGCCTTTTGTTCTACAGAAGAGTTTTCGAGTTATAATATTATTTGAAATTTTTAAGGGGACGAACCATGTGAATTTTTGATGGCAATAAACTATTATTATTGGAGAACGCTATTTATCCAGCCCTCGTGCAAGTATTGGAGAATGCAGAAGACCATCAAACGATCATTTTCCAACAAGATGGCACACCTCCTCATTTCGTTCAACCGGTGCGTCAGTTCTTAGATGAAAATTTTTCTCACGCCTGAATTGGAAGAAGGGGACATATTGAGTGGCTAGCTAGACCGCCAGACCTTACGCCGTTGGAATTTTTCTGTGGGGCTATCTCAAGAACAAAGTTTTTGCAACACAGCCGACTAGCATCGCAGACCTCAAAGAAAGGATAACTAAAGAAATGCGATATGTATATGTAAACTCAAACTTTAAGCAAAGTTAGGAACGTGTCCCAGTGTTTTTTATTATTTCCTAACATAAGGACACAAATAATATTATTCCATAAGTGGTTTCCACACCATATGAAGTAAAGCAATGTTTCTAAGACATTTTATTCAATTTAATTTCAAATAATTCCTTAGAAACTTGAAGATTCAATTTGTAGAGGTTACGAAGAGTTGATCCAGTTTGTCTGAAATATTTGAGATAACCCTTCAAAGTAATTTTCAATTTATATTATTTAGTATTTCATTCCATTACCATTGACTGTGTGCCCAAAAATGCTTATTTCCGAATTCTCCCAACGTGTAACTACGAAAGACTAATCTGCGTGAATTTTCCAGGAAATGGAAAGCATACTGCAACGATAAACCCTAAATGGAGAACAGACGAAGCCGGATGGGGCTGGCATTTCATGAGTACACTCAGCGAATGGATACTGGCTTTCTGCCTTCTCCTGTATCTCACTACTTTTGCACATGATTTCAAGAGGTTATCTCTGAACCCAGTCACCGTTTCGAATAAATTGAAGTGAAGGGTTCAAGTGAGGAGGGAGGAAACTCTTCAGGGGCTGTCGACGAGGGATATTCATTAGCAATACTGTACATAACGTTATTTATTAAAAATTTTTCGTTTTTTTCCCTTGCATGTCAATTCTTTCACCTAGATCTATCATGTTCCTAATGACGCTTTGTCTCTGGAATCACAAGTGCCTTATAATAATATTTCTTCATTTTACTCAAAAGGAATATCCCAATTACAGGGTAACATGTTTATCAGCACATTTACACATGCAATTCACCGATGTCCGCTCCGACAAGTTAGTACAAGCTGTACGCAAATACGTCGATCCTCTTGGTCAACAGACTCTAAGCAAACCTTGCACACTGATTCTCGTGCCTAACAAGCAACGATGATACCCTCATGTCACTCATAATAACAGACAGATCAGCACCACGGGATATATGCCAGTCCGGACAGTCATAAATAGGAAACCATATCAAGTGTGCATATTCCAACTTACTGATGACTAGCGTGAAATACAAACTCCTCAAAACCAACAGATCACTGAAGTCCCTGTTACATCTTAAGACAAAGCCTAAAGTTTGACTAGCAGACGCACACAACTTCTCGACGTGTGAGATGAAACGAATGTGGAATCAAAGAGGACTCCAAGATCATATCATTTATCGGTAACATAGTTGTCATCTATATGATGATTATAAGTCAACGCGTGTGATCTTCTACTGAATGTAACTTTAAAGTACTTCTCCATATTTGTTGTAGATCAATATCGTTGGCAGTTTAATTGCAACAACTAACAATCTGTTTGTAATAAAACAACACTTGGTTTAACGATGAACTGTATAATAGAAAAGATACTTACAACCTGCTTGTAACACAAACTAAAAGAGACAGAGTTTACTGAGTCGTTCATAGACCTTAACTCTTGATCATAGAAAAACATATACATAAAGTGAGGTATTCTTCTTAAACTTTTGGTATATATTCACAATACCCCCACTTAACAAAAGTATACATAAAAACAATAAATCAGTCTTCCCAGAGACCTAAATATTTTACACACTTTGAATTTTTCACATTTTGCAATGGCTTCGTTAATATATCCGCAACCATCTCATCGGTAGGCATATAGATCAAATCGATTTTGTTTTCATGTACTGCATCTCTTGAAAAATGGTACCGAATGTCTATATGTTTCGTTCTATCATGGAAAACGTCGCTAATTTCTGGCACTCTGATTGTCGTTGTATATGCTTATACAATTCAGTGTTCCTCTCAGCTCACATAAGACATTATTCAAATAAATGGCGAGAGCTTCTTCAACAGTATACTCCACATCACCTCTATCATCCAAACATTCAGTAATATACTGTGAGATTATTTCCAAGTTGGTTACAGTAGATCTTGCTGTAATAAATCAGTGCTGCTCGGCGGACAAATATGAACTTGCTTAGAAATACATATTTTTATATAACAGCTCCTCATATACTTTCGAAAAATTGGATAAAATCGAAATTAGTCTGCAATTTCCAATCTGGGAACTATTCCACCTCTTGAATACAGGAACTACACGAGCTCTCTTCCGCTTATTAGGTAAAATGCTTGTTCTTAGACGTAAACTTATATTATAATACAGAGACTTGGCGAGCACAAAACTATAATATCTTATGACATACGATGGAATTCCATCATCGCATCGCATTATTCACTTTATTTTTCATCAGTATCGATTCCTCAGAACACATAACAGAAGCTACGCTAGCTTTCTATAATAAATACCGATAGCTCAGTGGTAGCGACGCGTACTTGAAATTGAAAGGTCTGAGTTCAAATCCCTCCTGGGTGGAAAAAAAATTTATAAACAGTCCGTCAATCGCTATGCACGGGAACACTAAGGTATTAAACATATACTAGCGTCATCTAATGCACGCAAATATACATACACGACATACCATAACGAACTAATTCGAGCAAAGAAACGTTCTCCCGATATTTTCACGTTACAAACGCAAAAAAACTTTGCTCATGCTCGAGGCAGATCATAATACGCCGTAATGCTCATAATTAGCCTATTCATACTCAACTAAATTAATTCGTCTGATCTGTACCAAATACCATTAGTAAGGAGTGTTGTGAGCTAAAATTAGGAAAGTTCTACGAGTCGAGACAGTGCAACATACATCTATGCACTGAAGAACCAACAAGTTCGAAACGTGCGCCATACTTATGTCCCAGTGATCAACAACACTTATAGGGGTTGTTTGAGTTTAGAATTGTTATACAAATGTATGTTGCACTGTCACGATTTAAAGATCTTTCTATCACTATAGCTCATACTCCTTATTTTACTGTACCGTACTTGGAGGTTCTACTGAAGAACCATAAACCTTTCTATCGTGATCATCTAGTGGCGGGAGAATAGAACGTTACGTTGTGTAGACAACCCAAGTTAAACTTGAATGAGGAACAGTGACGGGAAGTTCAGAATGCAAGGTTAAGTAAAAATACAATATTTGGTTGCGGAAGGCAGGGTTCCTCGACTTTATGTATTAGAGAGAGCTTGCGCTTTAGGAGGAAAAGAATCAGAGAGAAAACCTTGACTTCTCTTCAGCTCCCATACATTCTTCAACCCTGTCCTTCCCTTTATTCATAAAATTAAGATTCCAGAGATCGACAACCTTTTAAATATCCTAAAACATAATTACTCGTAGTGTGCAAGCAAAGGTAAATACAGCAGTCAATTGAATGAATACACAGATAACATGGCAATAGGAACATGTAACAAAGATCTTCGAGATAGTTTAACACTTTGGTCAGGAAGTCCCCATCCATTCGCTCACTATTTAATTAGATTATTATAATCTGGACGCATATCGTTGTTCAGGAATGTTTTGTTGCGACATTCTGAAGACACACTGGTTTGGGTGTCAATTATTTAACTACCTATTCATTATAATATTTATATCTAATAATATAGTTGTTCAGGAATGCCTTGTTGCGGAATTCTGAAGATACAGAGGTTGTTGTGTCAGTATCTAATTGTGAATCCACATTTCATTCGCTAAAAACTCTGAATTCTCAAACAAGGTACCATTGGTAACCACCTTTCGATTCAAATAAATGGAATGAAGATAAAGGCTACATGTGTGAAATATGTTAAATGGTCAATGCAGATTAAAGTAAACAGGTCGCCCCTAGACGGAGCATCAATACAGTAAAATCCACGAATGAGTAGAGAATACATGATACAAATAACACTCACTTTGACCTCAGGTAATTCAATACAATAGAATAACTTTACATGTGAGAGCAGCTTAGTCGACTTCCCTTTGTATCTATCCTTAGTGAACAATGGACAATAGCGTCCTACTTTTAACAATGGAAAACTGGACGCTCTTCTTCCGGCGTTCAAGACAACTCTGCAAAGAACAAACGCTGAAACGCTCCACGGAGCACCTTTCTGGGGTTATGTTTGGACACGCGCACAGATTACTGAATACAGTCTCGTTGATCTACGCAAGTCTATGAAGCGACCACAGACTCCTACTCTTGGCATCGACAGTGACAAGTAGGCATACAAATCCCTAGGTGGTTCTTCCCATCTAATTTTCTTTACTGAAATATGTGGATCTATCTATTACTAATGATATTTGGTATAGATCGGCCGAATTCATTTATTTAAATTAATATTGAGGTATCCCGTACATTACGGAGTACTCTTAAAGATCCGGGGTTTTACGGAGTACTCTAAGATCTGGGGGTTTACAGAGTACTCTTAAAGAGCTAGGGCGCAAAGCGCCTCAGTGAAACCAATAGTTCCCCGGGTCTTAATGGCTTATTACTACATATCGTTAGGTCGGTAACTCGCTCAAATCAGATATCATTCTTATGCAGCGGAAGGGGTTAAAGTTATGCAAGAAAAGGGAATACAGCCAGCCTGCACCTTCAACTGTACTTCCGGTAACCAGTGCTGAACCTTCCATTACAAGGGATAAGTTTAAATGGACAGTAAGTTAAGGACAGGAGATCTCCTTGAAGAGGGGATCTAACATAATTCGAGTCGACCGGAAAAGTTACCATCAAAATGGACTGTATCTAGCCACTTCGGGGTGACAAAGGCCCAGGAAGGCTCAGATATTACTGAAGAACGAACCGAACACTACTTGAAGGGTCACGCAAACTAATCCCTGGGGATATCACAATACCTCGGAACAATTATCTAGCAATCAGGATATCTGGAGTTATTTACTTTCTCTATACGATATGTTGTCCTCTACCAGGACTCCCCAGCAATTTACCCTAAAGAGCGCCACTGGTTCACATGGAATACAATCTCTCAAAGTAAGCGGGCACATGCATATGGCAAATAGGTAACACAAACTGACCAGGACATTATAAAATAGGTACAGTACCCCATTACTCAGGCGTGTTAATGGACGTTACAATAAGAACAAAGAAATGGGTATCCGGGGGATCACACAAGAGTACATACAAATCAGTTACATATCAAGCACCGCAATTAGTAAGAAAAGATAATACAAATCCCTATTGGCAAGTATTACGCAGATAAAGAACCACTATTTACAAATACAGCAAAAAGCAATCAGGCACCGAGAGAAAGTATACAATACAAACAGAAAACTTGTGAGGGTTGCTTAAGTTATGCACAAAGGCAATGCAATTTAGTTAAAACATTCCGGTGGGATTAAATAACAGCAAAGCAAAAATACAAGAATGGAAAGCGAAGTACAATGAACGAGCGTGCAGTCATTAATTTCACATTAACACAAAGGTGGTATTTAAAAATGTAAAGCATGCAATTAATCAGAAGCATTTAAAAGAAGTTTACTTACTAAGAGTTACCAAGGGACACTGTTATAAATACTATTATCTCGAGTAGACTACTAAGTTGCTCAGGAGGTTTATTTCCAAGAACCTTCCTCTCGAATGAATTCAAATACAATGGGGATGCTATAAGGACCTTGTTCTCCTTTGTTATTCTCACTAATCATTTACTTGTCAAGTCACCGCAACACAGAGTATTTTGACACAGAAATTAAAGCGCGTAAATACAATGACATAATGGTGGAATTTATATAATCTATCAGGGACTCTGTGACTCGTATGATCCTTAGAGGATCCGGATCTCTTCAGTGCATATGACAAATATGTAACCTGGACTGACTAGGACATATCTAATAAAATAGATACAGTACCCCATCACCTAGGAGTGTTAATGGACGTTACAAACAAAGAAATAGGTAACTGTGGGATCACACAAGAGTACATACAAATCAGTTACATATCAAGCACCGCAATTATTAAGAACAGATAATATAAAATCCCTATTAGCAAGTATTACGCAGATAATGAACCACTATTTACAAATACAGCAAAAAGCAATCAGGCACCGAGAGAGAGTATACAATACAAACAGAAAACTTGTGAGGGTCGCTTTAGTTATGTACAAAGGCAATGCAATTTAGTTAAAACATTCCGGTCGGATTAAATAACTGTGAATCAAAAATACAAGAATGAAAAACGAAGTACAATGATGAGCGTGCAGTCATCAATTTCATATTAACAATAAGGTGGTATTCAAAAATGTAAAGCATGCAATTAATCAGAAGCATTTAAAAGAAGTTTACTTACTAAGAGTTATCAAGGGGGACTGTTATAAGTACCATTATCTTGAGTAGGCTACTAAGTTGCTCAGGAGGTTTATTTCCAAGAACCTTCCTCTCGAATGAATTAAAATACAATGAGGACGCTATAAGGGCATTGTTCTCCTTTGTTATTGTCACTAATCACATACGTGTCAAGTTACAGCGCCACAGAGTATTTTGACACAGAATAACGCGGGTAAATACAATGACATAATGGTGGAATTCATATGATCTATGAGGGACTCTGTGACTCGTGGATCTCTTCAGAGTCTTGATTTGTAGAACATTCTTTTACCATAGTTCACACTCCTAACTAATAAATATCTTTTCATTCAACAATAATATTTATTAATCTCCCTGTATGATGCCAAGTATTTTAAATATATTCATATTACTTTCTACGCTCATAAAGACTAATCATCGAGAGAAACTTGAAAGTCTTTACTGTTATCAATGATATGACAGTCATAGAAATTAATGAAGTCCGTTCCTTTTATACTGATTGTTGTAAACTATACATTTGCATGAAACAGTTTTTTCAATTTTTTAACGCCAAATTCCAATCAATAATACTTGAACCCTGTTATAAATAAAAACAAATTTGTACAGATAAATGAACAAATTTTATTATAAATTATATTACACAATATTATTTTACTAAATTTAAAATATAAAAAAAATATATACACTGATCGAGAAGTCCGCTATATACAAAATTCATCTCAACCTACTCGGTCTTCCTTTTCTTCAAGGAAGGCTTCTGGAACACCTGCTTAACGCCCCCAGCTTGACTGCTGTGAAACTTCAAATTCTGAGGAGTCTCGTTAGACCAAGGAGAATCAAACTGAGTGGTGTCCTGATCCACCAGATGAGTGTATTTGGTCCTACCTGACCTGCCGAAGTTCTTAACTTGCATAACTTTCGGCAAGACCGTTTTATCGAAGTGATCCTCAAGGGTGGCTTGAGCAAAGTCACGTTTAAACACATCGTCCTCCCTGTCCAAATAAAACGCACCTCTGTGGTAGTACTTCTGCAAGAACTTATACTTGCCCTTGATTGCCTTATTGGTGACCTGTTTCGGGTTCAACCTCAGTTCGAGCCTCCGCTCTTCCTCTGTCATGTTTCTCAATCTTTCTATCTCCAACCTCTCCCTTTCCAGTGCTTCTCGTTCCTCCCTGTCTCTTTTAACCCTCTTCAGTTCCCTGAGTTTCCACGCTTCGTACTGGATCTCATCATTTTCATCGTCTGTGTTCACATCGTTCAAGTTCGGCTCATTATTTTCTTTGGAAGCTTGCTGTTGCTCTTTTCTTATCGTTTCTTCAACAATTCTCAACGTTTGACGCCTTCTCTCGTCAGCTTGTTTGAGCGCTTCTTGTTCTGCTTGTTTCTGTTTCTGTTCCTCTTTCTCTTTTTCAATTATTGTTATTCTGTCCCTTTTCCTGACGAATATGGGCTTCAACCTTGGACCTACAAAAAAATATTTGAAATTATAATATTGTTAAAAAAAAATTGAAAAAAGTGATGGAAATATTCAGGATTTACATCACTCAAATTTTTTCAATTATTCAAAAAAAATTCATTACACCTACCAGTTTCCTCCTCAGAATCAGTATACTCTTCGTATTCTGATGATTCTTCCGAATCAGAATCTGATTTTTCATCTTCTTTAACTAAATACTCTTCTTCAGTCTTAGTTACCATCTTTTGTTTCAACAAGTCCCTTCTACGTTCAATTTCCGTGTCGCTGAGTTCAGCCTCCGATTCATCATCATCCGGCCCTGCTTCAAGCATATGCTTGTGCTCTGTAAATATAAAATAATGTTATTCCCAATATAAATGTTTCCAAACACAAATAGCAGCAATTGTAATGTAATGGAAATAATACTTACCAACTAAATTGGACTGTTCCTCTCTATCAGACTCTTCGTCGGAAGATTCCAATACCTCTGTTTCGATAATATGTCTCCTCCTTTCTGGTCGATGTTCCGTTTCGACTTCTGCTATCTTGAGACGTCTCAATCTGGGATCGTTCAATTCCTCGTCACTCTTGGGATGCTCCGGAGAAGGAGGAGCATTCTGTTGGTTCCTCTTATCCAAAAAATCCTCATCGTCACTTTCACTGTCTAAATGGGCATCTTGGGCATAATCCGGCTTCTTACCAGAAACGTATCTATGTACCTTGACTTTCTGCATAGAAATTTCACCTGGAATGATTTAAAATTGAATAACATGAAGGCATTTGTACAACCTGAAATTCAAAAAGGTGAAAATTTGGATCAGGACTTACCTTTCTCATTTCGAACAGGAACAGCCCCGGCTGTACTCCGTATAGCATACGATATAGGTGCATTCCTCATTTTGGAGAAAATCAAATATTAATTGATATTAAAAATAGTTACTTAACGTTCAGTTTTCAATGATCTTTTATAACGTATTCAATCGATAGCAGCACAAAGAAATATAAATATTATAGATGGCTAACTGACAGCTGTGAATGAACGAAAATGGGTATATCAAATATTTGTCATTCATAGTAACGCTATTTTCTTCGTCTTCTTTTTTCGTCCTTCATCTTAATCCGGCATATAAAGGTTGCCGCCCGGAAACTACAGACAATCTTCTTCTTCTTCTCCTTTATATGTGCTTGGTTTACATACAATCTTGTTTGATCTCTCAACCACGAATTCTTTTCCGTTCCTCAAGTGAAATTATAGGCTCGTCCTTTTCATATTTACCCAAAATCCAGTCCCAATTTAAAGGAAACTCTCCTAATTTAATTAATGTCTCAAAGAAAAAATGACAAGTACTTTTACTTTTTTTTAGCATATCTTCCTCAAATAAGACATTTACCAGGAATATTTCAGATGCTTAGCTCGAGAGTTAAAAAAATTTAATTACACAATCAACTGTAAAAAATATATGTTCGTTATTGAATGGAGTACAGTCTTTGAGATTTTGTTGTTATCGAAATACGAGCATCATACAAAATACACTCTCTGTTTCTATTGGAAGTATAATTTTCTAGGCCTCAGCAAATTCTATTAACGCATAGAGAGTATAAGAGACAGAAAATTAATGTTCTAGTATCAATAGGTTATGTTATTGATATTTATTTTTATTCCACAAATGTTAAGACCTTTCACCTAATTAATTAATAGGATAACAATGATTTAGAATTGCATCCCAAATACTTGAGAAACACAAATAAGTGGATTGGTTTTGAACCAGTTAAAGATATCTAATTAAAAATGGGTGAAAGAAAAGGGACAAATAAATACTATCCCCCTGACTACAATCCCAAAGTTGGGGGGCTCAACAAATTTCTGGGTACTCACGCCCTTCGCGAAAGAGCGAGGAAAATAGACCAAGGTATAATAATTATCAGATTTGAAATGCCTTATAATATATGGTGCGAAGGCTGTAACAATCATATCGGAATGGGAGTCAGATACAACGCTGAAAAAACGAAAGCTGGAATGTATTACACCACACCTGTATACCAGTTCAAAATGAAATGCCACCTATGTGACAACCATTTTGTGATAAAAACGGATCCAGCCGTATGTTATATGATTGTTTATTGTGAAATTATTGTTCCTAACTTCGATCATTTCAGAATCTAGATTATTTGATATTATCTGGGGCTCGAAGGCAAGAAAATCGATGGGATCCCCTGCAAAACGAACAAGTAGTCCCGGAAACTAAAGAAACACAAAAAAGGCTATTCGATGATTCTATGTTCAAATTGGAACATGGTTCGAATGATTTGACGACTGCGGAATCTGCAAAACCAAGATTAGTTCAGCTTTTCAACAGAAATGAGTCTGTATGGTCAGATTCTTATAGTGCAAATCAACGACTGAGACAAGTATTCAGGGTTAGTAAAATTATATTTTATTCTGTTGATGTGATATAAAATTGTAAATTATTGCAGGAAAAAAGTAAAGAATTGAAGAGTTCAGCAGCAGAAGATAGGGCACTTACTGAAAAATTCAGCCTGGACATTGCTCTGGTTACAGAAACAACTGAAGACAGAAAGATGGCCTCATTAATGAGCAAAAAATATGAGACTAGCAATGCAACAGAAACAACAGATTCAATAAGACAAAAATTGATGTCTACCACCTGTCTTCCAAGTAGTTTCACACCAGCTAAAGAGAAAAAAGTTTTGAAAATACTGACCTCAGGAAAAATAAATATGTCTAACTTGGTAAAAAGAAAAAGTAGTGAGATGAAACAATTAGGTGTAGATAATATGAAATCAATATCAAATGGCATTACAGAAGAAAATAACATTAGGGAAAATAGTGAATTAGCTGAAATGGAAAGCAAAAAACCTAAACTGACATCTCTGGTTGGTGATTATGGTTCTAGTACTGATTCTGATTAAGTAGGCATAGGATATATTTGTGAAATCTAATGTTGATTTGAAAAGTAAAATTTTTTGATTTTACTGTATATGCAATTACTTGAGATGCTGTAGACTGTGATAAAATGTAAGTTCAATTCTAATAGTTTTTTCCACTAAGGTTTACCTTCCATATCTGAAAGGCAAAAGTTTTTTTAACAATTATAAATATATATTTTGTGCAAAATTTAAAGTTCTATGGTTCTATGCCGGGCATAAGGTGAACATTTCTCAATCATTAAATCTCCTTTTTAGAATGCCGGAGATTTCAGTACTTATCTAAATTTGTTACAGTAGAGATTTCGTAACAGATTTACTATAATAATATTTTAAAGTCTGAGTTAATAAAAGTGGTAGTGAAACGTTTGTACTTCTGTGCTTTATATTTATTAACACCTAACCTCACTCTTTAGGGTTCATATCTTCAATTCCGGTCTTCCCAAATACGCTATCTCCAACCCCCAGGTATTTACTTCTATAACTTCTGAGAAATTCCCACATCACTGCTTAATATATGTAGATGCTTCTTTGTCTAGGGACCCAGACTCTGTGGGATATGGTGTGTTCTGTCCTTCCCCTTTAATCAGAATATCGGCCCGATTACCCGATCACTGGTCAATTTACACTGCGGAAATGTACGCGATTGGTAGCGCTGTCGAGCTTGCCCTACAGCGCAGGTTCCCAAGGACCCTCATTGTTTCTGATTCACTCAGTGTTCTGGAAGCCCTTAAGAGCGGAAATTATAACTCCGGCACGGACTCCATCACATTTAGGACGTGTAATCTGCTTCACCAGGCTCGCATTGCGGGTCTTACGGTTAAGTGCCTCTGGGTACCCTCTCACTCGTATATCCACGGTAATGACATAGCTGATCTATTGGCTAATGAGGGTAGATATCTTGATAGTCCCCCGAGTATCCCTGCAGGTCCTCACGAACTATGGCCTCAATTCCGTGCCAACCTTAAGCGTAGCTGGACAACGGAATTTTTTGACACTTGCTCCAATAAGGGCCGAGTATATGCGTCATTCTATGATGTCCATTCGATTTCCAGAATACCTTAGTTTATTAAGATCAACAGGCCACGACGATACATCTCAACCATTATTAGACTAAAATCTGGTCATTGTCTAACGCCATTCTACCTTCATAGAATGGGTCTTAGGGACTCCGCTTCTTGTGAGTGTGGTCAGGTGGGCGACATTGTCCACATATTTTTTGGCTGCCCAAGAAATATGAATGCTAGTGCTGAACTGTATGCTGCACTTTCCTCACTCAGGTTTTCCCTGCCAATTAATATTTACGAAGCTATTTTTAGTAGCAGAATAGATGTGTTGGACTTGTTGGTAAAGTTTCTTGTAAAATGTGGAATAACGCTTTGAGCATGATCAATCAGCTTACATTATTCACTTTTGTTTTTGCCTTTGTTGTTTGCCTGATACCCACTTTCCTTGCTTTCACCGCATGTAGATTTCGTTGAAGAACTTGAAAGATAAAATCGCTGTGTCACAATCATCACTTGTATGTTCCTCAGCTCCTGGGATTGGAACCCCAAGACTCCTGATACCCCAGGACCCAGGATTGGGATCGAAAGCACTGCCACAGAGATTGGGTGCATAGTCTACATAGGCTGAGCCCATGTTCAGACGCCTGCAATCAGGGGTATACTGATTGTGGATTAGTCTGTTTGAGAAAGAAGAAGAAGAAAGAACTAACCTCACTCTTCGCCTGTATTGGAAGAATGGGATTTTCGTATATACCCAAATCGCTTTCAGACGAAGAAAAACTCAAATTAGAACGCCAAAATAGTTCTAATAGTTTTTTCCACTAAGGTTTACCTTCCATATCTGAAAGGCAAAAGTTTTTTGACAATTATAAATATATATTTTGTGCAAAATTTAAAGTTCTATGGTTCTATGCCTGGCAAAAGGTGAACATTTCTCAATCATTAAATCTCCTTTTTAGAATGCCGGAGATTTCAGTAATTATCTAAATTTGTTACAGTAGAGATTTCGTAACAGATTTACTATAATAATATTTTAAAGCATGAGTTAATAAAAGTGGTAGTGAAACGTTTGTACCTCTGTGCTTTATGTTTATTAACACCTAACCTCACTCTTCGCCTGTATTGGAAGAATGGAATTTTCGTATGTACCCAAATCGCTTTCAGACGAAGAAAAACTCAAATTAGAACGCCAAAATAGTTCTAATAGTTTTTTCCACTAAGGTTTACCTTCCATATCTGAAAGGCAAAAGTTTTTTTGACAATTATAAATATATATTTTGCGCAAAATTTAAAGTTCTATGGTTCTATGCCTGGCAAAAGGTGAACATTTCTCAATCATTAAATCTCCTTTTTAGAATGCCGGAGATTTCAGTAATTATCTAAATTTGTTACAGTAGAGATTTCGTAACAGATTTACTATAATAATATTTTAAAGCATGAGTTAATAAAAGTGGTAGTGAAACGTTCGTACCTCTGTGCTTTATGTTTATTAACACCTAACCTCACTCTTCGCCTGTATTGGAAGAATGGAATTTTCGTATATACCCAAATCGCTTTCAGACGAAGAAAAACTCAAATTAGAACACCAAAACTCCAGATTAGTTCCTGAATTCAAAGCCAATGATTTAGAACTAAACGCCAAAAAATATTGGGATTTATTCTATAAAAGAAACGAAGAACGTTTCTTTAAGGATAGACATTGGACAACCAGAGAATTCAAAGAGTTATTGAACGAAGAAAATAATTCCTGCAAACGAATAATTTTCGAAATAGGATGTGGAGTCGGAAATTTCATATTTCCCTTAGTGGAAGACAATTTGATGTTCTATATTTATGCTTGCGACCTATCGCCGAGAGCTGTGGAATTCGTGAAACAAAATAAACTTTATAACGTGGAAACTATGAAGGTCTTTCAGTGCGATATCACGGGTGAAGATGTTTTTGCAGAAATTAGTAGAAATGGAATTGACATTGTAACTTTAATTTTTGTCTTATCTGCTATACATCCCGATAAATTCATATATACGCTTAAAACAATTTTTGAACTCTTGAAGCCTGGGGGTGTTTTGTTATTTAGAGATTATGGACTTTATGATATGGCACAGATAAGGTTCAAGGCGGGTCACAAGATAGCAGACAACTTTTATATGAGACAAGATGGAACAAGGTTTGTAATAAATACAATTTAACTATGAAATATATTATATCAAATAAGGGTTTTTTCAGGAGTTTCTATTTTGACACTGAGTATATGGAGAATATTTTCAAGATAGTCGGTTTTGAAATTATAAGTAACTGTTATATTCATCGAAGGACTATCAACAAAAAAGAAAATGTTGACGTACCCAGAATTTTCATCCAGTCAAAGGTGATGAAGCCAAGGTGATAATCGATTCTTCTTATTGTTAAAAATATAAACAATGTTAATTTTTTATATAATAAACAATTAAAAACAACTTGAGTTTATGTATATATTTTTTTTGTTTCAAAATATATATTCTGACAAAATTTAATAATTTTTGAAGGTTTGATAATACAACATATACATATAAAATAATCTCACAAATAATTGTGAAAATCAGATAAACAGCAATATATATTTTATTGATATATAAAAAATTAGTTATATGAATTGAAACTAATTTATCACAAATTAAAACATTAAAAATATTTTTAAAAAAATGAGAAAACACTTATATAAATTCGCATAAGTGGCATTTATGTTGCTGCAAGTTGAATTGCTAAGTTGTTCAAGATGAAGTTTCCCATTTGTACTATAATCACATAAGTGGCATCTATGTCTCAAAGCTTGTATTATTCCAAAACATTTTTCATCCTAACCTTTTGTATTTGAATTAGGTGTATATTAGGTGAAGGAAATATTTTGCAAATATTTGTTAATTCATCTGACTAGGATCAAATTCAATAAGATACGAAATCCTAATTGGTTGATACTTTTGTACTGTTCCATTGTTAATGTGTTATGGAAATGAGGCATAGAACGATTCAAATATTTATCAATCTACAGGTTACGAGTAAAAATTATTTGTAATACCCGAGATAAATATTCATTTGAAATCTCTAGATAAGCCTCACATTGACGTATCCACATAATATTTGACACTGACAGTGTTAGAATATAAAAAATCCCTACTTTGAATCATTAGGAATACACTACAAGTTATAAAATTAATACGTTTGCTAACATTTTGTCCATAACATCATTTATAAATTTAAATTACTTGAAATGTTATGTGCTCAAGGAGAATACAAAAAAAGCTAAGAAATGTCAGTCTATTTGACGCAAATTTTGTAGTTACAATGCTAAATAGATCTACTGACGATGACAACCGACGTGAAGTTGGCTGGCTGAGCTGGCACCCAAGAGTTCCAAAAATACCCCAGTGGCGTCGGAAGTTAATACCTGAAGGCGAAATTGAACGGTTCTTTGAATTCACTGAGATTCACTTCACTCCGATAGAGTTGTACCTTCTCCGAACTGATAAAAATATTCTTTTCGGTATTTTTTTTGCACAGTAGTGCTATAATGAAATACGATTAGATGTACTTGTTATTATGATGCTAAAGAACACGTTTTACATAAAATAATTACGTGCTCTTGATTGAGAAAAAACTTCCACTCTGACAAAAAAATTTTCAATATTTTTATTCAGTACTTTTGCACAATGGTGGATCTCATTGAATTGAAGGAACCGTTCAATTTCGCTTTCAGGTAGTAACACCACTGGTCGATCGGGCATTTGCGGAACTCTGAGCAGCCAACTTCACATCGGTACGATGACGTTTGATTTGTTTTGGATATATCAATAGGAATAAGGAATACGAATCAGCTCCTGGTTTTTAGTAATATTCATCAAAAAATCTATGGAAATTTGATAAAAATGCAGTCAAAGCAGGTCAACGGTACTGCCACGAAAAATCTATCATTTGGTGGAAATACTCAACATGATCTCTACGTCCAAGAGATCGAAGGGATTGATGATTATTTTGGGCCCACTTTTAGGTGGGTGGCATTAAAGTTTTTAATCGAAATAAGAATTTATAGTTTGTATTTACACTATTCTGTTTATCCAGGGCTATCTTTGACAATGATGAACATGCAGAATTTCGTGATAAGCTGGAAAAAAGAATAAGACAACATGATAAAGATATAGAGAGACTATGCAATATCTATTATCAAGGGTTTATTGAATCTATAACAGAATTGCTGGAAGTCCGATCACAGGCTAAAAAATTGAATGTAAGGTTCAACCTCTCAATTTCTTGATCAATTGCTAATTTTATATTATATACATTTAAAACTAAATTCATTTATTCAATTAGATTCAATCTAATCAACTTTTGATAAGTATCTTACGTTACTCAATTCATTTTCAGAATAATGTGACATCACTCAATCATCAGTTGAACGTTTCCGCTCAAGGAATCCTAAAATCTGGTAATGAACTGATAAAAGGAAGGAAAGTACAAAATAATATTGCTGCCGTTATAGCTCAGTTCAAGTTATGGTTACCTGTATTGACCACTTATTCGAAACTACAAAAACAAATAGCAGAAAAAAGGTAATCGGCGTACAAAAAAAGAATTTTTGTGTCGAATAGTTTTCTTTCAGGTACTATCCAGCTTTAAAGAGTTTAGAAGAATTGGAACATTTACATCTTCCTCATGTAGCAAGTTACAGATTTTCCTATCAGTTGAGGGAAAGCATACCAAAGTAATGAGTTTTTAATATTGATTTGGGTCAAATTAAAATCTTATTGACTGCAATTTTTAGGATTCGTCAAAGCATCGAGTCGGCATCGATGTCTGATTTGAAAGATTTTCTGGAGAACATTAGAAAATTTTCCCCCAAAGTTGGTGAAATGGCAATGAAACATGTAAGTTTGTTGTTTAGTTCACAGATGATCTCATTATAGTATGATTTGGAGGTTATTTCAGCTAATTTTGAGCCAAAAATGAAATCAAATGACCACTGATAAAGAATCCAAGGTCAAAAGTAATTCTGTCTGGCCAGTTTGAGTATGAACACTCTAACTCTTGAATAGAAACAGCTAGAGACTTGAAACTTTCAGGGTAAATTTGCGGCCTGAATTTCATATATAGTCCAGTCAAGAAGATCGTGAAATCGGGTTTTTCGCTAATAGGGCTGAATTTATATGAAAATAATCAGAAAAAAGCGTATAAAACTGTAGGCAAAGTAAAAAAATTATCAAACCCCGGGAAGGGGGTGAAATGAAAAACTACCCCAAAATACGATTTTTGGGTTAAATTTCGAAAATATCAGAAAAAGTTTCAACTAAAAGTTGTAGAGCATAAAATTTTAGGTCTACCTCTCTCCGACCATTTTTTCCCTAAAACGCATTCTTTTACCTCTAGGACGGTATAAAAGGTTTAAAAATTAAAAATTTAATAAAAAATGTAAAAATCGGACTTTTTGAATTTTTTTTCATTCTCTTAAAAAAACTATAAACAACAATCGTAGAGAAAAAAAATTTTTTTTTCAACCCTTCTATGACGAATACATAAATTACCTGTCTTTAAAAGGTTTTATTACCTGCAGGTAAAAATCTACAAATATAAATATTATATCAAAATTTATAAAAAAAATTTAAAAATCAATTGAAAATTTTTTTTTTTAAATATTACCCGTTTTAAGTGAAATATTGAGGTAAATCCGTTTTCACCTTTTCAGTTTTAATAGAAGGGATAAAAAAAAATATATTTTTTTCTCTACGATTGTTGTTTATAGTTTATTTAAGAGAATGAAAAAAAAAAAAAATTCAAAACGTCCAATTTTTACATTTTTTATTAAATTTTTATTTTTTAAACCCTTTATACCGTCCTAGGGGTAAAAGAATGCGTTTTAAGGAAAAAATGGTCGGAGAGAGGTAGACCTAAAATTTTATGCTCTACTACTTTTAGTTGATATTTTCGAAATTTAACCCAAAAATCGTATTTTGGGGTAGTTTTTCATTTTTTTCACCCTCTTCCCGGGGTTTGAAAATTTTTTTACTTTGCCCACAGTTTTATACGCTTTTTTCTGATTATTTTCATATAAATTCAGCCCTATTAGCAAAAAACCCGATTTCACGATCTTCTTGACTGGACTAATAAAACATGAGGCTGTATCAATGATCAATTTGAAAAATTCACATAGATTCGATTATTTAATGTAGTAACTTTCTGTTTTATTTTCAGACTAGGGAACAACTGACTGAAGATCCTACTTTAGTTGTTAGAAAGAAAAAGCGTATTGCTCATCAAGTTTCAGGTATCGTTTTTGCAATATCCGATTTCTCTGTTTCAAAATGTTTGTTTGTTTCAGAGGATGACCTTAGTGCCCAAGAACTGATAGACTTTTCCCCCATATACAGAAGTCTACATATTTCTACAGTATTAGGAACTAAATCCACATTTGAAACTTACTACGGAGCAGAAAGAACCAAACAAGCGAGATTGGTTCTACAGCCTCCTACAAATATGGTGTGTTGACATTTTTTATGACACAAGAGCATTAAAACAAAACTATTATTCGGTAAATGGATTGAGTCGGTCCCTACTTATAGTCTAGTCAACAAGTGCCTTTTGGGTCAACTTTTTTCAGCAGTCTCCGAAAATTATGATCAAGGTGTCATTCGATTCGGAATGGCATCTAGATGATTTCTGAAAAAAATGAAGTTCCGCTTGCAAAAATTGCAAAAGTTATTGACAATTAACTAAAAAAAAAGAGGGTTAATTTTTTTGTAAATATCTCAAAAACTAATGAAGATTTTTGAAATGAAAAAAAAGATTCAAAAAGAGGAGGAAATTTCCTAAAAAAAGAGTCGACTCCCGGAATTGTAGTCCCAATATTAATAATTTTCCCAGAGGGATGAAAATACGGCCGAAAACGGGTACTCTGGCTTTCGTAAGCCACGCCTACTTTTGACAATTTATTAATAAAAATTATTTCAACAGATTAAATATGAAATTTAATGAATGAAAAAATCCACAGGCATACTGGATAGATGAATGAACAATAATCCGCCAAAAAAAATTTTTATCTCAATTTTTCAATTAGTTATGCAATAATTAATTAACAATTTTTTTCTGCTTGAACATGAACATTGCAAGTGTGATAATTGTTAAACTATTAACTTGAGATCTTTTTCTTCTCTTGGAGCAACTTTTAGAAGACTTCAGAATAGATCCCCGTTGGAAAACTTTCAAAATGTTTATTTTTCATTTTTTTATTAACAATTTTAGTTGTTGCAAAATTAAAAACTTAGATTAATTATCGAAAAAATTTTTTTTTCAAAATATTAATGGTTCGTTTTTATATTGTAAGAAGCTACATAGAAATATTTTTTTAAATTTTTATCTCTTATTGTTTAAAAAATTGTTATGAACAAATGCGTTGTTTATAAAATAATTGAAAATTTTTTTAAGGAATATCAATCTTTGATGCAAATAATGATTTTTAAAAAAAATTTTTTCTCAAAAAATCTATTTATTGCTTAAAAACGCTTTTGTTAATTAACAATCGTTTTCTCCCACTTCTAACTAATATTGAGGAACCATTTTTTCTTTAAAAATCATGATTTACTTTCCTTTTCCATATAAAAAAAATTTTCGTTTTGTTTTATTTTTCATTGTTTATATGGTAAACAATTTGTTATAAACAAATAAATTTTTACTTTATATTTTTTTCCCTATTCTTCTTACTGCCACAAATACAGACATGATTTTTTTTTATTAATTTTTTTATTTTTTTTTATTAATTTTTTTATTATTTTTTTTATTTTTAAATTCAAATTTTTACAAAATCATGTCTATTTATGGCAGTAAGAAGAATAGGGAAAAAATATAAAGTAAAAATTTATTTGTTTATAACAAATTGTTTATTATATAAACAATGAAAAATTAAACAAAATGAGATTTTTTTTATGGAAAAGAAAAGTAAATAATGATTTTTAAAGAAAAAATGGTTCCTTAATATTAGTTAGAAGTGGGAGAAAACGATTGTTAATTAGCAAATGCGTTTTTAAGCAATAAAAAAATTTTTTTAAGGAAAAAAATTTTTTTTTTAAATCATTATTTGCATCAAAGATTGATATTCCTTAAAAAAATTTTCAATTATTTTTTAAACAACGCATTTGTTTGGAACAATTTTTTAAACAATAAGAGATAAAAATTAAAAAAAAATTTCTATGTAGCTTCCTACAACACAAAAACGGATCATAAATAATATTTTGAAAAAAAAAATTTATTCGATAATTAATCTAAGTTTTTAATTTTGCAACAACGAAAATTGTTAATAAAAAACTGAAAATTAAACATTTTAAAATTTTTCCAACGGGGATCTATTCTGAAGTCTTCCAAAAATTGCTCCAAGAGAGGAAAAAAATCTCAAGTTAATAGTTTAACAATTATCACACTTGCAATGTTCATGTCCAAGCAGAAAAAAATTATTAATTAACTATTGCATACCTAATTGAAAAATTGAGATAAAAAAATTTTTTTGGTGGATTATTGTTCATTCATCTATCCAGTATGCCCCTGAATTTTTTCATTTAATAAATTTCATATTTAATCTGTTAAAATGATTTTTATTAATAAATTATCCAAAGTAGGCGTGGCTTACGAAAGCCAGAGTACCCGTTTTCGACCGTATTTTCATCCCTCTGGGAAAATTATTAATATTGGGACTACAATTCCGGGAGTCGACACTTTTCTCAGGAAATTTCCTCCTCTTTTTGAATCTTTTTTTTTATTTCAAAAATCTCGATTAGTTTTTGAGATATTTACAAAAAACTAAACCCTTTTTTTTTTTATTTAATTGTTAATAACTTTTGAAATTTTTGCAAGCGGAACTTCATTTTTTTCAAAAATCATCTAGATGCCATTCCGAATCGAATGACACCTTGATCCTAATTTTCGGCGACTGCTGAAAAAAGTTGACCCAAAGGGCACTTGTTGACTAGACTATTAAGGGAAAATGAGTTTCCCATTTTAAACGTTATATTAAATAATATTACCAGGTATAGAAACATGAAACAGTTTTTTTTTCTGTAAAAATTCCAGTTTTTATTTGAAAATGATAGAAACTGTTGTAGTGAAATTATCTTACTATTTATATATTTTACCCAAAAGAACGGTTCTTCTTTTAAAATGAAGTTGTCCAGCCATTTTCATATGAATTAAAGCGTTGTTCAGCGAAAGCAGGTTCCAGTGATGAGAACAGATAATAATCGGACAGAGCCAGGTCTGGGGAATAAACCGCATATGCTAGTATTTCCCAACTGAATGCCTTGCTCGTTTTTCTGTGTGTGATGGAGCATTATCATGGAGCAAAATGACTTTGTATAGCTTTTTTCCATAATCCGGTCGTTTTTCATGTAATTCTCTATTTAAAGCGATCAGTGTTAACGATTTAAACAGCTCATAATGGATTACACCCTTTTGATCTCATCAAACACAGAGCATTGTGTTCTTTTTAAAGCCATTTGGTCTTTGCATACATTTTATTTTCAAGTAGTCTAAAAACAAAACTAAAACTGATAGATCTGGTGATCTTGGTAACCAAATCGATGAGGTCCACCTCATTTTCTTGAAAATTTTTACAACTTTCTAATAAAAATTTCAATTTTGTATTTGTAGCACCATCCATGACGTAATAATTTTTGGTCATCATTAAATTCGCTTTTTTCAGCACGAATCCGAAGAAAGTTTTCGCGTGTACATCCATTCGGTATTGGGTTTCTTCATAACCGAAGACCACGTGTTGAATACCGCCAGTGGTCTTATCACGAGGGCGTTCCTAGACGAAATGTGGAGTTCCGCCTTATCTAAAATGGTAACCGCCCTACAGAATCATTCCGCCTACTGCACTGATGCCACACTTATACTTAGAATAAAAGACCTTATTATGTTATTTTGTACAACGCTAACAAACTACGGATACACTGTGGAACCTCTGGTTGACTTTGTTAAGGAGCTGAGGGATCATTATACTGAGGTTCTGATGCAGAGATGGGTGCAAGTGTTCAGGGAGATATTGTCCAAGGAGGATTACCAACCTGTACAGGTACAAAGATTATTGAAATGAACTTTTATAAAGGTTTTTTTTTTGAAGCAGAGAACACTGTTTTCTGTGACAGGCGATTTGACAGTTCTCAGTTGTTTTGAGAGACCACAGCAAAGTTCATCCCTGAATTCCAGTTAAAATTTCAATGCTATATAGTCTTTTTCGCTTGCAAAAGTTATTAACAATTAACTAAAAAAAAGAGGGTTTAGTTTTTGGAGTTTACTCCTTAAGAATCGATTTACATATATAGGCCCGGGGTATGAAAATTATGGGGACCAAAATCGTACTAGAGAGTATAGCATGTCACACGAAATGCGTTATGCGCTATAGTCTGACCATTCCCCACCACACGGTATGCTCGGCTCCATGTACTTGTATATGTTTAGTATATATCTGTGTGTGTATAATAGCATACACATTATACATGTACAGTGTAGCGCCTGCATAACTATATCAATACATTTCTAAACATTTATTTATTCGATATTAACCTACAAACACTTTGAACTTGCGGAGATATTGTTTTAAATTTTATAATTTATTTATAATCGATATAAATATAAATTTGTGTCAGTTGAATACAGTAAAATATGGAAGTTACGTATTCTAGTGAGAATGATCCGGGAGTTGCGGAACACGTGGATGCGGTAATTAAGTAAGTCTATATAATTCACTTTTACAATTAATATATAAGTTGTCCATTCACTGATAGAAGGAATTGTTTATATTTAATAAACTTTATTAATAAATGATTTTTTAACGTCAAAGAATTTAATAAGTATTTATTAACAGTTAATAAATTATTTATGAAATGCAATTTATCAAATGTATGAATAAATATTTGTTAACTACTAAAAAAAGGTTTATTAAAAGTTAATCCATGTTTATTAAAAATAATTTATGAAGTACAAATCAAATACAAATCAACGTAATATTTATTAGTTGTTAAAAAATATTTATTAACTGTTAATAAGTATTTGTTAATTATTAATAAATACTTATTAAATGTTAATAAATATATTTTCCTTCTAAATAAATGTTAATTAAATGTAGAAAAATATTTATTAAAATTAAACAATTGCTTTCAAATAATTTAAATTATTAAATAGTTAATGAATCTTTTTATCAGTGTATATCTATACTTTTTATGTTGTGCTTTTATATTTAATTACATGCTATTAAAATAGCTATTTATTTTTTTTCTTATTAAATGTGCTTGAATTTGTTTATTCACAGTCCTGAAACCTGTCCATCAACAACAACCGGTCATAAAAAAACTCAAGCAATTCGACAACAAGAATACAGACTTCGGATGAAAGAAAAATCTGGGCCTAAAAAACAGAAAGAGGACAGACCAGCCAAAAAGTCCGCAGCGGAGCGTCAACGGGAATGCAGGTTGAGAAAAAAACTCCGAGCGAATCAAAACATCAACGCAGAGTCAAACTCAGACGTTACTGAAATTTTACCGAGGCAAGATGCAGGACCTTCCAACTACTTGACATCGGTAACTACAGCACAGGTGGTACCTTCAAGTCCTGACGATGGACCTGTCATTACACACCACGAAGTAGTTATTGAGACTGCACCGGTATCAACAAAAAAACGTCAAAACGTACAACAGCACGAAAGTGTGTTGATGATAGAATTTTAAGAGTTTGGCTTCATTTTCCTAACGGCGTCGGTGTTAAAGCTCGAGCAAAAACAGCTGGATATGCGAATTCAAAAGGAATTGATAATACAGCGGTTCCTATCAATCGTAGAACTGCAACAATTCCTCTCAACCGGAACAAATCAATTCATGTCAAAAGAAATCATTTTCCGTTAAAACCAGCTTGCTCCTTAACCATTCATAAATCTCAAGGTGGAACTTTTGATGAAATAGTTTACAAGTACAGCAAAGCTCACTCACAGTCTTTAGTTTACGTAGCTTTATCTAGGGTTACGAGTCAACAAGGACTTTACATTGTATCTAGTGAAGATCAACGTTTTCACCATGGCAGACGTGAAAATCAAGCGATGCTTTTGTTACGAAACGAGTTTACTCGGCTTTCTACTGTCCGTCTTAATACAATCGATCGAGTTATACTCGAAAAGATTAATGAAGGGAATATCATTGTTTTTTCTCTAAACTGCCAAAGTCTCCGGGCACATGCATGTGATCTTCGTGGCAACATAATACGAAAATCACATGTTTTAATGTTATCAGAAACTTGGCTTTCTAACAACGAACAGGTTGAAGTTGGAAATTTTAATCTCATCACACAATATAGGCGACCAAACATAAAGCGTGGAGGAGGGGTCTGCATTTATCACAATACTGACGATTCACAGTGGGAGTGTGCGGTCAATAGTGATACTCAATTGAGAAGAGGTCCCCAGCACACAAGTCTAACTAAATCTGCTGTAGGAGATATATGCGCCGCAAGATACACTACATCCAGCGGTAGAGAAATTATTATGGTGACTGTTTATATTTCGGTCAATACGAATGTTACTGATATAATAGATTTTCTCCACGAAGCATTGCTAGTATACACAGAAGGGGGTTCGAAACTATTAAGAAAACGCTATCATGAACTTCCGCTTATACTTGGTGGAGATTTTAATATTGACTTTAATAAAGAAGATGGTTTCCGGTTGATACAATTCCTTAAAGACGAATTAAACTTAGATTTAATTTCTGGAAGAACACTGGGAACAACTAGATATGATACCACTATTGATGCGATGTTTTCGCGATTTATTACACATATATCGTCCGACGTCCATGTATCGTATTTTAGTTACCACAAACCGATCGTCTCAGTATTCAATGATGTTGATATTGTTCCTGGAATAAATACACCGCAAGGTGATGTAAATAGTGAATAAAATCAATCTTGCTCAACATTCTATTATATTAAATTATTATTGTTTATATTTTTTCATGGCTTCCTTATGTATGTCAAAAAATTTATTGTATAATTAATAGAATAAAAATCTACCGTGCATAATCTAAGTATCATCAAAAATGCATTCATTTATACCCGTATTCCCTTATCTATTTATTTATTTTATAATCGTTCTTGAGGAGTAAACTCCAGTCGTGCGTCGGAGCGGACACACACACTTTTTTTTTGTAAATATCTCAAAAACGAATAAAGATTTTTGAAATCAAAAAGAAGATTCAAAAAGAGGAGTAAATTTCCTAAAAAAAAAAGTGTCGACTCCCGGAATTGTAGTCCCAATATTAATAATTTTCCCAGAGGGATGAAAATACGGCCGAAAACGGGTACTCTGGCTTTCGTAAGCCACGCCTACTTTGGACACTATTAATAAAAATTATTTTAACAGATTAAATATGAAATTTAATGAATGAAAAAATTCAGGGGCATACTGGATAGATGAATGAACAATAATCCGCCAAAAAAAAATTTTTATCTCAATTTTTCAATTAGTTCAATAGTTAATTAATAATTTTTTTCTGCTTGGACATGAACATTGCAAGTGTGATAATTGTTAAACTATTAACTTGAGATTTTTTTCCTCTCTTGGAGCAATTTTTGGAAGACTTCAGAATAGAACCCCGTTGGAAAAGTTTAAGTGTTTATTTTTCAGTTTTTTATTAACAATTTTCGTTGTTGCAAAATTAAAAACTTAGATTAATTATCGAAAAAATTTTTTTCAAAATATTATTAATGGTCGGTTTTTATGTTGCAGGAAGCTACATAGAAATATTTTTTTAAATCTTTATCTCTTATTGTTTAAAAAATTGTTATAAACAAATGCGTTGTTTATAAAATAATTGAAAATTTTTTTGAGGAATATCAATCTTTGATGCAAATAATGATTTAAAAAAAAATTTTTCCTTAAAGAAATTTTTTTTTGCTTAAGAACGCATTTGTTAATTAACAGTAGTTTTCTCCCACTTCTAACTAATATTAAAGAACCATTTTTTCTTTAAAATTCATGTATTACTTTTCTTTTCCATATAAAAAATATGTTCGTTTTGTTTAATTTTTCATTGTTTATATAATAAACAATTTGTTATAAACAAATAAATTTTAACTTTATATTTTTTTCCTATTCTTCTTTCTGCCACAAATACAGACATGATTATTTCTTATTAATAAACATTTAAAAATAAAAAAAAACAATTAAAAAATTAATTTAAAAAAAAATCATGTCTGCATTTTTGGCAGTAAGAAGAATAGGGAAAAAAATATAAAGTAAAAATTTATTTGTTTATAACAAATTGTTTATTATATAAACAATGAAAAATTAAACAAAACGAACATTTTTTTATATGGAAAATAAAAGTAATACATGATTTTTAAAGAAAAAATGGTTCCTTAATATTAGTTAGAAGTGGGAGAAAACTGTTGTTAATTAACAAATGCGTTCTTAAGCAAAAAAAAAATTTCTTTAAGGAAAATTTTTTTTTAAAATCATTAATTGCATCAAAGATTGATATTCCTTAAAAAAATTTTCAATTATTTTATTAACAACGCATTTGTTTATAAAAATTTATTAAACAATAAGAGATAAAAATTAAAAAAAAATATTTCTATGTAGCTTCCTACAACATAAAAACGGACCATTAATAATATTTTGAAAGAAATTTTTTTTTCGATAATTAATCTAAGTTTTTAATTTTGCAACAACGAAAATTGTTAATAAAAAACTGAAAAATAAACATTTTTGAATTTTTCCAACGGGGATCTATTTTGAAGTCTTCCAAAAATTGCTCTAAGAGAGGAAAAAAAATCTCAAGTTAATAGTTTAACAATTTTCGCACTTGCAATGTTCATGTCCAAGCAGAAAGAAATTATTAATTGACTATTGCATAACTGATTGAAAAATTGAGATAAAATTTTTTTTGGCGGATTATTGTTCATTCATCTATCCAGTATGCCCCTGAATTTTTTCATTTATTAAATTCCATATTTAATCTGTTAAAATAATTTTTATTAATAGTGTCCAAAGTAGGCGTGGTTTACGAAAGCCAGAGTACCCGTATTTTCATCCCTCTGGGAAAATTATTAATATTGGGACTACAATCCGTTGACACTTTTTTTAGGAAATTTCCCCCTCTTTTTGAATCTTTTTTTTTATTTCAAAAATCTTTATTAGTTTCTGAGATATTTACAAAAAACTAAACCCTCTTTTTTTTTAGTTAATCGTTAATAACTTTTGCAATTTTTGCAAGCGGAACTTCATTTTTGTCAAAAATCATCTAGATGCCATTCCGAATCGAATGACACCTTGATAATAATTTTCGGAGACTGCTGAAAAAAGTTGACCCAAATGGCACTTGTTGACTAGACTAATAAAATCATCTGTCAAATAAACCTAATTTCATGCACGTTAAAATCATTTTGTTTGTTTCTTATATACTTTAATTTTTCCTCAGGTTGTTGACCAAGAAGAATTAGATAGTATACTGTCGTCATTCCCTTGGGACGAAGATTTACCATATAACATTGTATTTCCTCATACCCTTCCATTTTCAAGTATGGTCCCCAAAGTTTATCAACAAGTGAAAGAATTTATATATGCCTGTTTGAAGTTTTCAGAAGACTTAAATTTGAGGTGACTTAAAACAAAATATTGGCTCTCCTTCAATAACAAACGCAAGTTTAATCCAAAGGTTGCCCTGATTGATTAGTAATTTTTTTTAGCCAACTCGAAGTGGACGATATGATTAGAAGATCCATCAATCTTCTGCTAACAAGAACGTTTAGCGGCTGCTTATCTTCAACCTTCAGAAATCCACGAGTGGGTTTGCAGGAGACGATGCAAATAATCATCGATACGGGATACTTGGAAGCCTCCACGACATACTTGGATCAGTTCATCTCTAATATAACAGGGTAATAGATATCTCCGAAAATCTGATTTAATTGCTCAAACAACGGCTTATTGTCAGGGAGGAATCGAAAGCGATCTCGAGCGGTCTGATGCCGGGTAAAACCATAATGTTTCAAGTCGCCAGAGAAGACGCGATACGTCAAATATGCGAAAAGCTCAATCAGAAACTGGATGAATTTTTGGAGTTGGAAAGCTACGATTGGTTACTTGTCGAACCTCAAGGACACGCTTCCGCACATATTTCGGATTTGATTGCGTTTCTGAGGACTACTTTTCAAAGTTTCACAAGTTTACCGGTGAGTCTTTTTTCATAAATTTTTTACGTAAACATTCACAATTTGAATATTTTACTTGTAATACTACTGTAGTCGATTGATCATCAAATGACATCGAAGCAGCTTCGTTTCAACAAGGGTCTTATTTGAAGATTGGATCGTTCAGAACGTAACCTAACAAAGCTGTAGAATTTTTTGTAGAAATTGAAGTTATTTCATCTTTCAGCTGGAAGTAGCCCAGATTGCGTGTAAAGCCGCCTGCGAACATATAGCAAAGGCGATGTTCGATCTTTTGATGAGTGAAAAAAATAAACAAATATCCCTGGGTGCCCTCAACCAAATTTCCCTGGACCTTATTCAGTGCGAACGTAAGTTCTCGACAGTAAATTTTCCTACAGCATAATTAAGGATTTTTCCGTCAGTTTTCGCCGCATCAGAACCAGTTAAAGGTTTACAAGAAGACGATCTAGCCTACTTTTCGAAATTGAGAGAAATTTTGGATTTGTTCACCACCTGTGATTGGCCCACGTATTTCCACGATTATGGTCAGGAGATAAGCAAGTACAAACAGGTCAAACCTGACGACGCCCTTGTTCTTGTGGAAAAGTAAGTCATTATGAGAAAAATTATTTGTGAAATGATCCCAAAAATGATTTGAAGTAAAACATTTTATTTCCGCTTATTTTTATTTTTCAACGACAATTGTTTCGTCAATTACATATTGACTTCGTCAGGTGAGTATGGTAACTAACAACTTTTACGAAATCTTTCTCCTTAAATACAAGTTTCACTAAAAATACGTGATAAAATGGAATTTTCAAGGAATTTATTAAAAAAGGGTCAACAACGGAGAACGGTTCACATCTGTTTGGTCGTTCAACAAAATATTTTAGAAGCATTGGAAATAAACAGGCATCATAAAATGAATATTTTGTTGAACGTCCAAACAGATGTGAACCGTTCTCCGTTGTTGAACCTTTTTTAATAAATTCCTTGAAAACTCCATTTTATCACGTATTTTTAGTGAAACTTGTATTTAAGGAGAAAGATTTCGTAAAAGTAGTAAGTTACCATACTCACCTGACGAAGTCAATATGTAATTGACGAAACAATTGTCGTTGAAAAATAAAAATAAGCGGAAATGAAGTGTTTTACTTCAAATCATTCACGATGAATTTCCGTCAAGTAGAGACCGAAACAATAAAGAAAATAATCCCAATATTTTCCAGACTAAAAGAAGGCGATAAGAAAACTATGTTCACAGTGCTGAAAAAGACTGAACGCGATAAAAAGAAGCTTTTGGAAACTGTATCAAAACAATTGAAGCAATTGTCCCAAATGCCTCCAAACAAATAAATTAAACAGACATGATAAACAATTTATTATAAACGATTATAATGTAAATAGGAAAAGTAAAAAAAATACAATAAAAAACTATTGCAATAAAATAATTCTACCTTAATATTATTTTTTATATTTTTAACAAAGCTCTATCGGAACTAAAGTCCAGAAATTTTTAACTAACTGAGCAAATTATTTTTCTAAAAATATAATTTTAATAAAATTTGATTCTAGCTGAATCACTCGCAACTGATTTTTCAGTTGCACATACTTATGGAAGACATGGTTAAAAGGCACTATTAAGAACATGTGTCCATAAATATAAAAATCTTAAAAACATTTAGTTTTCACAAACTGAAGAGTTGAACAATTGGTTAGCATACATGCTGCACAGGGGTCCAGATTGTGAAAATATAAACATTTATAAAACAAATTATCACTTCTTAATCACTATTTAAACAGGTTTTGTCTCACATTTACGTTGTTTTCAATATCACATAGATACAAACTTCTCATAAAAGAATTCACAAATTGAACAATGTAGACATTTTTTCAAAAACCAGATAAAAATTATTAAATATTTGATTTATTATCACTGGATTAAATTCATTTTTCGAAGATAATTCGAACACATTGGGTTGCATTTGTATTTTATAAACACAAATACATTTAAAATCAGCTTTGTGATAAAGCTGATATATAGCAAATAAATATACAGGCTGATTATCGGAAAACGCATATTTTGCATGGTAATACAGAGAATTTTGAATGGTGATTGATGATGAATTATTAATGAAATAAGCGCAGTTGCAGATGTTTCTGGCTCATCTGTTTTAACAATTTTGCTTAAAAAAACACTTGGTCTAAACCTGACACGTATTTGGATCTTTAGGGCCATCTTCAAAGGTGGAAGAGGCATCATTAACAAATGGTAAGACATATTGTAGTCAAGTTTCCTAGTACTAGGCACTTTGTGCGTCTAATATTCCTCGTAACATATTTAATGAAAATACAATTCAAATTAGCTCATGTTAACAATATTTCCTGTTACCCGACGTTCCAAAAACGATGTCAGTTACCAAAAAGCATTTGTGGATTGGAGTATAAGTACTTGTTTTATTGTGAATTTTCAGTCCACAGTGGACTCAAGATCTATTTACTCATTAGACATCCTGTATGATTCTACCTTGAAAACAACGGCCCTAGGTAGGTTTCACAATAATTTATTATTGTTGTTTATTTATTTTAATCAATACTTTCCTGATTAGGAAACATAGAGCTTTTTTCTTTGATATTCACATCGTCTTAATTAAATTATTTTTATTACAGTTGAAGACTTAATTCCCAATTTATGAAGAAAATTTTTAATGAAATAAAATAATAACTTATAGAAATATTATTTATCATTTTATTTAATAAAAATTAATTTTAATTAAAGAATGATTAAATTAAAAGAAAAAAATTCAGACAACGAAAATATTAAATCCAAAATAGAAATGATAAAAATCCTTCACTTTTTACATCTTAATATTAATCTTATTAACAGTAGGTAGGAATTCGAAATTTTTAGAAAAACGACTACTACGGATGAATTCAAAATCTAATTAAAATATAAGGTTTTCATAATTTTCTTCATTTTCAATATAGAAACAAAAATTTCTGTAACCTTCCTTCTTATATTTTAATTAAATATTTTAATATTAGCCTTCTACATATTTAATTTCAAAAAATTATATTTAATAATTATAACTTCAGGAATTAAATTAAAAATAATGTCATATAAGTACCACTTATATCAAACGACATATAAAATAAACACTCATTATAAGACATCCAAATGATATAACAAAATCCACTAAATAAAAATTGTTAACCAAAATCCTATATATTAAATATTTTGAATAGACAAAATTTTGTTTCTGCTGATCAATCTCATGAAAACGAATATCTTTCAAAAATGTTTAACATAATCTTAAGAATTTCATCATAAAACTATCTTACTTAGGATATTCAATATTATTGGATATCTAACTAAGTTATTTTCTATAAAATCTAAAGATATGTAAAAACATTACTGAAAAACAAGTTTCGAGAGAGACTTTGCTTCGTCAGTATTCAAATAATTCATATTCAATAAAATATAACATCAATCAACAAAGTCGTTGAAGGGTGAGAAAATTTTTCTTGTTGATTGATGTTATATTTTATTGAATATGAATTATTTGAATACTGACGAAGCAAAGTCTGTCTCAAAACTTGTTTTTCAGTAATGTTTTTACATATCTTTAGATTTTATAGAAAATAACTTAGTTAGATATCCAATAATATTGAATATTCTAAGTAAGATAGTTTTATGATGAAATTATTAAGATTATGTTAAACATTTTTGAAAGATATTCGGTTTCATAAGATTGATCAGCAGAAATAAAATTTTGTCTATTCAAAATATTTCACATATAGGATTTTGGTTAACAATTTTTATTTATTGGATTTTGTTATATGTCATATAAAGGATTTTATATGTCATTTGATATAAGTGGTACTTATATGACGTTATTTTAATTTATTTTTTGAAGTTATAATTATTAAATATAATTTTTTGAAATTAAATATGTAGAAGGCTAATATTAAAATATTTAAATAATTTTATATATCTTCTATGAAGAATTAACCTCTATTTATGTTATTTAATTAAATATATTTATCAAGTATGAACTTAATGAATTTATGTTTTATCTTTATAACTTCATTCAGAGACTTGATTAATCGGTTGAATGAAGTTAAATTCCATGAAGTTGACAGGATTGAAGGTAAATAATCGATTAATTACGTCCTGAAATATATTAACGTTAAATCCGGACACCTGCAGTTCGTCAAGTGGGACGTTTCTTTCAAATAAATATAAGAAATTTACTACATGGTTTTCCGAATCAACTTAAATTATAGAAAAAATATTAAAAAGAAAAGAATTCTATATCAATACAAATTATCATTATGAAGAAAGAAACTAAATAGTTCTCTACAAATTATATGAAAAATACCAGTAATAAGATTTCTAAAAATCTTCAGAAAATAGGAATTCATTCTTTAGCTACAATTAAAAAAAATTGAACTAAAATGTTGGTGAACATTAAATTAAATTTCTGAATTAGGAATATATTAATCAAAAAGAAAAATATTGTAATGAAACCTATATATAGTCTAGTCAACAAGTGGGTCAACTTTTTTCAGCAGAAAATCGTATGTTTTACCAAACATTTAGGTTTATCGATAAACCCCCCAAACTGAATTTAATTTGTAATCGCCAAATTTTAACAAAATAATCACATAAATGTTTAATTGACTTCCCAGGGGTGCATTTTAGGACATATATTAATATAAAGTTTTTCGACCTCTAGAATAGTGCCCTGACTTGAATCCCGACACCCTGTATAAACCAAGTAAATTTCAAGTAAAATTTAAACAAAGATGATGAACCGGTCACTTCCATCCTAACAAGACATTTTTATACTGAGTGATACAGTAAAATCCCTTCACTGCAACAAAATATTATATACACAAATGACAAGTTCACTATTAAAGGAAACCTACAGGAATATGGATCGTAACAGAGCTGGGCACGGGTTTTTCGATCGAAAAGCTGCCACCAGCTCTTCTAGTGAGAAAAATTTTGATCGAGAATCTTAAATTTCATTCCTTATGCATTACATTTCATACTAAATGATTGCTTGAGAACTTGTCATTTATAAATATGCGTTTTCCAGTAATTACCCTGCATGATATAGATGAGTCATTCCAGAGATCACTGATGTCTTTTTTCTTCCCTGAGGGTACATCCTATTGGGGTAGCTGGTTCAATTGCGCTGCGAAAAGAAATGTAAATTGTACTATTAAAGTATTAATTTCCATACAGGGTGTTTTGGAGGTGTATCTTTTTTTTTTCATCAAAATCAACCTTTTCTCCAGAAAGCAGATCCTACTGGACCATCTCCACTAATGATAGAACTCAGAAGGAGGTTCCTATAATAACGTTCTTTGAAGCGCTGAAGCCGTCTCTTGCTTTGAATTGAGAGATATTCAAACTTGCACATAAATTCAAGGCTGTTTCATAATTTCACCAGGAACCCGCATATTTCTTTTTCGTTGGGCAAGGAACCATTTACCTTCTTTAGAGTTCATTTTTTTATAAATTGAATTAATTATTTCCTGAAGGACTTCGGTCTATGGCCTTTGACTGTGGTCAATAAAGAACGGTTATTATTATTATTTCCTCGTGTGAATTGGTCTTCTTTTGATTTTTATAGAGCATACCGTGGACTTAGCAATCTCATATTTCTTCACCAGTAAGGTAACATTCAGATTCAGATTATTGATATCTTCTAGGACTTGAGCTTTCTCATGTGGAGATAAACATTGATTTTCCACTCCCTTTCATCGTTTTCTTAGCTATAGTCGTGGAAATAACAAAGCGAGGCAACTAGTGAAAGAGTGAACTGGTAATGGATACCTGACGATAAATCGTGAAAACCGACTCATCCCTTTGAATAAAATAGACAAATTCATACTAGTGAGATTATTCTATGTTCATATTACAGAGTAGTCACATTATGGAGTAGTTCATACTAACGCATGTTTAAAATATTGAATTGAATCAACTTGGTGAAAATTCATATTAAATAATATTTAAATAAGGTTATTCTGATTTTGTTCGTTAAGTAATATTCCAATTTTATTATGTTTATTTATCTCTAGGGATTCTGACAGATTTAAGGCATAACTTTTACTTTCTATATGTAGAATTTCAAAATTATGGCTAAAAATATGTCCTGTTTCTAACAAATGGTTGGAATATGTAGAATTACGTTTATTATTGAGAAAACTCTTAAAATGTTCACAAATTCTATGATGGAAAGTTCTTCCAGTCTGTCCTATGTAAACTTTAGGGCAATCACCGCAGGTTAAGTTATAAACCCCCGATTTATCATCTTTATGTGTACAGTCTTTATTATTTTCAATAATTTCACTAATAAAGATAAAACATCTAAGAACAAGAAATCAGGTGTTTATAACTTGCGGTACTTGCCATTTTGTATATGTTGGTCAGACAGGAAGATCGTTCTAGACGCGACTTAGGGAACTTGAAAAATGTTATTGTAACAAAAAGGGAAATTCAACCTACGCAGAGCACCTTCTAGACACAGGACATAGTTTTAATAGTAACTTTGAAATTTTACACACAGAAAACAAAAGTTTCAGATTAAACTTGTTGGAAACTATAGAAATTAATAGATATCATAAAAGAAAAATATTATTAAATAACTAAACAGAATTAAGTAGCTCCCCTTTTTGAATATTTTTGAAGTGAAATTTCTTTAGGCGCATGAGGGTAAAATTTTTACAAATGTAACGTCACGCAAGTATGCAACAGAAGTGTCGAAGTGACGTCACGTAGTGCTAATTTTCCCGCGAACTCCGACAAGCCCCGCCCACCGCGACCTCGGAACCGTTTCTGTGGTCTACGTATAGGGGCGATCCGCGAAGTAAAGTACAGAGACCGTCCGAAAATTTTCGGACCGTCGGAAAAAACGGATATACCCGTTCGAACCGAAGGTCCGATAGACCCGCTACCCGCTAAAGCCCGTATATTTCGCGGATGACTTTCTGTCGCGACGAAACGAGCGGATGAAAATTTGCGGACTTTTCCCGCGCTCGCCAAACAGGCACCGCCCTCCGCCAAGGGATGACCAAAGACGGAATTTGAACGAAAAGTAGATCCCACCTAAAATTATAGAAAATTATTAAAAAAAATTGATTTTTTCGAGCCGGATCGATCGAAAAATATAGATCAATCGACAAAATTAACATTAATTAACTTTCTAGAAGAAAAATTTAGTCTACAGCTATATAATAATCCAAACACACCAACTACAAATTCAGGAACGACAATAGCTATTTTTACAAGATGTTTAGATAATGTTAAAACACGTACTTATATTGCATATTTTACGTATCATAATGCTTTAGTCACAACAATACCTATTTATTATAGAAATCGCGTCGAATAGTGTAAATATTGAAGAAATAAATTAAAAAAATTAAATTTATAATTTATATTAATTTTCAACACTTTTAATATTTTAATGACAATTAAATTCCTAACATATCCTCCTTTTTCCCTTCCTTTAAGTCTCGGAAATCTAAAGTTTTAGATTTGTATAAATATAAACAAGACTGATAAATTAGTTCGCCAAAGAAGTTTCACTTCTGACATGTGTACTTTGTACGCACGCACTTTTTTTTCAGAATTCCAAAAGAATTGTAAAACTCCCTTCACCCCCTCTATTTTTGTTATATCCATGTACTATAAAATGAAATTCTTGTTCATGGTATACTCAGTATCTTGTAATACCCACCTGAAGAAGTCATGGTATGACGTAACGATCGTAGTGTAATAAAATATTAGCGGAAATTAGAATATTGTTTTTATTCATATTATCAAGATGAATTTCCGTCAAGTAAAGACCGAAACAATCATAGAACAAGAAAACATTTATAACTACACGAGAACAATACCACTTACCTTGTAATTTTTTATACGCATCTGTGTATACCTGATTATCGTCGGGATTTCTAACTATTTCTCCCGCCATCAGATTTTGACTGAACTTCAGAATTTGCCGCATGTTATGGTGGCCTGGCACCTCGATCTGGAAATTTTTTTAGATGTACAAAACAATAAACAATATAATTAAATGCTATGTCACCGTGACGCTTTGCATATTCTTGTTATCGTTCATATCCGATGAAGTAGACAACTTCTTCCCCTTTGTCTCTAGTTTTCTTTTTTTTCCCTGGGGTACGGATTTAGTGACGGAGTCTTTTTCTTCTTTTTCTTTGTCGCGTTTTGGACAGCTACAAATTCTGACGTTCAGAACCCTCCTGCCTAAAATTTCACCGCTGGAAGAAAGCGAAGTTTTCTTGGTTTATTTTCTTCGATAATAAAAACTGTCAGAAGTTGGCTTTGATAACGATAAGTAGCTACTGAATGAAATAAAAACTAATCCCATAAAATGAACCCAATATTCACATTTTTTTCATTCATGATTTACATTGCATGTTAACAGTGCTTAGTAAATTCACATATTTGTACCTTGATACTTACTTGTACTTTTCCAAAGTGAAAATTATTTCCAACGGTTTACGATTCATACCAGTAGGGCAAGAACTCTTACATACAAACACAAACATCTCTCTGACGGCTTCAGTTCCTGCTTGAGGCTGAGAGAGAGGAAATAGTAATGAAAGCCTCTGATTGGCGTCGCGGTCTCCCAAGTAAAAAGCTTTATCATTCGAAGGACAACGTATGATGTGCTGTCTGACGTGAAGAGGGACATCTGTGAAAAAATTTGGAATCCTACATGTTGTATAAAACATTCTTTAATATTAATATTTCAAAAAACTTGAGGCCAGTATCTCTTCTTCGTTTTAACAATTAAAAACCACAATCTCCGATATAACGAGGAACAGAAAAGTAATGTCGTTTTTGTCTATACTTGATTGTCATTTGTCAGCTGATTCTGTGCTTAGAAGTCGTGTCAAAGACATTTTAAGGTTATTATGACTTGTTCATTTCTAAATAACTTTTTTTGCAATTTGGGTTGAAATGGCTGGCCAAATTCCAGAAGAGTATATCGGACATTGTATGCTTTTTGAGTTTCGCAAGGGTAGTAATGCAACAATTGCGACCAAAAACATTTGCGATGTTTATCCGAGTGCATTAGACGTTACTTTCCTGTCCATCTTATATAAAACTCTCTTAAAAATAAAATAACATAAATAGAGTTTAATTCTTGATAGAAGGTATATAAAATTATTTAGATATTTTAATATTAGCCTTCTACATATTTAATTTCAAAAAATTATATTTAATAATTATAACTTCTGAAAATAAATTAAAATAATGTCATATAAGTACCACTTATATTAAATGACATATAAAATAAATATTCATTATAAGACATCCAAATGATATAACAAAATCCAATAAATAAAAATTGTTAACCAAAATCCTTTAAATTAAATATTTTGAACAGACAAAATTTTGTTTCTGCTGATCAATCTTATGGAAACAAATATATTATTTTTAATTTAATTCTTGAAGTTATAATTATTGAATATAATTTTTTGAAATTAAATATGTAGAAGGCTAATATTTAAATATTTAATTAAAATAAAAGGTTACAGAAATTCTTGTTTCTATATTCAAAATGAAGAAAATTATGAAAAGCTTATATTTTAATTAGATTTTGAATTGATCAGTAGAGGTTGTTTTTCTAAAAATTTCGAATTCCTACCTACTGTTAATAAGATTAATATTAAGATTTAAAAAGTGAAGGATTTTTATCATTTCTATTTTGGATTTAATATTTTCGTTGTCTGAATTTTTTTCTTTTAATTTAATCATTCTTTAATTAAAATTAATTTTTAATAAATAAAATGATAAATAATATTTCTATAAGTTATTATTTTATTTTATTAAAAATTTTCTTCATAAATTGGGAATTAAGTCTTCAACTGTAATAAAAATAATTTAATTAAGATTTAAGAGAGACTTTGCTTCGTCAGTATTCAAATAATTCATATTCAATAAAATATAACATCAATCAACAAAAAATATTTACTCACCCTTCAACAACTTTGTTGATTAATGTTATATTTTATTGAATATGAATTATTTGAATACTGACAAAGCAAAGTCTCTCTTAAAACTTGTTTTTCAGTAATGTTTTTACATATCTTTAGATTTTATAGAAAATAACTTAGTTAGATATCCAATAATATTGAATATCCTAAGTAAGGTAGTTTTATGATGAAATTCTTAAGATTATTTTAGACATTTTTGAAAGATATTGGTTTTCATAAGTTTGATCAGCAGAAACAAAATTTTGTCTATTCAAAATATTTAATATGTAGGATTTTGGTTAACAATTTTTATTTATTGGATTTTGTTATATCATTTGGATGTCTTATAATGAATGTTTATTTTATATGTCGTTTGATATAAGTGGTACTTATATGACATTATTTTCAATTCAATTCTTGAAGTTATAATTATTGAATATAATTTTTTTAAATTAAATATGTAGAAGGCTAATATTAAAATATTTAAATCAAATATAAGAAGGAAGGTTACAGAAATTTTTGTTTCTATATTGAAAATGAAGAAAGTTATGTAAAGCTTATATTTTAATTAGATTTTGAATTGATCAGTAGTGGTTGTTTTTCTAAAAATTTCGAATTCCTACCTACTGTTAATAAGATTAATATTAAGATGTAAAAAGTGAAGGATTTTTATCATTTCTATTTTGGATTTAATATTTTCGTTGTCTGAATTTTTTTCTTTTAATTTAATCATTCTTTAATTAAAATTAATTTTTATTAAATAAAATGATAAATAATATTTCTAGAAGTTATTATATTATTTCATTAAAAATTTTCTTCATAAATTGGGAATTAAGTCTTCAACTGTAATAAAAATAATTTAATTAAGATTTAAGAGAGACTTTGCTTCGTCAGTATTCAAATAATTCATATTCAATAAAATATAACATCAATCAACAAAAAATATTTACTCACCCTTCAACGACTTTGTTGATTGATGTTATATTTTATTGAATATGAATTATTTGAATACTGACGAAGCAAAGTCTCTCTTAAAACTTGATTTTCAGTAATGTTTTTACATATCTTTAGATTTTATAGAAAATAACTCGGTTAGATATCCAATAATATTGAACATTCTAAGTAAGATAGTTTTATGATGAAATGTTTAAGATTATGTTAGACATTTTTGAAAGATATTTGTTTTCATAAGATTGATCAGCAGAAACAAAATTTTGTCTATTCAAAATATTTAATATATAGAATTTTGGTTAACAATTTTTATTTATTGGATTTTGTTATATCATTTGGATGTTTTATAATGAATGTTTATTTTATATGTCGATTGATATAAGTGGTACTTATATGACATTATTTTTAATTTAATTCTTGAAGTTATAATTATTGAATATAATTTCTTGAAATTAAATATGAAGAAGGCTAATATTAAAATATTCAAATAATCTCTTAAAAAGTTTAATCCCACTTTTGACTGTTATAGTTTCTTTAATGACCTAATTCAATATCATTTATCAACCCACCTTTGTTGAATTGCGGTTGCTCGTGTTGAACACATCGGTAAACTAGTTCCTGAGAATATTGCAACGAACTGAAATTTGGCGTTACACGAACAAAGAGCCCCTCCGGATTGCCACATACTCGAAAATCCACTGGAAAATGCGCTCCCATGTCAATGAACACTTTGTTGAGAGATGGGGAGTACTGTAATAAGAATTAAAACTTAATGGAGCAACTTTCATCTAGATAACAGTTCACAACTCAAATCAACTTGAATAGATACAGTTCATTGCTTGAATTAGCTTGGCATGCATAGATGGCGCTAGTGTTTGGTAAAAACTATGATGTTCTTATGCGGGGTGAATATAGGTACGTTGTTAAGTTGCATTAGAGCACTGCAGTGATTGGAAGAATCCAACAAACTCTGAATGATAGCTATACGAGCCCAATTGCGTTGTAAAGTGTTACATAGATAGATGTACAGGTAACAAAAATAATTTTCAGAATATAAGATTCACCATGTATTTACAAGAGAAGCTACTAAGCCAGTTGCCCAGCACAAGAACATCTTTATTATGTGTTATAAACGATGATAAATATTCAACTGCTCTTTGAATCTTTCCCTACTCTTTCCGACTGCCTAGAGTGGGGGAGAATTGTATATTGCACTATCCCGATTCAAAGAATTTTGTTACCATAGCTCATACTCCTCAGATATTAAATAAACGTTTGAAATAACTTTTACTTCATTCAAAGTAAAACAAGGTTAACTGAAAGTTTATTTCTATCTTAAATACATTTGATTTCATGTAATTTTAAAAGCATGCCAAAACAAATTACTCTCGAAAACTTACCACCCATGGATTTTTTGAACCGTTCGGTATTATAGACACATCGAATTCATAGGGTCCTGCATATTCTTCACTGCATACTTTTAACGGGATAACAGTGTACACAGGAGGCAATTCCTGTGGAAATGATAAATCACCTGGTAGAGTCAAATCTTGTAAAATTTCTTCTTTCAAGGTAAAAGTTTCTTCGGAATCTAATGCACTGAACGAATTGGGCATATTATGCTGAAAAAATAGGATTACAGTTCATAAAATAATCGACAAATATAATAAATAATATATTGATTTCTATTTATTATTTTGAACTGAACACATGACATGTTTCACTAGATTGTAATCTAGTTTTAAACAACTAGTCAAAAATTTGATAACATACAATATTTAAATGGATTCAGAGTTTTGATATTAGGGCACAATAAAGTTTCTATTATTTTTATGGTAAAACTATTTAATACTTACCAATATGCCAGCTTCATACATATCTTCTTGGACATAATTGACAATTTCATGCCTGAAAAAATACCATTAAGCACACCTACAGAATGAATGAAAATACATACACATTGTGATAAAGTGCCTCTCTCTCATCTTTCTCAAGAAGATCTGATAATTCAGAATCGTGGAAAGACATTGTATTTGTTATAAAAAAAAAACTGAAAGAAAAAGTAAACACTATTAATATTTTGGGATGGCAAAACATTGAAGTTTTCCAGGAGATTACATTTGCTCAACAATAAAAAAAGAGTATGTTCTTCTAAAGATTTTGTTTTCAAGTTCTAATGTTAAGAAGATATGAAGATCTTATCTTAATTATGAACCAAAGAATCCTGGATATTTTGGAATGTTCAAACCATAAGATTATAACCTCTGCAATAGTTCATACATTAAACTAAAACACTGAATGTTGTCTTCAATTAATGTTTCAACCGAAAAAATAAAATAAAAAATGTACAATTGTATATTATCAGCAAGTAAAATATCATTCCACAATATTTGTGCTACTTTAGAATTCAATTCAAACATTTTCTATTCTTAGTATGAAAGTTTTTGAATCTTAAACAATTCACATCTCAATAAAATAAAATAATTGGGTACTATGTCAATTTTATTTAATGTCATAACAAAGGATTAATGCTCGGTTCTTAGTTAATACATTTTCATAATTAAGGAAATAATTTTATTGTGCTGAAGACGATGTTTCTGAATTCAACAGGAAAAGTTTGACATGTAAACTTAAGAAATTGCACATTTCCTTTTGGAAGACATTATTCTTCCATTCTCAAATTCAAGTGAATTCACAACAGGATCATAACCTTCTATGGTAGCCGGAATGTAATCACCAGTGACTGTTATTGTTTTCAAGAAAACTTCGATTTCAGATTTGTTGTATATTACCTATGATACTAATAATTTGTTGTCCTTCGCCTGTACGTATAATACTTGGGAGACAAAGAAATAGCAAAAATCCGCGAATAAAACGAGAATTTACTACATATCCACTAAATCAATTATCGAGATCAACCGAACTTATCCTACTCTTAAGATTAAATTATAAACCTTAACCTCACTAAACACTACATTAAAGTGAAGCTTAGTTTCAACTTCGCAAGCCACCTGTTGGTAACCTGTTCTCTGGTTCCATTTGCGGGTGTGAAGAATTTCAATAAAGCCTGCCGTACAGCGTTGCCAAAACGGCAGGTATTACTCTTGGAAAATCTCTCTTTTATCACAGATTTATCTTCTTAACACAGATTAATCATTGATTATATCATCTTAAGTAATCTGATTTGACTCATTTATCCTGACATATTCATAGTGAATAGAGAAATCAAGTAACGTGTATCAGTTACCTTGTAGCTCTATTTTATTTCCAAAATAAAAACCACAGAAAAAGCATACTCTACCATAATGCGTTTTGTACACAATTAGATTTCAAAATATTCAACGATCTTTCCATAACTAGAAAATGTTATTAATGTTTTAAGCAATTCATCAGAGAAAAATATAGGAGAATAATGCAGGTAAAGTCAAATTAAAATTTTTTATTGTTTCATTATTATTTTACTCACTTGTAATAAATACGTGTAAATTGAAATGACAGAGATTTCATATTATCAAATTCCATCGGAACAAGGTAAATTATTACAAACAATTTCAGCCATCATTTCATAACGTGCGAATAGAGTTATCATTTCCAATTTGAAAACATGTTGTAGTCCCACAGGTAATCTTTTGAATTTTTGTGCATAACTCATGAAGATGTGGTCTACTTCATCGAAATTCTGGTTTTGATTATCATTCATGTCGAAATATTGTGTTAACTTATCTACGAATTCATCTTTGAATTTTCTTTTCCTTTTTTTAAGTTTAGGTATTTTAGTCTGAGGAATTTCTCCAAATTCATCAGGTAGGTTAGTTGTTATTTCTTCCACTGTTGTCTCATTATTTTCTTCTTGTTTTGTAATAGCCTTTTTCTGTTTCTTTCGATTAGGCTTAGCGAACTCGTTTAAAAATTTCATATGCTCAGCCCAAGGCCAATTTCTGTATTTTTTATATGTATTCTTAGAGGAATTTTCAGCATATTTCTTGTATTTATAAAAGTTATCCTTCAGACAGTTCCACTTGATTCTCCAATAGTTACCTAGAAGTTAATTTTGTGTTTTAGACTTCAAATGAATTAGTTAATGGTGAATGTTTTCCAAATATAATAAGGAGTATTAGCTATGGTAACAGAAAGTTCTTCGAATCGGGACTATGCAACTTGCATCTGCGTAACAGTCCTAAACTAAAATACACCCGAATAGATTTTGCTAATCGTCGGGACAAAAGGAACAGATATGCGCATGTTTCGAAGCATTTTGTCAACATTGTCAGTGCAAGTTCTAATACCCAATGAATAAAACGCAGTCACGAATTTATTAGCATAGGAACGCTGAATTTTTACCAAACATTAGCGCTATCTACTGTGAACACATATAAAGCACACTCACAAGCACAAGCGATTGAAGAAATGACCTGTATTCCCGATTATATCTATCGCTACCAACGTAGAAAACTTTCCTTATGGTCAAGTGATAGGCTATTACGCAAATAATCAGCATTTATTCAAATTAATTAATTAAGTACGGATGTTTCTTCAAGTTTAATAGGAATGTAATCTAACGATTTAAAGAACTTTCTGTTTAGCATAACTCATACTCCTTCGTATATCTATCGTTAATTTGATATACAGTGTCCACTTTATTAGGCGCATTGCGATTTTTCTAGTTATTCCTTCATCTTCGTGAATCTAAGACGTAATCGCTTTGAAAATTTGATTGTTTTAGAAGGAGTTAAACAGAACATGGCTTTCTGAAGATAATATATAACATTTTTATTATATTTTAAAAAAAAACATTTTTTCTTGGTCTTCCCTTAGAAGCTATCAAGGACAGGATCCTACGTTGCATGCTTCACGAAATTTTTTATCAGCCTTCTTGTTGTTTCACATTTAAATTTTAAATTTAAACTCGATCGTTGGACTGTTGCTATGATTTCTTTGAAAACTTTTGGAGAGTATTATTTTTGGATTAAAAATTCAAGTTGAAGAAGAAATTATTTTTATTAGTTCTTCTGAGGTCGTTATAGAGTATGATAAGGATCGACCAACATTATGTAACGCCGCTGTCGCATCAATTACGCTGTAACCATAGACTTAGGATGGTACGTCTATGGCTGAAACATAAATATGGGAAATGTCATAACCAGGACAATCTTCCCGAGTTATTCTTTATCAAATTAATATTTATTTTTTAAAAGAAATCAAACCTCTATTATAGTAGGTTTACTTACCATTTTCGGAACCTATTATATTCGCAATTTCATTCCATGTCTCCATTTTCTTATCACGATTGGAAAAATCGATATTTTCATGGTCGTAAAAGATAGGTCGTTCTTTAACTAATTTTATCAACGTTTCCATTTCAAATGTTTTAATGTTGTTAATCCTCTGTGTAGGAAGTCATCTCTGATTCATGACGAAAAATAAAAATATTTAGAACCGGTTAGTATAAGAAGTTCTGTTTTTTCTTTTACCCATTATCGTTTATACTGTTCTGTTCTTGGGTATTGTGAAATCAGGTGATGGCAGTGGCGGGACTACGGTACGGTCCTAGGGTTATGCCTGACATTTGAAATGCTAAAATCGATTTATTGGAGCTCTTATAATTTCCAAATAATTGAACAGATTTTTTTCTAACGAAGTGAAACCTTAGTAACATAAATTTTGTCATTATTTTACATCTAAATGCTAAATCGTTCGATTTTTTCTATGTTCCGGTCTACTAATTGTACGAACTTTACGAAATCTTGCAATAACCTTCGTGTCGTTATTTTATAACTAAGTAGATTTAAACTCGATTTTGGGACTGTTGCTATGGTTTCTTCAGTGCTCAATACTGCTCTGTTCACAATTTTCTTATTTTGAATCTTTTAATCATACGATCCTCATGAAATTTTGAGGGAACATGTGCGTTACCATTATTCATTTGAACCGCATATTTCAAATCTATCGGATTTGTTTTGCAGTCTGGAAAATATTAATGAAATTAAGAGATATTTCGGCCCCAAACCTACCCTGAAAGATTCAAATCTCTATCTATTCTCTTATGAATAATACCGAATGAAATTTCGAAAGAATTTATCATTAATGTTTGATTAATTCGGTTTCTACTCGGTGGAAACTCATTTTGATTGAAAAATATAAAGGAGACAGTATTTTATTTCTACAAAAATGTTTGTAATACAACAATTGTTTTACCACGATATGGCTTCTTCAGGTCTTTACTTTGTACTGGCTGATGGTGTTCAGTGTAACTGAGTTTAAATACATTGTTAGGTACGTGACAAAATAATGGAAGAACAAGTCATAAAAACTCAAGATGTTTATTGTAGTTTGCCGCTAAAAATGCCATTAGGGAAATATATTCAGTAATGGGGACTTGTTAACATCGGTTTGTTCGTTCAAAAGGATTTTACGGGCATTGTACCTGTTGATTTCAAGAAATTCTAAAAGTGTTAATCTAGATCTTCAACGTAAATAATTTCATAATTATTGTTGAAATTATGCCTGAATTCCTTAAGATGATTAGCATATATAATCAGATATAAAACTCCTTTGGTGTTCTTGGATTCGTTTCTTGAATGATCTACCTGTCTGGCCAATGTATATTAAAGGGCAATCGTTGCAAGTCAACTTGTAGACTTCAGATTTATTTTCTTTATTTGTTCGATCCTTATTGTTTTTTATATAGGTACAAATGTTATTAATGGTTTTAAACGCTGCGTTGTAATTGAAAATATTTACCAATATTTTCAGATAATCCATTGACATAAGATAACGAAAAATATTTGTGTGTATTGTCCTCTTTTAAGATTGGGTACACGAGATTTAATGCCATTTTCTTTTGTTTATTGGATATCATTTTGTCTATAATTAAGGGTTTGTACCGTTGTTTGACGCTATTTGTTTAATAATATTTAATTTTTTCAAAAAGTTATCTGAATTCTGGGGGTCATTTAATAGTCAATGAATAAAAATATTATATGCTGACATCTTTTGGTTGGTGGGGTGATTTGAAGTTTTATGTATTGTTATGTATCTGTATGTGTGGGGTTTGTGAAAAATACTAATTTATAATTGGTTTCAAGAAACTGAATACTTGAATTACATGATTTACTTTATTTTAATACATTAAAATAAATGCTCAAAATGTTCTCCAACTCGTTCTTGATAATAACAGTCTCCTATAAAACTCTTTTCTAACTTTGTTTTCGAATTGAAATATTCCGCATTTCTGTGCTTATCCTTTCTTTGAAGTCTTTGATGCTCGTCAGATGTGTTGCATAAACTTTATTCTTGAGATAACTCCACAGAAAAAAATCCAAATTGATAATTCAGAAATTTCATTAGTCTGTATTTAGCTTATTTAAAAAATATCATTTATTCATTACTTTCTATAAAAACTCAAGATATGTAAAAACATTATTGAAAAACAAGTTTTAAGGGGGACTTTGCTTCGTCAGTATTCAAATAATTCATATTCAATAAATATAACATCAATCAACAACAAATATTTACTCACCCTTCAACAATTTAGAAAACTTCTGGTAAATGGATATGAAAAATTTAAATGTAGTGTAACGGTTAACTATAGATAAATATTTCTGTGGTTTACCCTTGATCTAAAAGATTGAAAGACAATTTAACGGCCTCTGTTATAGCAAAAGGACTATCTGTATAAAGAATGTTAAGGAAACCAAATAATTATATATTATGAATAAAATAACATAAATAGAGGTTAATTCTTGATAGAAGGTATATAAAATTATTTCAATATTTTAATATTAGCCTTCTACATATTTAATTTCAAAAAAATTATATTTAATAATTATAACTTCTGAAAATAAATTAAAATAATGTCATATAAGTACCACTTATGTAATATATTTAATTTATAGGATTTTGGTTAACCATTTTTATTTATTGGATTTTGTTATACCATATGTCATTTGATACAAGTGGTATTTATATGACATTATATTAATTTATTTTCAGAAGTTATAATTATTAAATATAATTTTTTTGAAATTAAATATGTAGAAGGCTAATATTAAAATATTTAAATAATAACTTATGTTCTTGTTATCATTCTTTTGTATCTAAACCTACAAACATATTGTTACCTTTTGCTAAATTTTCAGTTATCTGAAGGTGAATTAATACTTCAAGACTACACTCACAAAAATGTGTGAACATTTAAATTTTTTCGAAGTCATGGTAATTTCTGAAGAATCAAAATAAAACAAATCACACTATGTGTCAACTTATATTACAATTCAAACTCAAAACAGTTACATTATAAAACCTATTTAGAATAATTTTTTTCGTCCACCGATTCATCGACTTCCATTTCTGACTTTACATCTTTTTCCCATCTAGATTTACCCTCATCTTTTTCCTTCTTATCTCTATCACTGTCCTTTTCTTTCTTCATCGTTTCTTCCTTATTTATCGAGGTACTTTTTAGGACGGGATCAATTTTGTCCCTAATTTCAGTCAGAGTTGTTTGGAACAATTTGGAGTAGGCCTAAAAATAACAATCATGCAATGCATAGGATCAAAATCCACTTCTGGCTATTTCAAATAAAAAATCGAGTTTTGAAAAAAATTCTTCACTACTTACCAGAGTTTTCGATAAACTATCCTCGCTACTCCTGAATTTATCTTTATACTCCTTCAATTCAGAATTGATACGCTTCATATGCTGATTCGCTTTGTCATATTTATCGTTTAATTTGGTGTTGTCGTTCTTAAGGCTTAATGCACGGGAATCTGCTTCTTGACGCGCTTTATCGCTTCTTTCCAGTTGTAGCATCAGTTTACCGACGTCAACAAGAGCACCTTGAAACATAACCATTCCTACGAGAAAAGACGAATTTAAAAAAAGACACGTATCACGGGAAGCTCAGAGGAACAAGCGAAAAGTTCATTTGACCTACAAGCTCATGGAACTACCCAAAAAATTTGTTTTAAACCATTTTGTCGATCAATCGACTACACTAGAATATAATTAAATCTAATGAAACGATGTGAATAATCTCTAGATCCATTTAAAATAAAACGAATAAACATTACCTTGAGTATGCCATCTGCATTAAATATTTTAATTGACAATTTCAAGTTAACCCTATATTAGCTCTTGGATCGAAAGTCAACAAATTCATTAATGACCTGAGGAAGCTTTATGTCAACCGATCATAGAAGGGTTACTATAAAAAATGCTCTTTATTTTGTTAGTCAAATTCTTCTCTACAACAGAGTTTGCGAAAAGACTTTCCATTTATTTGTTACGAACGAAAGAAAATGTGACATTTCTAAATTTTGCCCGATTTTGGAGATCACAGACAAAATGCCTTAATGTTGTACCGGTCCATTTGACCTACTGGTCCATTGAACTATCTGAAAAAATTGACCGATTGACTACATTAGTTTAAAATTAGAGCGAATAAAACAGATACTTCTCAGATGGTTTCACCTCATTTCTTTCAATTACGAATTAACAATTCTCGCAGAACTTGCTACTCTGTGTTTGTAATTTTTATCCACCCACCTTCAGTGCTTTTTGGCGCTTGTGTCGAATCTGTTTCCATTCTCATGGGGTCTTCCTTCTCATTCACGAATACCGGAAGAAGATTATTGTTTCCCACGGCCAACTCTTTAACAACTGCTTCATCCAAGTCCTCTTTTAGTGGCAAATCCTCATCTTTCGGTTTATCTGTTAATTTTCTGTAGTGTAAACTATCCCTGGTAATCACTTTGCCAACCAATTTTTTGATTTGCGCCCTTGAAAGACTCAACCCCAAATTGTATAAGAGATCTTCGATATCTTTGTCGAAAATGTAGCCACAATGAGTCTGATCGAAATAGACGAAAGATAACAAAAGATGCTTGTTTTTGGTGTACAACTTCACGCGACTCTTTTTCTTATCTTTATCCTTCTTCTTGTCTTTATCGTCATCATCGTCACCATCATCATCTTCGTCGCTCTCATATGACTTCCTATCATTTCTCTTAGATTCAGATTTCTTTCTATCCTTGTCTTTAGTGTCGTCGCTCTTTTTTTCCTTGTCCTCTTCTTTCTGCTTCTCCATATCTTCCTTCTTTTCTACATCTTTTTTCTTATCATCGTCCTTCTTTTTATCGTCATGTTTTTTCTTGTCTTCGCCTTTACGATCCTCCTTCTCTCGCTTCTTGGGTTCTTCTTTCTCTTTTGGCTTCTCTGGCAGTTGAAACAGAGCTCTAAAATAGGAAAAAAGATCAGTTATAAATTAGAATCTCTCGAAATCCGCCTAACTTACTTATATATGTTGAAACCGAAATCACGCATCAGCATTTCATTGAAAAGTTCAGCAAATAAGGAAACTTCAAAAAAGTGTTCCTTGGTATCTTCAGGTCTGTAATCTAACAGAAGTGATAAAGACATAACAGTACAATCAAATTTTCCAGATTTGGCAGTCTTGGAGGGATGCACTATAATGTGCTGATGATCGGGTAATGTGTAACGTTTCTGAAGAAGTGCTTTTTCTTTTTCATCCAATTTTTTCTCATCCACCTGGAAAAACGTCAGAATTGTTAGAATGTTAGTAAATTTGAAATGAAGGGGGAATTGGGAGGTATAGCTCCATCGAAGGTATAAAATTGTATAGAGAATTGGGCCGCGCCTTTATATTGTGGAAGGAACCATGCGACCAATACATAAAGGTATTGGAAAGCAGGTTGTTGCTTCAAGTGGTTCCCAAATGGTAATGCAATATATAATAATTAGACACGCCCTCTCGCCGTACCGGTTCATTCGACCTATCAACTCACTGAACTACCAAAGACAATTTTGTCAATAAGGAGAACGGAGAGTAAACATTAATGAATCATCATGTTTAAATAAAATTTAAATAAAGGTCTTCTTCAAAGATCTGATTTCTTACAGTCTAGTCAACAAGTGTCATTCGATTCGGAATGGCATCTAGATGATTTTTGAACAAAATGAAGTTCCGCTTGCAAAATTGCAAAAGTTATTAACAATTAACTAAAAAAAAAAACTATTAACTTGAGATTTTTTTCCTCTCTTGGAGCAATTTTTGGAAGATTTCAAAATAGATCTCTGTTGGAAAAATTTAAAAATGTTTATTTTTCAGTTTTTTATTAACAATTTTCGTTGTTGCAAAATTAAAAACTTAGATTAATCATCGAAAAAAATTTTTTTTTTTTTTATATTATTAATGGTTCGTTTTTATTTTGTAGGAAGCTACATAGAAATAATTTTTTAAAATTTTTATCTCTTATTGTTTAAAAAATTGTTATAAACAAATGCGTTGTTTATAAAATAATTGAAAATTTTTTTAAGGAATATCAATCTTTGATGCAAATAATGATTTAAAAAAAAATTTTTTCCTCAAAAAAATTTTTTAATTGCTCAAAAATGCATTTGTTAATTAACAATCGTTTTCTCCCACTTCTAACTAATATTAAGGAACCATTTTTTCTTTAAAAATTATTATTAACTTTTCTTTTCCATATAAAAAAAATTCGTTTTGTGTAATTTTTCATTGTTTATATAATAAACAATTTGTTATAAACAAATAATTTTTTACTTTATATTTTTTCCCTATTCTTCTTACTGCTACAAATACAGACATGATTTTTTTTAAAATTTAAATTTAAAAATAATAAAAAAATTAATGAAAAAAATCATGTCTGTATTTGTGGCAGTAAGAAGAATAGGGAAAAAATATAAAGTAAAAATTTATTTGTTTATAACAAATTGTTTATTATATAAACAATGAAAAATTAAACAAAACGATTTTTTTTATGGAAAAGGAAAGTAAATCAAGATCTTTAAAGAAAAAATGGTTCCTTAATATTAGTTAGAAGTGGGAGAAAACGATTGTTAATTAACAAATGCGTTTTTGAGCAATAAAAAAATTTTTTCAAGGAAATTTTTTTTTTTAAATCATTATTTGCATCAAAGATTGATATTCCTTAAAAAAATTTTCAATTATTTTATAAACAACGCATTCGTTTATAACAATTTTTCAAACAATAAGAGATAAAAATTAAAAAAAAAAATTCTGTGTAGCTTCCTACAGCATAAAAACGGACCATTAATAATATCTTGAAAAAATTTTTTTTTCGATAATTAATCTAAGTTTTTAATTTTGCAACAACGAAAATTGTTAATAAAAAACTGAAGTCTGCCCCTCTTTTTTAACCCGGTTTTTTATCACGTTCCGCTTGTAAACCTCTGTACCACTATTAGGTGTTATCTAGAATCTATTGAAATATTCAAAATATTTATCACTTTTGTTTAAATACCTCTGTTAGGTCTTCAGTTGTCTGACGATGGGATAGTTCATTTCCCGTAACTCGAGTCACAAGAAAATGTGTAAAATATATCTTTATTGGTAGTAAAACATAGTAATTTGTACAATTTGTTTTAATCAGTTTTCTCTAGTTGAATTTGTTTCATGCACAGAAACAGCGACAAACTTGATTCAGACTTTTTCCAGCGAGCGTCCCATCTATATAGTCTTATTGATCTACGAACGTACTACTGACCATCGGTAAAACATTGACGAGAATGAATCAGATAAGGAGGTAACTTACCTCAGGTTTCTTTTCATCTTGCGCAGTCTCGGGTTCAGAGTCAACGATACTCTCTTTTGCATCATCGTTATCCTTGGCAGACTCCGCCTTGAGTAATTTACCTAACCTGGCTATGAGCTGCGATTTCAATCCCTTCATACTGGCGTTACGAGCGTTCAGTTCCCTCTTCAAATCGTCGACTATCATGGTTTTCAAATCCAACTGCGAATAGTGGGAAGGGTCCGTTTTATCGATGGTTTGTTCTTCTTCCTGTGGACCATAGAAAGAAATGTTAGAAACATGCGATATATCCAATAGAAAATGTTCACACGCAATACACTTCCATACACCATACACACAAAATTTTCTTAGTGTTTTATGTGCACTGAAGACACATATTCCTCAATTCCTTTACTCTGGAAGAGTGCGGGGAGGCATGGAGCCCCATATCACCTGCAACACTGCACACCTAACAATGCCTAACCTAATTATATATTTATATACACAGATAAAAATAAGAAAAATGCCTTTTCATCTGGTTCGGCCTCGTCCATTGGCTCCTGATCAGGTTTCAGCTCTCGTTCTAGCAGCTTTTGGTAGGACTGCACGAGGTCGTCCCACTCTAGTCGAGTCGGTACGCAGCTCCACACGTCCGGCAGATAGATGACCACTGTCTCGACACGCGCTGGTATGGTTTTCCCCTTGTGAACAGACTCGCTGCGATGGTAATACAGCTCCACGAATCGGTACCTAAATGAAGAAGAACACAGAACGGGGTGAGCATGAATATGTAGACCTGCTTTTCAAGAACAAAAGGGGCTAAAACTAACGACTAGTTCTGTCGATCTGCAACTGAAATTTTCCACCGGAATTACACTCCGTTTCCCTACATACTACTGTGTCAGAAAACGAGGGGAATTTTTTTGTAAAAAACGCTGCAAATTTTACAGAAGGAACATTATTACTTTCTCGTAAAAATGTGGCTATACTTTCAATGATTTTCTCACTACGGTTTTTTCGACTTGCTATCTACTGACTACAGAACGTTGGGAAAAAAATCGTGTCCAAAACTCCGAGGAACAAATAAACACAGAGATGCCCTTAATTTTAAATATCCTCATAATGTAATTAATTGCAAAAGTATGATTTGTGAAATAATGAAATTAATATTATAACTTATCACGTGTTAAATAATGGTATTTTTTGAAATAAGCTAAATACTCTCAATACGCTCATGGATTTTGGTTTTGTTAACATTTTTTATCATGAAGACCGAAAAAATTATCTACCTTATGGGGGTAAGTAAGAAAAAAGTAAGAAAATGTATTTCTTGTAGAAGTAATAATGAAATAATTATTCCATAAGTTTGAATATCGAAACAGATTTAATCTGTTAGTCTCCTACAATTTTAATTTCAAAAAATTTTATTCAAAAATTTTTAGAATTAATGTCTTATAACCACAGCTTTTATTTAACAGATGTTATTTAAATATTTTAATATTAGCCTTTTACATATTTAATTAAAAAAAATTATATTTAATAGTTATAAGTTCAAGAATTAAATTAAAATAATGTCATATAAGGACCACTTATATCAAACGACATATAAAATAAACATTCATTATAAGACATCCAAATGATATAACAAAATCAAATAAATAAGAATTGTTAACCAAAATTCTATAAATTAAATATTTTGTCTATTCAAAATATTTAATTAAATTAAATATTATATTACATAAGTGGTACTTATATGACATTATTTTAATTTATTTTCACAAGTTATAATTATTAAATATAATTTTTTGAAATTAAATATGTAGAAGCCTAATATTGAAATATTTAAATAATTTTATATACCTTCTATCAAGAATTAACTTCTATTTATGTTATTTATCAGATGTTATAAAATCAAAATTCAATATGAAATATCAAATTAAATAAATAACCCAACAAATATAATTTGTCAATTAAAATTAAAAAATAAATATTGAAGGAGACAAAATTTTGTTCCTGATCTTACAATTAAGAAAACTAATTACTTTTCAAAAATACAAAACATAATTTTGACGACTTCTCAGAAAATATAATTTATTTAATATATTCAAATAAATATAATTTATTTAATATATTCAAATAAATATAATTTATTTAATATATTCAAATAAATATAATTTATTTAATATATTCAAATAAGTTACTTCAAAAATCTCTTAAAACATGTATTATATCTTCAAAAAACGGAATTCTAATTGTTTTTTGAAGATATAATAAATGTTTTGAGGGATTCTTGAAGTAACTTATTTGAATATTTAAATATATTGAATATTTCAAATAAATTATATTTTTTGAGAAAAAATGCGTTTTGTTTTTTTGAAAAGGAATTAGTTTTAACATAGAGGTTAATTCTTGATAGAAGGTATATAAAATTATTTAAATATTTTAATATTAGCCTTCTACATATTTAATTTCAAAAAATTATATTCAATAATTATAACTTCAAGAATTAAATTAAAATAATGCCATATAAGTACTACTTATATCAAACGACATATAAAATGAACATTCATTATAAGACATCCAAATGATATAATAAAATCCAATAAATAAAAATTGTTAACCTAAATCCTTTATATTAAATATATCTTTCAAAAATGAAAGATTGAAAGATATTTGTTTTTCATAAGATTGATCAGCAGAAACAAAATTTTGTCTACTCAAAATATTTAATTTATAGGATTTTGGTTAACAATTTTTATTTATTGGATTTTGTTATATCATTTGGAAATGAATGTTTATTTTATATGTCGTTTGATATAAGTGGTACTTATATGACATTATTTTAATTTAATTCTTGAAGTTATAATTATTGAATATAATTTTTTGAAATTAAATATGTAGAAGGCTAATATTAAAATAAAACAAAGGAATTAGTTTTCATAATTGTATGATCAGAAACAAAATTGTGTCTCCTTCAAGTATTTATTATTCAATTTTAATTCACAATTTATATTTGTTGGGTTTTGATTTTTATACATTTATTAAATATAAGCTGTGTTTATAAGACTTTAATTTAATACTAAAAATTTTTTTAAATTAAAATTGTAGGAGACTAACAGATTAAATCTGTTTTGATATTCAAATTTTGCAATATTCCTTCTATCGAATAAAACACCCCTTCTTATTATATTATTTTATATATAATTATACTTAGGTTTGAAGAAAAAATCTCATTATGAAATATATAATTGTTTAAAGAAAACCATATAATACCTTACAGCTTTCTGTGATTTTTGTGACGAACATAGAATAACTTGGATTTTAAAGTTAGTGTTTAAACGATGATAACACGAGGTCTGTAGGTAAGTTATATTTGTTGTTAATTGATTTTATTTTTTAAATGTGAAGTAGGACCGATGAAGACCATATCGGAATTCTAATTGTGTTTTGAAGATATACATGTTTTGAGAAATTTTTGAAGTAACTTATTTAAATATATTAAATATTTCTAATAAATTATATTTTCTGAGAAGTCCTTGAATTATGTTTTGTATTTTTGACAAGGAATTAGTTTATTTAAATATTTAAATATTAGCCTTCTACATATTTCATTTCAAACAATTATATTTAATAATTATAACTTCTGAAAATAAATTTCATAAAATTCATAAGATTGATCAGCAGAAACAAAATTTTGTCTATTCAAAATATTTAATTTTGATTTTGGTTAACAATTTTTATTTGTTGGATTTTGATATACCATTTGGATGTCTTATAATGAATGTTTATTTTATATGTCATTTGATATAAGTAGTACTTATATGACATTATTTTAATTTATTTTCAGAAGTTATAATTATTAAATATAATTTTTTTGAAATTAAATATGTAGAAGGCTAATATTAAAATATTTGAATAATTTTATATACCTTCTATCAAGAATTAACCTCTATTTATGTTAATTTATTATAATATGGAATTAGTTTTCATAATTGTAAGATCAGAAACAAAATTTTGTCTCCTTCAAATATAAATTTTTGATTTTAATTCACAATTTATATTTGTTGGGTTATTTATTCCATTTTATATTGTATATTGAGTTTCGATTTTATACGTCTATTAAAAATAAGCTGTGCTTATAAGACGTTAATTTAATTCTAAAATTTTTTGAAATTAAAATTATAGAAGACTAACAGATTAAATCTGTTTTGATATTCAAATTTTGCAATATTCCTTCTATCAAGTAAAAAACCTCTTCTTATTGTTTTATATTCCATAAGTGGTTGTTTTCACACTGTATGTGTAAATATTATAAAAATCAATATTGAAAAAAAAAAAAAAAAAAAAAAAACAAATTATAAAGGAGTACAAGAAAATTATTATATTTAACAGCCAACCTAACTTAAAACCACTGAACTTGCATAAGAACATAAACATAAAATGAACAACTAATCCCCAAACCTCATAAATCAAAACAATAACTAAATGATCTTGTCAAATTAACAGCACACTCTTCAGTGTGCTGTGATCAGTGCCACAGAAAAGCAAAGTTTATTTCTTTCTCTAAGGTGGCAACACTTAATATTATAAGTGTTGACAAACAGAAATGTTAGGGTTATGACAACAAATGCATCTCTAAGTTTGTTTATTCCTCAGAGATACGAACTCACATCTTTGTAGAATCTACAGGCGGTCAGAATAACTTGAACCAAATGAAGCCTTACCTTTGTAATGAAATGAAATTTCGACATTTTTATTTACACATATAGCTTCGAAAATTTAACGATCAAAGGAACCTTCTTTTCACAGTCGATGTCATTGTTTTATCGAACATGAGTGACACGCGTAATTTGAATCTTCAACCCGCAAAAGACTACTCAACAATACATACCATTGGGTACAGTTTGACAGATCTATCCCTGTGAGCGCTTTGCAAGTCCTGATGGCTGTTCGGATAAGAACGGCCGGATCCTTCTCTGGATTGGGACCGTCCAAGGAAGGACTCCAGGGCCCGCCGATGGCCATCGTTTCGTTTTTACCCCTCAGACCAACAAGGAAGTTTATAAGGCGAGATGGGTGGATGTAATCTTTTTCTTCGGCGTCTCTGTCTTTCTTGTCCTCGTCTTCCGCCATAGCACAACATTTATGGTAAAATTCATCCATGCCCGGTACGTTAATTAACATTACCTGAAACGTGATCGAGGCATGTAGTGAAAATTGGTTTTTAAGGCAGCAAATAAAAATAATAACAAAGAATACAAGTGGCGTATAGTAAATTTATGGAAATTATTCGTTATTATTTTATTTAACTAATGCTATGACCACTTTGATCAACTGAGCTCAATTCTTCAATTGTTTTTATCAAGATTATCTCAAACAAGGCAAGAAGAACCTTTAATTCACTAGTTGCACTAACAATTTTAAATTTTCAAATACTTAGACAGAATTAATAAAATGTTATAATACCTTGGCCGAAAAAAGATAATCTGCATCGGATGGCTCTAATAAAGCATCATTTTCTACCACTGATTCTGCTTCTTTATTCATAATGTGATAGGAACAAGGTTTACTGAGAGAAAATGGTTTGTTCGAAGGAAATGCTTTGGTCCACTCAAAATTGCTATGAAAGAAGTCAGACGGTATGTACATGTTAGAATACCTTCTTCGTACTTCCAAAACATCTGCGTTAAACCTAGAATGTGAATTTTTAGGATGTGAACTTAAACGACAATTTAAAACTTACAAGTTTAAAGCGATCTTGGGAATTTGTACCATGTATCTTGGGACTATTCGAGGCCTTCTCCTTGATTTCGGAGAACGAGATCTTCTTCTCACAGGAGATTTTTTTTCCTCCTTTTCTCGCTCTCTCAATCTCTCCTCCCGTCTCCTTTTCCTTTCCATTTCTTCGTCTTCACGATCTCTATCACGAGATCTTTCTCTTCCCCTACCACCAGCTGAAGCTTTGGGTCTACTGTTATTACCTCTACTACTACTGAAATTGCCTGTAAAAAAAAATTTAAAACAAATATCCAATATTACTCTAGTGAACATCTCAAAACATACTGTTCGGTTCAGGTGGTGGTACAGCATTATATCCAGAATTATAGTTTTTAGATGAGCTACTGCTAGAGTGGCGATTCGACGATTGCTGGTTATTATTACCACTAGAAGTTGGTAAAACTTGAATACGAGTAGCATTCCACTTGAATGGCATGGAAGGATTATAAGAGGCTTCAACTAAAACCCTATCACCAACTGACGGATTTAAGCCCTTCGAGCAAGCATTGGTTTGAAAGAATACTTCCTCATCCACAAATCCAAAGTTATCATGGACTTTAGTTACAGTACCAGTGAAAACCCTTTGTTTTGTGTTTGTATTATTGCCGCTCAACTGCGGGAGAGGAGGCAAGTTTTGTGGAGCTTGAAAGGCAGCGCTATTTAACGCTCTCGGATTGGGATACGAAACAGAACTAACTTGTTGAAAGATCTGGTTTGATGTCAGTTGTGATGCTCCAAGAGCATTGTTCATTTGCTGTAAACCCAACCCTAAATTCTGCTGCTGAATGCCCAGAGCGCTCTGGAATACCTGAGGATGCTGCTGTTGAAATTGCAAAACGGCTGTATTATTCATGTTTCCCATTTGGTTCATCATTTGCGGTACGTTCATACCTTGATTATTTTGAGGCACCATGTTTTGTGGATTGTTGTTTCTGCCCCAAGCTGGGTTTTTACCCCCTCCGAATTGTCCTAAATTATTGCTCATTGGTGAAATTATTATGTACTTAACGATTACGACGAAATTATAAAAAAAATAACTATCATCACCAAACAAGCACAGTAGTTAAAACAAATTTTAGAAATTACTATGTAATAGTAGTTGACTACAGTCACAGAACACTATTCCACCACAGATTACGGATATTTTTCATCCGTGATCTGATTAACCATAGATAAATTGCATTAAAATAGAATGTCTATGTGATTTACACTGAACCCGATATTCATAGAGGTATTAGAAATTGTAAGAAATCAAAGAAACTCATTCTACACGTCTTCAAATAAAACTTAACAGAAATATTTACCGACTTAAAAATTTGTATAAATAAGATGGTCAATTATTCCCAGTGTTATTAGGTTCGCTCTGTGTTTTTACGAACCAATGCAATAAATTAAATGTACCAGAAAACTGATACATGTTTGTTAGAGTTGATTGAGGGTTGTTTCCATGCAATATGAATATGATATTTGACGTATTGTGTTTTGAATATTTGAACTTCCCGTCACTGGTTCCTTGCCCTCGATTAGATGTAATTTGGGTTGTCTACGTAACATATCGTTCTTCTCTCCCCACATTTGACGATGAGAAGAAAGGGTTTTCAGAATTTTCCTGAAGTACGGAGCCGTACAATGAAAAATTCAGTTTTTCTAATTGAGTAATTGTAATATTGTATAAAATAAAAATACTACAATATATTCTGTGCTTTTAACTCCCTTAGCATCTCCTAACTGTATATTATTTATCTAATTAATCCCAAGACCTATTTTATACGTTTTCTCCCTTTCTACTTCCCGGAATTCAATTAACTTCCCGTTAGAGAGAGACAGAGGGAATATTTCGTGCATCTCTTTCAAACACTTTAGCATATTTCGGTCACTATATTATAATATCTTTATACGGATATCAAAGAAAGAATATATTGCTTCTATGACTAAACTTATGTCAATTGTCGAGTAGTTTGGAAATTATCAACGAATTATTTTTAAAACAGTGCATTATGGATCAAACTTTACTTTTATATTTCCTTACTTCGGTTCAACAGTGCTCGACATTAAGGTAAGTTTACATGGTAGTTACCCTCCAATGAGATTATTTAGATAACACATTCAGTGCATAATATTACAAAATTTCTCAATATTTTTTCCAGTTTAGTTAACGTAATGAAGGGTTAAATAAGTTGAAAGCATAGAAAATGTAAACTTTTGGGAACGTCATCAACAAGATGTTATTTTAATCGGTTCTCTGCTCTTGTAATTTTGATTGATCAACATTGTCAACGCGATCTGAAGTTCATCCAAACCTCAGTGGTAGTACAAAATCTACTGATGTGAATTAAGTGAGTAATGTTTTTTTGTGATTCAATTCATTAGGTAAATTGTTCTTATCCTCAAGATTTTATGTTTTCATACTTTTATTTGAAATTACTCATTTGTAGTTGTTTGTTATTGAAAGATTTTTGTTAATAGTTTTCATCTTGCCTTTTATTTACTTCTCTTTATTGGCGATAATTATTTATTGAGTTTATCAGGAATATTTTAAATCAGTTTAAGATCTATTAAGAGTAATCCATATAATTTTATGTACCTCTGTGATTTCTGAAGGAGACATAGAAAATGTTTATAGTTATTATTTTATTATATAGCTCAATATTTTATTTAATTTGAGATAGTGTTGAAGTTGTTGATACTTATCTCGATTATTAAAGTTTGATATAAGTAATTCACTAACGATGTATCAATCATATCAAAATCAATGATAGATATTGCGGTCAAATTTGGATGGGGGAATGTTGGGTTTCAATTGAACGAATTTCTTAAAACATCTCTCTTTGTTTATTTATAGATGAAATATATGTTTTTAATTTCTAGACAGTGATAACAATGAATATTGAATTTGTTTGGAACAATAAAATACACGTAGATGATATGTTTAACAAAAATCTACAAAACATTGAAAACTTATAGTTAGGACAATAATTAACTGAAAGAAATATGGAAATATAACGTCAGAAGGAATGAGAATGAAAATTATTTCTATAAATTTTAAGATCTAATGAAATATTAACCTAGAATTTTTTTCCCTTATACATAAAATAGAACGAAACTCAGTTTATGTAGATTTTTGTAACAAAATACGAATGGTTACAATCTAAAATTGAGATTGTCAGTTCACAACACTGATATGATTTTTTCGTCTATAAATATCAGTACATTTATATATTGAAGATTGAGGTTGCACAAAATCACTTTGTTGATCATTTATGTATGCTATAATCACTACACTAACGTGTTTAGTGAATGTTTTAGTATAAAAGTTACAGTTTCAAAATATGGAATATTGCCCAAAAGTCCTCTCGTACTTCTGATATTATATTTTAAACAGTATTTACTCTTATACCCTTTTCTGGGGAATTTTCTTAAGGAATTTATTATATTTGTGAGGTCCTAGCATTTTTTTACCAGTTGAAATCATGGATCGTGAGTTTGGTCGCGTCTTCAACATTCACAGAAATGGAGTTGATCCCTCTGGAAACACTTTTCTTCGTTAGGTTAAGCACTTTCTACAGGATGTAACTGATCAACAATAGATCACCTCTTCCTTGCTGATGTTCACTGGCCTCCTCGATCCCCAGATTTAGCCAGCTGTGGTTTTTTCCTGTGGGATCAGTCAAGGCACGTGTATACGAATTTAAGTTCCGAACGCCGGACGACTTGAAGGAATCTATTCGCGGGAAAGTCGCCTAAGTTGGTCAAAAGATGTTGGAAGGATTTTATGCAAAGTTTCTAGCAAGGAACTTCCAGATTAAACAAACGGAATCGAATAAGTGCGGACACCAGGGTGTTAACGATCCAAACTTCCACAGTTTATGAAAAGGAGAGTTGGTGAGAAGTATCATCCTGATATTACTATAAAAACAGTAAAACACCCTACCTCAGTAATGATATGGTCGGTTATTAGTGCTAAAGGTTTGGGGCGCCTTTATATTGTGGAAGGAATCATGCAGCAAGACCAATACACAAAGGTATTGAAGGTTGTTGCCCAAGTGAGGGATTGGTTCCCAAATGGTAATGCAATATTTATGCAAGACTCTGCACCATGTCGTAAGGCTAAGAGAGTGATAAAATTTGTTGAGGACAAGAAAATTCCACTGCTCCGATGGCTTGGAAATTTGCCCGACATGAATCCTATCGAAAATGTTTGGGAGTGCTTGACGAAGGAATTGGGAAAGGAAAAATCACAACAAGGCTTCAACTGATAGGAAGAATCATTCACCATTGGAACCACAATGATAATTTTTAAAAAAATAGCAGAAAACTGCATCAAAAGCACGCAACGAAGGATCCTGTTCTTGATAGCTGCTAAGGAAGGATCTACATTTTACTAATTTTTTTTAAATATCATAAGAATGTTTAAATTTTTCTTCAAAAACTCATGTTCTGTTCAACTCCTACTAAAAACAATCAAACATTTTATTTACGAATGAAGGAATAATTAGAAAAATCGCAGTAGGTCTAATAAAGTGGACAGAGACTGTAGCTGTAAATAAATCAGTAAAGTTAATTTAATTAACCGAAATTAACAATAGTAACATTTTAAAATGTATCGTTTTCGAACAGCAATGTGATTTGTGCACCTGAACCAACATTTATATCTACTCTTCTTCTACATATTCATCCATATGTACAAATAATTTCTCAGGCAATAATGGGATCGACCAGCGAGTACCCCCATCCTGATATTGGTTACATTATGTTGAACATTATAGTCATTTATTATCATAACTTGAACACTGAATCTGTTCAGACATCGTATTCATAAAGTTTGGTAGCATTTCTTCATGATAGTGTTTCGTTTATAGGTTGAAAATTATATGGAAGAGTATATTTGAGGTAGTTTTTGCCTTACCTGGGTTTTTTATAACTTCGTTGATATTATGTTATCTAAAATCGAAACGAAATCTGGGTTGTTTAGCATAACAGTGTCAGCAGGAAAATGTCAACATGAAAAATCATGGGGATTTTCTGGCCAGGCTTCTTCATATATTCAATATTTACCGCTCCGAGGTCATGCTCTATACTTGGTAGGATCAGGGAAGTATAGCATATTATATTTTTGTTGAAACCGAATGAAATAATCTTAAGTGATCATTATTGAACATATTTACATCACGGCTACAACTGAGATTATATACCCTCCTTTCCATTGAAGCACCATGCGCAATTCCTACCACTCACTATTCTTCTTGTATTACGCAAGCCAAAAACATACGTTGATGGATAACTACTTTTCATAATAATTTGAATTTCGAAAGAACATAGTTGAAGTAAATTTGAACATTTATGTAAATGAGTGCAATTAAATACACTGACTAATAACACTTGCAATAACCTGAAAACATTATTTGATTGAAAAGCAGATAGCAGCAAGAATCAAGCAGTCGGACCTTGGACTGCAAGAGAAACACCGAATACTCATCATTCCCTAATCGAATGTTCCTCGATTCCCCGAACAAATTGTATCGTTCCTAAAGGAACTCTAAACGAAGGAAGAAACGTGGAAATGATTTTCCGTTTTGAATACAGAGCGAGTAGAACAGGGGATCCTAAGATAACGAGACGATGATGGGAAATCGATAGAGGAAAATTCGATGTTCCACAAAAGCAGAAATGGGAAAAGCGTCCCAAAAATTGATTTGGGAATTTGATTATTTCGCGTCGCAACGCCGAATATTGAATAAGAACGAGTTTCAGGGCCTTTCCAGAACGGGGATGAAGTCACGACCGGGGTCTAGAATGTTGTTTTTGTTTGGAACAGAGGGAAACGTGGAAATATTTTCTTCTCTGAGGATTAGCCTATTTGTACCGGAAAAAATAGGTGCTATTATATATTAATACCACTTAAAATATGGATTCCGTTCGGAGAATAATTCTATTTGTGGATCTTGTATCTTGAAGGGGTAAATTTGTCAAAGATCACAAGAAACATATATTTCAACTCCCCCATTAGATATAAATTCAAGTAAAAAAGTTTAAATGATATTGATTTTTGAGTCCCATTTGGTGAAGATTGTGAATGAAGTAAAATTATGATTAGGAAATTTTTAAAACCTTATATATCCACATTTACATAATTATAAAAATTTCCAGAATAAAAGAAAAATATTAAAATGAATTAAGATCTAGATACAAATCCAAATATATATTTAAGCCCGTTGGAGATTTCTAGCAAGTTATATAATTCAGATACAAGAATATCAATAAAATAATAAAATGGTACTTTTACAATATCTTAAATATCACACATCTAACCTCACTACAAATTTTAATTTTATATATTTTTCCTCAAGAACTTTCTAAAATTAAATATGTTAAATTTCAAAATTTTATGGAGATTGGATTGATAACTAGATTTGTTTTGGAAGTCTACATCTTTGGTTCAAAACTTTTATACCATGTCATGGATTGATTTACTTTCAAAGTTAACAATATTCTATGATATAACCTAAGTATGCTGCTATGGTTGTGTATTCAGTTTAATTCGATCACGAACTTATTAATTATGGAAATTTCTATAATTATAGGGTGTTATAATGGTTAAGACAGATGTTCAATGTGAACAGGTCATTTTTTTTTTAATTAGAGCTTTGTTTTGACATTCTTATTCATTGACGCATTGCATAAAGGAAAAGTTGAGAATTAAACAACGTGTTATTGTATTTAAGTGCAACAGTAAATCTCCAACCAGGATTAATAGCCAAAATTAATCCAAAACTCCCCAATGGTAAACTAATCGTGAGAAGAAACTACTAGTATATACTTTTTGTCAAATCCTGATCATTAATTATTGTATTTTTGAAAGAATCATATTTTTGAGCAAAGCAAGGCGTATTTTCTTTTTGCTTCATAAAGTAAATTAATTAAACTAAATGACCATCCGAAGGCATGACGAAATACTACCATATTTCAGTACCTCAAAAAAAAAAAACAAGAAGAAAGATTAAAAAATATACATCTCATAAAAATTCCGATAGGAGTTGTAGATAGACTAGTTAAAATTGAAATAACAAAGATATTGCTGGCTTAAAACTCTGAAATTTGTGCTCCAACAGAATATCTTCTCTCATAGATTGAATTTAAGACACATTAATATTGTAACATTGATATCTAACACGATGCCAGATAGTAGGCACAATAATATGAAAAATAATTTTATTTCACAAACAAATCCTTCAGGGTGGAACACAGCGAAGATTCGCAGGTTTCCGTGGAATCCTCGTCACTCCTGTTGGAGAACCAAGCTGTTCTGGACCTCCCAGAAGGGCTTTTCTGTTTGATTTTTTTATTTGGGGAATTTGAGGGTGATGCCGAAGACGAGCCTGCGTCAGGCGTGGTCTTGCGCAAGAAAACTTCAATCGCGCTTCCGAGAGCTTGAACATCCACTGTCGATCCACTTTTCTCGTCCCACACCACTTTGCCAGGTTCTTTGGACACCACTTTTGAAGGTTTCAGGGACTCTTGAGTTTTTATGGCAGGTGATGTTGTTTTTTGATCTTTAGGCTGGTGCCGTTTGACGAACCAGTTTGAAGGCGCAGACTTCTCTTCGATATCGGATGTTTTTGCCTTATAAATTATTGCTATATCAAAACTATTAGACCTTGTGTTCTTCAATAGTTTTCTTTTCTGTTCGACACCGTTCCTCTGCACGTCTTCCTTACATCTAGCCTCACACTGTCCGTTGATTTCCATTGCGGAGGTTGAAAGAGAAGATAAAATAGACATAAGATCAGTATTAGAACAAACTATTCCAGAGGATTTGAGCTTACTTGCATTGGAGGACGTGCCGCACGAGGACACGGGCAGTTCCGAAGCCCTACGTTTGCCAGAGCTTGGTATAGGCGCTAGAGTTGTACCAACAAAGTCTGAGTACCGTCTGGAGGAGCCATGGAACCTCTGGACGTTTTCAGGGTCCGTATCTCCTACCGATTGCACCTCGCAAACTTTCTCGCTGCTGGTGCTCCACAGCTTCATTCTTACCTTCCTAGCTTGGACTATGTCGTCCATTATATCCAATTGGAGGTTATGTACACTGCCTAGAGGTTCAGAAGGCGGGCACGCTATCGATTCTCTTCTATTAGGCAACAATCTTGAAGGAAACACGGCCACGGATTCCCTCCTGCTTCTACCGAAAAGAGCCGGGGGGACCCTGGAGATGGTGACCACCGAATGCCGTCTTCCTCCGGGCGTTGGTTGAGGAGCTGTGGACAACGTTGCGAGGAACTCCGCCTGTCTGGGACCTGGACCTGCCGTTTCGCTCCTTTCGGAAAGACGACGAACCTGGCTTGCCGTGATGCCACTGCACTGTGGTGTTGGCAGGGAATGTTTTCGGATCTCCCGAGCGAAGGGCGTTAGCAGAAGGGGGTTCATGGTGGGCGATTCATCATCGGAGCTGCAGGATCCTCTCTCGTGTTTCTCGGAATCCTCGTTCTCTTCGACGACTATCAGGGGCTCGGAAGTTTGGCTCTGGAGCACGGAAGATCGACGTATCTTCGACATCTGGAAAAAAATAGTGAAATTGTAAAGGCGTTCAAAAATAGTGAGTTACTTCATATACTCAGTGACGTCAGAAGATATTTTTGGCGAAATAACTGTTGAAAATACCGAAAAATATGTAAAATATACGACTATTCTGTTGAGAAAGGGAAAAAGTTCTATGATTGATTTTCAAATGTTGTTACCCCACCAATGTATATAGATGAATCTCCCTCTTGCTCTCTTATAGAAAAACTTGTTACATTAATTTGAGTAAGGAAACAAATAAATAAAGTAATTAATAATTAAATTAATTATATATGTTTTATTAAACATAGTACTTTTCTTTGGTAAGATTTTTAATTTACTAAGATTTGTTTTGCTATTTTTGGTGAATGTTCAAAGAAAACTGACCTAAAATAAAACCATCTGATGCCCATTTCACTGAATGATTTAGAGAAGGAAAATAAACAAATAAAAGAATGTACCCCCTTCTTCACTAGAGTTAAGCTGCGAGCTTCATTTACCTTTAATTTATGCTACCATCTCGAAACATTCAGTAAAAAGTTGATTAGCAAAAAAATAACTTAGCAGTGATACCCGTGTGTTTTTGTTTCCCGTCTTTAATGAGTTTCAATAACGAATGACATTGACAATAACTTAACAAAGAAGTTTTACCGAAAAATTACATATGTGAGAGCGAAGCGGTGACCGCATTTACCAGATGTGTTTTTCACACAAATTCCCAAATGTATACAATAAGTGAATAAATATTTCAACACGGCTACAGAAAACCATGTTCTATTGAACCTTGAAATATCGCGCTCTTATTTTAATAGGATAAATAGCGTATAATGAACGCGTTGAAAGTAGGTAATTTATTTCGTTCGTCTTCGCTTCTCACCATATAAAATATATCTCTGAACATTTGCGTCGTAAATAACCATTAAACGTTGGATGGAATTGTAAGAGCCCTTTTACTTTGGCCCGAAACAGGGAAAAAGAATTAGGCGTTCTTCCAGTTTACGCGTAATATATCACGTGTCCGAACCTTTTGTTCCGCTTCGTTACAAACGTACAATGGTGCTTCAGGTGGAAGTAAAGAAAATATAAAGACACTGTGAAGGAGTCAGAAGTTTTAAATTACATATACAATAACGATGAAATAAATTTAACTGTTATTTCACCAATTCACTAGTTGAATTAATCAAGAATTCAAGCCTCGTACGGTAACTTCTACTTGAATGCTGTACACCAGTGAATTTGTTACTGCAGGTAGTTTCCGTTATAGACTGGGAAAAGAAATATACATAATCTGACTTCATTTCTGAGAATAACATACAGCAGGCAAATTCTTAGGGCACATTGGCGTAGACAGACCCATTGTGGGTGCTCTTTTCACACAGTCTTATATCGTTGTTGTTGATGTTCGTTGTGAAAAAATTAGTTCAGACAAAGAGCTAGGAATTCAAGCAAGCGTCGCCCTTGTCTATTCCTTCAGTTACATCACCAAAATTCACATTTCCTTATTGCTTGGACCGACCCACTTAATTTATTGAATATTAAAGTAGGTAGGTACAAAAGATATTGCTCTGTCGTCAATAAGACTCCTGTTTGGTCGTAGAGAAAGAAAGAACATTATTAAAACCATTGTCTGATATTCCAGGAGTCCTCCCCTTTTTGATTACATTAAGGCAACATTTGGAGATGTAAGTTGAAAATCAATAATCAATGTTGGGAGGGAGCATGCTCCAAATCACGGGGTCCCTATTTCAAAAGTTAATCCGTAAATATTTTAAGATCAGAGGGTTCGAGCAGATGGTTCGTGGAAAAATTATTAATTAGTTTAATTGAGATTATAGTAATTAAAATGGAGAATAATGGCGAGTTTTAAGTGTCAAATAAATGAGACCGTTTTGAGTAATAAAATTCTCCCATTTTTAGATCTGATGAGAAATTAGTCATCACGTTAATTGTTCAAGTTGGAACGGCTTCTAAACGCACGTTAAACTCGTGACAATTAATCCACAATTGACACTACACAACACTAGATCGATTGCAATAGCAATACGCAAACACACGCCTCTCCACATGGTATGTACAGCAATCCTGAAAATTTGATGCTTTTTCAGTCTTGTTTCAAAGTTTCTGCCTGTTTGACGCACATGAACCCACATAAAAGAGTCCAAGTGAATATTTCAGTAAGTATGAGTTTTCCCGGAAAACGGCAAGGTAGGTGAATTCTTAGTTGGAGGGGGACATCTTTTGATTGCAAATTCATAGGTGTACGTACGATCATCCCTCTAAGCAAGATGGAGACCTTCTCAAGAAGCTTAAACGGCAATAGGAGTGAAGTTATTTTGAATTATATTGTATATATTGATATAAAAATTTTTTATATCAACATAAATGATCCTTATGAAGAAAAAAATATGGTTTTCAATGGCTTATACTAAAGGTTTCAGCAGTAGGATCTCTAATGGTCTTCATAAAATGGGAATTAATTCTTTAGCAGTAAATAGAAATAATTCAGCTGAGATGTTGGTAAACAATAAAGAAAGAAACCTCAACTTTTCCGAATCGGGGATTTGTCAAATTAAATGTGATGACTGTAAGGCTACATATAATAGGACAAATAGGCCAATGTATACAACATAGAATCAAAGAACATCAAAGAACAGGAAATATTCCTAGAGAATTATTGAAATGTGATTTAGTAAAGCTACTCGAGATGCTACAATCCTTCTTCTCAAAGTGTACCAATGGAGAAAAGCTGCCTACAGAGTGTAAAACTTCATATACAGTTCCCACCTTTAAGAAAGGTCCAAAACAGGATCCAAACAATTACTTATATCGGGAGATTATAATTCAAGATCCTTAAAACAAATTGAAAATGAGGTATCTGAAAAAATGCCCGAAAAAGAAGCTAAATTTAGAGCAGGGAGGTCAACAATAGATAATATCTTCACCCTGAAACTGGTAATTGAAAAAAGAATGCAGAAAAATAGAGGAACACATCTAGCTTTTATTGATTTGGAAAAGGCATAGGACTCTGTACCAATATGTAGCCTCTGGAAAACAATAGAGAACATCTAAATAAATTCCACACTCGCAAAATCTCTATACAAACACAACAAGAATAAAAGTTGGAAGGCAAGTTACTGTTGAAATCAACACAGATAAAGGCCTTTGACAGAGGTGTTGCTTGTACCCTACTCTATTCAAAACATACTTGGATCGATCATTTCAGAAATGGCAAAAACAGTGTGTGACACTGAGTTTAAGAATGGGAGATAATACACTGAACACTTTATATTTTGCCGATGATCAGGTGCTCATGGCAGAAGACGAAAGATACAAATATCTTTTTCAACATGAACGAAAGTAGTGAGGATGAAATTGGCAATAGATTAAAGAAGAGTGTTATTAGATCATTGAGTAGACTACTAGCGGACGAACACATCACAAGAAATACAAAGAAACGTCTTTATAGTGCGATCAATCACAACATACGGTGCTGCAACAAAGAAAAAATGAAGGCGTTGGAAATGGATTTTTGGAGAAGAAGTTGTCAAAAAACGAGACTGGTTAGAGTGGGGAATGACGATATTAGGAAGATGATGCAGGTTGAGGGTATAATCGTAGATGAGATGATACAATTGGTGTTGTTTGGAGACGTGAACAAGATGGAAGAACATAGATGGCCAAGGAGAGCTGAATGTTGATATTGACAGAGAGAAGAAATAGAGAACGGACTATCCTCAGCTGTAGAGAGGAAATAGATAGCGCAATGTCAGCTAGAAGCTTAACGCAGGACGAGACTCCGGACAGAGACATATGGAAGCTAGGAACGGAGAGGCGGCGTAAAAATATCCGATGTAAAGGGTGATTCATTTAGAGGTACTTTTTCTGGTGGTGATTTAATTGCAGATTGCACATGCCTCGTGTTAACTGAAGTGCCATTTCTGTTCAGAAGTATTTGACAATTCATAATTGAAAGACTTAGCCCGGCACAGCGTCTACAAATTGTTCAACTTCATTACGATAATGGGCGTTTTACGAGGAATGTGTATCGGGCGCTTAGAGCAACTTATGGTCCACATAATCGGCCTACCGAACGCACAATTAGCTCTACCATCCGTAAGTTTGAGACCCAATTTTCATTATTGGATAATACTCGACCAAATAGACCACACCCAACACGTGGTGGAGAAAATATAGGGGCGGTAGCGGAGAGTGTAGGCGAAGACCGTGAAACAATGGATCTTCTGCAAGCTTGTCAAGACTAAAACGGAAACGGAAGGTCGGTCGGCTTCAGTTCTTGCACTAGTTGAATTTTGTAAGCTTTTAAAGAGGCCAAGCTGTTGAGAACGGCGACGAATCGACACTTTACGGTTTTCGCGTCCACTCTCCGCTACCGCCCCTATATTTTCTTCACTACGTGCTGGGTGTCGTCAATTGGTCGAGTATGATCCAATAATGAAAATTTGGTCTCAAACTTACGGATGGTAGAGCTAATTGTGCGTTCGGTAGTCCGATTTTGTGGACCATTAGTTGCTCTAAGTGCCCGATAAACATTCCTCGTAGAACGCCCATTTTCGTAATAGAGTTGAACAATTTGTAGACGCTGTGCCGGGCTAAATCTTTCCATTATGAATTGTCAAACACTACTGAACAGAAATGACACTTCAGTTAACACGAGGCATGCGCAATCTGCAATTAAATCCTCACCACAAAAAGTACCTATAAATGAATCACCCTTCATATATATTAACATACTACAAACAATTAGATATGAACACATTTTTTGTTACCACGATAAATATTCGTTTATATTTAATTCTTATGATTGAAATAGGTTGCAAGACTCTTGAAAGTGAGTATGATTACGTGAATCCCTTTCAGCCTAACCTGTTGTTACGGACTGAAAAATAAAGCAGGATTAAATCAAGGATTCACCACGCTCTATTCATACAAATCGCGCGAATGGAATCGCGGACTTGTTCGACCTTTTTTCCTCCCAACTTCATAGCATTCGCACTAATTAGAAACGGGTAAATTCTGCGAGAAGTAATAACTTCATCTCTGTAAAATCCACTTTCGTTCAGAGTGAACTCGCGGAACTTTCAAATCGGATTGGGGTTCAGCGGGCATAAATATTGATTACGCCATGAACATTACATTTGCGAGTTTTATGAGCCTCTTCATGGAAACGTACCAATTTAAGAGGCACGAAAAATTTCGGAGTGTTTTAACGTATCGTACGAGTTTATTTCGAAATGTGCTTTTTGTGGGCGAAGGTTTTAAATTGAAATGAATTAAATTAAATTGTAAGTTTAAGTGCTTTCTGACTTTCTTTTTTACAGAGGATATTGAAGAATGAAACGTTATGATAGGTTGGGAAAAAATCCGTTGTTTTTGCGTGAACTCAAGACTTTATTTAACATATTTGGGATTGTTCAATTTTGGTCAAATGTACACTGTATTGTTCCATAATTTGTTGCCATTTTAAACGTAGCTTCATAATGCTCCTCACGTAGAAGTCTTGGTCCTTATTGGCGAAAAACTGTAGTAATCGGTTTTCATAATCTCTTGATGCCAATTTCTTATCACTAAGGAAGTTTTGCAATGCGAGAAAAAGATGGTAATCGCTTGGTGCCAGGTCCAAAATATGTGGTAGATGCATTGAAACTACCCAACCAAGCTTCCGGAGTTTCTGGCGAGTCAGTACAGACGTGTATGGCCTGGCGTTGTTCTGATGGAACACAACACATATTTTGTTGGTCAATTCTGGTCAATCGCTAGCTTTATATGGTCCAGTTGTTGACAGTAGAATATAACATGTTTTATAACAAATACGATGTTGTCCGATGCCTAACTTTCACGACACTCGGTCAGTCCATTGTCTCTTTGTAAGCTCTCTGGTACGCATTGCTTTCGTTATTGCTTGCTTCCAGCTCTGTTTAGGTCTTCCTCTTTTTCTGCGGTTTCTAGGTATCCTTGGCATTACTCTCTTGGGAATCCTGTCATCATTCATTCTTTGAACATGCTGAATCAGCTGTCTGTTCAAAATCTGTCGTTAGAGATGTACCTATTCGTTAGAGATGTACCTATTCGTTAGAGATGTACCCAATCACTGTCTGATTTTCTTGTTTCGTACCCTGTCTCTTCGTGAGATACCTGCGTCTTATAAGGTTAAAAAACGCTCCACTGTTGATTTGAAATTGTGATCGCTAACAAACGCTCCAATAAGACCATTAAGAAGTTTGGAGCTTCCGCAATGAAAGTCGACGTTTTATCGCATGCGCTGTAGAGTTGCATTGTTTTCAAGAAGCGTAGAATTTCCCAGATTTCTTCCTTTCGTTATGTATTGTGGGGTTACGCGAATACACACATTGTGATATTTTTATCGAATTAACAAACGTAATCCAAGAAGAATGTGGAATATTGAATTTTTATTGTTTCTTATATGACGTCTAATCAAAAGGCGTCTTAATACCAGATAATTTTCCCTGTGCCGGTTTAGAGTATCTTATTACCGCACCATCTTGGTTCCGGATGTTCTAATGGTAATTTAGAACAATTTGAGACTAAACACCTGATGACTATATGCAGAATAGGAACTATTCAAGGTGTCATTCCGACACCTTGTAGAATATTCCAAGATAACCTCAAAGATAAGTCCCTACGTAAATTTCGGTCCTCAAGACAAAAATCGCTAGCGCAAATTACAGTGTTTTAGTTTAATTTCCTTTCATATTTTTATAGTAGCCTTCGCTGTGGTGGGTTAGCGATTTTGTTTTTAGTCTAAAGGCGCCCATTTCTACCGCTTCTAGTTTTTTTTTCGGTTGGCCTCTGTTATTCTCCACGATTCCGTGCCGTGAAGTAGACTGCCTTTCACCATTGTTTCATATATTTGGATCTTATGTTACTTGTCTATTTTCGTACTCCAAAATATACCGCTCAGGCAATCAATTATTCTTCTCGCTTGTGTTATACGGTTTTTAATTTCCTTATCATCATTCCCAGTCGTATCAAATGTCACACCTCTATTGATTACAGGCTTATATTTCCTCATTTCCCAGCTCTATGTTATCTAATTCTAAAGTGGTAAATCTGAAAATAAAGTCTGTTTGAAAGGGGTTCGATTATTTAATGAACTAACCTCGTATTTATAACATGAAGGTCAGATTCCAGTAAATCATAGTGCTGTAATTGTGGTCAAAACTTTTTCATTTCGAAATATTTCTTATCAACAACGTGTTATGATGGAAATTCATTCAACATAGAAGAAAAAATGTGTTTTCCTTGATTACTCAAATAGTTACGAGAATATCTGGATATAATTGTAGTGGACTTATTCTTTAGTGCCGTCCAAAATCGATAAAACAATGGGAAAGCTGGAAAAACTCGCCGAACAACGAAAATCCAGAACAAGGAATGGGAACAAAACCAGACAGAATTGGAAAGTTTGCCAAATTTATGATATCAACAAAAGTTCCAATTGATCCAACTGGAAAGTTTTTTAGGTCCCTCGGCGTACGAAGTTGATAAAACTTTATGTAATCTAAATGTTCAGCCGTTTTCGTCTAACAATATTAAATTTGCAGAATGAAAATTGTTGTTCCGGAATTTTCTTCCAAATTCACTCCGAAGTTTATGTGAAGGTATATTAATTTCCAGCCGGATGGAGATTTGAACCCGGGATAATAACGTCCAAACTTATTGAATTCTCCAACTAATCTACCACAGAGCTTGGAAAGTAGTAAAGGGTTTTCCAATAAGAGGTTTCATTTTGATATTAAGAAAAACGAGCGAATTTTGAAAGAAATCAATGGATGTTATTTCGTTGTATAGAGGAAGGTATACCATTGACAATGCAATCAGACAAGTGGCCCCAAAGAAAGAAGTCCAAAGGTGTTAAAACACAAGATCTCGGTGACCAATCGAGGAATAACACACCCAGGAAACTTTTCTTGCAAAATTGCGATTTTTTCGTTACTTGTGTGGCACGTATCGCTGTCTTGTTAAAAATAAACTTCGTCCTTAAAATCTTTCAATTCCGACCATAAAAAAATCATTAATCATAGCTCGGTAGCGTAATCTATTGAGTGTTATAGTTGCACCAGCCTCAATTGTGCCTGTAAAATTTTTATACATAATATATAATTATATTGAGGCTTGAATAAATCTCATTATGGAATGTCAATGGTTTAAAGAAAACCTTATAATACCTTACACTTTTCTGTGATTTTGTGAAAAACATAGACTATCTTGAATTTTAAAGTTTAAAGCAATTTATCCGGTTACCACATGGAGGTAAGATATAGTGATTGTTATTTGATTTTGATATTTGGAATATTATTTAGGGCCGATGAAGATATTATCAGAATTCTAATTGTTTTTTGAAGATATAGTGCATGTTTTGAGAGATTTTTGAATTAACTTATTTGAATATTTAAATATATTAAATATTTCAAATAAATTATATTTTTTGAGAAGTCCTTAAGTTGTGTTTCATGTTTTTGAAAAAGAATTGGTGATTCCTAAGATCAGAAACAAAATTTTGTCTCCTTTAAATATTTATTTATTAATGTTAATGATTTTTTTATATCTGTTGGTTTATTTATTCCATTTGACATTATATAGTGAGTTTTTTTGAATATCAAAACAGATTTAACCTGTAAGTCTTCTACAATTTCAATTTAAAAAAAAATTTTATTCAACAAACTTTTAGAATTAAATTAATGTCTACAATAAGCACCGCTTATATTTAATAGACGTATATAATCAAAACTCAATATACAATGTCAAATGGAATAAATAAACCAACCAATATAAAAAAGGCAATTAAAATTAATAAATAAATATTTGAAGGAGACAAAATTTTATTTCTGATCTTACCATAATGAAACCAATTCCTTTTCAAAAACATAAAACACAACTTAAGGATTTCTCAAAAAATATAATTTATTTGAAATTTAATATATTTAAATATTCAAATAAGTTTATTCAAAAATCTCTCAAAACATGCAATATATCTTCAAAAAACAATTAGAATACGGATAATCTCTTCATCGGCCCTAGATAATATTTAAAATTTCAAAATCAGCTAACAATCAGTATATCATACCTTAGAGTGTAATACGGAACTTGTTTGAAACAGACTAACTTTAAAAATCCAGGTAGTCAGTTCGTCACAAAATCACAGAAAAACTGTAAGGTATTATATGGTTTTCTTCAAACCATTGACATTTCAGAATGAGAATTATTCAAACCTAAATATAATTATATACTATGTATAAAATAAAATAGAAAAAGGCTTTTTACTTGATAGAAGAAATATAACAAAATTTGAATATCAAAACAGATTAAATCTGTTAGTCTTCTACAATTTTAATTTAAAAAAACTTTTAGAATTAAATTCATGTCTACAATAAGCACCGCTTATATTCAATAGACGTATATAATCAAAACTCAATATACAATGTCAAATGGAATAAATAAACCAACCAATATAAAAAAGGCAATATTTATTTATTAATTTTAATTGCCATTTTTATATTGGTTGGTTTATTTATTCCATTTGACATTATATATTGAGTTTTGATTATATACGTCTATTAAACGTAAGCGGTGCTTATTGTAGACATTAATTTAATTCTAAAAGTTTTTTGAATAAAAATTTTTTCGAAAGTAAAATTGTAAAAGACTAACAGTTTAATCTGTTTTGATATTCAAATTTTGTTATATTTCTTGTATCAAGTAAAAAGCCTTTTTCTATTTTATTTTATATATTGAGGTTTGATTTTATACGTCTATTAAATTTAAGCGGTGCTTATTGTAGACATTAATTTAATTCTAAAAGTTTTTTGAATAAAAATTTTTTCGAAAGTAAAATTGTAGAAGACTAACAGATTAAATCTGTTTTGATATTCAAATTTTCCCCATTTTTGTAGTGAATTTTAACAATTTCACTGCATTGTTGAAATTTGTATTGTTCCATTATTACTTGTCAAATGTCAAAAGATGACAGCTGCTGAAGTGACAGCTGCCCAGATAGCGGGCTATTCAAAAAATTAAACCTCTTATTGGAAAACTCTTTAGTACGCTATGCTGGATCTATCGACAGAGCAGTGTGTATTTCGAGGAAGAATCTTGCCATTATTATTCTTGGAGGGTTTCAACAATTAATTCTGGTGAAACTTCAATTAGTTCAGCTGAAAGAGAGAAGAGCACCCAACGGATTTTAAATTGGTTTAAGACATGTACGAGTACCTGTACTGTACTGTTCGTGCGTTTGTTATAGAGAACGGCGTGCTATTGTTTTGCCCAAATGCCTGCAATTAATTAATTTCAAGCCGAAAACGGTCTAAGATGACTTGGTTAGACTGATGAAGAATCCTAGGTCAAAAGTAATTCCTTCCAAGAAGTCCATCCGTAAACGCTCCAGATTTCGAACGGAAAGTGCTAGAGACTTGAAACTTTCAGGGTAGGTTTGGGGCCTGAGTATCTCGGTTCGTTAATAAGAAGAATCGGTCCAACGCTAAGTATCTAGTCGACCTACACCTCATTCAGGCGTCAGATCCATCCATCAACACCTGAGGAACTCGAACTTCAGGTATGAGAATCTTTCTTGACAAATACAAACGTTCTCTAATAATTTTACTGCATTTCTAGACTCACAGATATTGAGACCATTATTCCTATATATAATTTGTTTATGTTTTTGTCGTTTTCTGCTTGATTTCACCATATCGTGAAGAAAAAAATTGGGTTTCGAAATATAACATATTGCATATTCCTGAAATTTTTCACGTTCTTTGTTTAACTTCAAGAACACATGGAACTGACCATGGTATTCGATAAGTTACTTCAGGAAAAAATCCAAAACTCCTAGACCTGTCTGAAACTTCTTCTTCTTCCTTCTTCATTATAGGCATTTTTGCCTGTTCCTTCTTCGTAACTTGTCCGGTGTTCAGTTGACAGTCAGGTTATCGCTCCACCTTTTTCGCTGTCTTCCTATACTTCTCCTTCCCATTGGAGATTTATCACGTGCGATTCTGACCACTCTCTCATGATCCATTCGGTCTATGTGTGCATTCCACTCGTGCTTTCTCCCCAGGATCCACTCATTCACCTCTTCCACCCCGCACATTTTTCTTATGTTGTCACTGCGCTCTCTATCTAATAGCGTTTTTCCAGCTATTTTCCTTAGGACTTTCTTTTCACATGTTTCCAACAACCTCTTAGTTTTTGTTGTGTCTGGTCGTGTTTCTGCTGTGTACGTCATTATTGGTCTTATGGTAGCTTTGTAGATTCTTGCCTTTGTCTCGGTTCGCAAGTGTTTGTTACTCCATATGGTGTCGTTCATGCATCCAGCTGTTGCCTTATTTACATGTTGTCTCACCTCATACTCTACATCCCCAAAACCACAAAGCTCTATTCCCAAGTATCTGAACGTCATCTCTTGCTGTATGATTTGGTCATCGACGACGAGTTTACATCTGAGAGGATATTTGGATGTAGTCAAACATTTTGTTTTTGTGACAGATTTAACCATATTCAGGGATTTTGCTATGGAATTGAAGAGATATAGAAGCCTCTGCAGGTCGTCCTCGTTTTCTGCAATCAGCACTGCGTCATCAGCGTAACAAAGAATCGAAATATTTTTATTGCCCATTTTATACCCCCCGAGACGGCGAACTTTCTTTATTATTTCATCCATGATCAGGTTGAAAAGCAATGGGCTCAAAGAATCACCCTGTCGAATTCCCTTCTCCACTGATATAGGTCTGGTGAGTTCTCCATCGATTTTAGCCTGTATTTTGTTGGAGCTATATACATTCTGTCAAGAAAGTACCAGGAATTATCGATTTAAATCTGGCGGGGCAATGAGGCAGGTAAAAATTTTTTTTCCTAGGTTGGTACCACTGTCCTTAATTACTATGCCAAGCTTGAGCGAGATCTGTCAACTAGTGTGTTTGCAACAGCTGATTAAGTCAGTCGATGTCAGAGTGCGTGCCGATTTTTACTATGGGTGATTACGTTGAGCAAAGAATTTGTTTAAAGTTTTGTGTTGCAAATGAATTTTCGTGTGCCGATGCATTGAAAATGTTGCAAAAGGCCTTTGGTGATAATGCTCTATCGAAAACTCTTGCATATCAGTGGTACAGAGCCTTCAAGGACGGTCGTGAAGTGATCGCCCATCGACGGCTTCGATCGAAGATAACGTCGATAAAATTAAGGAAAGGGTGCTGGAAAACCGTCGTACCAGCTTGAGAGAGATAGCACATGATTTTAAGATATCCCACGAGTCCGCACGTACGATTTTGATTGATATTTTGGGCATGAGAAAGGTGGCCGCACGACTCGTACCGAAAGACCTGAATTTTCTTCAAAAACGTCATCGCGAACAGGTTGCTTCAGACATGCTGGATCGCTGTAATTCCGATTCTACATTCATGGAACGCATTATAACTGGTGATGAGGCCTGGGTCTACGAGTACGATATGCAAACAAGCCAGCAATCATCGGAATGGGTGGCAAAAAATGAGCCGAAACCGGAAAAACCACGCCAAAGCCGCTCGAAAATGAAGGTGATGCTCATTGTTTTCTTCGATATCCGTGGCGTGGTGCACTACGAATTCGTTCCAGAGGGTCAGACGGTAAACAAGGAGTATTACCTAGGCGTTATGAAACGTTTGCGTGAGCGTATCCGTAAGAAGCGGCCAAATTTGTGGGCGAACAACTCATGGATTTTGCATGACGATAACGCGCCTTCTCACCGAGCTACGATTGTGACTGACTTTCTCGCCAAAAACTCAACAAACGTGCTTCAGCAACCACCGTATTCGCCGGATTTGGCTCCCTGCGACTTTTTCCTCTTCCCAAATCTAAAATTGCCCCTTCGTGGCACCCGTTTTGAGTCGATTGAAGCCATAAAACAAAATTCGTCGCGAGAGCTAAAGTCCATCCCGGAAAGCGCCTATAAAAAATGTTTCGATAATTGGAAGTGCCGTTGGCATAGATGTATTGGAGCAAATGGAGCCTATTTTGAAGGCGACCCAATAAATTTTGACGATTAAATGTAAAAATGTTGTTTTAATTGAAAATTCCCGGTACTTTCTTGACAGAGTAGTATATCTTCAATTACTTTAATTAAGTTGTGCGGTATCTGTCTTTTGTAGAGAAGGTATACGACATCTTGTATTTGAAATATGAAAATCAAAACAGATTTAATCTGTTGTCTTCTACAATTTTAATTTCAAAAAATTCTTTGAAGAGACTTTAAGAATTAAATTAATGTCTTTATAAGCACTGCTCATATTTAATAGACGTCAAAATTCATCATACAATATCAAACGGAATTAAGAAAAACCAACGAATACAAACTGTCAATTAAAATTAAAATATAAATAAGCAAATATTTTTTGTTTCGTTCCAGGCATGCGTAATGAACTCTTCAGACAAACTTTGATATTGTATGATGAATTTTGACGTCTATTAAATATGAGCAGTGCTTATAAAGACATTAATTTAATTCTTAAAGTCTCTTCAAAGAATTTTTTGAAATTAAAATTGTAGAAGACAACAGATTAAATCTGTTTTGATTTTCATATTTGTAATAATCCTTCTACCAAGTAAAAAACCATTCCTTCTTATTTTATTTTATATATAATATATAATTATATTAGGTTTTTAAATAAAGAAATTCATTATACAGTGTTGCACGGTTTTAACTGAGGCCAAGTGCCTTATAAGCTTTGTATGATTCTGTGAACGTGGAACATAAGCACCTTGGATCTATGAAAGTGTTTACTTTTATTTTCTATTGAGGGCCGTGTATTCCTAAGATTCACCGAGTAAGTCTATACATTGTTTATTTGATTTTATTATATTTTTTATATGTAATGTTGAACTGATCTTATCGTAACTTTAATTATTTCTTGAGAATGTGCTACATGTTTTGACATTTTTTGAAGTAATTTATTTAAATATATTGAATATTTCAAATAAATTAGTTTTTGAGAAGTTCTTGAAATTATGTTTTATATTCTTGAGGAAGAGTTATTTTTCATTCATATGGGATCAGAAAACAATACATTTTGTATTATTTTGTAACAAACAGGGCTTCGTAAAGTTTGTCTGAAGAGTTCATTACGCATGCCTGGAACGAAACAAAAAATATTTGCTTATTTATATTTTAATTTTAATTGACAGTTTGTATTCGTTGGTTTTTCTTAATTCCGTTTGATATTGTATGATGAATTTTGACGTCTATTAAATATGAGCAGTGCTTATAAAGACATTAATTTAATTCTTAAAGTCTCTTCAAAGAATTTTTTGAAATTAAAATTGTAGAAGACAACAGATTAAATCTGTTTTGATTTTCATATTTGTAATAATCCTTCTACCAAGTAAAAAACCATTCCTTCTTATTTTATCTTGTATTTGCTTTCTGAAGATCTACAAAGCACACATATATATATATATATATATATATATATATATATATATATATATATATATATATGTCTGAAACTGACGCAAAAAATTTTATTCTGAAATACGCAACATGAATCCTCGAATCTTCCCTTCACTCCCGAGGAACCCCAGTCGGGAACGCGTCGATATCTTCCGCTCCAATTCGAACTGAAATTAGCTAATTCTAATCTTTTCCTAATCTCCTCCTCTTAGGAAGGCACGTAGGGGCGCAGGCCTGTTATAGCAGATGGGAAATCAGTACGACATGAAAGCAGGCATTCAATTAATTCCAGACGTCGGTAGAGCGACGGATCGACGTCTGAATTGGCCCGATTTCGAGGAATCATGAATTCAGCGCGGGAAGATAACATTATGGTGACGGGACGGGAAGGAGGAAGGTCGATGTGGAGGTTTCTGATGGCAGTTTGGCCTGTCTGGGGATGATTTCATGGGAAGCGTGTTGCTGTTAGAAAAATAGAGGGAATTAGTAATGTCTAATGGCCTCGGCAATTGACACTCTTGAACTAATTCCAACTGAAAGAAGGAATAATATCTGGGTCCATAATTCCCGTGGCCTAACCAGTATACTTTTTTCTTGGCGAATTCGACTTTATTCAACATAGTCACCTTCCATTGCGATCCAATAATTTCAACGGTTTTTTAAATTTTATGAATTTTAACACAGTACCTTGTGAAATATTGGTCAACTGATTAAATAAGTTTGCCACTTCAACTTGACTTCTGCAATTATCCCCGTAACCGATCATCATTAAAATATCAATTTGGTGAGTCTCAGTTGAATATTTCATTATTACATCTACAAGAAATACTTTGATAAATTATTAATTTCATTATTTAACCCGGTATTATACATAAAAGACCATGCATTAGTTGAAATCAGGTTGTTAAGGAGCTTCAAAAATATATAAATATACAGGATGTTCCATCTGAAATAAAGAGGACGGACTATGCTGGGCCAATCACCCTGTATTTGAATTTATGCTTAAAAGCGCACCATTTAATATAAAAGTTAACGTGTCTCAGTGTTTTTCATAATTTGTTAACATAGGAAGACAAAGAATTTTATTTCGTAAGAGGTTTTTGTTCCCTTGTAAGCAAAAGCAACAGCCACTTAGAACAAACTTGTTTCATACCCAAATTTTAATGCACAATTTGGTATCTTTAGGATGACAGTTCTCTTACAACTTCACTTCACGAATAATGAACTGACAAAATGGATCTTCGTAAACAAACTGAATGACGTTTTGGGTGTTTTTTTTTAGGTAGAAGCCATGTTGTTTTGACATTTCTGTTCAGTAAGCATCGACAAATAATCATGGAAAGACTCACGCCGCAACAACGTTTACAAATTGTTGAAATTTATTTTCAAAATCAATGTTCTATTTGCTAAACTTATAAAACACTTCGTGAGATTTATGGTTTACATAATCGTCCATCAGAGCAGCTTATTCGTCGGAATATCGATAGATTTCGGACAACATTTTCTCTACTCGATGCAACAACAAGACAAAGAACTGTACGTACAGAAGAAAATATCGCTGCTGTAAGTCATAGTGTTAATGATGATCCAGATTAGTCTATTCGTCGACGTTCAAAACAAGTTGAATTCTGCGCATCCAACACATGGAAAATTTTGCGTAAAGATCTTGATCTGCACCCATACAAGATCCAACTGGTTCAAGAACTGAGGCCACTTGACCATAATAAGCTTCGTTTGTTTGTTGATTGAGCCCTAGAACAGCTTGAAGTTGATCCACTTTATTATCGTAAAATTGTGTTTAGTGATGAAGCTCATTTCTGGTTGAACGGCTATGTAAACAAGCAAAATTGCCGTATATGGAGTGAAAACAATCATCAAGAAATTCTGCAGTTTCCATTGCATCCTGAAAAAAACACTGCATGGTGTGCTTTACACGCTGGAGGCATCATCGGTCCATATTTCTTTAAAAATGATGCTGGAGCTAATGTTACAGTGAATGGTGCTCGTTACAGATCGATGATCAATGATTATTAGTTTCAAAATTTGTGTTTAGTGATTAAGCTCATTTCTGGTTGCACGGCTATGGAAACAAGCAATATTGCCATATATGAAGTGAAAAAAATCCTCAAGAAGTTCTGCAGGTTCCATTGCATCCTGAAAAATGCACTGTATGGTGTGCTTTACACGCTGGAAGTATTATTGGTCCATATTTCTTTAAAAATGATGCTGGAGCTAATGTTAAAGTGAATGATGCTCCTTACAGATCAATGATCAATGATTATTAGTTTCAAAATTTTAATGGTATCGACCCAGAAGTGTTTTGTTTCCTACAAGATGGTGCTACACCTCATGCTGCTACCGTAACAATTGATTTATTGAAAGAAAGATTTGGCATAACATCATTTCGAGAAATCGCCCAATTAATTGGCCTCCAAGATCATGCGACAACTCCACTGGATTATTATCTTTGGGGTTGTCAAGTCATTGGTTTATGCTGATGAACCAGAAACAATAGAGGCTTTGGAAGCCAACATAACTCGTGTTATTGATGAAATAAGGCCTGAATTACTCGAAAAAATGGTCTAAAATTGGTCTGGTCGAATGCAGTTCCTCAGAGCTAATCGTGGTGGAAATTATTTTTAAAACATAAATGTCATAAAATTATCTTTCAAATAAAAAAAATAGAAAAAACACCCGATATGATGCTCAAACTCAGCGTCAGTATCGGGGATGTCTATGCCAACTTAGCGATACAAAAAATTTGGACAATTTCACGAAGAGGGCTTTTTGAGAGATTAGTTCCCGGTACTTTCTCGATATAATGTATATTAGAAACAAGATGTCGGTTCGGATCCAGAAACTCCCTGAAATTCAATCACAAGATGGCAAAACCCACCATAGGACCTTTCAGAGGATCGCAAATCATTCTTTCCCTCAGGACACGAGATATTTCCCGATATCGGAAGCAACTCAAACAGCAGCTTCGTTAGTGGCCGCTATAGAATTGCAGTCAAGAGGGATCACGTTACGAGCATCTAAAAATATTGTGTTGCAAATAATGAGGACAGCAATTAAGAAGATGAACTATGAACGGGCTAATTGAACCAGCGCCATTTCTCAAGATTGAATTGATTGTTTTGCCTCATCAATTTTGAGTGCTTCTTGAGTTAAATTCCAATTCCGCCTGTACCCCACTTTATGATGGAAAAAGTTCCTGTCTTCAATCATGGGAGTGGGCGGATGGAATCTGGAATTCGGCCCATGGGAGGTTTTTTTCTTACCAGTTGCTGAATTGGAAATAATTAAGGATGTTTCGTGAGCGGCAGAGACTGTTGCTCGGCTGGACCGCTTTTCTCGAGGGTGTTGGAAAGAACATTTCCAGTCGGCAACGTTTATCGAATTTTCGATTAATGAGGTACCTAGAATTAGGGAAATAAAAGAAGGGGAAATGGCTTATTCGACATTATTTTACTGGAAAAAAAACTCGATTTACAAAGTTTATTCAAAATTGGAATTCGATGATACGGCTAGACCTTTGCAGCTTGAAATCAGGATCAATTGAAAGACTTCACAAGTGTTCGTGGGTCTTGACGTACAGGCCAATTTGACAGTTCTCGTACCAGGCATCAATCTTGAGACTATCTTGGTTCATGGTACTGCGTTCAGGTGAATGGATAAGAAGCCCTCTCGGCAAGTGAGTTGCGTCACAAAAAAAATCGGGTATTGACTCTACAGAGCCAGTAGAGGTTGGATAGTGCTTCGCTGCTACCAGTCACGGTGTAGGTTCTCGGACTGAAGCCGAAACTGGAAACTTGGTTGGTTCAACTATTCGGAGTGGTTCTTGCTAATGCGCGATGATTAGACTTAACCCTTATCACACTTTCTGCTTCCTGGGCAGATTGTGGAAACTACTGAGTAGTCACCTGGTGAAAGAGTCACGCTCACATGCCATTAACCGGTAGAACCCCTGAAGTCGCCCCCCAATTGTCTCTGTACCTTGGCGTGGTGGGGGTGCTTGTCATGACTGAGATCCTAGTTTCATCCCGGTGAAATGAAGGGGAAGGTCATGATGCCTAAAGCAGAGACTTCCTATTCCTATATTCCTTTCTTTCTTTATTGCATACCATTCCATCATGTTGTCCCACAACCATTACTATCCTTAAACAAAGCTTGGAATCGTACGGGGTAGTGGTGGCTCTGAATGGAGGATAGAGTCATGCTATCCTGCGACCGATTAGAGTTTTGTAATCCATACTTGTCGCTCCTGGAACGTGCATGTGGGCAGAGAATCACGGTTGGGACCCGTCGTTTTCTCCTGTCTCATTGTGCTAACTAGGAGCAAACCTCTCACCTCATAGGCGAAAACGAAACCCAGCTGAATCTCGGCACGGGCTTTCCAACCTTCGTCACTTATCCGCAGCGGGGTCCGAAATGGTCGACTGGAGGAAGAAGAGAAACTTACGACATTTCGACCTGGGTGGACTCGCTCTTTGCTCTCCTCTCACTCTATGCCACCCCCGTTTCAGCCCTTGAATGGCCTGCCCTTCAGGAGGAACAAAGAGACTTTGTGGTAGCGGACTCACTGTTACCCTTACATTCTTGGCCTAGGAACGGTGCGCGCTGGCTAGAGGCTAAGGAGACTTAGGACGCTTTCTATCTGGGAAAACTCGCCCTCTTCTCGCCCCCAAGTCCGCCCCCATTTTTGGATCCTTAAGCAACTCCTCTACGATGCTTTGGGGCTTTGCTTGGAGCGGTCCTTTTTGGGAGGGTGATCCCTGCTGGAAAGCTGTTGTTTCGTGGCTTGGGCCTCTCACAACCACTAAATAGGGACTTTGCTCATGCAGCTAAGTGCTGGGATCGACATGGCGATCCCTCTTGGACGGGTGGGATCCCTACTAGTTCCTCCTTGGTTGTACTGAAGCAGGTTCTTTATTATACCTTTCCAGATATCCTTTTCTTTATTTTTCAGCTTCGGGGGTCTGCTCGAGCAGAAACCTGAGACAGCAATGATGACAATGGTACATCAACCTTAGATAAGAGCTATGCTCACGTGCCGACATGTACAATTCTGAGTATGTACCCCTGTAGTCCACAGCAGTGTGTGAGCCAGGCCATGCGTTCGTTCGCTTAACTAGTGCATTTGGAGAAAAGCCAACATATCTAACCTAACAAAAAGTGAAATACTAAAAAGACTCAATAATAATCGAATGAAATTTATGCGTTTCTATATGATGAATCAAAAATTTTTCAACTGTTTTACTATGCATCGTAACTCACCCGAAGAGATAACCGTGTTCGTTGCTTGTTTGATGACCATTATAACGTTTATAATAAAAGTGACCGTCTTTATTTCATCAATTAGGCCGGTTAAATTTACCACGGATTGTTTTATGAACGAACCGATTTTAATTTTATGAACCAATAACTATTCATATAATACCTCCTAGTTATCCGCAAGATAATCCAGTGGAAATTGGAAAAAAGTAAACATTTAGAATCAGGCAGCGAATATGTTTAGCCACCTATGATTTTCGCAGTTCATAGATTCCAAAAAAAAAGATGAAAAGGGCTGACGTGAAGTCAAGAACCTACTTTTTTAATTTTGAATTTATAACTTTGGTTTAAAAGGTAGTTAAATGACAAAAAAAAACTGTCAAAAGTGACGGAATTTTCCCCAAACTTACTCCGTTGTCACTTTTGACAGACATGAGATATGATGCTACACTTTTGACAGTTTGTCATTTAATTACCTTTCAAACGCGCTTCTATTTGTGAAAATCGAAGTTGTGGATTCAAAATAAAAAAGTGCAGTAATTATTTTTTTAATTAAAAATCGATTAGTGAAGGAGCTGAAACATTTCAATTTTAACTTTTTTATGTTTCTGATATGAAGCGAAAGATTTAATAAATTTCTCCATAAATGACATCGAGAAAAGTAGTAATTAACGTAAATCTCACAATTAACAAGACTTTTCGGGACTTATTGTGCTCGTTTTGAATAAATTGACATGTGTATATGTGTTAATTAAGAGATCACATTTTTGTGTTTGTTAGTGTAATTTCAGACAAAAGAATACTCAAAAAAGTTTTTTCAAAAATTTTGAAATTGAATTAATGTCTTATAAGCACAGCTTATATGAAGTAGAAACGATAAAGACCTTATCGGAATTCTAATTGTTTTTTGAAGATATAATGCATGTTTTCAGAGATTTTTGAAGTAACTTATTTGAATATTTAAATATATTAAATATTTCAAATAAATTATATTTTCTGAGAAGTCCTTAAATTTTGTATTTTTGAAAAGGAATTAGTTTTCATAATTGTAAAATCGGAAACAATATTTTGTCTCCTTCAAATATTTATTTATTAATTTTTAATTGACAATTCATATTTGTTGGGTTATTTATTCCATTTGATATTTTTGACTCAAATTTTTTTTGAATTAAAATTATAGGAGTCTAACAGATTAAATCTGTTTTGATATTCAAATTTTGTAATATTCCTTAGTTCAAGTAAAAAACCTCTTCTTATTATTTTATTTTATATATAATATATAATTATACTTAGGTTTGAATAAAACTCATTATGGAATACCAAGTAGTTTAAAGAAAACCAAATAGGAAGGAATTAGTTTTCAAATTATTTAAATATTTTAATAATAGCCTTCTACATATTTAATTTAAAAAAATTATATTTAATAATTAATTATTTTCTGAAGTTATAATTATTAAATATAATTTTTTGAAATTAAATAAGTAGAAGGCTAATATTAAAATATTTTAATATACCTTCTATCAAGAATTAACCTCTATTCATGTTATTTTATTTATAATATATAATTATTTGGTTTCCTTAACATTGTTCATACAGATAGTCCTAGTGCTATAACAGAGGCCATTAAATTGTCCTTCAATCTTTTAGATCAAGGGTAAACCACAGAATTATTTATTTATGGTTAACTGCATGTTACGTTTAAATTTTTCAGTATTCATTTACCAGAAGTTTTCTAAATTTTTGAAGGGTGAGTAAATATTTGTTTTTGATTGATGTTATATTTATTGAATATGAATTATTTGAATACTGACGAAGCAAAGTCTCTCTTAAAATTTGTTTTTCAGTAATGTTTTTACATATTTTGAGGTTTTATATAAAGTAACTTAGTTAGATATCCAATAATATTGAATATTCTAAGTAAGATAGTTTTATGATGAAATTCTTAATATTATGTTAGACAAAATTTTGTCTATTCAAAATATTTAATTTATAGGATTTTGGTTAACAATTTTTATTTATTGGATTTTGTTATACCATTTGGATGTCTTATAATGAGTGTTTATTTTATATGTCATTTCATATAAGTGGTACTTATATGACATTATTTTCTGAAGTTATAATTATTAAATATAATTTTTTGAAATTAAATATGTAGAAGGCTAATATTAAAATATTTGAATAATTTTATATACCTTCTATCAAGAATTAACCTCTTTTTATGTTAATTAGTTTTCATAATTGTAAGATCAGAAACAAAATTTTGTCTCCTTCAAATATTTATTTATTAATTTCCATCGACAATTTATATTTGTTGGGTTATTTATTCCATTGGATATTGCATACTGAATATTGATTTTATACGTCTATTAAATATAAGCCGTGATTATAAGGCATTAATTTAATTTTGAAATTTTTCAATAAAATTTTTTGAAATTAAAATTATAGGAGACTAACAGATTAAATCTGTTTTCATATTCAAATTTTGTAATATTCCTTCTATCAAGTAAAAACCCCTTCTTATAATTTTATTGAATATATATTTGGTTTATGACAATTTCTCAGTTGAACTAAATTGCCTTTTATGTTTTTGCTGTTGTTTACAGCTATTGTTGTTATCGTGTTGATTATTTCGTTGCTTTACTTTGATGAGGGTTATATATCCATCGATATGATGAATTTTTTTACGAATATGGACGAAATAGATACGTCAGTGAATGAGGAGGAATTTTAATTTAATTTAGAATGAATACTGTTGAAGTAAATCAGAAAGTGACTTAGTTGTTTGGATTTTGCAGAAATGCTCCAAAAATCCAGTCACAAAACTGTGAGAACATCATAATTTTTTGTAGTGAAACATAGTACTTTCTCATACTTGTTTCACTTATGATCCACTTCAAAATTGTAACATATTTACAGGCAAAATTTTGACTTCTAATAATACTTATGAAAATAATCGACTAGACCTGTTGATTTATGGGACTTTGGAATTCTTTTCTCATTTATGCATATCTTTTTACATTCTGGATTACAGCTGGATTTTTCCAACAGCAAACATATATCTTCGGCCTACTTCCTCGCCTCTTCAACGCATTTCGCGGGATCGTCCCGATTTGAACGAGTTTAAATTAATTTTTCCACCCGCATCAGATCGGGTGGAAGAAACGGCCATCAAACACTTACGTTGTGCCAGAAAGTTCACATTCCAAAGGCGAAAACTCGATATATCTCCTCTCCCTGCACAGAGTCACTCGCGAAAATCCGTCTCCACGCTCCCAGCGTAATATTTTTCCGTTCAGGACTCTCTGGGAGGGAAGCGTAGTTCCTCCCGACGCGTCAGGCTGCCTGATACTGCCCAGGATGAGGAGGCCCGCCGGAGCCGCCCCAAACTCGAAGCGCGCTCGCTGGCTGCACGATCCTATTGCAATATACCGAGAGAAACAATGAAAACGGACGAGACGCAATCCACCGTGTTTAATCAGCTCGAAATCGGCGAGCGAGCTTCCATTTCGTCGTGAAGTGTTCGTATACGCGCAACAGATGAAGTTTTCCCCGTTTGGTCTGGGTTTTAGGGTCGGTCTACACTAATTAGTCTCGCCGATCTCTTGGGGAGAATTCAGCCGTTTCTGCTTGTGGTTTTGAAACATTAATAAGATCCTGAGTTCACCGTGCTCCCGAAATTCACAATAAAACAGGCAACTACACTTATATTTTCTGGCATCTGAGATATGCGTTATGGGACCGATGTTTCATTGATCAAGAGACTTTATGTTACTTATCACATCGGCTGTAAGTTCTTCATCTTCTTCTTCCTCTTAATATTCTGTTATCTATACACATACTCCCATCGTAATATTCATAGCTTCATCTTGAGGACGACCATCTCTACCTCCAGTTGAGTACCTATACTCAAACAAACTCGACAAGGTTTTGTATATCACAGAGGTAAATCGCAGACGTGCGCACGTTTCGAACTGATTGGTGCAATGTATGCTAGTGACTCCAAAACTGTCAAGTATCTATATTCGCTATACACAGAGGCTCTAAGGTATTCATGATGCACTAGCGCCATCTGTAGTATGCAAAATACATACAAGACATACCTTTGCGAGTTAATTCAAGTAAAGAAATGTATTCTCGATATTTTCACGTTACTAATGCAGAATAAACTTTTCTCATGATCTTGTATGTATTTTGCATACTCTAGATGGCGCTAGTGTATTATGAATACCTTAGAGCCTCTGTGTATAGCGAATATAGATACCTGACAGATTTGGAGTCGATAGCATTGACGAAAACCAATCAGTTTGAAACGTGCGCATGTCTGCAATTTGCCTTTGTTATCAACAAAAGCTTATCGAGTTTGTTTGGGTAAAGAATTGTTATAAAGATACACTGTCTCGATTTCTAGAACTTTCTATTACCATAGCTCATACTCCTTATTAATAAGATAGCCTCGGCAGCGATAAAATCATATTAAAACTCGATTCGATTAAAACTCGAGTCTTAGCTATTTTCAGGATACTTTCTTTGAACAGTCACTTTAAAAATTGTACGCCGAAAATGCAGGGCTTTTTTCTCCTCCAACTCTTCATTCAAATCATTGCCGCAAAACTGTCCAGCTCTTCATTTAATTCATTGACTTTTAACGGCATCAATGCTACTCTTAATACCAATATATTATCTAAATTTGAATATCAAAACAGATTTAATCTGTTTGTCTTCTACAATTTTAATTTCAAGAAAATTTTTATTCAAAAAACTTTTAGAATTAAATTTATGTCTACAATAAGCACCGCTTATATTTAATAGACGTATATAATCAAAACTCAATATACAATGTCAAATGGAATAAATAAACCAACAAATATAAAAAAGGCAATTAAAATTAATAAATAAATATTTGAAGGAGACAAAATTTTGTTGTAGCTTCTGCTACATTATGCTCTATCATTCGGATAGTCAAATTTGTCGTACATAGCTTGTGACATTTCGGTCCAAGCTATCGCGGTTATTATTGTTAATATAGTAATCCAGTCGATTGCCAAACTATTGGCAAATTTATTACATTTGTTTTTAGTGTAATAATCATATATTTTGACTTGGTTTATATACAGTAAACCAAGAATTATAGTTCGTCGTTATCATAGTGTATTACGAGTGTTTTACTTTAATTCTTTACAATCTTCGTTGGTTTATCTTATTAGATAAACAAAGCTAGTTCATCATCGAGATAACTACATACAACTGCTCTTGAAGTAAAACTCTTTGACAATCACGCCAAAAATACAGTCCACTTAAACCCATCGAAATTAATCATCGAGATTAATTAATTTGCATTCGTCTGTTATTTCAAAATACTGAAATAATAGGCAAAATACTGCGGTAAACTAACCGTGGTACGGAATAGTTACCTTAGTGAAGAGCTTTGAAAAGTGTTATTATTATTTATTATTATTATCCTTCCGTTAATGTGTAATGCGTAAATGTTAAGATCGAAATTTCGCAGGTATAATCCAAATTAAAATGAAAATGAAATAAGTTTCTACCTAGTAAAAACAGAATTGATCAAAAATTTGATTCAAATTTTTATTATGTGGAAATGATAAACCAGTCATCCTGAAATTTACTGCTACATTCAGGATCGAAATATTTCCTCGCTGATATTTTGTGGGCGTATTCATAAACCGACCACTTCATAGTAAAAACAAGCGCAACTGTTAAATGTTGATTATTCACTTAATTTCTTCGACGCTTCGAGACGTGCGTACTTTATAAAAATATCAGCTAAATGGAACGAAGTATCTGCTAGACTATTATCTGTTTATACTCAATATAACTGACTTGAAAATATTTCCCGAACAACTAACACACTGGATTGTAATGGAAGAATATTCAAATCATTTCAGGATATCAATTATTTACTTGCGAATAGTTCAATTTTAGCTGAAATATTTATGGATGATCTAGAATCAAAAATACATTTAAATGCGATAAGCAAATATTTGCTTTATTGGTATAGATATGTAGATGACATTTTTCGTTGTTTCAAAGGCACCAACCGACAATTACACATCTTCACGAATTTCATTAATAAACTCCACCCAAAAATCAAATTCTCAATCGAAGAAGAAAAGAATCAAGAATTGAATTTTATCCTGAAAAAGGATAAAACAAATAATTCACACCATAGATAAAATTTACGTGTATATGTTGCATACAATATCATATAGGTTGGGAAAATCTCGTTTTAATGATATAATATTCAATGCATAAGACAGAGAAATCCGACATTCTTATTCATGGAATAATTGAACGATATGCGCGTTAATGATAATGAATAATTCAGTGTATTACTACATCTGTGTGAGAGATAACATTCTTTTCGATTTATACACATTATACACATTTATTCATTATCATAACGCGCATATCTTTCGATTATTCCAATGTTCGATTGAATGTCGGAGTTCTCTGTCTTATGCATTGAATATGCTACCATTAAAACGAAATTTTCCAAACCTATATAAGGAAACATGAATGTTTTTTAGACAAATACTAATGTTCAATTATTATTATTTAAATATTTTAATATTAGCCTTCTACATATTTCATTCTAAAAAATTATATTTAATGATTATAACTTCTGAAAATAAATTAAAATAATGTCATATAAGTACCACTTATATCTATTGACATATAAAATAAACATTCATTATAATAAACAATTTACATCCGAATGGTATAACAAAATCCAATAAATAAAAACTATTAACCAAAATCCTATAAATTAAATATTTTTTATTTAATTTATAGGATTTTGGTTAATAATTTTTATTTATTGGATTTTGTTATACCATTCGGATGTCTTATAATGAATGTTTATTTTATATGTCAATTGATATAAGTGGTACTTATATGACATTATTTTCATTTATTTTCAGAAGTTATAATCATTGAATTTAATTTTTGGAATTAAATATGTGGAAGGCTAATATTAAAATGTTTAAATAATTTTATATACCTTCTATCAAGAATTAACCTCTATTTATGTTATTCAATTATTATAATATATATTTTCCATACACATATATGGTCATGTACATTAACATATATATAAGAAAGTAATCAATTCTTATTTTTATAATTGAAGAAATAGACGATTTGATGTCATGATTTTGGAAGATTTTATTTTCTTTAGTTTAAAATATAACAGAATAACATACACAAAATAAAATAATAACATACAGAGAAATACAAAGAAATAAATTTAAAAAAATAGCTTACTACCCTGGAAGAAATCAAAAACAATGCTATTTCTTCGGGTTTCTCAATTCATATTTCTAACAATTAACTAAATAAACATGTGACCTTTTTTAGGTTAAGATCTTAGACATAGAACATAGAAGAAGATCATAGAAGATAGAATTGACTAAGTTGTTTTCCCTAAAAATAACAGTTTCATTTATATATATATATATATATATATATATATATATATATATATATATATATATATATATATATATATATATATATATATATATATATATATATATATATATATTAAAGAAGTACTACTTATATTTAATAGACATATAAAAATTAAAATTCACTACATAATATCAAATGGAATAAAAAAACCCAAAAAATAAATTATTAATCAAAATTAAAAATAGTTAATATCGAATGTTTCGTTCCAAACATACGCACCAGAACTCGTCAGAAAGGCACGTGGTACGTATGTTTTGCCCTTGAAAAACATTGGAAAACAAGTTCAGTTTCTGGTCTTATATTTATGAAAACTAAATCTTTTTCAGAAATACGCAACATAATTTTAAGAACTTCTCCAAAACTAATTTATTTGAAATATTCAATCTGTTTAAATATTTAAATAAGTTACTTCAAAAACTCTCAAAATCATGTAGCACATCCTCAAAAATAATTAAAAATTCAGATAAGGTCAGTTCAACTTTACATTTATAATATAAGTTCAATTAAAAATAAATAAACTTGTAATCTTACCAAACAATTTCTGCAAAATCTGTGAACGCAAATAAACTAGGTAGGTATATTTGTCAAAGGCAAAACATACGTACTACGTGCCTGTCTGACGAGTTCAGCTGCGTATGTTTGGAACCAAACATTCGATATTACTTATTTTTAATTTTAGTTAATAATTTATTTTTTGGGTTTTTTTATTCCATTTGATATTGTATAGTGAATTATGATTTTTATACGTCTATTAAATATAAGCAGTGCTTATTTAAGACATTAATTTAATTCTAAAAGTTTTTTTTTAAATTTTTTTAAATTGAAATTGTAGAAGACTAACAGATTAAATCTGTTCTGATATTCAAAGTTTTTAATTATTCTTCTATCAAGTAAAAAACCGCAACTTATTATTTTATTATATATATACAGAAAAATTTACTATTCCAAAATTATATAAAACGCTCAAAATAAAGGATAAAATAGAAAATAACTGAACCGTAACCTCAGCATTTGACAAATATATACACACAATTGTTTTGGCATAGTTATTGCCTCGTCAGAAATGCTCTAGATGGCGCTAATGTATGATTAATACTTTAGTGTTTCTGTGTATAGCGAATAAAGGAACTTGAGAGATTTGTAGTCGCTCGCTATTGCATTGACAAGAACCAACAAAAGTGATCAACCTACCCTTATCGGGTTTGTTTGACTTGCAATTGTTATACAGAAGTATTTTACACTGTAACAGAACCTTCTATTACCATATCTTATATCCTTTTTTATTGATATTTGGTACAGATCAACCTAATTAATTTATCTGATTAAGTAATAAAGTAATTTCATGTAAAATGAAAGATCCATGGAAAATTCTAAATTTGAAGATTTTAATTTGGAACTTACTAAGTACTGTTCGGATGTCCCAGACATATAGGGGTTTAAACTGAAGAGTGAAAGCTCATTCACAGAAAACAAACGTAAACAATAGGGTATTAATATAATGTTAAGCATGGATACAGAGAAAAACTTTACCCCAAACGATACTTCAAGTAACAATAAAAATGACGAGTTTCACTGAGATGAAATTTCCACAGATTTTCTTCGAAATTATTTGAAATTCATCTTCTCTAGCTAGTTATTCAGTTCGACCGAGAATAGCCCCTGGAAAAGAGGTTTTTAGGGGTCTAATAACGATGAAATATCCCGGAATAACGAGGAAAGTAGAGATGTGATTGTGAAGCGCATCGTTCGTCGTATAAATTTTCCCGACTCCAGACGTATTTTCCTTCTTTTTGGCACAATGTAGGTAGAGTTTCACGAGGAAGAGAAACACGTAAAATTGAAGATATTTTCGAACAAATTATTTCGCAACGGAGAAGCAATTTCGCGGAAAGACATGAAGGGTTCAAATCTGAATTTCAGGTTATATTAAAATAGTATATTGGCAGGTGGTTAAGGTATAAGGAAGGTGAATTTTCATCATATAAGGTTGAAGACTGCAAAACAGGACAATTTCCAAAAATCCCACGCGTACGTTATTTGTTGATGGGTTTTCCAATAATGATGTTGAAAACAACGAGGGAAATCAATGGATATTTATTTCATGGTGAAGAGGAAGGTATGCCATTAACAATGGAAAACGATATCAGCCAAATGTCGCCATAGCTACAGTTGCAGTACCACATCATTTTCATGACTTTTTTCCTGACCAATTCGCACATTTGCGGCTGTTTGTCTTGATAACCTTACGAATTCCATCTTTAAGGTCTTGAATCGATTGTGGAGTATTGAAAGAGACCTCATCTTTCTCGTGGTTCCACAAAAAAAAAGTCTGAAGGTGTTAAATCACAAGATCTCGCTGGCCAATTGTGATCACCTCTTGGAGAAATAACACGACCAGCAACTTGCAAAATTGCGATTTTTTCCTTGCTTGTGTAGCACTAAGCGCCACTTTGTTGAAAATTTACGTCGTCCACATCAATATCTTCCAATGCCGGCCAGAAACTTCATTAATTACAGCTGGGTAGCTGAATCCATTCACCGCAACAGTTGCATCAACCTAATGTTCGAATAATCAAGGTCCAATAACACCGCTAGCTCAAAAACCGCACCACACAGTGACACGTTAAGTATGGATAAGCTTCTCAACAATCATTCCAAAGCTCCAAGCTCCAAATCCGATCATTCTTAGCTTCCGAGGTCAAAATGGGCCTCATCAGAGATTATGCTTTTCGTTGAAAATCCGGATCATTTTGATGCATTTCAAGGACACAATCAGCGAAGATACGACGTTGCTGGTGACCCACCAGCTTGAGTTCTTGTGTTAACTGAACTTTAAAAGCCTTAAAATCTAAGTCTATGCAAAATACGGTGTGATGTCGTTTGTGGAATGCCTAATTCCAAAGATCGAGGAGGAATAGACAAACCTGTGGTTTCGTCAAGACTACGGGCTACAGAAGCAATATTCTCAGTTTTTCTTGAGCGACGCACACGGTTTAGATTCTTCACATTACTAACTTGTCCCAAAAGCTTCAATTTTTCCTTCAGTTTCACTACTGCAAGCCGAGAAGATGCTCCACGATGAGCCATAAGTACTTTAATTTTGCGAACTGTGATTGCAAAATTTTCACCATTTTTGTAGTGAATTATAAAAATTTCATTGCGTTGTGTACCGTTCCCTTTAATGCTGACAAGTCTTGAGCTGAGTTGTCAGCCTCCCCGAATAAGCACATTATTAAGGGGGACAATCTGTATCATAAAACTTAAGAAATACTGTTTTGACGTGACTGAATATGGTCTAGTCCTTTTTGAGCGAGAGGTACTAAGCAGTTTGGACTCCAGCTTATGATCTATCAATGTGGGAGTGCTTCAGGGATCAATTTTGGGTCCGGTCTTGTTTTTATAAATGATTTACTAGACTATATTCCGGAAATGGAGACTACACTATTTCTCGATGACGCAACAGTGCAGTTGAGGCCCCGAACACACAAACATTATTTGAGTTGTCAAGTCTGGCAAGGTTACGACTCATCGAATGGTTTACTTCAAATGGTTTGATTATGTGATAAAACTCACAACTTGGCACTGACTTTGAGACCAGTGAACGGTTCATTTGATGCGGTCGACTGGGTTAGGTTCCTCGGTGTTCATGTGGACTCTGCACTTACTTGGAGGTCACGTGTTGATAACAAACTCAGCCGAAGTATTTTTGCCCTGTCATTTTTCCTATCTGGGAATGTGTTGCGAACTGTTTACTTTGTTCTGGTAGAGACTCATTGAATTATGGAATCTTATTTTGAGGAGGCTACGCGTACCGTGAGGCCGTTTTTCGACTGCAGAGGTGGGCGATCAGGATCTTGGGAGAGCTGAACTATCGCGAATGTTGTAAAAATGCCTTTAAAGATCTGGGTACAATCACGTTTTCATCTTTGTTTATTCTACAAAATTTAATTTACGCTTATAAAAATAAAGACAAATATCTGCTACAGTCTGACAAGCATAAATACGATACAAGGAACAAATCGCTCGTTAGGAAGGATGTTTTCAATGAGATTTATTTCTCTGGAGTAATACCAGATGCATGGCTGAAAGCCACTTTCGTGACTATTCCAAAGAAGTCAAACGCCAAAAGTTGTGAAAAATTCCGCACCATCAGTCTTATTAGTCATGCTCTCAAGCTCTTTCTGAAAATCATCCACAGAAGAATATATAAAACTTGTGAAGATCAAATAGGGCAAACTCAGTTCGGCTTTCGAAATGCCTTGGGCACTCGAGAAGCACTGTTCAGTATACAGGTTTTAATTCAATGTGCCAGAGACGTTAACCACGATGTCTATGCCTGCTTCGTTGATTATCTGAAGGCGTTCGATCAAGTGCAGCACAATAAAATAATGAAAGTTCTGGAATCGGCCAGGTTGGAAGGACAGGATTTGAGAATCATTGCCGATCTCTACTGGAGGCAAACTTCATCTGTTAGAGTGGAAAATGAGGAGTCTGATGAGGTTTCGATAAGGAGAGGGGTTCGACAGGGATGCGTGTTATCCCCCCACTGCTATTCAATATTTATTCAGAGTACATATTTAGGGAAGCCCTTGAGGAGAGTGGGGATGGCATTGTTGTGAATGGAGAAGTTATTAACAACATTAGATATGCAGACGACACCGTTATTATGGCGAATGATATACATGGGTTGCAGAGGTTAATGGATAGGATAGTAAATGTGAGTGAAAAATATGAATTACATCTAAACGTGAAGAAAAAGAAATTCATGATCATTTCAAAGAATAAAGAAGTAACCGCTCAATTGAAGATCAACAACATGTTTGTACAAAGAGTCACCAGCTATACTTACTTAGGAACGAACGTTAACGAAGATTGGGATCACTCCATTGAGGTGAAATGTAGAATCGAGAAAGCTCGAAGTGCCTTCCTCAAAATGAAAAAGCTTTTTACGAGTACCTTGGCTATGAAGACCAAAATAAGACTACTGAGGTGCTATATCTTTCCAGTGCTTTTGTATGGTGTCGAAGCATGGACATTAACAGAAGCGTCCTGCAAGAAATTAGAGGTGTTTGAGATGTGGTTGTACCGTCGTATTCTGAAGATCTCATGGGTTGACCACATCACGAATGCAGAAGTTCTCCGCAGATTCAACAAGGAGAAGGAGATCTTGTACCAAGTGAAAAAACGAAAACTTGAATACCTGGGTCACGTTATGAGAAATCCGGAGAGGTATCGACTTCAACAACTGATAATACAGGGAAAAATTCAGGGAAAGAGAAGCATTGGACGACGAAGAATATCGTGGTTGAAGAATTTGAGAGTTTGGTTCAACACGACAACCAACATGTTAGCCAACATCCAGAATGGATAGGCACCAACAGAAGAAGAAGAAGGAAGGACTTCCTAAGATTGAGGGTCCAGGATTTTGCGCGGCGTCTCTGTACAATAGACTTCTTGGTGAGGTGAAAAATCTTCCAATCAATAAATCTCTCTCTCTCTCTCATAGAGGAAATAGCTAATAACGCTTTTCTCTATATTAATTTTTTATCGCACGCTTGAATATTTATTATGTCAAGAAAAGTTCCAATAAAGCTCGGAAGGTAAAATCCTCCCATAAATTTCCACAGCAACCAAGCCTTAAAAATCCAACTGTAATGTGTATGGTGCCTTTTACGGTGTAATAAAATTTCCTCTCACTCCAACCTCACCCATCCCGCGTAGTTTCGTCAATTTTCATCGGCTCCCTTCAATGAAAAACAACATCGGAAAAACTCCGGAAAAACATAGCTTTAAAAATGGATGTTCCGTCCGATACACATTAATCTGCGAGGATTCAGAATGTAACTGTTGTGACATTCGTTCGGCTTAATTCAGTATTTCATTCCGTGTTTCCATTTTTTGTGTTCGATAAAAGAGGGGATGAATTATATATTATTGGGCTGATTGATTTTCCGCCGCGTATTTCCATCGCAGTGTTACGTGAAATTTGATCACGTTCTCGCTATTGTTTTCTATGAGTTCGTGAATGTTTGTTTGTAGTCGTAATTGGACAGAATATAATTGATTTTGGCACGTTTCACTAATTCAGTGCAGTTTTTTTCATGTGAATTCTCTTCTTGAACGATCTGCTGGTCTGGCCAACATAAACCATTGAACAATACTTACAAATCAACTTAGACACTCCCGATATATTATCTTTGTTTGATTTATCTTCATTATTTTTAATGTATTTGTATATTGTCGTTCAGATTTGTAGATGACATTTCATGTTGCTTTGAAGGCACCAAGAGACAACTGAACATCTCAAATTCAATCAATAATCTATATCCGGTCATCAAGTTCACCTATGAAGAAGATAAGAACCGAAGTATCAATTTCATGGACTTAAATATGACAAGATTAAATAATTCACATGAATTTTGCATATTTCACAAATCTACATACACAGATATCACCCTAAATAAAACTTCTGTTCAAGTTTCTTCGAAATTGAACAGAGATATGGTATTACAAATGGAATTTCGGCCTGTTAAGGACCGAAAATATTTGTCCTTCACATTTTTCGTAGAAACCTATTAGAACCGACGCCGTTTCGAGACGGTAATAGCAGAATGTCGTTTCGGAATTCCACCAGACCACTTTTCGTCTCCTAAACCATTCGCATTTTTGTCAGTTACCCAAAAAGCAACGTTGAAAACACATTCCCCAAAGGTCGCATTTTGTTGCTTGCCCAAAAAGATAAACCGCTCGCTATTTTCACGTCCTCTCAAGTTATAATCACACTTCACTCTCTTTTTCTCTCTTAGTAACCCATGACGAATTAAAAGGCTTGGAAGTGAATGTATTATCTACACTACCTGATTGTTATTAGTTAGTACATGTATAAAGTGAATTTGGTGAGACTGAACAACGGTGAAAAAGCTCAAATAACTGCTAATCCACGAACAAGATAGTTTTTTTTACTGCAATAAGAGTTCGATACCACACCGATACAACTCCTTAAATTTGAGTAAACAATCCCAAAACTGTACATTTGTTATATATTTATGCAGGCTGAAAACAAACCTTTAAATCCAATTATACATTCCTCTCTCAATTGAAGTATGCTAAACTAAGAATTTGAAAACTAATTGGTTAACTATCATTTAAATATTTTAATATTTGCAGATATATTCTGTTAGCCTTTTACATATTTAATTTAAAAAAATTATATTTAATATTATAACTTCAGGAATTAAATATTTAATTTATAGGATTTTGATTAACAATTTTTATTTATTGGATGTTGTTATATCATTTGGACGTCTTATAATGAATGTTTATTTTATATGCCGTTTGATATAACTGGTACTTATATGACATTTATTTAATTCCTGAAGTTATAATTATTGAATATAATTTTTTGAAATTAAATATGTAGAAGGCTAATATAAAAATATTTAAATAATTGGAAAACAAATAAGCTGAAGTGACGTATGGCGCAGCTGAAAAACTGCTAGATCGAAATATCAACCTGAAAGACCTGAGTATCGATAACAAAATTAATGAATTATATTTAGCGTAGACAGGGCCGTCTCTAATGAGACGGAACAAAGAGAATGAATTATATCGAACGTAGACAGGGCCGTCTCTATGAGACGGAACAACTTGTTTTAATTATGATTAAATAAATTGGTGAAAAAATGTTATTATCATCATTATTGGTTATACAAGAGTTCCATGAGTTGAGATTCAACATTATCTACTAATATTTTGGTTTCAATGAACGACATACTTAAGTACTATCAACTCAAGAGCAGGGGGTTCCAGAGACTTCTGAAGCTTAGAAGGTCTTCACCGAAGAATGCACTGTTCACATGTTTCCGAAATTCCCGAATTTACAGGGTGAGAATCCTGTTAGAACCCTCAATTTTACGGCATGAGTTCCCGCAATCTAATTGACGTAAAAGCCATTACATGGTTGGATTCCTACGAAATTAATCAAATTATAGCGGTTAGATATAACATCGTCCTTGTAATTTTAGTGGGCAATTGCCTGAATTACTAGGGATGTCACATGCCTCAAAACATAATATATTCCTATTTTATACTTCCTCGAAATGAACTTCGATAACGATAACTCATCATTGTTTGATGATGATACACAAATTCCTGTAGTTTTTCATGGAATAACGAGATGTTATTTCCACAATTTATTAAGTTAACAACAATTGTCGGCTTTTTCAAGTTTACGTTTTGAACTAACTCTTAAGATTTCACATTCACTTCTTATATAGCTAAAAACTTGAAAAAAGAGGCAGTACTACTAACAACTTTTGGAAATAAAAATGAGAAAAACATTGCAAATAAGTATACAAAAACCATCAACTCACAGAAATAAGGATAAAGAAAAATATGCGAAAAAAAGGATATGAATAACCATAAAATATATTGCGGCCAATTATCGGAAATACGTCACGAAGTAAAAATATTCAACAACGGAGATACTGCGACATGTTTGGTCGTTGAGAAGAATTCTAAGATTGTATCCACTAATTTCATCTGCTTCCAAAAGCGAAAGTCTGGTACTTTTATTTTCATAATATATTTGAATGAATTTCATGAATGTAATCATTAAATTGCAGAGCTGCCTAGCTATTTCATTAAAACAATAAAGCCACAGTGCTGGCGAAACAATTGCCCTTAACTCAATAAATTATGAAATTAATCTATATTAAAATAAAATAATTGTAGGTTTATACTTGATAGAAGGTATATAAAATTATTTAAATATTCTAATATTTACAGACATATTCTGTTAACCTTCTACATATTCAATTTCAAAAAATTATATTTAATATTATAACTTCAGGAATCAAATTAATGTCATATAAGCACCGCTCATATCAAACGACATAAAATAAATATTCATTATAAGATATCCAAATGAGATAACAAAATCCAAAATATAAATTGTGAACAAAAATCTTATAAATTAAACATTTTGAATAGACAAAATTTTGTTTATGCTCGTCCCTTTTATGAAAACAGATATCTTTCAAAAACGTTTAACATAACCTTAAGAATTTCATCATAAAACTATCTAAGAATATTTAATATTATTGGATTTCTAAGTTACTTTTTAGAAAATCTCAGGATATGTAAAAATATAACTAAAAAACAATTTTTAAGAGAGACTTTGCTTCGTCAGTACTTAATCATATTCAATAAAATATAACATCAATCAACAAAAATATTCTCTCACCTTTTAACAATTCAGAAAACGTTTTGCTAAATGAATACTGAACATTTAAATGGAGTCTAATATTATAATAATAAAATAGAAAGGGCTTTTACTTGATAGAAGAAATATAACAAAATTTGAATATCAAAACAAATTAAAATATGTTTATCTTCTACAATTTTGATTTCAAAAAATTTTTATTCAAAAAAACTTTTAGAATTAAATTAATGTCTAAAACAAGCACCGCTTACATTTAATAGACGTATATAATCAAAACTCAATATATAATGTCAAATGGAATAAATAAACCAAAAGATATACGAAAGTCATTAAAATTAATAAATAAATATTTAAAGGAGACAAAATTTGTTTCTGGTCTTACCTTCAATCACGCCAATTGCCTTTAAGGCAATTATTGAATGAAAAATTTTTCGAAATTAAAATTGTAGAAGATAAACATATTTTAATTTGTTTTGATATTCAAATTTTGTTATATTTCTTCTATCAAGTGAAAGGCCTTTCTATTTTATTTTATATATAATATATAATTATATTTTGACTTCAATAAATCTCATTATGGAATGTCAATGAATTTAAATAAGCCTTAAAAATAACTCACACTGTTCTATAAAATAGAAAGGCTTTTTACTTGATAGAAGAAATATAACAAAATTTGAATATCAAAACAAATTGAAATATGTTTATCTTCTACAATTTTAATTTCCAAAAGAATTTTTTATTCAAAACTTTTAGAATTAAATTAATGTCTAAAACAAGCACCGCTTACATTTAATAGACGTATATAATCAAAACTCAATATACAATGTCAAATGAAATAAATAACCCAATAGATATACGAAAGTAATTAAAATTAATAAATAAATATTCAAACGAGACAAAATTTTGTTTCTGCTTTTATCTTAAGAAATACTACTTGCCTTATAAAAACATGAACACACTTGAAGGACTTCCCAAAGAATATAATTTATTTGAAATATTTAATACATTTAAATATTCGAACAAATTATTTTAAAAAACTCTAAAAAATGTGCACTATATTTTCAAAAAACAAATATAATTCTAGATAATCACTTCATCAGCCGCTTTTCAATAATCCAAATATCAAAATCAAAAACATAACCTACATCACTCACGTGTTAAAAGACTTAAGCTTCGAACTACAGATCAACTATATATTCAAGATTGATCTATGTTCTAACAAAATCAAAGAACAAAGTGAGTTATTTTAAGGTTTACCTAAATCCATTGACACCGTATAAAGAAATTTATTGAAGCCAAAATATAATTATATATTATATATAAAATAAAATAGAAAGGCTTTTTACTTGATAGAAGAAATATAACAAAATTTGAATATCAAAACAAATTGAAATATGTTTATCTTCTACAATTTTAATTTCCAAAAGAATTTTTTATTCAAAACTTTTAGAATTAAATTAATGTCTAAAACAAGCACCGCTTACATTTAATAGACGTATATAATCAAAACTCAATATACAATGTCAAATGAAATAAATAACCCAATAGATATACGAAAGTAATTAAAATTAATAAATAAATATTCAAACGAGACAAAATTTTGTTTCTGCTTTTATCTTAAGAAATACTACTTGCCTTATAAAAACATGAACACACTTGAAGGACTTCCCAAAGAATATAATTTATTTGAAATATTTAATACATTTAAATATTCGAACAAATTATTTTAAAAAACTCTAAAAAATGTGCACTATATTTTCAAAAAACAAATATAATTCTAGATAATCACTTCATCAGCCGCTTTTCAATAATCCAAATATCAAAATCAAAAACATAACCTACATCACTCACGTGTTAAAAGACTTAAGCTTCGAACTACAGATCAACTATATATTCAAGATTGATCTATGTTCTAACAAAATCAAAGAACAAAGTGAGTTATTTTAAGGTTTACCTAAATCCATTGACACCGTATAAAGAAATTTATTGAAGCCAAAATATAATTATATATTATATATAAAATAAAATAGAAAGGCTTTTTACTTGATAGAAGAAATATAACAAAATTTGAATATCAAAACAAATTGAAATATGTTTATCTTCTACAATTTTAATTTCCAAAAGAATTTTTTATTCAAAACTTTTAGAATTAAATTAATGTCTAAAACAAGCACCGCTTACATTTAATAGACGTATATAATCAAAACTCAATATACAATGTCAAATGAAATAAATAACCCAATAGATATACGAAAGTAATTAAAATTAATAAATAAATATTCAAACGAGACAAAATTTTGTTTCTGCTTTTATCTTAAGAAATACTACTTGCCTTATAAAAACATGAACACACTTGAAGGACTTCCCAAAGAATATAATTTATTTGAAATATTTAATACATTTAAATATTCGAACAAATTATTTTAAAAAACTCTAAAAAATGTGCACTATATTTTCAAAAAACAAATATAATTCTAGATAATCACTTCATCAGCCGCTTTTCAATAATCCAAATATCAAAATCAAAAACATAACCTACATCACTCACGTGTTAAAAGACTTAAGCTTCGAACTACAGATCAACTATATATTCAAGATTGATCTATGTTCTAACAAAATCAAAGAACAAAGTGAGTTATTTTAAGGTTTACCTAAATCCATTGACACCGTATAAAGAAATTTATTGAAGCCAAAATATAATTATATATTATATATAAAATAAAATAGAAAGGCTTTTTACTTGATAGAAGAAATATAACAAAATTTGAATATCAAAACAAATTGAAATATGTTTATCTTCTACAATTTTAATTTCCAAAAGAATTTTTTATTCAAAACTTTTAGAATTAAATTAATGTCTAAAACAAGCACCGCTTACATTTAATAGACGTATATAATCAAAACTCAATATACAATGTCAAATGAAATAAATAACCCAATAGATATACGAAAGTAATTAAAATTAATAAATAAATATTCAAACGAGACAAAATTTTGTTTCTGCTTTTATCTTAAGAAATACTACTTGCCTTATAAAAACATGAACACACTTGAAGGACTTCCCAAAGAATATAATTTATTTGAAATATTTAATACATTTAAATATTCGAACAAATTATTTTAAAAAACTCTAAAAAATGTGCACTATATTTTCAAAAAACAAATATAATTCTAGATAATCACTTCATCAGCCGCTTTTCAATAATCCAAATATCAAAATCAAAAACATAACCTACATCACTCACGTGTTAAAAGACTTAAGCTTCGAACTACAGATCAACTATATATTCAAGATTGATCTATGTTCTAACAAAATCAAAGAACAAAGTGAGTTATTTTAAGGTTTACCTAAATCCATTGACACCGTATAAAGAAATTTATTGAAGCCAAAATATAATTATATATTATATATAAAATAAAATAGAAAGGCTTTTTACTTGATAGAAGAAATATAACAAAATTTGAATATCAAAACAAATTGAAATATGTTTATCTTCTACAATTTTAATTTCCAAAAGAATTTTTTATTCAAAAAAACTTTTAGAATTAAATTAATGTCTAAAACAAGCACCGCTTACATTTAATAGACGTATATAATCAAAACTCAATATACAATGTCAAATGAAATAAATAACCCAATAGATATACGAAAGTAATTAAAATTAATAAATAAATATTCAAACGAGACAAAATTTTGTTTCTGCTTTTATCTTAAGAAATACTACTTGCCTTATAAAAACATGAACACACTTGAAGGACTTCCCAAAGAATATAATTTATTTGAAATATTTAATACATTTAAATATTCGAACAAATTATTTTGAAAAACTCTAAAAAATGTGCACTATATTTTCAAAAAACAAATATAATTCTAGATAATCACTTCATCAGCCGCTTTTCAATAATCCAAATATCAAAATCAAAAACATAACCTACATCACTCACGTGTTAAAAGACTTAAGCTTCGAACTACAGATCAACTATATATTCAAGATTGATCTATGTTCTAACAAAATCAAAGAACAAAGTGAGTTATTTTAAGGTTTACCTAAATCCATTGACACCGTATAAAGAAATTTATTGAAGCCAAAATATAATTATATATTATATATAAAATAAAATAGAAAGGCTTTTTACTTGATAGAAGAAATATAACAAAATTTGAATATCAAAACAAATTGAAATATGTTTATCTTCTACAATTTTAATTTCCAAAAGAATTTTTTATTCAAAACTTTTAGAATTAAATTAATGTCTAAAACAAGCACCGCTTACATTTAATAGACGTATATAATCAAAACTCAATATACAATGTCAAATGAAATAAATAACCCAATAGATATACGAAAGTAATTAAAATTAATAAATAAATATTCAAACGAGACAAAATTTTGTTTCTGCTTTTATCTTAAGAAATACTACTTGCCTTATAAAAACATGAACACACTTGAAGGACTTCCCAAAGAATATAATTTATTTGAAATATTTAATACATTTAAATATTCGAACAAATTATTTTAAAAAACTCTAAAAAATGTGCACTATATTTTCAAAAAACAAATATAATTCTAGATAATCACTTCATCAGCCGCTTTTCAATAATCCAAATATCAAAATCAAAAACATAACCTACATCACTCACGTGTTAAAAGACTTAAGCTTCGAACTACAGATCAACTATATATTCAAGATTGATCTATGTTCTAACAAAATCAAAGAACAAAGTGAGTTATTTTAAGGTTTACCTAAATCCATTGACACCGTATAAAGAAATTTATTGAAGCCAAAATATAATTATATATTATATATAAAATAAAATAGAAAGGCTTTTTACTTGATAGAAGAAATATAACAAAATTTGAATATCAAAACAAATTGAAATATGTTTATCTTCTACAATTTTAATTTCCAAAAGAATTTTTTATTCAAAACTTTTAGAATTAAATTAATGTCTAAAACAAGCACCGCTTACATTTAATAGACGTATATAATCAAAACTCAATATACAATGTCAAATGAAATAAATAACCCAATAGATATACGAAAGTAATTAAAATTAATAAATAAATATTCAAACGAGACAAAATTTTGTTTCTGCTTTTATCTTAAGAAATACTACTTGCCTTATAAAAACATGAACACACTTGAAGGACTTCCCAAAGAATATAATTTATTTGAAATATTTAATACATTTAAATATTCGAACAAATTATTTTAAAAAACTCTAAAAAAAAAATGTTTTGTCACACTGTTCTTTGATTCTGTTAGAACATAGATCAATCTTGAATTATAAAGATGATCTATGTCTCGAAAAATTATTCATTTACACGTGGTACGTTGTTTGATATAGGTTAGTTTTTTTATTTTGATATTTTGAGGATATTTCAGGACTGAAGACGGAATTGCTTAGAATTATATTTGTTTTTTGAAGATATAGTGCATGCTTTGAGAGATTTCTGAATTAACTTATTCGAATATTTAAATATATTAAATAAATTATATTCTTTGAGAAGTCCTTTAAGTGTGTTCATGTTTTTAAAAGGCAATTGGCGTTCTTGAAGGTAAGACCAGAAACAAATTTTGTCTCCTTTAAATATTTATTTATTAAAAATATTTTGAAATTAAAATTGTAGAAGATAAACATATTTCAATTTGTTTTAATATTCAAATTTTGTTATATTTCTTCTATCAAGTAAAAGGCCTTTCTATTTTATTTTTATTTTAAAGTGAATTGTGTTATAATATCTCATAACATGCACTTACTGAAAAGTTGCTTAGAGAAAAATTTGTTTGGCTTTAATGGACAAATTCACAGTAGTATCTGTTATCTTCATGGATAGTTTCAAACAAACTATTCATGAAAATAGGAGTAGAATCGCCAACAACCCAGTTTATTGGTCACATCATCTATATGTAGATGATATGATGGTATGCTTTAAAGGTACCAGTAGACTTGAAGGTTTGAAGCATCTCCACCACTTCATTTGAGAGAGAACAGTCGTTTGTTCGTCATCGCATCGCGCTGAGGTTCTGATTCTTCCATTGCTCCACTGGACATTCCTGATTGTCCAGATTTACATTGATTTTCCTATGTTTCCGACTGTCTTTTCCATACCTGTAACAGTTGTGAATACATCGATTTGGTTTTCCAAACATAATATACAGCACTCTTTGTTAGTCAATCGTTAATCAAAAGTCCAATTATTGTTCGGAAATCCGGCTACCAGATATGTACAAAACAAATCCGATATACTAAACGTGTATGTATAATGTTACAATCTGAACGAGGCGTAGAATGGAAGTAACAAAATTGAATTCGACAGGTGATTCAATATCGAATATTGGTATCAATGGCTACATTGATTCAATTCGCGTAAAGGCCCTAACGAGATCAAATATATACGTGATTATTTCGACAGAATCGCGTATCATTTATCAGATTTTCATCGGAGCTTATACGTTTTTGATGGGAGCCCAAGCAACAGGTAGTTAGTTTTATGTCGAAATGGCTGCAAGTCTTAAACAAAGGTTTATTATTTCCCCAATTTTAATTTAAAAAATTTTTATTCAAAAAACTTTTAGAATTAAATTAATGTCTAAAACAAACACCGCTTATATTTAATAGACGTATATAATCTAAACTCAATATACAATGTCAAATGGAATAAATAAACCAAAAGATATACGAAAGTCCCTAAAATTAATAAATAAATATTTAAAGGAGACAAAATTTGTTTCTGGTCTTGCCTTCAAAACGCCATTTGCATCTTAAAAACATGAACACACTTAAAGGACCTCTCAAAGAATATAATTTATTTGAAATATTTAATATATTTAAATATTCGAATAAGTAAATTCAGAAATCTCTCAAAGCATGCACTATATCTTCAAAAAACAAATATAGTTTTAAGCAATTCCGTCTTCAGTCCTGAAATATATTCAAAATATCAAAATCAAAAAACTAACCTATACCAAACCACTCACCACGTGTAAATGAATAATGTTTCGAGACATAGATCATCTTTATAATTCAAGATTTATCTATGCTCTAACAGAATCAAAGAACAGTGTGAGTTATTTTTAAGGCTTACTTAAATTCATAATTCATATATATATATATATATATATATATATATATATATATATATATATATATATAGTGCATGCTTTGAGAGATTTCTGAATTTACTTATTCGAATATTTAAATATATTAAATATTTCAAATAAATTATATTCTTTGAGAGGTCCTTTAAGTGTGTTCATGTTTTTAAGAATGAATTTAAGTAAGCCTTAAAAATAACTCACACTGTTCTTTGATTCTGTTAGAGCATAGATAAATCTTGAATTATAAAGATGATCTATGTCTCGAAACATTATTCATTTACACGTGGTGAGTGGTTTGGTATAGGTTAGTTTTTTGATTTTGATATTTTGAATATATTTCAGGACTGAAGACGGAATTGCTTAAAACTATATTTGTTTTTTGAAGATATAGTGCATGCTTTGAGAGATTTCTGAATTTACTTATTCGAATATTCAAATATATTAAATATTTCAAATAAATTATATTCTTTGAGAGGTCCTTTAAGTGTGGTCATGTTTTTAAGATGCAAATGGCGTTTTGAAGGCAAGACCAGAAACAAATTTTGTCTCCTTTAAATATTTATTTATTAATTTTAGGGACTTTCGTATATCTTTTGGTTTATTTATTCCATTTGACATTGTATATTGAGTTTAGATTAGATACGTCTATTAAATATAAGCGGTGCTTGTTTTAGACATTAATTTAATTCTAAAAGTTTTTTGAATAAAAATTTTTTAAATTAAAATTGTAGAAGATAAACATATATTAATTTGTTTTAATATTCAAATTTTGTTATATTTCTTCTATCAAGTAAAAGGCCTTTCTATTTTATTTTATTATTTCCCCGTTAAAATACACCGATTTATTTATAAGGAATAAAACTAAGATCGTGCGGTTTTAAAAACAAATATCCATACCTGTTTATTATTCCTATATTTCATTTGGCAGCACATTCAGTTGGAAATGTCATCATAAGACATTCTTTTTCGTTGAAATGTTAACAACATAGTTTAAGAATGCTCTGAAAATGTCAATTATGACGTTTTTGATGATAGTTTTACTTCATTACTTCAATATGAAGGAAAGGGCTTCAGCAAGTCATCGTATTTTAGTGGTTTTTTATGATGACCATGCTCTAGCTGAATGTCAGAAATAGTTTGCCCGATTTAAAAATGGCTAGTTTTGTATATGTCCTATATTGATGAGCTTCATTAGATATCAAGATAATGAGGTTCCCAATTCGATCAAAGAGTGCACACATGAGCTAACGAACTCGATCCAAATAAATGGTAGAACTCTAACAATCGACAAAAAGATTACAAACGCCTTCAAATTGCAAAATTACCAAATGTATTATTTAATTAATGTGTACATTGGATCTCTATCAGGTGAAGGCTAACATGATTTGAAGTTTTACAAGAGAGAAAAATCGAAAACAAATGGAAACTTGAACTCCCTGTAGTTGGGATATGAGACAGTATATTTTTGTCTTGAAATTAAACATTCTATCGACGCTCAAAATTATTCTTCAAAAAAATTATGATGTTATAGAGATTATATGAGTATAGAGGATAAAAAAGAAAAAGGCTTTTTACTTGATAGGAGAAATATAATAAAATTTGAATATCAAAACAGATATAATCTGTTAGTCTTCTACAATTTTAATTTCAAAAAATTTTTATTCAAAAAACTTTAAGAATTAAATTAATGTCTACAGTAAGCACCGCTTATATTTAATAGACGTATATATTCAAAACTCAATATGCAATGTCAAATGGAATAAATAAACCAACCAATATAAAAAAAAGCAATTAAAATTAATAAATAAATATTTGAAGGAGACAAAATTTTGTTTCTGATCTTACCATAGTGAAACCAATTTCTTTTCAAAAACATGAAACACAACTTAAGGATTTCTCAAAAAATATAATTTATATATAGTGAATTGTTTCAGCCGTTACTATTTGGTAGTTGATCATAATTGAAACACAATAGATTGGAGTTACTATGTATTTACTACCAAAGTTTTTTATTATTTTTGGTTCACATGTTACCGCGGTTTCGAACGATGTCCGTTCATCTTCAGACGTAACAGAGGACTAAAGCACTAGTTACAGATTCAGTTTTGAAGTAATGTTCCATTTGGTACAAAAACTGTATAATTTGTAACATCTGTTATACAGTTTTTGTACCAAATGGAACATTACTTCAAAACTGAATCTGTAACTAGTGCTTTAGTCCTCTGTTACGTCTGAAGATGAACGGTCATCGTTCGAAACCGCGGTAACATGTGAACCAAAAATAATAAAAAACCTTGGTAGTATATACATAGTAACTCCAATCTATTGTGTTTCAACTTAGCTTATATTATTGCAAAATTGATACGATTGATTTCCTTCTTTTAGCTTCCTAAGAAATCTGTCTTCCTGGGTGCTGTTTAACGAGAAAATTATCAGTATTAGCCATACAAATTCTCGGTTTTACACAGGAGGTCTCTAAAATCGATGTTTCAAGTTGAGTACAGCACATGTGGCGCGGCCTGTTAGGTTATCCGATGAGAATTTCGTTCAATCTGTTTGAAGAAGGCAACCAAGTTGGAAACTCCAGCTATTTGAACATCGTCTGTATCTAATGCACCATATGTGCTGCTTACGTAGTACCTATGAAGTTTAAACGGTGGGCGAAGTTTCTAGCGCGTAAACTTCGACCAGTAAATTACTCTTCAGTTCACCATTCCTCCGGTTCCCTGCTTTGTGTAACTTTCCAAGCTATGCGGTCAAGTTCTTGTTTCAAGTGGTCATTTTAGGTTCCACCGACTTCAGTAACAATTTCAGTATGCATTAGTGCATCATTAGAGTGTGGACAGCTCAGTGGTGGACCTTCCGGTCCACCACTGAGTTCGAATCCTGTTCAGGTGGAAAAGAAATTTTCTAGTTCGATCATCAATTCGACAGTTGTGCATTGGAATGGCATAACATATCAGTTGATGAGTTCCTAGAGTGATGAGGAAAACACAACTTTTTTGACTTTATTTCATCAGCATAGTCTCCTACAAAAGCGGAGAAATAATTCCACAGCATCTGTAACCTTCCGATACCTTTCTTGAAGAACGAGTCATCTTCGGACTCAAAAGAGGCGTTGGTTTCGGTGCCACCTCCTCGTGCAAGCCTAATCTTCGAAAATTTTCGAAAGAGTTCCAACAAGATCTAACTGGTTTAAGAACTTAAGCCACTTGACCATAATAAGCCTCGTTTGTTTGCTGATTAGACCTCAGAACAGATTGAAGTTGATCCACTTTTGACGTGACAACGTCTTATAAATTGGTTTGCCGGGTGACACTTCAAGAAACTGCGTTACGCTCCGCTCACGTTATGCGCTCACAATGAGAGCGAGTGAGAGGCACGCGTCCCTTCCACTCGGGCATGGTTAGCCCGCCCAAGAGCGAGAGAGACAGACATAAAAAGTGAAAGGCACGCGTCCCTTCCACTCGAGCACAGTTAGCCCGCCTAAGAGCAAGAGAGACAGAGCGAGAGAGAGAGAGAGTGAGAGAGATAGGCATACACACCGGTTCATGTCTTGCGCTTCTATTTCGCTTAGGCGCCTGCATACAAGTTTACACGTTGCCAGTTAATTGTAAAACGATTGTGTAGTGATAATGTGAAGGTAATTTCGTCCATCGCAACAATTCAAACAGCAAAGGTAAATAATTTCAGACTGATAATATAACATGATGAAATAAATGACTAAGACATAAGTGAATAGGTTATGTTGTAGTAATCACAATGTTGTGGTAGTTTTCAATCAAAAAAGTAGTAGAAATCGTTTCTCAACCAATAATAATTTGTTTAACTTGAAAAAATGAGCGCGACTTGCTATGTAAAAAATTGAAATAACAATGTTTAACCTACAACCTGTCAAATCGAAACTTTCAAACATTCAAACCGAGACGACTAATCACTGCGCAAGGTCGTAAGCGCGCGATTTACAAATTCAAAGATCAAATGTGAATTAGTTTTCTCCTTTTAGAAAATACACTTTGAATTAAAATCGATTGATATTAACAATTAATGTGATTTAAATAAATGTTCTAACTTTTAAATTTAGTTTTTATATTTATAACAACGTAAAACAAGTTAAATTTATTAATAACTTATAACAACTGATTGATAAATAAAATTTTGTTAATATGAAATTCAGTGCGAGATTCTTTGTATAAATTAATGTTTTAAATATAATTCTTTGTATAAATAAATGTTTTAAATTGTTACTATTATTTCATCCTTCTTCCTACTATACGAATGAATATTCACATTAAAATTATTTTACCACTCAAAGTCGTTGTCACGTAAAACTTTCGCCCGTATACCGACTTTACAGGCAACAAATTTTTTTTATCGTAAATTTGTGTTTAGTAATGAAGCTCATTTCTGGTTTAAAGGGTATGTAAAAAAGCAAAATTGCCGTATATGGGGTGAAAACAATCCTCAAGAAGTTCTGCAGGTTCCATTGTATTCTGAAAAATGCACAGTATGGTGTGCTTTACACGCTGAAGGCATCATCGGTCCATATTTCTTTAAAAACGATGCAGGAGCTAATGTTACAGTGAATGGTGCTCGTTACAGATATATGATCAATGAGTATTTGTTTAAAAATTTGAATGGTATCGACCCAGAAATGTTTTGGTTCCAACAAGAAGGTGCTACACCTCATGCTGCTACCGTAACAATTGATTTATTGAAAGAAAGATTTGGGGATAACATTATTACGAGAAATGGTCCAATTAACTGGCCTCCAAGATCATGCGACATAACTCCACTGGATTATTTTCTTTGGGGTTATGTCAAGTCATTGGTTTATGCTGATAAACTAGAAACAATAGATGTTTTGGAAGGCAACATAACTGGTGTTATTGATGAAATAAGGCCTGAATTACTCGAAAAAGTGGCCCAAAATTGGTCTGGTCGAATGCGGGTCCTCAAAGCTAGTCGTGGTGGACTTATGCCGGAAATTATTTTCGAAACATAAATGTCATAACATTACATAAATAGAGTTAAATTCTTGATAGAAGGTATATAAAATTATTTAAATATTTTAATATTAGCCTTCTACATATTTAATTTCGAAAAATTATATTTAATAATTATAACTTCTGAAAATAAATTAAAATAATGTCATATAAGTACCACTTGTATCAAATGACATATAAAATAAACATTCATTATAAGACATCCAAATGGTATAACAAAATTCAATAAATAAAAAATTGTTAACCAAAATCCTATAAATTAAATATTTTGAATAGACAAAATTTTGTTTCTGCTGATCAATCTTATGAAATAAGTTGTTAGACATTTTTTAAATATATTTGTTTTCATAAGATTGATCAGCCGAAACAAAATTTTGTCTATTCAAAATATTTAATTTATAGGATTTTGTTATACCATTTGAATGTCTTATAATGAATGTTTAGTTTATATGTCATTTGATATAAGTACAATTATATGACATTATTTTAATTTATTTTCAGAAGTTATAATTATTAAATATAATTTTTTGAAATAAAATATGTAGAAGGCTAATATTAAAATATTCAAATGAGTCATAAAATTATCTTTCAAACAAAAAAAAGTTTGGCTTCAATCTTAATTTAAATGTAATTTAATTCAATTTAAAGTTCTATCACTCTAAAAAAAAACACCCGATATAATGCTAATTCAAAATTTTTCTCTTGGATGTGGTTATTAGTTTTATATGGAATAACTACTCCTACATATACAGGGTGCCAAGTTATCGCACTTCTCCGAGGAGAATTTCACATAAAGACCTCGGTATGAACGCTTAAAAAATTCAAATAGTGCAAGAAGTGAAGCCTCGCGACTATACGATACGTAGCCAGTCGTGGTAGTCATTTGAATGCTATTGTTTTCTTTTCGTAAATGTTAAGGTTCAACCTTTCTGATTAACTCATAACTTTGAGAAAATATTCATTAGTTTTTCATTTATAGCCGATCTAAAATGCAAATTTTAAATGGCCCATCCGCCATGTATAAAACCCATCCAGAGAATTGCTCGTGCCACTGTCTGACGCTAGGTGGAAAGGGGATGCAGAAAATCGGGAGTTCATCCTGTGTGAACAGTGAGTGACCTCATTCGATCCTTGCGCACAGCGTAGAACATGGCGTCGAAGACAATGTGTGTCAAATAAAATTGTGTTTATATTATGAAAATAATATTTCCCTATGATGAAAAGTGTAACTGTAAACTTCACTTGTTTGAACTTGATCATTTTGTTTTATCTCATGTTCCTACCGACGAGTGAGTATGAAATTTTTATCGATTTTGGGGTTAATTTCTGTTTTGTTTTGGGAGAAAATGATTAGAATCCTAATTAGCATATATGTCCAAGGTGTAAAGTTTGTCAGCGTACAGTTCTGGAGAAATTTTTAATTTTTCCTGAGGAAAGGAATATAACAATTACAGTCACTCTTATATTTCAAAAACTGCTCAGAATTTTTCACAAAACTTTAATCTTTTATATACTAACTAGCTGTTCACCTGGACTTTATCTTAACGTATGAAAACGAAACTTTACTAAGCGAATTGGGCTACGTTTTAGTATTTGATTAATTATAATGAAATCGTCTCAAAATTCGGGAAATAGTTTTAATTTTAATTAATCAAATAATTTTTCTTGTTATACTTGAAAGGCATCTGAATTATCCATGAATTGTAGACATAGTATCTTATGAAGTATTAGGCAACCGAGCATACCTCTGATTAAATAAGTATGCCACTTCAACTTGACTTCTGCAATTATCCCCGTAACCGATCATTATTAAAATTTCAATTCAGCGAGTATCAGTTTAATATTTCATTATTACTTCCACAGAAAATACGTTTTTAATTAGGAATTTACCATTCCAATGTAAATCTCAACACCGCAACATCTGATTGATGAAAATCCACATTATTTCCAGATTTTCTTTATTTATCGGCATATGTTGATAGTTTTTTAGGTATTCATGACGAAAAGTGTTAACAAAACCAAGATCCATGAGCGCATAGAGAAGTGATTTTAGAAATTTTTCCAACTTAATTGATGGTTAGTTCAGAAATTCCATAAGTCTTTATTTAGATTATTTAAAAGTTTACTTAACGCGTGATGAATTATTAATTTCATTATTTCATCGAGTATTTATAATAAATCATACATAGTAAAAAAAAACATTCGAAGTAAATTTGAATAAAATTTGAATATCAAAACAGATTAAATCTGTTAATCTTCTACAATTTTAATTTCAAAAATAAATTTTATTCAAAAAACTTTTAGAATTAAATTAATGTCTAAAATAAGCACCGCTTACGTTTAATAGATGTATATAATCAAAACTCAATATATAATGTCAAATGGAATAAATAAACCAAGATATAAGAAAGTCATTAATTTGAATATCATAACAGATTTAATCTGTTAGTCTTCTACAATTTTAATTTCAAAAAAATTTGTATTAAAAAAACTATTAGAATTCATATATGTAATAGGCGTATGTAATCGAAACTTATTATATAATGTCAAATGGAATAAATATTTGGGCCGATGAAGATATTATCAGAATTCCAAGTGTTTTTTGAAGATATAGTGCATGTTTTGAGAGATTTTTGAATTAACTTATTTGAATGTTTAGATATATTAAATATTTCAAATACATTATATTTTTTGAGAAGTCCTTAAATTGTGTTTAATGTTTTTGAAAAGGAATTGGTGTTCCTAATGGTAAGATCAGAAACAAAATTTTGTCTCCTTCAAATATTTATTTATTAATTTTAATGACTTTTTTATATTTTCTGGTTTATTTATTCCATTTGACATTATATATTGAGTTTTGATTATATACGTCTATTAATTATAAGCGGTCCTTATTGTAGAAGACATTAATTTAATTCTAAAAGTTTTTTGAATGAAAATTTTTTTGAAATTAAAATTGTAGAAGACTAACAGATTAAATCTGTTTTGATATTCAAATTCTGTTATATTTTTTCCATCAAATAAAAAGCCTTTTTCTATTTTATTCGGAGTAAATTCTCAATCCACAGAGATATATCGCATTTAATAAACTAAGCACAAAAGTAAGTACTCTTTTACCTGTCATTTATTTCGTTATCCATGAAAATTTTGAAGCGAAATTTCAGGATCAAATAGTACTCGATAAAAGCTTCAAAATGAGGTGTCGCAAAACCCCTTATCCCTATTCTCAATTAAGGGGTTGTACTCACCCCCGTTAGGGGGTTGCAGTTACGGGGATACGAAGAACGGAAAAGTTGTTCCCACTCGAATCAGAAATTGACGGGTCCGAGCGATGTTACACATTTTCATTTTAAAGCCGGAAAATCGAGGTGTTAAGTTTTCCTAGGACCACACTGTATGTCAACAGACATACTTAAGCCGAATGTTTTTATTTACCTATTAAGACAATTAAGTCATACAAATTTGTGAAAGTGTCTATTTATTGTCAAGTATAAACCTCCATTTATTTTATTTTATTCATAATATATAATTATTTGGTTTCCCTAACATTCTTTATACAGATGGTCCTTGTGCTATAACAGAGGCCGTTAAATTGCCTTTCAATCTTTTAGATCAATGGTAAACCACAGAATTATTCATTTCGAGTTAACATCACAATCCATTTAAATTTTCGGTATTCATTTACCAGAAGCTTTCTGAATTGTTAATAGGTGAGAAAATATTTTCTGTTGATTGACGTTATATTTTATTGGATATGAATATGATTGAGTACTGACGAAGCAAAGTCTCTCTAAAAACTTGTTTTTTAGCAATGTTTTTACATATCTTGAGATTTTATAAAAAGTAACTTGGTCGGATATCCAATACACTGATTCAAAAACATCGTCAATTTTCTTTTTCTTATTTATATTGAAAATCGTCTTCGTAATGGTAAAAAAAAAGTACTGTGAAAGTTACAGCTCTTAATATTAATATTAAGAGGTGCCGCATCGTGAATTTTCATTTCCCATTTAAATAACATGGGAACGATGATAGCTTGGAATTTGAAATTTTTTAACTCTCGGTAGAGATAATCTTTTAGAATGATCGAAATAGATTTTGATAGAAAATTTAACGCTCTACAAAAATGGTCCTCTACAATTTTTTGATATATTTATTTTTTTAAAAGTTATTTAACGTTAAAGTTGGATTGATTTGAAATTTTTATATTTTTCTCATTTTCCGATGCAACTATTAACTTTATGAAAAAATTTTAGAGAACATTATTTGTAGAAAATTCAATTTCCTATAATTTATCTCCGAAAGAGTTTTTGATATTTCTTAAAGATCATAAATTACCTGCAAATAAATGTCATTTTAGTTCTTAAATTCAATCATTACACTTCAATAAATAGATTTTTAACTAACAAATTTATTGTTTATAGCAATTTAAAAAACTGCCCAATTGTAGTAAAAATCTTTTAGTGTAACAATATATGTTATTTTGATTATAATAAACAATAAATTTGTTAGTTAAAAATCTATTTATTGTAGTGTAATGATTGATTTTAAGAAGTAAAATGACATTTATTGAAAGAAATTTTTGTTTCTTGCAGGTAATTTATGATCTTTAAGAAATATCAAAAACTTTTTCGGAGAACTTATAGGAAATTGAATTTTCTACAAATAATGTTCCATAAAATTTTTTCATAAAATTAATAGTTGCGTCGGAAAATGAAAAAAATATAAAAATTTCAAATCAATCCAACTTTAACGTTAAATAACTTTTCAAAAAATAAATATATCAAAAAATTATAAAAGACCATTTTTGTAGAGCGTTAAATTTTCAATCAAAATCTAGTTCGATCATTTCAAAAGATTATCTCTGCCGAGAGTTAAAAAATTCCAAAGTCCAAGCGATCATCCTTCCCATGTTATTCAAATGGGAAATGGAAATTCACGATGCGGCACCTCTTAATATTAATATTAAGAGCTGTAACTTTCACAGTACTTTTTTTTACCATTACAAAGACGATTTTCGATATAAATAAGAAAAAAAAATTGGTCGATTTTTTTGAATCAGTCTAATATCTAATAATATTGAACATTCTAAGTAAGATAGTTTTATGATGAAATTCTTAAGATTATGTTAAACATTTTTGAAAGATATGAGCAGGAACAAAATTTTGTCTACTCAAAATATTTAATTTATAGGATTTTTGTTAACAATTTATATTTATTGGATTTTGTTATATCATTTGGATGTCTTATAATGAATGTTTATTTTATATGTCGTTTGATATAAGTGGACATTATTTTAATTTAATTCCTGAAGTTATAATATTAAATATAATTTTTTGAAATTAAATATGTGGAAGGCTAACAGAATATATCTGTAAATATTAAAATTTTTAAGTGAGTGTCTATTTTCGTTAATTTATTCAAGCACTGATCCGGTGGAAAATATTTTTTTTATATTAATAATAATAATTTTCTCTTTATGAATTTTCTTCAAACTTCTTCAAGCAAGATAATTTAAATGAATTTCAATCAAGCCAGGACCGAAATAATCCAGTGAATTAGGAGTTATTTTGCATAAACGTGTACCGAAAAGTTTTCCCGAATAATCCTGTATGTTAGGAAAACTGTTTAACTGTAGACTTCTCTCTAGCCTCGCCTACTCCTTCATCAGCCTCTGAATGTCAAGAAATACATGAAAAAGGGTCCTTCAAACTACTTATTATCCCTCCCCTCCAAGTAGGCTAAGAGGCTTTCCCGTTTATTCCTGTCCCGAACGCAATATCTATTTTTGATCCGAAGGCTTGCTGAAAAATTCAACTTTCATCGAACTATCAGCCTGGTTTCATCCAGGTTTGAAGCCCCAAAGGGACTAGATGAATATCCTCGTCCCATATGTATTTAAACATCATTACGCTAAAAATAGAGGACGCACGAGGCATAAGATCGATATCGGAAACTCCTCCTTGTCTGGAAAACGGGGAGGATGCGAGAGAAACAGATGGAGCTTTTCCATCTAGTGCACCTAGAGCTTACAATTATTGCTCATTCAATTTTCCACGTTTGAAGTTCATCCTGAAGTCCTGCACTTTAAATTGGAGTAATTTCTGTACCAATTAGATTAGCCGTCTAGGAAAATTTGTCCAACAATTTCCTTTTATAAAACTATTGGCTATAGTATATTAAATTGAATCAGTCTTTACTTGATGAAAATCCATATTGAATAAGGTTATTCTGATGTTCACAAATTTTATTGTTATTTAATACAACAATTGTTTTGCTATGTTAATATTTAATAATTCAAAATGTACAACTACCTAAATATGATTTTTTATTTAAATATTTTATTATTAGCCTTCTACATATTTAATTTCAAAAAATTATATTTAATGATTATAACTTCTGAAAATAAATTAAAATAATGTCATATAAGTACCACTTATATCAAATGACATATAAACTAAACATTCATTATAAGACATTCAAATGGTATAAGGGTAATATTAAAATATTTAAATAATTTTCTATACCTTCTATCAAGAATTAAACTCTTTTTATGTTATTTTATTCATAATATATAATTATTTGGTTTCCTCAACATTCTTTATACAGATAGTCCATGTGCTATAACAGACGCCGTGAAATTGTCTTTCAATCTTTTACTGACGCAGCAAAGTCTCTCTTAAAACTTGTTTTTCAGTAATGTTTTTACATATCTTGAGATTTTATAGAAAGTAACTTAGTTAGATATCCAATAATATTGAATATTCTAAGTAAGATAGTTTTATGATGAAATTCTTAATATTATGTTGAACATTTTTAAAAGATATTTGTTTTCATAAGATTGATCAGCAGAAACAAAATTTTGTCTATTCAAAATATTTAATTTATAGGATTTTGGTAAACAATTTTTATTTATTGGATTTTGTTATACCATTTGGATGTCTTATAATGAATGTTTATTTTATATGTCATTTGATACAAGTGGTTATATGACATTATTTTAATTTATTTTCAGAAGTTATAATCATTAAATATAATTTTTTGAAATTAAATATGTAGAAGGCTAATATTAAAATATTTAAATAATTATATATACCTTCTATCAAGAATTAACCTCTATTTATGTTATTTTATTCATAATATATAATTATTTGGTTTCCTTAACATTCTTTATACAGATAGTCCTTGTGCTATAAGAGAGGCCGTTAAATTGTCTTTCAATCTTTTAGATCAAGGGTAAACCACAGAATATTTACATATAGTTAACCGTTACACTACATTTAAAGATTTTTCAGTTTACCAGAAGTTTTCTAAATGGTTGAAAGGTAAGAAGTAAATATTTGTTGTTGTTTGATGTTATATTTATTGAATATGAATTATTCAAATACTGACGAAGCAAAGTCTCTCTTAAAACTTGTTTTTCAGTAATGTTTTTACATATCTTGAGTTTTTATATAAAGTAACTCAGTTAGATATCCAATATTATTTAAATATTTAAATTTAAATAAAATTAAAAAAAAAAAATTTTTAATTTTTAAAATATTTAAATAATTTTATATACCTTCGATCAAGAATTAACCTCTTTTTATGTAAGATATCCAATAATATCGAATACTCTAAGTAAGCTAGTTTTATGATGAAATTCTTAAGATTATGTTAGACATTTTTGAAAGATATTTCTTTTCATAAGATTGATCAGCAGAAACAAAAAAATTTTGTCTATTCAAATATTTAATTTATAGGATTTTGGTTAACAATTTTTATTTATTGGATTTATTTGGATGTCTTATAATGAATGTTAATTTTATATTTCATTTAATATAATTGGTACTTATATGACATTATTTTAATTTATTTTCAGAACTTATAATCATTAAATATAATTTTTTGAAATTAAATATGTAGAAAGCTAATATTAAAATATTTAAATAATTTTATATACCTTCTATCAAGAATTAACCTCTATTTATACCTAAAGATGTTACTGTGATAGCGAAACAATTGCTGTATTAAATAACAGTAAAAATTTATGAAAACCAGAATAACCGTATTTAATATATCGGGTGTTTTTTTACAGTGATAGAACTTTAAATTGAAATTAAACACATTTAAATTAAGATTGAAGCCAAACTTTTTTTTATTTGAAAGATAATTTCATGACATTCATGTTTTAAAAATAATTTCCGGCTAGCTCTGAGGAACCGCATTCGATCAGACCAATTTTGGACCACTTTTTCGAGTAATTCATCATGTTATTTCATCAATAACACGAGTTTTGTTGGCTTCCAAAGCGTCTTTTGTTTCTGGTTTATCAGCATAAACCAATGACTTGACATAACCCCAAAGAAAATTATCCAGTGGAATCATGTCGCATGATCATCCTTCCGTACTTTGTTAACATTTTCAACAGCATCCTGTTCAACTCCAAATTCCCCTCAGCTTGGAAGTGTGCTCTTGTTAGACCTATCCCAAAGAACAAAAAACCTATGGAGACATCTGATCTTAGGCCAATAAGTATTCTGCCAGGATTGTCCAAATTAATGGAGAAGATAATGTCGGATCAGTTTCAGGATTATCTTAAAACCAATAATATAGTTCCCGATGTTCAGTCCGGCTTTCGACCAGGCTATAACACCACTGGTCCTCTTCTTGATGTTACCGATGACATTCTGCAGGCACTCGATGACTCCAAATGTGCTGCTTTACTTTTGCTCGATTTTAGTAGAGCTTTAGAGATTTAGTTAGGCGCTCGCAGTTTCTGAAACTGGGCTGTAGATTTTCTAGGTCAAAACTCTTAACCAGTGGAGTCCCTCAGGGTTCAATTCTTGGACCTTTATTGTTCATTGTTTATACCAGCCAAGTCATAAAGTTTATTCATCGCTGCAAAGTGCACATGTATGCCGATGGTTTCCAACTCTTCTTGGATTTCTCTATTGATGAGTTGACCGATGCGGAAATTAGACTAAACGAAGACTTGAGTAGTTTATGTGATATAGCGAGGAAGCATGGTTTGATTTTGAATGCGCCGAAATCATTTGCTCTTGCTTTCGGCTCCAGAAGTGATAAACAACTTGTCAAGAGTAATCTCAAACCTTCTGTTTCTGGTTGTGTTATCGATTTTTGACGATTCACTGCGGTTCCGGGAACATATTGAAAGGGTAATTTGTGGTGCTAATGGGGCTCTTAGAGTGATGTTCCCTCATAGATCCTACTTGCCGGTCGATACAAAGAGACTGATTTGTGAATCTTTGGTCCTGTCAATATTTAATTGCTGCTCTTCTGTTTATGCGTTTTGCCTGGACCAGGAGGCACTCAGCAGAATTCAACGTGTTCAGAACAGTTGCGTGAGGTTCATCTTTGGGATCCGAAAGTTTGATCACGTGTCTCACAAGCTGAGAGAGTTGGGTTGTCTGCCGATGAAGTTTCGATTCGAATATAATGCTGTCTGTACCTATCATAGAATAATAGTCAAGAGATGTCCACCTCATCTCTTTAGTAAGTTAGGTATAGAGCTGATGTTCATAGTGTCAACATAAGATATAGGAATTTACGTGTACCCATCACAGAACATCTACTTTTCAAAGAAGTTTCAGATATAACATTTATAGACTTAACAACAACAAGGTCACTAAAAATCGATTCAGGATAGACATAAAAAATTACTTCCTTTGCCGTCTCTAATTGTTTTTAAAAATCAGTCTCCGAGGATAAAATGTAGTTTTATTTAGTATGCTCAGAAAAGTATTTTCAATTCTGTTTGTTATTTTATCTTTATTAGTGGGTCATGCCCAATTTGTTTAGTTTTTACAAGGGATAAGTGGTAGAACACCTCTGGGTGAACTTCCCCTTGGGATTTCTATTTGATGGAAATAAAGGCCTTAATTATTATTATCTTGGAGGCCAATTAATTGGACCATTTCTCGAAATAATGTTATCGCCAAATCTTTATTTCAATAAATCAATTGTTACGGTAGCATCATGTGGTGCAGCACAATCTTGTTGGAACCAAAACACTTCTGGGTCGATACCATTTAAACTTGGAACAAATAATCATTGATCATCGATCTGTAACGAGCACCATTCACTGTAACATTAGCTCCAGCATAGTTTTTAAAAAAATATAGACCGATGATGCCTCCAGCGTGTAAATCACAGCATACAGTGTATTTTTCAGGATGCAATGGAACTTCTTAAGCATTTTTTCTCACTCCATATACGGCAATTTTGCGTTTACATAGCCGTTCAACTAGAAATGAGCTTCATCACTAAACACAATTTTACGATAAAAAAATGGATCAACTTCAAGCTGTTCTAGGGCCCAATCAGCAAACAAACGACGTCTATTATGGTCAAGTGGTTTTAGTTCTTGAACCAGTTGGATCTTGTATAGGTGTAGACCGAGATCTTTACGTAAAATTTTCCATGTGGTGAATGCATAGAGTCCAACTTGTTGTGAAAGTTGACGAATAGACAATGACTTACAGCAGCGATATTTTCTTCTGTAGGTACAGTTCTTTGTCGTGTTGTTTTTGTTGCATCGAGTAGAGAAAATGTTGTCCGAAATCTATCGATAGTTCGACGAATAAGCTGCTCTGATGGGCGTTTATGTAAACCATAAATTTCACGAAGTGCTGTAGAGTTTGGCGATTAGAACACTGATTTTGAAAATAAATTTCAACAATTTGTAAACGTTGTTGCGGCGTGACTCTTTTCATGATAATTTCTCAATGCTTACTGCACAGAAATGTCAAAATCTCAGTTATCCCTATCGAAAGTTCTATCACTCTAAAAAAACACCCGATATGTCGTTTTCTGTTAAAAGGTGGTTTGAATGTGGATTCCGCTTGGTTATTAATAAAAAATCTTTTGTGTTCACTGATTCTAAATTTTAAATTTGATGTTCTTCCTATATAAAATTAGTTAAATTTTGCATCACACTGAGTATTTGTCAAAGTTAAGTTCTCAAAGTCGATTCTGTGTAGAGAGAGTGAAATGAGTTGATTCACCTCAAGGAGTTTTTCGTCTTCATCATGAAACGACCGTCTTGTTTACGAAGAAGAAGAGGAAGTGTCATTCTTCTTCATCATTTGCTTTTGGCCGTAACACAACTAACAGCACCCAGTTTTATCCTTTTACTTTTCGCGAGCGTATTAAAGCGCCTTACTCAACCTCGATAAAAAAGAAAGTGCTCCTTCAGCTTTCCATTACTGAAAGAAACACCAACAGCCAGGCTCGAAATATTTTATGGGCTACGACTAAAGTTCGGTAATTCTCTTTATACACCGAAAGTTTCGAGTACAGCTCCCATTTATTTCGAAGTTCGTCGAGAAAGCGGCATCGATTCTTTCATCCCATTATCACCTCGTAGAGTCCTTGATCGTTAACTGATGTTAATCGGGAAAGCCGCCTGAAGGATCGTAGGACATCAAAGGATTGAAACAGAGACGGTGTATGGAACTTTCATTCGAAACATAATGGCGCCGAGGACATAAAATGGAATAGAATCACATTCCAACGAACTGACCTGAAACTCTCGCTTATGGCCGGGACGCCGGGGTCTTCGGCCATGGATTAGCGCCATAAATCTCTGGAGTAATGCGAGCTTCGTATGAAATATGGGACTTGCCAACGTAGGTGGAATGAGGTCGGATTTTCTGCAGCGATTTCAATTTGATACAGTTTTCATAGAGGAACATAGTGGAGCGCGATTTTATGTGAAATGTTTCCAACTAGTAATAAATAAAATTCAATATCCACAAACTCTTTATTGTTGAACGACAATTGTTTCGCCACACTGTAGCCTAATCATGTTCTACATTTGAACTGATACTGTGTCCATACAGGTATGGAAAAAACAGTCGGAAACATAGGAAATTCAGTGTTAATCAAAAATGCAGTGAAGCAGTGGAAGAATGAAAACCTCAGTGCGATGCGATGACGAACAAACGACTGTTTTCTCTCAATGATAGTGAGAAGTGAGAGTATACTGCACACCCTTTCGATCGAAGCATCAACACTACGCACGATTAACACTGAATTTTCCATGTTTCCGACTGTCTTTTCCATACCTGTATATGTATTAACAGGTATTACACCAAATGGGACTAAAAGTAGGAGGATAGTTATTTTGGGTATTTTCCAAAGGGAAACTGACAATGGCAATAAAAGTTATTGGGGTTGTCGTTGGTTTTTCCAAACTACATGAAGATAAAATGGTAAAAGTTTAATGACTTTTGTATATCTGTTGGTTTATTTATTCCATTTGACATTATATATTGAGTTTTGATTATATACGTCTATTAAACGTAAGCGGTGCTTATTTTAGACATTAATTCAATTCTAAAAGTTTTTTGAATAAAATTTAAAATTGTAGAAGACAACATATTATATTTAATTTGTTTTGATATCCAAATTTTTTTTTACATGAAGATATTCAATATAGGTGCCCTATTGGCATCCACTTGATCGTTCAGGAGAATCTTCTGGGAATTATATCGGTTTATTTCTAAGTGATTTTAAGAATGTAAATCTAGACCCTTTACTTTCGATATGGATAATTTCATATTTGTTATTAATTCAAGTTCTATTGAATGATTCACGTATGTGGAATTTGTGGAATTTGAAGTGTATCCCTTTTGATGTTCGGGGATTCTCTTCTAGAACGATTTGCCGATCTGACCAGTATAAACCATTGGGCAATTCAACGCATAGACCCCTGATTTATTATCTTTGTTTGATTTATCTTTATTATTTTTAAAGTATTTGTCTATGTTGTTAATGATTCTGAAAGCTGCTGTGTAATTAAAATTTTTCTTGAAATAATTGGCAATGCATTCAGATATTCTACTTATATCGGGTGTTTTTTTTTCAGTTATAGAACTTTCGATATGAATAACTGTGATTTGACAGACGGTAGAAGGCATGTTATTTTGACATTTCTGTTCAGTAAGCATTGATAAATTATCATGGGAAGACTCACGTCGCAACAACGTTTGCAAATTGTTGAAATTTATTTTCAAAACAGTGTTCTATTCGCCAAACTCATAGAGTAATTCATGAAATTTATGGTTTACATAATCGTCCATCAGAGCTGCTTTTTCGTAGAACTATCGATAGATTTCGGACAACATTTTCTCTACTTGATGCAACAACAACAACAAGACAAAGTACTGTACCTACAGAAGAAAATAAGTAAGTCATTATCTATTCATCGACTTTCACAACAAGTTGGACTCTGTACATTCACCACATGGAAGATTTTGCGTAAAGATCTTGGTCTACACCTATACAAGATCCAACTGGTTCAAGAACTAAAACCACTTGACCATAATAGACGTCGTTTGTTTGCTGATTGAGCCCTAGAACAGCTTGAAGTTGATCCACTTTTTTATCGTAAAATTGTGTTTAGTGATGAAGCTCATTTCTGGTTGAACGGCTATGTAAACAAGCAATATTGCCGTATATGGAGTGAAAAAAATCCTCAAAAAGTTCTGCAAGTTGCATTGCATCATGAAAATGCACTGTATGGTGTGCTTTACACGCTGGAGGCATCATCGGTCCATATTTCTTCAAAAACGATGCTGGAGCTAATGTAACAGTGAATGGTGCTCGTTACAGATCGATGATCAATGATTATTCGTTTAAAAATTTGAATGGTATAGACCCAGAATTATTTTGGTTCCAACAAGATGGTGCTACACCACATGCAGCTACCGTCACAATTGATTTATTGAAATAAAGATTTGGCGATAACATTATTTCGAGCAATGGTCCAATTAATTGGCCTCCAAGATCATGCAACATAATTCCACTGGATAATTTTCTTTGGGGTTATGTCAAGTCATTGGTTTATGCTGATAAACCACAAACAATAGACGCTTTGGAAGCCAACATAACTCGTGATATTGATGAAATAAGGCATTACACCCATACAAGATCCAACTGATCCAAGACCTAAAGCCACTTGACCATAATAAGCGTCGTTTGTTTGCTGACTGGGCCCTAGAACAGCTTGAAGTTGATCCACTTTTTTATCGTAAAATTGAGTTCAGTAATGAAGCTCATTTCTGGTTGTAAAAAAGCAAAATTGCCATATATGGGGTGAAACAATCCTCAAGAAGTTCTGCAGGTTTCATTGCATCCTGAAAAATGCACTATATAGTGTGCTTTGCACGCTGGAGGCATCATCGGTCCATATTTCCTTGAAAACGGTTTCCATGAAGTAAACTTATTATCACCAACTCCCGCCTAAAATCGATCGTTCTAAAATTCTATCCAGTGGTCGCCGAAAATCCGTTAGGGACGAAGGGATGGGAAATTGCCATTCTAGTCTTTACAGGCGGATCACAAATTCGCATCAGCGGCATCATTTGTAACCATAACAACTAAAAGCTACTCTTCTCTATTGATTTGCAGATTCCAGCGAGATCCAGTACAGAACGAAGTGGGCCAGCGAGAAACATCACGACCTCTGGTGTTACAGATGCGATACAATGATAGATGGCGAAAGTTGTCTGGATTTGCACGGAAACTACTCCTGGATGAACATGAAATGCTCGAAGGACCAGAAGAAGTGTCAGGTATTCGAAAAAATTCTTGCGAAATCACTGTTTGTCATTTTTCCCTCCTAATGAAGTGCATCAAAATAAGTTTGATGAATTAAATGGAAAAATATAAAATTACCAGGTGTACAACCATGAAACCCGATATTTTTTCGTATTTCGTATCGTGCTGGCCTTTACTTGATAGAAATCCATTGTACACTTCAGTTAATTGAAACACCTATACACATTTGGAAAACTCTTCATATGAAAACAAGTATTTTAACTCAACCAATTTTCATAATACTAGTACCAAATTATTCATAAAATAATAGGTTAATTTTCTAGAACAGCTAGTAAGCTTTGGAATTCAATTTTTCGTAAAAACTATAAAAGGGAGAAGCACGGAAAAAGTCATTCAGTATTAAATACTCGAGAGCACATTCACGTCTCTCTGTTTAATGATTTTCTTTTTTAAATAATCCAGTTCCAAAACCTAAAGAGAAATTAACATTATTATTGTGAATGGAAATCTGATCAAGAAATCCGTTACCTGAGAGTTCTAAATGGAAATATCCCACATATAAATCAAGTATACAATAATTCTAGAAACATTCTCCAAGAACCAGAACAAATTCCTGAAATAATAAATGATAAAAGTTGACATTTTCAGAGCACGTTTAAACTATGTTGTGTACACTTCAGCGAAATGACAGATACTGAAAAGAAAGCCAAATGAGGACACTTCAAAGTGAAGGTGTTGCCATATGAAACAAAGGAATAATAAATGACTTGCGACATCGATTATCAAAACCGTACGAACTCATTTGTACTCCTAATATATAATAATACCATTTTTGGTGTAAATTGATGTTCATAATTTTTATTTTAAAATGAATTTCCATCAAGTAATCAATGAAATATTTCTAGTGAATGTTTTTCGTTAGTAAGCATGCGATTTTCTGATAAAACTCTCTCTCTGGTAGGTGAGGAGGATTTCGATGTCCACCAGTACTGACGAGATCACAGGGAAGCCGAAACTCTGGCTGCTCCAGAGGAACTGTAGTGAATCTTGTGAAGCTGGCTGTATAGTGATCGGAGAAAGGACTAAGCTGCATTCGTGCATAACTTGTTGTGATGAACATAATTTTTGCAATTCTGGAAGTTCAGCAAACGTCATTAAGTCGTCATCTTCAACTTTAGCATTCGTTCTTTTTCATATATTTACAGGATATCAAAGAGATCGATAGGTTAAATTCTGTATATTGAGATTGAGATAGGGAATAATTTTTTTTTAATAAATTGTTATCAAATCGAAGTGGGTTATTTGATTCCCACGTCAGTTCATTTTCCCAAGATAAAAAACTTTACAAGGTTAGGAAGTCATGGATTTCCCAATAAAGATTATATATAGTTTTTAACGTCAGGGAGACCATACTCGAAATGGTGGATATCATATTGTAATAAATATGAGTCTCAATTGATAAAGTTGATTTAAACGTTGAAACTCAGAAAAAAATTCAAAAAAGATGTTTCAGACATCCAAGTTATAACATATTTTATACATAAAATAACATAATAAAAAAGGGTTTTTTTACTTGATAGAAGGCTCATTACAATATCTTATATAACCTACATATTTATTCTGCTAACCTTACTACAAATTTAATTTTTTTTTTCGAAAATTTCTTAAAATTTAATTTAATGAATATCTTAGAAAATACAGTTTCAATTCAGTAGATATATAGAATTACACAGCACAAAAATAATAAAAGAGAACAAAGAAAATGTGAATTATCAATTAAAAATATTAAATAAATTATTAAATGTGATTTTGGTCGGTTAAGATATATTTTTATTAATTACTTTTATATTTTGGATACTTAGTTGGACTGACATATGGCCTTTTTGAAGATGTGCTGTATATATCTTATATAACCTACATATTTATTCTGCTAACCTTACTAAAAATTTAATTTTTTTTTTCAAAAATTTCTTAAAATTAAATTTAATGAATATCTTAGAAAATACAGTTTCAATTCAGTAGATATATATAGAATTACACAGCACAAAAATAATAAAAGAGAACAAAGAAAATGTGAATTATTATTTAAAAATATTAAATAAATTATTAAATGTGATTTTGGTCGGGTAAGATATATTTTTATTAATTACTTTTATATTTTGGATACTTAGTTGGACTGACATATGGCCTTTTTGAAGATTTGCTGTATATATCTTATATAACCTACATATTTATTCTGCTAACCTTACTACAAATTTAATTTTTTTTTTCAAAAATTTCTTAAAATTAAATTTAAAGAATATCTTAGAAAATACAGTTTCAATTCAGTAGATATATAGAACTACACAGCACAAAAATAATAAAAGAAAACAAAGAAAATGTGAATTATTATTAATTAAAAATATTAAATAAATTATTAAATGTGATTTTGGTCGGGTAAGATATATTTTTATTAATTACTTTTATATTTTGGATACTTAGTTGGACTGACATATGGCCTTTTTGAAGATGTGCTTTATGTTTCAGGAGTTTTTTGAGGAGAATCATTTTTGAAAAAATTATTGAGGGCCATGGTGTGCATTTCTAGAAAGGAATTTGGTTTTCATAATACATTGATACGAACCAAAATTTTGTATTCTTTAAGTATTTAACATAAATAGAGGTTAATATTTGATAGAAGGTATATAAAATTATTTGAATATTTTAATATTAGCCTTCTTCATATTTAATTTCAAAAAATTATGTTTAATAATTATAACTTCAGGAATTAAATTAAAATAATGTCATATAAGTATCACTTATATCAAAAGACATATAAAATAAACATTCATTATAAGACATCCAAATGATATAACAAAATCTAATAAATAAAAATTGTTAACCAAAATCCTATAAATTAAACATTTTGAGTAGACAAAATTTTGTTTTGCTGATCAATCTTATGAAAACAAATATCTTTCAAAAAATGTTGAACATAATCTTAAGAATTTCATCATAAAATTATCTAACTTAGAATATTCAATATTATTTGATATCTAACTAAGTTACTTTCTATAAAATCTCAAGATTCATTTACCAGAAGTTTCCTAAATTGTTGAAGGGTGAGTAAATATTTGTTGTTGATTGATGTTATATTTTATTGAATATGAATTATTTGAGTACTGACGAAGCAAAGTCTCTCTCAAAACTTGTTTTTCAGTAATGTTTTTACATATCTTGAGATTTTATAGAAAATAACTTAGATATCCAATAATATCGAATGTTCTAAGTAAGATAGTTTTATGATGAAATTCTTAAGATTATGTTAAACATTTTTTAAAAAATATTTGTTTTCATAAAATTGATCAGCAGAAACAAAATTTTGTCTACTCAAAATATTTAATTCATAGGATTTTGGTTAACAATTTTCATTTATTGGATTTTGTTATATCATTTGGATGTCTTATAATGAATGTTTATTTTATATGTCGTTTGATACAAGTGGTAGTTAACTGAAGTTATAATTATCAAACATAATTTTTGAAATTAAATATGTAGAAGGCTAATATGAAAATATTTAAATAACTTCAAGTATTTTTTCAATATTGTCAATTGATAATTTATAATTTCTCTGTATTATTTTATTCTTTTTGTGCTATGTAATGAATGTTAATTCTATTTATCTACTAGATTGGAACCGTGTTTTCTATGACATTTATTTCATTCAATTTTAAAAAGTTCTGGACCACAGTTGCATTCTTGCAACTACTCCATATCTCCATCAACAAGACTGAGGTCATTACCCTTCGTCCTTCGCTACGCAGATGGAAATCTCATCCATCATGTTTTTTGGTGTACCTTGGTGTGCACCCAATCATCGAGCTTCTTCTTGAATCCAGCTTTGCGCAAATAGTTTGAAGCTGTTTTATGGTGGATCTTCAATTCCTTGGCGATGCTACAAGTACTAACATGCCGGACAACTTCGATTATTCTGTGATTTTATCGACATTTTGGACGACGGGCCTGCCTGTGCAAGGTGCATCTTTAACATAAAAAACACCTGAACGGAATTAATGAAACCAAAATGGCACAATTGACTGTTACAGTATCGGTAACGTGAATACCATTCACAATTTCAGCCGCCTAGCTTGCATTTTTTCCTTCATCAAACTGTTATCAACTCTATGGTGACATCCATTTTTAACACCCTGTAACCAACAACTGAATGGGTCAAAAAAAACAGCAAAAGAATTTTTTCGGTGTGAAAGTTCACCTTGACAACCAGCATAAATCTAAAATTATTTATTCATCTACCAAAAAAATAATGGATTTCTTTTTACCCACGCGTATTAATACAAACAGAAAAATTGAACATGTCAATAAATCATATAATGAATAAAATAATAAGAAGCGGCTTTTTAGTGGATTAATACAAACTTTGAATATCAAAACAGATTCAATCTGTTAGTCTCCTACAATTTTAATTTCTAAAAAATTTTTTTTATTCAAAAACTTTTAGAATTAAATTAATGTCTAATAAGCACCGCTTATATTTAATAGACGTATATATTCAAAACTCAATATACAATGTCAAATGGAATAAATAAGCCAACAAATATAAGAAAGGCAATTAAAATTAATAAATAAATATTTGAAGGAGAAAAAATTTTTGTTTCTGATCTTACCATAATGAAACTAATTCCTTTTCAAAAATATAAAACACAACTTAAGGATTTCTCAAAAAATATAATTTATTTGAAATTTAATATATTTAAATATTCAAACAAGTTAATTTAGAAATCTCTCAAAACATGCAATATATCTTCAAAAAACAATTAGAATACGGATAATCTCTTCATCGGCCCTAGATAACATTTAAAATATCAAAATCAACTAACAATCAGTATATCATACCTTAGAGTGTAACACGGAACTTGTTTAAAAATTTTTTTGAAATTAAAATTGTAGAAGACTAACAGATTGAATCTGTTTTGATATTCAAATTTTGAAATATAAAATTGTTAATTAAAATTAATATATAAAGAAATGTTTGAATGTTTCGTTCCAAGAATGCGCACCTGAAGTCTTCAGACAGGCGGTGGCAGCTCTACCTGTGACAAAATGTTTTGTTTCTGATCTCATATTTATGAAAACTAAATCTTCTTCGAAACTAATATTTCAAATAAATTAATTTTGGAGAAGTTCTTAAAATTACGTTGTGTATTTTTGAAAAAGATTTAGTTTTCATAAATATGAGATCAGAAACAAAACATTTTGTCACAGATAGAGCTGCCACCGCCTATCTGAAGCGTTCAGGTGCGCATGCTTGGAACGAAACATTCAAACATTTATTTATTTATTTATTTTAATTGATAATTTTACATTTGTTGGGTTTTTTATTTCTTTTGATATTTTATAATGAGTTTTGATTTTATACGTCTATTAAATATAAGCAGTGCTTATAAGACATTAAAATTGTAGGAGACTAACAGATTAAATCTGTTTTGATATTCAAAGTTTGTATTATAATCCTATATAGGGAGTCAGAACCACTTTCAAGTTAATTAAATGAAATAATAAAGGCTTTTTTTACGCTTTATTCATTAACGACAATTGTTTTACTAATGACTTCTTCAAGTTTATATTTTGAACTTCGGAATTTTGTTTTAGTCATCGCAAATTAAAACATTCGTTGAGAGATTATTTTAACTGATTTCGATTTCAATTATGGAGCTGTAGTGGACATGAGAGTCCTCTTCAAAGATGAGATATTTTCAAAGTTTATACATGAAAGGAGTTTTTTTGAAATATCATCTCAACTTAGAGTGAGTGCTCGCGCATCTTTGAAGCCCGTTAGAAAGAGCAGATACTGATGAAACCTACATCATCATCCTGATAAAGTTTTTTGATAATTTGGGGATTACACATGTTTACTTATCAGAATCGTAGTCTATCTTGTTACAATAGATAAAGATTCAAGATGACAATGACTCATTATACATCTAATGAAACTGACACATTCAAAAGCACCAACTCTCCTCTTGGCTATAGATTTATGATGTTTGTTTACACTTCTGTACTTGTGTTAATTAGTGCAACACTAATCCTATCCAACGAAATTGTAAGTAGAGCAGGATATTTACTACACTATTGGTCTTGATTGCAATGAAAATATATCTGAATGAAATTGATTCTGGTTTCTCCTTGGTTTTTCATTCAAATATAGAAATTGGAATTATTGAGCAACAAAAACAAAATATAAACAATGGAAATTTCATCAATCTCAATTTCGATAATGATAACTTAATCCCTGTGATATGAATAAACTTATCAAGAAATATATGAATGAATTTCAATACGTATTGTTACATGGTTATTCAGTTTGGAACAAAAGCACCTTGCAGTTTAATCTACACTTCCATACGTGTATTTTATTATTATTATATAAAAATATTTCACTCGCTAAGTCTTCCTAGTTAGAATTATACATAAATGAGTGTTGAACATTTTGTATGAGTTTGGGGAAAAGGAAATCTTATATCTTATAGACGGATAGTCTCTGTTGTAGATTAATATCGTTGGCAGTTTAATTGCAACAACTAACACTCTGTTTGTAATAAAACAACACTTGGTTTAACGATGAACTGTATAATAGAAAAGATACTTACAACCTGCTTGTTACACAGACCGAACTAAAAGAGACAGAGTTTACTGAGTCGTTCATAGACCTTAACTCTTGATTGTCATTATAAAATAAAACACTTGTTTACATTTTCTACTTTATTTTTGGTATTGACGTACGTTTCGTCTTTGCTAGAAAGACTTCATCAGAATACGAAGTAACAGCTGTTGTACAATGAATTTATGAGATTTTTTACAGAAGGTGTACATGTGTTTTTAATTGTTCGTCGGGTTGGTTTTCTCAAAGAATATTCCCTTCAGAATCGTGTTCACTCGATCCCTTGTAAATATTGAATAGAGGGGTTACATAAAAATCTATTTGTTCATTTACTAGGTTATTGCTGTTTTTATGTTTATTTATTTCGTAAATTTCCCATAAGTTCAATTTTAGACCTCTATTTTCAACATGTAGAATTTCTATTTCTTTTGTGAAAGAATGGTTATTTTCAAGAAGGTGTTTAGCATAATGTGAATCTTTTTTATTTTTATCGAAACTTCTTTTATGTTCTGTTAGGCGTGTACCGAAATTTCTACCTGTTCTACCAATATAAATCTTTGGGCAATCTGGGCAAGTGAGTTTGTATACACCTGATAATTGAAGTTTATTCATACTGTTTTTATTGTTTTTGATGTATTTGCTAATAGGATTATTTGTCTTGAAAGAGACTTCAATATTTTCTTTTTTAATTAGGTTTTTTAGTTGAATACTAATGTTTCCGAGATATGTGAGGCTAACGTATTTGTGTTCAGATAGATCAGATGTTACTGGATAAATTTCTTTTATTGTGTTTTTGTGTATATGTTGGTTAATTAAATTATCTATCAGAGATGTATTATATCCATTGTTGTAAGCTATATTTATCTAATAGATAATTTAATTAACCAACGTATACACAAAAACACAATAAAAGAAATTTATCCAGTACCATCTGATCTATCTGAACACAAATACGTTAGCCTCACGTATCTCGGAAACATTAGTATTCAACTAAAAAACCTACCGAAAAAAGAAAATATTAAAGTCTCTTTCAAGACAAATAATCCTATTAGCAAATACATCAAAAACAATAAAAACAGTATGGATAAACTTCAATTATCAGGTGTATACAAACTCACTTGCCCAGATTTCCCAAAGATTTATATTGGTAGAACAGGTAGAAATTTCGGTACACGCCTAACAGAACATAAAAGAAGTTTCGATAAAAATAAAAAAGATTCACATTATACAAAACACCTTCTTGAAAATAACCATTCTTTCACAAAAGAAATAGAAATTCTACATGTTGAAAATAGAGGTCTAAAATTGAATTTATGGGAAATTTACGACATAAATAAACATAAAAACAGCAATAACCTAGTAAATGAACAAATAGATTTTTATGTAACCCCTCTATTCCATATTTACAAGGGATCGAGTGAACACTATTCTGAAGGGAATATTCTTTGAGAAAACCAACCCGACGAACAATTAAAAAACACATGTACACCTTCTGTAAAAAATCTTATAAATTCATTGTACAACAACTGTTACTTCGTATTCTGATGAAGTCTTTCTAGCAAAGACGAAACGTACGTCAATACCAAAAATAAAGTAGAAAATGTAAACAAGTGTTTTATTTTATAATGACAATTACAACTGATTTCTACCAAGCAACGGCCCAATCTATCATATATTTAACTCTTGATCATAGAAAAACATATTATACATAGAGTGAGGTATTCTTCTTAAACTTTTGGTATATATTCACAATAGTCTCAATCAGTACCATAAGGATATGGTTGCATTCCTCAAATTTAAGGGCAAGAACACCTTTAGGAGTACCTCGGCTATCACCTGCACATAGAGCTACGTCGGCAATGGGCAGAACACCACCAGGACAGGCTTTTACCACAATGACACAACGTACTTTTTTCGGACAAGTCACGATTCGGTTTACAAAGTGATGGTCGACGAGAAATGGTTTAGAGAGCTCCAGGCAGACTAGAGCGACTCAATTTCGACCGGGAAGTTGTGCCCTTTCAAGGCAATAATGTGATGGGGGGTATAATGTTCAGTCGCCTTACCACTCTTATTATCGTTGAACGAACAATGACTGGTGCCATCTTCGTAGAAAACATCATTGATTCTCTGCGCGACGAATTTGGGGATAATTTCATTTATCAGGATAATAACTCCCTACCACACCGCACACGAAGGGTTCAAAACATTCTTCAAGCGAACAATATCCAGAGAATGAACTGGTCAGCAAACTCACCAGACTACTTAGAGAGAGAAATATCCAATCGCCAAAACCCACCTTCAACTTTTCAGTAATTGAGTTTAGTTTATCATGGAAAGACTCACGCTGCAACAACGTTTACAAATTGTTGACATTTATTTTCAAAATCAGTGCTCTCTTCGCCAAACTTATAGAGCACTTCATGAAATTTATGGTTTACATAATGGTCCATCAAAGCAGCTTATTCGTCGAACTATCGATAGATTTCGGACAACATTTTTTCTACTCGATGCAAATACAAGACAAAGAACTGTACGTACAGAAGAAAATATCGCTGCTGTCATAGTGTTAATGATGATCCAGATTTGTCTATTAGTCGACGTTCACAACCAGTTGGACTCTGTGCATCCACCACATGGAGAATTTTGCATAAAAATGGTCTGCACCCATGCAAGATCCAACTGGTTCAAGAACTAAAGCCACTTGACCATAATAGGCGTCGTTTGTTTGCTGATTGGGCCCTAGAACAGCTTGAATTTGATCCACTTTTTTATCGTAAAATTGTGTTTAGTGATGAATCTCATTTCTGGTTGAACGGCTATAAAAACAAGCAAAATTGCCGTATATGGAGTGAAAAAAATCCTCAAGAAGTTCTGCAGGTCCATTGCATCCTGAAAAATGCACTGTATGGTGTACTTTACACGCTGTAAGCATCATCGGTCCATATTTCTTTAAAAACGATGCTGGAGATAATGTTATGGTTATGTTAATGAATGGTGCTCGTTACAGATCCATGATCAATGATTATTTGTTTAAAAATTTGAATGGTATCGACCCAGAAGTGTTTTGGTTCCAAAAAGATGGTGCTGCACCTCATACTGCTGCCGTAGCAATTGATTTATTGAAAGAAAGATTTGGCGATAACATTATTTCGAAAAATGATCCAATTAATTGGCCTCCAAGATCATGCAACATAACTCCACTGGATTGTTTTCTTTGGGGTTATGGGGTTATATCTATATTTACAGATCTGGACTATCATTTCATTTCAAAATAGTTACTCTAGATGAGGTGAGATCTATTATGAGTGATATACATACTAAGGCCGTTGGTGATGATGATATTACGTTTGACATGCTGCTTTTTGCTTTTTCCATTATAGAATTGTATATTCTTCATCTTGTTAACAGTTGCATATTGGTTAACGTGTTCCCCATGCATTGGAAGTGTGCGATCGGTATTCCACTTCCAAAGAAGCCTGAACCAACCTCATTTTCCGATCTGAAGATCATAAGTTTTGGAGAAAATTTGGTATAATCAAATGTTAGGTTTTTTTGAGGAGTTTGATATGTTGCCGTCGTATCAGTCCGGCTTTCGCAGGTGTCGTAGCAATGCTACTACTTTTAGCTACTCTCAGACATGATATTTCGTGATTTTCTGTTCTTTATGTTCTTCTTGATTTTTCAAAGACATTTGTTAAGATTAATCATCACCTCATGTGTGCTAAATTAAAATATTTTGGCTTCTCACCCAGTGCAGTGTCAATGATAGGGTCTTATCTGTCATTTCGATACATGAAGATACTTGTTAATGGTATACATTCGTCTCAGAGGGCTATTTTGGCAGGTGTGCCTCAGGGTTCTATTTTGAGACCTTTATTATTTATAATTTATATCTCAGATCTTTTTTCCCGGCTAGAATATTGTATTCCTGAGGCATATGCTGATGACATTCAATTACTGTTTAGATTCAATATGATGGACTTGAGTCTTGCTTCGGATAAGGTTAATCGGGATTTAGATTTGATTAATCGGATGTGTGTACCGCATAATTTGTCTGTCAATGTATCGAAGAGTCTTTGCATTATGTACTCCAGAAGAAAACATAGGGATTTGATTAAGGCCAACTTAGAACTTCGAATGGGTTATGGCAGGTTGAAGATGTGTGAAAGCGCTAGGAATTTGGGTGTTCTGTTCGATGAGGATTTGAGATTTGGTGGGCATGTCACAGGACTGATCAGGTCTGCATTTTACAGACTCCGAATGCTTTATTCTGCGCGTAGATATTTGACGTTTCAAATGAGGGAAAATTTGTCAGAGGTGTTGATTTTTGATTATTGTGTTTTAATCTATGGTCCTTGTTTGGATGCGTATCATAAGAGACGGATTCAACTCGTGCAGAACTGGTGCTGTCGGTTTGTATTCGGTCTTCGTAAGTTTGATCATGTGTCGCAGAAGATTCGAGATCTGGGTTGGCTGAGAATGGAAAGTACAGTTAAACTGCATCTGGGGTGTTTTGTTTTCATACTGGTTCGAAATGCGGTGGGCAATCGACGTATGGATGGGTTGGTGCCTAGATTCAATGTTCATACTGTCAACATCAGACATCAATATAGACTTTCCATTCCTGCTCATCGAACGGCTGGGTTCTGTAGGTGTTTTTCATATAATGCTGCAAGAATTATCAACGCTTTGGATATTGATGTTAGATCTGTTCCTTCTTTGCATATTTTCAGGTCACACCTGAGGTCCTTCTTAATTTCTAGTAATTAATTTGTGAAAGTCCTTCCTTTCATCATAGTAGTCGTTTTTTTTTTGGTAGGCATGTATTAATTTTTGTAGTATTAGATTCAATACATTTATATTATGATGTACATTTTGGATTCAATTGAATTGTGATGCATGTATAGTTTGTTTTACTTTTCTTTTACTATATAATAGAAAAGTCGTTGGAGTTAAGTGTAAGAGTAGTCATTCGACTAAACTTCGCTCCAGCTGCTTTTCGTGATAGTTGAAATTGTATTGTATTGGGTTTTTTTTCTTTGGTCAATAAAGTCACTTTATTATTATGTCAAGTCATTGATTTATGCTGATAAACCAGAAACAATAGACGCTTTGGAAGTCAACATAACTCGTGTCATAGATGAAATAAGGCCTGAATTACTCGAAAAAATGGTCCAAAATTGGTGTGGTCGAATGCGAACTTGAACTATATTATGATTTTCAATGTGTTTTCTTAATTTTTCAGAAAGTCAATCCAAAAAATGAACCTATCTCACAAATAAATTCTATCCATTTTTGCCCAACGCTTTTCTACAATGTGAGTATGTGTAAATTCTTCATTACGAAGAACAAAAAAGAATAATAAACGACGAAAAATTTCAGAACAGTCGATCGTGTAATTTCAGAAACAACCTTATAGACGAAAATTACTGGAGATTCCATACGAACGAAGCGTGTTACAGATATGCAAACCCCATAAGATTCAAGGAGAAGGCCTCAAGCAAAATATTCCTTTTTTCATGTGGAAACATTTCATATCATTTACCGGTTTTATTGGTAAGTTGTCAGCTTAAATAATAAAGGAACTGATTTTGAATTTCGCGCCATACTAGTCCGGTCAAATGAAACACTGAAGGTTACAAAAAGGCACTGCATTTGAAGATCAGCGTTCCAAACGGACGCATGGTTCACCGGCGTCACAGGCAGAGCCTGCGCATCAAGTCTGTCTGACGAGTTTCAGATGCGCATGCTCGGAAACGAAACGCCGTCTCCCGAACTAAAAGGTGGAAGCTCCCTCGCAACATCCACTATTCATTCGAGAGCTTCACTTGAATTAAATCGCAAAAGTATGTCTTGTATGTATTTTGCATACTCTAGAAGGCGCTAGTGTATTATTAATACCTTATAGTCTCTGTGTATAGCGAATATGGATACTTGACAGATTTGGAGATCAGCCGAATTAATTTATGTGCTAATTATGAGCATTACGGCAAATTATGGTCTGATTAGAGCATGAGTAATGTTTATTCTGCGTTAATAACGTGAAAATATCGGGAATGCATTTCTTTACTTGAATTAACTCGCAAAAGTATGTCTTGTATGTATTTTGCATACTTTAGATGGCGCCAGTTTATTATTTATACCTTAGAGCCTCTGTGTTTAGCGAATATAGATACTTGACAGATTTGGAGTCACTAGCATACATTGCCTGAAGCGAACCAATCAGTTTGAAACGTGCGCATGTTTGCAATTTGCCTCTGTGATCAACAAAACCTTGTCGAGTTTGTTTGAGTATAGAATTGTTATGCACATTGTATGTTACACTGTCTCGATTTCTAGAACTTTCTATTAGCGTAGCTCTTACTCCTTATCATTAAATTTTTATGTTGAATGGAGGGAATTGTTTTTAGAATAAAAAAGGTGAACAAATAATTTTGGACTACACCAATGCCACATCTGTGAATCTCATAAGAAACGATTTCAAATACGAGGAGTTCTTTGGTCTTTGGTTCGACTGTTGTGTCCAAGCTGAGAGATGCTGTCAACAAATTGAGGATGACGGTAAATAGCAACAACTTTCTTTACCGATTACACATTTTCGTTAATCATTTGAGAAACATTTTTTCATCAATAGCTAGTATCCAAATATTTACGTGTAGAGTCTTAAATATCAGGATAATAAGAAAAAAATCAAACGGAGTTATTTTGTTATAGCTCGCAACAAATTTTAATTTTCAGATACTGAATTGTTTCAGCCGTTACTATTTGGTAGTTGATCATAAAACAAATTGTAGAAATTACTGTTTTATTTCCAATAAAAATACATATTACACATTTTCTTGTGACTCGAGTTTCGGGAAATGAACTATCCCATCATCAGACAACTGAAGACCTAACAGTGGCACAGAGGTATTTAAACAAAAGTGATAAATATTTTGAATATTTCAATAGATTCTAGATAACACCTAATAGTGGTACAGAGGTTTACAAGCGTAACGTGATAAAAAACCGGAGATAATCGGAATGTCGGCAATCGACAAAGAAGGTTGTTAAACAGATGGTACCCATTTAAATATCTCAAATAATTTTTAGGATTACATAGCTCCGTAGAGTCATTCATTATTTTTACATTATTTTGTTGTATATCTCAAATATTTGGATTTACATAGGTCCATACAGTCATTCATTATTTTTCACATTATTTTTATTGTGAACGAATTTGACAATTTCAATAATCAAGTTTCTTTTCTTTTGACTCAACATCTAAAATTTTCTTAAGATTTTATTTTGTCGAAAGGAATTACTGTTTTTTAAAGAATGAGTGGCAAAAGTTGAATTTTTGTTTACTTTTCATTAAATTCATTTTATGTTCGTTGAAAAAGGTTTTAAACGGATGTTACTTTTTAAATATCTCAAATATTTTCGATTTACATAGCTCCGTACAGTCATCAATTATTTTTACATTATTGTTATTGTGAACTAATCTGAAAATTTCAACAGATTCTAGATAATCGAGTTTCTTCCCTTTTGATTCTATATGCAAAATTTTAAGACTATCTATTGTGGGAAAGGAATGACCGTTTTCTAGACAATGAGTGGCAAAAGTAGAATTTTGTTTATTTTTCATGAAACTCATTTTATGTTCGTTGAACCTCGTCTTGAAGGAACGTCCTGTTTGTCGTATATATTTATTACTGCACGCAGAACAAGATAACTCATAAACTTCTGATTTGATTTATTTTATTTTAAAGTTATTTACGGGTAGTATCTGCCATTGTTTAAAAAACGTGTATTAATTCTAGATCAAAATTCTACAGGAGAATTGGGTGGTTGTCCAAAAACTTGGGATGGTTGGAGCTGTTTCCCTGCTACCAAACAATCCATAGTCCGAAAAATTACATGCTCAAACCAAGCCTATAGTTCTAAGCCTCCTGAATGTATATGTAAGTTCAAAGGTTTATTTTGTATGATAGTTCATTCTCTAAAAAAATCTCTCCCAAACTGTGACGTCAGTTTGAAAGCATATTTCATTTCGTGAGAGCGTTTAGAATGAATAATAATTTTTTTTGAATATGAAACAGATCAAATCTGTAACCTCACTACAAATTTTAATATTATAAAAAATTTTTCTCGAATACTTTTGAAATTGAATTGAATGAATATCTTAGAAAACACAGTTTCAATTAAGTAGACATATAGAATTGGCAATCATTACACAGCATCAGAAGAAATAAAATAATTCAAAGGAAATGTAGAATGTTGATTGAAAATATTAACATAAATAGAGGTTAATTCTTGATAGAAGGTATATAAAATTATTTAAATATTTTAATATTAGCCTTCTACATATTTAATTTCAAAAAATTATTTTATTTAATAATTATAACTTCAGGAATTAAATTAAACTGAAAAACATGTTTTTCAGTAATGTTTTTACATATCTTGAGTTTTTATAGAAAGTAACTTAGTTAGATATACAATAATATTGAATATTCTAAATAAGATAGTTTTATGATAAAATTCTTAAGATCATGTTAGACATTTTTGAAAGATATTTGTTTTCATAAGATTGATCAGCAGAAACAAAATTTTGTCTATTCAAAATATTCAATTTATAGGATTTTGGTTAACAATTTTTATTTATCGGATTTTGTTATATCATTTGGATGTCTTATAATGAATGTTTATTTTATATGTCATTTGATATAAGTGTTACTTATATGACATTATTTTAATTTAATTCCTGAAGTATTAAATATAATTTTTTGAAATTAAATATGTAGAAGGCTAATATTAAAATATTTGAATGAAAATATTGAATAAATACTTGAAGGATACAAAAGTTTGTTTCGTATCAATGTATTATGAGTACCAAATTATTCTGCAAAAATTTACAACATTACCTCAAGAATTTCTTCGAAAAGAACTCTCTTTAAAAAAAAATTCAAAATCATGCACATCTACAAAAGAGCCTTTTGAAATTACCACGTCGATATCTGTTCAATCAGCAGAATTAATCTGTTTGATACTCAAGATATTGTAAATCCTTCTATCAAGTAAAAACCCCTTTTTATTATTTTATGATATTTTTTAATAATGGAATAAATGAAATTACTTTGTTTGCTATCACTTCGACATTTTTTAATTTCATAAGATTAAATTTTTTTTCAGGAATTCATATGAATTCATTATATAGAAATTCCATTTTTACTTCCCATTTTTAAGATATAATCAACACAAAAACGTGTTCTTGTCAACTATAACTTTTGAATTGCTCCTCGAATTCTCAAAATTCTTTCAACACCTGAGAGAACGCTCAACCATAACCTAAAAAACAGAGTCTCCAAATTGTAGCCCGGGACAATTGTAGATTTCTCCATTGGAGTGTCTACGTCACCATATTCTCCAGTAAGACCTGTGGTTTCTTTAACATTTGAGCTTTGTCTCAGCATTTCAGCTAGGATTATTTAGGGATTTTTATTTTCTTGTCGTTTTAAATGTCAAAAAAATAAATTAAACAAAACAACAACGAATAATACTAACATAAACATTTGGTAACAATATATTTAAGCGGTTTCGAAGTGGATTCCTTTGGTGACGATGTATAGCTTCTTGAAATTTTCGGCAATCCGCCGCAGCTCTTAGAAGGAGTTGGCAGCACCTTTGAAGTCATACGCTCTTATTTTCATCCGTGAGGAGTTGAATTTTTTGAAGCTTGTATGGCTTGAGCTCCTTTTTGGACATTTGACGAACGGATTCACGGTTGATAGCGGTCTCACGGGCTATTTTCCTCATTAAGATCCTTGGATTTCGATTGACTCGCTTCTTGACAATGTTGCGATTGCTAGGCGTATTGACAGTGCGTTTTCTCCCACTTCCTGGAAGACGACTTGAATCGGAAGATTACATCTGACAAGATGTCGAGGCACATTGAGCAAACGAACAATTTCGCATTGACGCTTGCCGTGAAGAAACAGCTACAAAATTGGACTACGTTTGTTTGACATTTTAACACTCTGCAAAATGAAGTGATATCGAACTGAAAATTCACATATTAGTAGAAGAAAGTGTAGAGAATCTACTAGAATAAAAATTATTTGACTGCGCTAAAATACTTTTGTTCCAGAACACAAAAATTTGTCCGTAGTTTTTCTTGTCGCGCTGTAATATTTCATATAGGCGATTTATGGTGAAATGCCATACTTTCACCTACAAAAGACTCACCTTTGAAAACAAACTGTACAAGTCGATAAATCACTGTGTATTACAACTATTTCTACTTTTTCAGTGGAAAGCCAAAAGCAGTGCTTTCCCAACGGTGTTTGGAATGTAACAACTGACTACTCGACCTGCGCCATAGCTCAAGTGTACAGAAAAAGACTATTTTTCCGCAGCAGAACGTTACTTCTCTCGATTTTTTTGTGCCTGCCTGCTGTCTTTATCCTAGTATTTTCGAAAAAACTTAACAGCATCACCAGAATGGTTTTACACAGAAATCTGTTGGTTGTTATCGTGTTACGTTACATACTCACCGTGTTATCGGAAGAACTAGTCCTTATTCCTTCTGTAGAAGCGGAAGGTGAGTCCGTTTTGAGCGAGAATGGAGTGGGATGCAGGATTTTGAGCTTCATGGAGTCCTTGACGCTGAACGCGATGTATGCTTGCATGCTAGCCGATGGATTTTATCTGCACAAACTTCTTGTCCGGAATTTCACCAAGGAACCGAATATATTAATCTTGAACATCATTGTTGCAGGTATGTACTTTTTCCATTTTTAGAATTCATAGATCTTATCTGGCTCAGGTTGTTCATAAATAGAAAGTCAGAAAAATCCTGAAAATCTGTACCAGCAAAATCGAACGTTATTGACTATTTTGCTGAATCTGAATATGATCTGATCCTACTAATATTGATATTACACTGTACTCGGGTCACACAAAAGATGTAGTATAGTGCGTCTAGAAAGTATCTGGAAAAAACAAAGTTGTTTAAGAATGTCTTGTTGTGACATTCTGAAGACACAGATGTTGTGGTGTCTTTTATTCAACTACCCATTCATTATGAAATTTTTTTACCTGATAATAGTTGTTCAGGAAGGCCTTGTTGCGGCCCTCTGAAAAGACACAGGGTTGTTGTGTCGGTATCTAATTGTGGACCCACTTAGACCTCTTAGAGCCCAGTAAATGAAATGAAGATAAAGACGCTTACATGTATGAAATATGTTAAATGGTCAATTCAGATTAAACTAAACAAGTTCTCGTTGATTTCCAAATCTTGATAACCTTCAAAAGAAAATATTATATCCGCTCCTTTATTTTTTCCCCGGTAGGATTCATAAGAACTTACCAATAGCTGAAGAAGTTCTTCTGAGTACTAGCGGGAAAAAGGAAAAAAAAATCTCACAAATGTTCATAAACTCTGAATTTTCTTCGCAGTTCTATCATTTCTCCCGGCCCTAATATGGGGGGTGTCTAAATGGTCGAGGCATTCCTCTTACTGTTGGATGGTAGATGAAAATGGAGACCAATGGATAGGCGATGGGTTTAGATTATCAATACTCTTCATAAATCTTCTTTTTTTAAGTGACATTATCAGAAATATCGTGAAAAGGCTGAAACATGGTTCATCATCGCAAAATTCCAAGTGAGTGTTGATCATTTCAGTCATATTTGAAAAACTATTCATCCACAATCTGCCTTTGGTTTTCGTTTACAAGCCACTCGTGTTTTTAATGACATATACTAGCTTAGACGATTGATCAATATAATCGATCGACATTTTTTTCCGGTAGTTCAATGAGGCTGTAGGTAAAATGAACCGGTATGTCATTTGCTCAGAGGGAGGAGGTGTGTCCAATTGTTTTCTGTGTCTCTTTCGTTCGTAGCGAATAAACGGTAAATTCTGCGAGAACTAAAGTGCTTTCAATAGTTGGATAGGTATTTCTGCATTCGATCCGCACCAGCACGCTTTTTCAACCCCGCCTAAAAAATGCCTTTTCGACAAACAAGGATCTTCTTTAATTAAATTAATGTCATATTAAAATATGACATTAATTCAATTAATGTCATAATTAATTAAATTAATGTCATATTAAAATATGAGATTAATTTAATTAATGTCATAATTAATTAAATTAATGTCATATTAAAATATGCCTTAATTTAATTCCTGAAGTTATAATTATTGAATATAATTTTTTGTAATTAAATATGTAGAAGGCTAATATTAAAATAATTAAATAATTTTATATACCTTCTATCAAGTATTAACCTCTATTTATGTTATTTTATTCATAATGGATTTTCATCACGTATACGCCATTTAAACACAAATGCTTTAATGTTTTTGAACGGTTTTTCGGCATTCGAATATGAAATATATACATTTATTTTAACAATTCATAATAAGTATTTGGAATCGAATCTTTTACAGGGTGGCACTAAGAGCAACTTTCTTCCTTGTATTTCTGTTTGGTATTCCGATCCTACTTTTTGCTGATACTTCCATCATAGCACACGCTACCTGCTCAAATTACCTCGTATTTAAATACGCTAGCTATATCAATGAAGGCTTACAAGGAGCGATGGTGGCCATTTTATTTTGCTACCTGAACAACGAGGTAAATATAATTGAAAATTTTATTTTATTTTTATTCTTTATGTTGTGACTTATGGCATCGACTGCTGTGGTCATTAGCCATACCCCACCACCTGAAGTGCACAAATACACCCATGGGCGCAGCGGGACCCGAACCCGCAATCCCTGGCACCATCATCTATGCTACCGAGCTGCTCTATTTCACCATAATATTCTTTAAAATCTCGCAATATTCAATATTCATAGCCTATTCCAGGCTTATTTGGAATTTTCTGTGGAATTATTTCATGGAAAAATATGTCTAGATATTATTCTTTTGAAAAAATTTGAATATCAAAACAGGTTTAATCTGTTAGTTTCCTATAATTTTAATTTCAAAAAATTTTATTCAAAAACCTGTTGAATTAAATTAATGTGTAATAAGCACAGCTCATATTTAATAGACGTATAAAATCAAAACTCAATATACAATATCAAATTAAATAAATAACCCAACAAATATAAATTGTCAATTGAAATTAATAAATAAATATTCGAAGGGGACAAAACTTTGTTTCTGATCTTACAATTATGAAAATTAATTCCTTTTCAAAACATAATTCAAAGACTTCTCAGAAAATATTTGATATTCAATTCAAAAATCTCTCAAAACATTTATTATATCTTCAAAAAACAATTAGAATTCTGATAAGGATTACTTCACATTTAAAAAATAAAATTAATCAACAACAAATATACCTCACCTCACAAAACTGGTGATATCCTTCGTATTGAACACACAAACTCTAAAATCCAAGATATTCTATGTTCGTCACAAAATCACAGAAAGCTGTAAGATATTATATGGTTTTCTTTAAACCACTTGATATTTCATATTGAGTTTTATTCAAACCAAAGTATAATTATATATTATATATAAAATTAAATAATAAGAGGTTTTTTACTTGATAGAACGAATATTACAAATTACAAAATTATAGGAGACTAACAGATCAAATCTGTTTTGATATTCAAATTTTGTAATATTCCTTCTATCAAGTAAAAAACCTCTTCTTATTATTTTATCATTCTTTTGTTTCGTCCAAAAAGGTCTTGTTTATTCAAATCATATCCAAAATATGGAAATAGTATTCTTGGTAGAATTTTTCCTATATATAATTTCAATTATACAAGGAATATTTGGAAAATATCTCAAAAATACCGATTCGTACACATTGAAAATATTGAGTTGGGAAATCTATTATTTTTCGGTAAAAGGCTGTAGTGATCGATATCTTGTAAAGTTTCGACCAAACAATTTCAGATTTATGCTCGTTCTCAAGGTGACGTTTCACACTAAAAAAAAATTCTTTGCTGTTTCTTGTTTGGTCCATTCAGTTGTTAGTTGCAAGGTGTTCAAAATGTTCAAAATTAATAAAGGAGAAAATGCAAGCCAAGCGGCTGAAATTGTGAATGGAGTTTGTGGTCACGATACTGTAACACCCGTGCAACTTTGGTTTGGTCTACGGAATGCATCATTTTAATTCTACTACAAATTTACAATCGCTTTGACACACTTGTAACGTTCTCAAAAATTCATGATAGACTAAGGTAAATCAAAAACATAATTCGTCTACTTTTTTGGGCAAAAAATTAATACTTTTTCAGACAAAAAATTAAAAACATAACAACTAAATACGTTTGAAATGTGTCGGATACGAATAATATTCTCGAGATATATTCCACATTACCTCTTTCACTATTTTCGCTGTTATTTCATTATCGATGGATATTTTGAAGCGAAATTTTAGGGTCAGATAGTACTCGAAGAGATCTTCAAAATTAGTTATCGCAACACCTCTCATACCTATTCGAAATCAAGGGGATGTGCTCACCCCCGTTAGGGGGTTGAAGTTGCGGGGATGAAAAAAGCGGAAAAGTTGTTCACCTTCGAATCAAAAATTGACGGCTACAAACGATTTTCCAGATTTTCATTTTAAAGTCGGAAAAGCGAAGTGTTAAGTTTTCGTTGGACCACCTGTATATATTATTTAAAGTTCTATCAATATCGATTTATCAAGTAAGCAGATGTCTTCTGTTTTCTCCCAACCTTTGTCAGTTATTTAATGACTTTCATTTTATGAACATTTACATGAAATTGACTTCAAAAGGGTTTTTTTTAGGTACAACAAGAAGTATCCAAACTTCTGAGGAGGATGAACATTTTTAGGAGGAAAAAAACAATTCAAACACATTATACAAAAGCTCGAATTGTAACGAATTCCAGCCAAAAAACAGAACAAGTATATATTTACTGTGAGGATGACGTTAAATGAATGTTTTTAATAAATTATTTATAGGAAACGATTTCCTATTTCATTTCATTAAATTATAATCAACTTTCACAATAATAAGAGACTGTGTTATATATCATTTATAATTTTTATTAATAAAAGTATTTTGAATTTAAAACCAAGATTAATATAATACATTGTAAAGATATTTGGTGCAATAAAATCAAACACATAACGAACTCTATACAGAAAAAAAAAATATCGTTTACTTGAAACCAAATAATATTTCAAAATAATAAGTTATATGCCTCCTCCAAAATATGAAAAAATCTTCATTTCGATGTTCCTATTTTGCAATGACTGAAGTTTGTATCCTTAAAATCTTAGATAACGTTTGATCTGCATCATATAATTGAAAATAAGAACATAAATAATGAAATTTGAATATCAAATCAGATTTAATCTGTTGTCTTCTACAATTTTAATTTCAAAAAATTTTTTTGAAGAAACTTTAAGAATTAAATTAATGTCTTTATAAGCACTGCCCATATTTAATAGACGTATAAAATCAAAATTCATCATACAATATCAAATAGAATTAATAAAAACCAACGAATATAAATTGTCAATTGAAATTAAAATATAAATAAGCAAACATTTTTTGTTTCGTTCCAGGCATGCGTAATGAACTCTTCAGACAAACTTACGAAGCCCTGTTTGTTACAAAATGTATTTTTTTCTGATCCCATATTAATGAAAAATAACTCTTTCTCAAAAATATAAAACATAATTTCAAGAACTTCTCAAAAACTAATTTATTTGAAATATTCAATATATTTAAATAAATCACTTCAAAAAATCTCAAAACATGTAGCACATCCTCAAGAAATAATTAAAATTATGATAAGATCCGTTCAACTTTACATATAAAAAATAATAAAATCAATTATTATTATTATTATCCTGATACTCCTAGATCTTCTGTGAAGATCCCTCAGAAGCTTTTTCAGCTTGTACGAGTTAGGAGTTCAGTTGTGTTCTGTGTAGGCTTTGTTACTGCGATCTTGCGCCACTTTAGGTCACAGCACTGTTAATTTTTGACCCAACAGTGAAATGGTGGCAGATACCCGTCCAACTAGAAAATTTCTTTTCTACCTGAATAGGATTCGAACCCTGGACCTCCCGGTCACGAGTCCGATGCTCTCCCGCTGAGCTATCCACACTCATTTAAACAATGTATAGACTTACCGAGTGCACTCCAGAAATAATATGATATATGAACATGCAAATAGTTACATTTATATCCAAGGTACTCTATGTTCCATGTTCACAAAAAATCATACAAAGCTTATAAGGCACTTGGTCTTAGTTAAAACCATTCAACACTGTATAATGAATTACTTTATTTAAAAAACCTAATATAATTATATATTATATATAAAATAAAATAAGAAGGAACGATTTTTTACTTGATAGAAGGATTATTACAAAATTTGAATATCAAAACAGATTTAATCTGTTGTCTTCTAGAATTTTAATTTCAAAAAATTTTTTTAAGAAACTTTAAGAATTAAATTAATGTCTTTATAAGCACTGCTCATATTTAATACACGTATAAAATCAAAATTCATCATATAATATCAAATGGAATTAATAAAAACCAAGGAATATATCATTTTATTTCTGAAGTGCACTCGGTAAGTCTATTCATTGTTTAATTGATTTTATTATTTTTTATATGTAAAGTTGAACTGATCTTATCGTAATTTTAATTATTTCTTGAGGATGTGCTACATGTTTTAAGATTTTTTTAATTTATTTAAATATATTGAATATTTCAAATAAATTAGTTTTTGAAGAGTTCTTGAAATTATGTTTTATATTTTTGGGAAAGAGTTATTTTCCATTGATATAGGATCAGAAAACAATACATTTTGTAACAAACAGGGCTTCGTACGTTTGTCTGAAGAGTTCAGTACGCATGCCTGGAACGAAACAAAAAATGTTTGCTTATTTATATTTTAATTTCAATTGACAATTTATATTCGTTGGTTTTTATTAATTCAATTTGATATTGTATGATGAATTTTGATTTTATACGTCTATTAAATATGAGCAGTGCTTATAAAGGCATTAATTTAATTCTTAAAGTTTCTTCAAAAAAAATTTTTGAAATTAAAATTGTAGAAGACAACAGATTAAATCTGTTTTGATATTCAAATTTTGTAATAATCCTTCTATCAAGTAAAAAACCGTTCCTTCTTATTTTACATAAATAATGTTTTACTCCTGAAATAATGTATTCTAAAATTAAAATGAGCACAATGACATTATCTAAAACTTTACTATCTTTGCGATGAAATAATATTAAGAAAATTATGAGAAACGATTTTTAGTCAATATTTTGAGTGAGATTGAAAATAGTTTTAAAGACTAAAGGCAATCCGCCAATTATAGCAAATTATCTCTCGCTTCCTTTCAGAACAATTCAGGAAACCAAAGAAACATTCATCGGTTATTTCAAAATAATTGTTTGATACCATTTTTGTCCCAAAATTCGAAATTTGAGCATAAGGATGTTTCCTAAAACAACAAATTCAAAACAGAAAAGATTTATATCTTTCATTCTTGATGAAGTAGTCACCCCATTGTTTTATAGTTTGTGTTTCTTTCCGATTCCAATTTAAAAGTATATGCTTGTGAAGGAAAAACCAGCGTAAAATGGTAAATAAGAAAACACATTTATTATCCGATATTAAAAAACTCAGTCTACGTATGTCTTGCCATAGTATCTAATAAAACATCAGATTCATTTTTGATGTAGTTGTGAAAGTTTAATTTTTCTTATTTTGTTTATTTATGTGTCGTTTATTTGTTTGTATTGATTATTTATTTTAAATGGAGTGAGTATATGATTCAATATTCTCTTATTATCTATAATATTCAATCTTACTACTTTATCAACAAATATGCCGTACATAACAAATATGGAGGTGTAACTGGCACTTGTTTAAAACAGACTAACTTTAAAAATCCAGGTAGTCAGTTCGTCACAAAAACAACTGCCAATTACACTCTAAGGTAATATATACTGATTGTTAGTTGATTTTGATATTTTAAATATTATCTAGGGCCGATGAAGAGATTATCCGAATTCTAATTGTTTTTTGAAGATATAGTGCATGTTTTGAGAGATTTTTGAATTAACTTATTTGAATATTTAAATATATTAAATATTTCAAATAATTTATATTTTTGAGAAATTCTTAAGTTGTGTTTTATGTTTTTGAAAAGGAATTAGTTTCACTATGGTAAGATCAGAAACAAAATTTTGTCTCCTTCAAATATTTATTTATTAATTTTAATTGCCTTTTTTATATTTGTTGGTTTATTTATTCCATTTGACATTGTATATTGAGTTTTGATTATATACGTCTATTAAATATAAGCGGTCCCTATTGTAGACATTAATTTAATTCTAAAAGTTTTTTGAATAAAATTTTTTTGGAAATTAAAATTGTAGAAGACTAACAGATTAAATCTGTTTTGATATTCAAATTTTGTTATATTTCTTCTATCAAGTAAAAAGCCCTTTTCTATTTTATTTTGAAACAAAAAACATTTATTTATTTATTAATTTTAATTGACAATTTATATTCGTTGGGTTTTTTCTTAATTCCATTTGATATTGTATAATGAGTTTCGATTTTATACGTCTATTAAATATAAGCATTGCTTATTAGACATTAATTTAATTCTTAAAGTTTCTTGAACGAAATTTTTCGAAAATAAATTGTAGAGGACTAACAGATTAAATCTGTTTTGATATTCAATTTTTTTTCAAATAACCGATAATCTTACATCAAAACTTAGGTGGTATTCAAAAGCGTAAAGTATGCAATTAAACAGAAGCATTTAAAAGTAGTTTGCTTACTAAGAGTTACCAAGGAGGACTGTTATAAGTACTATTATCTCTATAAGTTGCTTAGGACGTTTATTTCCTCTCTGCCGCTTCAAAATACAATAGAGACGCCATAAGTTCGTGGAAGTCAGAATGAACTTATTTAATACTATTTAATTTGGTTTTTTTTTCAGGGCTCGAGAATATCAACAGTTGATGTTCAATTTGTTAGGTAACAGGGATTACGATAATTTCGAAAGTAATGAATTGGACAGTTTAAAGAAAAAAATTGGCTATGCATTGTTTGGTCATCCTAATAAAGAAGACGGATATGACACAAATCAAAACATAAGCATTGAAAAACTATTTGACGTTATACTGAGTGAGAACAGTGAGTATTTACGATTAATTCAATTTATTGAATTATTGGAAATAAATGTCAATGTGTTCAAGGGAATAGTGTTCTATGATTTCACCAAAATGTCTGTAAATGGTCTTAAACGACTAGGTTGGTCTCACTGATGAAGAATCCGTTGTCTAATGTTGTTGGTCTTCCTGATCGATAGGAGTCAGAGAGATCAACCTAGAGAACCATCTTTGGCATTTACGAACGTCTAATGCACTTGGATAAACATCGCAAATGTTTTTGGTCGCAACTATTGGGTTACTACCCTTGCGAAACTCAAAAATATGCTCTTTTAGTATTCGGCGATTTCACTCTTAATTGCAAAAAAAATTTAATATTTATTATTTAGAAGTGAACAAGACACAATAACCTTAAAATATCACAACTTCACAAAACATGTCTTCTGATTTTATATCTCTTTCAGACGATTTTTCAAAGCATAAGAACCGAGTAATAGTCTCCTTCGTTTACAATTGCACTGAACCCTTGGAAAGCGAGAAGAAAATCCGTGCGGCAAAATATAAGGACTACGACCCGAACACTGACGTCCAACCTCTTCCAGCGTTCATACTCAGAAGGTGCAAATACAGCCCCAAGTCCTGCAGAGTTGTGGTGGACCACCAGGGAAGAGTATACAGAAGCTGGCAGGAATATTTACAAAGGAACAATCTGCCGCAATGCACTATGACCTACCCCAAAGATGGTAGATATATGGGTGATGAAAACGAAGATGTCATCTTGGACACAATGTTATCTCCTGCATGCGGTCTCAGCGCAAAAGTTTTGGTTGGCGCTGATGTAGCATCTACTGGAGTTGGTAAAAGAGTTTGTAATAAAGAGATCTACTTACTTACTTTGGGATTTTAAAATGGCTCCTTAAACAAAGTATTTTGTCTTCCAAATTACAATTATGTTGGAGCGATCCATCTGAACTGCTACACAAGAGTTAAGCAAGTTTTAATTTATTTCTAACTACACACTTCGTCAAAAGTCTTGGCCCCTCTTATCAACTCTCAACTTGTTGAAAGTAACATGACAATTTTTTGTGTATGGAATCTTCACTATCTTACCACTTAAATGAATAAACCAGCAAAAAATGTTTCTTTTTCGAGAGAATACAGGTGTATTCGAAGTTAATAAGTTTTCAGCGAATAACGAGAATTGTAATATTGAGAATATTCCGTGGAAAATGCCGGGACATCCAATTTCTCAGTTTGACCGGGCAAGAAGTGGCCCTTTTCATGCTTGGAGACCATTATATCGCAAATTTTACTCGAAGGAATCGAACGGTATCTGTAACAGCCCTTCGAAGTCATTTTTGAGGACCTATAGACGGGTAGTCTCAACCAGTACCATAAGGAGACGGTTGCATTTCTCAAATTTAAGGGCAAGAAGACCTTTAAGAGTACTTCGGCTATCACCTGGACATAGAGCTACCCGTCGGCAATGGGCAGAACACCACCAAGACTGGCTTTTACCACAATGGCGCAACGTACTTTTTTCGGACGAGTCACGATTCGGTTTACAAAGTGATAGTCGACGAGAAAGGGTTTGGAGAGGTCCAGGCAGACTAGAGCGACTCAATTTCGCCCGGGAAGTTGTGCCCTTTCAAGGCGAATCAATAATGTGCTGGGGGGTATAATTGGGAGGGACGGCTTAAAATAGAAGCTATCAGACTTTTTAAGTTTTGTGAAAGCCTAATTTCCTTCACTAGAGAAATGGACACCAAGATTTATAAAATCGGTTTCTGAGAATGTCTGAGAGAAAAGAACCATTGGGTACTTGTCGGCTCGTGCGGTTTCAATTCAAACAGTGCGTCGAAGACTTCGTGAAGTTAATCCATGTTCACAGCGACGGTTAAGGCAAGTTTTACTCACACAAACTCAAAGACGTGTTCGGTTGACACGGGCAACCGAAAGATTCCGCCACCGTTTCTCTTTGTTCCTAACCTTTTCTTCATAATGTAGCGAACAACTTCTTCGCTCCTCGCCCAGAAACCTTCCTTGCTCTGTTGCAGCTTGAAGGGCGTATCAATAGAGGACAGGACCAGTCTAAACTAACCATCCCCGCCGAGTTCAAATAGGGCAAGGCACACAGCGTTTGACGACCGTTCCAAACGGAACACATGGTCACTGGCGTCACACGCACCATGCTTGTCTGAAGAGTTTCAGGTGCGCAGACTCCGAACGAAACGCCGGCTCCCGAATTAAGAGGTGCAAGCTCCCTCACAACAACGCATTTCAATCGAAAGCTTCAATAATTTAGTTTCAATAAGCAACCGAATAATACAGTTTAAGTTTAACAGTAAATATTTCGATATTGACACAATATTCCTCGATAATCTAACATCCAATAATTCTGTCTCGACAGGAATAGCCTCAGCAGGAGTAGCAATCGCTGCCAGCATTCCAGCAATCACTGTAGTGGGACCTGCAGCTCTAGTTGGAGCAGGAGTAGCTGGCATTGGCGTTGGCATTTATTCTATAGGCCGAAGTATAGGATCACTTTATGACAAACATCGGCATAAGGAGGTCAGTCGAAGGATTATGAAAGTATTACAAATAAAAATCTTCATGGTACTTATTTTTTAGAGTCTAAGTTTTTCGAACTCTGCCGCTCGCGCAGCTTACATCAATATAATAGCAGGAGCTGTAGGATTTATTGGAGCTGGTGCTAATGTGGCTGTTTCTCAACTGGCTTCCCAAGGCGTCAATATCGGAAAGGTTTGTACAGCAATTTTTTCATTAATAATATATCCTTGGTGCCTGAATTAGCACTAGTGTGACCCACACCCACCTGTATGGCTAAGATATCTTTCACAACTAAGGACGGATACTGCTCCGAGGCGTGATGGCATCACTGCTCGGCAGCTCGAGTGTTGAGCTGGTTCATGGCTTCTCCTATCTCTAAAATATTCTCATGTTCGTTGAAAATCTCAAGACTTCCTCATGATTGGTTGACTGGTTCTGTAACTCCATTGTTCAAGAAATGTGGCAACTGTCCCTACAAAATTATTGCCCCATTAGTCTGTTCTCTATCCTGTCTAAGGTATTGGGGTGAGTTGTCTGCAACCATATTGCTACGATTCGTAATATCATCCTCAGTGAATAGCACGGGTTCATCCTAGGTCACTCAACATTGACTTATTTCATTCTTTGCATCAATGAGTAGACTAAGGCGTGGGATTCAAGTGTTCCGGTAGATGTAGTTACATGGACTTTTCCAGAGTATTTGACAAGTACCACATCGACGCTTAATTCATAAGTTACACCATTTTGGCATCAAAAGCAGTGTATTAGAACAGATAAAAAAGTCTTCCTGTCAAATCGTTATTTCCTAGTTAGAATCGATAAATCGTTTTTTTCGATGGGTAAACCAGTCACATTGGATCTACTCCGATGATCTTTTCTCGGCCCAATCCTTTTTCTACTTAAATTGTTTGTGATCGTGCCCGTTTACTTCAATCATCTTGCTCTATATATTTGCGAATGACACCAAAATATACAACTTTCCTCTCATTATCTCACAAGCTCTACGATGTGATCTTTGGACCACCTCTGCTTGGTGTGACGATTGGCTCTTGCCCTTGAATATAGATTAATGCTGTGTCATGCACACTGGTAAGAGCAGGGTTACTTTTTGGGTGGAAACATCCTAACAAGAATTTCGAGTCACTGTAATCTCCGGCTGAAGATCTTCGTTGGTCAAATCGCGTCAATATTATTTGTGCTAAAGCCAAAAAGATGACTTATGCTATCTAGAAAGTCTTCAAAGGCTACGATGTTTCTACAATTCGAATTCTCTATATGTCTTATAAGACCTATTTTGCAGTACGCGGGTCCTTTTTGTTGCCATCTTCAAGAAGTGACGAGGAAATGCTCGAATCTGTGCAGTGGTGGTGCACCTTTATTCTTTATTGAAGAAATCGCCTCAGCTACGAGAATCACCTCAAAATATTTAAACTCCCTAGCTTCAAGAATTGCCGCGACCGAGGTGGTTTTATAGTAACTTATCGGTCTCTTCGTGGTCATTTCGGAGAGAAGGTTCAGCGTTTATATGTGAGGAAATACAATTGTGGCGTCATGTCCCGTTGCTCGCCAAGATTTATACTCTACTCTGCTGTCGCTTCCCGGCGTAGCATATAGAGGACGCTACCGCTTTCCGAATACACTGCTCACCGCCCTCGCCTGGTTCAGGTAGAGCAGAGAGCGAGCGTTCCGACTGCCGAGTTCCAACGTTGAACAAGGTCACTGGCGTCATAGGCAGTGACCTTGTGATCTGATGAGTTCAGGTGGTGCAACTCGGAACGAAACGCTGCTTCCCGAACTAAGAGGTTGAAGATCCCTCATAACCCCCGTTTCACTTCAGAGCTTCACAATAATCTGACTGATCACGCTTGGAATCGGCTTCTTGCTGAAGGGGCCGAGGATTTATGCTTCAGTGGTTTCAAAAAAACCTTGAAGAGGTGGTGGAATTTGGACTATGATGGTTACTTATTTTTAAAGAAGCATTTGAATAATTAATTTTATTTTGCGAACATTTTGTAATTTAGAGTTAATTAATAATAATTTATTTAAATCGAAAGATATATTCATCTTATTAACAGGAAACTTCCATACTGGTAAACGCCATATCGGCTGCAAATATTGGAACCAGCGGATTGGCAATTCTTAATTCCAGCTATAATGTACTGGAGCCTTGGATGAATGAAGGAAAACAACCATCTCTGTTATCATTGGTTCAGCTGAGTTCATCTATATTATTTTTCGGTCATGCCGTATATAATTTCAAGTCAGCAAGTTCTATCGTGGAAGAGACACAAAATAAGGTTCTACAAGACATACACGAAAATTTGAAACACAACAGGTCCAGGTAAGAAACACCAATTTCTCCTGAAACTCTTAAGATTATGGGTTTTTTTCAATAAGGGTTTTTTATGTAAAAGATACGTGCCAGCGGATAAATGGCATTGTTTATGGTCATCATCTTTGATTCCCTGAGTTAGTTGGACCCTGTACGGCTGCAGGCTCAAGCCCGACGCAATATTCGCCAAACTTAAATATGCGAAAGACCCAATTCTTGTGTATGGCGAGGTTTTCCTGCATACTTTCACATATCACGGCAACGTTCTTAGCCTATCTGGAGTTCCTTCGACATTCGAAGGTTGACAGATGTTTGCCTAACAGGTCGTTTCGAATTTGGCTACCAAACGTTAGAGAGTCTACTTCGAAAAACTACAACGTTTGTCCTAAAATAAGGCTAACAACGCACGCAACGTTTGCACTAACGAACACTTATTTTAATAATGAATTTTTTCATTTGGCCGTGTTCCTCAATGGTGTAACTTGTCATGGTAATTTGATATGTATAACTAAAAATAAAACAACAGGTTCGACAGATGCCACTAAAACAAAATGGCCACCATAGGCCATGTTTTTATACCATGACTAATGAATCTTGAAAATTATGGTATTCCAGCAAATTTTCGCAATTATAGTTTGCCTATAATTCCCCAACAACCGTCTTCAGATAAATTCTGCTTTCATACTTCTACACTTGGTATTAAGGTTGGTCCTACTTTTGAAAACGTCTAGTATTTCAATAATCAACTTGAAAGATGCTCCTTATCATTTTTTGTTTTGTATAAAAGAATTGAAAATAAGGCTTGAATGCAAATTCCAGCATCAACTAAACGTATTAATCCTTATGATATTGCGTGAATTGTCTTTTCTTTCGTAGATTACTAGAAATTTTATGAAAACTAAAAACTGTCTCATTACAGAAAAGCATTTGAAAAACTGAGACATGATGCTATCCGAAAAAATGACGGAGACGTCCATCGAGGTAACGCGGAAGTAATAGCAACCATGAGGAAAATCATTGACAAAGATCAACTCTTGGAAATCTTATTGGCCGCCGATAGAGATTTCGAAGATTTGGGAATAAAATGCTCTTCCAAATCCTTAATTAGCTTCAACGGCGTTCAAATCGACCTCAACGACTTCGGCAGTCTACCGGATGCCAAGATAGAAAATTTCTATTCCCTCTCTAGAGCTACCGAAACGATCACTCCTAGCAACATCAACGATATAAAAGATAACATCCAGAACAGTTTCATGGCTTTAGGTCTAGAAGGCGCAGGCGTCTCAAAAATCAGCAACTATTTTGTTGGAATAACTGGATCTTTAAGCTGTATAACTGCTCCTCTGCTGGGTATGATGAAAGACTTCGTCCAAGGGTACCTCATAAACGATGAACATCTGATGAAGGCACTGAACGAGATTTTCCCAAATTCCGATGAAACATCCTTACAGATAATCAACACCATTACAGGATTCGTATACGAAGAGGCCAAAAGGTTAGAGAAACTCTTCAAAAACTCGGAGTCCCTTGTCGAAACTTTCATATTCAGTTCTTTATTCGGCTATGTTAATGAGCAGGAGTTAAATGAAGACGACAGATTGAAACATTTCATGAACTTCGTCTGTGACACGTACTATAAAAGAGGAAAACTGACTAGGGATGCCTTGGACGAACTCAAGACGTATTTCGCAAAGCTGATGACTGAACAAATGATTCTTTATAAGGACAAGAAGGAAAAAATGGAGAATAGGATGAAGAACGAAAGAGAAGTGAAAAGGATTAAATGTCCTGATTGCCACGGACTTCACTACAAAGTGATAAAAGCTAAAAAGTCTATTCAAAAACCGAATTCAAAAACGGATAGTTCAGAAAAAATTAATTTAGATACAGTAAACTTAGAAGTAAAAACACCAGAAAAATCAAATTCAATAAAACCAGAAAACACTAATGAATAATCAGCAGAAGAAATAAAAAAGTTAGAAGAAACGGGATAATAAATTTAGATATAACAACTGAAACAAAAAAGTCAGAAGATGCAGAAGGGGCCACAAATTCTAAAATAAAAAACCCCAATACACAGTAATCATAATCTGAAGATTTATATTTGATTTACATGTAATTCTTATATATTTTTCATTAATGTCAATATTATCCATACTCTGAATAAATTATTATCTATTTTACACAAGCACATCAGTAGTTTTTCCACAGAATTTTTTTCTGTTTCTTTCGACCATATCTATAGAATGTTTCATAAATAGATACTCAGGCCGAAGATACGTGAATTAAATGCTACAAATTTAATACCAGAGAAATCTAGAAGTATAAAATGAATGCTGTATCATTTCAGATAATCTGGTGAGTTGATCTGTGGTTGTTCTATGTTTGTGGTATGATTCACAATTCCGTTTTTCAGAATATTTATATTTGACATTCACTCAGAGCAGCGATACTAGATCTGAGGATCGGAGTACTCTAAAAGATCTGGGGGTTTACGGAGTACTCTTAAAGATCTGGAATTATATGGAGTACTCTGAAGGGCGCTAACCTTTTTAACGTGCTCGTCTAATGGCGGGAGAATAGGTCGTTACGTTGTGTAGACAACCCAAATTACACCTAACGAGAGCAAGGAAACAGTGACGGGAGGTTCAAATATTCAAAACACAATAACGCCAGAATAATATATTTCTATTGGTAATATTAAAAAGCAGCAACCCTCATTGAATAGAAACAAACATTTATCAGCCTGTGATTTAATCTACTCTAAGCAGTGGTTCACAAAACTCCACAGTGAACTTAATAGCGCCTCAGGTCTAAATGACATATTACAACATATCGTTAGGTCGGTAACTCGCTAAAATCGGATATCATTCTTATGCAGCGGAAGGGATTAGAAGGGACAGGATACAGCCAGCAACACCTACAACTGCACTTCCGGTAACCAGTACAGAATCTCCCGTTACAAGGGGTAAGTTTAAATGGACGGTAAGGTAAGGGTAACTGTGGCATGCCCAGGAGATCTCCTTGAAGAGGGGATCTAATATAATTCGAGTCGACCGGAAAAGTTACTATCAAAATGGGCTGTATCTGGCCTCCTCGGGGTGACAAAATCCCAGGAAGGCTCAGATATTACTGAAGAACGAACCGAACACTACCTGAAGGGTTACATAAACTGATCCCTGGGGATATCACAATACCTCGGAACAATGATCTAGCAATCACTCACACATCCTCACAGTAGCGTTTGATATCTGGAGCTATTTACTGTCTCTATACGATATGTCGTCCTCTACCAGGACTAGTCGGCAATTTAACCTAAAGAACGCCACTGGTTCACAAGGTATACAATCTTTCAAAGTAAACGGGCACGTGCATATGGCAAATATGTCACACAAACTGACTAGGACATTATAAAATAGATACAGTACCCATCACCTAGGCGTGTTAATGAACGTTACAATAAAAACAAACAAAGAAATAGGTAACCGGGGGATCACATAAGAAGTACATGCAAATCAGTTACATATCAAGCACCGTAATTAGTAAGAGCAGATAATAAGAAATTCCTATCAACAAGTATTACGCAGATAAAGAACCACTATTTACAAATACAACAAAAAGCAACCAGGCACCGAGAGAAAGTATACAATACAAACATATAACTTGTGAGGATCGTGCCGCTTTAGTTATGTAAAAGGCAATGCATTTTAGTTAAAACACTCCGGTCGGATTATATAACACTGAAGCAAAATACAAAAATGAAAAGAGATGAATCGAAGTACAATGAACGTGCGTGGAATCACTGATTTCACACTAACAATAAGGTGGTATTCAAAAATGTAAAGCATGCAAGTAATCAGAAGTATTTAAAAGAAGTTTACTTACTAAGAGTTACCAAGGCGGACTGTTATAAGTACTATTATCTCGAGTATGTTACTAAGTTGCTCAGGAGGTTTATTTCCAAGAACCTTGCTCTCGACTGCTTTAAAATACAATGGGAAATGGGAAAAATTCTTTTTTATTGTCACTAATCACATACGTGTCAAGTTACAGTGCCACAGAGTATTTGACCAATAAATAACGCGGGTAAATACAATGACGTAATGGTGGAATCTATATAATCTATGAGGGACTCTATGACTCGTATGATACTTAGTGAATACGGATCTAATTAACAGGGAGAAGAATAAAAACTTAGTCTGACAAACATTTTTTGATTATTTGAGACAGTAAAACATATTTTATTTATTTTAGCAATTGATATTAAATATAAAACAAAAGGAATATATTGTTATGAATTTCACGTATCTATAATGAAGAGATCCGCATTCTGCGAGGATCGTACCGAGAAAAAGAAAATCCTGCATAGATAAGATTAGGTCACGATATTTACTCGCTGAATTCACTTATGCCTACGTCAAAAACGGCGTGTCAATCCTTCTCTATGATAGTCATAGACTAATTATCCAAAGTATGGGTAGAATAGAGAAACGAGACCATAGATCAACAAGAATATATTATTGTTAATCTATGAACGAGACCAACAACAGCTTACCTTGAAAATAGTTTTTGTGATATGATATTACACATGCGCCACAGATTACTAAATTAATATAGCCTTGTTTGTTTATGACATGCGCTCTGGGACAATAAAAATGACGGGCGTTCTAGTGTAGCTCTCTTGGATCTCCAAGCAACAAAAAGGGAGGGTATTTTTCTTGTTATCAGAATGAGTATAGTATTTGATTTGTTCTGTATTTTGAGTATTTTATCTTCCGGCCACTGTTTCCCTGTCCTTGTTAATATATGATTTTGGTTGTTCACACAAATTGTAGCCCTTTTCCTCCTCAATTAGACGATGGAAAATTAAGTCGAATCGTTAATGTTTAAATGATGACGAAATTATGAAAACCAAAATTATTGAAAAGGGATTAATCAACCTCAGCGTGAAATTTGAGACATTTTTACACAAAAGAGTGACCAATTTATTTTTTCTGAATGAAAAAATTAACATTATGTGGGTACTTTTTTTGTATTCCATAATGGGCAATTAAAAATATTTTTATCTACATTAAGTTCATACAAATAAATTAAGATTCATATATGTATCTTCTTTACATGATGATTTAAAAATAGTATAAAACAAATGCTGCTAAGAAACAAGCTTATCTAAAGCTTTATCTCTATCGTTATCACTTTGTAGGAGTGCTTCAGACACTTTGTCCTCTGCAAAACCAAGATCTAGAAGTTCAGACATTGCTAAAAGATGATCCACCACCTGAAAAAAGTAGAAAACGACTGTTTTAAGACCAAAAAATTTGAATCGTTCTTGCGACTACCGTTTCAACATATTTCTTCATTTTCAGACAGTTGGAAACTTAAGTAACAACAGGTATAAAGTAAAGAGTCTCTCATTAAGGGCTTTCCGTCTTTAAATTTCAATAAAACAAAGTGTGTGTGAGATACCATCAGAATTTTTTTATTTGTTTGAAAGGTTGTATGTATAACATTATGCGTGGAATATACTCCTGTGAACTTATCCACGCATTTCCAGCCACGATTTATGACGCGCGGTGGGTCGATCGTGGGATAGAGGCGAATCGGCAGGCGGCGTTGCCAAACCTTCTTTTATTCGGGAAATTGTGTTATTCACTGATTTTTTGATGTGTTTAGCTACTGAATCGCTAAAGAATAGGATTTATAACTTTCGAATTGTCTTGTACAAAGCTGCATAGCAAAAATTTTAAAATTTTTTTGAAATAAATCATTTAATTCCCGTGAGTCATTCTCTCACAAGAGTGAAAAATCATAACTCCGAAACTAGACACCGCTCTCAGAAAATTTTTTCATCGTAATATTCTCATTGAAATGCTGCAATTTAATAAACCTTCAGATAATTCCAGACTAGCGACCGAAATTCGTCATAGCGAAAAAACCGTCCAGCCAAGGATATCTCAATACTCGAAAAAAATTCATAACTCCGAAAGTCTCTCGAGTTTTGAGATATCCTTGACTGGACGGTTTTTTCGCTATGACGAATTTCGGTCGCTAGTCTGGAATTATCTGAAGGTTTATTAAATTGCAGCATTTCAATGAGAATATTACGATGAAAAAATTTTCTGAGAGCGGTGTCTAGTTTCGGAGTTATGAATTTTTTTAGAGTTTTGAGATATCCTTGACTGGACGGTTTTTTCGCTATTACGAATTTCGGTCGCTAGTCTGGAATTATCCGAAGGTTTATTAAATTGCAGCATTTCAATGAGAATATTACGATGAAAAAATTTTCTGAGAGCGGTGTCTAGTTTCGGAGTTATGAATTTTTTTTGAGTTTTGAGATATCCTTGACTGGACGGTTTTTTCGCTATCACGAATTTCAGTCGCTAGTCTGGAATTACCTGAAGGTTGATTAAATTACAGCATTTCAATGAGAATATCATGATGAAAAAATTTTCTGAGAGCGGTATCTAGTTTCGGAGTTATGAATTTTTTTCGAGTTTTGAGATATCCTTGACTGGACGGTTTTTTCGCTATCACGAATTTCAGTCGCTAGTCTGGAATTAGCTGAAGGTTGATTAAATTACAGCATTTCAATGAGAATATCAGGATGAAAAAATTTTCTGAGAGCGGTGTCTAGTTTCGGAGTTATGAATTTTTTTCCAGTTTTGAGATATCCTCGACTGGACGGTTTTTTCGTTGTCACGAATTTCGGTCGCTAGTCTGGAATTACCTGAAGGTTGATTAAATTACAGCATTTCAATGAGAATATTAGGATGAAAAAATTTTCTGAGAGCGGTGTCTAGTTTCGGAGTTATGAATTTTTTTCCAGTTTTGAGATATCCTCGACTGGATGGTTTTTTCGTTGTCACGAATTTCGGTCGCTAGTCTGGAATTACCTGAAGGTTGATTAAATTACAGCATTTCAATGAGAATATTAGGATGAAAAAATTTTCTGAGAGCGGTATCTAGTTTCGGAGTTATGAATTTTTTTCCAGTTTTGAGATATCCTCGACTGGACGGTGTTTTCGTTGTCACGAATTTCGGTTGCTAGTCTGGAATTACCTGAAGGTTGATTAAATTACAGCATTTCAATGAGAATATTAGGATGAAAAAATTTTCTGAGAGCGGTGTCTAGTTTCGGAGTTATGAATTTTTTTCCAGTTTTGAGATATCCTCGACTGGACGGTTTTTTCGCTATCACGATTTTCGGTCGCTAGTCTAGAATTACCTGAAGGTTGATTAAATTACAGCATTTCAATGAGAATATTAGGATGAAAAAATTTTCTGAGAGCGGTGTCTAGTTTCGCAGTTATGAATTTTTTTCCAGTTTTGAGATATCCTTGACTGGACGGTTGGCTATGACGAATTTCGGTCACTAGTCTGGAATTATCTGAAGGTCTATTAAATTTCACCATTTCAATGAGAATATTACGATGAAAAAATTTTCTGAGAGCGGTGTCTAGTTTCGGAGTTATGATTTTTCACTCTTGTGAGAGAATGACTCACGGGAATTAAATTAAATGATTTATTTCAAAAAAATTTTAAAATTTTTGCTATGCAGCTTTGTACAAGACAATTCGAAAGTTATAAATCCTATTCTTTAGCGATTCAGTAGCTAAACACATCAAAAAATCAGTGAATAACACAATTTCCCGAATAAAAGAAGGTTTGGCAACGCCGCCTGCCGATTCGCCTCTATCCCACGTTCGACCCACCGCGCGTCATAAACTGTGGCTGGAAATGGGTGGATAAGTTCACAGGAGTGTGGAATATAACATCTTGCATCGCTGCATTGCAACTATAATAACTGAGAAAGTTTAATAGTTTACTGATTCTTACCTTTTTATTATCATTGCCAAGTATTTTACATGTTCTTGCGACTCTGGACAAAGGAAAGCCCATCGAACTAACATTTCTAGAAAACTCTTGCAAATGTTTTGGCAAATCATCAAATGGATCATTTGGATTCAAATTATTTGTACCTGTACTTTTAACAGTACAAATATCATTCTTCTTAACGAAAGACTCTGGACCAGCTTTGTTTTTTGAGCCAGAATAATTCAGAATCGGTTTCTCTCCATCTAAGGTTTTTTCCCTCGGAACCATAAAATTTGAGTTATAAGCGGTCACATAATTATTACTAGGAGGACATTGATAGCCTGATGTAAAAGACCTCATGGGGTTCATATCACAAGAATTATAATACCCATTCATTCCAGTCAGTGAATTCTGAGTACTGCAGGACACTGAACTTGGATAATTTGAAATACTAGAATAATTCGGATAAGTTTGAGTAATATGAAAGTTCGAATAGGACGATTGAGAAGGTTTTGAAGTATCGTCTTCAATTTTCAATACTTTCGCCAGTTCCTCAACATCGTTAATTGATTTTAAAGCGACATTATCGAAGGGACTTGAGGTATCGGCTTCAAACTCTGATAAATTGAAAGGGCTTTTAACTCCTGAATTACTTCCATAAGAATTCTGTCCAGTGGGACTTAGGGGAATCGGTTGGAGTATATTAGAGTAATAATTTATAACTTTAGTAGGCATCAACACTCCATTAGAATATGAAGTAACACAACTTGGCCCAATTGATGATACTTCTAACTCACTAATTTTAGCAGTAGGAGAAACTTTTATTTCAACAGTTTCTTCCTCCGCTTCCTCACACTCTGGCTCATCGGCTTCTTCTTTCTCCTTCAAATTTTGCAGCCTTATCTTTCTTTGTTCTTCATTGATTAATCTATTACTTTTCCATTCCTTCACTCTTCTCAGTATATTTACCTCCATAGAAAAATCGTAATTTGGTAAGTTATCTTGAATATGTTTATTGAACGTCAGTCTTTGATTGTGGGTAATTGGTATATTTATTTTAGGCGGTGGCTTATATTCTTCTGCTATTTTGACATTCACATTATCCATATAACTTCCTGACTCTTGAGGTTTTTTCAAAGACATGATTTCCAATTTATGCCAAACTTAATGATGAAAAAAAATTTTTGGCTGAACTTATTGATCACATTTTAGTAGAACTTCACGAAAATTAAGTATCAATACAGTGCATAACTTATATTACTTCACAATTATAAAAAACAATAAGATTTTCATGTTTATTGGCGGACCACTATATTTCCTATCATTTGACGTTTCGACTTCACCATAGAGTAACAATAATATATATATATATATATATATATATATATTTTCTTGTTTTTCTATGGACTTCGCCATAGAAGTTTATAAATGAAGTGAACAATAGAATGAAATAAGGAATTACTTTGTAAGTGAACAATACTTTCCTCAATCAAACTGGAATAAGAAAATTACAGTGTTTTCTGAAAAATTTTTTTTATTCTATTTAAAATGAACTATGGCAAAGTGAAGGATTATTCCATCCTTTACTACTATAAACTACAGTAATTTGTTCTTCAAAATGTAAATGGTATTCTATGGTTGTATGTCATGCCTGTCATCAGTTACCAAATAAAATCAGAAGATGAAAGTTTGCTATCGTAAATAAATATAATCATGGCTGATCCATTAAGTTTACTCCGTCAATACAATGTTAACAAAAAGGAAATTATTGAAAGAGATGGTCAAATAATATTCGGGGAATTCTCCTGGCCTAAAAATGTGAAAACGAATTATTTGATGTATGGGTAAGTATACAACTCAAAAAGTTGGCTCTAGTTTTTCACATAACCTCTATCATATTTAAGGTCTGGAAAGGATAAAGTTCCCAAAGAATATTATACGTTAGAATGTTTACTTTTCATCTTGAAAAACACAAACTACACTCATCCAGTATACGTAAGAGAAGCAGCAGGAGGAAATATTCCTGTTGTAAGAAGACCAGATCGTAAAGAACTATTAGCATATTTAAATGGAGAAACTTTAACTTGTTCTGCTATCGATAAAAGTGCTCCACTCGAACTTCCCACACAGGTAAGTTTTGATTGAAATTCTCATGTTTTCTGCTAGATTACCTGAACTACTATTGCAGGTAAAAAGATCAGCAGAGTATGATGCAGGAGACACTGTTACAAAAAAACCTCGTTTGGAGGACTCACATGTTCAAAAAGTTAGGGAGAAGCTTGCTGCAAGACTGGATGCACCCAAAGAATCGACCGTTACTGTTACAGATAACATAAAGTGAGTGTATCATCTATTCATATGGTTTTTATGGTATAAATTGTACGCTTTTTTCAGATCTCTATCAGAAGCTATGTCAGTTGAAAAAATTGCTGCTATAAAAGCTAAACGTTTGGCGAAGAAAAGGACCACAATCAAAGGAAATGATGACATCGGACAGGAGTATGACATCAAAGCAATTTTAGAATATGATGTCGATATAACAAAAGATATCATAAGTAGGGAAAGACAGTGGAGGACTAGAACCACTATTTTACAATCTAGTGGTAAAGTAAGTAGAAAAAACATGATTAAGTTTGTTTGAATGTATGTCGAATTTTATTTTTTATCATTGATTTCAGACTTTTGCAAAAAATATTCTGGCGATGTTACACAGTATCAAAGCGAGAGAGGAAGGTAGACAACGACCTGTGCCTCAAGCTCCCATTATAACTCCTCGACAAACGCCAATTAGACCAGCCGCACAGCCTTCAGTATACAGTAGATACGATCAGGAAAGATTCAACAGATTGAAAGAAGGTAGGAATTCAATGTTAATTTCTTGGTTTAACTGTAAAATGAACCTTATAATACAAAAGCCACAATAATGAAGATATTTTTATGGTATCTCCTTACTCTAGGGTTGAAGTTATCTCCTTATTTCTAATTAATTGCTTTAAATTTCCATTTCATCCTTCACTACCTAAAAACTACCTACGAGCATTTGTGTATCTAGAACTAGATTATGGGCATTTTAAATCCCACATATATATCGAATATTTATTTGCAGAGACCGAGGGATTCAAAATCGATACCATGGGAACTTACCACGGTATGACATTAAAATCGGTGACAGAAGGATCGGCTAAAGCCAAGCAACAAATGCCCCAGCCTCAAGCGCCTGTAGCGGCCAATAATAATAGGCCTTCACAAGGAATGCCATCGAAAAAGGTATCGAAAACACCAATTATCATCATTCCTGCTGGTGCCAATTCCTTGATATCGATGTACAACGTTAAGGACATACTGCAGGATATGAAGTAAGTAAAAACAATTTTTAAACGCTACATTCTATTTATGATGTTGTTAAATATCTATCGAATCATTTTTATGGCACTATTGTACAGTCCAAGTTATATCAAGGGTGTTAGGAACAAAAAAGTTAATCTTAATATATATAAATCTCGTGTCACAATGTTTGTCCTCAATGGACTCCTAAACCACTTAACCGATTATAATAAAATTCGCACACCATGTGCAGTTCGATCCAACTTGAGAGATAGGATAGTTTAAATCTCAAATTATAGTCGCAATTTTAATTTATTGCTAATTATTTGTCTGTTATTATTTGACAGTCACAATTATCTGTTAACTCCAAATGATTCTAACAGATGTCGATACCTTTTGACTGGGTTGAGTAAGTAATCAATAGATGGCGCTGCTATGGTAAATCTACGAACGTGTCATAAGCTACATTTTAACAGCATAATTACCATCCGTGTGAAAAAGCATAGTGGACTCCGTGACTGATGTTCTCTTATTGTTCCTTTTAGATTGTTTACTATAATGTAATATAACAAAAACTTTAGCCACAGCAACGCGTGGCCGGGTCAGCTAGTTTGATATGTTTTCGTCATGTTTTAATCAATTTGTATGAGAGAATAGACGTTTTAGACTTAAAGGAACTATTTTTATAATAAAAAAAAGTTTGGGTAAATCTCGGTCACTAAAGGCTTATTAATTGCTCATTTGAATTTCTCCAAGAAACACGAAATATACCTGATACAATGGGATGACAGATGAAAACTAACCTATGTGTCAATCTGAAATTTAGTATAATGTCGTTTGACAGATTGCAGTATGTGACAGTCTATGTCAAAAACAGGTTTATTCCGTGGTTTTATATGAACTTTAGTTTTGAAACAAAGTTGGAGTTATTATTATTTTGGACTCAAGTTGTTTCTCCCTTTTCTTAAACGTTATTAAACATATTTCACGTTGTTGTTTGTGAGAAATTGGTGTTTATTTTTATATTATTTCCAGATTCGTTACTGTCGAACAAAAGAAAGCGGAAGGCGCTAAGAGAGACAGCGAAGTCCTAATTCAGAGAAGGAGAAATGGTCAATCAGTCCCATATCGTGTGGTGGACAATCCTGCCAAATTGAGTCCCAATGACTGGGATAGGGTGGTAGCAGTTTTCGTCATGGGCCCCGCATGGCAGTTCAAAGGTTATCCTTGGGAGAATCCTGTCGAAATTTTCGCAAAAAGTAATTAAATTAATTTTTTTATTTATATTAGATAATGAATTGTTTCAGCTGTTACTATTTGGTAGTTGATCATAATTAAAACAAATTGTAGAAATTACTATGTTTTACTACTTACACATTTTCTTGTGACTCGAGTTTCGGGAAATGAACTATCCCATCATCAGACAACTGAAGACCTAACAGTGGTACAGAGGTATTTAAACAAAAGTGATGAATATTTTGAATATTTCAATAGATTCTAGATAACACCTAATAGTGGTACAGAGGTTTACAAGCGGAACGTGATAAAAAAACCGGGTTAAAAAAGAGGGGCCTTCTAACAGACATCGGAATGTCGGCAATCAACAAAGAAGGTTCTTAAACAGATGGTACCCATTTAAATATCTCAAATAATTTTTGGGGTTACAAAGCTCCGTACAGTCATTCATTATTTTTATGTTATTTTGTTGTACATCTCAAATATTTGGATTTACATAGCTCCATACAGTCACTCATTATCTTTTAAATTATTTTTATTGTGAACGAATTTGAAAATTTCAATAATCAACTTTTGCCACTCATTCTTTAGAAAACAGTAATTCCTTTCGACAAAAGAAAATCTTAAGAAAAATTTTACATGCAGATTCAAATGAAAAGAAACTTGATTATGGAAATTTTCAAATTTGTTCACAATAAAAATAATTTAAAAAATAATGAAGGACTGTATGAAGCTATGTAAATCCAAATATTTGAGATGTACAACAAAATAACGTAAAAATAATGAATGACTGTACGGAGCTATGTAACCCCAAAAATTATTTGAGATATTTAAATGGGTACCATCTGTTTAAGAACCTTCTTTGTTGATTGCCGACATTCCGATGTCTGTTAGAAGGCCCCTCTTTTTTAACCCGGTTTTTTTATCACGTTCCGCTTGTAAACCTCTGTACCACTATTAGGTGTTATCTAGAATCTATTGAAATATTCAAAATATTCATCACTTTTGTTTAAATACCTCTGTACCACTGTTAGGTCTTCAGTTGTCTGATGATGGGATAGTTCATTTCCCGAAACTCGAGTCACAAGAAAATGTATAATATATATTTTTATTGGTAGTAAAACATAGTAATTTCTACAATTTGTTTTGTTTATATTAGATAAGTTTGTAGGCGAGTCTTATTAATCATGGACTGAGATACAATAAATAGCAATTCGGTAATGAAAACTTGGCTATTTGCTGATTATGTACAATTTTCAGAATATTCAGTGAAATTTATCTCCTGTTTAAAAATACCTTTCCTTGAAAATAGCATGATATACTATGATATAGTAGATTTATGTCTGTTCAATTTACTAAGCTAAATTTTTTCCCTTCAGTTGCTGCTTTCCACTTGAAATATGATGAAATGAGATTAGATGCAAATGTTGCCAAATGGGCAGTGACAGTCCTACAACTGTCAAGAACTAAACGCCATCTTGATAGAGCCGCCTTGATGATTTTCTGGGAAAAATTAGATATGTAAGTAATCAAAAACAGACTTGAATAATTGAATCAAGTTTCTATAACTGATACATAATAGGTATGATACCAATTTCGAACTGTTCTGTTATTTCATAGTTTTTATCACATAATTAAAAAATAAGCATTATGGCAACTGACCATAGAAGAGAAAAACTTCCTGAGTGATAAGAAATTTTTATCAATAGAAGAATGTGAAAATCGATTACTAAAGTACTATGAGAGAGGCATTATGGAGATACCTTTAAAATGACAACAAATTATATATCAAACTGCTATATTTTTTACCAAATCAGACAATCTGAAACATGAAAACTTTTTTTCCCAAATTATTATCTTACCGGTTCATTTGAACTACCCGAAAAAATTGACTAATCGAAGAGGTAGATCAATTGACTCCATTGACAAATTATTATTGTAGGGTATCATTTATGTACTTACGTGGAAGTTTTTTGTTTTTTGTAATGTGTTCTGAATTAAAGTCATGTTTCTTGTGAGAATCTTTCCCTGCTGTGATTTTATTCAGGCTCTGATTCACGAATTGCTGTATTTCAATAAAATTATTATCGATCCTACTCATCAATACGGTTTTCATAATTTCTTAATCCTATTTAATTGATCAATTCTAAATATTTTCGCATACTATCATTATGCCTATTGCAGGTTTATAATACGTTCTTCTATGATTAAAATGTTATTAATTTTTTTTTTTTTTTAGGCATATAATGCAGTTCAAGCCTCATCTTAGATTCTAAGGAGACAAACTTCAGACTTTCTAACATAGGATCTTCGAAATTTATTTTAACAGAATGTATTATGCAGTTTGTATTTTATTATTTGGAAGTATGACTTGGTTCCAAACGAAGCATATTTTGTTTCTGCATTGAATTTTCATTCGTCACAGAAATCAATCAATTATCTTATTATTATAATGTATTATAGTAGACTTAGTTTGAATAAAAATTATTTAAGTTAATAAAAAATAAAAACGATAGATAATGTAAGCTGTTTTAATCATTTGTCCAAGTTTAATTTAAATATTGGTCTTTGAATTTTTTTTTAAGTATGAATAAAATACTGTACTATTCAATCATTTAATTGAATGAGTCTTTACCATATTAAATAAGGTTATTCTAATGTTTACAAATTCTTATTGTTATTATAATACAACAATCATTTTGCTAACACAGTAGCATTTTCTTGTAGGTATATCTTATATTTTTGAACAATCAGTTATACAAAAATGTAAGATATACCACCTACCTGAAGATGCTACTGTGGTAGCGAAACGATTGTTGTATTATAATAACAATAAAATTTTGTGAAAATCAGAATAACCTTATTTAATATTACAGAATACTATATCACAAGGTGTGGCAGATAACTCGATGGTGATGAGTTTTACAATAGTATTATACAATTTAAAATGGTTATAATGGAAAGACTATATTATTTTTGACTATTTTAATATTAGCCTTCTACATATTTAATTTCAAAAAATTGTATTTAATTATTATAAATTCGAGAATTAAATTAAAATAATGTCATATAAGTACCACTTATATCGAATGGCATATAAAATAAACATTCAATATAATACATCCAAATGGTATTGAATGTTTATTTTATATGTGTTATATATGAGTGTGGATAGCTCAGCGGGAGAGCATCGGACTCGTGACCGGGAGGTCCAGGGTTCGATTCCTATTCAGGTAGAAAAAGAAATTTTCTAGTTGGACGGGTATCTGCCACCATTTCACTGTTGGGTCAAAAATTAACAGTGCTGTGACCTAAAGTGGCGCAAGATCGCAGTAACAAAGCCTACACAGAACACAACTGAACTCCTAACTCGTACAAGCTGAAAAAGCTTCTGAGGGATCTTCACAGAAGATCTAGGAGTATCAGGATAATAATAATAATAATAATAATGTCATTTGATATAAGTGGTACTTATATGACATTATTTCAAATTAATTCTCGAAGTTATAATTATAAAATGTAATTTTTTTATATTAAATATGTAGAAGGCTAATATAAATTTTATATACCTTCTATCAAAAATTAACCTTTATTTATGTTTTTATTTTTGACATTTCCCATGCCATTGAAATAAAATAGGTTAACATAAATAGAGGTTAATACTTGATAGAAGGTATATAAAATTATTTAAATATTTTAATATTAGCCTTCTACATAATTAATTTCAAAATTATATTTAATAATTATAACTTCGAGAACTGAATTAAAATAATGTCATATAAGTACCACTTATATCAAGCGACATATAAAATAAACATTAATTATAAGACATCCAAATGGTATTGAATGTTTATTTTATATGTCATTTGATATAAGTGGTATTTATATGACATTATTTTAATTTATTTTCAGAAGTTATAATCGTTAAATAGAATTTTTTGAAATTAAATATATAGAAGGCTTATAATAGTTAAAAATAAATAATTTTATATACCTTCAATCAAGAATTAACCTCTATTTATGTTATTATTTTTGACATTTTCCATGCCATTGATATACAATAGATTAACATAAATAGAGGTTAAAACTTGATAGAAGCTATATGAAATTATTTTAATATTAGCCTTCTACATATTTAATTTCAAAATTATATTTAATAATTATAACTTCGAGAATTGAATATTGATATAAGTACCACTTATATCAAACGACATATAAAATAATTCATTATAAGACATCCTAATGATATAACAAAATCCAATAGATAAAAATTGTTAACAAAAACTCTATAAATTAAATATTTTGAATAGATAAAATTTTGTTTCTGCTGATTAATCTTATGAAAACAAATATTTTTCAAAAATGTTTGACATAATCTTAAGAATTTCATCATAAAACTATCTTACTTAGAATATTCAATATTATTGAATATCTAACTAAGTTACTTCCTATAAAATCTCAAGATATGTAAAAGCATTACTGAAACACAAGTTTTAGGAGAGACTTTGCTTCGTCAGTATTCAAATAATTCATATTCAAAAGAAAAAAACTTAATTATTGAAATTTTCAAATTCGTTCACAATGAAAATAATGTAAAAAATAATGAATGACTGTACGGAGCTATGTAACCCCAAAAATTATTTCAGATATTTAAATGGGTACCATCTGTTTAACAACCTTCTTTGTCGATTGCCGACATTCCGATATCTGTTAGAAGGCCCCTCTTTTTTAACCCGGTTTTTTATCACGTTCCGCTTGTAAACCTCTGTACCAATATTAGGTGTTAGCTAGAATCTATTGAAATATTCAGAATATTTATCACATTTGTTGTCTATTGATGATAGTTCATTTCCCGAAATTCGAGTCACAAGAAAATGTGTAATATATCTTTTTATTGGTAGTAAAACATAGTAATTTCTACAATTTGTTTTAATTAGTCCATGGAATATTCAAACGTTGCGCAATCTGGTGGTTCGATAAAGCTTCTAGATTAAGGGCTACTATTCTTGCCCGGTCAAACTGAGAAATTGGATGTTCCGGCATTTTCCACGGAATATTCTTAATATTACAACTCTCGTTATTCGCTGAAAACTGAATAACTTCCAATACACCCGTATTTAATTTCTTTTGAATCTTCTAATTACACGATCCTCACGAAACTTTTCAAGAACATGCTCGTTATGATTCTGCTTTTAAATACTAAATTTCAGATCGACACGATTAGTACATTTGAAAATATTGAGAAAAATAAGGGAAAAATTTAAATAATTGCGAAATTATTGGAACGATTTTACCTGTTAACAAACTCAGCCGAGAGATTTAGGCACTAAACCTACCCTGGAAATTTCAAGTTGCTAGCAGTTTCCATTCGAGTGTTTAAGGTAGGTGTTATTATACACTTAAGTACCAAATTCATCCCAATCGGATTAGTAGTTTCGGAACTATTGGGAAAATAAGAAAAAATTCAAAATATAAATAACTACGGAACGATTAGACCGATTTTACCCATGGACGAATTTAACCGAGATATTCAAACCCTACAGAAAGTCCCTTTCTTTCTCAGTTCGAAGGTTACAGTTTTTACGTCACAGCACAAATTTCTGTTGACCTAGGATTCTTCATAAATATCGTTTCAGATCATTTTCGGCTCAAAATCCGAAAATTATTCCAGACATTTCGGCGAAAGCATAACACGCCTTGAAATAATCGCGCAAGAATACGATACGAAGTATTGAAATTTTAGTTATTTTTAGAAAATAACTTTTAATTTACACCCAAAATTCAAAATACTGAGACTGTTAGACAAAAATGAAGTGAAAAGGGTGATGAATTGTATTTTTAGAATCAAACCTTTATCTTTAAATATTTAAGTATAATATAATATTAAAATTATAACTTAAAAACATTAAATTCAACTCTAGCCAATTAAGAGTACCCCCTAGTTTGCTCAGAAAAGATTTCCCCAAAATGATCCCATGTATTAATTCGAATTTACCGCGAAATTCAGAGGAAACGTCCGTTTCCGCCTAAACTGCCTAACAAGGAAAATACAAAGGATAAGAATGAAAAGACGCATCGCTTAATTTGACTAGGGCAGTGTATCCGTTCATTCCGATCATGGCCTTCTCTATCCTTTCACGTCAATCGGAAGCGGCGTTTAGATTGGCTTCTCTCTCATTTCGATCGAGTTCCCTACAAGGCGCACTCGCCGGCAAGAGCAAATTGGGTTCAGAACTTTCTTTTACTACCTCCGTATTAAGACAGTTTTCGAACAAAATGAGTCTACCAAAAGTATTTTTTGATATGACTGCAGATGGCCAACCTGTTGGAAGGATCGTAATTGAGGTAAATAAATATTCTTTAAGATTGTTCAGATATACCGGCTAAGTACTTCATGACATTGTCTGATTTACATTGCCACTTTGATTTAACATTGACCCTTTTCGCATGAGTCACTTGCTAGTTTTTCCTGGTTTATTTCTATTTGATCACCACTTTTCCTGGAATTTTTAAAAATTTTTTATTTCATGTCATTACTGCCGTTTTTCTTGAGTGATTTCTTATGGAAAATTTTATGGCGTCCCATGTTGCCGATCTCCACATGACTCTGCACGATGCATGTTATCAAATTGCTTAATTTAATCGGATTTACGGTTTAAATCGTCGGAAACAATCAGTGTTGCTATGTATTTGTTGTAATTACGAAATTTATGTTTTTTTTTCCTGAAATTTATTATTCTGATACAACTTTACAAGGTTGTAAGACATTTGCGGCATTTTATAGACACGAGCAAGTTTCCAACAATAACTTCTGGTATTTCGTACACACGCGTTTATTATGGAGCCGACTAAAAATATCTTCCGGAAATTCCAAACGAACGTATGGCATGCTTTCTTACCGAAGACCATCTTTTCATACAAGACAAAAGGTCGTTTCAGTAATATAGAATTTCGTAATTATTCATGATTCATACTTACCTTGTTTTCATCTCTTTTTAGCGGTTTTAATTAATTCAACACGTATGTGTTGATTCCAGGTAATGCTTCCATATAAAATTTACATAAAAATCGTTAACTGCCATGATTATTTTATGAAAATCGACTTTAATGTCCTCGTGATTAACTTAATTTTTGAATTTTTTATAAAATATCTAAGCTGCCTCCGGAAGTTCTGTAATTTTTATTGTTTTTTAATGTTTAATCTCTGCGTGCCTATGTAATGATAGCCTTAAGAATAAACAGTTTTCATTTTTCATTCATTCGATTGATTTTCGTTGAAATGGACAGCTTGATTACTGAGAAACATCAATCGATAGTATGAAATTATTCATTGAAAATAATTCTGAATCATATTGGTACCTTTGAACAAAAGCTATGTTTTTAGTTTTGTTAAAGATTCATTTGGGCGACATGTGGGTCACGTGTTTTACCCTCATTAGCTGCCTGTATAATTTCCACTTAAACTATATTGAATTCTGAATTAACTGAAATATTAAATATCGCTCGTTCAAATGTGCTTAACCTAAAATTTTTCTATGCGTCTTTTTGGTATGTGATAAGTGGAGTTTCCGATTTAAGTTCTATCAGAATATTTTCCGATTTTGACATTTTAAAATGAACAAATTGAAAAAATTACAAATATTTTAAGTTTGTTATAGTTCATACACAAGATACAAATTTATTTTCACTTTCTTGCTAGTTTGAATTACATAGAATAAAGTTTATACATAGATGATTAAACCATGGCGGCCTGTTAATTTTTGTTCGGGACCTGAGAGGGAAACTAAGTTATTTCCCATGTAGATGGCGCTTGTTGAACTAAGCGGCATTACGTTTTTATCAGGGATCAAATGAATAATTGTATAGTGTTTTGATATAACGTCGAAAATTACACAGTTTCAAGTGATCTGAGCAATATAAGATGCCTTTTGATTATTGTATAAGAAATTCTAGTGACTCCTTTAAATTAGCATGTCAGTATACCAAAATTTTAAAGAGTTTTATAAATCACAATATTTACAAGGACTCGCCGTTGTTTTTCGTGTAGATGGCGCTTGTTTAGAAGTGAAAGCAAAATTATGGCTCGCAAGAATAAGTAGAAATCAAGATATACAGTGTGGAAACCACATGTGGCATAAAATTATTTGCGTCAGAAAATTATAAAAAACACTGGGACACGACAACTTCAATATTGCGCTTTTTAAACAAATTCCAATATACAGGATGGTTCGCGCAAGTCCAGCATAGTTATCTTGATTTTAAAACTTCTTAATAACCTTATTTGAACGAACTATATATATGGTCAATTATGAATAATAACGGATGAAATTGGTTTCAATAAATTGAATACTTACGTGATGTAATTGATTTTAAATGCATTAAAATAAATGCTCGGAATGTTCTCCACCTCGTTATTGGTCTCTTATAAAATTCGTTCCCAATTTTGTTTTTAAGTTTTAAATTCCGCATTTCTGTAGTTATGCTCTTTTTGATGTCTATGCTGTTTGTCGGCTGTGTTGCATGAACTTTATTCTTGAGATAACCCTACAGAAAAAATGCAACGTTAATCAATCAAAGGCTAAATTGTTCGCTCGTTTTCCTCTATTATGTATGGCATATACCCGCTAACTTTGCGTTCTTCTCTCCAGTTACGTAACGATGTAGTCCCAAAGACCGCTGAAAACTTCAGAGCTCTCTGCACAGGAGAGAAAGGTTTCGGCTACAAAGGATCCACCTTCCACCGTGTCATCCCCAACTTCATGTGCCAAGGTGGTGACTTCACCAACCACAACGGTACCGGGGGCAAGTCCATCTACGGCAGCAAATTCCCCGATGAGAACTTCACCCTGAAACACACCGGCGCAGGAGTCATGTCCATGGCGAACGCCGGACCCGACACCAACGGATCACAGTTCTTCATCACCACGGTGAAAACCTCCTGGTTGGACAACAGACACGTTGTTTTCGGTGCAGTGGTCGAGGGCATGGATGTAGTCAAGAAAATTGAAGCTCTGGGTTCTCAGTCTGGAAAAACATCAAAGAAAATCGTTGTGGCAGACTGCGGTCAATTGTCATAAGTCACCTGTTTAACTGATGTATTTGGGACAGAGTTACATTCCTGAGATCCTTGATATTTTTCTAAAGTTGCTGATGCTGCGTATGTTGAAAAATATATCTTTACCATTAGTTTGTATCTTCAATTCACAAGTAATTTTCAATACTTGCCTTTGATCGAAATGTAACTTTATCCCAAATTTTAATTTGTTTGATATAGAGAGAGAGAATCTTTTTATTATTGCATCTGTGTTTAAAAACTTGCTAAGAATCATTCCATCTCTAGTAACTTGGTGTTAATATTTGAAAAGTTTCCTCGTAGAGGTCTCTGTATGGGTTATTTCTTTGGCAATAAGGATCCTCCATTAAAATACTTAGCATGTAATCTCTGCATTTATAATAAGTCAACTTTGCAGTTATTATAAAAGTAATCCCAGTAAACTTATTCTAATTTAAACGTTGGATTTTTATTGTTTTGATGTTTCATCAAATAGGAATAGTAAAAAAATATTAACAAATCCTGTTTATTATTCTATGCAACAATTCCTGGTATTATAAACACAGGTAAGTTTCAAACTGACATCTGATTGGCTCAGTCTTTACTTAATGGAAATTTATTTTAATAATAATTTCCACAAAAAGGTTTATTGTATAATGTAATACTTGTTTCACTACGCTGTGGCTTCATCGGATTACATTCTGAACTGAGTACAATTGAAGTACATATCTGATCTTAAATAATAGGTGGACCGGAAAGCAATGTTACTTTTTAAATTAAATTCAAACGAATAAATTATTAACAAGTTTTTATTTTTAATCAACAATGTCATCACCTTCGTTATCAGCAAACTTTTGCCATCTAGTGTGCAAATTTTCAATGCTGGACTAATAAAAATCAATTGGTTTTTGAGTAAAATATCTCGATATAGCATTTTGGCCACTAAGAAAATATAGCGATCAGAATAAAAGAAATTCGAAAGTGTGATATCGGGCGAGTATGGTGGGTGAGGCAGTACCTCCCAGCCCTATTAATTTTTTCCAAGGTTCGTGCGGTCTTGCATTATTGTGTTGCAGAATATAACGCCTTTTCTGTTAATCGCCGGATACTTTTCGATTAAACATTGGTTCACTCGAACCAATTGTTCACAATAATGAAGAGATTCGTATTCTCCATAGATTAACAATATTATAGTCTTGTTGATCTATGGTATTCTCCAAGGATCATACAAGTGACAGAATCCCTCATGGATTATATAAATTATATCACGGTATTTACCCGCCGCCTATTACTGTGGCACTGTAACTTGACACTAGTGCTTGGTGATTATAACAAAGAAGAGACACGCCCTTAAGGCGTCTCTATGGGCATTTTGAAGCAGCAGAAAAAAAGGTTCTTGGAAATTAACCTCCTGAGCCACTTGAAAACATACTCGAGATAATAGTACTTATAACACTTCCTCTTAGTAAGTAAAAATCTTTTAAATGCTTCTGATTAATTGCATGCTTTACGATTACACGCTCGTTCATTGTATTTCCACTCATCGCTTTTTATTCTTGTACCTTTGCTACAATGATATTAATTCGACAGAAAAACATCGAATATTATAAATGCCATTATATTGAGAAAGTAAAATGTGGACTTTAGGAACGTTCAATAGTTAGAATTTCGATTTCTTAATGAATTTATCGTTGCATGCTTTCTATGAGACCATAGAAAAACATATCTTGATTGTCGATTTCTTTCATGGAGGTAGGAATAGATGAATTACCTTCTTTAGTAGTTTTTCTACGCAGATAGGTTAATCAAAAACTTGTATACCATGGACATATTAAAAGAATAATAAGTCTATGTTACATACCCTCCGTTTCCAAGGCATTTGTGGCGACAGCTCGTATTTATTTTCTGTTTAACAAACATGTCAAATATGCACGCGACATTTGAATAATATAATACAATAATTTTAAATTATGTGACTAATTTCTAAGCGATTCAATCAGCGGGGTCATATTCATTTCAATATTAAAGAAAAACATGTGGAATAAGTTTATTTTGTGCTCCAAGTGACAGGCACATAGAATTGAGTCTTACCTACAATCCAAACTATCCTTAAAATATATTATTCTCCAAAAAATGGTATCTAATACAATTTTTCATAAATTAAAAATGGAAATAACGTAGATTAAAGATGTCTATAGTTTGCACGTCAGGTTTGGGTTGGTTAATATCCCATTCCGATTATATTGCAACTATATACAAATGTAAGCCCATGGTGAAACAAATTAAATTCAAGCAAGATTTATTCGAAATAAACGTTCCGTATGTTCGAAAGAGTGCAAAGAGGAAAGAAACTGACTTTGTCTTGAAGAAACCAGTCATAACCGATACAGAAGTGCTTCAAATTCAAAATGCATTCAACATGTTATTTAAGGATTTCAAGTTTCATTTCAACTTAGATTCTGAAAGGATTAACAATAACAAAAGTGCTCTGGAAATGAGCACTGAAGTTTATGAACAAACAAAGGAACTTGTTATACTTAATGCTGAAGGTGCAAATGTGGGACCCAACATATACAAAAAATTTCGCAACGACATTTATATATTTCCTGAAAATTGTGAATTCTTCGCCAGAGATGCAAGAGAATTATCAAAGTATATTGGACATAGAAAATTTGATATAATCCTGTTGGATCCACCATGGTGGAATAAATACATACGTAGGAAAAGGAAGTCAAGTTCCCATGCTTATGATATGATGTACAATGATGATTTAAAGGATTTAAAGCTGGAACATTTATTGCATGAAAATGGTTTGATAGTAGTTTGGTGCACCAATTCGCCACAACATATCAACGCCTTGAAAAATAGCATATTTCCTAAGTGGGGAGTTCAATTTGTTTCGAAATGGTACTGGGTGAAAGTAACCAAAACTGGCGAACCAATATGTTATTTTACCGAGCCTCCTGGAAAGCAGCCGTTCGAGCAAATCATATTTGGATGTAGACGTAACCGGAACATCATAAATCCACCAAATGGAAAGTTGGTTGTAAGCATTCCCAGCGCTCTACATTCTCATAAACCCCCTCTGGTAGAATTATTGAAAATGTACTTACCAGAAACGCCCAAATGTTTGGAGATTTTTGCGAGGTATCTGCTACCAGGTTGGACCAGTTATGGAAACGAAGTTTTGAAGTTTCAACACGAAAGTTTGTATGAGGATATACCAATGGAGAGCATTTTAGACTAACAGGATGTGTCGTAAAGATGGGTTAATTTTAGCCAAAGAAAAATTCAGAAAATTGCGTAACTAAATATTGTGATATTTTATTTTAATTATTTACTTGTACCTATTGTGAATAAATTATTTTTTTAAATGATACTTTTTTCAAGAATATTAGTGATTATTTTTTGCTGGATCCAAAGCAGTAAAATATTAATGAATCAAGGTAGTATTTTGTAATTCTCAGTGGTTAAGAAGCACACCAACAAGGCTAATATGGAACCATTGATACTACATCATTATGACGTAGAAAGAACACCAAATACCAAACTACTAATTTCTGAATACCTGTTATCTTTAGAGTAAACTTTTTTAACCATACAATAAACTTTATTTAACAATAATTGTGAATATAACTGGTAGGAAGCCCAACCGGGACGAATGGACCCAGCATGCTGAGGTTCTATTGAGAACGGACCTTGGCTTGTTCACAGACGGCTTGCGAACGACGAACGGAACAGGAGTGGGAGTCTATGGGAGCAAACCGAGATTTAACATCTCATTGAGTCTCGGTCAAAACGCAACCATATTCCAGGCAGAAATATTTGCCATTGAGACAGCGGCAGAACTGCTGATAAAACGGCCAATCCACCATGGTACAATGAAAATATTTACTGATAGTCAGTCAGTACTAAAAGCTTTGGAATCCAGCTCTTGTACCTCAAGAACAGTCTAGAGTTGCCGCACGGGTTTAAACAGGCTCGGTATGTATAACGGAGTCACTCTGGTTCGGATACCGAGCCACTCAAACTGTGGTAAACGAGGAGGCAGATCGACTGGCGTTTACTGGAGCTGCGCTGCCTCTGGTAGGACCGGAACCATTCCTGGGAATACCACATGACGTGGCTAACGAGGCGATAACAGGCAGAATGAACTCAAGGCTAGAGTCTTTCTGGCGGAGCCATTCTGGCCTGAAACATTCGAAGTTGATCCTTGGAACAGCTTCGAACAAAAAGATGGCGAACCTAGCGCTAGGTCTGGATAGGGCCAAACTAAGAACACTTGTCGGAATTATGACAGGTCACTGCAGACTGAAAGCGCATTTGCACAAAATCGGTCTGACTGAAGACGATGAATGCAGGCTGTGTCTTGAGGACACTGAAACAGCCATGCACATCGTCTCAGAGTGCCCAGCGGTGAGTCGCATCAGATTCGAGGTCTTTGGCCAGGCTTTTATAGCCCACAGCGAACTGAAAAAATTACCCCTGAACAAGATTATCGGTTTTATTCAAAAACTGGGTCTCGTCGGGGAGATATAAATTAGGGGTGAATCACAATAGTCCGTGCGGACGCAGTGGTAGGGTGGACAGAAGCCCGCTCGCCATAAATAACAATAAAAATGCTATTTAATGACTCATTAATGTTTACTCTCCTTTTTCCTTATTGACAAAATTGTCTTGGGTAGTTCAGTGAGTTGATAGGTCGAATGAACCGGTACGGCGAGAGGGCGTGTCTAATTATTATATATTGCATTACCATTTGGGAACCACTTGAAGCAACAACCTGCTTTCCAATACCTTTATGTATTGGTCGAATGGTTCCTTCCACAATATAAAGGCGCGGCCCAATTCTCTATACAATTTTATACCTTCGATGGAGCTTTACCTCCCAATTCCCCCTTCATTTCAAATTTACTAATATTCTAACAATTCTGACGTTTTTCCAGGTGGAAGAGAAAAAATTGGATGAAAAAGAAAAAGCACTTCTTCAGAAACGTTACACATTACCCGATCATCAGCAGATTATAGTGCATCCCTCCAAGACTGCCAAATCTGGAAAATTTGATCGTACTGTTATGTCTTTATCACTTCTGTTAGATTACAGACCTGAAGATAGCAAGGATGACTTTTTTGAAGTTTCCTTATTTGCTGAACTTTTCAATGAAATGCTAATGCGTGATTTCGGTTTCAACATATATAAGTAAGTTAGGCGGATTTGGAGAGATTCTAATTTATAACTGATCTTTTCTCCCATTTTAGAGCTCTGTTTCAACTGCCAGAGAAGCCGAAAGAGAAAGAAGAACCCAAGAAGCGAGAGAAGGAGGATCGTAAAGGTGAAGATAAGAAAAAACATGACGATAAAAAGAAGGACGATGATAAGAAAAAAAATGTAGAAAAGAAGGAAGATATGGAGAAGCAGAAAGAAGAGGACAAGGAAAAAAAGAGCGACGACACTAAAGACAAGGATAGAAAGAAATCTGACTAAGAGAAATGATAGGAAGTCATATGAGAGCGACGAAGATGATGATGGTGACGATGATGACGATAAAGACAAGAAGAAAGATAAAGATAAGAAAAAGAGTCGCGTGAAGTTGTACACCAAAAACAAGCATCTTTTGTTATCTTTCGTCTATTTCTATCAGACTCATTGCGGCTACATTTTCGACAAAGATATCGAAGATCTCTTATACAATTTGGGGTTGAGTCTTTCAAGGGCGCAAATCAAAAAATTGGTTGGCAAAGTGATTACCAGGGATAGTTTACACTACAGAAAATTAACAGATAAACCGAAAGATGAGGATTTGCCACTAAAAGAGGACTTGGATGAAGCAGTTGTTAAAGAGTTGGCCGTGGGAAATAATAATCTTCTTCCGGTATTCGTGAATGAGAAGGAAGACCCCATGAGAATGGAAACAGATTCGACACAAGCGCCAAAAAGCACTGAAGGTGGGTGGATAAAAATTACAGGTACAGAGTAGCAAGTTCTGCGAGAATTGTTAATTCGTAATTGAAAGAAATGAGGTGAAACCATCTAAGAAGTATCTGTTTTATTCGCTCTAATTTTAAACTAATGTAGTCAATCGGTCAATTTTTTCAGGTAGTTCAATGGACCAGTAGGTCAAATGGACCGGTACAACATTAAGGCATTCTGTCTGTGATCTCCAAAATCGGGCAAAATTTAGAAATGTCACATTTTCTTTCGTTCGTAACAAATAAATGGAAAATCTTTTCGCAAACTCTGTTGTAGAGAAGAATTTGACTGACAAAATAAAGAGCATTTTTTATAGTAACCCTTCTATGATCGGTTGACATAAAGCTTCTTCAGGTCATTAATGAATTTGTTGAATTTCGATCCAAGCCCACAGCGAACTGAAAAAATTACCCCTGAACAAGATTATCGGTTTTATCCAAAAACTGGATCTCGTCGGGGAGATATAAATCAGGGGTGAACCACAATAGTCCGTGCGGACGCGGTGGTAGGGTGGACAGACGCCCGCTCGCCAGAAATAACAATAAAAATGCTATTTGATGATTCATTAATGTTTACTCTCCTTTTTCCTTATTGACAAAATTGTCTTGGGTAGTTCAGTGAGTTGATAGGTCGAATGAACCGGTACGGCGAGAGGGCGTGTCTAATTGTCCACTTGAAGCAACAACCTGCTTTTCAACTTCAATAGCCATTTAATTACTATCAATAAAGTTGACTATTACTACTTCTTTAAAAAATGCAATATTTTGGCACAGCCGAGATGGAAGGTAGATAGAACATACGTCCCATAAAACATGTCAATATCTTTTAACATCAATATATTTCACAATAATTTTATATTAAATAAAAAACAGCGGATATCAATTGAATTCCGGTAAAATTTTCTAGTCAATAAAAAATCTGATACCAAATATATACAGATTTATATTTCAGAATATTTTTTTGTCAGTACAAGAGCTACTTTCCTATGGACCCTTTAATATCAATCAACTTATGTAATAGGAAGGTTGTAGATATTTCCAGAAATTTTTGGTACCCCTCTGTATGATGGAATTCGTTGGAGGTGTAGAATCGGACTGTTTCCTACCTTCACCATCGTTCTTCGGCGACTTATTGGGAGGTTTTGGAGGGTCCGGATGTTGTCTCTTATAGAACCTCTTTTTTAGATTATGTTGTGGTTCAGATATCGTATTGTCGGTTATTAGATCCTCTTCCGAATCCAGAAAATAATACAGGTTGTCTTCAAGATGCTCCACTTCGCTCGTTTCTTTTTCCTTGATCAGGCAGATGCATTTCACGCCGTATTGTTTGCAGTAGGCTTTGTACTTTTTGGCAGCGTCTCTCAGTCGTTCTAGGAAGTCCGGCATCGCCCTCATGGCCACCCAAGTGGTGACCTTTTGCGGTATGCTAACACCGGGATTATCGTAGTAAGTCAAGACGAATTCGATGCCGTGCTTGTTCAGTTCTGTGTAGGGTTTGATGACCATGTAAGACCAGTAGTCTTTCACTCTGAATTTGTCCTGCTTGTCCGGATACTTGGGATGTGTTATACTTCTATTCGCCATGATGATGGAATTTGCTTTATAATCTACTAAGTAACGACGAACGAACACGTAATCACGGTTGGCAAACATCATCTGGAAATTGAAATGAACTGCAATAAACTTTTAATATACTGAGTGACATCAAAAGAGTTGCACCAAAAAGGACTATTTTAAATTTCATTCTTACGACGATTTCTACACCTTGAAAAATGCTCCAACTGTTTTAAATTTTTGATTAGTCTTGTTACTTATAAACTTTTATATTGCTGATTTTTTCTTAATTGAATCGCTCCTTACATAATGGAAATTCCTTTAAATCAAATAAAATACTAAAGATAATTTTCACAATTCGGCAGACAAGACCATCTTGAACAGATTAACAAATGAACTAAAATTTAAGATGAAAGAACACAAAGAATTGTCATTCAACAACTATGTGTTAAGTTTAAATAGATATGATAATTCAGTGTGGAAACCAATAAAAAACTCAACAAAACCAAAAATCCATATACCACCTTTACGCCAGGATCAACTATTCAATGGGCAAGGATTGACAATGAAAAGGCTCAAACATTTGCAGAACACCTGGCTGAAGTATTCACACCCAATGATGACATACACGATTACGAGGTTGAAAGAGAAATGTTAAATATTCCTTCTAATACGACTCCTATTAAAAGTATCACCATAAAAGAAGTACAAAAAGAAATAAAATACCTGAACACACGAAAAGCTGCCGGAATAGATGAGGTCACACCAAAAATGATCAAGGAACTGCCTAAGAAAGGAGTAGCAATGATGGCATATATATTCAATGCTATCCTGAGACAAAATTATTGGCCAGAACACCTAAAAACTGCAGAAATAATCCTCATACTGAAACCCGGCAAGAATCCAAACGCTGTAACATCATATAGACCAATTAGCTTACTGCCAACTTTATCTAAGATCTTGGAGAAAATTTTGCTATTGAGAATAAAGTCGGACCCAACACCCAAGAATGGATTCCTCCACACCAATTTGGATTCAGAACAAATCACTCCACCATACAGCAGACACACAGAATAAGTCATGAGATAAGCAAAGCCTGGAACTCAAACAATACTGCACATCTGCTCTTTTGGATGTAAGCCAGGCCTTTGATAAAGTCTGGCATTCTGGACTATTGTATAAGATAAAGAAATGTCTGCCATTATACTGCTACAAGTTGATGAGATCTTATCTTACTGGAAGGAGATTCAGAGTACGGGTGAATGATAAAGTGTCTGATTTTTATCCTATTCAGTCCGGTGTTCCCCAAGGAAGTGTTATGGGACCGTTTTTGTATACACTGTATACGGCAGATTTGCCCACAAATGCGAATACGATAATGGGAACTTTTGCAGATGATTCTGCAATTCTTGCAAGCCATGAAGATCCCAAAGAGGCATCTAATAGATTGCAAATTCATCTTGATGAAATAAAAGAATGGCTGCATAAGTGGAAGATAAAAGTTAATGAAACCAAGTCAGTTCAAGTAAATTATACTCTTCGAAGAGACCAGTGTCCACCCATCTTTATAAACAATATAAAGATACCAAATTCCCCAACTGTTAAATATTTGGGAGTGCATTTAGATAGCAGACTAACCTGGAAGGAGCATATTATTAAAAAAAGGAAGCAAATAGACCTTAGAACTAAAGAACTGAATTGGCTTATAGGTAGAAAATCGAAACTCTCATTAGAAAACAAGCTGCATTTAGATAGCAGACTAATTTTAAACTAATGTATTCAATTGGTCAATTTTTTCAGGTAGTTCAATGGACCAGTAGGTCAAATGGACCGGTACAACATTAAGGCATTTTGTCTGTGATCTCCAAAATCGGGCAAAAATTAAAAATGTCACATTTTCTTTGGTTCGTAACAAATAAATGGAAAATCTTTTCGCAAACTCTGTTGTAGAGAAGAATTTGACTAACAAAATAAAGAGCATTTTTTATAGCAACCCTTCTATGATCGGTTGACATAAAGCTTCTTCAGGTCATTAATGAATTTGTTGAATTTGGATCCAAGCCCACAGCGAATTGAAAAAATTACTCCTGAACAAGATTATCGGTTTTATCCAAAAACTGGGTCTCGTCGGGAAGATATAAATTAGGGGCGAACCACAATAGTCCGTGCGGACGCAGTGGTAGGGTGGACAGACGCCCGCTCGCCATAAATAACAAGAGACCAGTGTCCACCCATCTTTATAAACAATATAAAGATACCAAATTCCCCAACTGTTAAATATTTGGGAGTGCATTTAGATAGCAGACTAACCTGGAAGGAGCATATTATTAAAATAAGGAAGCAAATAGACCTTAGAACTAAAGAACTGAATTGGCTTATAGATAGAAAATCGAAACTTTCATTAGAAAACAAGCCGCTGATATATAAAACGGTCATAAAGCCCATATGGACATACGGAATTGAACTTTGGGGATGTACAAGTAAGTCCACTGTAATTCTAGTCCAGAGAAGGCAATCGAAAATACTGAGATTGCTAACAAATGCTCCATGGTATGTATCAAATCAAACCCTACATGAAGATTTGAAAATACCTTATGTGAAGGATGTCATCAAGGAACAGAGCCAAAAACATCACACTAAGTTAGATGGTCATATAAACGACTTACTACAACCGTTGCTTCAACCTCAAGACATGAGAAGACTTAAAAGGACCTGGCCAGCTGATATGAAGTAGATTTAAAATGGTCTTTTCACTGGAGAAGACCATATCAAATCATTTGAGAGCTCAAATCTCTGTAGACAGCAAATTATCTCATACAATTGTTGTATTCTGATTGCTAATGAATAAATGATAATAAAAAAAAAAAAAAATTCGGCTTTCAAGAGTGAAATAACGACATGCATGTTTGTACATAATTTAGCGGGGATTATATAATTAGAAGATTTAAAAAAATGTTGTGAAAAGAGCTGCATTAAAGGCTACCGGTACCATAGCAACAATCCTACATTTTATTGTGGATTTTTAAAGAATAAAAAGACATGTAAAAGCTAACAGGATATCATTATTTTGTCAAAATTTCACCATTTCACTTTGCGACATTGCATAATATTCATACTCACTGGCCACAGCATTTCCCAATAAATAACTTCACTATTACTTTTAGCCTCAGGATCTTGTTCTACAACATCTAAAACTATGGCCGTCGTGTCCCATATTCTCCGATAGGTGGTATCGACTTGGACATTCAAAAATTCTTCCGCTGATACATCATTGTAAGAACCATATACCTTATATTCATATTGACCGGACTCTAATAGTCTTCTCCACACCACTAAATCTTTTTTTTCTATGAAAGTTTCCCAGTTATCATACTTTAAGGGAGGATTGGGAGATTTAAAATCGTCGCAATGGCAAACATTTTCAGAATTTTCCATTGGATTCCGTTTATGGCAGTTGTTACAGAGAGTTTTATCTCGGAGTGTATAGACGTACGTTAAATCTTCTAAATGACCTCTCATATCTTGTTCAGGTATTCGATATTTGTCCCATTCGAAAGCTGCTAAGGTAATTGCTCCCAACATTATCTCTCTACCTTTTTTCTTGCCAGTTATTTTCATTCGAGATATAATATCCCTAACTCTCTTATCTTCCCACAGCTTGGAATAAATGTTAAACATTTGATATTTTTTTCCAATCTTTTGAGCTAGTACACATTCGCACTGTCTTGTCCATAGATTTATCAAAAAACCTGCTTGATATTTTCTAGTACGAGGAAATATATATTTATTTTTCCGGAACAAACCAACAAATTTTCCTTTTGTCAAAATAGTCTGCAATTTATCCCTCACATCTTTAAATATCCTGAAATTATTCAATAAATGTGATTTTTGTAAAACCAGAATAGATCTTGGAAAAAAGTAGCCCTTGAGATTACTTATTTCGGCCACAAATTTGAGGTTACTATTGAATAATGGTATTTTCGAAGGGTACATTTTACATAATTTAGAATGGTGGTTTCAGTCTGGGGTTAAACATGGATGTTAAAGCTTCATTTTACTTCAAATTTTGACAATTGGAATTCAAAATTCAAGTTTTCAATGCAAAGGCTAATTTATGTTGAATTAAAAACCCACGACTGAAATCGGTGTTTGCGCACACACAGAAATAAATAGGTGAAAATTTTTGAGTCCATCATAACTCTTTGATTTGATTTGGTGTTAAAAAATTCTTATTTAATATGAATTATTGGAATGATAACCTAACCAAAAAGGATAAATTTTCAATATTTTAATTAAAATAAATTTAAAAAACAGAAAAACAAAATGGAACAAAAATTTGAAAAATGGATGGAATCGTTACTTTCTAATTAGTTAATGGAATAAATAAGGAATTTTTTAGTTTTTACTACACACCAGTTCGAAAATGTAGTAAAAACTACGAAATTAGGGTCCCCAATAAAAAAGTGATTGAAAATGAAGTAATTACTAATCCCTAATTATTCTATTCAAGTACAATCTTAACGTTAAATGGAAATTTCTTGAACGTTGTGTTTGAGTATTTTGAAATTTTAGTATATTGAGATGGTGTCTTACCCCAGATAAATAGATTTCATATACGTTAATTTTTAAAACATTAACCAATTCCAAAAATTGACACCATATTTCAAAATTATTGACAGTTCTTAATTAGTCATTGTAGTCTGTGCTTTCATTTTAGAAATATTACTTGAGCATTTCAGTCGACATTAGGCTTCGGTTATACTTGAAATTAGTGTAAAAAGAAAATAATACTACTGTTTATTTATTGACAAATGTACAAACGAAGGTAGAGAGCATAAATATAGTTAATTGTGGAAATGTATACAAGCATAATTACAAGTAAAGGACATTCTCTGACCAATTTCAAGTCAAATTTTGTAAACGAACTTATTTGCTACAGATATGACGAAAAAAGGTAGTTTTTGTTGTTAAGTTAGAGCTGGTAAGCCCAACATTATACATTAACGTAACAAAAATTAATTTAACATGTTTGTGATATCATTTTAAACTACAATCGAAATCGGAATTCCTAGGTCCGAAGGGACCATCAGCTTGTTTGCACAGTCCCAGATTCTTGAACAATATACAGTTAGATCTGGGATTTCCCCACCTTCCCTTGAACGAGATCCATTTGGGCAATCCGTCGAAACCCATATGATAAATTTTCAAGTTTTTCCAGGTTTGCCACCTGCTACCGAAACCAGTGTAATCTTGCAATTTTGGCACCACTGAATATGTGTGATTCCCCGGTTCGCTCCACAATCCATGGGAACCCCAGGCTGAAAACAGAACGGGGTGGTTGTTTTTGAGAAGAAGAAACTTGGGGAAACGTATATTTTGTATTATTTTGCTGTTGCTCCTTTGAGATTCGTAGATGAACGTATGTAGGAACTTGTTGTATTTGTAGTATGCTCCAAACTCGTGGGTGGATACGAAGATTGAGTCTGGATGTTTTTGGTTCTTGAAGAAGAGAGTAACGTGTTCCCAGTCACCGACGTGGTCGCCCATGTACACTTTTCTTCCGAAACATGATGAGAAAACTGACGGCGTTGGAACTCTTCCTGTAAGGAATCTTTGGGTTAATGGAAAAACGACCAAAAGCGCATCAGACTGCTGGCTGGCTTCCGTATTTTGGGATACGTATGGTATCTCTTTGACTGTATATACATTGACTAGTTTTTTTGTTTAGAAACACCCCATTTATACTCACCTAAAAAGCATATCTCTTTCCCCAAATTGTAAGGGTAGAAGAACCAATATGACACAAAGAAATTAGAGGGATTTGTTGAATCTACCTTCTGTAGATCCTTATGGCAGTAAGTCACGAGACCATAAACAGGAACAGTCTGTATGTTATCTTTTCCATGCAAAAAAGAATTTCTGTCGTCCTTTAGGGAATCTGAAAAATTACAGCAAATCAAACCAGTTCATAAAGGGTATATAAAGGACAATTAACACTGTAGAGCTAAAACTGCTATATCCCTCCTCATAAATATTAAGATCGTTGTTTTGGTACCATGAGGAGCTATGCTATATCTAAAAAATTCAATGATTAGTTATTGTAAAGTAGCTGTTATCTCACCAACATCTTCAACTGTCTTCATATACAGCTTCTCGTTGTAGGATAGCCTCTTCGTCAGCCTGAAGCCATCTGCGTTAGCTGGATAGACGTGCTTGATGAAATCATCAACACCAGAAGGTTTGAACAGTTCTCCTGGTGCCAGGTAGATCAAGGGGGACCATGTTCTAACGAGTAATTCAACTGAAAAAAGGCTTATTTAATTTTTTCTCATCACTCACTATCGTAATGATGATTGTTTCTCCATCAAGAAGAAGACTTTTCGTGATAAGAACCGAAACGAAAAAAAATATTATTTCTCAGATTGTATATGGGGTCACTACCAACTGTTTTGTAAAAATATACCGAGGATGGTGTGTAACAAGACAATAACCAAGGATATTTGAGACTTATAAATCGTAAAAGGTAAAAACTTTAGTGACTTCTTCAGAATTTAACTGGGAGATCTATAACTCCTCCATCTAGGATATTATCAAAGTACACCATGTGGAGTTCTGTGGGATATGCACTTAGATAGTCTCATACTGAGTTCTCTATGAGATTGTAAAAAATTAGCTTTATGATAATGTCTGATAATGCCTCTGGCAAGTACTGGGTATATTGACCACGCAAGTGCTAGTACAGAATTGCTACGACTTGAAAAGTGACATCTGGCTGTGTTTTGTTGACTACGAGAAAGCGTTTGACGCTGAATTGATGGAATACTTGGACAACTAGATATAGATCGGAAAGACATTAGATGTATCGATTGGTTCCAGACTGCACAGGCGAGATTCGACCGACAGCATGGTGATCATAAGAGTGGTAAGACAAAGTTGTGTATTATCTTCACTTCTGTTTAATAAATACTCAGAAGCAGATTTTATTAGTGCATTTGAAGACTTGGAAATCTGTGTTAATGGTGTGTAAATTATTGATCTTTGTTATGCATCACACTTTTGGTCGCCGATATTACAGAGGATCTTCAGCATATTGTGAAAGCAGTGGGAGAATATAGCACCACAATGGTCCTAAATATAAATGTTGAAAAGGTCAAATTCATGATAGTTTCAAGGGACCTTAATCCCTTTGGAAATTCTGAAATAACATTTAACGGGATCTAAATACGGTAAAGCAAGTATCTTATCACATGGCTTTTTGAAGACTGCCCCTCAAACGGTAATTTAAATGTCGTATCGAACAGTATTCGGCAGGCATTCATAAAAGTTGAGAAACAGAGATTCTTGAAATACTATGTTTGGTCGGTACTCCTTTATGGACTCTTGAAGCAGGAACTATTAACAAACCTTCGAGATGTGGCTATACCTCATAATACTTAGAATACCCTGGACGGACAGAGTCATAGATGAACAAGTGCTGAATCGGGTCAATGAAGAGCGTGAACTGTTGGTTAAGAAGAGGAAAACACTTGCGAAACTCATGTGAAATAGGTATTCATACTTGCAACTGATAATCCAAAAAATGGATGGGTCTGAGAAGATGATTTTTTGGCCAAAATCATGATCACGTTCCAAGTGTTCAAGGGTCCAGTCAGTAAACTCTCGACGCAACGACGCAATATGTGATCATTTGGGTTGAGTTCTTGAGTCAGTAGGACTTTTTAAGGATGCAACCCCAGATTCTTAGGAAATATTCTCCAAATTGACGTCTGACAATGCTCCCAGTTTCATCGTATTTTTGATGGCTTATTATCTTGTGAAGTTAACTTTATCAATCCTAAACTCAATAAAATTTAAATAAAGATGACACACTGAATAAAGGAAAGGGCGATGCGGATCCTTCAAGCACTACGAATCATTTATATGATTCATAATTCTGTTTAAACTCTTCAAACCTGATAATTACGAAGAGATATATTAACCTACTTCTTAATTTCTGACTTCTCTCAAAATTTCGGCTCTTTGTCGAGCCACACGTGTTTATTTCGACGTCAGCGTTTTTCTCTGAAACTTTCCGTTCCTAAACTCATCTGAAGGAATATGTTTACGTTTCGTACAATCAGCTCTTATGAACTTTTCAATCTTTAGTTTGTTATTATAATATATAGGCCAGAGTAAAAGAATTTCCTTTCATGAAGAAGCCGTACGTGCGTGCCTCAAAAGCGAATTCCTAAGTTTAACATTTATTGGTCTGGAGATTAGAACAAACAGATTACTTCAGGGGCGTTGAATTTGCTTTTGTCCACTGAATTAATTCCTGTATCATTACAGCCCTTTCATGAATTCTAAACCTTGTTGGTTTACCACAATAACCCCGGAGATTATGAAGTCTGTGGTTTAGTTAGATACAGAACGCCATTGTTGATACTCGTTGATAGTCAAGGATGCAGTAAACCAAGATAAGTCGAAAGAGGTGATCTGCGATATAAAGTTATTGCACGGTATTGAATCACCTAACAAGAGGTTTGTTTGGGAGCTGCTCACCACTTCTCCAATTACGATGAGTCAAAAAATGGATCTTTGTTATGCATCACACTTTTGGTCGCCGATATTACAGAGGATCTTCAGCAAATTGTGAAAGCAGTGGGAGAATATAGCACCACAATGGTCCTAAATATAAATGTTGAAAAGGTCAAATTCATGATAGTTTCAAGGCACCTTAATCCCTTTGACAATTCTGAAATAACATTTAACGGGATCTAAATACGGTAAAGCAAGTATCTTATCACATGGCTTCTTGAAGACTGCCCCTCAAACGGTAATTTAAATGTCGTATCCAACAGGTCCGGCAGGCATTCATAAAACTTAAGAAAGTGTTCACCTGCTCGGACTTTGACCTTAACCTGAAACTGATATTCTTGAAATACTATGTTAAGTCGGTACTCCTTTATGGACTCTAAAAGCGGGAACCATTAACAAACATTTGACATCTGGTACCGCATAATGATTAAAATACCCTGGACGGACAGAGTAATAGATGAACAAGTGCTGAATCGGGTCAATAAAGAGGGTGAACTGTTCGTCGAAATTAAGAAGAGGAAAACACTTGCGAAACTCATGCGAAATAGGTATTAATAGTTGCAACTGATAATCCCAAAAATGGATGACCGATAAGGAACTTACTTTTCAGAACGCTCACTTTCAAAAGACCCAAGTCATGCCTAGATAAGATAAGTAAGATACAAATTTCGGTGGCTATCTCTTTGAGACTTAAACCACTATTTTCAATCTCCATATCCTTGACTTCACAGCGATGTTAAGTGGCCGGCTATAGAGAGACAAATCTTCACCACATCTCAATTGCTCTTGCATGCAATAAAGTCAATTCAGCCCATGAACGTCCATTTCAATGCAAAATTTGAGACAGATTCTTTGTTCGATATCTTTATCCATTGCAAAAACCGTAAAACACACATGGGATGAAGTGACAAAATGGCGAACTGTGAACAAACGAAGCTTAAAATCCGCGCAAATATAGAGGACAGTGGTACCAACCCAACGCCAAAAAGAATTTCCCTAATCCCTTTAAGCGGGCTCATTGAACAATCAATTTCCGGATCTTTCTTAACTGAATGTCGACTTACCCTTGTTGTAAAATATTTTAGCGTCTTCCTCATGGTTCCCTGGTAGACCTAAACATTCACAGATGATTTAAATGTACACCATTTCCACTTTGCAATTGTCACTCACCGAAAACAAACGATTTTTTTAATGTTAATATGAAAATTATCACTGTTGCTCCCCGGCACATCTCATAAAGATGCGGTCATATTTGAGTTTTCCTCTTCTGTTTTCCCGGGTTCTCCCTTTCCTGCGGTCAACTTTTTCTGGAGATCAAACTGCCGTTCTTCGAACAAACTCGAGTGATAACTCTGCAAGAACTGAGCTGCCCGGTAGTTCCTTTACGGATTTCTTCTAGGAATACAATAATTGCACTACTTATATTTTATTTAAAGCGTTTATGATTACTCCTATCGTTTTGGTACTTCAATTCTAACACATCGGCTGATAAGTTCCCAGCTTAATGAAGAATTGTTTTGATCAAATTTGACTTTATTCATCAACATATGGTAGTCTCTTTGAGAGCGATACAAAAATACCAGGTATCTACCGATACCTTTCTTATAAAACGATTTATCTTTAGCCTCAAAATAGGTCTTTGCTTCATCTCCTCATTCGTCCCAACTGTTTTTGCGGTGAGCATTTTTCTAGGTCTGCGAAGAGGTAAAAGTCACTGGGGGCCACATCTGGAGAGTGTATTTGGTGCAATTTTACCAACGACTTCTGACACGGTGCATTGCCTAGGTACAATATAACTTTTTTTGCATATGGGGCCATTTCTTTGAAATTTCCTCATTCAATTGATCCAGTTGGGGCCATGTATCGATCGCTATTGATCAACTTGACCTTCTCAAGCTAGTGGATGAACAAAATACTCTACGTATCCGAAAATACAGACGCCATAACCTTGCAGCAGTCTGTTGCGCTTTAGGTCATTTTGGGAAAGTTTTACTGTCTTCTGTCCACTCAGCTGTCCATCTTTTTGATTAAGGCTGACAGTAAAAGATCCATGTTTCATCCGTTGTCACATCATCATCATCGTTAAGGGTTAACAGCGTTATAGATGGTTTGCTGCAGAATTCCATGCTTCAAGATTTTCTGATTTCCCTTTTGAGCCATAATATTTGGTTGATATGTCTTTTTGTTGTCTCAATAGGTAATCAACTAAGGTGGTCCTTGTTTTTATGAGCGTTTTTAATGATAATATGTGTTTTTCTGCTTTTCATTTTCTATATTCTCATTTGTAACATGTTCTACCTAAGTTATTTTCAGTATCCTTCACCAGCACTTTGCTTCAAAAGCCAGCAACCTGTATTCCTCACTTCTACTAGCCCCATGTTTTGCTTTCGTATAAGAGAATACTCCTCCATTTATTATTTTCTGATTGACTGGGTTTCTGGGCGTTTGAAAGAAAGTCCCAGTCTTGGCCGAAATATCATATTTTCTTATAGGGCACATTTTTGAATCAATGGCTATCTTGGCAAGCACCATTACTGTATACAGGATGACACCAACCTGCTCGAAGTTCACTATATGGTTATGCATCTACAAAAGCGTCTTGGTCTGTACTCTTTTAAAAATAACGTTGGTGAGTGCATTACCGTCAATGGCGAATGCTAGACGATCTTCAATTTTTTTTGGCCTAAATTGAAGATTGAAGACGACGCAGCAGGAGTGCACGACTGACATTCCAAGATCATGCTATTTGACTTTGAAGAGATTCACATATTTTTATGAAGGGAGATTAGGCGGGAAGAACCACCTAGGGAATTTTATGCCTACTTGTCACTGTCGATGCCAGGAGTAAGAGTTTATGGTCGCTTTGTAGACTTGGGCGCCCGTGTGAAAATGTAAACATAACCCCGGGAGATGATCGTCTGTCACCAGAAGATTGGTGGTAATCGTTATCGACTGAACGCCGGCTTCAGAGAGTCCAGTATTCCTTTGTTAGAAATAGAACGCCATTGTTAATTAAAAGTGGAGGTTAGACATAAAGGGAAGTCGACTAAGCTACTCTCATATTTAAAGTTATTGTATTGTATTGAATTACCTGAGGTCAGCGTGAGTGTTATTTGTATAATGTTTTCTTCATCCATTGATGGATTTTACTGTATTGATGCTCCACCTGGGGGCGACCTGTTTACTTTAATCTGAATTGGCCATTTAACATATTTCTTACATGTGAGCGTCCTTATCTTCATTTCATTTATCTAAGAGGTTTTTAACAATGGTACTTTGTTTGAGAATTCAGAGTGTTTAGACACAACAACCCCGTGTCTTCAGAAAGAGCCGCAACAAGGCCTTTCTGAACAACTATTATTAGATATAAATATTATAATGAATAGGTAGTTAAATAAAAGACACTACAACCTCTGTGTCTTCAGATTGTCGCAATAAGACATTCCTGAACAACGATATTATGCGCCCAGATTATAATAATCTAATTGAATAGTAGGTGTGTGAATGGGGAATGGGGAATTCCTGACCAAAGGGTTATTGTTAAAATACCTCGAAGAACTTTGTTACATGTTCCTATTGCCAGGTTATCAGTGTGTTCACTCAATTGATTTGCTTGTACACTAAATATGTTTTAAGATATTAGAAAGGTTGTCGATCTCTTGAACCTTAATTTTATGAATGATGGGAAGGATAGGGTTGAAGAATGTATGGAAACTGAAGAGAGGGCTCGAGTTTTTTCTCACGGTCTCTTTTTCCCTAGCGCTTTCATACAGAGTTAGATACGGGGCCCTGCCTTCCGCAAACAAATATTGTATTTTTACTTATCCTTGTATCTGAACTTCCCATCACTGTTTCCTCGTTATCGTTCAAGTGTAACTTGGGTTATCTTCACAACGTAACGTCCTATTCTACCGCCACTAGATGATCACGATAAAAAGGTGAGCGTTCCTTAGAGTACTCCGTATAATCCCAGATATCTTAGAGTACTCCGTAAAATCCCAGATACCTTAGAGTACTCCGTAAAATTCCGAATACCTTAGAGTACTTTCTAAAGGGCGGGATAGCTCAACCTCTTTAGACATTTTTCTTGTGGGGTTCATTGAAGTAGCAGTTCTATGCCAAAAAGCCACAGACAACCAATGGTCTTGAAGTTAACAAGGCCGATGCCATTACTCAAATTCGGCAGAGTCATTGAAAATTGGACCACTGGGATCCGTGCCCCATTTAGAAGAGTGAATACCTTACACACATCTTCTTTTTATCCCATTTCAACATCTACCCGGCCTTATTGAAAAAGAAGATGAATTTGATGAATGATCAAGTCGTTGGAGAGTGACCATAAACGCAGGAACCCGTTTGGTTCCGCCATATCTCTTCTCGCAAAAAAGAGGCTCGTTACCTAACGTGGGGTCCTTTGGAGCGGAAGAAATGAGCTTCTGTGACACATAGCGGAGCGTAGGTTGTGAATATGTACGTAATTTCGTACGCTCACCATGTACCTTGTCTTTCATCATAATGAAAGTGGCCACACGAAAATTCTCGCTAATGATATCCATCGGAATCTCGCGCTTACGAATTAATATTTTGTTGATATGATTTACGGTTGGTCAACGGTTCGTTGAGAATTATAATGCGTTTGGCGCCCTGGTATTAACTGGCGTTACACCTTCCGGCATTCGGATTCGGGCCAATGCGTTATTCATCCAGTTTCGGCGTGAGGAGATCCCATCAAGTTTAAATTGAGTGGTTAAATGTTAAATAACGATGTAGCTTTGTGACAGCGTCGCGAGAATATGGGATTCATGAAACGGGGTAGGCAGTTGCGTTTAGTTTTAGTTCCTATTCATTGGATTTAATGAGCGCGGACAGCTCAGTGGTAGAGCATCGGGCTCGTGACCGGTTCGAATCCTGTTCAGGTGGAAAAGAAATTTTCTAGTTGAACGGGTGTCGGCCATCATTTCACTGTTGGGTCAAAAATTAACAGTGGCGCAAGATCACAGTTACAAAGCCTACCCAGAAAACAACTGAACTCCTAACTGCCACAAGCTGAAAAAGCTTCTGAGGGATCTTCACAGAAGATCTAGGAGTATCAGGATAATAATAATTCATTGGACTAATAGAAATTCGAGTAACATGGTGCTATAGTAGTTTCCACTCACGCTTAGAGCTGTTCATCCCCATTTTGGAAAAAATAAGATCAGATGACGCCGCCATTCCTAAATCTCACCACACAGTGAGTTTTTCGGAATGCAACAGAATTTAATGTAACACTTCTGGGTTGTCCTCGGTAATTTCGCCTATTATCAAAGCCATTAAACAATAAATGTGCCTCGTCTGAGAAGATGATTTTTTGGCCAAAATCATGATCACTTTCCACTTCTGTTTGATCAATACTCAAAAGTAGGTTTTGTTTAGGGCATTTGAAGACTTGGAAATCTGTGTTAGTGTTAATGGTGTGTGGATTATTAATCTTTGTTATGCTGATGATACACTTCTGGTCGCCGCTATTACAGATCTTCAGCAACTTGTGAACGCAGTGGGAGAATATAGCACCACAAAGGTCCTAAATGTAAATGTTAAAAAGATCAAATTTATGATAGTTTCACTCACTATTGTAATGATGATTGTTTCTCCATCAAGAAGAAGACTTTTCGTGATAAGAACCGAAACGAAAGAAAATACACTACCAACTGTTTTGTAAAAATATACCGAGGATGGTGTGTAACAAGACAATAACCAAGGATATTTGAGCCTCATAAATCGTAAAAGGTAAGAACTTTAGTGACTCCTTCAGAATTTAACTGGGATATCTATAATTACTCCATCTAGGATATTATCAAAGTACACCATGTGGAGTTCTGTGGGATGTGCACTTAGATAGTCTCATAGTGAGTTCTCTATGAGATTGCAAAAAGTTAGCTTTATGATAATGTCTGATAATGCCTCTGGCAAGTACTGGGTATATTGACCACGCAAGTGCTAGTATAGAAATGCTACGACTTGAAAAGTGACATCTGGCTGTGTTTTGTTGACTACGAGAAAGCGTTTGACGCTGAATTGATGGAATACTTGGACAACTAGATATAGATCGGAAAGACATTAGATGTATCGATTGGTCCCAGACTGCACAGGTGAGATTCGACCGACAGCATGGTGATCATAAGAGTGGTAAGACAAAGTTGTTTCTTATCTTCACTTCTGTTTAATAAATACTCGGAAGCAGGTTTTGTTAGTGCATTTGAAGACTTGGAAATCTGTGTTAATGTTGTGTAAATTATTAATCTTTGTTATGCATCACACTTTTGGTCGCCGATATTACAGAGGATCTTCATCAAATTGTGAAAGCAGTGGGAGAATATAGCACCACAATGGTCCTAAATATAAATGTTGAAAAGATCAAATTCATGATAGTTTCAAGGGACCTTAATCCCTTTGAAAATTGTGAAATAAGATTTGACGGAATCCAAATACGGTAAAGCAAGTATCTTATGACATGGCTTTCTGAAGACTGCCCCTCAAATGGTAATTTAAATGTCGCATCGAACAGGCCTGGCAGGCATTCATGAAAGTTGAGAAAGTGTACACCTTCTCGGACTTTGACCTTAACCTGAAACCGAGATTCTTGAAATACTATGTTTGGGCGGTACTCCTTAATGGACTCTGAAAGCGGAAACCATTAACAAACATTCGAGATGTTGCTATACCTCATAATACTTAGAATATCCTGGACGGATACAGTCATAGATGAACAAGTGCTGAATCGGGTCAATGAAGAACGTGAACTGTTGGTCAAGAAGAGGAAAACACTTGCGAAACTCATGTGAAATAGGTATTCATACTTGCAACTGATAATCCAAAAAATGGATGGGTCTGAGAAGATGATTTTTTGGCCAAAATCATGATCACGTTCCAAGTGTTCAAGGGTCCAGTCAGTAAACTCTCGACGCAACGACGCAATATGTGATCATTTGGGTTGAGTTCTTGAGTCAGTAGGACTTTTTAAGGATGCAACCCCAGATTCTTAGGAAATATTCTCCAAATTGACGTCTGACAATGCTCCCAGTTGATGCGATAGTCGTGAAATCGCTCATCAACAACACTGGTCGCTGCAGCGACAGTTTCATCGTATTTTTGATGGCTTATTATCTTGTGAAGTTAACTTTATCAATCCTAAACTCAATAAAATTTAAATAAAGATGACACACTGAATAAAGGAAAGGGCGATGCGGATCCTTCAAGCAATACGAATCATTTATATGATTCATAATTCTGTTTAAACTCTTCAAACCTGATAATTACGAAGAGATATATTAACCTACTTCCTAATTTCTGACTTCTTTAATTGGATAATTTCAACCTGAATAATATACCAAAATTTTTAGATACTTCTTACCCCTAGACTCCAAGACCATAGATTCAAAACAAAACTGGGCACACGCGGTTTTCTACAAGGAACGGCCTATTCAACACGATCAATAAACGATAAAGAACGACTACCGGTACTCTTTAATTTCTTGGTCCCGGAACTTAGCAATATATACAATTCTTCTGACTTAATACTTCAACTCAAAAAAAATTACTAATATCACACAATATAATTAAAATACTGCTAAATTCTGAGACCAATTCGATCCTCCCACCGCGATCTTTTTTCGACGATCTTACTAGTTTTTCCGACGTGTCAAGACCCCCCAACAAACTCTCTTTTGGCCCTTATGATACCTCGTACGCGTCGGTTTTTTCCGACTTAAATATATTATAATTTTAGATCCGTTCACCCGCTCAAAATTACAACTTAGCGCTTTTCAAAACTTCGGCTCTTTGTCGAGCCACACGTGTTTATCTCGACGTCAGCGTTTTTCTCTGAAAATTTCCGTTCCTAAACTCATCTGAAGGAATATGTTTACGTTTCGTACCATCAGCTCTTATGAACTTTTCAATCTTTAGTTTGTTATTATAATGTATGGGCCAGAGTAAAAGAATTTCCTTTCATGAAGAAGCCGTACGTGCGTGCCTCAAAAGCGAATTCCTAAGTTTAACATTTACTGGTCTGGAGATTAGAACAAACAGATTACTTCAGGGGCGTTGAATTTGCTTTTGTCCACTGAATTAATTCCTGTATCATTACAGCCCTTTCATGAATTCTAAACCTTGTTGGTTTACCACAATAACCCTGGAGATTATGAAGTTTGTGGTTTAGTTAGATACAGAACGCCATTGTTGATACTCGTTGATAGTCATGGATGCAGTAAACCAAGATAAGTCGAAATAGGTGATCTGCGATATAAAGTTATTGCACGGTATTGAATAACCTAACAAGAGGTTTGTTTGGAAGCTGCTCACCACTTCTCCAATTACGATGAGTCAAAAAATGGATTAATGCATGGATCAAAGCCAAAGAGCTGGACTTTATTCGCGATGAGATCCGTCAATTGCCAGAAAAAGTAATGATAAGCGACGAAAGATACTCTGAACTTTGAATGTATAATCAATTTTTTACAATGAAGCTTCAATTTTCGAATAAAAACCACACGAATTTTTTCATTCCCTCAATATTTTTGGAAGAAAGTTCATTTCGTTTGAAAATTTACCACTTTTAAAACTTGTAATTCAATTTTTCACGATCTCATACGAAGAACATTCATCGTCTATTTTTTTTTTATCAATATACTTACCTTTTTCAAATACAGGTACTTGATGATGCCTCCAGTTTGTCGCAATTTTTGTCGACTTCCTTTCTTTCAAATTTTATCGTGCAACTTCGGTTTGTCTTTTATGACATGAAACTTTATACTGACACATCATGAGTTATTGTTGCTACAGTATCCCCATATCTTCTGTATCCATGGAACCGGTCTAGGCTAATTAGATATCAATACATGTGGAATATTTTTGTATTATTATTCATCTATAAGTTACATAATCTCATACACGCAAAAGATTCGAATATTGAATTCTGCTGAATTCTTCTAAGGTCGTATAGTTTTGAGATACAATGATTACAAAAAATGTTAGTCAATATTTCGTTTACCTCGGTTATTAATATGTAGAATTTATATGGCATGACCTACATATCACTAAGAAAAATTGCTGGTGTTGGATCTTGCTTCTAATAATGGGTAATCAATTGATTATTGAATATTTTTTAATATGGCGCTAGGTCAACAAATTTTCTCAACGGTCTAGATTTCGATCGATATATTGGCGATTTGTTTCATAAGAAACCACTCCTCAGGCCGTTTACTGTTTCGATGATATTCAAATATTTCGATTATTTCATAAAGTTGGTTTCGAAAACGTTTTATGTTATGTGGGGCAAGAAAAAAAAATGAATATTCATTGTATTACACTCAGAAGTACCTGAATTTGTTTCTTTTGGAAACCTCTGAAACGATTTGTCATTGTTGGATGACACACTTCATCCAACAACTGAAAAGTTTATAAAAGAACTAACTTGATGTCGGTGACTTCAACGAACTTATACATTAATATTTATGTAATATATACAGCTGGCTCATAATAAACAGAAAAGTAATTAAAAGATATATTACATGTTTTGAAAGATTTTTGAAGTGGTTTGTGAAAAATAATACACAATAACAAGCCTAAATAATTTACATGATTTTAGTATTTTTCACAAACCAACACATACAGACATCACAATACATAAAACGTCAAACCACCCCACCAACCAAAAGATGTCAGCATATAATAGTTTTATTCATAGACTATTGAATGTCCCTTTGAATTCAGAAAATTTTTTGAAAGAATTAATATTATTAAACAAATAGCGTCAAACGACGGTTACAATCCCTTTCTTATAGACAAAATGGTATCCAATAAACAAAAGAAAATGGCATTAAATATCGTGTACCCAATCATAAAAAAAAGGACAATACACAGAAATATTTTTCGTTATCTTATGTCAATGGATTATCCGAAAATATTGCTAAATATTTCAAAAGTTGTTGCAATTATAACGCGGCTTTTAAGAGAATTAATAACCTTGGTACCTACATAAAAAACAATAAAGATCGAACAAATAAAGAAAATAAATCCGGAGTCTACAAGTTGACTTGCAAAGATTGCCCTTTAGTATAAAATGGCCAGACTGGTAGATCATTCAAGAAACATGTCCACGAAAACCAAAGGGATTATATATCCAATTCTGTACATTCGACATATGCTAATCATCTTAAGGAATTAAGGCATAATTTCAACAATAATTATGAAATTATCCACATTGAAAGCAAAAGTTCTAGATTTTTAGAATCCCTTCAAATCAACAGGTATAATACCCGTAAAATTATTTTGAACGAACAAACAGATGTTGATAAGTCTCCATTACTGAATATCTTTCCTTAATGGCATTTTTAACGGCTAACTACAATAAACACCTAGAGTTTTTATGACTCGTTCTTCCGTTGTTTGGTCACGTACCTAAAAATGTATTTAAACTCGGTTACACTGAATACCATCAGACAGTACAATGTAATACCTGAAGAAGCCACATCGTGGTGAGACAATTGTTGTAGTAGTACAAACATTTTTGTGGAAATATAAGATACAGTATCTTGTAATACTCACCTGAAGAAGTCATGGTATTACTCGAAAAAGTGGCCCAAAATTGTTCTGGTCGAATGCGGTTCCTCAGAGCTAGTCGTGGTGGACATATGCCGGAAATTATTTTCAAAACATAAATGTCATGAAATTATCTTTCAAATAAAAAAAATTGGCTTCAATCGTAATTTAAATGTGTTTTATTTCAATTTTAATGTCTATCACTCTAAAAAAACACCCGATATCTCAGAATACTCGAGATCGAAATATAAATAAATAACAAAAATCTCTTTTTCATTAGTATTTTTCGATATTTATTTATATTTTGATCTCGAATATTCTGAAATATATTTACGTTGAATGCGAACATACTGTATAGTTCCGCAAATATTGAAAATATTGATTGGAATTGTTCAAAAAATTTGAATGAAGTAACGATGAAATTCATTTACGTACGAACGTAACTCTTATCGCCTAATAAGTTCAATGCATTTATTGAAATTAACATATTTTCAAATGTAAACTATGAAATCATAATTATTGAAATAATATAATTTATAACATCATTAAATTTTTGCTCAAAAAATAATCCTTTTAGATTATATCTCTTAATACCATACAATTTAAATTCTTCATTAACATGAATTATTATTTGAATATTCAATAAACGCCACAACGTTCTTCGACATGAACTTGATGGTTCACTTGACATTGTTTATATCCGACACTTGAGATGATCGTCACTAAGTAACAAATAATTGAAGTGTATAAATATTATGCAATTACGTTCTAATTGGTATTTCCCGCATAATTCAACTAAAGGTAGAACCAATGTTAATTTAAGCATTTTTCAAACAAGGCTACAGACGATAATCAAATAACATAATATATAAATATGAGATATGATCTTGCACAATTCGGTGCACACCTTAAGAGTAACATCAAAACATTGCAACAGAGATTTAGTTGATCCTGTTGTAATCCTTGATACCGGTTGCCCTGGTTTGAAATATTTAAGATATGTACCACTACCAGATTAACATTGAATTTGGGAAAAAAACTACTTTACCATCACTACAACACACATTATCCTTGGTCGAAAATATCACATCGACTTACAGATTTTGGGTAGGCAAATCATACGGTATTCCTCTTTAGATTCCGACCGGTTATCTTTCAGATCTTGAAGAATGGAAGAATTAAAGTTTCTTCTCATTTCGGCGTTTATTTCCTTTTGTGATTGCCAGAGTTTCGGAAGATTCACCAACGCTTTCGAAAGAATAAGTGACGCTAGTGAAATTTTAGACACTTACGATTTTATTGTGATTGGTGCAGGGTCTGGAGGAAGTGTCGTTGCTAACAGACTTACCGAGAATCCATCCTGGGCTGTACTGCTGTTGGAAGCTGGAACAGACGAGGTGTTGCTGACAGATGTGCCTCTAACTGCATCCCTACAAACCATAACAGGATACAACTGGGGATACAAAGGAAGAAAAATAAAAACAGCCTGCCTTGGAGCTGTCCAACAGAAGTGCAACCTACCTAGGGGTAAAGCCCTCGGGGGTACTTCAGTGATGAATTTCTTGATTTATACCCGCGGCAACAAACACGATTACGATGGTTGGGAAAGCATGGGCAACTTCGGCTGGAGCTTCAAAGATGTCCTTCCATATTTCATCAAGTCCGAGAACTGCTCATCTTGTCAGGAAGTAGACGAAAAATATCACGGTTACGATGGATACCTCAACATTGAGCACCCAGGATACGAAAGCCCTTTGGTGAAATCTTTCATCAAAGCTGGCGTTGATTTGGGATACAAAAATAACGACATAAACGGAGCTTCGAGTTTGGGGTTCTCCAAAGTGCAGGCTACAATGAAACAAGGAGCTAGATGCAGCGCATCCAAAGCCTTTTTGAAACCCATACGTGACAGACAAAACCTGCACATCTCCAGCTCATCGCTGGTCACCAAAATACTAATCAACTCTGAAACCAAAACTGCCTATGGAGTAGAATTCAAGAAAGGTAATGTTGGATACAGAGTTTTGGCTAATAAGGAAGTCATTCTATCGGCTGGTAGCTTCAACAGTCCTCAGCTCCTGATGCTGTCTGGTATTGGACCTAAAGAGCATCTTGAAGAGATGGGAATTCCAGTCATCCGAGATCTGAAAGTTGGTTTCAACCTGCAAGACCACGCAGCCTTGTCAACTCTCGCATTTCTTGTAAATGAAAGTATTACAGTGTCGGATTTTGGTGTTCAGAACCCTTTGCACATCTTCAATTATTTGTGGAATGGAAGAGGTCCGTACACGATACCTGGGGGTGCAGAGGCTTTGGGTTTTGTTAAGACCAAACTGAATGGACGTAGTTACGATGACCCTGACATCGAGCTTGTTTTAGGCAGTGGCGCTTTGAATGGTGACGTTTTTGGAGCTTTTCGGTCCTTGTTAGGGATTCCCAATAATGTGTTTGATAAGGTTTATAGACCTGTGATTGGCAAGCCGGCTTTTGGAATAGCCACCGTGTTGATGAGACCAAAAAGTAGGGGAAGGGTGTTTTTAAATTCCAGAAATCCTATGAGTTCTCCTGTTATATACCCGAATTATTTTCAAGACAAAGGGGACCTTTTGACAATGGTGGAAGGTATCAAAATTGTGAGTAATCCTCAGTATTTATATTTCTTAACGTTAAACATTTTATTGATATGTTCGATTTCCAACTTAAGAGGACAAATTCTTTGTTAGTTTCCATCTTATGTAACTGTGATTTCTAAAGAATATAATAGATATATTAATTATATGTTTATTACAAATCGTAAAACTTGGAAACAGTTTTGCATGGAAATAAAGTCCGAATCCTGGTTTGAAGAAATTAATTGAATGACCTCAATCTTATATTGTTCTTCTGTAGTGGCATAACTTTCCTATTAAGTTGTGGCCTTAAAACGAACTGGGCAAGGCGATGCGTTTATATGAACAAATATTCGGTTTGTTGAAAGTTTAATGTAAATGTTTTCAGAAAGAATTTAAAAAATATAATGAAGATATATCGGGGGTTTTTTTAGAGTGATAGAATTTTAAATTGAAATAAATCACATTTAAATTAAGATTGAAGCCAATTTTTTTTTATTTGATAGATTATTTTATGACATTTATGTTTTGAAAATAATTTCCGGCATATGTCCACCACGACTAGCTCTGAGCAACCGCATTCGACCAGACCAATTTTGGACCACTTTTTCGACTAATTCAGGCCTTATTTCATCAATAACACGAGTTATGTTGGCTTCCAAAGCGTCTATTGTTTCTGGTTTATCAGCATAAACCAATGGCTTGACATAACCCCAAAGTGGAGTTATGTCGCACGATCTTGGAGGCCAATTAATTGGACTCTCGAAATACTGCTATCGCCAAATCTTTCTTTCAATAAATCAATTGTTACGGTAGCAGCATGAGGTGTAGCACCATCTTGTTGGAACCAAAACACTTCTGGGTCGATACCATACAAATTTTGAAACAAATAATCATTGATAATCGATCTGTAACGAGCACCAGTAACTGTAACATGAGCTTCAGCATCGTTTTCAAAGATATATGGACCGATGATACCTCCAGCGTGTGAAGCACACTATACAGTGCATATTTCAGGATGCAATGTAACCTATAGAACTTCTTGAGGATTGTTTTCACTCCATATACGGCAATTCTGCTTGTGTACATAGTCGTTCAACCAAAAATGAGGTAAACACAATTTTTCGATTAAAAAGTGGATCAACTTCAAGCTGTTCCAGTAGAGTTATTTCGCATGATCTTGGAGGCCAATTGATTGGACCATTTCTCTAAATAATATTATCCCCAAATCTTTCTTTCGATAAATCAATTGTTATGTTAGCAGCATGTTGGAACCAAAACATTTCTGGGTCGATACCATTCAAATTTTGAAACAAATAATCATTGATCATCTATCTCTAACGAGCACCATTCACTGTAACATTAGCTCCAGCATAGTTTTTAAAGAAATATGGACCGATGATGCCTCCAGCGTGTAAAGCACACATTTGCATTTTTCAGGATGTAAAGGAACCTGCAGAACTTCTTGAGGATTGTTTTCAGTCCATATACTGCAATTTTGCTTGTTTACATAGCCGTTCAACCAGAAATGAGATTCATCACTAAACACAATTTTACGATAAAAAACAACTTCAAGCTGTACTAGGGCCCAATCAACAAACAAACGACGCTTATAATGGTCAAGTGATTTTAGTTCTTGATCCATTTGGATCTTGTATGGGCGTAGACCAAGACCTTAACGCAAAATTTTCCATGTGGTGGATGCACAGGTCCAACTTGTTGTAAACGTCGACGAACAGACAAATCTGGATCATCATTAACACTATGACTTACAGCAGCGATATTTTCTTCTGTACGTACAGTTCTTTGTCTTGTTGTTGTTGCATCGAGTAGAGAAAATGTCCGAAATCTATCGATAGTTCGAAGAATAAGCTACTCTGATGGGCGATTAGGTAAACCATAAATTTCACAAAGCGCTCTAAAACTTTGGCGAATAGAACACTGATTTTGGAAATAAATTTCAACAATTTGTAAACGTTGTTGCGGCGTGAATCTTTCCATGATTATATGTCAATCCTTACTGAACATAAATGTCAAAACAACAAGGCTTCTTTCTACTTTCTGTCAAATCACAGTTATCCCTATCGAGAGTACTATCACTCTAAAAAAACTCATTCCTTAAATTGTATATAAAATAATACATTTTAAAATTTTTATATGTTCATTTAAATTAAAAAATTCTCCAGATATTATAATTCATTGTGCCAAATTTTAATTATTTAAATAGGGTTATTCTGATTTTCACAATTTGTATTGTCATATATAATTAAGATTAGTTAAGGAATTATTCAATTTTATTGTTATATTTACAATAAAAATTGTCTAAATCAGAATAGCCTCATTTAAATATTTTTTAATATGGAATTTTACCAAGAAGGAATGATTCAATTCCATAAATGTACACTTTATAAGGTGGTGTAGGTGTATACATTTAACACAAGTGCAATGAAATTCTTGGTCATTAGAACTATTAACGAATGAAATCAAAAAAAATTGCGGTTGACTCTATATTAGCAATTTCACGTGAAAAACACGATTTATTCAGAAACCTAACACATATTTCAGTCGCTATTTAAAAGCCACCTCTAAGGGACACATATACTAAATATTGTAAGGGTTTCTTTTTATCTATAATTATTAATAATTACCAATACATCTTAAACACAACAGTGGCGATAAAAAAATTATTTTAACATATAATTTTCAAAAAGTTTAAATGATGGCGCTGAAAATATAAAGTAATGCTTCAGTGATGGATTTTATCAAAACAGGCATTTAAAAATGTTCGAGATGTGGTGGACAATTTGCCTCACTTTGGCTGGCCAAATTATTAAAAAATGTAATATAATTTGAAGTTTAAGAATACATTATATCATTCAAGAAGTATTTAAAATTAAAGAACTTAGGAATCTATTTTTGTTGGATGCGCATATTGCCATCTGCTGTAATCAGTAAATCTCTTTCTGGTGAATGCACCAAGAACATATTTATTATCAATACTAAAGTCTCATTACTAAATTTGTAATTTTCATAGCAGTGCTTCGTTGACAAAATATGTGTAGTTTGATATAAAAATAACGTAAGATATTTACTGAAGGTATAACAATGTAATTTTCATTATTTAATTTTATAAATATCATAATGATTAAAAACTCAAATGAATTAATTCGGCTGATCTGTACCAAAAATTATTAATAAGGAGTATGAGGTATGGTAATAGAAAGTTCTAGGAATCGAGATAGTGTGACATACATCTGCATAACAATTCTATACTCAAACAAACTCGACAAGATTTTGTTAATCGCAGAGGCAAATTGTAGACATCCGCACGTTTCAAACTGTTTGATTTTCGTCAGTTCAATCTGTCAAGTATTTATATTCGCTATACACAGAGGCTCTAAGGTATTAATGATACTTGAGCGCCATCTAGAGTATGCAAAATACATACAGTACATGCCTTTGATTCCTTGAAAAGTTGTAAGAAATGGATGGAAACGATCCTTCAGTTCGTTTATTCTTTTTCTAAGCTATAATGAATGAATGTTATTTAGTTTGTGCCGATTCTCTTGTGCACACGTGAAGTTGAATAAATTCTGACATAGCATATTTATAATGAGTAATCTAATTATAATCGATTTCTCTGACGTTACCTATTGATGATTACTTTCAAGATATCAGTTTGCATACATAATCATTATTACAAATAAGAATGCATAAGTGTATGAATACGATGCCAATTCTACACAATATTTCATCATCGATTTCTTTAAATTTTATTCTTTTTTTCATTATCCTCAAGTGGTTCTATTATTGCAACTGCATCTAACTTCATCTACTGGGTATTCTCCAATGTCCACCTCCTAAGAACCTTGGATGTCTATACAATGTGGAAACCATTTATGAAATAAAAGTACTAATGTCCTTATTTTAGAGAATTATAAAAAACACTGGGACACGTCAAGTTTTAAATTCAATAGTGCGCTTTTTAAACATAAATTTAAATATACAGGGTGATTCGCGCATGTCCAGCATAGTCCGTCCTCTTTATTTCAAATGGGACACTCTGTATAATTTTATATTTGTTGAAGCTCCTTAATAACCTGATTTCAATGAACTGTATCATGTATGGTCTATTATATTATAATTGGTTTCAAGAAACTGAGTACTTGAATTACATGATGTAATTGTCTCCTATAAAACTCGTTCCTAATCATGTTTGAAATTTGGGTTGAAATATTCGGCATTTCTGTAGTTATCCCTTCTTCTAGGTCTGCGATGCTTGTTGGCTGTGTTGCATAAACTTTGTTTTTGAGATAATCCCACAGAAAAAATCTGACGGCGTAAGGTCTGGCGATCTAGCTGGCCACTAAATAGCACATCTTCCTCCAATCCATTTATTGGAGAAGATTGCGTTCAAGTGAGTTCTAACCACTGAATCATAATGGGGTGGGGCGCAATCCTGCTGGAACCAGACATTTTCATTCGGTAGGCTTGGATCTATTGCATTAGGAGATGAGTTGACCAACATAGGAACAACTTTGTCTCTAATTAAACTCTAATATTTTTCGACTATCAATCATCTATAAATATAGAACCAATAACATGGTCACCTATGCCCAAACGTTCACCTTTTGGGGATTCTGCATAGGTGTCTCGCGCATCCAATGAGGATTCTCTGCTGACCAATATCTACAATTTTGTCAGTTTACCTACCCGTTCAATGTAAATGTTGATTCATCAGAAAAAAGTATTGTACCAACAGCTATTTCATTTCTGTTCAGTTTATTCATCATTATTTCGCAGAAATGCATTCTATGATTTGGATCGTCTTCTGTTACCTCTTGCACAAAAGTAATTTTATATAGATGAGGTTTTTCTTTGTGCAATTATGACAGTTGTATGACATATATTATTTCACGGCCAATTTGACTTGTACGTGTCGTTGGATCCTCTGGAACACCTGACAAAATATCTAATTTCACAGTATCTTTAACGAATTGCGGTTCTCTTTCTAATGGTTAGACATGTTCAAGTTCTCTGAATTCCGCACGAATTTTAGGTACAGCACCTTGTGAAATATTAGGCAACTGAGGATACCTCTGATTAAATAAATTTTCCACTTCAACTTGACTTCTGCAATTTTCCCAGTAACCGATCATCATTAAAATCCCAATTCGGTGAGCCTCATTTGAATCTTTCATTATTACTTCTACAAGAAATACGTTTTCGATTAGGAATTCTAGGAATTCACTGATTCAATGTTAATCTCAACACCGCAGCATGTGACTGATAACAATCCAGATTATTTGCAGATTCTCCTTATTTATGTAGATAACTTTTTAGGTATTCATGACAAAAAATATTAACAAAACCGAGATCCATGAGCGTATAGAGAATTGATTTTAGAAATTTTCCCAACTGAAAGTTAGTTCAGAAATTTCTTAAGTCTGTATTTAGTTTATTTAAAAATACCACTATTTAAAGCATGATAGATTATTAATTTCATAATTTCACCCGGTAATATACATAAGCCATTATTATTTAAATATTTTAATATTCGTCTTCTACATATTTAATTTCAAAAAATTATATTTAATAATTATAACTTCTGGAATTAAATTAAAATAATGTCATATAAATAACACTTATATCAAACGACATATAAAATAAACATTCATTATAAGACATCCAAATGATATAACAAAATCCAATAAATAAAAATTGTTAACCAAAATTCTATAAATTTAATATTTTGAATAGACAAAATTTTGTTTCTGCTGATCAATCTTACGAAAACAAATACTATCTTAGTTTTATGATGAAATTCCTAAGATTATGTTAAACATTTTTTAAAGATATTTGTTTTCATGAGATTGATCAGCAGAAACAAAATTTTGTCTATTCAAAATATTTAATTTATAGAATTTTGGTTAACAATTTTTATTTATTGGATTTTGTTATATCTTTTGGATGTCTTATAATGAATGTTTATTTTATATGTCGTTTGATATAAGTGGTACTTATATGACATTATTTTAATTTAATTCCTGAAGTTATAATTATTAAATATAATAAATTTTTTTTTTTTTTCATACTATATGTAATTTTTAAATTAATATTTTTTCTTTTGCAGGCCATCAACCTCACAAAATCCCAGCATTTTCAGAAGTACGGAGCAAGACTTCACAAAATCTCGATGCCAAACTGCGAACGGTACCTTTTTGGTTCGGACGGTTACTGGTCCTGCGTTCTTCAAAATTACGCAACTTCTTTGGGGCACCAGGTGGGAACTTGCAAAATGGGACCTGAGACTGACAAGGATGCCGTGGTAGACCCTGAGCTTAGAGTCCATGGAGTTAAAGGCTTAAGGGTGGTCGATGGGTCCATAATGCCAAATGTGGTAGCGGGTCATACGAACGCTGTTGTCTTCATGATAGGGGAGAAGGCTAGTGATATGATTAAGAGACAATGGGGTGATAGATGAAGACTTTATGAGATTGTTGAAATAGTGGGTATTAATAATTGGATAAAATATGAGTTTTAATATTTTGAGAAGTACACACATCAAAATAATCTAGGAAACAAGTGTGATATTGATAAGAGAAATAGAAATAACAGCTTTTTAATCAATTTCTTAATATGTGAAACAGTTATTTCCATTCGAACTTTCTTTTGCAGCTGCGGATTTTTCTTTGACAATTGCCACTCTTTTGAGAAGTTTCTTTATTTGATTTGTTTTCCCCAAAGATATACTAACCTTCAAGTCATTATTCATCCCAACCTCTACATATCGTAAAGGTCTAAAGATAAAGCTCCTAAATCTTGTAGAAGGAAATAAGTGTATGCGGCAGAGGCTTCAGAAAATTCTAGTATATCTTCGGGGAAAACAAATCAAATAAAGAAACTCCGCTTTCTCAAAAGAGTGGCAATTGTCAAAGAAAAATCCGCAGCTGCAAAACAAAGCTCGAATGGAAATAACTGTTTCAAATATTAATAAATTGACAAAAAAGCTGTTATTTCTATTTCTCTTATATCTTCAATATCACTCTTGTTAAAATAAAATAGAAAAAGGCTTTTTACTTGGTAGAAGAAATATAACAAAATTTGAATATCAAAACAGATTTAATCTGTTAGTCTTCTACAATTTTAATTTCAAAAAAAAATTTATTCAAAAAACTTTTAGAATTAAATTAATGTCTTTAATAAGCACCGTTTATATTTAATAGACCTATATAATCAAAACTCACCACAGAGATATTTCTGTCTGTATTGGATACCTATTTAAGATTCTCATTTTTTTAAATAGAACTTTTTCTCGAAGACGAAGGGTGAGTTTAAATATGTGTTATTAATTGATTTTATATTTATTGAATATGAATATTTGAATACTGATGAGCAAAGTCGATTTTAAAACTTGTTTTTCAATAATGTTTTGCATATCTTGAGTTTTTGTATAAAGTACCTTGGTTAGATATCCAATAATATTGAATAGTCTAAGTAAGATAGTTTTGTGATAAAATTCCCAGGATTATGTTGGATATTCTTGAAAGATATTGGTTTTCATAGGATTGATAAGCAGAAACAAAATTTTGTCTATTCAAAATGTTTAATTTATAGGATTTTAGTTAATAATTTTTATTTATTGGATTTTGTTATACCATTTGGATATCTTATAATGAATGTTTATTTTATGTCATGATATAAGTGGTACTTATACGACATTAGTTTAATTTATTTTCAGAAGTTATAATCATTGAGTATAATCTTTTGGAGTTAAATATGTAGAAGGCTAATTTTTTAAAATTGTTTAAAATTTTTTAAAATATTTATATTACTCAATATACAATGTCAAATGGAATAAATAAACCAACAAATATAAAAATGGCAATTTAAATAAATAAATAAATATTTTAAGGGGACAAATTTTGTTTCTGATCTTATCATAATGAAAACAATTCCTTTTCAAAAAAATAAAACACAACTAACAGATTAAATCTGTTTTGATATTCAAATTTTGTTATATTTCTTCTATCAAGTAAAAAGGCTTTTTCTATTTCATTTCTAAAACATAGATTGTTTATTTCTTGAGAAACCTAGGAGAGTCAAGACTTTTGACGATGTGTGTATATTAAGATACTATGTATATTCAATTGAATCTCTAATATTATTCATTGGATCGCCCTATATTGATTAACTAAGACTGATGTTATGAAGTAAAATTTATATAATTGTTGAATTATAAGATAATGCATATACACAATTTGTGCAAAGTTATTATTTATGATTTTATTTGTCATTTCTTTTAGCAATTTTTATCGAATCGTATATATGTGTCCGGATTTAACGTTAATATATTTCAGGACGTAATTCTCTTACTTCACGCCAGTTAATTTCACCTTTTTTTTCGAGAATGGTGCTTCTTAACGCTTTCATTGTATCTTTTATTTTTGAAAATGTTTGAATTTCATCAAATTACAAACTAATAAATTAGAAGTAATTTTGTGAATGTCCTTCCAGTTGTCTCTCCTAATGGTAGAAATGAATAATTGTGTTTTCACCAAAAAATTTGCCACTGGTACTGAATTTTATTCTTATCTGCTAATTTTTCACAAAATAATCGCCCTAATACAGATTCATTGTGAAAAGGTTTTAAGTCCTTTGACGTGCTCTTTAGAACGATGAAGTTTTTTCCATATTTCGATCTGTAATATGACCTAATGAAATATATTAACATTTATTCGGACGCCTTGTATTTTGCGGTGTAACAAATATTTCATTTTTTGGTATTTCTGAATATATTTTTTCCCATCTTACCATGGTTATTTATAATTCCCTAAAGCAATCTCCATTTTACTCATCGGATCACATAAGCCCGATTAATTTGTCATCTAATATTAACTTCCTGAACAGATAAGGTTTTAGCCACGTAAAATATGAAAACAACAAAGTTCACGTTTTTTACGCTTATCCAAACATTTTTAAATCCTTTTATCTCTGTTTCCCGGAATGATTAACCGCGCAAAGGTGAGTATACTTTATGGGAAAACATAGCAAAGTAATGAAATAATAAGTGAGTAATTCCAACAAATTATAAGTATTAAATTTCACATTCGTTGTCTGTCGGAAGTGCAATAGATATGTTGGTATCACTGTGTGAAAAAGTTTGGATAAAATGTGTTCCTGTCTAAATATAAATGATGTACGTCCACAATGGAAAATATTCTATAGTTCATATAAATAAATTCATTAAGTAATACACATATACGAGGAGTGTTCAATATTCTCGGTATAGGCATAAAAGAAAACTCTGAAAATTTTGGGAAGATTCTATTTTTCAGTATAGCCCCTAGAAGCTCAATACATTTGTTAAATCGAGAAATAAGCTTTCCTAAACCTTGCAAAAATATTCTTCCAGCTTCTTTTTAAAATAGGTACTACAGTCGACTCTCGTTAATTCAAACCTGTGATAATTCGAACCTCTCTATAATTCAAAGTTATCACGAGTTCCCTACTAAATCTCTTCATATTTCGAACTAAATCAATACATTTTCATACACTTGGTAATTCGAACGAAAAAATCATTGCTATTTAACAAAACGACGCGTTAATTCGAACTCATCAGCGTCCAACACTCGACAATTCAAAGTTGCAGAGAGAAGAGGCGGAAAGATTGTAAGTACATTTTGCGACAAGTTCAAACTTGTATGCGACAAGTTCAAACTTGTATCAAGATACACGAGCCTTTGTTTTTGTTATGATTAGTTTGACTATTTGACGCACACACTTCTTACGAATTGGTTTGTTTAGTTATTCAGTTACTGTTACTCTTTCGTTGGTATGCAGATTAAAAGTTAGTGTTAGTTATGAGCCCTAGAAAGTATAGATGTTTGACGATTGCTGAAAAGAAAAAGTTAATCGAAAAAGTAGAAGAAGGTGAGAAGAAGAGTGATGTTGCAAAAGAATTTAAGATTCCTCTGAGTACTCTTTCAACAATAATAAAACACAAGGAGAAAATTAATGCTGCTCAAACTGCTGGAGTACGGAAAAGAACTACTAAAGGTGAATTTCCTCGTCTGGAAGAAAGCCTGGTCATTTGGTTAAGACAGTGTAGAGGACAAAAAGTGTCTATTAGCGGGAACTTGTTGAAGGAAAAAGCAAAAGAGTTCGCGTCTACTCTAAGCATCAAAAACTTTGCGGCAAGTGAAGGGTGGCTTACAAATTTCAAAAAGAGAAATGGAGTTGTTTTTGAAAAAGTTTGTGAGGAAAGTGGAAGTGTTGATGATGCAGTTTGTTTAGATTGGCACGGTAAATTGAAGACCTTGATTGAAAACTATGATGCCCGAGACATTTTTAATACTGATGAAACTGGCCTATTTTTTAAATGTTTACTGGACAAGACGCTTACTTTTAAAGATGAAAAATGTACGGAGGAAAACATAGTAAAGAGAGGTTGACAGTTTTACTTGCAGTAAATATGGATGGATCGGAAAAACTTAAACCCTTAGTGATAGGAAAAGCAATGAAACCGCGATGTTTCAAAGGAGTGAAATCGTTTCCAACTGATTATCGTGCTAACAAAAAAGTTTGGATGACGACAGAACTTTTTAACAATTGGCTTTTAACAGTTAATGGGGACATGAAACGACAAAAGCGGAAAATTTTACTATTTTTAGACAACTGCACTGTCCACAACAGTCCTCCTACATTGTCTAACGTGGAACTCTACTTCTTTCCGCCAAATACAACTTCCAAATTGCAACCATTGGACCAAGGGATTATCCATAATTTTAAGACGTTCTATCGCAAAGAAATTGTTAAGATCGTTTTAGAATCTCTCGACAAACAGCTAACTGCAAATATCACGGTTCTGACAGCTATTTTACTAATTGACAAAGCATGGAGAGCTGTAACACCCCTAACGATTCTCAACTGCTTCAAAAAATTCGGTTTCTTAAAAGAAAATCAAGAAAATCTTTCAATACTTATAGATGATGAAGAACCAGCAATAGAACCATTAGTTGACATCAGCGGTGTGAGTTTTTCTGATTTTGTTCAAGTGGATGAAAATGTTGCTGTCTCAGGTTCACTAACCGATGGCGAAATTTTATCTGCGACAGATACGCAAAGTAACGATGAAGATGAGGACGATACATCGGAACCTTTGACAGAGGTGTCAGTTAAGGAAGCAAGATCCTCATTTGATACCTTACAAAGCTTCTGTCTACAAAACGAAAGTGATGAAAAAGCATTTCAGGCACTTTTTCTCTTAAAAAAAAGTTATTGAGCAGTGTGAGCAGCAGAATTGTGCTTTAAAGCAAACCAGTATAACAAAGTTCTTTCGAAAGATTAATTAATTCACATTACGAATACATGTACATATGTACACGAATGTACCTCTTAATTCTTGTCATTTTTATATTAATAAATAAAAATTAACCAACACTTAATAATTCGAAGTTTTATTTATTTTCTCTCACAAATTTCAAACCATTTGATATTTCAAACACTCGATAATTCGTCGAGTCCCTCGAGTTTCGAATTAACGAGAGTCGACTGTAATTGCTTTCATCAGTTCTTCATCGTCGGAAAATCGCCTTCCACGAAGATATTTTTTCACATTTGAGAATAGGTAGTAGTCACTGGGGGCCAAGTTTGGACTGTACGAAGGATGAGTAATTTCTTCGAAGCCACATTCTCGCACAGCAGCCGCAACACCCCTGCTCTGAATTTTCTTCAGTCATTGGCATACATTGTACTGATGAAAACCAACCAGGTTTGAAACGTGCCCATGTCTGCAATTTGCCCCTGTGATGATCAGCAAAACCTTGTCGAGTTTGTTTGAGTATAGATTATGGAATTGTTATACAGATGAATGTTACGCCGTCTCGATTTGTAGAACTTTCTATTACAATAGCTCACAATCCTTATTAATGAAATTTGGTACAGATCAGTCGAATTAATTTATTTGAATATGATTCAATATTGTTTCTCCATTGGAACAAAATTTGAATATCAAAACAGATGTAAACTGTTAGCCTAAAATTATTTTAATTTCAAATCAATCAAAAACTTTCAGAATTAAATTAATGTCTTATAAGCACAGCTTATATTTAATAGATATATAAAATCAAAAGTCATTATATAATATCAAATGGACTAAATAACCCAACAAATATAAATTGTCAATTAAAATTAATAGATAAATATTTGAAGGAGAATTTTGTTTCTAATATTACAATTATGAAAACTAAATCCTCTTCAAAAAATACAAAACATAATTCTAGGAACTTTTCAAAAAAATAATTTATTGGAAATATTTAATATATTTAAATAAGTTACTTCAAAAATCTCTCAAAAGATGTATCACACCCTCAAAAAACAATTAGAATTCAGATAAGGTCTTCATAGGTCCTACTTCACATTTAAAAAATAAAATCAATTAACAATAAATAACTTATCTCTAATTCCTAACCTCTTGGTATTCTCGTTTGAACACACTAACTTTAATTACCAAGGTATTCTATGTTCATCACCAAAGTCACACAAAGCTTGTATGTTATTTTTACATGTCTATTAAATATAAGCTATGCTTATAAGGCATTAACTTAATTCTAAAAGTTTTTGAATAAAATTTTTTTAAATTTAAATTATAGGAGATTAAATCTGTTTTGTTATTCGAACTTTGTAATCATCCTTCTATCAAGTAAAAAACCTCTTCTTATTATTTTATTTTATATATAATTATATTCAGGTTTTAAAAAAAATCGCATTATATAAATATCATGTGGTGGTTTAACTAAGACTATAAAATACCTTAAAATCTTTGTGTGATTTTTGTCATGTACATAGAATACCTTGAATTTTAAAGTTAGTGTTACGAGGTTACCAGAGGTCTTAGAGGTAAGTTATTTATTGTTAATTGATTTTATTTTTTAAATGTGAAACAGGACCGATGAAGACCTTATCTGAATTCTTATTGTTTTTTGAGGATGTGATACATGTTTTGAGAGATGGAGTAACTTATTTAAATGTTTAAATATATTAAATATTTCAAATAAATCATTTATTGGGAAGTTCTTAAAATTATGTTTTGTATTTTTTTGAAATGGATTTAGTTTTCATAATTGTAAGATCAGAAACAAAATTATTTAAAATCAGGAATTAAATTAATGTCATGTAAGTACCACTTATATCAAACGACATATAAAATAAACATTCATTATAAGACATCCAAATGATATAACAAAATCCAATAAATAAAAATTGTTAACTAAAATCCTATAAATTAAATATTTTGAGTAGACAAAATTTTGTTTCTGCTGATCAATCTTATGAAAACAAATATCTTTCAGAAATGTTCAACATAATCCCAAGAATTTCATCATAAAACTATCTTACTTAGAATATTCAATATTATTGGATATCTAACTAAGTTACTTTCTATAAAATTTAAAGATATGTAAAAACATTACTGAAAAACAAGTTTTAAGAGAGACTTTATATGTCGTTTGATATAAGTGGTAATTATATGACATTAATGTTATTCTTAAAGTTATAATTATTAAATATAATTTTTTCAAATTAAATATGTAGAAAGCTAATATTAAATTATTTAAATAATATTATATACCTTCTATCAAGAATTAACCTATGTTATTCAATTATTTAATTTACAGGATTTTGGTTAACAATTTTATTTATTGGATTTTGTTATATCTTTTGGATGTCTTATAATGAATGTTTATTTATATGTCGTTTGATATAAGTGGTACATTAATTTAATTCCTGAAGTTATAATTATTAAATATAATTTTTTGAAATTAAATATGTAGAGGGCTAATATTAAAATATTTAAATAATTTTATGTACTTTCTATCAAATATTAACCTCTATTTATGTTATCAGAAACAAAATTTTGTTTTTTCTTCAAATATATATTTATTAATTTTAATTGACAACTTATATTTGTTGGCTTATTTATTCCATTTGATATTAAATAATGAATTTTGATTTTATATGTCATTAAATATAAACTGTGCTTATAAGACATTAATTTAAATCCAAAAGTTTTTAAACAAATATTTTAAAATCAAAATTATAGGAGTCTAACAGGTTGAATCTGTATTTATATTCAAATTTTGTAATAATCCTTCCATCAAGTAAAAAAGTCTCTTATTATTCCATTGAAACAGGTATATTTTCTTCAGATAACCCATACAAAATTTAATATATTTATAATTTTCTGCATTTCACTGCAAAATTGTCAGAAATGGAACCATCATTTTCGAAATATCGTGTGTGATTCATTGATACAGAACAAAATAAGGGCACAAACAGCATCATTTCATATCACTTCCGACTCTAATGGAGAGATAAAATATAGCTGCGGCTTTTGGTTTCAGGAAATATGATATGATATTATAATGAATACTGAATAATACTCTGTGATTCATTGTGATGAAAAATAGTTGAATGTGTGTTGGTGTAAGTAGGTTATAGAAATCTTTATGATATCTATTTCTGAAGGGAGATTAGAAAATTTTCATCAGAAATAATTGTCTGAAAGCTATTCAAGAAAATATGAGAGGATCAGTATCTAAATTCTTTTATTGAAATTTAGATAGATTTAATTGATTTGATCGATTTAGAAAAGAATTTGAAATTACTCTAAAAAACAAAACCATAATAAGAATATTGCCAAGCTAACATATTTGGGAGAAGTTCAACAAAACTTAGCATAAATATTTGTACCAAATATTATCGACGTATACGTAAAATTGTCCATTGGTGTAAAAATCAAATGAAGACTACATAAATGATGAGGTATTTAATTCAAAATATAAACTATAGTCCGTCTAGAAAATCATTTAAATATTTTAATATTAGCCTTCTACATATTTAATTGAATATATCAAAAATATTTTGATAATTATAACTCCAAGAATTAAATTAAAATAATGTCATATAAGTACCACTTATATCAAACGACATATGAAATAAACGTCTAGAAAGTATCTGAAATTTATTATTTTTTATAATTTTAATATATCGGGTGTCTTTTTCAGAGTGATGAACCTTAAATTGAAATGAAACACATTTAAATTAAGAATGAAGCCAATTTTTTTTTATTTGAAAGATAATGTTATGACATTTATGTTTTAAAAATAATTTTCGTCATATGTCCACCAGGACTAGCTCTGAAGAACCGCATTCGACCAGACCAGGCTTCCAAAGCGTCTATTATTTCTGGTTTATCAGCATAAACCAATGACTTGACATGACCCCAAAGAATATAATCCAGCGGAGTAATGTCGCATGATCTTGGAGGCCAATTAATTGGACCATTTCTCGAAATAATGTTAACGCCAAATCTTTCTTTCAAAAAATCAATTGTTACGGTAGCAGCATGAGGTATAGCACCATCTTGTTGGAACCAAAACACTTCTGGGTCGATACCATTCAAATTTTTAAACAAATAATCATTGATCATCGATCTGTAACGAGCACCATTCACTGTAACATTAGCTTCAGCGTCGTTTTTAAGGAAATATGGACCGATGATGCCTCCAGCGTGTAAAGCACACCATACAGTGCATTTTTCAGGATTCATTGGAACCTGCAGAACTTCTTGAGGATTGTTTTCACTCCATATACAGCAATTTTGCTTGTTTACATAGCCGTTCAACCAGAAATGAGGTACACACAATTTTTCGATCAAAAAGTGGATCAACTTCAAGCTGTTCTAGGGCTCAATCAGCAAACAAACGACGCTTATTATGGTCAAGTGGCTTTAGTTCTTGAACCAGTTGAGATCTTTACGCAAAATTTTCCATGTGGTGGATGCACATAGTCCAATTTGTTGTGAACGTCGACGAATATACAAATCTGGATCATCTTTAACAGTATGACTTAGAGTAGCGGTATTTTCTTCTGTACGTAAAGTTCTTTGTCTTGTTGTTGTTGTTGCATCGAGTAGAGAAAATGTTGTCCGAAATCTATCGATAGTTCGACCAATAAGCTGCTTTGATGGACGATCATGTAGATCATCACGATGTGATGAAGTGAAGTTTGGTGAATAGAACAAATTTCAACAATTTGTAAACGTTGTTTCGACGTGAGTCTTTCCATGATAATTTGTCAATGCTTACTGAACAGAAATGTCAAAATAACATGGCTTCTACCTTCTGTCAAATCACAGTTATACCTATCGAAAGTTCTATAACTCTAAAAAAAAAAACCGATATTATACAGAGATAATCTTATATCTCTGAGTAGATTTGGCTCAATGTTGCCACAAATTTGAATAATTTTCAGCCTTAATTAATAAAGATTCGAAGCTCGGGCGAAGTCATGTGCATATATAGATGCTTTCAGATATCCCATAGAGAAAATTATTTGCGGATAAATCTGGTGATCTAGGGGCTACGAAATTGTACCGTTCATAGATATTACTCGATTAGGAAATATGTTTTAGAGAAACTGTGTCACTTCTCATGAGTTATGTTCTAGGCAACCATTCCGGTGAAACCAAAAGTCCTCACAATTGATAGGAAGTTGACGAAGTTTCGGAATAATTCGAGTTTGTGAAGGCTCTAAATATTTGTCAGCATTTAAATTTCCATCGATAAAAAAGGGACAAATGATGAAATCTCCTAAAATGCCTGTCCTACATTGAGTTTTTTAGGATACTGGGTTTTGATGGAAATAGTCCGGTTCTGATTCTCTCGGGACAACGGATGGATTATGTTTTTTTTTTCAAATAAAATGATGACTCATCAGTGAAAAGTATATTTTTCAAGAAAGAACTATTTTCATTTTGTCTTTCCATCAGCGTCATGGACCTACGTAATCACCACTAGACGTGGATTGGTGGATTTATGACTTGTGCTTCCATTATTTGGTCACGTACCTAACAATGTATATAAACTCGGTTACACTGAATACCATCAGACAGTACAATGTAATACCTGAAGAAGCCACATCGTGGTGAAACAATTGTTGTAGTAGTACAAACAGTTTTGTGGAAATAAATTACTGTGTCATATACATTTTTTTAATTAAAATTAGTTTCCACCAAAAGACCGAATCTATCAAATATTCATAATGAAGTTATTCTCGTGCTGAGCGACTGTAACAATAGCTCCACTTGTTAATGCATTATAAATCCTATATTCCGCGGAATGATTTTCGTAACCTGTATATTTGCATTATTAGATCGATAAAAAAAAAACTTTTGGAACACCTTCGCACTCGGCGATGGTTCCTTGACCTTCCCTCCAAAAAGAAGCGCAACCAAAGTTACGAACTACTCGAGTCATTCAGGTAAACGTAAACAGAGTCGAATAAAAACAATGGGAATGAATAATTCAGAAACCTGTTTTGGTCCCATTTACAGTTTAATCATTTGGCACCCAGTGTTGTTCGGCTTCACTTTATTTGCATCGCAAAATTTTCTGTTCTGCGACATTCTAAATGAGTCAACCGGATAACAGGACCATTATTTCCTCTTTTCTGAAAACAGTGTGGTAAAACGCAACTTATACTAACATCTGTTATGTATATCAATATATTGTATTGCTGATATGTTCGCTTGGTACATTCAAGGTAAGATTTTGCCATATCATTATTAATGAACGCTGGTTATACGAAGGCTACCGGAAAAGTATATCTTTATTGTGATCGCAGGTTGAAAAACTGCTGGTAATCGACCGGCTTGAATTCTTGTGTTAATTGAACTTAAAAAGCCTAAGATCTAAAGTCTTTATGCAAAATACGGTGTAATGTCGTTTGTGGAATACCTAATTCCAAAGATCGACGAGAAATCGACAAACCTGTGTTTTCGTCAACACTTCGTGCTACAGCAGCAATATTCTCAGTTGTTCTTGAGAGACGCACACGGTTTCACTAACTTATCCTAACAGCTCAAATTTTTCACTACTGCAGGCCGAGAAGATGTTTCACGACGACACAAAAGTGTTTTAGTTTTGCGAACTGTGGGTGCAAACTTTTCACCATTGTTGTAGCGAATTTTAACAATTTCAATGCGTTGTTGAAGCACGTATCGTTTCATTTTTGATAATGACATATTGTTTACTTGTCCAATGTCAAAAGATGACAGCTGTCCAGATCACTTTACACGATACCACAATACTAATAAGATAACGAAATGCATAAAACTAAGGGAATTCAAGAATTTAGCATTTCAAGAGTAACAATGTGTTTCGAGTTTGTTTCCCCAATAATTGAAGCCACTTTATCATCCTCAGCGTCGTGTGTTTGGTGACTGGGTTCTGGAGAAATCTGATATTGGTTCTCTTTGAAAAAAATCAGAATCATGAAAAATATTTGCATCTAGAAATAGTTGTTTTGTTATTTGAATTTCAAATATACGTTTCCGGTCATTTTTCTGTCAAAAAGTACCAGGAATTGATCAACTAAGAATCCCTTTCAAATGTCGAAATTATTCTTATCGCTAAGTTGACGCATTTGTTCTATATTTTCACGCGGAATTTGAACGTGATCTGCCATTTACTTTGTTTACAGTTCATCGTAAGTGTTAGATAAAATAAAATATTTCCACAATTTATTATTAACGACAATTGTTTCGCTAACACTGTGGTATTGTCCAGTTTACATCTTGAACTAACTCTAAACATTGCCCAAACTTCTTATATAGCTGAAAACTTGAAGAAAGTGGCGGTACAACTAACTAACAATTCTCACAAATAAAGATAAGAAAAATATTGCAAAAAGGGAGTACAAATAATCATCAATTCAAACAAATACCCAAAAAGAAAAATATGCGAAAAAAGAGACATAATTGCCATAAAATTTATTGGGTTCAATTATCGGAACTATAGGGTGTTTTTTTTAGAGTGATAGAACTTTAAAATGAAATAAAATACATTTAAATTAAGATTGAAGCCAACATTTTTTTTTATTTGAAAGATAATTTTATGACATTACAATTTTTATGTTTTAAAAATAAACAGCTCTGAGAAATCGCATTCGACCAGACCTATTTTGGACCACTTTTTCAGGCCTTATTTCATCAATAACACGAGTTATGTTGGCTTCCGAAGCGTCTATTGATTGCGGTTCATCATCATAAACCAATGACGTGACATGACCCCAAAGAAAATAATCCAGTGGAGTTTTGTCGCATGATCTTGGAGGCCAATCAATTGGACCATTTCTCGAAATAATGTTATCGCCAAATCTTTCTTTCAATAAATTAATTGTTACGGTAGCAGCATGAGGTGTAGCACCATCTTGTTGAAACCAAAACACTGCTGGGTCGATCCATTCAAATTTTGAAACAAATAATCATTGATCATCGATCTGTAACGAGCAGCATTCACTGTAACATTAGCTCCAGCATGATTTTTAAGGAAATATGGACCGATGATGCCTCCAGCGTGTAAAGCACACCATGCAGTGGCATTTTTCAGGATGCAATGGAACCTGCAGAACTTCTAGAGTTGTGTGCACTCCATATACGGCAATTTTGCTTGTTTACATAGCCGTTCAACCAGAAATGAGGTAAACACAATTTTAGAATTAAAAAGTGGATAACTTCGAGTTGTTCTAAGGCCCAATCAGTAAACAAACGACGCTTATTAGGTCAAGCGGTTTTAGTTCTTGAACCAGTTGGATCTTGTATGGGTGTAGAGCAAGATCTTTTCGCAAAATTTTTCATGTGGTGAATGCATAGAGTCCAAATTGTTGTGAACGTCGACAAATAGACAAATCTGGATCATCATTAACACTATGACTTACAGCAGCGATATTTTCTTCTCTATGTACAGTTCTTTGTCTTGTTGTTGTTGTGGCAACGAGTAGAAAAAATGTTGTCCGAAATCTATCGATATTTCGACGAATAAGCTGCTCTGATGGACGATTATGTAAACCATAAATTTCACGAAGTGCTCTATGAGTTTGGCACCTGATGATTTATGAGAAAGAAACCGTTAATTCTCTCATGAACAAAAAAGAACAACAACTCATTCTGAAACGAATATACCCCATTTCCAAAACAGATAATGTCAAAAAAAACGTGAAAATATAATAATATATTTTGACCAATCTCGCAAAATATAGCTCAAATATTTTCAAAAACTAATATAAAATCAGCTTTCACACCCTCACAAATTTCCAACCTCTTTTTTAATGCAAACGACAAAAACAACCGGCTGAATAATTCTGGAGTCTATAAATTGAACTGTCAACAGTGCAGTAGCGTATATATAGGAAAAACCGGGAGATCTTTCCAAAAAAGATTCAAATAACATCAACCTTCATTTAGCAACCGTAAAAATAACTCTTAATTTTGCGAAATATTTTTTTTCGAAACCAGAATCACAGAATTGGACAATCTTGAAATATTGCACCTGGAAGCGAAAAGAAAAAATAATATTAATTAAGGTTTTTCTGATTTCATATTATCTAATATGGATTTTCATCAAGTAAAGACTGGTTCAACTAAACGAAAGGAAAAAACTAGACAGCCTGGAATCCATCGAAATATTTAATTAAACACAAACAGCACGTTTCAACAAAAAAAATTTTAAATGAGCAGACGGACTTTTGACACACCACACTTCTAAAAGTTTTGCACCAGCTAATACCTTCAATGTATAGTCTATCTAGAAAGTATCCGGAATTTATTATTTTTCATAATTTTAATATACTTATATTTTGTAACATTCTAAGACAAAAGTACTGTATGAAATAGTTTGTGCAGATAGTCACCTTTACAAAAGGAACGAAGGATAGAATTTTGTCAACATTGTCAAGAAGATAATTTTAATAATGTCTTTATATCTAATGAAAGTTGTTTCCAACTTACTGGAAATCGTTTAAAAATCCTATCAAAACAACCTGTTTCCTTTCGAATTTCCAATTTCCCACCAAAATAATGGTTTGGGAAGCAATATCTCTACGCCTCTTTGAACAGTTGATGGTATATCCAGAGGGTGGCGTTTCAGCTGGATAATGCAAGATGCCATACTTTGTCCTATATTCGAGCTTGGATGCAATAACACCAAGTGACAACCATTTCCTGGCCAGCAGCTTCACCAGATCTTAGTCCCATTAAAAACATATGAGGACTAATGGAGACTGAAGTTGAACAAGCAGCTCCAAGAAATAAAGATTATTTAATTCAGTTGGTTTTACATTCCAGTACTACCATCACCGAAAATTATGGAGATGATCTAGTTTTAGGTGTACCTCGACGTTTAGTCCAGTGTTCAGAGGTTGTATTAGTTTATCAGATGAATATTTTGTTAAAATTTTATAATTCAAGAATGAAAAATATATACTAAATAATTACAATTGATCATTGTTTTTTCCGGATACTTTCTAGAGGGACTATATATATAATAGTTGAGATACAATTTGTTTTTATTCAGTTTGAAAATGTAGTAAACACTACGAAACTCGAGTTACTGTATATTCAGTTAAAAAAGTGATACAAAACAAAGTTATTTCTTATTTCATTCCATTTATCAATGAGTTTGGATGGATAATACAGATTTTGCGTTTCATTACCGCATTTCGGGTACTTTTTGGACACTGTTGTATACGTTAAATGAAATCAGCACCGTCGTAGAACAGTCTGAAGTATTTCAAGGTGCCCTTCGTACCATAAAATCCTCCATAATTCCGGCCTTAAAATCGCTCAGGTAGAACTGGTTTCCTAGAAGGTGTGCTACTCGAATTGACATCTTAAGTCGGCCTTCAACTTCGAGGAATAATCGGCTCGTTGTATTGGTCGTTTAAACTGGTACACGTTACAAGACGCCAGCTTATTTCGTATTCGAAACGCTAAACATTTTCTGGTCGACTTTCGATCCTTGCTAACATTTTAGGAGACGCCCCGTATAAAATGCAACAAATTGCGATATGATATGATGTTAAAACCTTCGGGGTTCTGGTCCGAGTAACTTTTTAGTTTCGAGCTCGAGCTGAAACCGATGAACGCGATGATGTGAGTTACGGCAGAAACTTGGAACAGATTTGCTCTTGTGTATTCGAACCGGTACTTTGGCTTTTAGTATTAATCTCCCAGGTGTTCGAGAGATTGTGTTGTTGGAATATCTTTGTCGTACACCTACTGTGAAAGTATTGTTTATGTTCGTCTTGATTTCTACCAGAAGTAAGTTGACGCACTTTTTATTTGAAGATTTTATATTTCGAAAACATGTTTGGGTAACGACCAGGGAAAATGATACAATACGTAAATTATTTCCCCAGGGATATGAAATAACATTCTCTATACAAAGTCCTGTTGCTTGAGAATTGTATTACGTTAAGAATGTTAAATAACTCTGGCTAAATGGATTAAAAAAAGGGACAATATACAATGTCTGTTGAAAATTATTTATCCGTAGTGGAATGTAAGTGTTTACTAGATTTTAAAACTTTTAAATGTAGTAAACACTACTAAACTCGAGTCAGTATATTTTCAATTGATGAAAAATGATAGAAAACTAGGTACATTCTTATTTCAATATATCACATATAGTTTAATGGAATGAAATAAGAAATTACTTTGTTTTCTATCACTTTTTATTATTACTGATATACAGTGACTAGAGTTTCGTAGTGTTTACTACATTTTCAAACTGAATGAACAAATTAGATCTCAACTATTATATATGCTGATTGTAGGCTTCGGCAGAGCTTCGAAGAGAGGGGTTTTCCAAAGTTCCGTCTGTTCGTTTTGTAGGTTTATTAGTGGTACGTGCCTCTTATATTTTTCAATTTCTATGGATTCCAGGATGTCAAGTTTTTTCCCTTTCGCTTCCACGTGCAAGAAAACAAGGTTGTTGAATTCTGGGAACGTGTGATCTGTATTGAAGAAATGGTTCGCAAAATTGGAATTATTCTTCCGGTTCCTAAAAGCAGATTGATGCTCTTTGTACCTTTTATGGAAAGGTCGGCCCGTTTGTCCTATGTACACATTATTACACTGTTGACAACTTAATTTATAGACTCCAGAATTATTCAGTCGGTTCTCTTTGTCTTTCGGATTGAAAAAGTGATTAGAAATTTGTGTGACAGCTGTTACTATGTTGATTTTTGACAAAATTTGAGCTATTTTTTGTGAAATTGGTCCAAAATATGTTAGTTTTATGAATTTATTGTTATTATGATCTGATTTGGAAATGGGGTAAATTTGTTTATGAATTAGTTGCTTTTGTTTTTTGTTTATGATGGAATTTATAGTTTTTGTTTCGAACTGATTTTTTGTGGCTATTTGTCTGATTGTATTCAATTCCCTCTTTAACGTAATATTATCTAAAGGAATTGAAAATGCTCTATGTACCATTGATCTATATGAAGCTAGTTTATGATTGATCGGATGGCTTGAAAAATTTGGTATTGTTGTATCAATGGATGTGAGTTTTCTATATATACCAAAGGAAATTTCATTATTACTCTTAATTAAAGCTATGTCCAGAAAATTTATTTTGTTATCAGATTGTATTTCCATGGTGAATTGTGCAATTTATTGAGATATTCTAATGTTTCATTTTGAATGTGTTCCGCAGAAGCAAGCCAATATATCGTCTACATACCTGTGCCAAAAAGTCATATGCTTTGCGTGTGTGGATTTTAGAATTTTTCTTTCCAAACAGGACATAAAGATTTAAGCGAGAATAATGAAATTTCCTTTGATATATATAGAAAACCCACATCCACCGATACAACAATACCAAATTTTTCAAACCATCCGATCAATCATAAACTAGCTTCAAATAGATCAAAGTTACATAGAGCATTTTCAATTCTTTTAGATAATATTACGTTAAAGAGGGAATTGAATACAATCAGACAAATAGCCACAAAAAATCAGTTCGAAACAAAAAACTATAAATTCCATCATACAAAAAACAAAAGCAACTAATTCGTAAACAAAGTAATCAAAACCACACGTTTGATATCTGTTTTTCGGACGAGTGTTCATTTTACCTTAACGGCATTGTAAACCGGCATAACTGTCGGTATTGGTCAGATGAAAATCCAAGATTATTCCATGAGGTGCATACTCAGTGTCACCAAAAATTAAATGTTTGGGCGGGTATTTATGGAAATCACACAATCGGCCCCTTTTTTAAAACCGACAATCTCACTCGCCAATTTTATTTAGATCTATTGGAGAACGCTATTTATCCAGCCCTCGTGCAAGGAGAATGCAGAAGACCATCAAACGATCATTTTCCAACAAGATGGCGTACCACCTCATTTCGTTTAACCGGTGCGTCAGTTCTTAAATGAAAATTTTCCTGGATTGGAAGAAGGAGACATATTGAGTGGCCACCCAGATCACCTGATCTGGCTCCACTGGACTTTTTTCTAAGGGTCACCTGAAATCTGAAATTTACGCTTCCCAGCCTGAGTCACTGAATGTTTTGCGAACTCGAATCATTAATAAATGCCGTCAAATTATACCAGAAATCTTGAGTAACGTTTTCAGCAAAACTTACATTACTGCATGAAAGTGAATGGTGCCCCATTCCAGGTACTCCAAGTACACTTCCACTATTTTACCTATCATTTCGTTACCGATGGAAATTATGAAGCGAAATTTTAGGATCAGATAGTACTCGATAAAAGCTTCAAAATGAGGTGTCGCAACACTCCTCATCCCTATTTAAAATTAAGGGGTTGTACTCACCCCCGTTAGGGGGTCGAGGTTACGGGGATGCGAAGAACGTAAAAGTTGTTCCCCCTTGAATCAGAGATTGACTGGTTCGAGGAATTTTCCACATTTTCATTTTAAAGCAGGAAAATCGAGGTGTTCAGTTTTCGTTGGACCACACTGAATAATACCATAAGGAGCTTATGATTCCCAATTTACAAAATAAACATTTTTATGACAATTTTTCACATAATTCATTAAAACTCTCATACCAAAACACACTGAGCTCAATTTCTTATTGGTGCATTCTATAATTTCAAATATTAATCAACATAAATTCCTCATTATATTGTGGACTGGTAGGTAAGATTCGATCCATAACAAGAGATTTCTTCTAATTTTCATTTTCTTGAGTTTAAGCTGTATGTGTGATCTGAATGAGCATTCCTAGGTCTTTGTGAAGTGCATAAAAAGTACTAAGGCTAAATTGTCTTATTCAATAAGCTTCATTATTATGAACTCGAAAATAGTTTATGTAAATCAGCCTTGAATATAACCATTCTGGGAGCTGTATCTTCTTCTTCTTCAGCCTTTGTGTGTTCACTCCTGAACATATACCTTTCCTAACTCCTAATACTATCTGTCCTGTGCCTTCTGATACCATTTCACACCCGCTATTCTCTTCATGTCATCCGAACACCACAGGGGTTCTCACATCTCCATCTTTCATCCTTCAGCGTCCATCTCTCATCCTTCATTCTCGAAACATGGCCCACTGCCACTTTAGCTTTGCAATTTTCTCAATGATATCTTTCTTTATAGTTCTTCTCTGAATTTCATCATTTATTATTCCATCCATTAAACTAATACCGAGCATAGATCTTTCCATTACTCATAATCTCTTGGCATCTATTAGGAGAGGGTTTCCATACCTTATATTGCAACAGGAGTTAAAAACTTGAAGCCGTAGATTCATGGATATGTCTTTATTCCTCAATATATATATATATATATATGATTGTTGATGATTGTGAAGCGAAACTCGTCACTAAAGATTACCTGATTCCATTCTTGGTCTCTCTCCAGCAGAGCAGATGGTTACAGCTATAAGAGGTGTGTCAAGATAAAAGACCAAAACTTCTTCTTCGGCAATATGCAGACAAAAATCCTACCATGCTCTTCAACTTTTTGATGGCCCCAGTGCTGCTAAATCTGATTCTGAGAGCCATAAGTCCCCATCGACTATCTTGGTGCAATGTGCTCAGTCTGATACGTCCTGAATCTTTCTCTCTGTGTCTTTCTTGTCTTAGTAAAATATTTTTGCTACTTACACGTTCACAGTTTTTGATTTTTCCAAAGAATAATTTTGGAAAGCTCTAAACTTGGAAGGGTCTACCAGAGGGATTCTTTACGGATTTTCTTCTTCCTGACTTTTTGTTTGTAGCTTTTTTGTAGTTTTCTTATTATTAATTAATGCCACAGCAGATATTCTATGACATCAGCTCGATGAAATAAAAAGTTTTCCGAGATCATAGTCGGTCTTTTCCGTCAAACGTGACTTTCGCGAAGTTTTGTCGAGATGCGGTCGTATATTTTCAATTTTTTTCTGTTATTCCTAATATCTCCGTCCAAAATCACAGCGGATCCGAGGTCAAGTTGTGCCAACAGCGAATACACAGATTTTATAGCTTCGATACAGACGAGAGAAACATTACAATGCGTTGGCGTGATTGTGAACAAGAACACAGTGCTGACAACAGCGCTTTGTGTAACTGACCATTTGAACAGATTACCAAATGGGGCTTGCGACTGTCGACAGAACATTACCATCATATATAATCTAAGGGATGCTAATCTCTTGGGATTATACTGCGCTAAGGCAATTGCCGTCGAAAAAACCTTTATTCATAAATATTTCAAAAGATATGATAAATGGGCTAAATATGACGTTGCTATGTTGAAAACTAAAGGCGACATGGTACTCAGTCCTTCCTTTAAACCTCCAAAATTCCCCAGTAAGAGAAGTGTGGAACTATCGATAGATCTCTGCGAGAAGGAAGCTGTTTTAGCTGGGTACTGGATGAATAAGAATGAAAACCACCCACAGGATGCAAAACTGACTTGTTTGAGCGTCACCGTAGCCAATTTTAGCAGTTGCACGACAGCAGCAAACGCACCCTACGTGGAAAAGCTTAGTTTGATGTGTACTATGGATAAAATTCTACCAGCTTCTGAAGTCTGCAAGGCTTATTATGGTGCACCCTTATTTTGTACGGAAAAAAATGGAACTAAAGACGTTCTTCATGCTTTGTTGTCGCACAGACATGGCCTCCTTAGTAATGATTGTCCGGCTGATAGTCCGTTGTTTTATACAAGAGCTGATGACTTTTTGAACTTCCTGAGGAATCCTGAGGAATGGTCGAGCTAAGTACTTGATTACCATTCTTATTTGTCCTTGTAGAAAGAGAAAATTGTCATCTGAATAGAGTGAAAAACTTGCTACTTGTTTCATTTCTAGATTTTTTTGGCTCTTTGTCTCAACTCTGTCTCTTTCTTGCGAATTTTGAGCTGAAAATGGTTTCTAAACGTTAACAATACGATTCTTTACAATATACAATACAGTCCTATAGGAGAAAGCCGCAGACTAAGTCTGCTCCCATAACGTTTGGCACTAATGCCGAAACCAAATGATAACAAGTTTTAGGAACCAAATATTTTTTCAGTTTATCAGAAGAAAAAAGTCGCTTTCTTTTGTGAATATACTTTTCAATGGAGAAAAATATATATTGAATAATTAAAAAATATATAAGAGACAGTTTTTTAATGTCCACAAAAGTGTTTACAATACAACAGGTATCTACATTCTACGCCTACATCTGGGTATAGACAGACTTGCCACTTTGCATAATTTACTACAGTCACCCTGTTAATTTTTGTCGCTCTATCTATATCAAAGTCATTCAGTTATGTATGAAAAATAGTGGACCGGCAATGTTCCCTTGTGGAACTCCTAAGGGTAGTTCTTGCATATTTAATCTAATTGTTTTTCCACTTGCATCTCTACAATTTGTTTTCTCTTGGAGAATTATGACCTGAACCTTTTAAGTGCTGGTCCTTTCATTAATTCAAATTAGAAAAAGGCTTTTTACTTGATAGAAGAAATATAACATAATTTGAATATCAAAACAGATTTAATCTGTTAGTCTTCTACAATTTTAATTTGAAAAAAAATTTTTTTTTCAAAAAACTTTTAGAATTAAATTAATGTCTACAATAAGCACCGCTCATATTTTTTTTAAATTAAAATTGTAGAAGACTAAGCCTTTTTCTATTTTATTTTATATATAATATATAGTTATATTTTGGCTTTAATAAATCTCATTATGGAATGTCAATGGTTTAAATATAACCTTATAACACCTTACACTTTTCTATGATTTTGTTAAGAACATAGACTATCTTGAATTTTAAAGTTAGCCTGTTTAAAGCAATTTATCCTGTTAAACACGTTGGAGGTGAGATATAGTGATAGTTATTTGATTTTGATATTTGGAATATTATTTAGGGCCGATGAAGAGATTACCAGAATTATAATTGTTTTTTGAAGATATAGTGCATGTTTTGAGAGATTTCTGAATTAACTTATTTGAATATTTAAATATATTAAATATTTCAAATAAATTATATTTTTTGAGAAGTCCTTAAGTTGTGTTCATGTTTTTGAAAGGCAATTGGTGTTCTTAATGGTAAGATCCGAAACAAAAATTTTGTCTCCTTCACATATTTATTTATTAATTTTAATGACTTTTTTATATCTGTTGGTTTATTTATTCCATTTGACATTATATATTGAGTTTTGATTATATACGTCTATTAAATATAAGCTTTGCTTATTGTAGACATTAATTTAATTCTAAAAGTTTTTGAAAAAAAAATTTTTTGAAATTAAAAGAAGACTAACAGATGAAATCTGTTTTGATATTCAAATTTTTCCATTAATTTATGGCTACTTAGACAGTCAGATCTAGAAATCTATAGCAAATTTTTTGTTTTCAAATGCCTCTACCATTCTGTTAATAAATTAATAAATTACCGATTTATCTTTTAGGAATCCAAGTTCACTGTCTCTAATAATTTCATTTTCTATGTACAACTTGTTTACAGTTACATCTTTTATTTGGAAGAAACTTGGCAGGATACTAATAGCTCTATAATTGCAGTAGTCATTGATAACACCCTTTTTATGTATCGGCTTTATAATTGCTATCTTCAACTTCGATGGGAAAATGCCATATTAATTAGGTGATTTGAAAGTTTAATTATTTCCTTAGGAGTTTGTCTGATTGTGTTATTTATTATACTGTCATATCCATTGAAGTTTTTATTTCTCAGTGTCATTATTTCTTTTGTTTCAGCAATAGTAATTTTCTTCTAAGGGATATATTTGTCTGTATGATTTTTCTATAATCTCTCATTTGTTCTACAGTATCAATATTTTTCCGTAGATTTGGTCCAGCATTTATGAGGAAATCATTAATCTCATTTGTTTGTTATAGTTGTCACTTTGACGTTTTAGGAAACCACGTAATTTGAAATATCTTGTAATATATATCTTTTTACAAAGTGTAACTCTCAGCATGGAGTAGCTTGACCCCAACGTATATTTCTTCAACTTTGTAAATGAATACGGAAAAATATGGAATTATGACATATTTCAGTTCGATAGTTCTTTTTTCTTGGCAATAATCCACATAACGTTTGTAATTCTTCATTTGCCTGGGATTTATTCGGCAATAAAGTTAAGTTGAAATTTTCAGCAGCATATACTTTGATGGTACCCTGCTTTTTCATCTTATTTACTTATACAACCTCCATGTAACTGTAAACACTTGACTAAACGTCGAGGTACACCCGAAACTAGATCATCTCAATAATTTTCGATAATGGTAATCCAGGACTGTAAAACTGACTGAATTAAATCATCTTTATTTTGTGGCGCTGCTCGTTCAAGTTCAATCTTCATCAGTTCGTTCCCAAATGTTTTCAAAGGGACTAAGATCTGGTCAAGCTGCTGGCCATGAAATGGTTGTTACTTGGTGTTCTTGCATCCAAGCTTGAGTATATGTAATCTTGCATTATCCTGCTGAAAACGCCACTCCTCCGGATATAAAGCATGCGCTGTTTTAAGGAGAAAATCGCTTAGAATGGCACAATACTTTTCACTATTAATGGTATCGGGTATTTTTTTTAGAGTGATAGAACTTTCGATAGGGATAACTGTGATTTGACAGAAGGAAAAAGTTGTTTTGACATTTCTGTTCAGTAAGCATTGACAAATTATCATGGAAAGACTCACGCCGCAACAACGTTTACAAATTGTTGAAATTTATTTTCAAAATCAGTGTTCTATTCGCCAAACTTATAGAGCACTTCGTGAAATTTATGGTTTACATAATCGTCCATCAGAGCAGCTTATTCGTCGAACTATCGATAGATTTCGGACAACATTTTCTCTACTCGATGCAACAACAACAACAAGACAAAGAACTGTACGTACAGAAGAAAATATCACTGCTGTAAGTCATAGTATTAATGATGATCCAGATTTGTCTATTCGTCGACGTTCAGAACAAGTTGGACTCTGCGCATCCACTACATGGAAAATTTTGCGTGAAGATCTTGGTCTACACCCAAGCTCGTTTCTAGTTGAACGGCAATGTAAACAAGCAAAATTGCCGTATATGGAGTGAAAAGAATCCTCAAGAAGTTCTGCACGTTCCATTGCATCCTGAAAAATGAACTGTATGGTGTGCTCTACACGCTGCAGGCATTATCGGTCCATATTTCTTGAAAAACGATGCTGGAGCTAATGTTAGAGTGAATGGTGCTCATTACAGATAGATGATCAATGATTATTTCTTTCAAAATTTGAATGGTGTCGACCCAGAAGTGTTTTGGTTCCAACGAGATGGTGCTTCACCACATGCTGCTACCGTAACAATTGATTTATTGAAAGAAACATTTGGTGATAACATTATGGTCCAATTTATTGGCCTCCAGGATCATGCGACATAACTCCACTGGATTATTTTCTTTGGGGTTATGTCAAGTCATTGGTTTATGCTGACGAAGCAGAAACAATAGACGCTTTGGAAGCCAACATAACTCGTCTTATTGATGAAATAAGACCTGAATTACTCGTGGTCCAAAATTGGTCTGGTCGATTGCGGTTCCTCAGAGCTAGTCGTGGTGGACGTATGCCGGAAATTATTTTTAGACCATAAATGTCATAAAATAATCTTTCAAATAAAAAATGAATTGGCTTCAATCTTAATTTAAATTTGTACAAAGAGGCGTAGCACCACGTTGAGATATTGCAACCGAAACCATTATTTTGGTGGGAAATTTGGAAATTTGAACGGTAAAAGGTTGTTTTGATAGAATTTTTAAGTGATTTCCACCAAGTTGGAAACAACTTTCATCAGATATGAAGGCATTATTGAAATTATCTTCTTGAAAATGTTAACAAAATTCTATCCTTCGTTCTGTTTGTGAAGGTGTCATTATAGGGTTTTTTTTTCGGTTTAAATTTGAATTGTTACCTTTAATCTTACGCGGTTTTTCTGAAACTGGTCTATGCCTCATATCTATGCCATTTTTTACCCTCTTTATTGTCTCATATACAGCACTTTTTCCCAGTTCAGTTAATTTTTAACGTTTCGAAAACCTTTTCTATACAAATATCCTACCTATTTTTTTTCTAGTTGCGCTATTATTTCATAAATTGTATATCTGCTGTCAATCAACAATATTTGACAAATAGTGTCGCCATGCAACCTTGACTATCTGCACAACCTATTTTATACATTTCTTTTGTCTGAGAATGTTACAAAAAAGAAATATATTAAAGTTATGAAAAATAATAAATTCCGGATATTTCTAGAGTCATAATATTGAATAGTCATAATATTTATGTCATAATAGTGAATAGAAATTTTTTTCCGAGACACAGTGTTAATGTAATTATTAGTCAAGTAAAGATTTTCCATAATTTGCTGAAATTATTCACACTCAGGAAGTCATTTTGATTTCTATAGAGAGTTATGGCAAGATAGGTATAAAGTTATGTTTTCCAAACATTTTATACGCAGAAACTTATGGTGAAATTATGAGGACATTCAAAACCTAAAATGTGAGCGCATGAAGATCCTCCTTCAAAAAGTTATTTCTTAATATCCCCACCAATTCTTCTACGTATTGAAAAGGGTGGCAAGTATACAAGAGGATCTCTGAGGGTTGGTACGAAATAGGGTACAGGTAGTAGAAACAGATGTCGAGCGTCAGTTTACATTTAACTGCGTCTAGACGTGTAAGGCAAAACGCGTTTGAAGTGAATAGAAAGTTTCTCCCGAGTTCCATTTAAGGATTTAACAACATTTATATTGGTGCTTTATCGCTATGTTTAGGTATGTAATCTCAAATGTTTTTTGTTCTATGAGTCGATGATTGTAGATGTTTGTTTCGCTATACAACGTGTTCACCAAGTAAAGCACAAAAGCTAATCATATTGCCGTTACGTTAAACTATACGATAGTTTAAAACACTTTAAATTAAGATTTTTCTAAGTGCTATGATTTTCATTGATCTGCAAACATGGAATCGATTGGCCCAAAATCTGTTAGCTGTTTGTATTCAGTGCTTTAGGGTTAATTGAACGTCTTTCGATCAATTTCGAAAGTTTTGTACGTCTAATGTTATATCAAATTATCCACAAAATTGAATAAAATCGCATTATCTATTTGAAGAGTAATTTCATAAATCGCAAACGCTGAAACAGCAAAAGAGCTTTTACAATTCTTATTATTTTTTGTTTACAACTAACACTGAGTCATTCAACAACGTTGGAAAACCAATAGTTTTTTATAAATCGAAATAAGTTATTTCTTCCACAATAAAATTTTAATTTGCATGCTTGTAAGTATTACCATTTCTAAATGCGAAAGATTTTAGGCTGTTCTGAGAAGTTTGTAGAATAAAATAAAATAAATGGAGGTTTATACTTGATAGAAAGAATATAAAATTATTTAAATATTTTAATATTAGCCTTCTATATATTTAATTTCAAAAAATTATATTTAATAATTAAAACTTCGAGAATTAAATTAAATTAATGTCATATAAGTACCACTTATATCAAACGACATAAAATAAACATTCATTATAAGACATCCAAATGATATAACAAAATCCAATAAATATAAATTGTTAACAAAAATCCTATAAATTAAATATTTTGGGTAAACAAAATTTTGTTTCTGCTCATCCTTCTTATGAAAACAGATGTTTTTCAAAAACGTTTAACATAATCTTAAGAATTTCATCATGAAACTATCTTACTTAGAATGTTCAATATTATTGGATATCTAACTGAAGTTATTATATCGAATATAATTTTTTTTAATTAAATATGTAGAAGGCTGAAAGTATATATTTGTAAATATTAAAATCTTTGAATAAGTTTGTAGAAATATTGAACATTTACATTTGAAAATCAAGCAAATTTTTTAATATTCTGGAAGGTCATGAACCAAGAACAAGTCGTTTGTTTAGTATTTATGTATGTACCACTTATAATAATTAAAATTTGAGTAGTTTTGAATAACTTTCATGTAACCATTGCTAAAAGTGTAAATCTACTGCACGATGTATAAAGATTGAGCTAAAGCTGCATTAATGCCGAGTGCAACGAATATGCTTCTTACACGTGTTGTACACAAGGGCATTTTACAATACAATAATTATCCGTTATTCTTGAAATAATTCTAAAAATAACGTCTAAATTCGTATTGAACAGTTTCAGCTGTTACTATTCGGTACTTGATCGTAATTAAAACAAACTTTTATAAATTACTATGTTTTACCAAAGGGTTCACCAAAAAGATTTTGATATTAAAAAAAAACGAGTATATTTTAAGAGAAATTAATGGATGTTTATTTCATTGTAAAGACGTTGAACTGTCGTTTGAGGAATGCCCGATTCCAAAGATCGACGATTAATCGACAAACCTGGCTTTTCGTCAACACTAAGTACTACAGCAGCAATATTCTCAAATGTTCTTGAGCGACTCACACGGTTTCGATTCTTCACATCACTAATTTGTCCCAACAGCTCGAATTTTTCCACCAATATGTTTCACTATTGCTAAAGTGGGAAAACACTTTATATAAAAATTGGAATATTTACACATTTATATGACGGCAGCTTCGAAGTGGTGTATCATTTTCGTACAATGAAAACTTTACAAAAGGTACATAATATTTACGCAAACGTCGAAGTGGTGTATCATTTTCGTACAACTTTACAAAAGGTACAGAATATTTCCGCAAACGACTGAAAGAATACAAGAGTTTGAATGAAATATGAATATCAAAACAGATTTAATCTATAATTTATTCAAAAATTTTTAGAATTAAATTAATGTCTTATAAGCACAGCTTATATTTAATAGACGTATAAAATCAAAACTCAATATACAATATCAAATGGAATAAATAAACCAACATACATATAGTCAGAAAAAATTAATAAATAAATATTTGATGGAGACAAAATTTTGTTTCTGATCTTACAATGATGAACACTAAATCTCTTTGAAAAATGCAAAACATAATTTTAAGAACTCAAAAAAATAATTTATTTGAAATATTCAATATATTTAAATAAGATACTTCAAGAATCTCTGAAACCATGTATCATATCCTCAAAAAACAATTAGAATTCAGATAAGGTCTTCCTCGTGGTATCCTAGCTTGGAGGTGAATTATGTGTTGTTAATTGATTTTATTTTTTAAATGTGAAGTAGGACCGATTGTTTTTTGAGTGATGCACGTTTTTGAGAGATTTTTGAAGTAAATATTTCAAATAATTTATTTTTTCGAGAAGTTCTAAAAATTATGTTTTTTATTTTTGGAAAGAATTTAGCTTTTATGTAATAATTGTAAGATCAGGAACAAAATATTTGTCTCCTTCAAATATTTATTTATTAATTTCAATTGACAATTTATATTTGTTGGGTTATTTATTCCATTTGATATTATATATTGATTTATGATATATTTTATTATTATTATTTATGTGTATTAAATATAAGCTGTGCTTATTAGACATTAATTTAATTCTACAAGTTTTTGAATAACATTTTTTGAAATTAAAATTATAGGAGACTAACAGTTTGAATCTTTTTTGATAATCAAATTTTGTAATATTCGTTCTGTCAAGTAAAAACCTCTTCTTATTATTTTGTTGAATACAAGAGTTATGAAATGTAGATACAGTAGAGAGAAAAATATGTTAAATATTTTGAATATACAATGATCCATATGATCAGTCTTTATTTTTAGATTATTTTGTGTTATTTTCTCAATTCATGGGTATGTTGACTAATCTGTAGATCGTATAAACCAAAAGTTATCAGCAGTTAATTTTTTGATCTTCAGATTAGTTAACATCCCCTTGAATCGATAAAATTATATTTCTGAACTCAACATCATTGAACAAATAGCTATTAATAGTGAATACGATCCTACACTGATAAATAAATTGTCGATGAATGAAAATAATTAATAACTTTCAATCTCAATACAAAAGAAAATTTTTAATACATTTCCTTAAAATACAATAAAGGTGTTTCTGAGAAAATTGCTACATACCTCAAAAATAAATATGATTTTAGAATTTCATTCAAAACTGAGTATTTTAATTAAAAATAATAAAGACAGTACACATAAAGATGATGAATCGGGAGTTTATAAGTGAACCTGCGATGATTGCCGAAAAGTTTACATAGAACAAACTGGAGGAACTTTCCGACATAGAATTTATGAACATTTGAAGAGTTTCCTCAATAACAAAAGTAATTCCATATATTAGAACCATTGTTAGAAACACGACGTATATTCAACCATAAATAAAAATTTCAGTTAATATTCAGCATAACTAAAAGTTATGCCATAAACCTGATAGTAATTAGAGATAAATATATGCAACAAAATTGCAATAGAACTTAAGGAACAATTAGACCTTGTTAAATTTCATTTGGATGAACAGGAATTTAAAGTTATTCAAAAATGTACGATGCTATTATGATAGCGAAACAATTGTTGTATTATAATAACAAAAAAAATTAGTGAAAATCAGGATAACCTTGATATTATTTTTTATGGAGCCCCCTTCAATTATCTGGTCAAGCAGCCACACATGTTGGCATTCTTGAAACGCAAAATATCACCCTAATTCTTCCCCCATTCATACCCTTAAATCGATAACCCCCATCGTTTTGCGAGTCAAGATGAAGCCAAGTTCGGACGCTGTTACGACGCAAGTTTGACTTGTTTTATTAACAGTTAACGGTTTTTCCAAAGGTGGTGATCATGGACTATACCAGGAAACGCAAGTAACCAGGCGAGGAATTGTTATCGACTTCTTATCGATCAAACTTCGCTCGAGCCGCGACAACGACAGTGCGGAAAATCGGCCTGAGTTTTCCGGTGAAAACGGGAAGATAAGAGGAAAAGTTCTGGCGAGAAAATGAACTACGTCAACGCAGCTTTTGTTGGTGTCTTCACGATAGTGCTGACCTGGATTTGCATAGGTGCCAACGATGATTCCTGTGAGTATATAACAGTAATTTAAATGTTATGTTAAAATAATTCTTGAGCGGGACGGTCTTTTGCATGTCGCGAATTCTTGGTGCGTGAATTGTGACAACAGTTATAGAAATAAATAACTTTTAATATTTCACTGGTGCGGTCACTCCTTGATGGATATTATGATAAAATTTAATATAAGAGCCTTTTTTAAATTTTTATACAAAATTTATCCTGCAAGCACTACACATTTTAATTTTATTAAAAATTTGAAATTTCTATGGAAGAACATGGAACACTTTTTTAGTATTTAGAAAAAATCATTACATTGTTACAGTGTAAGATATATTTCTATTAATTATTTTTATTTTTTGTATACGAAGTTTGACTGAAGAGTTATCGATGAGTGAATTCCAAATGGTCTTTTTGACTGCGTGTTTTTTAGAGTTTCTTAAAGACATTTATTTTCGAAGAAATTCTTTAGGTTTAAATAATAAAAACAGGTTTTTTTCTTGATAGACGGATTATAACAAAATTTTAAATATCATATTCTGTCAATTTCCTACAAATTTTGATTTTAAAAAAATTTTTATTCAAAAAAATTTAGAAGTAAATTAAATAAATATCTTAGAAACACTGTTTCAATTTAGTGGACATCAAGAATTAACATCCAAAATACAGTACCAAAAGGGAATAAAAGAATTCTTTTATTCTTCACTAGTAAGTCAGTCACTAGTTGCCTGAGACCATTTTGAGCTTCATTCGGGAAATTACATACATTTGGACAAAACGATACCACGTTCCCTAGAACGAGCATGCTAAAAGTTTGAAATCTCAAGCTTAATTTCGATTGAGCATGGCTTGGCTTGAGGATAAATTATTAAAGGTTGGTTTGGTTTTTTTTCTAGCTCAAGCCAAGCATTTTGAAACCAAGCCAAGCTCGTGAGTTTCTATTCAAAACCCTAAAGAACCAATTGCATCACCCAATATTTGTTTGATATTATTTGACATATTTTCCCGAATCTTCACATAAAAGTAACCTACCCACCTAGTTATAACGAACGTGAGATCTTTTAAGATCTTATTTCTCATACACCAAGCTTGCCAACAATAGCATCGGAAATTTAAAACCTGTTTCGTGGCTAGGAAAATTTGCTTTGACGCGCAAATCCCAGCATTTCTAGGAAGCTTATTATGTTGAAATAACTCTGCAAATTAGCATTTAATTTCGATATCACATTGAGAACTTTTTTTTGTCATTCTTGATTCATATTTCATCTGGGTATTGTCTTGGAATCGTATCATTGCTTTCGAAGAATTAATTTGACGTTAAGCTTTCGTACTTTGCACATATATAACACAAGAAAACAACTTTTTTTTATCAAATTCTTTATTTGCCGATATGGTATTCGTTAAGAGCGATAAAGTAATTCCAGTTTCTCCCACCCTTAGATTCTTTGAAAAACGATTTATTAATTTAAAATAACATGTCTCAGCATTTTAGACCATTTAACACATGGAAGAGTTTTACAATAAGGAACATCTCTGATTTAATGAATAGAATATGTATATCGTGATCAATGTTAACGCCGAATTGGCGTTAGTACGCAACCCCTTTTAGTTGGTTAATCGAAGAATTTTGTGTTGAGGCCATCATCCATGACAGGTCCATTGCTATCTAGAATACAGTAAATTTATGTATGGAGACCAACTAGTCTGGTCTAGTAAAACGGATCTACCTTGGTACTCTAAAAGTATTTCGTATTATCGACTTTCTTAGTCGTCGTGGGCTGTGAGTCCATGTGTTTTACAATGTAATTTTTGCATTATATTATTTAAATATAGTATAATACCAAATTTCAGACTAGTTGCTTATAAGCATTGAAAAAGTTACTATGTAAATGTAAACGAAACGCGTAATGTGAGCAACACACGATAATGAATAAAAATCAACATATATAATATATTTAAATATTTTATTATTAGCCTTCTACAAATTTAATTTCAAAAAATTATATTTAATAATTATAACTTCAGGAATTAAATGAAATTAATGTCATATAAGTACCACTTATATCAAACGACATGTAAAATAAACATTCATTATAAGACATCCAAATGATATAACAAAATCCAATAAATTAATTTAATTCCTGAATTGTCATTATAAAATAAAACACTTGTTTACATTTTCTACTTTATTTTTGGTATTGGTATTCTGGTGAAGTCTTTCAAGCAAAGACGAAACGTACGTCAATACCAAAAATAAAGTAGAAAATGTAAACAAGTGTTTTATTTTATAATGACAATTACAACTGATTTCTACCAAGCAACGGCCCAATCTATCATAAATTAATTCCTGAAGTTATAATTATTAAATATAATTTTTTGAGATTAAATATGTAGAAGGCTAATATTATTATAAAATATTTAAATAATTTTATATACCTTCTATCAAGTATTAACCTCTATTTATCTGATTTTATTCATTTTATATAATTATTTGGTTTCCTTAACATTCTTTATACAGATAGTCCTTGTGCCGTTAAATTGTCTTTCAATCTTTTAGATCAAGGGTAAACCACAGAATTATTTATTTGTAGTTATCATTACACTCCATTTAAAATTTATCAGTATTCATTTACCAGAAGTTTTCTTAATTGTTGAATGGTGAGTAAATATTTGTTGTTGATTGATGTTATATTTTATTGAATATGAATTAATTGAATACTGTCGAAGCAAAGTCTCTCTTAAAACTTGTTTTTCAGTAATGATTTTACATATCTTGAGATTTTATAGAAAGTAACTTATTTAGATATCCAATAATATTGAATATTCTAAGTAAGATAATTTTATGATGAAATTCTTAAAATTATGTTAAACATTTTTGAAAGATATTTGTTTTCATAAGATTGATCAGCAGAAACAAAATTTTGTCCACTCAAAATATTTAATTTATAGGATTTTGGTTAGCAATTTTTATTTATTGGATTTTGTTATATCATTTGGTTGTCTTATAATGAATTTTTATTTTATATGTCGTTTGATATAAGTGGCACTTATATGACATTAATTCAATTATATTCCTGAAGTTATAATTATTAAATATAATTTTTTGAAATTAGATATGTAGAAGGCTAATATTAAAATATTTAAATAATTTTATATACCTTCTATCAAGTATTAACATCTATTTATGTTATATATAATATATGTTCATTATTTAACTTGAATGTGCAATTGATTTCTATCAAGTAAAGGCCAATACGGTTCGAAGATCTTATATTAGTTTTGTTTAACGTGGAATAAATTATGCTAACTTATTCTAATTTGGGGCGGATAAGTGATCTGTATAATTTCAGCAATACTTCTTCGTTACAACCCTCTGATGATGCGATAGTGTTCTTAGTACGTTCATGCTATTCAAGCATTTTTCTTTTAGTTTTTTAATATTAGGGGTTCAAGTAAGTCGTTACTCAAAGATATTTGAGGTGCTCAACTATTTTTAAAGGTGAGCTGTTTATAGTTAAGCTGGCAGACGCGTTATCTTCTGCTGAAAGGTATGACTGATTTTGGTGGAGACAAAAGAAATCTTCTATTTTAAACCCATCCGATGATGTTATTCAGACCATTCTGTCGAAGCTTTTATCTTCTTTCAGATAAACTCTCGAAATAAAAGAACTGGCCAGTGTCGCTCAAAACTTAAGCTGATATGGATGGTTTTTTCGATAATTGCCTTATTGTGCGCTCGAAATTCTTGCATATGGTGGAAGAGTATGTAAGGTATATGATTGAGATGGTTGACTCAGCAAATTCATCGAAAAAGACCAAATTTGTGGAATAAATATTTGTGCATGAAAGAATCTTATCGAACATCCGCCGTTTTGCCCTGAAATGTCTCCATTCGACACAATTTTTCACTTGGAGGCTCCCATTTTGAGTCAATAGAATACATAGAGACAATTCGAGAATCGATTCTTAGATACATCAAAAAAATGTTTTGATGGTGTAATATTATTTAGGATTATTTAAATATTTTAATATTAGCCTTCTACATATTTAATTTCAACAACTTATATTTAATAATTATAACTTCAGGAATTAAATTAAAATAATGTCATATAAGTACCACTTATATCAAAGGACATATAAAATAAACATTCATTATAAGACATCCAAATGATATATTATAACAAAATTCAATAAATAAAAATTGTTAACCAAAATCCTATAAATTGAATATTTTGAATAGACAAAATTTTGTTTCTGCTGATCAATCTTATGAAAACAAATATCTTTCAAAAATGTTGAACATAATCTTAAGAATTTCACCATAAAACTATCTTACTTAGAGTATTCAATATTATTGTATATCTAACTAAGTTATAATACTTTCTATAAAATCTCAGGATATGTAAAAACATTACTGAAAAACAAGTTTTAAGAGAGACTTTGCTTCGTCAGTACTCAAATAATTCAATAAAATATAACAGCAATCAACAACAAATATTTACTCACTTTTCAATAATTCAATAAGCTTCTTACACTTGTAAGAATACTGTAAATGAATACTGGAAATTTTAAATGGAGTGTAATGTTAACTACAAATAAATAATTCTGTGGTTTACCCTTGATCTAAACGATTGAAAGACAATTTAACGGCCTCTGTTATAGCACAAGGACTATCTGTATAAAGAATGTTAAGGAAACCAAATAATTATATATTTTGAATAAAATAACATAAATAGAGGTTAATACTTGATAGAAGGTATATAAATAATTCCTGAAGTTATAATTATTAAATATGATTTTTTGAAATTACATATGTAGAAGGCTAATATTAAAATATTAAAATAATTTTATATACCTTCTATCAAGTATAAACATATATTTATGTTATATTATTTCGGAAGTAAAAATTAAATTGTTTTCAATAACTAGAAACACGGTATTCCAGAAAACTTTCTAGATTTCACATAGGAAAACACTGATGCACCTGTAACATAAGCTACTTCCACAAAAAAGTTTCATGGCAATAGAGCTAGTCTAAATTTAGTTTTCCGGAGCTTGATTATCCTAAAATTACATGGGAGAATTAAATTATCAATTTTAATTAATAAGGCTGTTACAGAATAACCTCCATCCTACATGGAAAATAATGGTGAATGAACCCGCATATTTTTGGGTCATATATCATATATCAGGGTGAAAGCAGAGGTTTTGCCTGGCTATTATAATATCGAAATTTCTGGATTATCTACATTTACCCTACAAAATCAATAAATCTTTAGAAATAGAACATCTAACCTTCTTAAATTTCTAGTTTTTGAGTAAAATATGAGCCGGTGTTTACTTGAAATAAAATTATATAAAACATAAAAAAATATAAAATAGAAAGGCCTTTTACTTGATAGAAGAAATATAACAAAATTTGAATATTAAAACAAATTGAAATATGTTTATCTTCTACAATTTTAATTTCAAAAAAATTTTTTATTCAAAAAACTTTTAGAATTAAATTTATGTCTAAAACAAGCACCGCTTACATTTAATAGACGTATATAATCAAAACTCAATATATAATGTCAAATGGAATAAATAACGCAACAGATATACGAAAGTAATTAAAATTAATAAATAAATATTTAAAGGAGACAAAATTTTGTTTCTGGTCTTACCTTTAAGAACGCCAATTGCCTTTTAAAAGCATGAACACACTTGAAGGACTTCTCAAAGAATATAATTTATTTGAAATATTTAATATATTTAAATATTCGAATAAGTTAATTCAAAAATCTCTAAAAGAATCCACTATATCTTCAAAAAACAAATATAATTCTAAGCAATCCCGTCTTCAGCCCTCATTAATATTCCAAATATCTAAATCAAAAAACTAACTTATATCTCTCAACACACGTGTAAAAAGACTAAAGCTTCGAAACACAGATCAACTATATAATTCAAGATTGATCTATGTCCTAACAAAATCAAAGAACAGTATGAGTTATTTTAAGGTTTATTTAAATTCATTGACATTCCATAATGAGATTTATTGAAGCCAAAATATAATTATATATTATATATAAAATAAAATAGAAAGGCCTTTTACCTGATAGAAGAAATATAAAAAAATTTTAATATTAAAACAAATTGAAATATGTTCATCTTCTACAATTTTAATTTCAAAAAATTTTTTTTCAATAAATCTCATTATGGAATGTCAATGAATTTAAATAAACCTTAAAATAACTCACACTGTTCTTTGATTTTGTTAGAACATAGATCAATCTTGAATTATATTATATATATATATATAATTAGATTAAAAGTTTCTCTTCTAATTTCAGCAATGGAGCTCAACAGGCACTGCCAAAAACGAACCGATTGTCCAGATTTCGGCTATTGGTGTGACGGGAACATGACATGTCAATGCGCTGGAATGTACATAGCAAACGTTGACAAAACAAGATGTCTGGGAGGTGAGTTACAAAAGTTTCTTCTTCTTCTTCTTCTTATAATAGGCCTTGGGTCTGTTCATTTGAAAGGGCGTCCTGTGGACTTTCGCCCTTTGGTTTCAAATACCTGTCTATTCGGGCTAATCTATCAGTTTATTTAAATAAGGTTATTCTAATTTTCACAAATTTTTATTGTTATGTTTACAACATATTGTTGTACAACGTGCTAGTACAAAAGTTCTTGCAGTTATTCAAAGAAATTATAAATAAGTCTCTTGTTTCCTAATCAAAATATAACATTACTTCTACTTTTGCGATGGGCATTTTCATTTCAATCCAAAGTACAAACTTCGAGGTTAATAATAAAACACAACATCTGACAAATGTCCGCCTCGGCTGCTCTAACAGGCGGCCATTTTTTTTAATGAAATTTTTCATTAATCTTCAGCATAATTGTGGTTTCATTTCTTGAATAACAGTTCTGATAGCGTTTGTTGGAGCTGTAGACTTCAAAGCCCCAAAGAAAAAATCTAGTGGTGTTAAATCGCATGATTTGGCGTCCAATTCGCGCCTCCATGACGAGGAATTAGGCGTTCATCATTTTTGCACGCAGAGTTATTGTTTCACGAGCAGTGTGGCATATTGCGCTATCCTGGTAAAAAGGAACGTTGTCCACAATCATGGCATCACTTTCGGGCAAAAAAGGTAACATTGTTCAGTTTATTCAAATATTTTAATATTAGCCCTCTACATATTTAATTTCAAAAAATTATATTTAATAATTATAACTTCAGGAATTAAATTGAAATAATGTCATATAAGTATAACTTATATCAAACGACATATAAAATAAACATTCATTATAAGACATCCAAATGATATAACAAAATCCAATAATTAAAAATTGTTAACCAAAATTCTATAAATTAAATATTTTGAATAGACGAAATTTTGTTTCTGCTGATCAATCTTATAAAAACAAATATCTTTCAAAAATGTTTACCATAATTTTAAGAATTTCATAATAAAACTATCTTACTTAAAATATTCAATATCTAACTAAGTTATAATACTTTCTATTAAATCTCAAGATATGTAAAAACATTACTGAAAAACAAGTTTTAAGAGAGACTTTGCTTCCTCAGTATTCAAATAATTCATATTCAATAAAATATAACGTCAATCAACAACAAATATTTACTCACACTTCAACAATTTAGAAAACTTCTGGTAAATGAATACTGAAAAATTTATTGAAAAAATTCTTTTTATTCATCAATGAAATACATCAATTAAATTCACTATGGAAACCGAACATAATAATTCTATTAATTTTCTTGATTTAACTGTTACTCGAATAAATAATTCACATGGTTTTTCAATATTTCACAAACCAACCTAACACAAAAATCAAAAATCAAATCATCCTCTAAATCAAAAATTATCAGCATTTATTTGTATGATCCATAGATTAGTTAATATTCCCATGAATCGAGAAAATTATATTTCAGAATTTAACATTATTAAATAGCTATTAATAACGACTATGATCCTAAGTTGATAGACAAATTGTTGATGAATAAAAATAATGAAATAGCTTTAAATATGGTGTTTCCTAATATAAAAGAAAATTTTAAATACATTTCCTTAAAATACACTAAAGGTATTTCTGAGAAAATTGCTACATACCTCAAAAATGAATATAATTTAAGAACTTCATTTAAAACCAATTCAAACTTGAGTAAATTTAGTAAAAATAATAAAGAATGTACACATAAAGATGATAAATCGGGGGTTTATAAGTTAACCTGCGGTGATTGCCCTAAAGTTTACATAGGACAGACTGGAAGAACTTTCCGACATAGAATTTGTGAACATTTGAAGAGTTTCCTCAATAATAAAAGTAATTCTACATATTCCGACCATTTGTTAGAAACAGGACATACTTTCAACCATAATTTTGAAATTCTACATATAGAAAGCAAAAGTTATGCCTTAAATCTGTTAGAATCCCTAGAGATAAATAAACATAATAAAAATGGAATATTACTTAACGAACAAATAGATTTAAATAACTCACCTCTGTTAAATATATTCAGATAAGCTGGAATTTGCAGAGACCCTTTTTTGGGTTTTAGTGCTCAATAAAAATTTATTGTACTTAGTGTAATTTAAATAGCAACGGATTTCGGAAACAAGCTTAGTTATTCAAAATGTAATCTTGCCTGATGATGCTACTGTGATAGCGAAACGATTGTTGTAAACATAACAATAAAAATTTGTGAAAATCAGAATAACTTTATTTAAATATTATTTAACATAAAAGTGTTTTAGTTTTACAAACTGTGACTGCAAAATTTCAACCATTTTTGTAGTGAATTTTAACAATTTCAATGCGTTGTTAGTGATAATTTTCCGAAAATGGAAAGAAATACATGAACTGGCGAATTCTTTTATAACTTACCGGTGAAAGTACTTTCAAAATGGAAACATTCATATTGTGCTTTCCGTTTCGTATCAGCGAGTATATCCTTGAATTTTTCCAGGTGTAAGGCAAAAATGTTTGTACGATGACGACTGTATAAAAAACGCTTTCTGTGAAAAGCAAACAATGTGCAGATGTAAAAGGAAATATCATCCATCGGATGGGGGCCTAGTTTGTTTGAGTAAGTAGATAACAATTTAATATATAACACGGCTATTTTGTCCTAATGAATATACTATCCGACAAAAAAAAGTAAACACCGTTTTAACACTCTTAATTAGAATTTGGAATTTAACAGTTCAATGAAAAAATCGGTTGAATAGTTTGTTGACCACCTGCACTCAATGATATGCCTAATCAGGGTTTTGAAACTGACATTCATTTAATTTAATTCTAAAAAATTTAAATTAAAATTGAAGTGAGGTCAAAAGAATAAATCTACATGAAATTTAAGATATTAAAATTAATTCCTTAATTGTTTTTCAGAAAACTCAGCCATGAGTTTTAGCCTCCCAGGTTTCGTCAAATACATTCCCCTCTTATGGACTGTCTTCAGGATCAGCTGATCGTTAGCACGTCAGATCTAAAAGTTTGATCGGGACCTGACAGAACTTTATTATCGAATTTGTTACAGCGATGTACTTACACTTGTAAATATTTGATTTAATAATTACATAAATTTATACCACACCAGATGAAGAGCAGATGTTTCGATAGATGCTCAATTTCATCTTTTTCCTCTGCCCCTTTTCAAAGATCGCAACAAATTTCTGATATAAACGACGAAAGATGTTTTGCCATGTGGTGAAGGAATTAGATCAGTGGCGTGCCCAAGGAAAATCTCAAGACAATCTAATTGCGCCTTGTGTCCAGACTTCAGATTCTTCATTTTGTTAAATCAGTTGGTTTAAGTCAACAGTTTGTAGTTTGAAAATTGTTTTTCGATTGTGATTTTAAAAGGTATATCAGGGAAGAGCTGTTTAGAGTTTCAAAGTAGTTGTTGATTTAATTGTTGTTTATTTGAATAGTTTATTCAATTCAAATACTTTAATTTCCACCAATATTGTACTTATATTTCACGTTTACATTTCTTGTATTTTCAATTTTGTTAAAGGCAAAAAAGTTTGTAAATATTTCAAAATTTGAATATCAAAACAGATTCAATCTGTTAGTCTTCTACAATTTAAATTAAAAAAAAAAATTTATTAAAAAAAATTTTAGAATTAAATTAATGTCTACAATAAGCACCGCTTATATTTAATAATAATAAGATATAGTGCATGTTTTGAGAGATTTCTGAATTAACTTATTCGAATATTTGAATATATTGAATATTTCAAATAAATTATATTTTTTGAGAAGTCCTTAAGTTGTGTTCATGATTTTAAAAGGCAATTGGTGTTCTTAAAGGTAAGATCAGAAACAAAATTTTGTCTCCCTTAAATATTTATGTATTAATTTAAATGACTTTTTTATATCTGTTGGTTTATTTATTCCATTTGACATTATATATTGAGTTTTGATTATATACATCTGTTAAATATAAGCGGTGCTTATTGTAGACATCAATTTAATTCTAAAAGTTTTTTGAATTAAATTTTTTTTGAAATTAAAATTGTAGAAGACTAACAGATTAAATCTGTTTTGATATTCAAATTTTGTTATATTTTTTCTATCAAGTAAAAGCCTTTTTCTATTTCAGTTTGTAAATATTGTTCATAATTTCGCTCATTGTTCATGGATCGGTATAAAATAAAATGGTTGTATTGACTTTTTGTTTTATTTCCTATTAGATGATAAGTACGGATTTAAGTAGTATTAGGAGCTTGGGCGGACTCGTACGTAAGTATGGGGTGTTTTTTTAGAGTGATAGAAATTTGGATAGGGATAACTGTGATTTGACAGAAGGTAGAAGCCATATTGTTTTGACATTTCTGTTCAGTAAGCATTGACAACGTTTACAAATGTTGAAATTTATTATCAGTGTTCTATTCGCCAAACTAAAGGGCACTTCGTGAAATTTATGGTTTACATAATCGTCCATTAGAGCAGCTTATTCGTCGAACTATCGATAGATTTCGGACAACATTTTCTCTACTTGATGCAACAACAACAAGACAAAGAACTGTACGTACAGAAGAAAATATCGCTGCTGTAAGTCATAGTATTAACGATAATCCAGATTTGTCCATTCGTCGACATTCACAACAAGTTGGACTCTGTGCATCCACCACATGGAAAATTTTGCGTAAAGATCTTGGTTTATACCCATACAAGATCCAACTGGTTCAAGAACTAAAGCCACTTGACCATAATAAGCGTCGTTTGTTTGCTGATTGGGCCCTAGAACAGCTTGAAGTTGATCCACTTTTTTATCGTAAAATTGTGTTTAGTGATGAAGCTCATTTCTGGTTGAACGGCTATGTAAACAAGCAAAATTGCAGCACATGGACTGAAAACAATCCTCAAGAAGTTCTGCAGGTTCCTTTGCATCCTGAAAAATGTACTCTATGGTGTGCTTTACACGCTGGAGGCATCATCGGTCCATATTTCTTTAAAAACTATACTGGAGCTAATGTTACAGTGAATGGTGCTCGTTACAGATAGATGATCAATGATTATTTGTTTCAAAATTTGAATGGTATCGACCCAGAAATGTTTTGGTTCCAACATGCTGCTAACATAACAATTGATTTATTGAAAGAAGGATTTGGGGATAATATTATTTCGAGAAATGATCCAATTAATTGGCCTCCAAGATCATGCGACATTACTCCACTGGATTATTTTCTTTGGGGTTATGTCAAGTCATTGGTTTATGCTGATGAACCAGAAACAATGGACGCTTTAGAAGACAGCATAACTCGTGTTATTGATGAAATAAGGCCTGAATTACTCGAAAAAGTGGTCAAAAATTGGTCTGGTCGAATGCGGTTCTTCAGAGCTAGTCGTGGTGGACATATGCCGGAAATTATTTTTAAAACAAAAATGTCATAAAATTATCTATCAAATGAAAAAACAATTAGCTTCAATCTTAATTTAAATGTGTTTTTATTTCAATTTAAAGTTCTATTCTAAAAAAACACCCGATCTCTAGGGAAACACTTTTTTTTTGTCTAAATAATGAATTTCACAGATGAAAATATATTGATCTCTGAAACGAAATTAGTGTTGATTTTTTATCTTGAGTTTTGTTAAGTTGTATAAAATAGATTTAATTCCTTTGATTTATGATTCTTTCGGTTATATAGTGGAATTATAAAGGTTGTTCCTAAATTGGAGGTACAAACAAAGAGAGAAGATTCCTTGAATAAATTTAAGAAAAAAATTGAGAGGTGTCAAGGGACAACCGGATGGAACGAAGTTCCTACCGATTAATTATTGAAAGAATTGTAATAAATTTTTTTTTTAAGTTGTAATAATATTTTTTTTGTTATTAACAAATATAATGTAATATAAACTTAATTAGTAGGCTCAATTTTAGTAATAATTGGCTTGTGTTAACTGAAGTAGAAAACATATGTTTGGGATTCTATTTTAATTAAATGTCTTGATAAAACTGCATCGATGGTAGTATTATATTTTGTTGTTGATTCTGCTGGATCAAATTCTTCCTCTAGAAACTGTAGCAAAGGTTTTGATTTTTCATTACTGAAGTTGATGTTAAAATCACCGGCCAAAATGAGTGGACGTTTATCTAAATTTCTGTTGTATCTGCTAAGCATCTTTAGAATACTCTTGCAGTGCTCGATGAATTAACTCCTGAATATCTATTAATTTGTTATTTGGTGAGACATATATGACTATTTATTGTGTACAAAAAGCTTGTATACACTCAACAAAAATAATCGTCGCGACACCACACTGTTTAATGCGAAATAGAAAGACGAAACGAAAATAACTGGCTAGCAAAAAGTGTCGTTACAACTTTTGGTCTTAATTTTTCCCGTCTAGCCCCCTTTCGCAATGCGCGATAAGGAACTTCGTTCCAAAACTCCCATAAAAATGCCACCGCAAACGTATAGTTTTCGAGATACAGGGTTTTAAAATTTTAATTTGTTTCAAGTTTTTTCTCATAGAATCGGCATTTCACAAGATATTCAACTCAAATTTAGCATAATTCTTACAATAGTTAACACCATGTGACATGCCAACTTCGACTGCAATTCTACAGGGTGATATTTTTTATGGAACACTGTCCCCTGTTTTACTCCAGAACTTTTTCTGGTGAGCCACTGTTAGTTTGAAAAATTGTAAAAAGAATCTCTGTTGTATTACAAAACCTTATGGTATCTTGTAGATTTGTGGTATCTGCTACCGATTTAGAAAAAAAAATCGAAATCCTCAGAAAAATTCAAATATAACATGGCAAATCATCCAATCGCTTTTGTACGACACTGATCTCCTTAAGCCAATGTCCGGTATTTTTGTACCATATGATGAATAGACGTCTGGTTTCTATCCCTGATGTTCATTCAAGATATGGGGAACACAACACGTGGGTTGTTTTGATCCAGGGAACTCCAGCTGTCTGTTTCTTTCTTCATTCATCTCAACCTAAATTGAGTTGTATTAGGGGGAACTATCTCAATAATTATGCTTATACAAATAATCTTTATGCTCGCGGTATTGGCGAAATATAACTTTTTGTGTACACAGGTACAAATTCCTTCATGTAAACGAATTATGTGTTTTATTTGAAACGCAAAATGGATCAAAAGATTTGAAATTTATATTTAAACAGTTACGTACGCATGTCCCGGTAAATTCAAATAAACTACGTATTTTAATTACGGAAACAAGTCAATTTTATGTTCCTACACGAAATTTCGTCACGTTAAGATTTTATTTTAAATTTTTTGGTTCCCTGAAGATTATACTTCAAAAGTGCAATTTAAAAAAATGTAATATGTACTAATTTCCAAAAGAAAACACACAAGAGTTCAAGGTGACAAATTTTGAGACTGTTTTGGTCATCTATTGTTCATATACAGTGTGGAAACAATTTAAATTAACATTTTTTGTCATGAGTACCTAAAATACTATCTACATATGCCGATGAATAAAGAATTTCTCCAAATAATGTGGATTATTATCACTCAGATGTTGCGGTGTTCAGATTTACATTGAAATAGTAAATTCCTAATTGAAAACGTGTTTCTTGTAGAAAAAATAATGAAATATTTAACTGAGACTCACCGAATTGAGATTTTAATGATGATCGGTTTTCGGGGATAATTGCAGAAGTCAAGTTGAAGTGGCAAACTTAATAATCAGAGGTATCCTGAGTTTCCTTATATTTCACAAGCTACTGTGTCTAAAATTTATACACAATTAGGAGAACATGTCCAACCATCAAAAAGAAAACCACAATTCGTTGAAGATACTATGAAATTGCATATTTTGTAGGTGTAGCAGAGGATCCAACAACAAGCACATTGTTAACAGTTAGATTAGTACTTAATATTTCAATTTTTACTACTGAATGAAATCAAGCAAAAGTTATCTCGCAAATTTACATATTGCTGAAAAAATTAAGTGTTCTTTATAACAACAAAAACATTAATTATTTACTTATCAATTTTCCGATCAATTCCCTACAATCTGTATGAATCCTGATAAGTTAAAAAATTTTTAACATCAATCAATTCAGCTATATAATTTCTAGTTTTCGTATTTGTCCAATTTTTTTTATTTATTTTTGATTTTCTTCACATTATGAATTGTGTCAACATCAACTGGCAAATCAATGAATATTCTAGGCGCCAAGAAACCATAAGATCAAGAACACCTATTCTATTGTATTTGAGATTTGAACTGTAACACAAAGGCACGTTGCTTCTTCTTCTTACTCTTTTTTATATGTGCTTGGTTACTAAGACCATCGACACAACTCTAACCGACTGCTGATTTCCAGATGAATGGGCCTTGACAAGTCAACAATCAGCAGAGTTTTGTAAGGAAGGAATTTCCAAAAATCAGATAAGGATAAAAATTCTACTTCTCATAAATCAATTATCATCAATTTTTGGAGGACAATGGCAGACATCGTTTGAAAGACAAGTACATTAAGAGAATTTGTGAATTTCATCAACTTTTGCGGAGCAGTTTATATGAACCTTCACAGAAGAAACTTACATTTTCTTCAATTGAAAATAATATTTGATTGTTTCGGTTTTCACTTGACGGTTATTCTTCTTGAAATCGATTCATTAATCGAAAATAAAGCAAAATATTAATATAAAATGTTTTAATGTATATAACATATTTATAATTATCGAAATTCGAATATCACCTTTTCAACAACAACTATAAAAAATCGGAATCAATCATCATCAACATTATTTTCAGTAACTGGTAGTAACTGTTAGTAAATTAAAGTTTTCATAAACAAAATGACTAAAACACTCGTTACTAAAAGTCCCTTATATCCTAAAAGCGAAGAAGAACTACCAGAGAGGCAAATATTGTCATCGTAAGATTTTCCATAAAGGCAAGTGCACACTCCACAAGTGCAATTCACTTTATCTTTGAGCTCTTTGAAGATGAGACAATCTCCCGTATCGAAGCAAGCGTTGTCGGGCATCACGTCTGCCCTGCAAGCTACAAGGTAACCGTGGTAATGTTTTGGACAAGAACATCTATTCTTCACGCATATACTTCTTTCCAAATGGGCAGAACATTGCGCATCTTCTATACATGGATCGTCGAACTTGAGAGCATCTGAAAGTTATTTAGGAATGTAATTTATCGATCACTACAGCCATCTATCGAAAAATAATGAATTTACACACAATATTATAGTAGATAGGCAACACGGGTTCCAGCTCAATCTCCGTGGGACTTGGATAAATTTTTAAAAGGAACCAAAATTCCAAAACCGACCTTAGATTTTACTATGGGAATTTAGTACGTGTTTGTCCTAAGATTGAGCTAGAACCCGTGTTGCCTATCTATTTAGTATCATAAAATTATCTGTCATATATGGACAATCAATTTAATTGATATTAAAAGCGTTCTTCTCTACCTTTTAAACACCTCTGCATGTCCGAGGATCGCACAAAGCCAGCTTCACACGTGCAAGTTACCCTGCATACGGCATTTTCGGTAAATTGACACTGGACGTCGTTTTCACAGTTTTGGCCCAATTTCCTGTATTCGACACACCGTTTCCTGCTCTTAGATGGCATTTTCCCGATGGGACACTCGCATTTTGCTTCACATATCGCAAATTTGTCCTCTCCTACGGCACTTTCAGGAAGCAAGCAGTTTTCATCGACCTGGCAAAACTCGCCTAAATCTGAAAGAGGTACAGTGTAATAAAGGGCTTATGTGATACGAGGGGTGTTCAGTATATTCTCATTCACTAATTACACTATCTGAGCATCTAAATATAAAATTTCACTAATTTACGACCATTAGTTTTTTAAGTATCCTCAGTGAAAGACGATCAAAATGAGTGACGCCACAATGATGACGAAAAGCGAGTAGGGAAAAAGTCATCATTGATGAAGAGATGGTTAAAAATTGTGGTTAAATTAACAATGCTGTGACCTGAAGTGGCGTAAGATCGCAGTAACAAGGCCCACCCAGAACACAACTGAACTCCTAACTCGCGCGAGCTGAAGAAGCTTCTGAGAGATCTACACAGAAGATCTAGGAGTATTTTCTTCTTGTGGTGCCTATTCGTTATGACAACGTACTTTGTCAACGGCTGCACGGAAAAGGCTAACAGTTATTGTATTGAATCATGGTCCATAAGTTCTTCAACCACGATATTCTTCGTCTACCAAGCCTCCTGCTTACCTTGCAGAATCAGCTCCAACAAGTCATATCGCTGGGTGTTTCTCATTATATGTCCCAAATATTCCAGCTTACGAGTTTTTATTAAGAGAAGCCGCTCCTTGTCTTTACCCATTCTTTCTAGGACCCTAAGATTGGTGATATGGTGGTTCCATGGGATTCTTAAAATACGTCGATATAAATAAATCTCAAAGGACTCAATTCTTTTACAGGCAGCTTCAGTTAAACCCCGTATAGTAGCACCGGAAAAACGTAGTACCTCAATAGTCTGATCTTAGTTGGCAGTGATAGATCGGCGTTTAAAAATCTAGACATGTTCAGAAATGCAGCTCTGGCTATTCTGCATTTAAACTCTAGAGAGGAGTATCAGGATAATATAATGATAATAAAAAATGATAAAATAATTCAAAAGAGGCAGAGAAAGCATTGAAGATGATCCTTGCTCGGGCCCCTTAGCAGCACCACTGAACCAAATGTGAAAAAAGTGGAGAAACTCCTATTTGAGGATGCCAGAATGAAAATCAAGATGTTAGCAGTGATGAAAAATATATCTGTGGGTACCATACATGGTATCCTTTATGACCATCTTAACCTCTCAAAGGTCAGTGAATTCTCACCGCACTTCAGAAGCAAGTGTAAGTCGAGTGCTGTGGGGAAGGCCCATCGACTATTTTCAACTGGCTGGTAACTGGGGATGAGACGTGGGTTGATCAATATGACCTGAGAGTAAACAAGAGTTTATGCATTTAAAAGGGCGCACAGTCCCCAAATAAGTTTAAAGTCACCCCATCCGCTGGAAAAATAATGGCTACGGTCTTCTGGGATTCTAAAGGTATTTTATTGATAGAATACACTAAAAAGGGTAAAAGCATTACAGCAGCATCATACGCAACAACTTTGCGTAATTTAAGAGAAGCAAGTAAAGGGTGTTGTCGGGGTGTTGTTGCTTAACGACAACGCGCCGGTTCACGGCGGTGGTGAAGGCTGCTGCGATGGAATGTGGCTTTGAAGGTAATATACACATCCTCTGTACAGTCCAGACATAGCCTTTAATGTCATGTAGCGAACAACTTCTTTGCTCCTCGTCCAGAAACCTGCATTGCTCTGTTGCAGTTTGACCGTCGTATCAATAGAGGATACGAGTTCAAATAGGGCAAGGCACACAGCGTCGATGACCATTCCAAGTGGAACCCATGGTAACTGGCGTCACAGGCAAAGCTGCGCACTACGTCTGAAGAGTTTCAGGTGCGCAGACTCCGAACGAAGCACCGTCTCCTGAATTAAGAGGTGAAAGCTCCCTCGCAACGTCGCATTTTCCTACCAGAGCTTCACTGGTGACCCCGACGTGATTGGGGGGGTTATTTTGTCTCATCGTGTATAAAACAAAGAGTAACAAACAAAGATAGTACCTACCTACAAGGGGATGCATCAGGTTGATGACAGGAAAGGATAATTCGAAACTATTAGATATATTAATTCTGAAGAACCAATCCCCTTATGAATAAGTCAAATTGTTACAATTTGGTAACAGCATTTGGAATTTTTTTCAATATTGGTCAAAAAGGGTATTATTCCATTTTTTTTAATTTTAGAAATTTTTGGGAAGAATAACTCATTATTTTAAAATTGAAAATAAATATATTTTTGATAGTAGAAAAAATAAAAAGCCTCACACACTTACCCTTATTATATTTATGGTACACACCCTTATATATCAAGGGTAAACGACACTATGTATTAAAAAAGATACTTGTAAAAATTGACGGGGAAAAAAGTTCCTACTTACATCTTGTATCGAAACATCGTGTTTTCACCTGATGAGACACGGTTGCATTGCAAGAACACGTTTTATACAGGTTATCACCAGAACATATCGCTTGGGCGCCTGCCGTGACTTGACATTGGACATCCCTTTTGCATTTTTGTCCTAAGGTAAGTTCTGAAATAAACTATCTCTATAGAAATGTAGGAATTAGATTTCATATTGTAAATAATGTGAGAAAATATTATGAAGAAATTCGTCTCTTCAAATTTCGAGCAAATCGGAGAATTAACGTCCAAAAAGGGATTAATTATGAGATGGGCAGAAAAATAATGTCGCTTTTTGGAATTAAGTTCAAAGGAATAAATTATTAACAAGTTTTTATTTTCAACCAATCATGTGATCATCTTCATTATGAACAACCTTTTGCCACCTAGTGTGCAAATTTTCAATGCCGGACAGATAAAAATCAATTGGTTTTTGAGTAAAATATCTCGAGATGGCATTTTGAACATCATTTAAAGTTTTTGCCATTAAGAAGATTCAATTATTTAGAAGTGAACAAGCCGCAATAACCTTAAAATATCTTTGACACTACTTCAAGTATACAATGAGCTGACAAAGGATAATGAAATATCGAAACGTGCAGAAACGACGTTACTTTTCGACTGGACAGAATTACTTTCACCCCCGGATTCATCATCAGTGAGTTCAACTTGGTCGTTTGAGACCAAAACTCGAAAATTACAGACATTTGGGCAAACCGATAACACGCAGTTCTTTAGAACAAGCTTGCAAAAATTGACTCAACTTTCAGAATTAAAATTTTTGATGAAAAGTCTCTCTAAAGCTATGGTTGTAAAAATAACACCAGGAATGATCTTCAGCTCATTATCTTACAATTTGAATGCCTCTCTGGATCTAAAATATCTTACAGCAACTACGAAAGTAATGATGGAAAAAAAGGAAGAATCAAAGAATATCTTATTTCCATGACAGAACTTTTTTTGTTTAAAATTAGAGCAATTGAAACTCACCTTCTAGACATTCATAATTCCTGCCTAAACTGAACATCTCATAACCGTCTAAACATTTGCAGTAACCAGAAAGATTGTTGTCATTGTTGAAGCAAAATGCATTTGCTGTACAATCTATATCGAGTCTACATCTTGGACGTATAACTGAAAAAAAACGGAATGAACTGTGATTTGACAGAAGGTAGAAGCCATGTTGTTTTGACATTTCTGTTCATTGACAAATTATCATGGAAAGACTCACGCCACAACAACGTTTACAAATTGTTGAAATTTATTTTCAAAATCAGTGTTCTATTCGCCAAACTTATAGAGCACTTCGTGAAATTTATGGTTTACATAATCGTCTATTAGAGTAGCATATTCGTCGAACTATCGATAGATTTCGGACAACATTTTCTCTACTCGATGCAACAACAAGACAAAGAACTGTATGTACCGAAGAAAATATCGCTGCTGTAAGTCATAGTGTTAATGATGATCCAGATTTGTCTATTCGTCGACGTTCACAAGTTGGACTCTTGGAGACTGGTGTCTCTGCAAGAGACATCATCGGTCCATATTTCTTTAAAAACTATGCTGAAGCTAATGTTACAGTGAATGGCACTCGTTACAGATCGATGATCAATGATTATTCCTTTCAAAATTTGAATGGCATCGACACAGAAGTGTTCTGGTTTCAACAAGATGATGCTACACCTAATGCTGCTAACGTAACAATTGATTTATTGAAAGAAAGATTTGGTGATAACATTATTTCGAAAAATGGTCCAATTAATTGACCTCCAAGATCATGCGACATAACTCCACTAGATTATTTTCTTTGGGGCTATGTCAAGTCATTGGTTTATGCTGATAAACCAGAAACAATAGATGCTTTGGAAGCCAACATAAGTCGTATTATTGATGAAATAAGGCCTGAATTACTCGAAAAAGTGGTCCAAAATTGGTCTGGTCGAATGCGGTTCCTCAGAGCTAGTCGTGGTGGGAATATTCGGCTTGACAGTTGATGATGATACATCCATACGTTGCCCAACCTTTTAGATTATCGTTATAGGCCCACTTTTAATTCCCAGACACAATTCGATGCAAAAACTTTTCTCTTTTGCTGTTGGAGCAGTTGTTCACACGCGTTCGTCGTCTCTTGGCTTCTGTTCATATGACACCCAATTTCCTACCTTTCGGATCATTCCAATTGCTCTTAAACGATGGCAAACGGATGGTTGAGCGACTCCAAGTGTTTTTGAGAGTTCCTCTCGCGTTTGTGATGTATTTTCTTCGAGCTTTTCCTCTTATTCTTCATCCTTAAACTGTAGTGGCGCTCTGGGTCGTTCTTTGTCTTCCAAATCAAAAAAGACATGTTTAAATCGGGCAAACTACTTCTTACACGTTCGTACACTTAAAGCATAGTCATTATAAACATCCACTTGAATACGATGACTGTCGGCAGCTTTTTTCCCCATATTGAGGTAAAAATTCAAAACACAAGAGTTAACGTTTTAAGAGCATACAGAAACTATGTCGTTTACACTTTAGCGAAATGACAGACAGATATTGAAAAGAAAGCCTAATGATGTGTTTCCAGATGAAACAGTGCAATATTAAACTAGCAGCGTCATATGTTATCAAAACCGCATGAACTTATTTCTACCCCTTATACATAAAGCGTAAATAATATATAAAAAAACTCTTCAAATTCTGTTTAGAACTGAAACTGTTAATTGCACATTTGTATGAAATGACAGGCGTTTTTATGCGAACTCGATAAATGCGAAGGGAAAAAACAGAGAACATTTTTCAACTTACTTCTTGCAGCTGGAAGCGGTTCATCGTCACAAACAACAACCGAAAGAATAAACCAAACGAATAAAATCCACTGTATAAGCCTGGTTAACATTTCTTAAAATGGGGCCTAAGGCCCTTCACACTTTGACACCCAAACTCGTGCCTGGTTTCCAGATGAGATGACGATAATTAGACACTATAATCTTATCGCTTTATTTATTTACAGATAATAAGCTAGCTCATCGTCATTACGAAATGTTCTGAATAACGGTATAGAACTACGTGATTCATTTTTTGAAGAAAAAGTTCAATTGACGTGTGCTTTTTATTATTCCTTTGGATTTATCTTCCTCAAATAACAAACCCTTATGATCGAACAAAATTTTTCTATAGATTTTATCAGATGTATTGCTTGGCTGTTGGTTAGACTGGCTGTTTGTTGGTATTATCCGCATACATAAGGACTCCATGGTTAGTATATTATCTAGCAAATCATTCACATATACCAGAAGGAGTAAGGGCCCGGCAATAACTCCCTGAGGCACAGTTCCCAATATTTCATCAGATAATATGCTGGTTACTCCATTAATATCGACACATAATTTCTAAATTCGACCCTGTAAATAATTCCGCTTTAAGTTTGTCTGCCTGTTTCTGATTCCGCAAAGAAACAATTTGCGATGTAATTTTTCAGGCATGACATATTCGAAAGCCTTAGAAAAGTCGATAAATAGTTCTATTGGAACCTGACCACTCTTCAAAACCTTCAGAATTGATCTTAACAGCTCGAAAATCGCTGTATCAATGCTCTTTGTCTTTGTTGACATTTATAAAACATACGACATTTTTCAAAAAATTTGAGAGGCCTACTAACCAAAACTTCCTCAAAAATTCATAGAAGGAAATCAATTAGACAAGATCATCTATATTTACTTTCTTGACTAAAGGCTATCTTTATAGAGAAGATACCTTCCTTGGAATTCCTATATACATTATGAGAGCCACCGGTTAAGCGATCAAAGAAATAGATTTTTTATATTTGACTCTGCTATGCCACCGTATCTAAAGGAACTTTTACTTTCCAACCCCTTCCGCTGTAATATCGAAGATAAAAAATGACCTTTCATTTTGGTGAATTGAACAGATCGATGACTTATACAATGCTTATTTAATACATATCTAACACTTAATAAGAGTTTTAATTCAATATTAAACTTATTTTTGTTTGGTGTTTGCTAAATATCGTTAAATGATTATTCTAGCTTTTAAAATAAACAATATTGAAGAAATTTCAGTAGGTGAAAAAATTGTTTTCATTAAAACTTTCCGCAGTTGTTTTCTTTTCTTTAAATGATTTAAACTTTAGAGCCGGTTGAGAAAACTGTACAATGAATTGGCGATTTTCGTTATGAATGTCATGAATTATATTTCAAAGGTTTGAATTCGTCCATTAATAATGGATGAAAACGTTTTAATTAAATCATAAGTTTCTGGATACCCTGTATGTATATTATCCTATTGACGATCATTACAATATAATGATGATAATTATCTAGTTTACTCATTTCCTATGACAAAGTATTGATTTGTTGAGTAGTATAGCAAACTCTAGAATAATCGTCAATTTTTAATTCCAATTTTAGTTAGTAATTATATAAATAATGGTTTATCCTCATTCCTGGACATTAAGATTTCCTATTGTAATCACGGAAATTATTAAATGTTTCTAACGTTCAATCTACATAAACATAATAGAAAAGATTCGCAGAATACAAATTACATTTAGAGTAAATAGGCTGGCAAAAATTTTGTTTTAATTCTTTGAAAATAAGAAACTTTGTGCATTGTAGCACAGAATAAGTAGGATATTTTTTAACAAATCAAATATACCGTCTATGATTAACCTCAATTTTTCACAATTCAAGTGTTCAAAACAGGATAGGTTTTTACAAGACAGATAAGGACGATTACCTAGAATTTAGTATCTTATGATGTATAGATCATTTTACGAAAGGACAAAGTTCTTTAAAATCAATTCTTCCATTATTTTATGAAAACCTCCAAACATCACTAACATGAATACTTTAATAAATTCATTCCGTACAAATTTCCATGTATCTTCACTTCAAAAGTTGAATATTGAAGTGAGGTGAGGTTAGTTCAAAGTTTTTCCAACTCTAAACTGTTGAAATATATTTTTGTAGACCAAATGCCAGCAACGGAATATGGTTACTATTTCTTTTACCTGCTGCTCTTTTGATTTCCGCAGTGAAACATTATGTAGTTTTGACTGATACATACAAGTTGTTACCGGTATTTTCAATTGGAATTGTTTTCACTAATATATTTATTATAAAAGAGATCCAGCAAGTTAAATTAGTGAGGGTTTTTCAATTGTGGATATTTGTTCCCGTATCGGTGCTATTTTACTATCAAAATGAAGGTAAATATGAAGTTAACGATAGATCTTGAGGGAAGAAATGACAGTACACACTTTTTGCAGATATTTTATTTGCGATATATAGTGGATTTTTTTGTACAATCTTGTATAGTAGGGTTTATGTGATGGTGCTTAGAATGTTCCCAAAATCTTTTACATTAGGAGAGGCTGCTTTAACAACTCAAGCTGTCATAATATTATTGTATACAACACTTCCACACTTTTATTATTCAATAGAAGAACCAATTACTAAAACTGGCCAATCATCTACTGTCATAATTCAGGTAAATACCAGTATTTTACTAAAAGTCTATTAAACAGAAAATTTACTAATTTAAGAAATTTTCAGATGGAACTCCTTGGAATTATGGTGCTAGCAGGATTTTTATTATATTTTAATATCAAAAGAATTGCTGTTTATCTTTGGAGTTTTATAATTTTATTAACGACCTTTCTTCTTCCGCTACATGTTTTCTTACGAAGAAGTCCCATTCTGTGGGTACTGAATCTTTTGGTAGAAGATGTTGCCACGGTAAGATAGAATCACGATAAATGCCTGAATATTTATTGAAGCGAAATAATAATTTTAGTATAGTGAAATATAATATTCCAGATTAGAATGGTGTTATATTGGGTAATATGTTGTTGTCTAGCAGCTTTGGCGGTGATGAGACAAAAAAATGTTGCTGAAAAGGCAACATCATCAGAAAGAAAAATCTTCCACATTCTTGCAGTAGCGGTTTATATACCTGGATTGATGTACGAGTGCAATCTATTATATCTTGGCAGTGGGATATTGCTAGGAATATTTCTCTTACTTGAGGTAATGTTTGACTAAACATTCAGCTTAGACAAAACTCTTGGTCATATTACAAAAATACATACATTAAATTTATAAAACATGCGATAGCTGACAAAAAAAATATACTCTCTTTGGTTCTTAATTAATGTGCAAAAATGAAAAGTTAAATTTTAAACCTATGGTTAACTAGATTGGGCATAAATGAAGAACATGAATATCAATTTGAAATTTGTGCAGGGGATATTTTATAATATATCTAAGATCTAAGAGGCACTATAGTCTAGTCAATAAGTGCCTTTTGGGTCAACTTTTTTCAGCAGTCTCCGAAAATTATGATCAAGGTGTCATTCGATTCGGGATGGCATCTAGATGATTTTTGAAAAAAATGAAGTTCCTCTTGCAAAAATTGCAAAAGTTATTAACGATTAACTAAAAAAAAGAGGGTTTAGTTTTTTGTAAATATCTCAAAAACTAATAAAGATTTTTGAAATAAAAAAAAAGATTCAAAAAGAGAAGGAACTTTCCTAAAAAAAGTGTCGACTCCCGGAATTGTAGTCCCAATATTAATAATTTTCCCAGAGGGTTGAAAATACGGCCGAAAACGGGTACTCTGGCTTTTGTAAGCCACGCCTACTTTAGACACATCATTAATAAAAATTATTTTAACCGATTAAATATGAAATTTAATAAATGAAAAAATTCAGGGGCATACTGGATAGATGAATGAACAATAATCCGCTAAAAAAAAAATTTTATCTCAATTTTTCTATTAGTTATGCAATAGTTAATTAATAATTTTTTTTTCTGCTTGGACATGAACATTGCAAGTGTCATAATTGTTAAACTATTAACTTGAGATTTTTTCCTCTCTTGGAGCAATTTTTGGAAGACTTCAGAATAGATCCCCGTTGGAAAAATTTAAAAATGTTTATTTTTACTTTTTTATTAACGATTTTCGTTGTTGCAAAATTAAAAATTTAGATTAATTATCGAAAACATTTTTTTTTTCAGAATTTTATTAAAGGTCCATTTTTATGTTGTAGGAAGCTACATAGAAATATTTTTTTAAACTTTTATCTCTTATTGTTTAAAAAATTGTTATAAACAAATGCGTTGTTTATAAAATAAATGAACATTTTTTTAAGGAATATCAATCTTTGATGCAAACAATGATTAAAAAAAAAAATTTTTCTTTAAAAAATTTTTTTATTGCTTAAAAACGCATTTGTTAATCAACAATCGTTTTCTCCCACTTCTAACTAATATTAAGGAAACATTTTTTCTTTAGAAATCATGATTTACTTTTTTTTTCCATATAAAAGAAAATTTTCGTTTTGTTTAATTTTTCATTGTTTATATAATAAACAAATAAATTTTTACTTTATATTTTTTTCCCTATTCTTACTGCCACAAATACAGACATGATTTTTCTTAAGTAATTTTTTTATTATTTTGATAATAAAAAAAATCATGCCTGTATTTGTGGCAGTAAGAACAATAGGGAAAAAATATAAAGTAAAAATTAATTTGTTTATAACAAATTGTATATTACATTATATAAACAATGAAAAATTAAACTAAACGAAATTTTTTTTATATGGAAAAGAAAAGTAAATCATGATTTTTAAAGAAAAAATGGTTCCTTAATACTAAATAAAATAGAAAGGCCTTTTACTTGATAGAAGAAATATAACAAAATTTGAATATTAAAACAAATTGAAATATGTTTATCTCCTACAATTTTAATTTCAAAAAAATTTTTTATTCAAAAAACTTTTAGAATGAAATTAATGTCTAAAACAAGCACTGCTTACATTTAATAGACGTATATAATCAAAACTCAATATATAATGTCAAATGGAATAAATAAACCAACAGATATACGAAAGTCATTAAAATTAATAAATGAATATTAATATTAGTTAGAAGTGGGAGAAAACGATTGTTAATTAACAAATGCGTTTTTAAGCAATAAAAAAATTTTTTTTAGGAAAATTTTTTTTTAAATCGTTATTTGCATCAAAGATTGATATTCCTTAAAAAATTTTTCAATTATTTTATAAACAACGCATTTGTTTATAACAATTTTTTAAACAATAAGAGATAAAAATTAAAAAAAAATATTTCTATATAGCTTCCTACAACATAAAAACGGACCAAAATCCAAAAATTGCTCCAAGAGAGGAAAAAAATCTCAAGTTAATAGTTTAACAATTATCACACTTGCAATGTTCATGACCAAGCAGAAAAAAATTATTAATAAACTATTGCATAATTAATTGAAAAATTGAGATAAATTTTTTTTTTTGGCGGATTATTGTTCATTCGTCTATCCAGTATCCCCTGAATTTTTTCATTTATTAAATTTCATATTTAATCTGTTAAAATAATTTTTATTAATAAAGTGTCCAAAGTAGGCGTGGCTTACGAAAGCCAGAGTACCCGTTTTCGGCCGTATTTTCATCCCTCTGGGAAAATATTGGGACTACAATTCCGGGAGTCGACACCTTTTTTTAGGAAATTTCCTCCTCTTTTCGAATCTTTTTTTTGATTTAAAAAATCTTTATTAGTTTTTGAGATATTTACAAAAAACTAAACCCTCTTTTTTTTTAGTTAATTGTTAATAACTTTTGCAATTTTTGCAAGCGGAACTTCATTTTTTTCAAAAATCATCTAGATGTCATTCCGAATCGAATGACATCTTGATCATAATTTTCGGAGACTGCTGAAAAAAGTTGACCCAAAAGGCACTTGTTGACTAGACTATAAGGCATTATTTTATATGAATATTGTTACTTTGGTAGCATTTGCGTAATAAACTTCATCAATATACAAGTGTCCTTCTAAGATATAATAAGCACTTTTTCTTAGATATAATAGCACTATCTTCTAATATCTTCACTTTTACAGCACTTACGTAATCAACCTTTTCAATGTTGGAGTATCTTTATAAGATATAAGAGGCACGATCTTCTAATATATAATAGGCTTGATCTTCCAAGATATAATAGGTACTATTTTCTAAGAGTATCTTCACCTTCGTGGCACTTACATAATCAACATTAAATATTTTCTCATCTATATTTTCTATCTTAATTTCCAATGTGAATTTTGTCTAGGCTTAAACTTCATTGTGTTTATTTCGACTGAATTATTTACCCTTAAACCATTAACATCATTAATTTCCTGTTTTCTACAGATTTTACGTAATTTCAACGTACCTCCCTTAGGACCTGTTTTACAAAAGAGCTTTATGGCACTTAGCGATGAAAAAGATGCTGGATTTTTGGCTGTTACTCCGATTTATCTCCTAACGGGTTTTACAACACCTATCTGGATACACCCTGCACCTTGTGATCTTACAGATTCTGCCTACTTCAACATTATACCACTTTTAAGTGGTATATTATCTGTTGGCATAGGGGATACAGTCGCCAGCGTTTTCGGATCCAGATACGGCAAACATTTTTATCATGGTAATTTATTATTTATTCTTCACAACTACTGAACTTATCGAATTTTTTTTTTGTTATTGCAGAATCAAAGAAAACTATTGAAGGTACTTTAGCCTCGATTATATCTCAGTTATTGACTATATTTGTTTTGTATGAAGTAGGTAGGTTAAATCTGAATATTTTATATTTTAATTTTTTTCTTCACCTTCTTGAAGGGTGGATAATTCAGGAGAACTGTTCTATATGACAGTTCATCTTCATTAAATCAATTGATACATGATTCATTCCACATATTCAATTGTATTGATTATTTTAATTATTATATTTTATTCAGGATTCATTGCAAACATGGACCAGATTTGGGCAATACGGATAACGATAGCAATCGTAATTACGTCTTTCATCGAAGCGAAGACAGATCAAATAGACAACGCTATACTGCCATTAATAATGTATATAATGTTGATATAAAATTCGTGAGAATAAATTAAATGAAAGATATTGAAAAGTTACATGAGAAAATGGTGATATATATTATTGTTTCAAGTATTCAATCATTTCATACTTCAAATTTTTTAAATTCCTAATTAAAACAATCGATATATGGGAAGTATTTATTTATATAATATACCTCGTACACTTTCTTATTGCAACTACTAAATATAGGTAAAATTGGCAACGAATATCAGACGGAAGTTTGCTTATAAATAATTGTCCATACATGAACATTTTCTCACCTTGTCTAAAATTAAAACATTACATCATTTTCAACACTTACTAGTCTATTCAACAAGTGCCTTTTGGGTCAACTTTTTTCAGCAGTCTCCAAAAATTATGATTATGGTGTCATTCGATTCAGAATGGCATCTAGATGATTTTTGAAAAAAATTAAGTTCCGCTTCCAAAAATTGCCAAAGTCATTAACAATTAACTAAAAAAAAAGGGGGTTTAGTTTTTTGTAAATATCTCAAAAACTAATAAAGATTTTTGAAATAAAAAAAAAATTTCAAATAGAGGAGGAAATTTCCTAAAAAAAGTGTCGACTCCCGGAAATGTAGTCCCAATATTAATAATTTTCCCAGAGGGATGAAAATACGGCCGAAAACGGGTACTCTGGCTTTCGTAAGCCACGCTTACTTTGAACACTTAATTAATAAAAATTATTTTAACAGATTAAATATGAAATTTAATAAATGAAAAAATTCAGGGGCATACTGGATAGATGAATGAACAATAACCGCCAAAAAAAAAATTTATCTCAATTTTTCAATTAGTTATGCAATAGTTGATTAATAATTTTTTTCTGCTTGGACATGAACATTGCAAGAGTGATAATTGTTAAACTATTAACTTGAGATTTTTTCCTCTCTTGGAGCAATTTTTGGAAGACTTCAGAATAGATCCCCGTTGGAAAAATTTAAAAATGTTTATTTTTCAGTTTTTTATTAACAATTTTCGTTGTTGCAAAATTAAAAACTTTGATAAATTATCGAAAAAAATTTTTTTTTCAAAATATTATTAATGGTCCGTTTTTATGTTGTAGGAAGCTACATAGAAATATTTTGTTTTATTTTCATCTCTTATTGTTTAAAAAATTGTTATAAACAAATGCGTTGTTTATAAAATAATTGAAATTTTTTTTAAGGAATATCAATCTTTGATGCAAATAACGATTTTCAAAAAAAAAATTTTCCTTAAAAAAATTTTTTTATTGCTTAAAAACGTATTTATTAATTAACAATCGTTTTCTCCCACTTCTAACCAATATTAAGGAACCATTTTTTCTTTAAAAATCATGATTTACTTTTCTTTTCCATATAAATAAAATTTCGTTTTGTTTAATTTTTCATTGTTTATATATTAAACAATTTGTTATAAACAAATAAATTTTTACTTTATATTTTTTTCCCTATTCTTACTGCCACAAATACAGACATGATTTTTCTTTTATTAATTTACTACAAAAAACTAAACCCTCTTTTTTTTTAGTTAATTGTCAATAACTTTTGCAATTTTTGCAAGCGGAACTTCATTTTTTTCAAAAATCATCTAGATGCCATTCCGAATCGAATGACACCTTGATCATAATTTTCGGAGACTGCTGAAAAAAGTTGACCCAAAAGGCACTTGTTGACTAGACTATACAATAGACTCAAAAAATCGCCAAATTCGCTTGGAGTAAATTCGTTGAAGAATGGAATTTGATTCAAAGTCACTTGTGTGGACGAAAAAATGTCTTCAATCGAAGTTGTAATTTTTTTCAGGATAATTCCACGAAGAAGGCTTGATATTTATGACTTATACTGCGAAATACTTATAATCTAGTGACTAGATTTCTTCAAAACAAATGTTGAAGGAAATGTATGTAGGAGTCAATCACATAATACGGAAAATTTGGTTTCATACGAAATCTCCTGAAATTGAAACTGGATGGTCTTAGTTTGGAAGTTGTTTACCATCTTCATGTCGCTTTTTCCGTTATACGTACACCCCACACCCTCGTATAGTTTACAAATAATGTTTAAACCCTCTCTATGATTCGCAGTCTTTTTTAAATATATCTCATATAGTCTCAATAGTCATATCAGCTGTTAAATAAGAGAAAGTACCAGGTTTTGACTTCAAATTTACGTTCAAAAGAACAATGAGGATTCATATGAAACCTACTTTTTCGCAATATCTGAAACAAAGAGATTTTCAACTTAAACAATCTCTAAAATAATCAACAAATAAATATTACAAAACAGTTATAACATATATCAAGTTAATATTGACTACTTTCCTGTGTTTTAATATACTAGCAGGTTATATGATTTATTTCTATGGCAAGGTAGCACTTGACAAAATTAGGGTGTCGATATAAGATTGCAAGATTTTGGTCACAGGCGACATGATTGGAGTGAGAATAGTTAGAAACTGATGAAAAAAATCCGTTAAGAACTGAAATGATTTAACGAATTCACAATTTCTTATCAAAAATATCCCCATTACATGTTTTTACATTCATATGCCACAAAAATTCACAGATAATTGAAATTGTAAATAAATAAGAACCTTTGTAATTTTAAGTTTAGCTATCTAATTGTATCCTCTGAAAATGGTCATTATTTTAAATGCTCAAAATCTACAGTGTTTGATATACACTGGGCATGTCTTTAAGTTATGCATTCATTTTAACCATAGATTCCTCTCATCAAATAAAACAATTTTTAACATAAATAGAGGTTAATACTTGATAGAAGGTTCATAAAATTATTTAAATATTTTAATATTAGCCTTCTACATATTTAATTTCAAACAATTATATTTAATAATTATAACTTCAGAAATTAAATTTAAATAATGTCATATAAGTACCACTTACATCAAACGACATATAAAATAAACATTCATTATAAGGCATCCGAATTGTATAACAAAATCCAATAAATATTTATATAAATTTGGTTAAAAATTTTCATTTATTGGATTTTGTTATATCATTTGGATGTCTTATAATGAATGTTTATTTTATATGTTGTTTGATATAAGTGGTACTTAGATGACATTATTTTAATTTAATTCTCGAAGTTATAATTATTAAATATAATTTTTTGAAATTAAATATGTAGAAGGCTAATATTAAAAATATTTAAATAAAACATTTTTTTTTGTCATTTTTCCAGATGAGGCTCAGATAAAAGGTTATAACGGTTTAAAGAGTTCACAATGTCTCAATTCACATTGTGCACATCTTCAACTCTTACTCTAATCGTTATTTCGTAAAATAAACAAAAGCTTTATCATCTAGTGCATTTACCAAATTCAAATCTTGCAGTCTTAGTGGATCACTCTGTAACAAAAAAAAAAAACCATAATCTATTTCTCAAAATAACATTTTATCACCGTCATGTCAGCTGGATACAAAAGCAACTATTTACTTATGGAATCATTTTTATCACGATTAGAAAAATCGTTTCTTAGAACGATCTCTTATTGGATACGGAAACTTAGTACTTTTCTTTCTGTACTAAAACAGTCTCTTGTCTCACTTCATTATCGGAAGACCAACAACTATTTCTACAAGTGTATATTAGAGCCGTGCCGAATTCCAAACGACTGCAAGGTTTGTGATCTACTGTTAATCTGAGTTTCGGAATTATGGTAGAGAGTAATTGAAACTCAAATATTCTTTCTTCCTGACAGTATGGACATTTTGTTACAGTTTCTTGTTGAGGGTACAATAGAAGGGGGCCTTCAGCTTCCCGGCTATATCTGGAAACAAATGTTACCTTTAAAAGCAAAAAAAATATTTTTAAATTCACAATATTAAAGGAAAAAAGCGCCATCTATATCCCAGCTCAGGTACTTCTTCATACAATGAATATTCGAGTTTTGTTGGTAAATTCGCTTTTTCGACTAAATTAAACTGAAATGAACTTAAGTGCCCCAATTCACAAAATTTCACAAGAAAGAGCTTTAAAATCGCTGAGATCTCTCTAGATTTCAAAAATATACATAATATTTCGGTAAATTTTGTGTTAAAAGTTAGAAATTTCAAAATGCCTTAACATGAATTGATTTAACCTCAAAAGCTATAGATCTGTACAACTTAATTGCCTATGTTTTTACATACTTAACGACCAATCTATAAAGAAATGTGTTGACAAGTGTGGTCTTTACGCAGTATCAAGGGTTTAAGTTTATCATGTCCTTTCATATGCACAAAGGACCAATTAAAAACTGGGATTACTTACCTCAAAAGTTGACCTGGATTTCTTTGCATCCTGGAAAGGAAATAATGAAACATCTTATCTCCATGAGCAGGCATGCTTTTTTCATAATTTTCATGTCCTTCGCCCTGTCCCCTATCGTCAGTCTCGATATTCATTCCGTCAAAATCCTCTTTGAGCTGATACTCTTGCAAAAGTTCCTTGACATGCATATCGTTCAATTTGGGAGAGTTGTTGGATTCTTCCCAGACGCTCAGGAAGAATGGAGAAAAGTACAGGGAGGGGCATTTTCTAATATTACTCGAACCGCTGCATATTTCTGATGGTAACGGTACAGTCTCTTGAAACATGGCTCTGATATCTCTTTGGGGCATCACTGGACTATCGATCGTTATAATTTCCCCCTCGTCCCCTTCTATTTCCGCTGAAGCTCCCGGAGAATTCTGTCTACCCACTGCGCCACCTAAAAAAAGTTTTGTAGTTGAATTGCCTCTGTACAATCAGCGATTGAAGTTGAATGGATTTAACTTAAACGGCATAAAGTGACATCATGTCAATTGATTTGAAAATTAATCGCTTCCAGGCAGAAAGTTTTGAAGAAAATTCTAGCAAATCGTCACATTTCAATAGTTCTCACCCAGAAAAACTAGTTAGGTTTGAAAATTAAATACAGTTTAAAAATTGAAACCACAGATTACGGACGGAAGTCACTCCTGTGAACTTATCCACGCATTTCCAGCCACGGTTTATGACGCGCGGTGGGTCGAACGTGGGATAGAGGCGAATCGGCAGGCGGCGTTGCCAAACCTCCTTTTATTCGGGAAATTGTGTTATTCACTGATTTTTTGATGTGTTTAGCTACTGAATCGCTAAAGAATAGGATTTATAACTTTCGAATTGTCTCGTACAAAGCTGCATAGCAAAAATTAAAAATTTCTTGAAATAAATCATTTAATTCCCGTGAGTCATTCTCTCACAACAGTGAAAAATCATAACTCCGAAACTAGACACCGCTCTCAGAACATTTTTTCATCGTAATATTCTTATTGAAATGCTGAAATCTAATAGACCTTCAGATAATTCCAGACTAGCGACCGAAATTCGTGATAGCGAAAAAACCGTCCAGTCGAGGATATCTCAAAACTGGAAAAAAATTCATAACTCCGAAACTAGACACCGCTCTCAGAAAATTTTTTCATCCTGATATTCTCATTGAAATGCTGTAATTTAATCAACCTTCAGATAATTCCAGACTAGCGACCGAAATTCGTCATAGCGAAAAAACCGTCCAGTCAAGGATATCTCAAAACTGGAAAAAAATTCATAACTCCGAAACTAGACACCGCTCTCAGAAAATTTTTTCATCGTAATATTCTCATTGAAATGCTGCAATTTATTAAACCTTCAGATAATTCCAGACCAGCGACCGAAATTCGTCATAGCGAAAAAACCGTCTAGTCAAGGATATCTCAAAACTCGAGAGACTTTCGGAGTTATGAATTTTTTTCGAGTATTGAGATATCCTCGACTGGACGGTTTTTTCGCTATCACGAATTTCGGTCGCTAGTCTGGAATTACCTGAAGGTTGATTAAATTACAGCATTTCAATGAGAATATTAGGATGAAAAAATTTTCTGAGAGCGGTGTCTAGTTTCGGAGTTATGAATTTTTTTCCAGTTTTGAGATATCCTCGACTGGACGGTTTTTTCGCTATCACGAATTTCGGTCGCTAGTCTGGAATTACCTGAAGGTTGATTAAATTACAGCATTTCAATGAGAATATTAGGATGAAAAAATTTTCTGAGAGCGGTGTCTAGTTTCGGAGTTATGAATTTTTTTCCAGTTTTGAGATATCCTCGACTGGACGGTTTTTTCGCTATCACGAATTTCGGTCGCTAGTCTGGAATCTTCTGAAGGTTGATCAAATTACAGCATTTCAATGAGAATATTAGGATGAAAAAATTTTCTGAGAGCGGTGTCTAGTTTCGGAGTTATGAATTTTTTTCCAGTTTTGAGATATCCTCGACTGGACGGTTTTTTCGCCATCACGAATTTCGGTCGCTAGTCTGGAATTACCTGAAGGTTGATTAAATTACAGCATTTCAATGAGAATATTAGGATGAAAAAATTTTCTGAGAGCGGTGTCTAGTTTCGGAGTTATGAATTTTTTTCCAGTTTTGAGATATCCTCGACTGGACGGTTTTTTCGCTATCACGAATTTCGGTCGCTAGTCTGGAATTACCTGAAGGTTGATTAAATTACAGCATTTCAATGAGAATATTAGGATGAAAAAATTTTCTGAGAGCGGTGTCTAGTTTCGGAGTTATGAATTTTTTTCCAGTTTTGAGATATCCTCGACTGGACGGTTTTTTCGCTATCACGAATTTCGGTCGCTAGTCTGGAATTACCTGAAGGTTGATTAAATTACAGCATTTCAATGAGAATATTAGGATGAAAAAATTTTCTGAGAGCGGTGTCTAGTTTCGGAGTTATGAATTTTTTTCCAGTTTTGAGATATCCTCGACTGGACGGTTTTTTCGCTATCACGAATTTCGGTCGCTAGTCTGGAATTACCTGAAGGTTGATTAAATTACAGCATTTCAATGAGAATATTAGGATGAAAAAATTTTCTGAGAGCGGTGTCTAGTTTCGGAGTTATGAATTTTTTTCCAGTTTTGAGATATCCTCGACTGGACGGTTTTTTCGCTATCACGAATTTCGGTCGCTAGTCTGGAATCTTCTGAAGGTTGATCAAATTACAGCATTTCAATGAGAATATTAGGATGAAAAAATTTTCTGAGAGCGGTGTCTAGTTTCGGAGTTATGAATTTTTTTCCAGTTTTGAGATATCCTCGACTGGACGGTTTTTTCGCCATCACGAATTTCGGTCGCTAGTCTGGAATTACCTGAAGGTTGATTAAATTACAGCATTTCAATGAGAATATTAGGATGAAAAAATTTTCTGAGAGCGGTGTCTAGTTTCGGAGTTATGAATTTTTTTCCAGTTTTGAGATATCCTCGACTGGACGGTTTTTTCGCTATCACGAATTTCGGTCGCTAGTCTGGAATTACCTGAAGGTTGATTAAATTACAGCATTTCAATGAGAATATTAGGATGAAAAAATTTTCTGAGAGCGGTGTCTAGTTTCGGAGTTATGAATTTTTTTCCAGTTTTGAGATATCCTCGACTGGACGGTTTTTTCGCTATCACGAATTTCGGTCGCTAGTCTGGAATTACCTGAAGGTTGATTAAATTACAGCATTTCAATGAGAATATTAGGATGAAAAAATTTTCTGAGAGCGGTGTCTAGTTTCGGAGTTATGAATTTTTTTCCAGTTTTGAGATATCCTCGACTGGACGGTTTTTTCGCTATCACGAATTTCGGTCGCTAGTCTGGAATTTTCTGAAGTTTGATTAAATTACAGCATTTCAATGAGAATATTAGGATGAAAAAATTTTCTGAGAGCGGTGTCTAGTTTCGGAGTTATGAATTTTTTTCCAGTTTTGAGATATCCTCGACTGGACGGTTTTTTCGCTATCACGAATTTCGGTCGCTAGTCTGGAATTATCTGAAGGTCTATTAAATTTCAGCATTTCAATGAGAATATTACGATGAAAAAATGTTCTGAGAGCGGTGTCTAGTTTCGGAGTTATGATTTTTCACTCTTGTGAAAGAATGACTCACGGGAATTAAATGATTTATTTCAAGAAATTTTTAATTTTTTCTATGCAGCTTTGTACGAGACAATTCGAAAGTTATAAATCCTATTCATTAGCGATTCAGTAGCTAAACACATCAAAAAATCAGTGAATAACACAATTTCCCGAATAAAAGGTTTGGCAACGCCGCCTGTCGATTCGCCTCTATCCCACGTTCGACCCACCGCGCGTCATAAACCGTGGCTGGAAATGCGTGGATAAGTTCACAGGAGTACGTAAGTCATCTGTAATCGCAAAGATTCTGTGCTCTGTGTCTTTATAACCTTAAAAATTATTTCACAACCGTTCGGCTATGACGCGAAATTTTTAATGCTTTTAGAGTAATAAATACAAGGAACTCAAATGACTCTCGTGACAAAAAGTGAAATTAATCCATCTTCAAGCAATGACAACATTAGTTTTGTGAAACATGTAAAATATCAGCATCTTATAGCCGGAATAAGTGGGGGTGTATGTTCAACCTTGGTATTACATCCTTTAGATTTACTAAAAATACGATTTGAAGTGAGTGATGGGTTACACTACGACCCAAAATATAAAGGAATATTAAATGGTATAAGTACCATATTCAAACATGAAGGAATAACAGGTTTGTACAGAGGTGCTTTGCCTAGTACAATAGGAGCTGGAGCTTCCTGGGGTTTATATTTTTATTTTTACAACGCTTTGAAGGCTTTCAAACAGAATGGTGATATAAACAGTCCCTTAACAGCGGGACAGCATCTGATAGCAGCGACTCAAGCAGGTGCTATAACTTCAATTCTAACAAACCCAATTTGGGTGTGCAAAACGAGGTTATGCCTTCAAAGTAGCGGTATATCCCACAGTGAACAATACAATGGAATGATCGATACTTTAGCAAAATTATATAAGGCCGAAGGACTTCGTGGTTGGTACCGCGGCTTAATTCCAGGACTGTTTGGAGTATCACATGGAGCCATTCAATTCATGGTTTATGAGGAAATGAAGAACGCTTATAGCAAACACAATAACATGCCTATAACGACAAAACTCGGAGTTGTTGAATACCTTACTTTTGCTGCTACATCGAAAGTCGCGGCGGTTTCCGTCACCTATCCTTATCAAGTTGTGAGAGCAAGATTGCAAAATCAGTACTACACATATAATGGAAACCTGGACTGTGTGAAACAAATATGGAAAAACGAAAGCTGGACCGGTTTTTATAAAGGACTTGGGACAAATTTGCTAAGAGTAGTACCTGCCACAATGCTGACGTTTGTTGTCTACGAAAATATGTCATATTTTTTAATTTCTGCTCAGAAACGTTGATTTAGGTTTTCAAGACAACTGTTCATTTTTCATGTTTGGTAAGCGTAATAAACTAGTTGAATTTTTCAGGAAATTTTTTCAATTGTTTTATGTTGAACGTAACTTTTTGTTATTGTATGATTTGTACAAATAATGTTATTACTGTTTTGTATTCCAATAATCTGTGATTAAATGTTTATTGAATGTTATTCGTTTGTTTAGTCAAAGACTTCACATGAAATAAAAATGTTGCTGAAATGAACGTTTCTAAGTATTCCTTACCTCTTCGATAATTTGATGTGAAACTTTACTAGTCGTTCTTGTTGAAATAAATCAATAAATAAAATAGAAAAAGGCTTTTTACTTGTAGAAGAAATATAACAAAATTTGAATATCAAAACAGATTTAATCTGTTAGTCTTCTACAATTTTAATTTAAAAAAAAATTTTTTATTCAAAATACTTTTAGAATTAAATTAATGTCTACAATAAGCAGCTTAATGTAGACATTAATTTAATTTTAAAAGTTTTTTGAATAAAAATTTTTTTGAAATTAAAATTGTAGAAGACTAACAGATTAAATCTGTTTTGATATTCAAATTTTGTTATATTTCTTCTATCAAGTAAAAAGCCTTTTTCTATTTTATTTTATACATAATGTCTATTAAATATAAGCGGTGCTTATTGTAGACATTAATTTAATTCTAAAAGTTTTTTGAATAAAAATTTTTTTTGAAATTAAAATTGTAAAAGACTAACAGATTAAATCTGTTTTGATATTCAAATTTTGTTATATTTCTTCTATCAAGTAAAAAGCCTTTTTCTATTTTATTTTATACATAATGTCTATTAAATATAAGCGGTGCTTATTGTAGACATTAATTTAATTCTAAAAGTTTTTTGAATAAAAATTTTTTTTGAAATTAAAATTGTAAAAGACTAACAGATTAAATCTGTTTTGATATTCAAATTTTGTTATATTTCTTCTATCAAGTAAAAAGCCTTTTTCTATTTTATTTTATACATAATGTCTATTAAATATAAGCGGTGCTTATTGTAGACATTAATTTAATTCTAAAAGTTTTTTAAATAAAAATTTTTTTTGAAATTAAAATTGTAAAAGACTAACAGATTAAATCTGTTTCGGTATTCAAATTTTGTTATATTTCTTCTATCAAGTAAAAAACCTTTTTCTATTTTATTTTATACATAATGTCTATTAAATATAAGCGGTGCTTATTGTAGACATTAATTTAATTCTAAAAGTTTTTTGAATAAAATTTTTTTTTAAATTTAAAATTGTAGAAGACTAACAGATTAAATCTGTTTTGATATTCAAATTTTGTTATATTTCTTCTATCAAGTAAAAAGCCTTTTTCTATTTTATTTTATACATAATGTCTATTAAATATAAGCAGTGCTTATTGTAGACATTAATTTAATTCTAAAAGTTTTTTGAATAAAAATTTTTCTGAAATTAAAATTGTAGAAGACTAAGAGATTAAATCTGTTTTGATATTCAAATTTTGTTATATTTCTTCTATCAAGTAAAAAGCCTTTTTCTATTTTATTTTATACATGATGTCAATTAAATATAAGCGGTGCTTATTGTAGACATTAATTTAATTCTAAAAGTTTTTGAATAAACATTTTTTTGAAATTAAAATTTTAGAAGACTAACAGATTAAATCTGTTTTGATATTCAAATTTTGTTATATTTCTTCTATCAAGTATGAAACCTTTTTCTATTTTATTTTATACATAATGTCTATTAAATATAAGCGGTGCTTATTGTAGACATTAATTTAATTCTAAAAGTTTTTTAAATAAAATTTTTTTTTGAAATTAAAATTGTAAAAGACTAACAGATTAAATCTGTTTCGGTATTCAAATTTTGTTATATTTCTTCTATCAAGTAAAAAGCCTTTTTCTATTTTATTTTATACATAATGTCTATTAAATATAAGCAGTGCTTATTGTAGACATTAATTTAATTCTAAAAGTTTTTTGAATAAAAATTTTTCTGAAATTAAAATTGTAGAAGACTAAGAGATTAAATCTGTTTTGATATTCAAATTTTGTTATATTTCTTCTATCAAGTAAAAAGCCTTTTTCTATTTTATTTTATACATGATGTCAATTAAATATAAGCGGTGCTTATTGTAGACATTAATTTAATTCTAAAAGTTTTTGAATAAACATTTTTTTGAAATTAAAATTTTAGAAGACTAACAGATTAAATCTGTTTTGATATTCAAATTTTGTTATATTTCTTCTATCAAGTATGAAACCTTTTTCTATTTTATTTTATACATAATGTCTATTAAATATAAGCGGTGCTTATTGTAGGCATTAATTTAATTCTAAAAGTTTTTTGAATAAAATTTTTTTTCCAATTAAAATTGTAGAAGACTAACAGATTAAATCTGTTTTGATATTCAAATCAATAAATATCATGAAAAATCCGCATTAATCTCTTGCTAAACCTGCCTTAAAAAATATTTTCATTATCATGAGAACCAAACGTGAAACCTGAAATAACGGGGTCTAGCAAACAACAACGGCTGATAAGCTAAAATCGATGGACAAAATTTTTTATAATGTTGTGCAAAATGCGTTATTCCGAAATTAACAGGTCCAAATTTACAATGTTTCGAAGTATGCTTGATATTTAATGCTACATAAAATGTTAATACGAATCATGCCAGTAGGCTTGTTTGATAGATTATTCAATGAACTTCATAAGCCTAAATTTGTTTATGAAAAAATTGGTGTACAGGGTGTTTTACTTTGTGTAACATCAATATAATTTTCTCAGTCCAAGCCTGCTCTATTAATTATTAAATAAAACTGAATATTAGTCATTGTCTTATTCATGAAAATCTAGAAAAACGTTGAAGTTGAAAGTTTTCTATAAATCTCATAAGCGAATAGACTAATAAATGTTTCGAACACTGATTCAGACTATCTAAATTGTCCTGCATTTGCACTCAAAACATGTATTCATGAATTACCTTGTATAGCTTGGTCATGTTTGTTTTACATTGATTAAAATCAAATTTAAGGTTGAATTCCTTTGGAAATTCAATTTAATGATCCACAATTTCATTTGAATAATACTGTTAATCAAGCGCACTTGGTTAAATGGCTATGTCAATAAACAGATTCCTATCTATAAAAAAAACATCTTTATGAAAAATGTTTGGAAGCTTAACAATTAAATAAAATTACCTATGGGAAAAAATACACATACCTTGTGCACCTACATTGGCGTTCCTATCGTCAACAGTAAGGTTTTCAAAAACGGACCTAACAGAATCGTCAAAACTGCAACTTTCATCGTCCTCATCTGATATCCTTTCAGAATTTATTATATTGCCGTTTTCCTCAGCTTCGTTAGCATTGTTATCGTCGCCCCAATCTTCAGAACCGCTACACCAGTTCAAAGCATTAGTTTTTGATACGAACTGAGTGCTTTTTTCCGGGGTAGATTCCTGAGTTTGAGTACGGAAACAAGTCCAGCTGTAAAAAATTAGTTTTAATTAGGATGAACATTAAATCCAGTTTCCTTACCTTTCATTTTGGTTCCAGCAATTTGGATTGATGCAAGCGAACACATAAAGAGTCCTGTGGTATCTCGAATTGTCCAAAGGAGCATAAATTTGGACAACAAGTGGTTTTGGGAGGAGACACAATGAACACTTTGGAATTTCCCATTTGATGTTACTTTGTATATCCTGAAGGAAGATAATGGATTAATTCAAATTATTTTCTGTAGTACTCATTTATGATGTAAATGTAGAACAATTGTGCCTAAAATTATTTTCATTCAGAATACTCACAGGTTTTCCTCCGATCTTGTTTGTTTTGAAATTGACTAAATGTTTATTTTTGTCCGTAACTATTTCATCTTCAAAACCTAGCAGAACTTGTACATTGTTTTTTGCCATTTTGGACGTTTCTTCTTTCAATTAAAACTGCACTGATAACAATAATAACTTAAACTAACGTGTGTTAAATTAAAACCTATTTTTTATTAATATTTTTTTAGCCAGAAATGTTTGGTTATGGTTAGTCATTGAGATTTGACGTTTGGAATATTTCATATAATTGGAGCGCATGCGTTTTCATCCTTAATGATTTTCACATTTCCTTGGCTTTATTGACACTTCCGGTTTTTTTTTTATCGGCTTTTGCGTTTTTTTCTTACGGCCAGTTTCATAAACAACATCAAAAGGCTCCTTTATGATAAAGTCCCTTTATGAAAAAGAATCCTTTAAATGGGAGAATCAGTTTCATAAACGCACATCGACCGTCCTATACTTAAAGCTTCCTTTAATGCGCCGGTCATATGTTTCCGACTGTTGGCTATCCTGAGAACTAGTGATTTTACGAATTTAGTTGGTGATATTCTGTAAAAATTGTGAGTTATGCGTTGGAACTTGTAAAAAGAAAAAGAGAAGAAGCATAAATCGATCCTTGAATGAACATGGTTATGTGCAGAAGACAGCATATTGAAATTTATATCATAATTACGTGCGAATTGTTATATTTTATTACGTGGGTTATATGAATGTATATGGAAGAAAAGAGAAAGAAAGTATTACTTTAAAATCTGAGGAGGAACTATGCCTCTTGGAATTGATTGAAAAGGAGAATTTTAGTATTATAGGATAAAGTCTGGCAGATAATAGAAACTGCTTTCAATGCAACCCTTCTCCATTGGACAAATGGGGACCATGTAGTAAACACTACGAAACTCGAGTCACCGTATATCAGTAATAATAAAAAGTGATAGAAAACAAAGTAATTCCTTATTTCATTCCATTAAAATGAACTATCACAAAGTAACGGACTACTCCATCCAACGTTTTATTGATACATTCGTTAACGTTTTATTGATTCATTCGTTAACGTTTTATTGATTAATTCGTTAACGTTTTATTGATTAATTCGTTAACGTTTATTGATTCATTCGTTAACGTTTTATCGATTCATTCGTTAACGTTTTATCGATTCATTCGTTAACGTTTTATAGATTCATTCGTTAACGTTTTATCGATTCATTCGTTAAGGTTTTATCGATTCATTCGTTAACGTTTTATCGATTCATTCGTTAACGTTTTATCGATTCATTCGTTAACGTTTTATCGATTCATTCGTTAACGTTTTACCGATTCATTCGTTAACGTTTTATCGATTCATTCGTTAACGTTTTATCGATTCATTCGTTAACGTTTTATCGATTCATTCGTTAACGTTTTATCGATTCATTCGTTAACGTTTTATCGATTCATTCGTTAACCTTTTATCGATTCATTCGTTAACGTTTTATTGATTCAATCGTTAATGTTTTATTAATTCATTCGTCAACGTTTCATTGATTCATTCGTTAACGTTTTAAAGATTCTTTCGTTAGTTTTAAAGATTCTTTCGTCAGTTTTAAAGATTCTTTCGTAAGTTTTAAAGATTCTTTCGTCAGTTTTAAAGATTCTTTCGTCAGTTTTAAAGATTCTTTCGTAAGTTTTAAAGATTCTTTCGTCAGTTTTAAAGATTCTTTCGTTAGTTTTAAAGATTCTTTCGTTAGTTTTAAAGATTCTTTCGTTAGTTTTAAAGATTCTTTCGTTAGTTTTAAAGATTCTTTCGTTAGTTTTAAAGATTCTTTCGTTAGTTTTAAAGATTCTTTCGTTAGTTTTATTGATTCTTTGGTTAAAGTTTTATTGATTCTTTGGTTAACGTTTTATTGATTCTTTTTTCAACGTTTTATTGATTCTTTTGTTAACGTTTTATTGCTTCTTTCGTTAACGTTTTACCGATTCGTTAAAGTCTTATTGATTCCTTCGTTACTTATTTTCTTACTTACTGTTTTACTGATTTCTTCCTTAATGTTTGATTCATTTTTTTTTTAACATTTTATTGATTCCTCTCCTAACAATTTTCGCGTTTTCTTCTTTACTCACATTTGAGTTTTATTCGATTCCTTTCTTATGCGTTTTTTTCTTTAATATTTTCAATTTTGAGTTAATATGCTAGAAATGAACATTAATTTTGATATAATTTCTGATTACCTCGGGTATACACTGCCCATTTCTGTAATATTGCAGTATTAATATAAATAAAATCTTCAGAACTACAGAAAAAAAATTTAATTCAGCTAAATCAGAATAACAGTGAAACCTCAAGTTTTAGAATATCAATAACTTAATCCAAATGCAAATTAATTTAAAAGAAACTGAATGTGTATAGTGAAGCAAATTTTAATTTACCATAAATATTATACTGTTTCAAATGTGCATTTTCATTGCGTTAAGTTTATAACACGTAGATTTTCGAAATTAAAGCTCGTCATTCAAATCATAATCTTCTTCAGGAAAATCACCCATTATAACATTTTGAGGTTTGACAAAAGCTCCATATTTGTCTGGGCATTCAAAATATTGTTTTCCATTACACCTGAAAAAAGGACAAGAGAAAAATTGGTGAAAACATTCCTAACAGTTTACCTACGTTCCGTTATGCTTTCCTAGAGGTTCATCATAATGAACACCAACCCACAAACCTTGCAAGCCATCAACTTCACCCACATACTTAATAGTACCCAATCTAGGAGAAGAATTTTGTATAGTTACTTTACATCTAGAATTAGAAACCAACTTTTCAGCTAGAATTTTTTCCTCTGCTTCGAGTTTTTCTTTTTTCTTTTTATACTCCTCATTAAAATGACCTAACATAGAATGAAAATTTCAATAATCCATACAACTGTTCATGTTTTGGAGTATCCTATGGTAACAGAAGCTTCTTCATAGATGGCGCAAATGTTCTGTAAAAACTCTGGCGTTCCTAATCAGGGTTAATATAGGTATATAATTTTGTTGGGCATTAAAGCTGGCAATGATGATGAAACCAACAGAATTCGAAACATGCATGTCTACTGATTATGCCCAGACAATCGATGATAACTATTTGGATCAATTTGAGTTGTGAACTGTTCACAGTTGTATGTTAAACTATGCCGATTTGAAGAATCATCTGTTACCATAGTACAATACTCGTGAGAAAAAAATATTCTGTTATTTTACCCAATTTATTTCTCTGTAGGAATGATCTGACAGTATCTGACTTTTTGGAATATTGTTCATCGCTCAACTCAAACTTTTCCACATCTCCGGACTCCAATTCATTCTTCAACAAGAATTTATCTATTACGTGTAATCTCATCCCACAATCTACAGGATAGGCCCCTAATAATTGGTTGTCATCTGTAAGGCTGCATATTGGTTTGTCATCTTTATCAAAGACTTCCAACTGCATTGTTGAGCAATTACCTCCAGTCATTAATTCTAATTTCGACTGAAAAATATTATATTATTCCTTACAAAATAGTGATCATCTGTGAATATATTTAAGAGTTGCTTGAAATCGGTTCAAGGATTCTTGAAAAAATTACATTGGGGGAAATGTAAAGTAATTAAATCAAGTATATATTGTTTTTTCGGAAGTAAAAATGCTGTATGAAGTTTTTCCAATAATTATTGAAAAAAACAGTCACCTTAAGTTCTGCCACTGTGATTCCTTTAGGAAATCGTTTCTCAGAAAAGGATATATCATTTTTTGATGTCGAAATCTGCAAGTTTACGAAATCTGATGTAATAACTTTGAAGTCTCCCATTTTTTTATCTTATTTTGAAAATTAAAAGAGGAACAACAATTAATAATCAATTGTTCAAATCTTAAAATTGACAGATCAGAGGTTTCAAAAAAATATAACGTTCTCTTTTTCTTTCCTATATTTCGAATATGTTACGTCAATCTGCAGCAAAATAAATGTATTTGTTATTACCATAGACTTATTATCATAAAACGTCTATGGTTATTACTCTAACATAAGGTTGAATCTCGATCTAACAGTTTTATATAACGATGTAATAGCAATCGGTAAAATCTCTAGACGGTAGGCCATTAATTGAAGAAGAACATAATAAAATCGAATATTTATAACCGCTGTTGTCAAATTTTAACCTAACATTTATCAGATTTAAAGTAGAGATCGTGCGTTGTCCACAAATCGTATTTAATCATAAATAAAACTACAAATATTCTCGTGTTGAATATTTTATTATATATGAACCTTCACCATGAAAAAAGACCAGAAAAAGAAAAATAAAGTGAAAGTTTTCACCAAGAAACAAAAACAGGCGAAGCCTGAAATCGAATATATTCAGGAATTACAAGCCAAGTACAACGAAAATGTGAGTTCAATTTAAAATTTTTTGAAGATTTGAAAATATCTTGATTTTTTCTGTTTTAGATTGATATATCGAAAATCAAATCATTTACAGACTTTCCATTGAGCTTCAAAACGTTGAAGGGCCTCAAAAATGCTGGCTATAAAGTACCCACTGAAATACAAAAAGACAGTATTTTGCTGGCTCTTAAAGGAAACGATATACTCGGAGCAGCCCAAACCGGATCTGGTAAAACCTTGGCATTTTTGATACCAGTGCTGGAAAAATTATTTTGTAAACAATGGACTCATCTTGATAAACTAGGAGCCCTGATAATTACACCGACAAGAGAGCTGGCCCTTCAGATTTTTGAAACCTTGAGAAAAATTGGAGTGAATCACGATTTCTCCTGCGGTTTGATTATCGGTGGGAAAGACTTAAAGTTTGAAAGAAAAAGGGTTGATCAGTGTAATATTATCATTTGTACTCCTGGCAGGTTGCTACAACATATGGATGAAAACCAACTTTTCGACGCTTCCAATTTACAGGTTTGTGACAATCTCTAATATGTGATCTATATTCAATCTTAATCGGAAGTATTCTCTTAACCCAATCACTTTTTTCAGATATTGGTACTCGATGAAGCTGACCGATGCCTTGATATGGGTTTTAAAGCAACCATGAACGCAATTATAGAAAATTTGCCATCAGTAAGACAAACGCTTCTGTTCTCTGCCACCCAGACTAAATCCGTTAAAGATTTAGCCAGACTTAATTTGAAGGACCCCTCTTATGTTGCCGTACATGAGAACAAAACATATAGTACGCCAGATGGACTCGAACAAAGTTATGTCGTATGCGAGTTGAAAGACAAAGTTTCGATATTGTGGAGTTTCCTCAAGAACCATTTGAAAAAAAAGTGCATAGTTTTCTTGTCTACCTGCAAACAGGTCAAGTTCATTTTTGAAATTTTTTCAAAGTAAGTGTTACCTCAATATATGTTAGTTTATACTGTGATAACTTCAGGTTAGATTATCCTTTGGTGCAGGTGTGACAATAATTTGTTCCAGACCGGAAAGAAATAGGAAAAGTTGTCAGCAAACCTTCTATTTTAATGTGAACGAAGTGGTAAAATGATATTTGTTATACCTCCAAGGTAGGTAAACTGTCAAACCTGCACCAAACCAATTAGGTTATGTTAGGTTATGTTGTCCTTTTATATAATGGAAATTTGCTTATGTATTCTTTGAAAAACCTTTCACCATTATGATAATATTAATAATGATTATCACCTTTTAGAATGAGACCTGGAGTTCCATTGATGGCTTTATACGGCAGAATGCATCAAATGAAAAGAATGAAGGTTTATGAAGAATTTGCCAGGAAGTCCGCATGCGTGTTATTTGCGACGGATATAGTTGCCAGAGGACTCGATTTTCCAGAGGTCGATTGGGTCATACAAGTAGATTGTCCCGAAGATGCAGACACTTACATACATAGGGTTGGCAGGACTGCTAGATTTCACAAAGGTGGTGAGAGCTTACTCCTTTTGATGCCTTCTGAGTTGAAGATGCTTGAAGATTTAGAGAAAAAAAAGATACCTATCAATGAAATACGGTAAGTTCATAATTCAAAGTTGATCTTGACTTTCCGCATAACAGCCAGTTTCATAAACAACATTAAAAGGCTCCTCTATGATAAAGTCCCTTAATGAAAAAGGATCCTTTAAATGTGACCATCAGTTTCACAAACGCACATCGACCGTCCTTTACTTAAAGCTTCCTTTAATGCGCCGGTCATATGTTTCCGACTGTTGGCTATCCTGAGAGCTAGTGATTTTACGAATACAGTTGGTGAAATTCTGTAAAATTTGTGAGTTATGCGTCGGAACTTGTAAAAAGAAATAGAAAAAAAGCATAAATCAGTCTTTGGATAAACATGGTTATGTGCAGAAGACAGTATATTGGAATTTATATCATTATTATGTGCGAAATGCTATATTTTAGTAAACGCGAGTTATATGAATGAATATGGAAGAAATAAACACACAGTTTGAACGTGTATTGAGCCAGGTCATTTAGCTAAAATAATTCTGATTCTCAAGTTTGAATTACACACAGTTTGAACGTGTGTTGAACCAGGTCATTTAGCTAAAATAATTCTGATTCTCAAGTTTGAATTACACACAGTTTGAACGTGTGTTGAACCAGGTCATTTAGCTAAAATAATTCTGATTCTCAAGTTTGAATTACACACAGTTTGAACGTGTGTTGAGCCAGGTCATTTAGCTAAAATAATTCTGATTCTCAAGTCTGAATTACACACAGTTTGAACGTGCGTTGATCCAGGTCATTTAGCTAAAATAATTCTCATTCTCAAGTCTGAATTACACACTTTGAACGTGCGTTGAGCCAGGTCATTCAGCTAAAATAATTCTGATTCTCAAGTTTGAATTACACACAGTTTTAACGTGTGTTGAGCCAGGTCATTTAGCTAAAATAATTCTGATTCTCAAGTTTGAATTACACACAGTTTGAACGTGTGTTGAGCCAGGTCATTTAGCTACAATAATTCTGATTCTCAAGTAGGGATAACACACAGTTTGAACGTGTGTTGAGCCAGGTCATTTAGCTAAAATAATTCTGATTCTCAAGTCTGAATTACACACAGTTTGAACGTGTGTTGAGCCAGGTCATTTAGCTAAAATAATTCTGATTCTCAAGTCTGAATTACACACAGTTTGAACGTGTGTTGAGCCAGGTCATTTAGCTAAAATATTTCTGATTCTCAAGTCTGAATTACACACAGTTTGAACGTGTGTTGAGCCAGGTCATTTAGCTACAATAATTCTGATTCTCAAGTTTGGATTACACACAGTTTGAACGTGTGTTGAGCCAGGTCATTTAGCTAAAATAATTCCGATTCTCAAGTCTGTATTACACACAGTTTGAACGTGTGTTGAGCCAGGTCATTTAGCTACAATAATTCTGATTCTCAAGTAGGGATTACACACAGTTTGAACGTGTGTTGAGCCAGGTCATTTAGCTAAAATAATTCTGATTCTCAAGTTTGAATTACACACAGTTTGAACGTGTGTTGAACCAGGTCATTTAGCTAAAATAATTCTGATTCTCAAGTTTGAATTACACACAGTTTGAACGTGTGTTGAGCCAGGTCATTTAGCTAAAATAATTCTGATTCTCAAGTTTGAATTACACACAGTTTGAACGTGTGTTGAACCAGGTCATTTAGCTAAAATAATTCTGATTCTCAAGTTTGAATTACACACAGTTTGAACGTGTGTTGAGCCAGGTCATTTAGCTAAAATAATTCTGATTCTCAAGTCTGAATTACAGACAGTTTGAACGTGTGTTGAGCCAGGTCATTTAGCTAAAATATTTCTGATTCTCAAGTCTGAATTACACACAGTTTGAACGTGTGTTGAGCCAGGTCATTTAGCTAAAATATTTCTGATTCTCAAGTCTGAATTACACACAGTTTGAACGTGTGTTGAGCCAGGTCATTTAGCTACAATAATTCTGATTCTCAAGTTTGGATTACACACAGTTTGAACGTGTGTTGAGCCAGGTCATTTAGCTAAAATAATTCCGATTCTCAAGTCTGAATTACACACAGTTTGAACGTGTGTTGAGCCAGGTCATTTAGCTACAATAATTCTGATTCTCAAGTAGGGATTACACACAGTTTGAACGTGTGTTGAGCCAGGTCATTTAGCTAAAATAATTCTGATTCTCAAGTCTGAATTACACACAGTTTGAACGTGTGTTGAGCCAGGTCATTTAGCTACAATAATTCTGATTCTCAAGTTTGGATTACACACAGTTTGAACGTGTGTTGAGCCAGGTCATTTAGCTAAAATAATTCCGATTCTCAAGTCTGTATTACACACAGTTTGAACGTGTGTTGAGCCAGGTCATTTAGCTACAATAATTCTGATTCTCAAGTAGGGATTACACACAGTTTGAACGTGTGTTGAGCCAGGTCATTTAGCTAAAATAATTCTGATTCTCAAGTTTGAATTACACACAGTTTGAACGTGTGTTGAACCAGGTCATTTAGCTACAATAATTCTGATTCTCAAATCTGAATTACACACAGTTTGAACGTTTGTTGAGCTAGTCATTTAGCTAAAATAATTCGGATTCTCAAGTCTGTATTACACACAGTTTGAACGTGTGTTGAGCCAAGTCATTTAGCTACAATAATTCTGATTCTCAAGTTTGGATTACACACAGTTTGAACGTGTGTTGAGCCAGGTCATTTAGCTACAATAATTCTGATTCTCAAGTAGGGATTACACACAGTTTGAACGTGTGTTGAGCCAGGTCATTTAGCTAAAATAATTCTGATTCTAAAGTCTGAATTACACACAGTTTGAACGTGTGTTGAGCCAGGTCATTTAGCTACAATAATTCTGATTCTCAAGTTTGGATTACACACAGTTTGAACGTGTGTTGAGCCAGGTCATTTAGCTAAAATAATTCTGATTCTCAAGTCTGAATTACACACAGTTTGAACGTGTGTTGAGCCAGGCATTTAGCTAAAATAATTCTGATTCTCAAGTAGGGATTACACACAGTTTGAACGTGTGTTGAGCCAGGTCATTTAGCTAAAATAATTCTGATTCTCAAGTTTGAATTACACACAGTTTGAACGTGTGTTGAACCAGGTCATTTAGCTAAAATAATTCTGATTCTCAAGTTTGAATTACACACAGTTTGAACGTGTGTTGAGCCAGGTCATTTAGCTAAAATAATTCTGATTCTCAAGTCTGAATTACACACAGTTTGAACGTGTGTTGAGCCAGGTCATTTAGCTAAAATAATTCTGATTCTCAAGTTTGAATTACACACAGTTTGAACGTGTGTTGAGCCAGGTCATTTAGCTAAAATAATTCTGATTCTCAAGTTTGAATTACACACAGTTTTAACGTGTGTTGAACCAGGTCATTTAGCTAAAATAATTCTGATTCTCAAGTTTGAATTACACACAGTTTGAACGTGTGTTGAGCCAGGTCATTTAGCTAAAATAATTCTGATTCTCAAGTCTGAATTACACACAGTTTGAACGTGTGTTGAGCCAGGTCATTTAGCTAAAATATTTCTGATTCTCAAGTCTGAATTACACACAGTTTGAACGTGTGTTGAGCCAGGTCATTTAGCTAAAATATTTCTGATTCTCAAGTCTGAATTACACACAGTTTGAACGTGTGTTGAGCCAGGTCATTTAGCTACAATAATTCTGATTCTCAAGTTTGGATTACACACAGTTTGAACGTGTGTTGAGCCAGGTCATTTAGCTAAAATAATTCCGATTCTCAAGTCTGAATTACACACAGTTTGAACGTGTGTTGAGCCAGGTCATTTAGCTACAATAATTCTGATTCTCAAGTCTGAATTACACACAGTTTGAACGTGTGTTGAGCCAGGTCATTTAGCTAAAATATTTCTGATTCTCAAGTCTGAATTACACACAGTTTGAACGTGTGTTGAGCCAGGTCATTTAGCTACAATAATTCTGATTCTCAAGTTTGGATTACACACAGTTTGAACGTGTGTTGAGCCAGGTCATTTAGCTAAAATAATTCCGATTCTCAAGTCTGTATTACACACAGTTTGAACGTGTGTTGAGCCAGGTCATTTAGCTACAATAATTCTGATTCTCAAGTAGGGATTACACACAGTTTGAACGTGTGTTGAGCCAGGTCATTTAGCTAAAATAATTCTGATTCTCAAGTCTGAATTACACACAGTTTGAACGTGTGTTGAGCCAGGTCATTTAGCTAAAATAATTCTGATTCTCAATTCTGAATTACACACAGTTTGAACGTGTGTTGAGCCAGGTCATTTAGCTAAAATAATTCTGATTCTCAAGTCTGAATTACACACAGTTTTAACGTGTGTTGAGCCAGGTCATTTAGCTAAAATATTTCTGATTCTCAAGTCTGAATTACACACAGTTTGAACGTTAACATATTTGGTAGTACGCTAAAATCAAACAAAATGGGCTAATGTGACTGAAGGTTATGTCCACTGTTTTCGTGTTTATCGAGCACCTGCGCAGTGTCGAGCTTCTCGTTAAAGGATCCTTTTCCAGCTGTAAAGGGCCGATTTTCTCACTTTAAGATAAAGGACGCTTTTAAGTTCCCTTTGACCTTAAAATTTGCTTATGAAACACGTTTTAGCATTAAAGGAGACTTTTTGGGAAAAGGAGGCTGTAATTTCGTTTATGAAACTGGCCGTAAGTGTCGATCAGAAGAAAGTGACATAAAGTGAAACAAATCTATCTCTCAGGTGCTCAAAATCTAGAGATATTGAAAATAGTGTAGCCATTAACATATAGGAAAATAAAATAACTGCCTCAGTTTTGAATATATACCTAGATAACAAGCATGAATCTGAAGTTGTTTGATCGATACTTTACGAGATATCGATCAATACAGACATTTACCAAAAAAATAATCCCCGAACTAAAATAAATATTTCTCTGAAAATTTCCTTACATGTTTGTTTTTCCATTTCAGCATAGACCCCACAAAAATTATCATCCCCTTCCGAAAAATGGAAACATTTATTTTGGCCGACACCGCCTTACAATACACAGCTAAGAGAGCTTTCGTTACTTACTTGAAGTCGATATACATGATGAGGAAGCGAAAGGACATATTCGATATCGAGGCCTTAGATTACGACTCCTTCGCCCAGTCCCTGGGATTGAGCACAACTCCCCGTTTGAGGTTTTTGAAGGGAAGCGAAGCTAAAAAGATTAAGACTCCTACAAATCCGAATAAAATTGTTTTTGACGATGATGGTAATCCAACCGGTGAAAAGGAAGAATCGGACAGCGACGGAGAATCCGAAGATGAAATGAAACAGAAATCATCCGATAAGGATGAACATTTGATGGTAGACGTGAAGGAGGAAGATATAACCGTACTGGAAGATGTGGTCTTGAAAGATTTCGAAGTAGTTGCCACCAAGAAGAAACCAACGACGAGGGCAGCCTTGGTTAAAAAAATGTTGCAGGAAGTAAGCGTTAAGAGCAACAAAATTAAATTCGACGAGGAGGGCGATCCGATCGATAAGGGAACTAAAGCTGTTGTTCTAAGAGGTATAGATAAATACGATATACAATTTAAGGAAGAAGATCAAGTGGCCAAACAGTTGTATAAGGAGAAAATTAAAGCTATACATAAGGAACAGAAGAGGAAATTGAAAGAGCAAAAGAAGAAAGAAAAAGAGGGGGAGGTTGATGACTTCGGAGACAGTGGATCCGATGACGATGTCGATTTGTCTTGGCTGCCCGATCCTGACAAAATTTACGGTAATGGTAAGGACGAAAATAGCGACGGGGAGGATGAAGGAGATGGTTCAAACGAAGATGAGGAAGTAGAAGAGAAGCCTAAGTGAGTAGCCTTATTTATTTTCAATTTGTTAAATAAAATGATCCATTAATTTTTGTTAGGCAGCAAAGCGAGGTTAAATATGACGTTTCCACAGACAGTTGACAGACATAATAATAATAGAAATCTTTATTTCAAATCATCCCAATGTACAGTATGTAACAAAATTTGAATATCAAAACAAATATGTTAGTCTTCTACAATTTCAATTTCAAAAAATTTTTTGAGGTTTTGGGCCTGAATATCTCGGTTGAGTTTGTCTAGCGGTTCCATAGTTATCGACCTTTGAACCTTTGCTGGCAGCCAGCCGGCGGTAAACATAACTTTCGAACGGAAAGAGCTAGAACCTTAAAACTTTCAGTGGCTTTATTTTTATAAGCAATTTTTAGTGACAACTCTTGAATTTTTTCAGGACGCCTAAAACTAAGAAGAAAATAAAACCTGAAGAATCTGATGAAACACCTAAGAAGAAACGGAAGCTAGAAGAATCTGACGAACCGCCTAAGAAAAAACACAAAAAGAAGGACGACACCAAAGAATCAATCTCTGACTCTACAATGAGCGAAGCCAAGAAACATAAGAAAAAGGATAAGGTTAAAGGATTGACCTCCAATTTAACGGTGAACGAAGCTGAGGAATTGGCTTTGATGTTGTTGCAAAGATAATATCTTGTTTGTATGTATATATTTTTTTATGTATTAAAAATAAATTGTTATAACAAAAAACAGAAAATTATCTAGGTTTCCACTGCCCAATCCCTTGGTTTTTTTAAAACTTCTAATAATTCTCCCTCTGGGGTGTCCGGACCTGGTTGATGCATGTATTCCCATTTCTGAAAAAAAAAAGATAAGTGCTCGGACTAGGTCTCATTTCATACAAATATTGGTACTTTTTCAAGCATGAGCCAAAAATGGACCTTAAATTGCCAATTTCATTATATTATTAGATGCAAATAGAAATCAACTCACTGCTTTCAGAGGAAGAGACATCAATATACTCTCATATCTTGCCCCAGGAGTTAGTAATCCAAACTTAGTGCCTCTGTCATAAATAAGATTGAATTCAACATAACGTCCTCTTCTTAACAGCTGCCAGTCCCTTTCTTGTTTGCTGTAAGTGGCGTGTTTATGTCTTTGAACTGAAAATAGACCCAATTATTGATAATTATGTACATATATCAGGATAATAATAAAAAAAATATGGAAAAGTACATACTTTTCCGAACCATCGTATATTAAAGATAGTTTTTTTCGATTAAAATAGTGTTTCGAAATGATTATATTTTACTACCAAATGAATGATCAAATTTGAAATATTTAGATGAGTTATCAAATTTGAAATGTCTAGATTTATATGCAAAGAGTTTGCTGAAGATTTTCCCTTAGAAATCTAAATGAAGTATCTGATGAGTTATCAAATTTGAAATATTTAGATGTCTAAGTAACAGGAGTTGATTTCTCTTAGAAATTTAAATAAAGAATTATCTGATGAGTAATAAAATTTGAAATATCTAGATTCTGCATAAAACAATCGACTGAAAAGCTTCTCCCTTAGAAATCTAAACGAAGAAGTGTCTGGTGAGTTATCAAATTTGAAATGTCTAGATTTATATGCAAAGAGTTTGCTGAAGATTTTCCCTTAGAAATCTAAATGAAGAAGTATCTGATGAGTTATCAAATTTGAAATATTTAGATGTCTAAGTAACAGGAATTGATTTAGATAAAGAATTATCTGATGAATAATTCCTGCAAGAATGAAACAAGATTGTCTCAGCTTTTATTCAGTTCATCTGGAGATTCTCATTTGTTGAATTTTGTTGTTTTGATTGATAGTTCATTAGGAGATATATTTTCAATGTTGTTGTATAGAAACATTTTTTCCAAGACATCGTATTAATATTAATGAATTTGTAGAGATATCCAGAATTTTTTATATATAATTCGTTAATCAGATCTTTATCAAGTGGGACTCCAAAAATTTTATGTAAATTATAAAAAATACAGACTGTTCTAGGAACAGGTTAAAGGAGCTCTAATGGTCCCTGGAATGAAGTGAATATTTGTTGTATTATTGAAAGAAGACATATATGAAATATTTTGTTGAGAAGTGGGGAATTAGGTTTATGGCTTGTTATTGTCGTGTTTTAAAATCGTTTTTTCATACCAAGATGACTCGTTTTTTGCTTTTGGTTCCAGATGTACCTATTCAATAAGCAAAGTAAAGAAACAATTTTCTTATTTCATTCAAGTTTAAGCATATTCCCAGAATTACTTCAAAAAAGAAATTAAGTATTTCAAATTGTTTTTACCTAGTGGAATATACGAATACTTCACAGCATCAGCACAATCCGACACGAACTCAAAACACTTGTCCTGACTTGGAGTATCCAGATCGTCAAAGAAAATTCCCCCGATACCTCTAGTTTCGTATCGGTGTGGGATGTAAAAATATTCGTCGCACCACTTCTTATACTTAGGATAATACTGCATATCGTGCTTATCTAAGGTGTCCTTAAGTACGGTATGAAAATGAACAGCGTCAGCTGCGTTCAAATAGTATGGGGTCAAATCGGTACCACCACCAAACCACCAGTGTATCGTGTCACCATCCCTGACCTCGAAATACCTATAGTTAAAGTGAATAGTAGGAACTAATGGGTTCCTAGGGTGTATCACCGAGCTGACACCAGCTGCGAAAAATGGCAACTCCCCGTCGCTCAATTTTTTACCCTGTGACCTCATCCTAGCTATTGCAGCGGGTGGCAACATCCCGGAGATGACGGAGATGTTAACGCCCGCCTTTTCGAACACTTTTCCGTCTTGCATGATGCAGGTTATACCCCCACCTCCCTCTTTTCTCTGCCATTTATCGACCACGAATTTTGCACCGGAATCCTCTTCTTTTTCAAGCGCCCTGCAAAATTCTGCCTGCACCCGGAGAATCATTAGTTCCACTTTGGTCTTCATGTCGTCTTTGTTTTTCGCGAGGTGTTCCACGGAGCTAACTGGCTCTGCCATGAAGCAGGTCGTGTCGATCGACGGTTTTGAGATGGAGAACAGGGAGAAGCCCGCTGCGAACATCGTGCCATATTTGCTGTAAAAATTGGAAGAGAATACATTAAAAAGTTTCTTTTCTTGTTTTGATTTACTGAATAACAAAAAAGATCAACACCCATTTTAACATGTCGAAATATCTTATAACAAATATGTGATTAAACTTCCAGGTTCATGTTAAGTTTTGGGGTGGTTGCAAAATCGTTAAATGATAAAAGAGCATTCAGTTGTCAAAACTGTAATCACCTTTGATTTGCAATCTGTGTATAGCTTGCGTCCAAGCCTTTTTTAAAGAGGGAGAAAAATTTACAATATCTGGATGGTTGTTGCTCTTGCAAATGCTCTCTTTGAGTTTGGATAGGAATAATGTACGAGTAAAAGTGGCATTTTTTGTGAAAGATGCAATTCAGCTTCTGAACAGTCCATTGGGTGGGTTGTGTAGTTAATTGTTAGGGTGTTTGATTCTAGTTTTTTTTAATTTTTATTTATTATAAACCTTAAATCACTAAGGCCTTAATTTCACATTTTTAGTAACAAATCTTTGGTTGTTTTCCTTGTAATAAATAACGATAAGAGATAATTTGGTTTCAGTAAATAATTTTCAATAATACAGAAATAAGTATAAGCTAACTTAGTAAGTCACCCTACAACGTACAGATTATATTAAAATATAAGTTTGTAAATAGTGAATTTGTGTATATAAATTCCAACATCACATAACCTTCATCTTACCTTAATTTTGACAACTCCCGTTGTCTTTGATAATAAACGAGAGTGCAATTCTTAACGATCACTTTGAATAACATTTCTAAAATATCTGTCTGTCCATATACTATAGTTCAAAATTAATAATAAGAAACAAAATACAGTTTACGGAAGTGATGACGAGCACCTATTTTTGTAGGTTATTACTCGATTTCCAATCAGCTGTTTGTAAAAATCCTGATGTTTACCGATCAATCGACGTTTTTCTATCTTTTTCACACATCTAGACGGATGGGAAACCAAATGCAGTGGTACGTCTTTGACTTTATGCGCAAAGCAACATGTGTTTCATTATTGATCTGTCAATAATAATAAGTGGATATTTTGATTGTCGTGGTCGGTTTTGAAGTGAATCGTCCTAAAATTCGTGTGAAGTTACGGGTTTGTGATTGAATTCCTGCGAAAAATATTAGCGAAGGAAATTCTGTCGGCTTGCGCGGTGGTATTTGGCCCTATAGCGCAGAACTGTGTCCGTATGGCTCTAGCAAAGATCTCCCTGCAGTGAACATTTAGGGCGGTTTCATAGGTTTGGTGAGAGCAGGGTTAATCCTGCTAGGTGTTTCGGGAGGCGTATGCTTATTTTGCTGAATTTCCAGGCAGGTCAGCGCATTTCAGAAGGTTTCCTTCCTTCAGAGTGATACGCGTACCCCAGTCGATACTCGAAAATTTGCATGTTATGACCTAAAAATTTCTGATCGGAATTTTCTCTTCGGATTTCGGTTTTAAGTCAAGATGATGGTGCGATGAAACGTGAGAGGGACACCGATAGGCGAGAAGTCATGAAGAAGTTCACTTTCAAAGGCGTTTTGGACAATTTTCGCACCTCTGTTGCCCAACAGAGCAGGCCGGATCAGGAAATTCAGGAGACTCTACGACCGGAACATTTCCAAGTTAAAAGGGTAAGTTGAAACGTATTTGCGAATTTTTGTCATTCAAATTTTCCATAAGAGACTTCCATAAATGTAAGAATTCATAGAAATATCTTAACTTCCATTCCAAACTTTTGACAGGAAAACAGTTGGAAATTATCAACTGATAAAGAGATCTTTTATTTCGACAAAGAAAGAGTGTTTTTCGACCCGTTGAAAACCTTTTGTAATCATTGATTCAGGAATTGCGTTATCACTAGTTTTATCAGTTTTAGATTATGTTAATATCGCCGTTTTCTTACTTATTTATATAGCTCTACCTGTTACATTCACCAATATTCTATGAGAAAACGGTAATTTTTAATGAATCCTGCATTTTTATGGTTTGTGATGAAATCGAAATGTTTTCATGGGAGATACAAGGTACAATCGATTTTGTTGATAATTACGGAGTGTTCATTACGTAATAAACAAGTCATCCTGTATTGTACTCCAATATATACAACCTTTATTATTGCTTTTGATTTATTTGTCTTTTGGCCACATGAAAATAAATATCTATGTTTATATGAATTAGATAACTGTCAGTTTATTTTTCACAGCTACTTGTTTGGAAATTGTTACTTATTTGTGAGTGGTATTTGATTTCTCAAAGAGGAAAATAATCTCTAAATAAATAAATAAATTTTGAGCAGAAGAATATTTCGAATAACTAAACTTACAAATGAATAATTTGTGATAATCAATTCTATCTGTTCCGTTTTTTGTAAGCAGAATATCCCTTGGAAAGAATAACTTGAAGACGATTCATTTCTATGGCAAGATAGCACTTGTCATAATTGGAACGTCAAAATTAAAGTGCAATATTTTAATTGCACTTGTTGCAAAATAGAAAATTTTGGCAACATTTGAGTAAGTTATAATAGTGAAACTCTGCCTTTGGCCGTAGTAATGAATTAATAACAAGTAAAATCGGATAGATAACTGATAACGGAAAGTACTTGTTCTGGATGTTGGAAAAACTGAATGAAGTTTGTTATGGGGATCGTATGAAGTGTCTGGTTCATACAGAATGGTTGCACTTCGCCCATATCAGATGTTTTAGCATTCTCTGGTCGTTTACATATACAGTAAGGTCCACTTGAATGTAAAATGACTTTAATAGTCGATTGAATGTTCAATTGCAAGCGGAAAATGTTCTGCAAATTTTCAATCCGCAAACACTGCATAACCCAGCTAAGTTGTAAGTAATGAATCGGATGAGGTACTTTTTGGGATTTAAATAGAGTGGTAATCAGAATTGTTATGTTAATCTAAAGGGTGATACTTTTTTAAAGATTAATCTCCCTTTTTAACCCCAAAACTTCCTTGTTGTACGCCACTGACCATTTTCTATAGTATGTTTGTAAAATTGGATGTGTTCCGTACTCATGATTTTTCGCGAAAAAAAACCAGAAAAACTTTCGGTATGCTTTAGATTTATCAGGAAATTTTAGAATACAAAACTATTCTGATGACCAGGTTGTGATTGTACAAGACTCCTGCAAACTGAAGTTTATGATAAGGGGGCTTTATGATAGAAAATGGGGACTACAAGTCCTCGCTTTGAAGTACTTATTAACGATGATGTGCACATCCAACAAGTTGACAAATTCGAGTACCTGGGAGTGCCAATTAAAAAGGATGGCACTGGCAAGGAGGATATAAGAACCAGAATTCAGAACAGCTTGAAGGTAATTGGATATCTCCATGGTCCTTGATGGGATCGAAACATATCTTACAAATTCAGCAAAAGACTAGGCTAAACACTGGTTGTAATCGGTACTGTGCTATGACTCAGAGCGGTGGACACTTACTTTAAGAGACTCTAAGAGAAAAATTCAGGCAGTGGAGATGAACTACCTCAGAAGAAGCGCTGGTATGTCAAGAATGGAAAGAAGAACTAATAGCGAAATAAAACACATTATGAAGGCAGAGGAGACAGTACTATAACGGATGGAAAACAGAAGTCTAAAACGGTTTGGACATGTGCTTCGAATGCAGAAAGATAGGTTGCCGAAACAGGTTTTTCAGTAGATTCCTGTCGGTAGAAGTAAACGGGGTAGACCAGGGAAATCCTGGAACCGTACCATAAAGGAAGCAATGAAGGCTCGTGATATAGTAGCTAATGATGCTCTAAATAGAGAGGTGTGGAGAAGGGTGACGGGAAGACGGCAATAGACGGTATTTAGTTATAGATTGGCCTCCCTTATCAACTCTCAACTTGTTGAATGTAATATGACAATTTTTTGTGTGTGGAATCTTCACTATCTTATTAGTTAAATGAAAACAATAAACCAGCAAAAATTTCTTCTTGTTCAGAAGAATACAGGTGTATTTGAAGTTAATCAGTTTTCGGCGAATCACGAAAGTTGTAATATTTAGAATATTCTGTGGAAAATGCCGTGACATCCAATTTGTCAGATTGACCGGGCAAGAATAGTAGCCCTACATCAAGAAGCGCATAGTGGCTCTTTTCCTGGAAACCGGCAGCGTTACTCGGTGCCTGGTCGACCCAGAGTAACATCTGCAAGGGAAGACCATCATATGGCAAATTTTACTCGAAGGAATCGAACGGTATCTGTAATAGCCCTTCGAAGTCATTTTTTGAGGACCTATAGACGGGTAGTTCCAACCAGTATCAAAAGGAGGCCGTTGCATTCCTTAAATTTAAGGACAAGAAGACCTTTAAGAGTACTTCGGCTATCACCTTGAGATAGAGCTACCCGTCGGCAATGGGCAGAACACCATAAAGACTGGCTCTTACCACAATGGCGCAACGTACTTTTTTCGGACGAGTCACGATTCGGTTTACAAAGTGATAATCGACGAGAAAGGGTTTGGAGAGGTCCAGGCAGACTAGAGCGACTCAGTTTCGCCCGGGAAGTTGTGCCCTTTCAAGGCAGATCAATATTACGCTGGGGGGTATAATGTTCGGTCGCGTACCCGTCTTATTATTGTTGAACGAACAATGACTAGTGCCATCTACGTAGAAAACATCATTGAACCAATCATTGTTCCTCTGCGTGACCAATTTGGGGATAATTTCATTTATCAGGATGATTACGCCCCATCACACCGCACACGAAGGTTTCAAAATATTCTTCAAGAGAACAAAATCCAGAGTATTAACTGGCCAGCAAACTCACCAGATTGAGCACTATGGGATTACTTAGGGAGAGCAATAACCAATCGCCAAAACCCACCTTCAACTTTTCAGGAATTGAGTTTAACCCTTCAGGAAGAATGGAACGATATGCCTTAAAATTTCATTAATGACTTGATTCGTGGGATGCCTAGGCATATTGGGCACTTGATTGAAAAAAGAGGTGGTAAAGAATTTGGATTAAGTTCTGGAATAACTATAATTGATCAAAAATAAATGGTGGAACTTGGAAGGAATTGGCCGATCTTTAAATCCAACAATAAATAAATGTATTGCTTTTTCAATTGAGTTACCACCAAAGTAGCATTTTATAGTTTGAATTTTTTCTTCTACAGTTAACATTTCTATTTACGATTTGTCTATTTGATTTTCAAATGTTAAGGACTTACTCGCCAGCACATTTTGGAGTTTAATGTGCCGCCGACTAAATTTGTAAATCATCCGAAACGAAATAAGGTGTCCCACTCTCCGCAAGCACTATATCTGAGTGAAATAATACATTGAGAGAGAGTTATACAGTGGATTATCCATTATCATAACGCCCAAATCTTTCGATTATTCGTTTGTTCCACTGGACGGTTCGAGTTCTCTGGCTTATGCATTGAATATCCCAACATTTCCCAAACCTGTATATGTATCATTTAATAAAGTGTTCAAAAAATAAGTCAAGAAATATTCAGTTGATTTCGAGACCTATAATTTTAAGGAATTCCTAAACATAAGATAATTTCAGTTTTTCTTTTGGATGTTTTTTTCAGTTGAATTTTTTGTTTTGTTGACACACAGAAATGTAACTTATTTCGGAATAAAGGAGTTTTATTATTGATATTTATTGATAATTGGTATTTTATCCTGATATTCCTAGATCTTCTATGAAAATCCCTAAGAAGCTGTACTTTGTGCTATCCGGTGTTTTTTTTAAGGTGATAGAACTTTAAATTGAAATAAAACACATTTAAGTTAAGATTGAAGCCAATTTGTTTTTATTTGAAAGATAATTTTATGACATTTATGTTTCAAAAATAATTTCCGGCATATGTCCACCCCGACTAGCTCTGAAGAACCGCATTCGACCAGACCAATTTTGGACCACTTTTTCGAGTAATTCAGGCCTTATTTCATCAATAATACGACTTATGTTGCCTTCCAAAGCGTCTATGTTTATGGTTTATCAGCATAAACCAATGACTTGACATAACCCCAAAGAAAATAATCCAGTGTAGTTATGTAGCATGATCTTGGAGGTCAATTAATTGGACCATTTCTCGAAATAATGTTATCGTCAAATCTTTCTTTCAATAAATCAGTTGTTACGGTAGCAGCATAAGGTATAGCACCATCTTGTTGAAACCAGACACTTCTGTGTCGATGCCATTCAAATTTTGAAACAAATAATCATTGATCATCGATCTGTAACGAGCGCCATTCACTGTAACATCAGCTCCAGCATAGTTTTTAAAGAAATATGGACCGATGATGCCTCCAGCGTGTAAAGCACACCATACAGTGCATTTTTCAGGATGCAATAGAACCTGCAGAACTTCTTGAGTATTGTTTTCACTCCATATACGACAATTTTGCTAGTTTACATAGCCGTTCAGCCAGAAATGAGATTCATCACTAAACACAATTTTACGAGAAAAAACAACTTCAAGCTGTACTAGGGCCCAATCAACAAACAAACGACGCTTATTATGGTCAATTGGGTTTAGTTCTTGAACCAGTTGCATCTTGTATCGGTGTAGACCAAGATCTTTACGCAAAATTTTCCATGTGGTGGATGTACAGTGTCCAACTTGTTGTGAATCTGGATCATCATCATTAACACTATGACTTACAGCAGCGATATTTTCTTCTGTACGTACAGTTCTTTGTCTTGGTGTTGTTGTATCGAGTACAGAAAATGTTGTCCGAAATCTATCGATAGTTCGACGAATAAGATGCTCTGATGGACGATTATGTAAACCATAAATTTCACGAAGTTTGGCGAATAGAACACTCATTTTGAAAATAAATTTTACTAATTTGTAAACGTTGTTGCGGCGTGAGTCTTTCCATGATAATTTGTCAATGCTTACTGAACAGAAATGTCAAAACAACATGACCTCTTCCTTCTGTCAAATCACAGTTATCCCTATCGAAAGTTTTTAGAAAAAATACCCGCTAGTTAGGAGATCATTTGTTGTCTGTTTAGGCTTTAATACAGTGTCCTTATTCCACTTTAGGTACAGCATTGTTGATTCTCGACCCAATAGTGAAAATATGGCCGGCTATCCTAGTTAAGATGCAAATTACTTTAAGCAATTGCTTATTTTGAGGTGAAAGATAATATATCAGGTTAGAGAAGTGCAATAATTTTTGTGTCGCTCTTGAAGGAGGCTACGTTTATGATTAAAGGAACTCATTAGCCGATGTGTTACAATCTGTTTATTGTTTTTGTCGATCCCTGTTTCACCGATGATCCCACAGAATATTTTTAATTCCGAAGCTGGGTAAAGTTATGACCAACATACCGCATTTTTAGAATTCAGAAGTAATCCCTTGCTCCAAGGATCATCTCTTGTTTCAGCTAGAAAAAGGGATAAAAGAACAAGGCCTTGAAGGCATCTTCAGGGTTCTACGAGTAGGCAGACGATCCTGGCACTAAAATCGACCGGCCGTATATAAGATGGAAAAGGGTGACGGTCGCTGTAGGACGCTACAAGACTTTTAATTAGTTTTCCTCGCGGTTTTATTGTTCGCTGAAATGAAATATAAAAGTTCCTCAAAAATTCATTATCTCCACACACGGCTCGAAAATTTTATACTCAGTTTATTCCAGGGATTTTTTGAAGGGAAGTTTAGATAATTGGTAACGTTTTCAGGCTGTAGTTTTAATTTTGCCCGTGTTATTAAATGCTTTTTCCAGTTCCAGCCCGAGTTTTGAGAAAAAAAATTAATAAACATATACACTATAAAGGGCAGATTCTATATTTCTCTAACATATCAGATTTGCTAGTTGAAATGATTTCGTTTCAACTTTGTTTAGAAAATGTTGAAAAGCACAAACGAGAAGTCAGAAACATTTACGCGCTTGTTCAACAGTCTATCTCTCTGAAAATTTCAAATCTGTGAATAACCATAAAAAAAGTTTGGAGTCGCTGAAGCAATCCCTGCCCTGGGAATGGGACCTGTTAACGCCCGAAGAGCTGCTCATGGCCGAAAATTTCAAGAAGCATCTGAAGCTATGTATCGCCGCCAAACAAAGCCATTTCGAAATCGCTTTAATATATTATTATCAAATGTTTATGTTATTATTATTCGTTGTTGTTTTGTTTAATTTCTTTTGTTTAATAAAGTTAAATGAAAAAAGTTTGTCCAGTGAATACTTCCTGAGTATCTCAATATAAAGGTTGGGCCATTAAAAACTTGCATTTTTGATCGGTTATAAATAAAAAACTAAAGAATATTTTTTTGAAATGAAGTTATAGTATTAATCTATAACTAAATACAGTCTATTTCCGTTTACCCGTTACCTTTCTCTACCTAGAGCGTCATCAACTTCTATATCATGGGTCTCCATTGCTTCCTTTATTGTATCGTTCCAGGATTTGCTTGGTCTACCCCGTTTTCTTTTACTGATAAGAGTCCACTAAAAAATCTGTTTCGGCGACCTATCCTCCTGCATTTGAAGCACATCTTTAAACCATTTTAGACCGTCTCCTCTGCCTTCATAATGTGTTTTATTTCTCTATTAATTCATCTTTCAATTCTTGATATACCAGCGCTTCAACTGAGGTAGCCCATCTTCACTGCCCGAATTTTTACTCCTAGAGTCTGCAGTAAGTGTCCACAGTTCTGAGCCATAGCACAGTACCCCAGTGTTTGGCCTAGTCTTTTGCTGATTTTGTAAGATATGTTTTGATCCCACCAAAGATCATTGAGACATCTAATTACCCTTTAGCTATTCTGAATCCTGGTTCTTATTTCCTCCTTGCCAATGTCCTTGTTAATTGTGACCCCCAGGTACTTGAATTTGTCAACTTGTTGGATGTGCTCATCATAGTTGATGCAAACCGAGAATTAACATCTCATTGAGTCTCGGTCAAAACGCAACCATATTCCAGGCAGAACTATTTGCCATTGAGACCGCGGCAGAACTGCTGATAAAACGGCAAATCCACCACGGTAAAATCGAAATATTTACTGATAGTCAGTACTAAAAAAGCTTTGCAATCCAGCTCTTGTACCTCAAGAACAGTCTGGAGTTGCCGCACGGCTTTAACCAGGCTCGGTATGTATAACGGAGTGACTCTGGTTTGGATACCGAGCCACTCAAACTATTTGGGTAACGAGGAGGCAGATCGGCTGGCGTTTGCTGGAGCTGCGCTGCCTCTGGTAGGACCGGAACCATTCCTGGGAATACCACATGATGTGGCTAACGAGGCGATAACAGGCAGAATTAACTCAAGACTAGAGTCTTTCTGGCGGAGCCATTCTGGCCTGAAACATTCGAAGTTGTTCCTTGTAACAGCTTCGAACAAAAAGATGGCGAACCTAGCACTAGGTCTGGATAGGGCCAAACTAAGAACATTGTCGGAATTATGACAGGTCACTGCAGACTGAAAGCGCATTTGCACAAAATTGGTCTGGCTGAAGACGATGAATGTAGGCTGTGTCTTGAGGACACTGAAACAGCCATGCACATCGTCTCAGAGTGCTCAGCGGTAAGTCGCATCAGATTCGAGGTCTTTGGCCAGGCTTTTATAGCCCACAGTGAACTGAAAAAATCACCCCTGCACAAGATTATCGGTTTTATCCAAAAACTGGATCTCGTCGGGGAGATATAAATTAGGGGTGAACCACAATAGTCCGTGCGGACGCAGTGGTTGGGTGGACAGACGCCCGCTTGCCATAAATAACATAACATCGTTGCTGAGTACTTCGAAGATGATAACCAGGTACTCCGTTTTCTTCAGACTAACTTGTTGCCTCTTTATCATAAACTCCAGATCGTAGGAGTCACTGCATATTCAGTAACTAAAAAGTGATAGAAAACTAAAAAATTCCTGATTTCATTCCATTACAAAAACTTGTTTCAATAATAGGTATTCTATTATTTTATATGCACGTAACTGTGGCTTACTTCAAAGGCTATCATTGTTAAAAACTTTCGAAACTCTGCCCAATGGTTCCTTCTACAATAAACCTCCAGTTATCTAGGTCTGCCACAATCGCCGTTTCCATCAAAAGCGATGATGCTATTTTGCATAATCGAATTGACCCCGCCGATAACTCAACCTTGACTCGTAGCTCCTAACGTGACGTGCTATAAACATGGTTACGTAAATAGGTATTGCCTTATTACGAGGAGCTCTTCTCGAAGTTTCCGCACACACTGGTCCGGTTCAACTTTGATGTGCTCCCGACAGCGGGGATTAGTTGCATTATGGCCTTCCAGTTCACCGATGCGAATATTGGACAGAAATTTCGCCAATTCTCTGGTCGTGGGGTAGGATGTGTATCGATTGAGGGGTTCGTGGACTCGGCGGGCTGAAATCGGGTCCGCATACGGTGGCTGAGTTGGATGGTTTGTGTAACGGACTTTGTGAAACCACAAGTCAGGTCGGAATTCTGTAACTATTCGAATATTGACGTGTTTCAGCCGTTGGTTGAGCCATCTGGAGTTTGCATTTTGAAGTATGGTTATTTCGAGTCTGGCAACCCTTCTGTCGTTCGCGTTTTCACAGAAAGTTAGTTTAAGATTGACAATAACGAAATGGGTCGATTAACGCTTGGAAAAAAGTGGGAAATATTGAAAACTTATATCCAAATTTTTGCAACCTTATCCCTAGTTTTAGGATTAACTTGACTGGACTATATGTCAAAGAACAGAAGCAAAGTTCTACGCCCACACGTGCGCAAACATTGTTACGAAACAGTTTTAAAACAAACCAATTTGCCTGCGATAGCTCCCAACTTTTTCAATTTCGTTTCCGAGTCGCCAAATATCGAAACGACCAGCGCTCTAATCGAACTTTATCGGTCGAACTTGAGGGATTTGCTTAGGAATAATAATGAAGTGGCCCTACTGTCGAAATTGGCACCCTTGCATCTCTCGACTACGTCGGAAAAACGGGATCGAGGGGTCGAGATGGCTGATGGAAGTTCAAGATGCACTTTTTGCGGGGGTATTTTTTTTGGAACGGTCGTTGTTGAAAGTCATTCGATTCGAGGGTCTTAAGAGTGAGGGAATACATTCTGTCAAGAAAGTACCGAGAATTATCGATTTAAATCTGGCGGGGCAATGAGGCAGGTAAAAAATTTTTTTCCTTGGTTGGTACCACTGTCCTTAATTACTATGCCAAGCTTGAGCGGGATCTGTCAACTAGTGTGTTTGCAACAGCTGATTAAGTCAGTCGATGTCAGAGTGCGTGCCGATTTTTACTATGGGTGATTACGTTGAGCAAAGAATTTGTTTAAAGTTTTGTGTTGCAAATGAATTTGCGTGTGCCGATGCATTGAAAATGTTGCAAAAGGCAAGCTGGTGATAATGCTCTATCGAAAACTCGTGCATATAATTTACATTGGTTATAATGGCAACCCTGTATATAATTTTTGACAGTTCCCATGTAATTTGTGTTCAGTAAGTTATGCTATTTAATCATGGAAAAATACACGCTTCAACAACTTTTAGAAGTTGTTGAATTATTTCATCAAAATCAGAATTCTTTCCATGATTAAATGGCATAACCTACTGAACACAAATGAATGGTATCACTTTAACCCGTTAGATAACTTTTCCGAAGTTTTTTATTCAACGAATAAACCAAGGAAAGGAAAGTCAATCGAAACCGTCGCATCCACCATTTAGCAACCAAACGCGGCGAATTCAATAATCCAACATGTAGTTTATATTGAAGAAATCGGGTTTATCCCAACTGGAGATATCCTTCAGATGTCACGAAACGTCAATTCAGCAAGAAGACGAAGGAATAAATAATAAACGGGATTAATGGGCCCCAAATCATGTCAGATCTTTTTTCAGGATAAACCTTTGTGGATTGTCAGGATTTGCTGGTCCTTCGAGGCCTGATTCGCGATAGTACACGTGAATAGTTTTCGGTTCGACGAAGGCCTAGAACATTGAGAAGGATGGATATTCACCTTGTCATGCCGTTGACGAGGGTTAAATTCCGAATATTTTTTCGTCTGGTTCGAGATGAATTATGTTTTGTTGCAACCACCTAAGAAGATAGCCTTTCGGCACCAGATATAAATAAACTATTTGATTCAAAGTTCCAAACGTTAGTCGACATTCGAAGACAGGTTTTTGTGATTTAGAAAATCATTACTCTTTCTAGGTCAGTTAGTATGGAACATGAGATTTGTCAGGTAAGATGTATTTTTCTTTAATTATTTTCATTTCTTGTATACAAAGTAGGACTAAGGATTATCGGCTAGAATTCAAAATGGCCGTTTTTGAATATCTACTCCGCGTTTTTGGAGAGTTTTTTGATGTAACCTTTTAAAGAGCGCTATTTTCGAAGAAATTTTGTGTTGTGCATTTTTAGAAAGGAATATGGTTTGCATGATACCGTTGTTAAACGAAAATATAGAATTGATATTCTATATTTTTTTTTTAGATTCTTTATTCCTTTTGATACTGTGTAATGAGGTTTAATTCAAATATTTTAATATTAGCCTTCTACATATTTGATTTCAAAAAATTATATTTAATAATTATAACTTCTGAAAATAAACTAAAATAATGTCATATAAGTTATATCAAATGACATATAAAATAAACATTTTATTTTATTATATATATATTTTATTTTATTTTCAGAAGTAATAATTATTAAATATAATTTTTTGAAATTAAATATGTAGAAGGCTACTATTAAAATATTTAAATAATTTTATATACCTTCTATCAAGAATTAACCTCTATTTATGTTATTTTATTCATAATATATAATTATTTGGTTTCCTTAACATTCTTTATACAGATAGTCCTTGTGCTATAACAGAGGCCGTTAAATTGTCTTTCAATCTTTCAGATCAAGGATAAACCAAAGAAATATTTATCTATAGTTAACCGTTACACTACACTTGAAAATTTTTCAGTTTACCAGAAGTTTTCTAAATTGTTGAATGGTGAGTAAATATTTGTTGTTGATTTATGTTATATTTATTGAATATGAATTATTTGAATACTGACGAAGCAAAGTCTCTCTTAAAACTTGTTTTTCAGTAATGTTTTTACATATCTTGAGTTTTTATATAAAGTAACTTAGTTAGATATCCAATAATATTGAATATTCTAAGTAAGATAGTTTTATGATGCAAGATTATGTAAGACATTTTTGAAAGATATTTGTTTTCATAAGATTGATCAGCAGAAACAAAATTTTGTCTATTCAAAATATTTAATTTATAGGATTTCGGTTAACAATTTTTATTAATTGGATTTTGTTATACCATTTGGATGTCTTATAATGAATGTTTATTTTATATATCGTTTGATATAAGTGGTACTTATATGACATTATTTTAATTTAATTCCTGAAGTTATAATTATTAAATATAATGTTTTGAAATGAAATATGTAGAAGGCTGATATTAAAATATTTGAATAATTTTATATACCTTCCATCAAGAATTAACCTCTATTAATTTTAATGAGGTTTAATTCTATATGTTAAATTGAAACTGTGTTTTCTAAGACATTAATTTAATTTAATTTTGAAAAAAATTTTTCATAAAATTAAAATCTGTGTGTTCTTCAAAATATTGTAAAAGCCTTTTATCAAGTAAAAACCCCATTTCTATTGTTTTTAATTCATTTCTCTCCGAGTATAACATTATTTCTTCGAAATGGTATCGAGGATCCTGTTCCAATCCATTATAACTTCGTCATTTGGAAATATTCCGTTTTTCAGAACATTATTCCAGTGACTGTCGCTTAAGCGGCCATAAAATTTCCCGGAGGTGTAATTTGAACGTTTCAACGTCACATGATCGCGTCAGATTTGCCGATTGGCGACAGCGAATTGGATCATATCTCCCGAAGACATTTTGATGACACCGTTCCGTAGAGATTTCGAACGTGATTTTCCACGATTTTTCCAATCCCCTAATGCCGAGAAAGGGGATTCTTTGTTGACGTCGTCAAGAAAGATGTCCGATTGAGGAATTTGAGAGATAGTGAAAAGTTGCGAGGGGAAAATTTAACCTCACTATTTCCTGACAGGTATCGGGTGTCTTTTTTAGAATGATAGAATTTTCGATAGGGATAACTTGACAGAAGGTAGAAGCCATGTTGTTTTGACATTTCTGTTCAGTAAGCATTGACAAATTATCATGGAAAGACTCACGCCGCAACAACGTCTACAAATTGTTGAAATTTATTTTCAAAATCAGTGTTCTATTCGCCAAACTTAAAGAGCACTTCGTGAAATTTATGGTTTCCATAATCGTCCATCAGAGCAGCTTATTCGTCGAACTATCGATAGATTTCGGGCAACATTTTCTCTACTCGATGCAACAACAACAACAAGACAAAGAACTGTACGTACAGAGGAAAAAATCGCTGCTGTAAGTCATAGTGTTAAGGATGATCCAGATTCTTGACCATAATGAGCGTCGTTTCTTTGCTGATTGGGCCCTAGAACAGCTTGAAGTCGATCCACTTTTTTATCGTAAAACAAATTGTCAATTGAAATTAATAAAAAAATAGATGTTTGAATGTTTCGTTCCAAGCATGCGCAACTGAATTCTTCAGACAGGCGGTAACGCAGCTTTGCCTGTGACAAAATGTTTTGTTTCTGATCTTATATTTATGAAAACTGCGTTATCGCCTGTCTGAAGAGTTCAGTTGCGCATGCTTGGAGCGAAACATTGAAACATTTATTTATTTATTAATTTTAATTGACAATTTATATCTGTTGGATTTTTTTCATTCCATTTGATATTGTATAATGAGTTTTGATTTTAACCATCTATTAAATATAAGCAGTGCTTATGAGAGATTAATTTAATTCTGAAAGTTTTTCAATGAAATTTTTTGAAATTAAAATTGTAGGATTATTCAAATATTTTAATATTTAATTTATATATAAATAATGTCAAATAAGTACCACTTATATCAAATAACATATAAAATAAACATTCATTATAAGACATCCAAATGGTATAACAAAATCCAATAAATAAAAATTGTTAACCAAAATCCTGTAAATTAAATATTTTGAATAGACAAAATTTAGTTTCTGCTGGTCAATCTTATGGAGACAAATATCTTTCAGAAATGTCTAACGTAATCTTAAGAATTTCATCATAAAACTATCTTACTTAGAATATTCAATATTATTGGATATCTAACTAAGTTATTTTATATAAAAACTCAAGATATGTAAAACATTACTGAAAAACAAGTTTTAAGAGAGACTTTGCTTCGTCAGTATTCAAATAATTCATATTCAATAAAATATAACATCAATCAACAACAAATATTTACTCACCCTTCAACCATTTAGAAAACTTCTGGTAAACTGGAAAATCTTTAAATGTAGTGTAACGGTTAACTATATATAAATATTTCTGTGGTTTACCCTTGATGTATATATTATATTTATATATTTACATGTCATTTGATATAAGTGGTACTTATATGACATTATTTTAATTTATTTTCAGAAATTATAATTATTGAATATAATTTTTTGAAATTAAATATGTTGAAGGCTAATATTAAAATATTCAAATAATTTTACATACCTTCTATCAAGAATTAACCTCTATTTATGTTAAAATTGTAGGAGGCTAACAGATTGAATCTGTTTTGATATTCAAATTTTGTAATAATCCTTTTATCAAGTAAAGAAACCGCTTCTTATTATTTCATTGTGGTATATTTGTTTCAGAATGAGTTGTTCTTTTTTTATTTTTATATTTTAGATTTTAGGGTTTTTGTTTCGATTTTATTTTTTATGGTTATTTGTTTGATTGTATTCAGTTCCCTTCTCAACGTTATATTATTTGAAGGAATTGAAAATGCCCCATGTATCATTGATCTTTCAGCAGAGAGTTTATGAGTGTTCCGGATGGCATGAAAATTTGGGTATGGTTGTTATCTTATTTGGTTCACAAAACACTGACAACGAACATTCTATGAAGCACGGGACTCATATTATCCAGCATTTGTAACGCCATAGGAAAAGCCATTGATAATTCAGGAAACCTAACTCTTCACAACCGCTGCCCAATTTTATTGTAGTTACTATTTAACCAGGCTCGTTTGATGTTGCCCGCCATAGCCAGATGTCAAATTATTTGCAACTCTAGAAGTTGCCGAGCAAACTGCGTGTGTAATTGTTCGGATTATTCGGATTCCTCCAAGTTCACAAGTTGTACAGGATGAATTATTGAAGGGGACAACTGTAATTTTTAGGGGTAATTAGAGGTTGAAGTGTTGAAGCCGAAAACGCAACTGGGGCGTTATAGCTTCGGGAAATTGAGGGGAGGAAAAATCTGCGTGATGGAAAACGTAGGGGCGTATTTTTGGGTGATTTATGGACTCTCACCCATTTATACGATCTTAGAAATTAATATGTTTGAACCAAAGTCTTCCCAGCGTGTGAACTTTTCTGGATTCTTTTCAGAAGGTAATTTTAAATAAGGTTACTCGGATTTTCACATATTTTATTATGGTTATGATACAACGATCAATTCGCTAACACAGTGGCATAGTTGGGTGTTTTTTAGATTGAAAGAAATTTATTTGAAAGATAATTTTATGACATTTATGTTTTGAAAATAATTTCTATCACGACTAGCTCTGAGGAACCGCATTCGACCAGACCAATTTTGGACCACTTTTTCGAGTAATTCAGGACTTATTTCATCAATAATACGAGTTATGTTGGCTTCTAAATCGTCTATTATTTCTGGTTTGTCAGCATAATCCAATAACTTGACATAACCCCAAAGAAAACAATCAAGTGGAGATCTTCTGGGTCTGATGTCGCATGATATTGGATGCCAATTAATTGGACCATTTCTCGAAATAATGTTATCGCCAAATATTTCTTTCAATAAATCATTTGTTACGGTAGCAGCATGAGTTGTAGCATCATCTTGTTGGAACCAAGACACTTTTGGGTCGATACCATTCAAATTTTGAAACAAATAATCATTGATTATCGATCTGTAATGAGCACCATTCACTGACACATTAGCTCCAGCTTCATTTTTGAAGAAATATGGACCGATGATGCCTCCAGCGTGTGAAGCACACCATACAGTGCATTTTTCAGGATGCAATGGAACCTGCAGAACTTTTTGAGGATTGTTTGCACTCCATATGTGGCAATTTTGCTTGTTTACATAGCCGTTCAACCAGAAATGAGCTTCATCACTAAACACAATTTTACGATAAAATAGTGGAGCAACTTCAAGCTGTTCTAGGGCCCAATCAGCAAACAAACGACGCTTATTATGGTAAAGTAGCTTTAGTTCTTGAACCAGTTGGATCTTGTATGAGTGCAGACCAAGATCTTTACGCAAAATCTTTCATGTGGTGGATGCACAGAGTCCAACTTGTGAATCTGGATCATTAACACTATGACTTACAGCAGCGATATTTTCTTCTGTACGTACAGTTCTTTGTCTTGTTGTTGTTGCATCGAGTAGAGAAAATATTGTCCGAAATCTTTCGATAGTTCGACGAATAAGCAACTCTTAAGGACGATTATGTGAACCATAAATTTCACGAAGTGCTCTATAAATGTGGCGAAGAAAACACTGATTTTGAAAATAAATTTCAAAAGTTTGTAAACGTTGTAGGGGCGTGAGTCTTCCCATGGTAATTTGTCAATACTTATTGAACAGAAATGTCAAATGGCTTCTATCTTCTGTCAAATCACAGTTATCCCTACCGAAAATTTTATCACTCTAAAAAAAACACCCGATATTATATGTCACATTTTTGAATAACTTAAATTGTTTTCGAAGTTGTTTTCCATCTATATTAGAGTAGGTTCATCTGAAAATATTTGTTAGAGGAGAGTTATTAAGATCTAATTGTTCGTTGAGTACTATTTTGTTGTATTCATTTATCTTTAGTGACTCTAACAGGTTTAAGACATATCTTTTGCTTTCTATACGTAAAATTTCAAAATTTTTGTGGAAAGTATGTCCTGTTTTCAAGAAACAGTTCGAATATGTGGAATTACTTTTCTTGTTGAGGAAACTCCTGAGATGTTCTCCAATTCACTGTCGGAAAGTTCTACCTGTCTATCTTATGTAAACACAGCCGGTTAACTTATAAATTCCCGATTCATCATCTCTATGTGTAATGTCTTTAGTATTTTTAATGAATATACTGAGGTTTGGATAAGTTTTGAATGACATTCTTAAATCATATTTATATTTGAGGTATGTAGCAGGTTTTTCTGAAAAAATTTATATATACTTCAAAAATAAATGTTATTCGAATTGAATTTTCAGTTGCGATGTCGTTTTTCGTGAAAATAAGCCTAATGTTATTTCTGAGACAGTGTGAGACATCTAATTCTCTACATTATCGTGAAAATGAATAGAGGATGTCAGCTTTGGAAAAATCGAGAAATAAAAACTTGAAATTCTTCATATTTGGCTATTAATAACGAACATTCTGTATATGACAGGTTGACATATTAGTGTCACGATTACTTCTGACAATCGGTAGACGACTTCTAGCGAGCAGTTCTCTTTTGGTAAGATCTGTACTGCTGAAAAAATGTGTCTGATATTTTGCGCCATGATAAAGATATTTAAGTTTATTGAAACCACAAGGAAATATACGGGGTTCTTCATTTAAAAAATCTGCCATTTATCATTAGTAAAGAGTGTGAGATATGGTACCTACACTAAGGTATTAATCATACATTAGCGCCATCTAGTGCATGTATATAATTACATAATCTCAACCCTTACTAATTAAATGTATCTTTTCCTATACGCCGTAAGACCTGTATATTGCAATGTATTATTTTGCCAATTCTGCATTTTTCTATTGCATCATATTTGTTATTCCCCTTGAATCATATTACTGTCAGCATCTATTCCGATAAGGAAACCCATAAAGGGAATTGAATCTGTTTGTTTCAACAGCGATAGACTAGAGTTAGACTTGTTCAGACGTACCATTGTATTCTTGTTTTTCGAAAATAAATAGTTTTTTTTTAAACTTGGTTTTCTACCCTAAAAACTTATCTATATATAGATACACAACTTACCTTAGCGAGCCATTTCGAGTAAAGAAATGTATACCCACGTAACAAACGCAGAAAAAACTTTGTTCGTGCTCAATTTAGATCATAATACGCGTAATGCTCATAATTAGCAAATTTATATTCAAATAAATTAATTCGGCTGTTCTGTACCAAATATCATTAGTAAGGAGTGTGAGCTATGGGAATAGAAAGTTCTACAAATCGAGACAGTGTAACATACATCTTTATGAAAATTCTAAACTCAAACAAGCTCGATAAGGTTTTGTTGATCACTGGGACATAATTAAGTATAGACATGCGCACGTTTCGAACTTGTTGGTTTTTTTCAGTGCACTGTAATGCCGAACGACTACAAATCTGTCAAGTACCTATATTCGCTCTGCACAGGAACAGTATATCTAATTGCACTAGATGGCGCTAGTGTATGATTAATACCTAATATGAAACAGTCACCGTAATTATTGGTAAAGTAACTAATTATATTAATTTATGACTGAATTGTCGAATAATTGCTTCAATATATACCAAGTAAAATAATCTACTTGTTTTTATACGAGATCTCACAACTTTTTGCGGTGGAGGGGCTGCATGGCCAGAATTTTCTCATTTTATGTTTTCGAATGGACTGCGTCTTCACCTGCCTGCTTGATGGAGAACAAAAAAATCCACATTCTCCTCGAAAAAAGAAGAGAAAGGTGAAATAACATGAAGCAGAGAGAAAATCGAAGCGTATTCCGAGATAAATTCGGGAATCGTCATCAATCCTTGGGACTCATATACCGCCCGCCTCTGTTCGGTCAGGACTCCAGGGACTCCATTCGGGAGTGGGTTCCGATAAATGGGAACGGGGCCTGTATTTATCCTGCGAGCCAGGAAAAAAGTATTCGCGACATCTTATCGAAATGAAAGGTACAAGCACTTAATTGCACCCTTCCGGTTTATCGGCTCCAATTTAATCGGGAAGGAAACCAATCGACGAACACGTGACCTTTCGTTCCTGTTTCCTTGCAGAGGCGTATTTTCTCATTTGGCTCGTTTGAAAGCAGTGAAAAATTGTTATTAACGACCCTATTTGAGGGATTATCATTTACACTGAATATACACACATCGTCAAAAGTCTCACAACATTCTTCAAGAGAACAATATCCAGAGAATGAACTGGCCAGCAAACTCACCAGACATGAATCCAATTGAGCACGTATGGGATTACTTAGGTAGAGCAATATCCAATCGGCAAAACTCACCTTCAAATCTTCAGGAATTGAGTTCAGCCTTTCAGGAAGAATGGAACGATATGCCTGAAAATTTCATTAACGACTTGATTCGTGGAATGCCTAGGCGTATTGGGCAGTTGATTGAAAGAAGAGGTAGTAATATGGGCTACTATTGAATTTGGATTCAGTTGTGGAATAACTATAATTAATCAATAATCGATAAATTTCGATATTTTTTTATTTTTCCTATTTTGTCTCATCCTGCATAAAGGAAAGAGTAACAAACAAAGATTTTCTATCGAATATATTGCAGTTGGAATAGAGGAAAATATTCATCTCGTTTCCAGAACATAGATTGTTCATTTCTTGAGAAACCCAGGGGGTCCAAGACTTTGGACGATGTGTGTATATTGACATTAGAAATTATTACACTTTCTTCTATGAGCTGTTTTTATGATGATATTTAAAATATGCTTTGATCATTGTTTGAATTAATAGACCAAAAAATCTATAGTTAACTCTGCACTATGAGAAATAACTTTGAAGAAAGAACTGAAATTTAGTTCTGTCTGGTTGACCATCTAGAGTTTGCATTTTGAAGTGGTGGTTATTTCGAGTTTGACAACACTTCTGTCATTCGTGTTTTGACAAAAAGCTTGTTTAATATTTGACATTAATGAAATGGGTCGATTTATGCTTGAACAAATTTTGAAAATATCAAAAACTTATTTCCAAAGTCGTGAATTTTCTATTTGAACTAATGTCTACAACGGTTATATCCAAATAACTGAGTCCTTAAAAATACCTTACAAACTTTGTATTATTTCTGTGGCCGAACATAGAATACGTAGTACGTTGTGGTTTGATATTTAGTAAAATTCACTACAGTTTTAAATTCGTTTTTTGAAAGCCTTGTGGTTTTGGTCGGGTGAGATATATTTTATTAATTTGATAATAAGATGCGGTTTTTTACTTGATGAAAGAATAATTACAAACTTTGAATATGAAAACAGATTTAATCTGTTAGTCTTCTACAATTTTAATTTCAAAAAATTGAAAAAAAAAACTTTTACATTTAAATAAATGTCTTAAATAAGCACTGCTTATATTTAATAGACGTATAAAAATCGAAATTCACTATACAATATCAAATGGAATAAAAAAACCCAAAAAATAAATTACTAATTAAAATTAAAAGTAAGTAATGTCGAATGTTTCATACGCACCTGAACTCGTCAGAAAGGCACGTGGTACGTGCCTTTGACAAACATTTGAAAACAAGTTCAGTTTCTGGTCTTATATTTATGAAAATTAATTCTTTTTCAAAAATATACAACATAATTTTAAGAACTTCTCCAAAACTAATTTATTAGAAATATTTGATATGTTTAAATATTTAAATAAGTTACTTCAGAAACTCCCAAAACCATATAGCACATTCTCAAAAACAATTAAAAATTCAGATAAGGTCCTTTCAACTTTACATTTATAATATAAATTCAATTAAAAATAAATAAACTTGTAATCTTACCAGACAATTTCTGCAAAATCTGTGAACCCAAATAAACTAGATAGGTACATCTAATATTCAAGGTAATCTATGTTTTATGCTAAGCACAGAAATCAGACAAAGATTGTAAGGCAATTTATGGCCTTCATTAAACCACTGGAAACTGTGTAATAAATTTCATTATTCAAAAACCTAATATAATTATATATTATATATAAAATGAAATAATAAGATGCGGTTTTTTACTTGATAGAGAAATAATTACAAACTTTGAATATCAAAACAGATTCAATCTGTTAGTCTTCTACAATTTTAATTTCAAAAAATAAAAAAAAAACTTTTAGAATTAAATTAATGTCTTAAATAAGCACTGCTTATATACGTGCCTTTCTGACGAGTTCAGGTGCGTATGTTTGGAACGAAACATTCGATATTACTTATTTTTTAATTTTAATTAATAATTTATTCTTTGGGTTTTTTATTCCATTTGATATTGTATAGTGAATTTCGATTTTTATATGTCTATTAAATTTAAGCAGTGCTTATTTAAGACATTGATTTAATTCTTAAAGTTTTTTAAAAAAATGTTTTGAAATTAAAATTGTAGAAGACTAACAGATTAAATCTGTTTTGATATTCGAAGTTTTTATTTTATTAATTACTTTTATTTTTTGATACGAAGCTGGACTGATGAGTTATCGATGTGGTAATTCCAAATTGCCTTTTTGAAAGTTCACTGCATGTCTTTGGAGTTTTCTTTGTTAGAAAATGTTCATAAAATTACAATTTGCAGTAAAGTTAGCAGAATGAATCTGTATGATATTTTAGATATTGTTCTAAGCCTTCTGTCGAGTAAAAAACATCCCTTTTTATGCCACACAGTTGAAGGACATACCAACTTGGTACAATATGGTGAATAAATCTATGGCTCTATCAAATTTGTCAGCCAGATAAATTTGTTTTTCTTCTAAAGCTTTTATTCGATGATATGTGAATAAAATGTGAGCGGATCCGACCCCCCAGTATTTTGTAACATCAATAGGGTTTCGGATGTCACAAACTGAAAGAAAACTGGAGGTTTTAAAGAAACGTATACCCTCCCACGAGCAGGGATAAATACGATAAAGTAGGAAAACCTTTCTAGCCCATCAATTATTTGTCCTGTAGAAGTGCAGCAGAATTTACGCTATGAAAAAGCAATTCCAAAACTTTTCTTCTGATAAATGTTTCCCATAAATTGTTCTGTCGGATTATAAGACCTGAGTTTTGAACCCCTATCGATTTCGAGAAAAATGTGCAGGAGAAGGTCGATAAGGACTTGGTAAGAGTAACCTACTTTCAGTTAAAATTTGGAGATATTACAGATTTATTGTTCTATGGAAATTATTGAAACAAGACTCGTTGAAAATATTGTCATTTTTATATCAAAACATAACAAAGACTTCAGATGAAATGGGAACCCACAAAGACTGAAATCTTATAAAATAATGAAAAAGGGTTTGAATATCAAAACAGATTCAATCTGTTAGTCTTCTACAATTTTAATTTCAAAAAAATTTTTATTCAAAAAACCTTTAGAATTAAATTAATGTCTAAAATAAGCACCGCTTATATTTAATAGACGTATATAATCAAAACTCAATATATAATGTCAAATGGAATAAATGAACCAACAGATATAAAAAAAGTCATTAAAATTAATAAATAAGTATTTAAAGGTGGCAAAATTTTGTTTCTGATCTTACCTTTAAGAACACCAATTGCCTTTCAAAAACATGAACACAACTTAAGGACTTCTCAAAGAATATAATTTATTTGAAATATTTGGTATATTTGAATATTCGAATAAGTTAATTCATAAATCTCTCAAAACATGCACTATATCTTCAAAAAACAAATATAATTCTAGGTCATCTCTTCCTCGGTCCAATATAATATTCCAAATATCAAAATCAAATAACTATCACTATATCACAACTTACACGTGTTAAGGATGAATGCTTTTTGAAATTAAACTTGTAGAAGACTAACAGATTAAATCTGTTTTGATATTCAAATCTTGTTGTATTTCTTCTATCAAGTAAAAAGCCTTTTTCTTTTTTATTTTAATAAAAAGGGGTTTTGTTATTCGTAGAAGGCTATCTTAAATATCATACAGATTCATTCTGCTAACTTCACTACAAATTTCAATGTTAATAATTTAAGTTGATATTTCTTTTTTCTTGCTAATTAAAAATTTTATCGTCCGCAATTTCGCCCAAAGCAATTTTGAGAGACTGGCGCATTCGCCATTTTGTTTCTAGGGTTTACTATATTTAATATCTGAATTTCCGAAGAAAAAAACCATTTTGGCATTTATATTTAAAGAAATTATGATTCTATATCGACCCTGAAGCGTTTTAACATAACCCAGTTAATGGAAAAATATATGAGGCGCACTTAACGTGAATGGGGTCATGCAATTTTCGATGTGGTAATAATTTTTATGCACTCTATTATCCTGAAAGCAGTTTTGAATCTCGGTAATCACATTAAAGGGCGAATAAACGAAGATCGAATTTATTATCGTAGGATGGTTATGTGGTAAAATACGCTCTGATTAATGCCGATCTTAAAGTACTGAGACGATGATGAATATTTTACTTTCTTTTTTATTTCATCCAAGGAATCATAAGAAATAAAAAAATGTGTTAGGATTATTTCAGTATGGCTCACGTATTTTGTTCCAGAAAATCTTTTGAAATGCTATTTAATGAGATTTATAATAAAGTATTGGATGGAGTAGTCCGTTACTTTGTGATAGTTGAATGACTGACGCCACAATGATGAAGAAAATCGAGCTTCGCGCCGTTATAAGTTCCTTACTAAGCGGGGAAAAAGTCAAAATATCATTCGTGAAGAGATGGTTGCTGGTCACCAAGAATGTGCACCGTCGTTAAGCACCGCTCAAGAGTGGTCAAGTGAATTCAAAAGAGACAGAGAAAGCATTGGAGACGACCCTCGCTTGGGCGGGCCCGTTAGCGGCAACACTGAAGGACCGGTATTACAAGTAGAGCTTAAAATAGACATAAAAATCCCAATTCTGCCAACGAATTTCTTGCAGTCCACCAATTATCCGGTTCTACCTACCCCAAATTTCAGTATCCGCAAAAAGAACTTATCGATTTAATTAATATTGAAGATTTCATAGAGTTCAGAGCTCCAGTTCGGAATCGAATGGAAGTTTCTCCAGAAACTCGATAGTTTAACCCTCAAATCGTTCCTTTCTATTTTTCCCTTTGATTCCGAAGTCGATCTTGATTTCGTAACTTTAATCGAGTCGAAGGACGGTTGTTTTAAGCGCGCGGGAGTTTAATTAAACAGAAATCAACGAACTAATTAACCTGGTTAAACAAGTCGCGTCCCTATCTGCTCTCGATCGGGCGTTGAAACGACGGTAGAACGTGATTTCTGGAAGTTTTTGGAGTGAAAATTCAGATAATTTTGTTACGTCGGAGAAAGTGTTGATTATGTCGAATTTTTTTGGGCGGCATGAAGAATTATCTTTACATTTGGATATACAGGGTTTGATGATTATTTTACTTTCATCATTTTAATTTAACTCGAAAAAAAAAATTTAGTTACCACAAATTTATTGAGAAAAATAAAATAAAAAAAGGCTTTTTACTTGATAGAAGAAATATAACAGATACAATCTGTTTTGATATTCAAATTTATTGAGTATATGGACTTAAAAATTGATATCAGAAATATGAAAAACTTTCACTATACCGGGTTTTAAAAAACAAAGTTTCAATATTTTGGAAGCTGATTAAAGACCTCAAAAAAAGTAACAAATTTCATATAAACGCGGGTCCGCAAATGAGCCGTTTTGGATAAATAAGCGATTTTCAAATTAGCTACTTGCGCAACCAAATATTCGATTTATTTTCATCTTTCAGATGTCTGGTTTGAAGAACTTACAATTAAAATGTTTTTCAGTCAGTTCATTGGAAAAAACACAGCTGGCAAAAATCATTTGGTTTTTATATGAAATTTACGTACTTTCATTGAGTATTTTGCATCCGATTCGAGCTGTTTACTTTCTTTCACTTTGTTGGTAAGAAAAAGTTATTATTCCTTAATCCTCCTGATCATCAAGCCAAAGGGACATTCTGTCAATGGGTTTCAACAAAGATTGCTGAACATCCTCATTTTGCTCCTAACATCCTTTTCACTGTTGAAGCCGGCTGAAATTTTCAACTTTCATAATGGCCATGTTTGGGCGGATGAAAATCCACATGCTATTCATGAATCCAGGCATCAACAGCGTTTCAGTATAAAAATCTGGCTAGGTATTTAAGGAGATCGTTTATTAGGACCTGTAGTTTTACCACAGAATTTAACAGGTGCCGCATAACTTAACTTTCTTCAAAGTATCTTGCCTGATTTTCTAGACGTGGTACCTTCAAATCAGTGGATGAATATTTGGTTCATACAAGGTGGAGCGCCTCCACATTATACACTTAGGGACATTGTAACACATCTGTATAACAATTCTATACTCAAACAAACTCGACAAGGTTTTGTCGACTGCAGACATGCGCACGTTTCAAACTGATTGCACTGAATGAAACCAATCAGTTTGAAATGTGCGCATGTCTGCAATTTGCGTCTGTAATCGACAAAATTTTGTCGAGTTTGTTTGAGTATAGAATTGTTATACAGATGTATGTTACACTTATTTAAATATTTTAATATTTACTGATATTTTCATAAATAGAAGTTAATACTTGATAGAAGGTATATAAAATTATTCAAATATTTTAATATTAGCCTTCTACATATTTAATTTAAAAAATTATATTTAATAATTATAACTTCAGGAATTAAAATGAAATAATGTCATATAAGTCCCACTTATATCAAACGACCTATAAAATAAACATTCATAATAAGACATTAAAATGATATAACAAAATCCAATAAATAAAAATTGTTAACCAAAATCATACAAATTAAATATTTCGAGTGGACAAAATTTTGTTTCTGCTGATCAATCTTATGAAAACAAATATCTTTCAAAAATGTTTAACCTTATCTTAAGAATTTCATCATAAAACTATCTTACTTAGAATATTCAATATTCTTGGATATCTAACTAAGTTATCTTCTATAAAATCTCAAGATATGTAAAAACATTACTGAAAAACAAGTTTTAAGAGAGACTTTGCTTCGTCAGTACTCAAATAATTCATATTCAATAAGATATAACATCAATCAATAACAAATATTTACTCACCCTTCAACAATTTAGAGAACTTCTGGTAAATGAATACTGAAAAATTTAAATGGAGTGTAAGGTACAAATAAATAATTCTGTGGTTTACCCTTGATGTAAAATATTGAAAGACAATTTAACGGCCTCTGTTATAGCACAAGGACTATCTGTATAAAGAATGTTAAGGAAACCAAATAATTATATATTATGAATAAAATAACATGAATGTATCTATCGTGTATTAACCTCTATGTATGTTATTTAATTCATAATATATAATTATATATTTTACCAGTGATCTTAAATACTGGATTTTTCCCCAAGCTATTATTTGATTGAAGGAAAGGTTGACGCAAAAACTTGAAGAGTCGAGTATTACGATGAACGTGTCGGTTGTTAGATGACAGCACCAGTATCATCGATTCCCGAGATGTGATACGACACAAAAAAATCTTTCACATTTCCATCAGAACAGCAACGTAGCTTTTGAACGTTGGTGAATATTCGAGGGTGTAACAAAATTTAATACAGCAATTTCGACGCCAAACAGCCCTATATATCAATGAAACTGGCGCTCGTGCTTCATCCCCATTCCGTTAAGCATAACTACGGGAACATTGAGGCGATTATTAAATACCCTCGTTCTGCCATAAATCCAATGATGAATATAATCATTGCCAGCCTCAATCAAAGTCGATTGCGTTACTAGACAATAACCGGTATTATAACTCATATTTTGTTTGACAGCGTATCCGCTACAGAATGGCCTTTATGCTCTGATAAATACTCTTTTCTCTTGACGGTATGACGTGCTTTGAATGCCACCGGGCTGGATCTGCCTGTTTATGTAGAATTGTTGGGGATATAGTGTTCACAAATGATACTTTGTGAAAAACATGAGAAAGGAGTAAAATAACTACATTTTTTTTGAAAGGTTGGGGAAATAGTACAATATTTCTGCGTGAACTTCAAAAGTTTATTAAGCATGTTTTGGATTGTCCGATTTCGGTGAAATATGCACCGTTATTATTATTATTATTACGAAAGTGACAACAATAGAGGTAAACCTATAAACTCAAAAACAAAAATAAAGAGAAACTGAGAAAGTACTCGAGAAGTGGAACAATTTAGTAATGATAGTAATTGAATGCAATGGAATTAATTATTGAACTTGACTAGACCATCTATCCAAAGCTTTCTTGAAAGAATTCACCGATGGCGATGACATAACCTCAGCAGGGAGCCGATTCCACGTCTCGAACACTCTGTTGGGAAGAAACTGGCTCCTGAAGTTATCCTTGGCAAGATTAAAACGGTGTCTTCTTAAGGCTCGACACTGGTTCAGTGGAAAGAGGTAAGACATATCTGTACTGAAGAGGGAGTGAAGCGCTCGATGGGTGGTAATCAGATCTCTCCTTCTTCTACGATCCGAAAAGGACGGCAAGTCAAACAACCGTATCGTCGACTGGTAAACAGGGCGAAGGTGCCAGTGTGTTCCACCGCTGGACAGATTATAAAAGTTCCAGATCACCCTCAAGATTGGCCCACCAAACAGGGCCCGCATATTCCAGAATAGGACGCACGTAGATTGAGTAGAGAGTCTTAGTTGGTAGGTGAATTGCCTCGCTCTAGACACAACAGTCGAAATGTGGGTAGACTAACTCAAGTCATCCGTGACGGTTACACCCAGGTAACAATGCTGAGAGACACCAGCTAGCTTCTGCTGGTCAACGAAGTAGGGAGTCCTGCGATTTCTTTTGCCGATTTGGAGCACGTAACACTTCCCGATATTAAGAGGTAGCAACCACCTCCCACACCACTCAGAGAGCTTATTGAGGTCTTTCTGGAGGTGCCCCGTGTTAACCAAGGGACAGTTGTTGAGCTTCGTGTCGTCTGCGCACATTGCACATTTGGATGAAAAAAGATGAGGGAGATCAGAAATGTACAGGATCAAGATAGGACCCAGAACTGAACCTTGGCCTAAGGACTTCTATATCGGAGGAGGAGAAACAGTCACTGACCCTCATCCAGAAAGTGCAATGCGACAAAAATGACCGAATCCACGAGAGCAGGGGACCCCTCACTCCTAAGAACTCAAGCTTCCTCAGGAGACACGATCAAATGCTCGCGCAAACTCCAGATAAACAACATCCACCAGACAGCCATACTCAATGCACTTAGTCCAATCGTTGACACAGGAGAGGGGGTTCATGATGGTGGACCGACCCGGAAGAAACCCATGTTGCTCTTTGGAAATTATATCATTTTGTAGGGTGAACTCTATCAATTTATCGCTTATGATTCGCTCCAGCACCTTGCAAACTTGAGATGTTAAGCTTATTGGTCTGTGGTTCTGAGCAGAAAGCTTATATTCTTTCTTGAAGATAGGTGTAACAGAAGCTGACAACCAATCTTGAGGGAGCGAGGAGTATTGAAGGGAATACGAAAATATCATAGATAGTTGCTCAGCCAAGACATAGGCGCAGAAATGTAGCAGTCGCGAAGAAAATCCATGCGACCAGGGGCAGAGTGCTTCTTCATCTTGGAGAGGTAACCCAGGACCAGCTCCCGATCGACATTAATGCTCTCCAATTCATCGACAATACGTGGAACATTGGGATCAGAAATTAGATCGTCAAGTTCCGACATAAAAGCGGAGGCAAAATATTCCGCCATCACATCAGCAACCCGAGTAGGATTCTCGCAAGGCTCACCGGCAGAGACATAAGCAAAGGGTATTTCAACCTTGCTGTTCATGCAGGAGCGAAGATACTTGTAAAGTTTTTTCTTATTCTTGGAGCTGATCAAATCATGTTCAAAGTGCTTCTTGGCCTGTTGAATAGTCGACGATACGACGTTAGAATATACACGATGGTTGCGATAGTCATCATCCGATCTACTGCGTAAATTACATTGCCACAATGATTTTTTTCGACGGATCATATGCAATAAGGACTGCTTTATCCAGGGTTTCGAAGAATTGAATTTCTGAACTTTTTAAGTAGATAGTACAAGCAGCCACAGCTTCATTCATTGTATCAGAAAACACTCTCCAGATATCCTTCATCGAAAGCTGAGAAGAGAGAACAGAATACTAGTCATAGCCCAAGATGATATCGTGAACTTGATTGAAGTTGATTCTATAATTTGTGACCGTTTTAGAGGTAGCTCTATAATGTCTCTCTCATAGAAGTCTTGGTCCTTAGTGGCAAAAAACTCTTGTAATAGATTTTCACAATCTTCCCTTCATGCCAATTTCTTATCACTCAGGAAGTTAGATGTTTGATACGATATACGTATGTGGCCTGGCGTTGTCAAGATGGAACACAGCAACTCTTCTGTTGGCCAATTCTGGTCGCTTCAGATCAATCACTAGCTTCAAAGGTCCAGTAGTTGACAATAGAGATATGAATTTTATATGGAAGCAACTCATAATAAATGATTCCTTTCCAGTCCCACCAAATGCACAGGGGAACCTTCCTGGTCTCACACTAGGTATTTGAATGATGATTCCTGTTTGACAACCTTACCATCCACTTCCAGTTTGCATCTTAAAGTTTCCTTTGACGTGGTCATACACTTTGTTTTCTAGACTATGATCAACATATTGAACTTTTTTGCAGTGGTATTGAAAACATGCAGAAGTCTCTGGGGGTTATCTTCATTCTCGCTGGTGTCATCAGCTGGTGGATCACAAGCAATAACGAAATAACTTCATATCACGATGGCAAGTAAGGACATTACACCGAATATACGTCATCCGAACGTGGACAGCATTCGCTTAAAGCCCTCTCCATCATCTCTTCGCCAATAACTGCGATAAAATCGCTGTTTTCCATAAGAATTCCCGGTCGACCAGCACGTTAATACGTTTCCGCAATGACTCTGACAACTTTATCGCGCCGGGACCTTGATATTGCGGAAATGGCTGGTCGGACGGGTACAAAACGCCCTGCAGCGCCTCGTCGACGCCGATCTTGCCGCCCGTGTGCAGAAAACGGTCACGTTGAATATTGCATGAACTTCGGCGACATTTAATTCAGTCTCTGGATCTGGCTTAGGTCGCGGCAGTTCGTTCCTCCCTTCACCCTGCTATGAAATGATACGTTCCTCGTTATTAGTTTTCCGCCGTGGAAAAACGTCCCGCCGAGGGCGTTAATACGTGGCAAAAAGAAGAGGATGTGGGGGAATTTGGCGATGACCTGACATTTTGAATAGCGCCATTCTTAAGCTGCACGTATTGTAGGGTTGGTCCATAACTATCCACACATACGTGACGCCTTCAAAGTTGAGCCCTTTTTTAACAGAATATACAACTCGTCAAAAAAAACACTTTCGACAAAAATAACAAGATGATTCTACAGGCAATTTGCAACACAAACTTCCTAAAAATAACGGTCCAATTATCTTTCGTTGTAAAGTTAATCAAGATTCTACTGTTTTATAGCGTTTCACAATTTTTCACTGAAAACATAACATAACTTGATAACCATCATCTAAATTTTGACGCAAGAAACTCTTTGGAAGTGATTGGCGAAGTACATTAAGTGATAGAGGTTTTGAACAAATTTTAATGAATGAGATGTTCATATTGCCTTCCGTTAATTTTTAAACAGTTAAAGTGCCTTTCATTATATTCTAACCATATTCTTCAGCGAACACGGATCTTGAACACGGCATTCTTCAAATATTAATTAAAAGTATGAGCTAGCTATTGAAAAGGATGTAGAGTTTACTGGATTATACTTGGTAGATGCCAACATGGTTATATTGGGAGTATACAGATCACCACTGGGTTCAGTGGATATTTTTTTAGAACAACTAACGGATGTTCTAAATTATCTGATAGATGAATACTGTGAAAAGAAAGTGATAATAGCAGGGGACTTCAACATAAACTTTCTCGTTGATACTAAAGGAAATAAGGCAATAACTAATTTGTTTCACTCTTTCGGCTTAGAATGGAGTTTTCACGAAACATCTAGGAAAAGTAAAAACGCGGAAACTTGTATAAACAATATATTTTTAAACATCTAATATCAAAATTGTATTACATTAGAACTTCACATGTCTGATCACCTGGCACACTTCTTGAGATTTTCGGCTTCGGTTAATGAATCCGAAAATGAAATGGAAATTATTAGGAGAAAATGTATAACAAAAGAAATTATCAGTTCAATAAGTAATGAATTATCTCAAATATCTTGGGAGAATTTTTTCTACCAAGCTTATCAGCTTTCAGCTTATCATAAATGTCTGTTGCAAATAATCGACCAAGCAATACCTTTGGAGGAAAAAAAGATTAAAGTAAATAAAAAGAAACTCATCTGGAAAACGCAAGAAATAGTAGAAATGAAAAACACTTTAAAAGCGTTAGATACTATAGCCAAAGTAAAAAGAGATCAGCTTACAAGTCTTATAAGAAAGAATATATCAAAAGAATAAATGAAACTAAAAAAGAGAAGAATGAAGAATACGTAAATAGAGCCGAAAATAAACAGAAAGCGTTATGGAAGGTAATAAGAAATGAAAATTAAAAAAAAGGACAATATGACCACGGAACTCAGTCCCAATTTACTAAATAAATATTTTGCAAGTATTGGCAAAAATATTGGAGAAGAATTATTAATAACAAAATTCCAAAGCCACAAATTACCAAAAACCTTGGCATCAAATAGTGAAAAATCTTATTTTCTTTTTGAGTGCACCGTAAATGAGATCAAAAAGATAATATCATCTTTAAAGTCAAAGGACTCGTCAGATGTTTTTGATATTAAACCTGAAATTTTGAAAGTCTTGAGTGAGGATATTAGTTATCCAATTTCAATAAATGCTTCCAGGAAGGCTATTTTCCCAATGAGCTGAAAACTGCGAAAGTTATTCCAATTTATAAAGGAAATGAAGAAAAATGAATGTACCAACTACAGACCAATAGCAATTCTACCTTGCCTATCAAAAATTTTTGAGAGACAATGCTGAAATGGATGGAGAAAAAGAATTTATTGAATAAATGTTAGCACGGATACAGAGAAGGTCGAAGTACAACTACAGCGCTGATGGAAGCAATTAACACAATTATTGAAGCCATGGACAATGATGAGTTTGTTGAGGTGCTGAATTTCGACTTGGGCAAGGCTTTTGATGTTGTATCCCATGAAATATTGGCTGAGAAACTCAAATAGTGTGGTTTCAGTCGTATTTGGAGGGCAGATATCAAAGTGTTCATTGGAATGGAAAAATGTCTACTGAACAAAAAATTGATTGTGGAGTACCTCAGGGGTCGGTACTGGGACCTATTCTTTTTTTAATACGATCTTATTACACCGCTGCATAGAAAGAAGAACAACTAAAATGTATAACAAGTTACCACCAGAAATAAAGGAACTACCCGAACGAGCTTTCAAGAAGAGAATAAATAAAATACTGATTTCAAATGCCTTTTATTCTACAGAAAAGTTTTTGAGTTATAATATTATTTGAAATTTTCAAGGGGACGAACCATCTGAATTTTTGATGGCAATAAACTATTATTATTATTATTATTATTATGGTAATAGGATGTTCGATAAATCGAGACAGTGTAACATCTATAACTATTTTAAACTCAAACCAGTCCAATTAGGATTTGTTGACCGCTGGGACATGCGCACGTTTCGAAACTTGTTGGTTTCCCTTTAGTCCAACGACTTCAACACATCATCGAAAGTCATGGCCCCCTCCTATCAACTCTTAACTTGTTGAATGTAACCTGACAATTTTTTGTGTGTGGAATCTTCACTATCTTATCAGTTAAATGAAAACAATAAACCTGCAAAAAATGTTTCTTTTTCGGGAGAATACAGGTGTATTCGAAGTTAATCAGTTTTCAGAGAGAGTTGTAATATTGAGAATATTCCGTGGAAAATGCCGGACCTCCAATTTCTCAGTTTGACCGGGCAAGATTAGTAAAGCCCTACATCAAGAAGCTTTGTCGAACCACCAGATTGCGCAACGTTTAAATCTTCCACGGACTTCAGTAAGGCACATAGTGGCCCTTTAACTGGAAACCAGCATCGTTGCCCGGAGACTGGTGCCTGGTCGACCCAGAGTAACATCTGCAAGGGAAGGCCATTATAACGCAAATTTTACTCGAAGGAATCGAACGGTATCTGTGACAGCCCTTTGAAGTCATTTTTTGAGAATCTATAGACGGGTAGTCGCAACCAGTACCATAAGGAGACGGATGTATTCTTCAAATTTAAGGGCAGGAAGACCTTTAAGAGTACCTCGGCTATCACCTGGACATAAAGCTATCCGTCGGCATAACACCATCAAGACTGGCTTATACCACAATGGCGCAACGTACTTTTTTCGGACCAGTCACGATTCGGTTCACAAAGTGGTAGTCGATAAGAAAGGGTTTGGAGAGGTCCTGGCAGACTAGGGTGACTCAATTTCGCTGGGGTATAATGTGCGGTCGCCGTAACCTTCTTATTATCGTTAAACGAACAATGACTGGTTACATCTACGTAGAAAACATCATTCAACCAATCATTGTGCCTGAAACAATATCCAGAGAATGAATTGGCCAGCAAACTCACCAGACATGAATCTAATTGAGCACGTATGGGATTACTTAGGGAGAGCAATATCCAATCGCAAAAACCATCTTCAACTTTTCAGGAATTGAGTTTAGCCTTTCAGGAAGAATGGAACGATATCCCTGAAAATTTCATTGATGACTTGATACGTGGGATGCCTAGGCGTATTAGGCAGTTGATTGAAAGAAGAGGTGGTAATACGGACTATTGAATTTAGATGCAGTTGTGGAATAACTATAATTAAACAAAAATAAATAATCGATAAATTTCGATTTGTTCTCATTTTTCCTATCCTGTCTGCATAAAGCAAAGAGTAACAAACAAAGATTTTCTATTAAATATATTGCAGTTGAAGCAGAAAAAAATATTCATCTCATTTCCAGAACATAGATTGTTTATTTCTTGAGAAACCTAGAGGGGCCGAGATTTTTGACGATGCGTGTATATATTCGCTCTGCATAGAAACACCAATGTATGATAGATTGGGCCGTTGCTTGGTAGAAATCAGTTGTAATTGTCATTATAAAATAAAACACTTGTTTACATTTTCTACTTTATTTTTGGTATTGACGTACGTCTTTGCTAGAAAGACTTCATCAGAATACTGATGAAGTCTTTCTAGCAAAGACGAAACGTACGTCAATACCAAAAATAAAGTAGAAAATGTAAACAAGTGTTTTATTTTATAATGACAACACCAATGTAATTATCATAGGCTAGCGCCATCTTGTGCACGAATATATACATGCCCGAAATACCCTAGCGACCCAATTTAAGGAAAGAACTGTATTCCTGATATTTTTCCAACCTTACAAACGCAGAAAACTTTCGTCGTGGTCGTAATTAGCATATTTATATTCAATGCGGCTGACAATCGGGCTTGTTTGAGTATAGAATTATCATACAGATGTATGTTACACTCTCTCAATTTGTAGAACTACTACCGTAGTTCATACTTCTTGTTAATGATATGTGTTAGAGATTGTCAGCCGAATTAATTCATTTCACTCTTCAAGTAACCTCACAGAAGAAGTCTTTAGGTGTCAAATCAGGTGTCATCTAGCCACACTGGGTGAGTAGATGATGTGATGGACTAGATTGAAATAAGATTCACCTATCAAATTGCCAGGAAGGAAAACGGTAAGCTATTTCCTTGAATTCCAGTCCTGATATTCGACTTATCTGGATTCTGCATGTGCCGTTTTCTCAGAATTCTAGTATTTGAATCAGTCTAGTATCTACAGTTATGTTGATCAATTTTTTGTCTTACAAATAATACTCATTGTATTTACTAAGACGATATTTTTAAGTACGCAATAGAATTCGAAGTATGGATCGCTCGATCTTGTGCCATTTTTCCAGTAAACAGTTTGCCCCCATTTCTCCTCTTCGAACTGCAATTCATCTCTTGCTCTAAAATACCTCCAAGTCTAATATGTTTTATTATTAAGTTCGAGTTTATTTATGCATTCATTCCTGGGCTTTAGCAAGAAGCGTTTGAAGACCAGATGAATCTAATTGCAGGCAGCTTCTTTTCATCATTTTCCCCTCCGAATTCCTCGCAGAATAATTTTGAACTAAACTCAAAGACGGTCCTCGGGGAATTCGAAGTAATGCAGAATTCTCGGAACAAAATTCCTAATTATCTCTTGCCTCTTGTTGGAAGCGTAACTACAAACAATATGCCTCTTTCCCGCAGAAACTCTTCTAGCAGTCCGCCATTTTCACTCAATTAATACTTGCAAATGAAAATAGAAAGACAATCGGTTTATTACCAGTCTGCAGGTCGATTTGCTTCGGAGATTAATGAAGTATTTGCTCGTTTCGGGGCAACTTTATATAGCGTCTTTGACATTCGCGAAATTAATAGTCCTAAAAGCAATCATTCGGAAGAGTCCCTGGTATCGCTCTGAATTAATGATCACTAAGTGAATGGTGATGTTTATGGAGTTGCTAGGAACAGCGATAACACATCGACTGTTAATTTCTTGATTCAATGAAGAGAACGAAATTTTTTTAATCAAATATGACTTTATTCATCGCTGTTGGGGAATAACTGAGCGAACTTGTATTTAGGGGATGATTTGTAGGCTAAAATGAAATTGAGAACCAGCTGAAAATAAGAAAAGGCCTTGAAAACTCACCCTCGCTTGGCAGATCCTTGATAATGGGATTTCTTCCAAAAACGACGTATAAGGAATTGAAATGATTTTTTCGAATGGCAACGTCTTCATTTTTAAGTGTCATCATTAGGCGTTGTTTTCAGTATCTGTCATTTTGCTGAGATGTGAATAACAAAGTTTCTGTGTGCTCTGAAAATATCAACTTTCGTTCCCAATAATGAGTTTGTGCTCGGAGTTTTACTTAAAAAAGGCATTCAATCGAAACTCGTTCAATGTGGCCACTTTTCGTTTCAATTTGTTTGAGATTCGAACTTTCCGAAACATTGGGATATTGTTGACTATTCAATTTTCTTCATGAATATTTTACCATTTTTGAAAAAGCTCCTAGACAAGATGGGAAATATTCAGTTATCAAAAAATTCCAACTATCTTTCGTTTCACGTACAAAATTCGTTCCTAAGGGTTTTTTCTTATAGAAATTATAAGGAAATGATAGGTGACATAATATGAAACCCATTTGTCCAGGGAAATTTTCCGAGAAACTCTCATTTTCTACTGAATTACTGGGTGGTCCAACGAAAACTTAACACCTCGATTTTTCGACTTTAAAATTAAAATGTGGAAAATCGCTTCAGGAACCAAATGAGGGTGATCCCGATCGCTGACTCCAGTTCTGTAAAGTGATCAGTGAAATGATTAACGGTAATCATAACCACATGTTCGATGTCTGTTTTTCGGACGAGTGTTCATTTTACTTTAACGGCATAACTGTCGGTATTGGTCAGATGAAAATCCAAGATTATTTCGTGAGGTGCATACTCAGCGTCCCCGAATATTAAATGTTTGGGCGAGTATTAATGGAAATCACATAATCGGTCATTTTCTACACCCAGTAATCTCATTGGCCAAATTTATTCAGATCTATTGGGAACGTTATTTATCCAGCCCTCGTGCAAGTATTGGAGAATGCAGAAGACCATCAAACTATCATTTTCCAACAAGATGGCGCAACACCTCATTTCGTTTAACCGGTGCGTCAGTTCTTAGATGAAAATTTTCCTGGATTGGAAGAAGGAGACATATTGAGTGGCCACCCAGATCACCTGATCTGGCTCCACTGGACTTTTTTCTATGGGGTCACCTTGAATCCAAGATTTACGCTACCCAGCGTGGGTCACTGGATGATTTGTGAACTCGGATCATTAATGAATGTCAGATTACACCAGAAATCTTGAGTAACGTACGTGAACGTTTTCAGCAAAACTTTCATTACTGCATGGAAGTGAATGGCCCATTTCCAGCATTTAATAAACTGATCACAAAAGTAAGTACTCTTTCACTATTTTACCTGCCATTTCGTTATCGATGGAAATTGTGAAGCGAAATATCAGGATCAGATAGTACTCAATAAGAACTTCAAAAGGAGGTATCGCAAGAGCTCTCATTCCTTTTCAAAATCAAGGGGTTGTACTCACCCCCGTTAAGGGGCTGCAGTTACAGGGATGCGAAGAGTGGAAAAGTTGTTCCTCCTCTAATCAAAAATTGACGGGTCCGAGCGATTTTCCACATTTTCATTTTAAAGTCGGAAAATCGAGGTGTTAAGTTTTCGTTGGACCACACTGTATACATTATCGTTCGCAATAAATTGGGACCTTACTTTTCTTAAGAAACTTGCCTCCAGCTAGGTATAAATCTACAGAAAACGTTATTGCTTTTATACCCAGTATCAGTTCCGCAGAACTTTGCAGAATTATCTACTGACACTAAGATAAAACCATCGAGGGAAAAGCATGTTTGGAAATGGAAAAGCGGAGTCGATACTACTTTCTATAATTATCCACTTCCAAAGATTAGGTATTTCTTTCCAACTTTTGTTATACTGAGAGCTTAAGAACATTGTAGGCAGTCGTTTTCCAGGGAAAACTTTAATTTGAGAAAGGGCGAATGTTAGACACCAAGCTTTCCTTTCGTTGAGGAAAGTAAAGGCATTGTATCATCTGGAAGCTCATGAGATTTAAAGAGATGTTTTTTCACAGAATTGCGAACGCCAATAGAAATGATGGACAAAAAAGAATTCTAATGGAAAGTAGAATGAGACGAATAAATGAAAAAAATAAATGAGCAAGATGAGAAATAGAATGGATTTTATCCTTTTCATTAATTCAATAAACAGAATTGTGAAAGCAACATTACATGTAAATATTTCAATTTGAATACCTTACATAAATGTAAATTGTAAATAACTTCCACGATTATATTAGCCCCATGTTGGGCGCCAAACTGTTATAATAATTATGGAAATATCATCACATTGTTGGGCGTCAAATTCGTATCCTCCCTCAAATTCTGATTTTGATTGTGAGCTACCTTGCTAACTACGTAGATTAATCATTAATAAAAAGTATCAGCCGTGGTAATAGAATGTTCTAAAAATCGAGACAATGTAACATACATCTTTATAACAATTCTATACCCAAACAAACTCGACTAAGTTTTGTTGATCACAGAGGCAAATTTGCAGACATGCGCACGTTTCAAACTGATTGGTTTTCGTAAGTGCAATGTATGCTAGTGACTCCAAATCTGTCAAGTATCTTTATTTGCTATACACAGGGACACAAAGGTATTAATAATACACCAGCGCCATCTAGAGTATGAAAAATACATACAAGACATACCTTTGAGAGTTAATTCAAGTAAAGGAATATATTATGGATATTTTCACGTTACTGACCCAGAAAAAACTTTCCCCATGCTCAAATCCGACCATAATTTGCCGTAATGCTCATAATTAGCATTTTCATATTCAATAAACTAATTCAACTGTACTGTACCAAAAATCATTCATAAGGAGTTTGAGCTATGATAATAGAAAGTTCTAGAAATCGAGACAGTGTGACATACATCTGTATAACAGAAGAAATTTTCTTAAGTGTTACTATACAATGATCATTTTTAGAGTTCATGGTAAATCTCCGTAATACAAGATTCCATTAATCAATAAATGATAAAATATTCGGCAGTATCGAGGAAAGAATTCAATATCTCCATGAGTGTCACATGAACTTGAAACGAGTCGTTGGTCCTTTGGGCTGGATTCTCATATCAAAATCAATTCTTAATTATAAAAGTTCACTCCATACAGATCGTTAAAGACCCATCGAGACCGTAAAATCTGCGAATATCGTTCCCGCGAGAGCAATCCTAACTGTACATGTCTGTTTCGTCGTCTGATTATCACCCCATTGACCCAATTCACCTAACTGCTCATTTCCCTTGTTCCGGAATCGAAGACACGTCTATTGTTTGCGCTAGGTCCGGCTGGAAGGCGTGCCCGGAGGTACATCATTCCTGGGAATCCGGACTGGGACTCCAGAGGATAATAAAATAGCCTTCGGCATCGCCGATAAATCAGGACGGAAAGCTGGCTTCGTTACGACTGGAACAGGATCGTACACTGACAGAATTGTGACGGGGTCCAGACCAGTTCGATGGAGAGCAGGAGTTGTGCTGGAAAGTACAGGAAGTTTATGAAGGCGAGTTCCTTTCTTTGTGCATACGAGACTTTCAGTTGAATTGTTTTTGTGATCAGCTAATACATGTATTCGCATGCATTAGATGGCGCTGATACCTTTAAAGAATACAATCTCATCTACATATCTGTACCAATAAACTATCATCTTGTAAGCGATTTCACTTTCATCTTCATGAAATGTTTTTTGCAAAGTATCCACGAAAATATCAGCTAAAAGTAGACTTAAGGAACTCCCCATAATTGAGCCTTTGGTGCTTTTATGCTTTATATTGTGTCAATAAGTGTTATTGAATTTTAATAGAAAATTGTGCTTAAAATTTACAAGTTTTAATGATATTAATAAGGAATTTAGAAAGTTTATATGTTGATGTTTGTAAAGAATTGCTTGGTATGTAGAGATACCTTTTTGAATTCTTCGAAAGAAATTGATTAAAAGTTAACCAATTAGTATGCAAATTCTTGGTTGAGCATACTTCAAATGGGGGTGAAAGAGGGATGTATATCAGACTTTAATGCTTCATTCACAGCCTAATATACATATAATACAAGTTCAGAGACTTGAATTATTTTACCCAAATTCAGGGAGTTATTTCGTGACCAGATGTGGAATGTAATCCAGCTCGTAGAGACCATGTAGAGAATTGTAAGCAGAAGTACATGGTTTCACTTTTGAGTTCACTTTTCACAACTTAATATCTAATTACAAATGAATAATGTAGATGATACATTCACTTCCAGGCCTTTAGTGCGTTATGAGTAACTGAGAGAGAGAGTTTCTTGAAAGTTTAAAGTAAAAAATGCGAATATAAAATAATTCGAGCGTAGAGATAAAAATGTTTCACAAGTTACGAGAGCTTACTTCAAGGGAATGTGCGTGGGATCAGAACTTGTGTTCAACTGAACTTCCTTAACTGACTTTTTATACAGGGTGAGTAGTGACCTGTCTGCTGCAGGGAATGTGTTCAACTGGTGCTTTTTTGCTAACTGGCGAATGAGAGAGTGGGTTTGGGTCCGAAAAGGTGGCCCAGGTAATTCCGATACGACAATAGTCTTGAAACGGCTAAAACGGTTCTAATGGGTTTCTAGGAATAATCTACGGGAAAAGTGGAGTTTAGGCCCGCTTAGGCTTCTAGGAATTAAATGTTCATATTTGAAAGGCCTTAATTGTTGAAATCTGGGGACGTAATTGTTACGTACCTGCAAAGTGAATCAAAAATTCTTTGTTCAAAGTAAATTTGAACAATGCTGTATGCTATGAAACCACTGGTCTCACCAGCTATTCCATTTTGTGAAGTTTCATTAAGGAATAGAGTTGTGGTACCGAGGGTTCATTGTTACAAGTTTATTTAAATTATTCTATGTGATTATACTATTAGATAGTTATTTAAATTTAATTCACAACAATAGATGTTACGGTGAGCCAAGTATATAAACGAAACCTATATTTAACTCATATTGTAAAAACACGTGTCCTTAAAGCCCGTTGCGATTACCAAGGCTGCTAACACGAAAGACTTAAAGACGATACGACGCAAGTAGTCATATATGGTAGTGAAGAAGTAGACTTCGTGTCAGGCTTCCTAGTTTTGATACATAGAAAAGTCATATATATTGACAGTATTCTAAAATGGACCCTTTCTGGATGATGACCTGAACACATTATTCTGCCATTAACCAGCTGAAAGGGGAATGTGTAGTAATGCCAATATCGGCGTTAACAATTATTATTGGCTGAACGAAAGCACATGTTTCTCTAGAAAATTTCTAAGGAACCCCATTCGAGCACGAAATCCAAATAATTTAAATACCGTCCCAGCCCAATCCAGATTTGTGTGAATCTGGACGAGCTGCCGTCAACTCTCCATCCAACTTTAGGACCCTTTGGCGTTTAAAAACCCGGATAAACCTGAGGGACCCGGACGGATCCGGAGGTCCGAGTCGGCTGAAATAATAGTGGTAGGCGGAATATATTTATAGCTATAGGAATAACCCACGGGTCCGAGCTAAATCATGCACGAATGGCTTTTAGATAATCGTTGGACCGTGCTCCGCAGTTCCAACTCACGCCCGGTTAGTTCTATGAGTAGAACCTTTCCATACATATGGATATTGGAAATGGAATTCGTTGTCCAAACGTAGGTACGAGGCCCCTTTAATTACGCCGGAGGTGGAAAACAAACAGAAACGATATTCTGGATCATCTTCGGCTCTGATAACTGGCCCGAGGGCGTCCGCCGTCTTTCAAAGGGAAGCTAACGCGGGCGAAATGGCGGGTCCGTTTGAAATTTGGACCGCGGACGCGCCCAATTAAAATGATGAGAGGACACGAATTGTTTTGATGTTCAAAGTCCTGTAGGTTAGGCCGTCGTTTTTATGTTCGTACATTTCCTTGTTCTGCCTCTTAATTAATTTTTTAATTCGTCCATTATGCTTTGATCAATTTGAAGAAGGAAGGACTTCAAAAAAGGGGATTCACTACAGTCGTGGACAATTAGCTTGAAATTTTTTGTCTGAATTTGAATTATGGAAGGAAAGAGCAAATAATTTCGAGCCTAGCTTGGGTTTGCTTCAATTCATAAAGACTTCAAGAACGATGTTCATCTGGTATATTGATAGGTCCTTAAGGAAACATGCACATATGGTCCCAAGTATAGGGAATCACTACCTTTGGAAAAGCCTACAACAACCGTTCCAAGGCTATAGAGAGATGTGTCCAAGTCTGTATGTTCAGATGTGTGAGGGAACTAGAATTTGGATTGCCTCAGAGAGTCAGATGGCAACGAAGCAACTGATGGCCGTTGGGTGTACGTCAATGACTACCTGGAGCTGTAAAAGTCCCTCATATCACTAGCAATTAGCAACAAACCGGTCCTAGCTTGAGTAGAAGATCGCCATCATATTGGATGACATAAGAGAGCAGATGACAAAAGAGTAGCAAACACACCTTTCACTAGACCAGCACACTTATTAAGGCTGAAGTCGATTAATGTGAAAAGAGAGAGGAGAATTTTCACTGAGTGTACACTCCAGGCAAACCACAAGTCAAGGCACTCGTAGGGCCCTCTATGAAGAATATCCAATTAACCCCTCGTTGTCAGAAAACGACTTATGGCTCCTTACTGGACTTTTGTGGGCCACTGAGTCATGAGACATGACACACAAAATCGATAAAAAGAACTATGGTATCTGTAGGTTAAATGATTCGTAAGCTTGCCACATCTACTTACTCATCCAATAAATCGAAATCAAATATCCTCTGAAATGCAATCTAAATCATCTTCATTCAAACTTGATGATTCAAATTGTGAACGATATCTGTTTTATTGTTGAATTTCACATGCAGTATCGCAATCTTATCATCAATGACGTTGAGACACGGGAGATTGTCCGTTTGCTTTCTGATTAACGTTCTTGAATGATTCAAAAAAAAACGATCACGTGGTGTCTGGGTGCGTCAACTTGACAGAGAGCATCCTATTTCTGTATCTTTCAAAATTCAAAGTGTTTTATTCATATTATACTTCAATTGAACGATCCGGAAAGGGTGGCTGCAGATTTTGAGAATTGTGATTGTCGAGAAAATGGTTGATTGAACATTGGTTATCTCAGTTTATGAAACATTGGCTTATGAACATGTAAGAAACTTTAGTCCCAGAAAGTTTTTGAATAGTTATTTTTTGATATTATACTATTTTTCCATTTCTACTATATTTTATTGTTACTGATGTATGTTTCGTTCGTATTTTGTACATCATTAGATATACACAGTTTTATATTTTATAGTTATAGTATATAGATGCTCCCCTAAAAATGTCAAGAACTAAAAAGGCATATGGATGTTGTATCGCTAATTGTTTCACAACCTTTTTTGTATTCCCTTAAAATCATAGTCTAATTAATTCTTTGAAATATAACATAAAAAAGAGAGGTGCAATAAAATTTCATTTGTTCCTTTAAAAGCTTCATATTACTTTTTGTGTCTATATTAAATATTTTGAATAAATTTAATTTCTCACCTCTATTTTCAAGCTCTAAAATATTACTATTATCTGAAAAAGAATGATTACTTTCTAGAAGGTATTTCGAACATTTAATAGATCAATTTTTAGTTTTCATCATTTCCAATTACCTACTTTTGAGCAAAATGACAATATTCTTTTTTATTCAAGCAATCACGATGAAAACATCGCATAAAATTAGCGAACTATGCCAGAGCCACAAATGATCTAAAAAGATTTCTAAAATATACTAACTGACAAAGAAACTGCAACAGCCAGAAAGAGTTGTTTAAATTTCAAATTTTTTTTTTGCTAAAACATAGATAGTATAGCAAGGAGTAAATGATTGAAATTTGAAGAAAAAAACGAAGGATTTTCAATTTTTTTTTTATAAATTTGTTAATAATGTGTTTGTCCACCACAATTATCTATACACTGCCCAACACGTCTTGGGATTGATGCAAGATGTTCTATTTCTTCTTGAGCGATAATATTCATGTCTCAAAGCCGCCAAAGTCCGTGGGGGCTGGGGTAAATTTCCAAGCCTTCTACCCATAATGTCCCAAACATGCTCTATGGACGAAAGTTAGGAGGATCTGGGCGGCCATGGCAAAAGATTCACATGGGTCGCTTCAAAAAGGTTTAAACTAACTCTGGCAACATGAGGTCGAGCGTTATCTTGCTGAAATATTGGATTCTGGAGTCGGTTAAGGTGAGGGAGAACATATGTCTCCACATTTTCTTGAAGTTAACGCAGTTCTGTCATGTTACCTCGAATACAGACTAAAGGTGACCTACTTGCATGTGCAATAGTACCCCCACACCATAACGCCTAGTGTCCGGTGTACATGACGCTTGATATCAAACTGAGGTTCACGTCTTTCTCCCTGACGTCGTCTAACCCTTCTTCGGCCATCATGTGCACCCAAGGAGAATCAAGATTCATCAGAAAAGACGCTGATGTCATTCCACATTCCAATGTTGACGTTCTCTGCACCACTGTAATCGTTGCCGGCGATGCTCAACCGTCAGAAGTAACACAAGATGGGGTCGATAATGCTGCAGTCCAATATACCTTTTCCGGCGGTTAACCGTTCGGATAGTTACAGGATGGCCTTGTTCTCCTAACCACTCATCAGCCAAAGATCGAGTTGTCGCAAATCGGTCTCTAATAGCCATAAGTCTTAGACGTCGATCTTGAACTCCATTTGTGTCCCTTCGACGTCCGGTGCCTACTCTTCTTCGATTTTGGGCATTATCAAACCACGCTTGACAACATCTCATAACAGAAGTTGAATTTCTGTTCGTACGGTTAGCAATTTCTGGAAATGACAACCCCGTCTCCCGTAGACCAATAATTCGTCCTCTTTCAAATTCACTTAGCTGGCGATAAATTCCACGTACACGTGCTCTAGGCATTTTAACAACAACTAAACTTCGACTTTGGATCTCCTCGAACATCTGGATTTTGTTGTAAAATTTAAAAAATTTGCAAAAAACGACTACATATTTAAGTAACAAAAAATGTTTACATGAAAAGACCTTCACGATTTTTTTCTCCAAATTTTAATCATTTACTCCTTGCTATACTATCCATGTCATGTTTTACAAAAAAAAATTTGAAATTTAAACAGCTCCTTCTGGGTGTTGCAGTTTCTTTGTCAGTTAGTATAAATGCATGGGAAGAACCTTATTTCATGTGAAACAATTAATGATATATCTTATATTTTTTGGAACGAAGTTTCTTATCGCGCGTTGCGAAAGGGGGCTAGACGGAAAAAATTAAGACCAAAAGTTGTAACGACACTTTTTGCTATAGTTTCCAGCCGTGCGGCGTTGCCAGTTATTTTCGTTTCGTCTTTCTATTTCGCATTAACAGTGTGGTATCGCGACGATTATTTTTGTTGAGTGTATACAAAAAAAAAAACGAAAAAATATTATTATAACTTAAAAAAAAAAGTTTTTTTACAATTCCTTCACTGATTAATCGAAAGGAATGAAGTTCCTTATCAGGGTGTCCCTTGACACTTCTCAATTTTTCCATTTTAATTGTACTGGAGAAACTTTTGTTCCTGAAACTGAAAAATAATTCATAAATTCGATGATCCAAACTGCATTTCTTGTACTCTACTTCTATTTCGACACACCATCGTCCAAATCAATCCAATAATAATTTTTCTTTGTTTCAGGTAAGCCAGAAATTGTCAGATGCAGAGCATGAAAAACGTAAGCATTCAATAAAAGCTAGTTTTTCCCTCGAACCGCAATGACCAACATGACCTTCAAAAGGATATGTAATCTTTTTTGCTGCCCCCCTTGCCCAAGCAGCATAGCCGCAAAGTTGGCGTTCATGCCTCCGGCGCCTTCCTACGAATTCCACAGGATAGAATCAACAGATAGATACAGCGTGTCCCTGAAGGAGAACGCTAATTGGGTGTACGATCGATCAGACCTTCAAAAACTGGAGGGGTTTTACGTTAGGACTAGGAGGGGTAACAAAATAGCGTGTTTGTACGTGAGATGTACCAGCAAGCCCAGGTTCGTGGTGCTTTTCTCTCACGGCAACGCTGTGGATTTGGGCTTGTGCAGCAGTTATTACGTGTGGCTTGGACGTCATCTGAACTGTGATATATTGAGTTATGATTATTCGGGTTACGGTGTCAGTGGGGGAACCCCGTACGAGAGCAATTTGTACTCGGATATTGCGGCAGTTTGGCGGGCTATGAAGTTGAGGTATGAATTGGTCGGATTGGAATATTCTTGGCTTGGCTAATGGATGAAATAGGATTTCTTTCGTAACTGAGTCGTAACAACCTTCATATATCATAAAAACAGCGGCTGATAAGCTCCGCTTTGGTGGGGAATACGCAACTACTTCGATCAAGCTTCACTTTATTCATCGACTTAGTCTCCTTCTAGAGTGACACAATAATTTCAGCGTTTCCTCCCACCTTTCGATATTTCTCTTGAAAAACGATTTATCTTTGACATCCAAAAAGGCGTTCGTTTCGGTTATCACCTCTTCATTCGATTCATATCCCTTTCCGGCCAGTATTATTTTAAATGAATCAATTCGGCTGGTCTGTACCAAATATCATTGATAAGGAGTAAGAGCTATGGCAATAGAAAGTTCCACAAATCGAAACAGTGTAACATATATCCGTATAACAGTTCTATACTCTAACTCTATGAGGTTTTGTTAATCACAGCTCTTGAGTACGATGTTGAGTTGATGTTGATGGATGTTCAGCCACATTCTGGGCTACAACCTATGTTTTCAGGTGTGCTCACTCAACAAGAACGTGAACGGTTTGTTTTATCAAATGACGATGCAGTTTCACAAACTTGCCGTTTCATTTTTATTGAATTTTCCCCGTGAATTTCTAACAGTTTGCATCACTTTGGAAACCCAGTTTTGTTCAAGTGTAAATCGACCAATTTCGCTAATGTCAAACACCAAACTAACTTTCTGTCAACACAGCGGTGCTGCCAGATTCGAAATAACCAACACAAACTGCAACCCTTAGGTGGCCCATCCTTTATATTCTGAATATTTGCGCAGTGTTGATTTCATAATCAGTGAAGTATCGGGTGTTTTTTAAAGTGATAGAACTTTCTATAGGGATAACTGTGATTTGACAGAAGGAAGAAGGCATGAAAGACTCACGCCACAACAACGTTTACAAATTGTTGAAATTCATTTTCAAAATCAGTGTTCTATTCGCCAAACTTATAGAGCACTTCGTGAAATTTATGGTTTACATAATCGTCCATCAGAGCAGCCTATTCATCGAACTATCGATAGATTACGTACATTTTCTCTACCCGATGCAAAAACAACAAGACAAGGTACGTACAGAAGAAAATATCGCTGCTGTAAGTCATAGTGTTAATGATGATCCAGATTCACAACAAGTTGGGCTCTGTGCACCCACCACATAGAAAATTTTGCGTAAAGATCTTGGTCTACACCCATACAAGACAACTGATTCAAGAACTAAAGCCGCCTGAGCATAATAAGCGTCGTTTGTTTGCTGATTGGGCTCTAGAACAGCTTGAAGTTGATCCACTTTTTTATCGTAAAATTGTGTTTAGTGATGAAGCTAATTTCTGGTTGAACGGCTATGCAATCAAGCAAAATTGCCATATATGGAGTGAAAACAATTCTCAAGAATTTCTGCAGGTTCCAATGCATCTTGAAAAATGCACTGCATGGTGTGCTTTACACGCTGGAAGCATTATCGGTCCATATTTCTTTAAAAACTATGCTGAAGCTTATGTTACAGTGAATGGTGCTCGTTACAGATCGATGATCAATGATTATTTGTTTCAAAATTTAAATGGCATCGACACAGAAGTGTCCGGTTTCAACAAGATGGTGCTACACCTCATGCTGCTACCGTAACAATTGATTTATTGAAAGAAAGATTTGGCGATTACATTATTTTGAGAAATGATCCAAGTAATTGGCCCCCAAGATCATACGACATAACTCCACTGTAGTATTTTCTTTGGGGTTATGTGAAGTCATTGGTTTATGCTGATAAACCAGAAACAATAGACGCTTTGAAAGCAAAAATAACTCGTGTTATCGATGGAAATAAGGCCTGAATTATTCGAAAGAGTGGTCTAAAATTGGTCTGGTCGAATGCGGTTCCTCAGAGCTAATCGTGGTGGACATATACCGGAAATTATTCTCAAAACATAAACGTCACAAAATTATCTTTCAAATAAAAAAAAATTGGCTTCAATCTAAATTTGAATGTGTTTTATTCCAATTTAAAGTTCTATCACTTTAAAAAACAACACCCGATATTATCGCAAGTTTTGTAAATTGCAAAATTTTGAAACGGCTTGAAAAAACAATTGCAATAGCAGTGCGAGGCATGCCTCCGTAAAGTGGGTGTTCTCTAAAGGGACGTTTCAAAAACCTCCCCATGATTCGTCACTGCGTTCCAAAATGTAAAAAGTATATGAAAAATGAAAATCGATTTCTTCATCCACTCGCCAAGAATTTTTCAACATCCAATTTTCCCAAAAACAATCCTGAAACGAGTCTCCTTTCCATCGTCAATTTCTGGTTCAAGGTATAACGTGTCCCCGGAAAACTCCATCTTTTACGGCTACAGCATCGGCACCGTTCCAACCATCCGACTGGCCACTAAAGAAAGGGTGGCCGGCATCGTCATCCACTCGGGTCTCATGTCCGGCCTCAGAGTGGCCTTTCCTAACATGTCCACCACCTTGTGCTGCGATCCCTTCCCCAGCGTGGACAGGGTGCGGAAAATACGCTCCCCCACCCTGGTGATCCACGGTACGGACGACGAGATAATAGACTTTTCCCACGGAGTCGGTCTCCACCAGAAGTGCCCGGCGGCCGTGGAGCCTCTCTGGGTCGATGGAGGGGGACATAACGATCTGGAGTTTAGGTCTGTATTCCTGGAGAGGCTGAAGAGGTTCTTGAATGAGGAGGTCGACAGAAGTGCACTCACACCTTCTGGTGATAATTTTAGGATGATTTTTTGTTGTAAAGTTTGAATATATTCCGATTTTGGTCTCTAATTGTTTTGATATTTGGGGGTCTATGAGTTAGTATGCAACCAACTGGAGATTATTTTAAACCGTTCAGGATTTCGAAGGAAAAACTATGCCGAAAGTTTAAAGCGTTGCGACGGTTCAGTTTTATCAGCTAAGACCGTTTGAAGGTTAAATAATTTTGCTAGCTGAAATGTTAGTGTTATAGACTGAATGATGAATAGAACACGAGCCGTATCGATTGATTCGCCTCTTCACTAGATACATTTTGTTCGGGCGGTTCGATTATTTTCGAACGACCGTCGCACATACTTGCCGGTTCAGCCCGGTACATCGTAGCGGAGCGTTCAAGGTCAACGTAGGTGGGCGGAGCTTCGTAGCCATCGTAGCCGTCGACTCTGTTGTTCTTGTTTACATCGAAAATTCGAGAAATGTCGCGTTTCATGAGTAGAGAATAGCTTTGGGCATTAACTCGATTTTTGGACTTTCGATTCGTATTCAGGGTTTGGCTTCGCTCATCGCGATCTTCACGGATAAACGTAAACCCCTTTTTGAGGTTAACGTCTGTGGTCCGTTGCCATGACACTTTTATTTTACTTTATTATATTCCTGATAACCCATTGAATAATTCCAATGGATCAGGCGGAATAATGTCCTTCACCTAATCCAACCATTTATCCTTTTTCACCGGCAAATTTGAACCGATCCCAGTTATTGAATCTTTTTGAATAAATTCTGAAAGTGCAAAAAAAACCTTCGTGCTATAACGTCTCTTTTTGTTCAGCCTTGTATTTAAAGAGACCGATTTTGTAAAAATAGTTAGCTACTATACTTGATGAGGACAAAATGTAATTGGCGAAACAATTGTTGTGTAAACAATAAATATCAGTGGAAATAAAGTATTTTACTTCAAATCATATTTTATAGACTCTATAAAATGTGAAGAGATGAATCACGCCGTCTCAAATGCTGCAAACGTTGATGATCTCACTTGACGGATCCTGTATTCTGTTCTTAGGAACTATTACTCGCTACCATTAGATCTTCTTGAGCGAACATAGTTCAGAATATTCAGAACACGAACAATCAACCATGTGGAAACGGGAACAGAATCTCCCTTTATAAATAGAAGGAATCATTCGGGTATGAATTGAATACGAGTTCAAAGACATTCCTAAATCGGTGGAATACCTAATGATGTCTGAAACATTGGTAAATGTTCCGAAAGGAATACAAGTCTGTATTGAAGAGCAGTGATCTGCTGAACTTTGATATTCGTACGGAATTGCAAATTATTTCAAGAAAATACTAGGAATTGCTTATTTAAAGAGGTTACGAATATCATTCGTACTGACCATGTAGAGTCCGAGTTAAGCTTGCAGCAGAGTGCGCAAGGGTGGAGGAAGATTAAAACAGCCATCCAGATGAATAGTAGCCACCTTTTATAACGTAGAAAGAAGTTATTCTTATGCTGGGCTTAATACCTACTGTAAGAAATGCATGGTAAATCCTATTTTTCGAAAATTATTCTCGTTACCTGTATAATAAGCGTTATGCGGCGACTGAGAGAGAAAATTCGTCGAAAATGTCCAGATTTTTCGGACAACGTATCTGGTGTTTTTTTAGAGTGATAGAACTTTGAATTGAAATAAAACACATTTAAATTAAGATTGAAGCCAATTTTTTTTTATTTGACTGATAATTTTATGGCATTTATGTTTTGGAAATAATTTCCGGCATATGTCCACCATGACTAGCTCTGAGGAACCGAATTCGACCAGATCAACTTTGGACCACTTTTTCGAATAATTCAGGCCTTATTTCATCAATAACAGGAGTTATGTTGACTTCCAAAGCGTCTATTGTTTCTGCTTTTTTTAGCATAAACCAATGAGCGTGTAAAGCACACTATACAGTGCATTTTTCAGGATGCAATGGAACCTGCAGAACTTCTTGAGCATTGTTTTCACTCCATATACGGCAATTTTGCTTGTTTACATAGCCGTTCAACCAGAAATGAGCTTCATCACTAAACACAGTTTTACGATAAAAAAGTGGATCAACTCCAAGCTGTTCTAGGGCCCAATCAGCAAACAAACGACGCTTATTATGTTCAAGCGGCTTTAGTTCTTGAACCAGTTGGATCTTGTTTGAGTGTAGACCAAGATTTTTACGCAAAATTTTCCATGTGGTGGATGCACAGGGTCCAACTTGTTGTGAACGTCGATGAATAGACATATCTGGATCATCATTAACACTATGACTTACAGCAGCGCAATTTTCTTCTGTACGTACAGTTCTTTGTCTTGCTATTGATGCATCGAGTAGAGAAAATGTTGTCCGAAATGTATCGATAGTTTGACGAATAAGCTGCTCTGATGGACGATGATAAATTTCACGAAGTGCTCTATAAGTTTGGCGAATAGAACACTGATTTTGAAAATAAATTTCAATAATTTGTAAACGTCGTTGCGGCGTGTGTCTTTTCAGTGTAATTTTTCAATGCTAACTGAACAGAAATGTCAAAACAACATGGTTTCTATCTTCTGTCAAATCACAGTTATTCCTGTCGAAAGTTCCATCACTTAAAAAAAAACCCGATAATTTCGGTCAAAATTTTACATTTTCTTTGAGTTATTCCATGTTTTCTGAAGTGTTGTGTAATGTTCGATAATTCTATTTGTTAGAGAAACAGTGTTTTTGAGAAATTTCAATTAAATTTTTCAAAATATTCAGGAAATTTTTCAAATTAGATTTTGTAGATGTTTCATGGAATTATTCTGCTTAATATTTGATATATTTTGAACATTCGTTTTAAATTTCATTTATATTTTCCATTTAAACTATTATGTTCTTAACAGTCTATATCAATAAACTATACGAATATTTCCAATATCAATTATTAATTTAGATTCCAGATCTAACATATCGAATGCAATTTCAACTGTATCGTTTTCTCAATTGAATTCTGGAGCAGTCTAAGTGTTCGATGCAGAAACCACAACGTACTAGATCTATCCAAATATACACTGTCGTGTTTCCTATCAGATCTAATCCCTAATTGCCTCAGTGTTCTGCCTCCCTCCCATAACCTATACACCCACTTCTGTTATTGTAATTAAAGTCACTTCTGGCAAAGTAGTTCTCCTGGATTATACCGTAAAGAGGGTCTTATGGAAGGAGGAGACTTCAGTTCGATTCAGACGGCAATAAATTGCTACTTGTTGCTGGAAGTGGAGCCTCTTAGTCGGCGAACACGATGGAAGTACGAAAAAATTTATATAATTGGGAGAAAACTTGTAAATATGTGATTCAAGATCGACAGGTGGATAATTTTGAATTTTTATTAGGATTAGACATAAGTTCGTGGCGTTTTGATAACATATGTCGCTGCTAACTGTTTTATTGCATTGTTTCATCTGGCAAGACATTCATTTTGAAGTGTCATCATTAGGTTTTTTTTAGTATCTGTTCATTCGCTGAAGTGTGAACAACATAGTTTCTGCGTACCGAAAAATGTATTTTTGCTGAGAGTTTTACATCAGTATGAAGAAAAAGGCTGCCGAAAGTAATCGTATTTTAGCGGATGTTATGGTGAACATGCTATAGCTGAACTATAGCTATGTCAGAAGTTTAAGGATATAGAATTAGAGGCAAGGCTGGACGAAGATCCATCACAAACACTCAACCTGCTACTTGCCCACTTTTGAAAGCAATGAATCAATATCTTGTTGAGAAATTATAGATGACCTAAAATTCCTCGACTCGTATTATGATTTGCCCTTAAAATATTAAGACCTGAATATTTGGTTTACTTTTGCGGACAAGAACAAGTAAATAATTTAGGCTGGTGAATGCTCTGTGGTCGAAATGCTAAACTTCAGCTGTGAGAAACATATATAAATTCTCTTCTTTTCCTTCCGCTTCTCGTCTGATCTCTCTCAAGTGTGCTTTGATAACACGTACACGTATTCATTCTCACAATAGGAATATTAAAAATTGTGCTTTAAGGTAGAAAGTGCATTCTGAGTGTGTCGATGGGGTAATTCAAGATAGGAATTACTCAAGTATTGTTGTTATGGCTTCATTCAAGATCGTAGTGTAATTCAAGCCAGAAATTGCCCAAGTGTCAATCAACATAAGACATTCGTTTCAAAGTGTATTCAGTAGTAGGGTAGACCATGTATACATCAAATAAACCCATTAACTGTTATTCGTGTTTTATCCACCATCTAGCTCCTGTGTTCTATTGATCCGCTTTGAATGTGCATAACTTCCTGGGCGGAATTGAGTCGCTCTAGTCTGCCTGGATCTCTTCAAACCCTTTCTCATCGACTATCACTTTGTAAACCGAGTCGTGACTCGTTCGAAAAAAGTATTATACGTTGTGCCATTGTGTTAAAAGCCAGTCTTGGTCGTGTTCTGTTCATTGTCCACGGGTAGCTCTATGTCCAAGTGATAGCCGAGGTACTCTTAAAGGTCTTCTTGCCATTAAATTTGAGGAATGCAACCGTCTTCTCATGTTACTGGTTGAGACTACTAGTTTAAAAGATTCTTGATGAAGGGCTACTATTCTTGCCCGATCAAACTGAGAAATTGGATTTCCCGGCATTTTCCACAGAATATTCTCAATATTACAACTCTCGTTATTCGCTGAGAACTGATTAACTTGGAATACACCTGTATTCTCCCGAACAAGAAACATTTTTTGCTGTTTTATTGTTTTCATTTAACTGATAAGATAGTGAAGATTCCACACACAAAAAATTGTCATGTTACATTCAACAAGTTGAGAGTTGATAGGGGGAGGGAGCCAAGACTTTTGATGATGTGTGTATATGTTTCGGGTTTCAAGCCATTTTCAAAACTGAGGATAATTTACTTAACATTACAATTTATATATTTCGGACAACAAATGTAAGTGACGGGTTTTTTTTTATTGAGGTTGTCAGCAGTAAGTTATAGCTGTTGACGATATTTGCTCATTTTTCAAAGGAACTAGTTATTCACAGTCAGTAATGGGGATAGATTGAATTCCAACTGATCGTTTATTATCGACAAATGATTTTTATAAGCCGATGATTTCTCTAGATATTCTTATAGGTCCAACTTTTTACTTTTGTTACCCGAATGTAGAATTACGGTTTTACAGGAGTCTACGAAGTTGTTTTCCTTTATGAAATGAGCAGAAAAACCATTTGTTTTATTTTGAAGCTTCTTCTGTAAAACCGAAATTCTATATTCAAGTAACAAAAGCAAAAAGTTGGATCTCAAATATTTGAAGATCTCTTCGGCTCATAGAAAACATTTGGCGATAAAAAACGATCAGGTGGAACCATGTGTTCTATAAGGAAATAATAGGCGAAACATCTTGTATAGGTACAATCTTAGATCCCCCTTTTCAAGAGGATTTATCTGGTTGTTGCTTCATTGTCCTCAGGTATTCGTTTACTCGAGTTTACTTCACTATCTTTCAATAATGGGTGTCGTAATAATATCAGATCTTATTTCCAGGTTGTCTTCCGAAGAAACAATAGTAGACTTTCCCGGGTATAAGAGAATCTGTAAACGCCGTTTATAATATATGAAAATGGGAGGTTTTAAGCGAGGCGAGTCGAGCCACTCAAGACGTAACAAGTCTTTCAGTTCAGCCAACTTGACGAATTGAATATCGTTGTAATTCTCCGCAGGCTGAATAGATTTCGGATTCATTGTCTGATCCAATTTTCAGGCGGCAGAGAAGCGTTTTCCATTCGAATGAATTAATAGAGTCATGGTCTTGAGGGCGGAGGGAAATATCGCTATGAATTGCAAATTTTCCATTGTCAGAGATACAACTTGGTATACCGACCGTTTCTTATTTTTTCTTTCACGTCGTCGCATGCGAAGTAATTATTTCGCGGTGATTAATTCGTACTGCATTTTTTTAAATGAGGTTAGAATAGGGCTGGGTCTGGTGGAGATCGTGAAACGACTAACGCAAAACGTACCGGAGTTTCATATAATTTGACCCCTCCCTTTACTTTGTTACACACAAAAGTTGTATGAAGTCAACTGAATTTTTTCAAATTGGAACATATTCAGGTGGACAAGATGTTGACTGCAACTTCATTTTTTCGAATGGATGACCTGTATATTTTCTTATTCTTGGGTAGCTCTTCCTCTCCTGATTACGAATATATATATATATGGATGTTTCAGAAATAATTTTACTGAATATCAACTGAGTCTGTCAGGTGGTTCTTCGACTCTGTAGTTATCAAAATAAAAGAGATAGACCGACACATGTATATATATATATATATATATATATATATATATATATACATGTGTCGGTCTATCTCTTTTATTTTGATAACTACAGAGTCGAAGAACCACCTGGCAGGCTCAGTTGATATTCAGTAAAATTATTTCTGAAACATCCATTATACAGAACCTGAAAAAATCTAAATTAAATCTAATATATTTCAACGAATTAATACATGCAAAGATATCATTACCATTGACTTCACAGAAGATCTAGAAATATCAGGATAATAATTATAATAATAATAATACAATATATCTATCCTAGATTACATGAAAGCTATAAAGGAAGAATATATGAAGTTACATCAAGATCATTCAAGTGAAAATACATTTATTAATTCTTACAACCCTGTAAAGTTTCAAGCATAGATCAACAAGACTATATAGATGGGACACTCACTGGAAAAAGTCTGAATCAAGATTGTCGCTTTCTTGTAGCGACTGGTGCATGAAACAAATTCAACTAGAGTAAACTGTATTACCAACTCTCAAGAGAACTGCATTACCTCTGCTTTTAGAATACTGCCTTATCGACTCCTGTATGAATGTACAGAGTACTTGGAAGAAAGAATGGTGATATTGGAGGGAATGTTAAGAGCAAATGAAAGTGTGTATGACACAAGTTGGATGATAGAGACGTATGAAAGATTTGAAGGAATGGAAAGATTCTCTAGGGCAGTCTTCTCCAAAAGAATACATAGACTCATTGAGGTGTCTCTTTCGGGGCGATCTGAGTATAAGGCTAAGTTTATCGTTACTTTGGAACGAGATTGGATTTGATATTGATGGGTGGTGGTGGTCGCATGCAGGGCGGTTACTGTTGGTTGAAAGGTTGATGTCTGGAGCTCTGGTGGTAGTGTTATCCGAGCGCTACCCTTGTTTCCTGGCGCGGCCTGGTTCTTGCGATGCTGACGGGTGTGGCAATCCCGCATTACCCTAGCTGGCTTCAGCAAGGCCTGGGTTTCCAAGGCCCTAAATTTGCAAGGGAATGCGTTCCCGAAGCAAGTCTTAGCAATGACGTGACGATTGCTACCACGGGAGGGCGGGTGAACACAGGAGTAATCCTGGCCGCTCTGATAGAGGATAGGTTTTTGTGGGGAGAGTGGTTGAAAGCCTGCATGCTGGGATAGAGAGGTTCTGTCCCTTCGGCGTGTGAGTTGCATATTCCAACTCGAGAGCTAATCTGCATAGTTAGAAGAGGTTTGGATAGTGCTTCGCCCTATGCCTATTAAGTTTTGGAAGCTGAAGCCAAACTGGAAGTTACGAATCTATCGTGGCGAGCTGATTCGGCGTGTCCTAATCCCGCTGTGACCGTAGATTCCCTCAGGTCTACGGTTAAACAACCTTTACTTCCTTGACAATGAATACCAGGAGAAGTAGGATAGTGTTTCCAAGCTGCCAGTCTATAGTGGAAGCAAAGGGGGACTTCTGTTTCTTTTTGCGTGCTGATTGGGCATATCCTTATCCCGTGCCATAGACCATAGGCCCAACGGGCAGGTAGGCCACTGAAATCTCAACTGCGGAACTGACGATCTTAGTAAGCTGAATGTACGGCAATGAGAGAGTTGGAAGGCTATGGTAGCGCGGCGATGACTCACGAGGATTTGTGATTCCAATAATGATGATGATGAAGATATAACTTTCTGGTCCCCTTTATATTATAATCTTGCTTACAATGTTACTTTCACCAGTATAATCTAGAAATTCCACAATTAACCTCCTGCAGAATCCGTTCCTTTCACCATAATTGGAATCGCATTTGTCTTCATTGTTCCCTCATTTCGAACGACTCGAAAGTCGTTTATGATTTACTCGATTCTGTCGTGTTGTCTCTTATTTACAGAGTGCCACTAGCCTGGTAATGGCGGAAGGCATGAATATGCAAATATTCCGGGTGTAATATACTGGAATAGGTGCGGAGAGCGACGTCGAAATTGGACAAAGAGCCCGTCGCAGCGGCACGTTAGAAATTTAATAATTCTAGAATGGCGCCGCTACGTCTGGATGAAGTTATATCAATATCTTCGCGGAAATAAAGACTGCTGTTGAAAGAATGCTTCCTTCGAATTACTTAATTAAGAACGACGACGCTCGTTTAATATGACGTTTTGGCTGTTTGACATTCTCCATTCTGTAGATATACAGCAGTTTCTTCAATTCAAATGTGCGCAAATGGGAAATTAGAGGATATTAAAATTCTTCGTATATTGAAATTGTCATCTTTTTTCAATAATAGCCTGGCAGAAAAGAATTTAATTCTTGCGAAAATGATATAAAGGTTTGGAAAATTACGTTTTCGTGATAGGATATTCAATGCTAAAGACAGAGAACTCCGAGCGTCCAGTCGAACATTGGAATAATCGAAATATATGCGCGTTATCCTTATGAATAATCTTGTGTATAACCCGAGAAGAATTCTCTTCTCTTTCTCACACATATGTGAGAAGTCATTTAGTCGCATCACATGGCATTAGAGCTTGTCAACTCAGTGGCAAGGGAGTCCGTCGCAGCGCAGAGTCTCTCCCTTAAAACTAACGTATTCTACCCTATTGCAGTCTGGAGTTGCCGCACGGCTTTAAAAAGGCTAGGTATCTATGACGGAGTCACTTTGGTTTGGATACCGTGCCAGTCAAACTATTTGGGTAACGAGGAGGCAGATCGGCTGGCGTTTGCTGGCGCTGCGCTGCCTCTGGTAGGACCGGAACCATTCTGGGAATATCTCATGACGTGGCTAACAAGGTGATAACAGGCAGAATGAACTCAAGGCTAGAGTATTTTTGGCGGAGCCATTCTGGCCTGAAACATTCGAAGTTGTTCTTTGGAACAGATTCGAACAAAAAAATGGCGAACTTAGCGCTAGGTCTGGATAGGGCCAAACTAAGAACACTTGTCGGAATTATGACAGGTCACTGCAGACTGAAAGCGCATTTACACAAAATCGGTCTGGCTGAAGACGATGAATGCAGGTTGTGTCTTGAGGATACTGAAACAGCCATACACATCGTCTCAGAGTGCCCAGCGGTGAGTCGCATCAGATTCGAGGTCTTTGACGAACAAGATTATCCAAAAACTGGATCTCGTTGGGGAGATATAAATTAGGGGTGAACCACAATAGTCCGTGCGGACGCAGTGGTACGGTGGACAGAGGCCCGCTCGCCATAAATAACTAACTAACTAACTACCCTATTGCAGTATACCTCCGGATTTTTCTGTCTAATGGTGGTCCAATTGGTGTTGCACTCGAAGGGGCTGTGGTTGTCAGTCCGCATGTTGGACTAGAAGAGAATTCCTTTTATCTGTTCACAGACACTCACGTTAGGAATATTCTCATGAAATGCTTCAGGGTTTAGCGGGAATTGACTTTTCGAACGGCCTCGTCCTGACCTTGAATCGATTGTGAGATGTTTCTGGGGTTTGACTTCACAAGGGTTCGTGGGTCTTGACGTATAGGCCGGATTGACAATCAATCAATCTTGGGATTATTTTAGTTCATGAGACTGCGTTCGGGTAGATGGATAAGAAGCCTCTTCGGCGTATGAGTTGTGTCCCAGTAAAGCCAGTAAAGGTTGCATAGTGATGCAGCTACCAGTCAGACGGTTGTAGGATTTCGAACTGAAGCCCAAACTGGAAGCCGGTGGGTTCATCTCTTCGGAGAGGTTCTCGCCACGCGTGATGATAAGGCGTAACCCCTATTACGCTTCCTGCCTCTTGGGAGAGACTGTAGAGACTCTTAAAAAGTCACTTGGTGGAAGAGCTACGCTCACATGCCAATTCACCAAGTGGTAGAATTCACCTCATTTAGTATTGCGTATCTTCAAACTCAAATAGTTGCTGCATAGAACTCAGAAGTATTGGAGTGTAGTCCATAACGCTTGAAAACCAAATACAGTAGGATACGACATTCCTATTTCATTGCATATTGCACGTGAGGAATTTATTTGCGACAATAAATGACGCATATGATTTCATCTCCAAAAATCTCCTCCATAAATATCATCAAGACTACAAAATAAATATTGGAGTGCTTGGAAAGTCCATAAAGATCCTGATCTTCAAACACTCAACAATCAATTATAAATGAACAAATCCCTTCTCCTCAACATGTTATATCTTCCCTGCCACACCATAAAATGATACCTCAGTGACTTTTGTATTCCTTCACACTTGAAAATGATGTAAGAGACGAAACGTGTCGTGTATAAAATTTTAGTGGATAAACTTGATTAAATGTAGTGTCTTATTCCCCAATATTCATTCGCTATACCATAAATTTCAACGTGACCATTGCACCATCCCAAGAAACCTCTCCTCCCTCTCTTCAACCTAGCAAATACCATTAATATCCGTCACATCCTTCCCTGCAATTATCGATCGAATCAATCGACAGTTAGTTTCGAATTCGACAGCGTCGCCTCGTGTCGAGCTGGAAATTTGCGTTGGACAGCGGTAATTGTGAGGTGCAGGTCGACATTGTACGTTGCGAATTACCAATCCAGACTGACGACGGCAAGTTATGGTCCCCGATCTGGACCGGGAGTTGACCGTTTCGTTCCGTAATCTGGATTTATGAGGTTCAATTTGGAGACGGCCGTGATCAAAGTTGCAGAAGTGCTATATAACTATGATTCGCGTTTAGAGAAATGTGAGCTTCATCTCATAAAAGGCAACTTGTTCAGATTTAGTTTCTAGTTCTACGTAATAAAGTAGAGTTAAATCCAGGTCAAAGGTGGAATCAAAAGAGTTCAGTTGCTCAACATTCAGATTTCTGACAACTTTATTCAAAAAATTTGTATATCAAAACAAATTAGAATGTTTGTCTTCTACTTCTTTTTGAAATTAAAATTGTAGAAGTCAAACATATTTTAATTTGTTTTGATATTCAAATTTTGTTATATTTCTTCTATCAAGTAAAAAGCCTTTCTATTTTAACTTTATTCACGAGAAAATATAAATGTGATAAGTATCGAGTATTTTTTCAGAGTGATATAACTTTAAATTGAAATAAATCACATTTAAATTAAGATTCAAGCCAAATTTATTTTTATTTGAAAGATAATTTCATGACATTTATATTAATTTCCGGCATATGGCCACTTTTTCGAGTAATTCATCAATAACATGGGTTATGTTGGCTTCCAAAGCGTCTGTTGTTTCTGGTTTATCCAAAAATGCCTTTATTTTTATTTATTTCTTTATTTATTTAAAGGAATACAAGACGGGACGAACCCAAAATTATGTATTCACTAATAATCCAATCACAATGTTACTTAAAAACCAATAACAACGAAAACAGTAAATTCATTTGAACCATAAATTAAAAAAACAACAAATATGAAACAAAATTCAGTAATTTCCCAGAAATCGTTTCAAAGTGCAAGAGAAGGTCAATAAAGAATCAGAAAAAACGTCAACGGCAGCGAGATTAGATAGTGTATTATAAGTTTTGCAGCATCTCATCAATGGTGAATTCAGGTGATAATTGGAAGAACTTTGATCTATATGGAACAAAAACTTATTTCTTGTGCAATATTTAGGTACATTGAAACTGAGCATATTCACAATTTCAGTGGAATCGAGAGAATTAATAATCTTGTAAATAAACTTTGCGTCCCTCAACATTCTCTGGTCAGCCTAAGTAATTAACCCTAACTCCCTCATAACTCGATCCCGATCATCAGTAATATGTTTATAACATTTTTTGCCTTAATCAAAAACCGTCCATTGAAGAAGAATTTTTACTTTGGTGCAATGGACTCCATGAAGATAATAAAATTCTAGCGTTTTGAATCCTTAACATTTATTAACTATTTGGCAATAAGTCATACGGTTTCGTATGAGAAGACTCACGTGGGCGATTAAACCGCAGTTTTGCCACCCTTTTATTACCCCAAATAACCCTACTTACGCAAACGGCTGTCCGGTCAACCAATAACCTAGGATCTCGGCTTAACGATCCTCCGGAATTGGGTCATTGAACACGGTGAGGTTGAAACTTGTTTGCCTCTGAGACCACGGCATGTAATGAAATTTTAAATCGGTGGGAATTTTCGCGCTAGCCTTTGTGAACGGAATTGTTTTGCACAGGTGGAATCTAGGAGCAAATGAACCTGCTCGGATGTAAGGTAATTAACAATTCAATTATGCTCCTATTATTGATCGTCGTTCCCAACAATAAGTCAGGGAGGCTCAATCTCGTGAATGGCAACTTAGATTTTTCGTGTTCCAAGGCATCAATCGTTTCTGGATGATTAGCATGAAACTGATCCCCACCAAAAACAGTTCTACGAGGTGATAATGACCTTCATCACTAAAGATAATTTTTTTGAGAAAATGCAATCATTAGCCTATAGCTATACTTTTTCAGAATAACGGCATCGTACCCAATTTCTCAAGTACTAAAAACGGTTTATCATGCCATGATTGAATCGAAGTTGCGATATGGACTAGTTTTCTATCGTTCCGGTAATTTATCTTCACTGTTTATTCTCCAAAAGAAAGCAGTTGGAATATTATGTAATTTGGAATGAAACCAGACATGCATAACGAGTGTTTTTTTAGAGTTATGGAACTTCAAATTGAAATGAAACACATTTGAATTAAGATTGAAGCCAATTTTTTTTTAATTGAAAGATATTTTTATGACATTTATGTTTTAAAAATAATTTCCGGCATATGTCCACCTCAACTAACTCTGAGGAACCGCATTCGACCATACCAATTTTGGAGCACTTTTTCGAGTTATTCAGGCCTTATTTTATCAATAACACGAGTTATGTTTGCTTCCAAAGTGACCATTGGAAATTTTCCGCGCACGACGTGACTGATGTGCGGCGATTGAGATGTTTTAGGACTGACGTTCTGATCATTCCTTCATACTGTTAAATTCGGAACCATTATTCATGAAAGGTTAAATTATATGTAGATCCCGTCAGACAGGTGTGTTGGTTTGCCCAGAGCTCTCGTGCTGGGTACAATATTTTTGTTTGTCATTAAAGTTTGAACTGAGGAAAAACGCAGGGCTTACGCCCAGAAAGCTTCTACTGTGCATTTGGTGGGGCTGGAATGGAATCATTTATCATAGGTTGCTTCTATATAGCCAAATACTAAATTCGTATCTCTGCTGTCAACAACTGGGCAGTATGAAGCTAGAGATTGACCAGAAACGGCCGGCCAGGATGAATAGAATAAGTGTTATATACTATCAGGGCAACACCAGGCCACACCCGTCTGTAATGACTCGCCAGAAACTCCGAGAGCTTGGTTGGGAAGTTTAAATGCATTCACCATATGGTCCTGACCTGGTACCAAGCGATTGACATCTTTTTCCCACATTGCAAATCTTCCTAAGTGATAAGAAGTCGGCATCAAGTTCACGCAAAATAATGTATTTTTTCCCAACTTATTATATGGACAACTCTTTGCCTAAACACGAAAAATTCATGGTTATATCCAATGTTGTTCGTCAATGCATGTGTTAGCACGAGATTGAGAAATCACACCCTCCTTTATGTATATGTTGAGAAACTCACATATTCGAAGAATTCCTGTATTACAAACAATTGACACGAAATATCAAATAAACAGGGATCTATCAGTTGTTTTATTAGAGTGATAGAACTTTAAATTGAAATAAAACACATTTAAATGAAGATTGAAGCCAAATTATTTTTATTTGAAAGATAATTTTATGACATTTATGTTTTAAAAATAATTTCCGGCATATATCCACCACGACTAGCTCTGAGGAACCGCATTCGACCACTTTAAACCACTTTTTCGAGTTATTCAGGCCTTATTTTATCAATAACACGAGTTATGTTTGCTGACCATTGACCATGTGACCATTGTTTCTGGTTTATCAGCATAAACCAAAAGAAAATAATCCAGTGAAGTCATGTCGCCTCTTGGAGGCCAATTAATTGGATAATTTCTCGAAATAATGTTATCGCCAAATCTTTCTTTCAATAAATCAATTGTTACGGCAGCAGAATGAGGTGTAGCATAGGGTGAGTCAAAAAAATCGAATAATTTATTTTTGACTTTATACTCTGAAAAATAGGTTCGTAGACACCTAAAAGGAATTCTCTCCAAGTATGAGCTCTTAATTATAACAGGAAGGTGCTCCGCTATGCGGGTTTCTATTTTTTTCGAAAAATCAGATAAAAAATTTATATCTCGCTTCCAACTGCTTGGAAAAATATTCCGTGGCATAGAGTTTGTAAGAAATTGAATGGTTTACAAAAAAGGTCTCCTATGATTTTTTCAAAAACTTAACCGATTAAACGATATTCATAGTTGAAGTTTGGATATTTGAAGGAAAATATTCGTTTTTATTATAAATTTTATAAGTCGATGAAAAAAAAATATTTCGAATTGCGGAACTCATGATTTTGTAGGAAATTTACTGCTCTACAAAAATGGTCTCTAATGATTTTTCGATTAAGTGAAGCAGTTACGAGATATCCATCCTCAAACATTAACGAATATCAATATTTCCAGTTTTTGATCAATAATTCGATAAATTTCAATTGAAATTATTAGTTTCAGGAAAATTTACATAAATTTAAATTTCTATCATAAAAGTCACTCCTTCAGGATTTATTTGTTCAAAAATTCATTAAGAAGTTTTTGTTCTAATGATATTTTCTGTAAGCTTTATTTGTAATAATTTAAAATGTCATTTATAATAATAATAATTTATTTTTGCCTTCCCATTATTGAACAATTATAATACAAGCATATATTATCCTAAGAAACAAAAATATACTTCAGTCACAGAAGTAGTGCTATACTACTTGTAAGTGACATAATAAATACAACTCAATGGTATCAGCTACATCACAAAAAAAAATGAATAAAACTTCTCAAAACTCAAAACAAAATGAATAACAGTTCCAAAAACCACACTGAAACCGTTAGCAAAAAAGGATCACAGCATCCGATCAACATATTCATTCCCAATGTCATCGAATTAATTCCGACTGATCAAATCACGCACAATCCCTCTATCGATATTCCGCAACCAATTTTTTATCTTCTTCTTGAACCCAATGCCACATACCGATGTCTTGAGCTCCTCCGGGAGGAAGTTGAAGAGCCTAGGAGCAATGTATGAGGCGCATCTTTGCCCAACGGTCTTGAATGTTCTAGGTACAACTGCACCGTCCTCTTTCAATCTCGTGTCGTGTTGGTGGCCAATTGGGGTAATCTTTATCTTCTGTCGATTTATGTCCATTAGAAGATTCAGGGCGAACAACTGTCTGATATCACTCTTTCCTGTCTCCATATATAGTCTATCGGAGGGAAGTCTAATCTTTTTTTTGTATATGATTTTTAATATCCACTTCTGTAGTACTTCGAGGCTTCGAAGATAGCAATCAGCCAAACCTCCCCAAGCCGATATTCCGTAAGTCAGTTGCGATTGTACCAATGCATAATACAGAATATTTAGATGTTTTTCTTCTAAAAATTCCCTCAGAACTCGAAATCTCTGGATCAGTCCCCTCAATTTTCCCTTTAGATTTTTTATATGCAGGTCCCATCTAAGATGCTCATCAATTGTTTATTTGCATTGGCATTTCATATTATTACCGTTGTTTAGTATGTATTTTCAAATTTTATTCTACCAATTATACATAAATTTTTTTGTGAGAGAGGCTTTTTGTTCTGAATTACATTACTTCTTCTGTTTGTACTCTAAAGCTAACGCCACCTATGTTTTTTTTCTTAACTATCTTCGTTGTCTACTCGTTTATCACTACATTTTCAGTGTTCCAAAAACTCATCATTTTGTATACATGATAAAAACAATTTTTTAGAAATAAGTCATTTTCTCATCATATAAATTTATTTATTATCAATAATTCTACAATGAATAACGAAATCTAATTTCTTGTTTTAATACAATCAAACAAGCTCAAAACTGAAAACAATATTAAAAAAATTGTTTATAACATCCATCGAAACTCAAATTCATGTAAATTTTCCTGAAACTAATAATTTAAATTGAAATTTATCGAATTATTGATTAAAAACTGGAAATATTGATATTCGTTAATGTTTGACGATGGATATCTCGTAACGGCTTCACTTAATCGAAAAATCATAAGAGACCATTTTTTTCCTACAAAATCATGAGTTCCGCGATTCGAAATAATTTTTTTTCATCGACTTATAAAATTTATAATAAAAACGAATATTTTCCTTAAATCAGCCAAACTTCAACTATAAATATCTTTTAATCGGTTGAGTTTTTGAAAAAATCATAGAACACTTTTTTTGTGAAGCATTCAATTTCTTACAAAGTCTATGCCACGGAATATTTTTCCAATCAGTTGGAAGCGAGATATAAATTTTTTTATCTGATTATTCGAAAAAAATAGAAACCCGCAAAGCGTAGGACCTTCCCGTTATAATTAAGAGCTCATACTTGGAGAGAATTCTTTTTAGGTGTCTATGAACCTATTTTTCAGAGTATAAAGTCAAAAATAAATTATTCGATTTTTTTGACCCACCCTAGTGTAGCACCATCTTGTTGGAATCAAAACAATTCTGGGTCGATACCATTCAAATTTTGAAACAAATAATCATTGGTCATCGATCTGTAATGAGCACCATTCACTGTTACAAAAGCTCCAGCATCTTTGTTAAAGAAATATGGACCGATGATGCCCCTGGCGTGTAAAGCACACCATACAGTGCATTTTTCAGGATGCAATGGAACCTGCAGAACTTCCTGAGAATTGTTTTCACTCCATATATGGCAATTTTGCTTGTTTACATTCATAAATGAGCTTCATTAGTAAACACAATTTTAAGATAAAAAAGTGGATCAACTTCAAGTTGTTTTAGGGCCCAATCAGCAAACAAACGACTCTTAATATGGTCAAGTGGCTTTAGTTCTTGAACCAGTTGGATCTTGTATGGGTGTAGACCAAGATCTTTACGCAAAATTTTCCATATGGTGGATGCACAGAGTCCAACTTGTTGTGAACGTCGACGAATAGACAAATCTGGATCATCATTAACACTATGACTTACAGCAGCGATATTTTCTCCTGTACGTACAGTTCTTTGTCTTGTTGTTGTTGCATCGAGTAGAGAAAATGTTGTTCGAAATCTATCGATAGTTCGACGAATAAGCTGCTCTGATGGATGATTTTTTGACCCATAAATTTCACTAAGTGCTCAATAAGTTTGGCGAATAGAACACCGATTTTGAAAATAAATTGCAACAATTTTTGAACTTTGTTGCAGCGTGAGTCTTTTCATGATAATTTGTCAATGCTTACTGTACAAAAATGTCAAATAAACATGTCTTCTACCTTCTGTCAAATCACAGTTATCCCTATCGAAAGTTCTATCACTCTAAAATAAACACCCGATACAAGAATGCTTACGGTTTTTTCACAAGAACCACCACCTATTCAAAAATCACAAGAATATAAAAAGTAGGTATGAAACAAAAACACAAAACTATAACTACCTTAGATGCAGACTAACAACAACACAGGTGCAATCAGAATGCAGGTGCCTCCGGTTCTATAATAAACTACCAACAAGAATTCAAAATATTCAGAACTATAAAATATTTAAAAGAGAAATCTTTGGGCCGCTTGGAGGAGTATGGGATGGAACGCTGAGCATTATTACTGTAAATAAAAAAATTTGTTGCCTGTAAAGTCGGTATACGGGCGAAAGTTTTACGTGACAACGACTTTGAGTGGTAAAATAATTTTAATGTGAATATTCATTCGTATAGTAGGAAGAAGGATGAAATAATAGTAACAATTTAAAACATTTATACAAAGAATTATATTTAAAACATTAATTTATACAAAGAATCTCGCACTGAATTTCATATTAACAAAATTTTATTTATCAATCAGTTGTTATAAGTTATTAATAAATTTAACTTGTTTTACATTGTTATAAATATAAAAACTAAATTTAAAAGTTAGAACATTTATTTAAATCACATTAATTGTTAATATCAATCGATTTTAATTCAAAGTGTATTTTCTAAAAGGAGAAAACTAATTCACATTTGATCTTTGAATTTGTAAATCGCGCGCTTACGACCTTGCGCAGTGATTAGTCGTCTCGGTTTGAATGTTTGAAAGTTTCGATTTGACAGGTTGGAGGTTAAACATTGTTATTTCAATTTTTTACATAGCAAGTCGCGCTCATTTTTTCAAGTTAAACAAATTATTATTGGTTGAGAAACGATTTCTACTACTTTTTTGATTGAAAACTACCACAACATTGTGATTACTACAACATAACCTATTCACTTATGTCTTAGTCATTTATTTCATCATGTTATATTATCAGTCTGAAATTATTTACCTTTGCTGTTTGAATTGTTGCGATGGACGAAACTACCTTCACATTATCACTACACAATCGTTTTACAATTAACTGGCAACGTGTAAACTTGTATGCAGGCGCCTAAGCGAAATAGAAGCGCAAGACATGAACCGGTGTGTATGCCTATCTCTCTCACTCTCTCTCTCTCTCGCTCTGTCTCTCTTGCTCTTAGGCGGGCTAACTGTGCTCGAGTGGAAGGGACGCGTGCCTTTCACTTTTTATGTCTGTCTCTCTCGCTCTTAGGCGGGCTAACCATGCCCGAGTGGAAGGGACGCGTGCCTCTCACTCGCTCTCATTGTGAGCGCATAACGTGAGCGGAGCGTAACGCAGTTTCTTGAAGTGTCACCCGGCAAACCAATTTATAAGACGTTGTCACGTCAAAACCTTTGACACTGTTTCATTTCATATCTTGTTACATACTGTACATTGGGATGATTTGAAATAGAGATTTCTATTATTATTATTATTATAGAGCGAAGTGGAAACGCATCGTATGGTCACGAGGCTTCACTAGTTGAACTTTGTTAGCTTTTATACCGAGCTCTTTATGCAAAATTCTTCACAGAGAAGTTCGAGAAATGTTTAGTTCTTGAACACGATTACGAGTGGATGTTATTAAATGTTCAGCGATATTCTAGGCTACAACAGCAATATCAGGCGTGCTCACTGGATGAGAACATGAACGGGTTGTTTTATCAAATAACTATCCAATTTCACGAATTCGATTCACAAATTGCAGTGAGATTCACCATTTTGGAAATGAAATTTCAATAGTCCCTACTTTTGTCAAGGCATACATCGACCTATTTCGTTAATGTCAAATATTAAACTGACTTTCCGTCAAAACACGAATGACAGAGGTGTTGCCAGACTCGAAATAACTACCACTTCAAAATGCAAACTCTAGAGGGCCCACCCTTTACAAAATTTTGTGGCATCGTGAGTGATATGAACAAGAGCGTATAAGCTCCTGACTTCACTTCAATACTTATCACCATTTCTATTCCATTATTTCAGAATTCACAAAAGTTGTTCCACTAAAGCCACAATAACAAAAGTTAGGAAATTTCTACAGCTTTCTTTTGAAGGTTAATACTTTCCAACAAATTTTTAATTTTGTATTTTCAGCGTCATCTCTGTGTTTGATCAGTAACTTGTCAGTCATATATGTTTCACCCTGTATACTTTCGTGATAGCCGAAGGACGCGGAATACTTCGAAAGGTCCAATCTCACAAAATGATAGAGAATCGTTGTCTCAGCCGCGTCAACACTCCAAACTTGGGGAAGATGACACTACTTATCTCGTTATGGTTGGTGGCGCCACCTGAATGCGAAAGCAGCCTTTGTCGTTCCTCTATCAGAGCCAACTTTGGGTTTTCACTTATGTACTCTTGCCGAATTAATTTGCATCCGCCGTTGGAATTTCGAAGTGAGGATAACGGTAAGAAAGCCCTCTTGATTAATGAAGATGGTCCGCATCTTTATTGATGAGCAAATGGTTTCGTTGCTCTCTGATGGAAATGACGAGATGTTCTTTTGTTGTTCGACTTGCTTGGTCGGTATATTTTGGCCTTGAATATTCTGTCGACATTGTACAGGTTGAGAAAATCATTCGCGGAATATAGGATTTATAATGCATTAACAAGTGGCGCTATTGTTCCAGCACCATGAATGAAGTGCATGACGCTCAAACGTCGCATGGATATAGAAAAATGTTTTCTGTATACATGCTTGTAGATAAGAGAAATTTCGATTTTCCATATGCAAGCTTATAGATAAGAAAAAATTCGATAAACTCTTTAAGAGAGCCATTTAAACGTTCAAGTTCCAGCCCTATTTCGAGAGGAGGCGACCCGGCGCATTCACCATTTGGTACCAACGTAGTGGGCGTTGAATTCGGTGATTTTAATATACAGGTTACGCAGAATATAGGATTTATGATGCATTTGAAAGTGAAGCTATTGTTCCAGTCGCTCAGCTCAAGAATACCTTCATTATGTGTTATAAATGATGACGAATATTCAATTGGACTTCTCTTTGAACATTTCCCTACTATTTACGAGTGCCCAGATTAGCGCCTCCCATGGCATTAGAGTTTGGCGCGCTGGGGGCGCTTGTCAAGACTAGGACCCTAGTTTCATCCCGGTGAAATGGAGGGTTAAGTCTGGGCGCCCAACGTAATGCCACTTTGCACCAGTCACTGGGTGCGTTTCGCACCTCACCTACGGCGGCCATGGCCATATCAACTGGCGATTGACAGGCCAGAGGCAATAGTGATGGGAGGCTGAGGACTGCTGGACGAGCTTTTAACCAACAGTATCCTATCGATGCCCTCGGATCTAATGTCAAAAGTCACGAGCCAAGAACGGAATTTCAATGTAATCGTCCCCAGCCGGGACGAATGGACGCAGCATGCTGAGGTTCTACTGATAACCGACCTTGGCTTGTTCACAGACGGCTCGCGAACGACGAACGGAACAGGAGCGGGAGTCTATGGGAGCAAACCGAGAATTAACATCTCATTGAGTCTTGGTCAAAACGCAACCATATTCCAGGCAGAACTATTTGCCATTGAGACCGCGGCAGAACTGCTGATAAAACGCCAAATCCACCACGGTAAAATCAAAATATTTACTGATAGTCAGTCAGTACTAAAAGCTTTGGAATCCAGCTCTTGTACCTCAAGAACAGTCTGGAGTTGCCACACAGCTTTAAACAGACTCAGTATGTATAACGGAGTCACTCTGGTGTGGATACCGAGCCACTCGAACTATTTGGGCAACGAGGAGGCAGAGCGGCTGGCGTTTGCAGGAGCTGCGCTGCCTCTGGTAGGACCGGAACCATTCCTGGGAATACCACGTGGCTAACGAGGCGATAACAGGCAGAATGAACTCAAGGCTAGAGTTTTTCTGCCGGAGCCATTCTGGCCTGAAACATTCGAAGTTGTTCCTTGGAACAGCTTCGAACAAAAAGATGGCGAACCTAGCGCTAGGTTTGAATAGGGCCAAACTAAGAACACTTGTCGGAATTATGACAGGTCACTGCAGACTGAAAGCGCACTTGCACAAAATCGGTCTGGCTGAAGACGATGAATGCAGGCTGTGTCTTGAGGACACTGCAACAGCCATGCACATCGTCTCAGAGTACCCAGCGGTGAGTCGCATCAGATTCGAGGTCTTTGACGAGTCTTTTATAGCCCACTGCAAACTGAAAAAATTACCCCTGAACAAGATTATAGGTTTTATCCAAAAACTGGATCTCGTCGGGGAGATATAAATTAAGGGTAAACTACAATAGTCCGTGCTGACGCAGTGGTAGGGTGGACAGACGCTCGCTCGCCATAAATAACATAATAACATAACATAACCAGTCACTGGACCCGTGTGGTGGAAGATCTTCCGAATGGGGCCCTATTTTTGCTGTAAGGTAGAATGAAGGGCTTAGCCGGTTGATTAACTCAGTCACAGGGAGTCCGTCGCAGCACAGGGCCTCTCCCTTAAAACTAGCGTACTGTACCATATTGCAGTGAATCTGTTCAATAGCCGAGTATGGTAGGTAGCATACTGCGTTACCTCAGGAGGGTGGATGCCCACAGGTGGTAGTTGTACCACCTGGCCATCCGCATCATGTTGGACTCGTGGGAGTAGTGGTTGACTAGGGAAGTATTTCATTTATCTGTTCGCAGACCCCCATGTTGGGGATATTCTATTAGCAAGACTTGACGGTTCGACTGGCCTCGTCCTGAACCTGGATCCATTGCGAAACGTTTCAGGGTTTGTGGATCTTGACGAAACGGCTAGTCCGTAGGTGCTTGACGCCAGGATCAATCGAAAGACTTCACATTGGTTCATTGGTCTTGACGTATAGGCCGTGTTGACGATGCTCGTAGTAGGATCAATTGATGCAACAATCTTGGGATTATCTTAGTTCATGAGAATTCGTTCGGGTGGATGGATAAGAAGCCCTTCCGGCATGAGAGTTGCGGCCCAAACAACTCGGGTACTGACAATGCATAGCCAGTAGAGGTTAGATAGATAGTGCAGGTGAGTTGCGTCGCAAACCAACTCGGGTACTGATCTGCAGAGCCAGTAGAGGTTGAATAGTGCTTCGCTGCTAGCAGCCAGACGGTTGTAGGTTTTCGAACTGAAGCCCAAACTGGAAGATGGTGGGTTTATTTCTTCGGAGGGGTTCTTGCTTTGCGCGATGATATGGCGTAATCCTTACCACAATTTCGCCTCTGGGGGCAGATTGTGGAGACTGCTGAGTAGTCACTTGGTGAAAGAGCTACGCTCACATGCCAATACAACTATGATGGTAGAATTCAAGTGCCCCGAGTGGGGAGGAATCCATCGCTTTGTAACGGCACGGCGACGTCACTCAGACCCGCTCATTCACATCTAGTGCTGATTACGTAGGTCCATGATGACGAAAAGACAAAATGAAAATAGTTCTTTCTTGGAAAAAGTACTTCTCACTGATGTGGCATCATTTTATCTGAAAAAGAAACATAATCTGTAATCCGTTGTACGATATTGGTCCCATCAAAACTCAGTATCCCAAAAAACTCAATGTTTGGACAGGTATTTTAAGGGATTTCATCAATGCTACCAAATATTAGGAGCTTTTACAAACTCGAATTATTCCGACAGTTCGTCAACTTCCCGTCAATTTTGAGGACCTTTGGTTTCAACAATTTGTGGAATGTTGATATTATTTGGGAGAAATTCCATCAAAGCTTCTTTCTTGTAGAGATAAACGAATTTAAAAATTCTAGAAAACTCTTTATATACAGAGTGCCCAAGTTATTTCTGCCCAAATTTCACGAGGTGATTCTACAGGCAATTTGCAGCACAAAAGTTCCTATAGAGTATAGTCCAATCATCTTTCGTTGTGAAGTTATTCAAGATTCTGCTATTTTTTAACGTTTAACAATTTTTTCACCTACTTGAAAACTATCATCTTGATCAAAATTCAGTTCAGTTATTCCTTTTTAAAAACTGTCGATGCGGAAATCATGCCGTTATGAAAGTTTCAATACCTGAACATCGACAAACGTGAAATTGATTTCCGTAGATGAAAAACTGACGTCGTCGTAGAAATTGTGGGATTTTCCCAGCTTTAAGGGGGTCCAAATGTTCATAAAGCTATCACAATATAATCTTTATTGGCCGGAGTTATTAGTCGATATATTTCTCTCTTCGCTCTTTCGTTCAACAATGAAGATTGGTATTGAGGATATAAAATATTTAAGAGGTTGTTAAATCGTGCTGGTCGTTCGAGACGATATCATTTAAGGAAGTGGTTACTTTTTGCTTTTAAGTTCATGCAGGTAAGTTGGACTTTTCGTCGGCTTCATGAGTCTATATTTTACGTGTAATGTAGTTACTGTGTGGACACATACAATAACAATATAGTGCAAGTTCGTACTCGTATATAAGGTTGGGAAAAAATCCATTATATTTACGTGAACTTCAAGACTTTATTTATCATGTTTTGGCTTGTCCGAAATATGCAATCTTTTGTTCTCTGATTTGCTTCCATTTTAAAGGTAGCTGCATAATGCCACTCTCATAGAAGTCTCGGTCCTTATCGGCGAAAAACTCTGGTGAACAATTTTCACAATCTTCAGGAAGTTTTGCAATGCGAGAAAGAGAAAACTTTCCAATCAAATTCCCCGAGTTTGTGGCGAGCCAGTGGGTAGTTCATTGATGAATATAATAAGGGTCCAAAGATAGAATCCTGGTGAACTCCAAGATGAATATTGAAGAACTCAGACCAGCAGACAGTTGTTTTTCGATTCTTCAAGAATGCGTGTAACCACTCTAAAACCTTTAGGAAATTTTTCTTCTAATGCCTTTGGAAAATTACTTCAATAGGAAATTGTTCGACAATTGCCAATAAATGGAATATCTTCCACAAAAACACGGCGTTTCTCTCTCAATTATAAATGAAACCTCTTGTTGAAGATCCTTCATGTGAGCTGAAATTTGCCAGCCAATTGCTGAATATCCATTTCAAATATGACACAATTAAAATTTCAATAAAAATATCCATCGCTGGAGTTTTCCTAGAAATCTGCATTCAATTCGAAATATAAATTGACTCGTTAAATAATATAGCTATTCGTTCGTTCCATAACTGGAGGAAGTCGAGTCTAAATGGAAAACTGTAATTGGACTTGTTGTTTACTGTATTATATTTTTCAGTTTTTTTTTACCTCCCGTTTCCTGGAAAATCTATCAGGGACGAAATCCGAAGAAATTGGATTTCGTGGAAGTGTTCGAATTCCATCGGAAGTTACTTTGGTCGCCAGCAGATTGAAAAGAAATACCGTGGATGTTATAAATGATTGACTAGGTGTCGGGTTGCGGTTTCAAAAGGGGAAATTGATACTATTTTAATTTTCATGATACCCTCCTTTCTTTCGGAGTGTATGTAGGTCGATCTAGGGTTTGAAGAATTTAATTATCCGGGGGAATTTTCAAAGGAACTGACAGGATATCGATCTTCCAGAGATTTTGATTGAAATTTGGGAAGACTAAGTTAGAGATGAGTCTTTTGGCTGTGAAAAATTCTTTGTGAGTTTCTTAAGAAAGTTTTGTTACTGAAAAAGCAGTGTGCTTGTCCACTGCTTACGATTACGAGAAGATAAGAAAACCTGTATCAAACTAGTTGATCACTGACTGACTAAAAAAGTTAAACACCCATATATGTTTATCCGACTTTAATTACTTTAGTATACAAGTTTAGTGTCTCTTACTTAATAAACGATATGAATTTGAGCTTCATTGAGCAACTTACTGGAAACCATGGTTCGATTGTGTGTTGACTACCCAAGATTTCTTATGAACCCATTGAAACGTCTAGGCTAGATTTTGATGAAGTGGTCAATGTGCTTTTGGAGTATGCTATTTTAGGCTACTTTTTCTTCTTGATGTGTTGTCGATCCGTGATGGCTACTGTTTCTGCAGCAACATGTGGTTTAGATGCTGGGCTTATGATGGAGTAAAAGATAAAATCACATATGGTTCGATTACTTCCAGAATGTAGCACTGGATCGTCAAGTTGCCAGCGGAGATCTGCTACCATATAGAAAAGAACCTAGTTTTCTAGATGCCACGCTTCTGGCGTGAAGCCAACTTCTTTGAGCACGTTGCATTCCCACTGAAGATCAGATTTCATTCTTGGTCACAAAAATTCCTTCCCCACAGCAGAGCTTATGTGAATGTTCAACTGTAATATGTAGCATCCAGTGAGGAAGATAAGAGAAAAAAAAGGAAAACTTCGTATATAGCGATATACTGTACGCATACTAACCATCCTATCCTGCTCTTCAAACGACAGATATTCTAATGCCTCTAAGACCAATAATCGCTAATAGACGATCTTGGAGTTGTGGTTTCCATGGGACGTCCAGGGTCCCTCCCTCTGTGTCCTCGGTCTAGTCTCTAGTGTCCTCGGTGCAGTATAGTGCGTAAAGGTCTACTGGCTCTTCTTATCGAGGTTTCAGACGACCTCTTTCTAAGTCACTATGACAAGGAATTCTACGCATTTCGATAAATTCAATGATGACTTGGCAAGAGATTGTGATTTTAGTGTGACCTAAACACTATCGACAAAATAATGCTCTTTCATCATTTGACGATCTTGCACCCAACTCAAAAATTTAGCAAATGAACCTGAAAGTTGAATTCCTTCTTGGTCGTGGTAAGATACATCGACATGCAAAAAAATATTAAAATCTGATGAATTTTGTATGTTGTCTATAATCTGACTGTAGCTACATTTCAAAGTCGAGAAGGACTTGTTGATAGAATGCCTCGTGATGAGCTGGGACCTCGAAATCCTAAAAATGGAGTCGTATCAGCTACTGAAGTTGTCGGAATTCAGGAACTCTAGGAAAATCTGTAGTTCGGATTATATCTCAGTCATATCAAGAAAAAAGAGACCCCTTATGACGTGTGACCCACATTCCAGGAACCTCAGCAGCTCCCATAGTTCACTCCGTCTCGCAACAGACGTGCAATCATCACCGCGCTGATTTACCATCTCATTTTTCATCCGTTCCAACTCATTTCCCAGCTTTGGCAATCTCGAGCATGAATTTTTCGGAATCGCGAAGCAAGACAAAAGACATTATTCCTCGAACAAACTCATTATCCCCATCCAGATCTTGCCACCCCGATTCGACGAAAACTGTCTTCCCCATCGGAGGATCCACCGAAATTGTAGGGAGGCGAAGGGGGCATTATAAGACTCCTGGAAGGGCTCATTTGTTTTCGAAAATGATAAGATCCCATTGGTGAGGAATCACGAATTCAATGGCCTAGGTATCGCTTCGTCGGGCTTAATCAGGGGGTGTTTGAAGGAGGCGACTGGATGTAAATCGTTTACTCTCCCGGGTCGTTATTTTCAATTAGAACGGGGCAATTTTTATCACTGATTTATTAACGCGATGTTTACTCAATCCGGGATCTGGAAAGTTCTATTCATCGTCGATGAATGGATGGGTTTGGGTCCCCAGAGATTTTCGCGTCTTGACGTAGTTGATTTAAATGTTCGTTAGGCGAGAGTTGGTGGTAATGCTTTGGAATTGATTATGTTTGGGTAATCCTGGAAACATCACTTAATTTGGTGATTACAAAACTTGATGATTGATGAAATGAAAGGCTTCTTAGTAGAAATCGATTTGTTCCTTTCATTCAATTCTATTGCTTTGAGTGTGTTATAACTTGTTAGGGGAAAAGAGTTTGGAGATTTGATCATCGCTTAATTTAGCTTCCAACTTAGGTTGAAGGATTAGCAAGCGATTTATAGATATAATTTGAAAAGGGAAACTAGGATACGTATATTTAATAGAATCTTCCCTTTATGGAGATATGATTATCGCAGAATTAAGCTTTCAGTACAGATGTAGAGATTAGCAAACAATTTAACGATCAATCAAATTGTGAAATAAAGAGTTCATATACTTGTGTGGAACATTAGTTATGTTGCGTTATAAGCTTTGCTTTCTGCAGTCAGATTGTTTCAGATTTTAATGATTTTTAGCTACTGTTAGGTTTGTGAAGCTAATTAGCTTCTCATCCAAGGGTTTGAACTTGTGAGAGAATTGAGCACATGTTTGTGTGAAGATAATTGGATAGATTAAAACATGAGCTTCTCTGTCGAGAGCTACAAGTCTACAAGTGTTATGCTTCAAGTCTTTCATTAAGTTTTAGAGATCTTGAACATTTTATTGTTCAAACATGTTGAGATTGATTGTGCATTAGCTTCTCAGTCTGGAGCTAGCTAAGCTTTGTTTCAGATTGCAAACTTATCATCCACTTCTTGAGTATGACGCTCTATATTAGCTACTCCATGAAATGAATGCAGAATTTGGCTTTATGTGACGTTTAAGTGACATAACTTTCAGTACTAAGGCGCCAAAACTTGTTATCCTATTGATTTGAATCGATTCAAATCTTCACGCAAATTTGTTTATCCTATAGATCTAAAGAGGCTTTTGTCTGCAGTATCGATCACTTTAGAAGTCAGATCTGAGAAAAGATAGTAATCGCTTGGTTCCAAGGCTGGACTACATGGTGGATGCATTGGAACTTCCCAACCCAGCTTCTGGAGTTTCTGGCGAGTCACTACAGACATGTGAGGTTGGCGTTGTCGTGATGGAACACGACACCTCTTCTGTTGGTCAATTCTGGCTGTTTATGGTCAATTGCTAGCATCGAACGGTCCAGTTGTTGGCAGTAGAGATAGAATTTAGTGTTTGGCCATATGGAACTATATGCAAGTTATATTAGATGATTCCTTCCCAGTTTCACCAAATGCCGTTAGTTATGGCTTAGCCACCGTTTTCGGTCAATCTTGTCATATGTGACCAATGTCTCATCCCCAGTCACTATCCGTTTAAGAAATGGGTCGATTTCATTCAGATTGGCCAAGGCTTCGCAGATGGAAATTCGATCCATCTTGTTTTCTTGGTGTTGATTGGTGCAGCACCCAAGCGTCCAGCTTCTTTTTGAATTCAGCTTTGCGCAAATATTTTAAAACTTTATGGTCTACCCTTAGCTCCTGGGCGATGCAACGACTACTAACATGCGGGTCAACTTCGTTTATTTCTGTTATTTAATCGCCAATTTCGACGACGCATCTGACTGTGTGAGGTGCATCATCAAAAATCCTTGAACGGAATCGACGAAACCAAAGTTGCACATCAGTAGCTGTTACCATGAACATCATTCACAATTTTTGTCGTCTGGATGGCATTTGACTTCCATTTTCAACATCCTGTAACTCACAACTGAATGGATCTAACAAATAAAAAGCAGAAGAATTTTGTTAGTGTGAAATGTCACCTTGACAACGAGCATTAATCTGAAATTGTTTGACCAATACTTTACGAGATATCGATCACTACAGCCTTCTTCCAAAAAAAATGATCGATTACTTCTTCTCCAACCTTTTAGGTGTTTCATTCAATATTTTTTTTGTAACAATGAAAACCTTTCACAGAATTGTCATCGATTCATTCTATCGATGCCTATTTCTACGTTTCACCTCATTTGAATCACAATGCGAGCCACATCCTCCGAATCACATAAAAAATCAATTATCCATTCTGGGTCGGATTTCGAGGGACCAACGAAGAATAAAGCGCGATTCGCAACATGGCGGGCGCTCATCGAAATTCTCCATCCATACGAAAAAGCCGGGTCGGGACTGACAATAAACTTTTTCCGAACAATACGAGGCGAGAATGTGCCCCGGCCTGTGAAATATCTTGGCGGACGGCCAACGTATATCTTGGATATGCGGTAAAAGAGATATCAAAATGGAGCAATCGATACTCACCTCAACGGTGTCGAGCCGAGTAGATCTGCGGGTCCTCGTATTTCTTGGACGGCCTTACTGTCAGACGTGATAACAGGAAGAAGCCAGGAAATCGCAATTGTGACCCGATTGCAGGGTGAGACAGGGTATTGAGTTATGGTTCTTTGGACGGTGCCATTTGTCATATGATTTGTCTGGCGATTGAAACAATCGCTTGGATTTATACAGGTCGTAAGGGTAATTTAGAGTGTGAATCTCTGGATTGTACTCTGTGTGGCATTCTGTCATTTGTTGTATTACCTTTTCCATTGTTACCAGCAGAACGCTGGGTCCATAAGTACATAAATTTCAGAATAAGCATACTTCAAAGGGAATAAAGAGGTCAATGATAGGTTGGATTTTGTTTACGTCTAGTTTATATTAGGATTAAGTTCGTGCGGTTTTTTTCGAAAGTTTTTGTGAATTGACGGGTCTTATAGCGAAAAGAGGCGGTTTTCTAGCAATGAACCCCCGCTGTGATCCTTTAGTTCGATTGTAGCAGCTCATAAGGTAGATGGGCTGAACATGAAATTTAGAAGACTGAGCAAGATACTCGGAGACGCCGGAAAAACGTCCATGAGAGTATACTATAGTGCTATATTCATTCCGGTGATTCTCTACTGCTCGTCAGTGTGGGTCCACCGAACGAATAATAAATTATTTTGCCGACATCTGTCGGCATGCCACAGGTCTATATTACTCACTATGAGTAACGCATGCCGTACTGTTTCTACCCCAGCATTGAAGGTAGTAACAGGTAAAATTCCGCTAAGGTTAATGGCGGAATATGTTTCTGCCAAATACCACTGCCGGCGCTCCAAAGAATACACCTACAAGAGGAGGATATTCAGAGCACAACCAGACTTAGAGACAAACACTATAGAGAATCTATGGGAAATGCTCATTCATTACTGGCAAGAGAGCTGGGCTGCTCAAGGTAGACTTTGCGATCGAAAATGCATTTTCCGGCCAAACTACCCACTAACATGCTTTATAACCGGGCTAATTTAAACCGTCTAAATTTCTCTCCAACCGCATCTTCTGAATGCGGGGAAGAGAATCAAACGTCAGAGCACACGCTATATTTTTGCACACTGCATAGTTCAATAAGGCCCCCAGGTTTGGCTGGGCTAGCCGAGAAAGATCTAATCAGATCAAAAGATTCATATGGCGTCATATCTAACACTGTGAACTTGATGCTAAGATCCATCTACAGAGATCGATCTACATAGTATCAATGAAACTCAGAAACCGTAAGACTGGATACCAAAAGTGACTAGGAGCGCTGCTCGCGAGACACATGTAACATTTTGCTGAGTGTAGCAGCTCATAATACAGCAAAAACTGCTTGCCAACAGAACTTTGAGAGTTTCCTTGAGATTGCGCTTGTTGCTTTACTATGTTTTCAGGATATTGTTCTATGGGATGGAGGCGTGGACCCTAACTGAGACGATGTGCAAAAAATTCAAGGCGTCCGAAATGTGGGCTTATCGAAGGATGCTGAGGATATCATGGGTGGACAGGGTGACAAATGAAGCGGTTCTGCAAGGTAAAAGCAAAGAAGGAGAGGTACAATACTATAAAAAGAAGATAATTGGTGTACTTTGCCCACGTGATAAGAAAGCCTAAAAATTAATTGCTCCATATGATCGTTCAGAGGAAAATAGAGAGAAGGCGGTTTTCTGGGTAGCCGAAGAATTTCTTGGCTTAAAAACCCCCGCCAGTGGTATGGAGTGAGCACCACTACATTGTTTAGGTCTGTTGTATACAAAGTGACGCCCCCCGGGCGTTAGATCTTGTGGTGATGGGAGTGCTTGTCATGACCAGGACCCCAGTTTCGTCCCGGCGAAATGGAGGGTTAAGTCATGGTGCCTAACGTAATGCCATTCGCGCCAGTCACTGGACCTGTATGGTGGAAAATCTCCGAATGGGGCCCCAGTTTTGCCGTTCTGGGGAAATGGAGGGCTGAGCCGGTTGATTAACTCAGTGACAGGGAGACTGTCGCAGCACAGGGCTTCTCCCTTAAAACTGACGTACTCTACTCTATCGCAGTATAAATCTACGGATTCTGTGTAATGGCCGAGTGCGTTATGTAGCAACTTGCGTTACCTCGGGGGTGTGGATTGCCCTCAGGTGCTACTTGTACCACCTGGCCACCCCATTGGTGTTGGACTCGAGGGGGCAGTGGTTGAAAGTCCGCATGCTGGACTAGGGAGGTATTTCCTTTATCTGTTCGCAGACCCCCATATTCGGGATATTCTCATGAAATGTATCGGGGTTTAACGGGACTTGACGGTTCGATCGGCTTGTCTTGGCTCCGGATCAATGCGTAACTATTTAGGGTTTGTGGATCTAGACGAAATGGCTTATCCGTTAGTGCTTGACGCCAGGATGAATCAAATGACTTCACATGAGTTTGGTGGGTTAGGACGTACAGGCCGGTTGACGGTGCTCGTACCAGTATCAATAGAAGTCATTAATCTTGAGATTATCTTAGTTCATGGGACTGTGTTCGGGTGCTTGGATAAGAATTACTTCCTGCAGGTGAGTTGCGTCACAAACCAACTCGGGTACTGACCTGCAGAGCCAGTAGAGGTTGAATAGTGCTTCGCTGCTGCCAGTCAGACGGTTCTGACATCTCTTTGAAGGGGTTCTCGCTTCGCGCGATGATATGGCGTAATCCTTATCACACTTTCTACCTCTAGGGGTGGACTGTGGAGACTGCTGAGTAGTCACTTGGTAAAAGAGCTATGCTCGTCATGCCAATACGAAAAACTGGTAGAATTCACGTGTAGACATGGTGAAAATCATGCGACTGATCGCCAGTGTTCTGGGAGGACACGCCACTTGAAGAAGAAGAAGATACCCAGCTGATCCCACCAAATTGATATCATGATCTTCCCGCCATGGTCTATAATTTTCATACAGATCTTGGTCACCCTTCTTTTATACCGGTATCACCCTAGCAAGTTTGATCTCCTCTGGGAAGATACCCTCCTCAAAACATCTGTTTATCAGATGTGAGAGTGGATTGGCCAGGCAATGAATAACTTCCTTCAGCAATCTCACGGAAAAGCCGTAAATATCACGTGAGGGCTTGTTTTTCAAAAATGAGACTGCTTTTTTTACTTCCTCAGGTGTTGTCGGAGAGAGAAAAAATGATTCTGTACTGTTAACCTTTTTGTTCTTCAACATTGTTCTTGACATTTACTTACATCCGAGCTGCCATTCCGCACACTGAGTTTTTCTGCTATGGTGGAAAAATATATATTGAATTCCTCCTCTGACAAGGCACTGGTGTTATTTTTAATTGGAGTACATTTAATTTTAGAGTTTATTATCTTCCAAATATGTTAATTTCAAGGATGGGTTTATTAACATGATACAATCAATATGGATAATAAACAATACTTGTCAGATTATCAAAATATTAATGATAAATAATAGGGCCATTTGGATATTACAAGTTCATTAATTTACTCTAGTTAAAAGGTTTTCCTTAATGTTAAAATAAAATATATTATTCTTGAAGATGTTGAAGTTTACCAGTTTCATTTCATCTCAACGCAGCAACAAAAAATAGACACGTTTACCTGCGATGTGTTTACCATTCAGTTTCAAGTGAAACATTGTCCGGATCGCATTAGAAGTAAACACCCCCATCCGTCAAAGTCGCCCCCATTATATTTCCGAGCTTGGTCACGTCCTTCTGGCTGCAACAGAAACACATTGCACATATTTCAGCCGACCTGGTCTTCTGCCAAGTCATATTTTTATGTGCTGTCGACGTCAGTATTTAATATACCTACTTCACCTTTCGGGGTATGGCAAGAGGGTCAAAACTTCCTGGCCTCGCTACGGCTCCGGAATTTGAATTAGGGCAGGATGATACTTCTACCAGGACAATGTTATCGAATAAATTTTGTGGATATTGTCCCACGTAATTAACAGGGGGAGTTTTATGTCCGAATTAGTTGAGAAAATAACGATGGCGTACTATTTTCACAAAATTCTCGACGCCACCGTTAGGAAATTCAAGTTCTCCATGTGACTCGATGTACCTGTTCCATAATTGTGGTCGTTTTTGTTTTTTGGTATGTCAAGAAGTCAGTGTTTAATTTTGGTCCAATAGATTGAGGAAAAAATCCATTTATTTTACGCGAATTTCAATGATTTATTCAACATTTGTCGGATTGTCAGATATGCACTGTTTTGTTCCATAATTTGTTACCATCTTAAAGGTAGCTTCATTGTGCCTCTTTCATAGAATTCTGGGTCATTACTGGCGACAAACTCTAGTAATCGATTTTCACAATATTCTCTTGAAGTTTTGCAATGCAAGAAATAGGTGGTAGTCGTATGGTGCTAGGTTCGGATTGTATGGTGGTTGCATTCGGACTTTCCAACCAAGCTCCCAGAGTTTCTGGCGTATCATCACAGACGTGTGTGGCCTGGCGTTGTCCCAAGGAAACATAACACCTCTTCTCTTGGTCAATTCTAGCCGTTTTGGTGTAATCCCTAGCTTCCAGTTGTGGACAGCAGAGATAGGACTAAGTAGATTTTCTAACTCTCATCTAACTATCTGTCTCTCAATTCTTTTCGCTGAATTGCCGTCTTTCTAACTCCCAACTTCCTTCTCCCCTGATGGTCGTGAATTAACTCCATTAGATTTGTGTTTCCGATCTCCAACCACGACGACTTCCACGTACTTAAGTCGAAGCCGTAGGCAGCCACTTGACTTCCGCTTAAAGGACAACTATACCAGGAAACCTTTGACGTTTATGGTTCTGCAACAAATCTCTACTCTTGATAACCACTAAACATCCTATGGTAACACGTTCCATTTCAAACATCTTGAAGCGGCATTGCAAAAGGACAGGAAGCGCTTTCTAGCTAGCCCTTATGAGAGGGTCGGTATTCCAAGAATTGATCAGGTTTTTCCATAAGCCAGGGCTAAAGTGACCCATACACGTAAAATTCCATCTATCATTCACATTATTTACAAAGTAGAAACTCAATGTGTAGGCTCAAGAAATTGAATGTCTGCATGTATGATTGAAAGGAAAAGTTTCGAAGGGGTGGTTTTCGGGATTAGTTGACATTAGAGATGCAAATTTGACACTCTTGCAAAATAATGATAGGTACCGTGTAATAGAATGACAAAGGAAATAAAAAATTCATAGGACGAAACTTACTATGGAACTGCCAGCTTCAGAAACAAACGATCACCATCCAAATTTGCCCGAGGAACGGCAAACGCAAATATGCTGACTCCAATTAATCACGTCTTTAGTGCTCCGTGCGACTGCAATCTGCAAAAACATCCATTTCGTGGAAATAACGATCGTCCATCGACATCTCAATTACAGGATCCAACGTGTTCCTCATTAGCAAGACGTCAATTCTGACACTGCATTGAACATCACGCTCGCCTATTAGCAGGTTTGCACATCGAAAGAGCGATAATTTTTCGCCTCTGAAATTCAGCAGGAAATTTTTTTTTTCTTTCGGGGACGTGACTATAAAATGGCGGATAAGACCGCAACTTTCGCGAAGGTTTTCATATCCAGGCGTATTTCTATAAATTACAAGGTTTTGTTAAGTATTTGGAACAATAAACACGAAGAAAGTAATTAAGAATTATTGACATCATGTATCGGGTGTTTTTTTTAGAGTGATATAACTTTGGATAGAGATAACTGTGATTTGACAGAAGCTAGAAGCCATGTTTTTTTGACATTTCTGTTCACTAAGCATTGACAAATTATCATGGAAAGACTCACGCCGCAACAACGTTCACAAATTGTTGAAATTTATTTTCGAAATCAGTGTTCTATTCGCCAAACTTATAGAGCACATTTTCTCTACTCGATGAAACAACAACAACAACAAGACAAAGAAATGTACGTAGAGAAGAAAATATCGCTGCTGTAAGTCATAGCGTTAATGATGATCCAGATTTGTCTATTCTTCGACGTTCACAACAAGTTGGACAGCGTGCATCCACCACATGGAGAATTTTGCGTAAAGATCTTGCTTTACACCCATAAAATATCCAACTGGTTCAAGAACTGAAGCCACTTCACCACAATAAGTGTCGTTTGTTTGCTGATTGGGCCCTAGAACAGCTTGAAGTTGATCCACTTTTTTATCGTAAAATTGTGTTTAGTGATGAAGCTTATGCGCACTTTTTGTTTTATAATAAGAATGAAAAGTTCATCATATAACCTTGTTTAATACGGATTTTCATCAAGTGAAGACTGATTCAATTGAAGCCATTACAATAGTTTATGTAATTGAAAAATAAAATTGAGATGATAGATGAAATATGTATATTTGGAAAACATCAATATTCTCAATATTTAAGTATATAAAATTGATGTAAATTGATAATTACGACAAGGAAGTATTTGAATATTACAGAATATTAGCCAGAATTAATTCAATTGGTTTGTTGTTACAGAAATGTGTTGTTTTAAAGAAGGTATTGTTATTTATTTTTGAATGATTTGTTTGTTTATTCAAATAAATCCTTACTGATGGGATTTTGGGTCCGAATGTATCAGGTTATTTCTCTGGAGAATGTGCTATATATTCTTTAAAAAGGAAAATAAAAAAAGGCCTTTTTGAATTATATGTTGAACATTTTTTAGTGATGGAACCTGTGATTCTTTAACATCCAATCGACCTGTCTGGTGCAGGGGATGTGGTCAACTGTACCTTTTGGCTAACTGGTGAATGAGAGAATGGGTTTGGGTCCGAAAAGGTGGCCCAGGTAATTCCAATACGACAACAGTCTTGAAACGGCTAAAACGGTTCTAATGTGTTTCTAGGAATAATCTTCGTTTCTTAATTGGTGTTTAGGCCCGTTTAGGTTTCTAGGAATTAAATGATTCATATTTGAAACTGAACTCTGAGGACGTAATTGTTACGTACCTGCAAAGTGAATAAAAAATTCTTTGTTCAAAGTAAATTTGAACAATTATTTTATATTTCTTTTGATTCTCTATTAGTAAATTTCCACCACATGTGATGATAATATATATGTCTATAAAGTGTTACAGTGTATTTAGGACATGTTTTTTAAAATTTAATTCTAAATGTTTTCATGAGATTTATTTAGATCAAAATCTGTAGAGGTTCTGGTGAATTAATTCCGGTTATTATTCTGTAATAATTCTCAATATTTGACGAGATTTTTTCTGAATTCTTCATGTTATGAATGAAAACGAATCGTATCTTTGATCATATAAAAATGTTCAGACTTGGTGCAAAAAATGTCTGCTCATAAACCCAGCTGTCTAGATCATTATCAACATTTCACGCAACAATATGCAGTAATATCAGAATTCCAGAACTCGTTTGCACTTGCAGGCATTCTATCCGTTTGTGACACTATAATTCATCGAATTTTGATATCAAAGGGGTTGATTCTTCATTTTCCACAGCTGAAATGCAGCGTGGCTTGGAGCATTTCCAATTTAGAGCGTGACAAAATTGTCGAGTTATTTGAAGTCGGGGGTTCATAATGAGAAAAATTGGATTTCGAAACTGCTTGCCCCCTTCAGCTCTCGCATATTGAAAATTTTCGGATATTGCCGCATGGCTCTCTTGATTGATCGTTTTCTGATTAAGGCGCATGAAGTGGAAAAGCCCCAATGCGAGCTTTTCACGTGCGTTCGCTACTTTCTATATTTTTCGTCACGCGTGATCGAAATTGCGGAAATTCGGGCCTGTTGATGAGATTAGACCGGGAGTCGAAATTGTAAATTAAAGTTCGGATGGTTCTACATTCAAATATAGGTTTTGGATTAATTTCCAATTCTAGCTTTTCAATTTTAACTGATTGATATTTTTCGAACTGTGTCACGATTGAAATTAGTGTGGGATTTTTGGATTTTATGGTCTAATTGAAATCGGTATAGATTATAAAGTTCAAACTTTTTATAAAATAACGACTGTTACATCTTATTTTAAACGAAGTTTTTTCAAAATTTGAATATTAAAACAAATTGAAATATGTTTATCTTCTACAATTTTAATTTCAAAAAATTTGTTTATTCAAAAAACTTTTAGAATTAAATTTATGTCTAAAAACAAGCACCGCTTACATTTAATAGACGTATATAATCAAAACTCAATATATAATGTCAAATGGAATAAATAACCCAACAGATATACGAAAGTAATTAAAATTAATAAATAAATAATTAAAGGAGACAAAATTTTGTTTCTGGTCTTACCTTTAAGAACACCAATTGCCTTTTAAAAAACATGAACACACTTAAAGGACTTCTCAAAGAATATAATTTATTTGAAATATTTAATATATTCAAATATTCGAATAAGTTAATTAAAAAATCTCTAAAAAAATGTGTACTATATCTTCAAAAAACAAATATAATTCTAAGCAATCCCGTCTACTGCCCTCATTTAATATTTAATACGTGTTAAAAGACCAAAGCTTCGAAACACAGATCAACTATATAATTCAAGATTGATCTATGTTCTAACAAAATCAAAGAACAGTGTAAGTTATTTTAAGGTTTATTTAAATTCATTGACATTCCATAATGAGATTTATTGAAGCCAAAATATAATTATATATTATATATAAAATAAAATATATATATATATATATATATATATATATATATATATATTGTTATGGTATTATATTAATGAAATTTTAGTATGAATACTAATTAGATCACCCTTGTATATAAGTGATGTATTCTATGTTTCCGGCTAGCTCTTAAGATTATAATTTTGAATATTTGAAATTAAAATATTATTAAATCTGATTTGATATTTGAGGGAGGGTTCAATTTGAATTTTCTAAAAAGATTGTATTTTTTTAAATTATATTATATGAAAGTAATTCGAAATATTTTAATCAGTGATTAATAACCTAAATCTAATTCTATGTTAACCTAACCTTATCTTAATATCCTAACGTAATTCTAATGTAAACAGTGTTTATTATTTCTAAACTTCTTTGTGGAAAGATTAACAGGATTGAATTTTTTAATACCTTTGGTAAGTTTGTTCTTCAATTAATGATTGTTCTTTTTTATTGTCCTTCTTTGTTTCAGGAATAAAACTGGTTTCGTTGGAAACAACACTTCTAGAACGTTCTGAAATTCACAGGCTACTTTGTTGATTTTCTTCAATATATCCAATTCGTTTGAAACTTGATTTCTATGTGATATTTTTCCATTCACATTCAGGTAATGTATTTTCTGGATTCACGTTCCATTCACAATAATCAAATAATCTTCTTTTTTCAGATGATGATACTTTTTTGGCACTTTTTTAATTATGGACCGACAAGGATTCTACTCTGCATATAATTGGAGACTGCCGACTTTTTCTGTGTCTATTTTCTGCGTGTATTTATAGTTTTCAAGAAAAGTTGAATTTCAAAGCTTACTAGCTTCTGTCAAAATTATATAAAAATGATGCTTTTGATGATTTTACAAAATTTACAATATTTCCTGGTTTGAAATTACTTTTGAAAATTAGCTTATTTTTTTAACTACATTTTGATGTATGTTTCATGTTAAACAGAACAGTGAAAGTCTTGCTTTTCGTTCGTAAAGTATTTCAAGTGTCAAAATTTAACAAATTTTAACTTCTAATGCTTATAACTTATAAAATACTTAATATTACTTATGAAATTGATTAAATTTCTTTAGCTTAGATGCTATTACAATACTATTGATGCCTAAACATCTTGAAGGATCTCTCTTACATTTAATCATTTGAAAATATCTGACGTAGATGCTATCTTTCATTGAATTAAGTGAATTTTGATCAAATTTGTCCTATTTACATAATTCTGGTAAGTTATATTTAATTTAGCTTGTTCTTTGTTAATAATTTCACTAAAGTTTATATGTGATTCATGATAATAACAAATCTTTTCAACAAATTCTTCATCAATTTCAAATTGGATATCTAAATTCAAATTACTTCTATTTATTGCAACTTTGGCTGGTTTTATATTGAATAATTGTGAATTGAAATCTCCCTGTGAATTCTATTTATAAACTGTCAACAAGAGAACTGTTATTTGATTACCGTTCAAAGAATTTTCAATCGACTAGTCGTTATGTATCCTGAATATGCTTTTTCTTCATAATTTTAGCTTGTGAGTGTTTTTACGAATTGAATTATTAATATTTCTGTCAGAATGGATATTATTTAATTAAATGTGCTCTGGTTATACTCTAACGAGTCAACTTATATACAAAGGTGAGTGTTTTCCTTAATATTATTATGTAATTATTTATTTTAACTCTAAATACCATGACAATATATATATATATATATATATATATATATATATATATATAATAAATATAAATTATAATATAATATATATAAAAATATAAATATATATTATATATAAAATGAAATATTTACTTGATAGAAGAAATATAACAAATTTTGAATATTAAAACAAATTGAAATATGTTTATCTTCTACAATTTTAATTTCAAAAAATTTTTATTCAAAAAACTTTTAGAATTAAAATAAAAATTTTTTGAAATTAAAATTGTAGAAGATAAACATATTTCAATTTGTTTTAATATTCAAATTTTGTTATATTTCTTCTATCAAGTAAAAGGCCTTTCTATTGTATTTTTTTCAATTAAATCTGTTCTTTCTTCATGAAAATTCATTTTAATTGAATAAAATAATAGAGATCATTCCTACAGTTTATTAATTTAACTACTTGATTGTCTTGGTCTTTACTTGACGGAAAAATGTTATAATTCTTTGCGAGAAATATTCACGTGTCACGTGTCTTCAGGAGAGCAGGATAAAGCAAATATTTTGTAATGCAAACAAATACCGAGTGTTTTTTAGAGTGATAGAACTTTGAATTGAAAAAAAAAACACATTTAAATTGAGATTGAAGCCAATGTTTTTTTTATTTGAAAGATTATTCTATAACATTAATGTTTTGGAAATAATTTCCAGCATATGTCCACCACGACTAGCACTGAGGAACCGCATTCGATCAGATCAATTTTGGACCACTTTTTCGAGTAATTCAGGCCTTATTTCATCGATAACACGAGTTATGTTGGCTTCCAAAGTTTCTGGTTTATCAGCATGAACCAATGACTTGACATAACCCCAAAGAAAATAATACAGTGGAGTTATGTCGCATTATCTTGGAGGCTAATTGATTGGACCATTTCTCGAAATAATGTTATCGCCAAATCTTTCTTTCGATAAATCAATTGTCACGGTAGCAACATGAGATTTATTTTGGAAAGACCGATGCATTCCTAACAAATAAGGTCTCTTGTCTCGCTAAAATTCATAGTTTTTGAGAAAAAAATTATTTATCAACATATAATACGCCTGAGTCGTAGAGGCTGGAATTATTTTCGACCTCAAATTTATCAATTAGGCGGATGTCAAGTTGACATTTTTATTGAGAACTGATACAAATACTAAATAAATGTAAGAAAACAAACAATTTTAAACTTTTTACAAATCAAATATCATATTAAATAGGTAGAAGGTATACGTCAAAAGGTCAAATGCAATAAATCACAGATAGCAAGAAAGAAATATTCATCGATTGTAACCAACAAATTTGCTGATTTATATCGATAAAAATTTCTTTCTTGCTATTTGTAATCATATTAAATGTTCAAAGTGACCACTTTCAGCCGTGACACAAGAGTCTAGACGTCGCCCCATAGATTTGGTTATCCAATAAAAAAATCCAGAAGTATTTTGAGTAACCATACATGAAAGAAAAATGCAGTTCTTTATGTCTTCCATATCTTGGACAGGTGTCTTGTAAACCAATGTTTTTAAATGACCCCAAAAAGTGAAATCCAGAGGATTTAAATCTGGTGATCGGGCAGACCAGAATTAAGGTCCACCTGGTCCTATCCATCGATTTGAATATTTATTATTTAAATGATGACATGCTCCAAAACTGGAATGTGCGGGGGCCCCATCATGCATAAACCACATTGTCCTTCGGACACGCAAAGGAATCTTTTGAAGAAGTACAGGAAGTTCTTCTGCTAGAAATTGAACGCATGTATTTCTAGCTGTTCTAATGGACGATTATGTAAACCATAAATTTCATGAAGTGCTCTGTAAGTTTGGCGAATGGAACAGTGATTTTGAAAGTAAATATCAACAATTTGTAAACGTTGTTGTGGCGTTAATCTTTCCATGATAATTTGCCGATGCTTACTGAACAGAAATGTGTAAACAGCATGGTTTATATTAGGAGTACAAATAAGTTTCCGCCGTTTTTTAACACAAATTAAATATGAATCATTCCTAATGATTTCAAACGATGTGAGACTGCTTGCTGAGTTACTTCTAATGTAAGAGCAAGTTCTTTTTGTGTATGAGATGAATCTTCGTCCAATAATTCCTCAAATTCTGCATCCTCGTAAATTTTTGGCCTTCCACTGCGATCTTTGTCTTCTACGTCGAAATCACCGTTTTTAAACTTTTGAAACCACTCTCGACACGTTCTCTCACTCAAAGCACACTCACCATATGCTTCTACGAGCAATTGATGCGCCTCAGCAGCAGATTTCTTTAAATTAAAGAAGTAAACTAATATTTCCCGCAAATGACGCTTACTTGGCTCAAATTTTGACGTTTTCAACTTATAAAAATTATATTTTACCAATATAAAATCAATGATATTAATAGGTTATGTTGTTCTTGAATGTCCAAACTATATTTTAAGCCGGTTATCATCTGCGAAAGCTAACCGAAACTCCGTGCCGCGCCATCTACAATAAAACGGCGGAAACTTATTTGTACTCCAAATACATTCTGTCAAATCACAGTTATCCCTATTGAAAGTTCTATCACTCTAAAAAAACACCCGATACATTTAATTAAATGAAATAATGAAGATTATCTCCACAATGTATTAATTTAACGACAGATGTTTTTGCCTCAGAAAAGACAAGATGGATAATATTCAGAATGCTGTGAGAGATACAATACGGAATAAAAAGAAAACTAATTCAACCGATTATTATGGTCTCCCAATTAAGTTGGTGAAAAGAAAAATATCAATTGTAATAAAATAAAATAGAAAAGCCTTTCTATTTTATTTTATATATAATATATAATTATATTTTGGCTTCAATAAATCTCATTATGGAATGTCAATGAATTTAAATAAGCCTTAAAAATAACTTACACTGTTCTTTGATTTTGTTAGAACGTAGATCAATCTTGAATTATAAAGTTGATCTGGTTTCGAAACATTCATTTCTTTGCACGTGTGGGTTGTTGATATAGGTTAGTTTTTTGATTTTGATATTTGGAATATTATCTAGGACCGAAGGAGGGATTACTTAGAATTATATTTGTTTTTTGAAGATACAGTGCATGTTTTGAGAGATTTCTGAATTAACTTATTTGAATATTTAAATATATTAAATATTTCAAATGAATTATATTCTTTGAGGAGTCCTTAAGGTGTGTTCATGTTTTTAAAAGGCAATTGGTGTTCTTAAAGGTAAGACCAGAAACAAAATTTTGTCTCCCTTAAATATTTATTTATTAATTTTAATGACTTTGGTATATCTGTTGGTTTATTTATTCCATTCGACATATTATATTGAGTTTTGATTATATACGTCTACTAAGCGTAAGCTTATTTTGGACATTAATTCTAAAAGTTTTTTGAATAAAAATTTTTTTTGAAATTAAAATTGTAGAAGACAAACATATTTTTATTTGTTTTGATATTCAAAAATCAATTATAATGATCACCAATAAATATCTCTTTCTCTCTCCACAGGCTTACCGATTTCTGTTGCTTTGGTCCAATCAGATTTGCAGGACAGAATATTGGCGTTAGTAGATCGACCAAAAAAAAAATATCTGTTCTCATCTCATGTGGAGACTCTTCAAGAGTTCAAGTGTAGTTTATACGAGTTAGGAGATCCAGTTGTCGACAAAAAACACTCATTGATATCCTTTTCTTGGTTTGTTTTACATTTTGACGGAAAACCTCCACGAACCCCTGAAAACTCATTCTATTTGAATAATTCATTATTATTCACGATTCAGTGATTCACAGCTCGAATCAGACAAATAAATTGAAAAAACTTCCATCATTAGAGTGGAAATGATAGCCAAACATTTGCCGTCACTATCATTTTCACTGGGACATTCGGAATGAAGCAAATATTGACCGTCTTTGAGCTGGCATGAAACCCACGCAAAGCTTTTTCCCGACGAATGGCTTTTCAACGCGGAATGTTCCTTTCTTTCAACGTCATAAACAAACAAGAAAATATTTGAACTTTGTGTCGGCTGATTTTTAGGGAGTTAAATGTGAAGGATTTCTTTGGAAACATTTGGAGTTGGGTAAATATGGGAGAAATATGATTTACGAATGAAAAATGTTAATATCTCCAATTTATATCGGGTGTTTTTTTGGGTGATAGAACTTTCGATGGGGATAACTGTGATTTGACAGAATGTATTATACATTTTACATTCTGTCAAGAAAGTACCGGGAATTATCGATTTAAATCTGGCGGGGCAATGAGGCAGGTAATTTTTTTTTTCCTAGGTTGGTACCACTGTCCTTAATTACTATGCCAAGCTTGAGCGGGATCTGTCAACTAGTGTGTTTGCAACAGCTGATTGAGTCAGTCGATGTCAGAGTGCGTGCCGATTTTTACTATGGGTGATTACGTTGAGCAAAGAATTTGTTTGAAGTTTTGTGTTGCAAATGAATTTTCGTGTGCCGATGCATTGAAAATGTTGCAAAAGGCCTTTGGTGATAATGCTCTATCGAAAACTCGTGCATATCAGTGGTACAGAGCCTTCAAGGACGGTCGTGAAGTGGTCGAAGATAACGTCGATAAAATTAAGGAAAGGGTGCTGGAAAAGCGTCGTACCAGCTTGAGAGAGATAGCACATGATCTTATAATATCCCACGAGTCCGCACGTACGATTTTGATTGATATTTTGGGCATGAGAAAGGTGGCCGCACGACTCGTACCGAAAGACCTGAATTTTCTTCAAAAACGTCATCGCGAACAGGTTGCTTCAGACATGCTGGATCGCTGTAATTGCGATTCTACATTCATGGAACGCATTATAACTGGTGATGAGACCTGGGTCTACGAGTACGACATGCAAACAAGCCAGCAATCATCGGAATGGGTGGCAAAAAATGAGCCGAAACCGAAAAAACCACGCCAAAGCCGCTCGAAAATGAAGGTGATGCTCATTGTTTTCTTCGATATCCGTGGCGTGGTGCACTACGAATTCGTTCCAGAGGGTCAGACGGTAAACAAGGAGTATTACCTAGGCGTTATGAAACGTTTGCGTGAGCGTATCCGTAAGAAGCGGCCAAATTTGTGGGCGAACAACTCATGGATTTTGCATGACGATAACGCGCCTTCTCACCGAGCTACGATTGTGACTGACTTTCTCGCCAAAAACTCAACAAACGTGTTTCAGCAACCACCGTATTCGCCGGATTTGGCTCCCTGCGACTTTTTCCTCTTCCCAAAACTAAAATTGCCCCTTCGTGGCACCCGTTTTGAGTCGATTGAAGCCATAAAACAAAATTCGGTGCGAGAGCTAAAGTCCATCCCGGAAAGCGCCTATAAAAAATGTTTCGATAATTGGAAGTGCCGTTGGCATAGATGTATTGGAGCGAATGGAGCCTATATTGAAGGCGACCCAATAAATTTTGACGATTAAATGTAAAAATGTTGTTTTAATTGAAAATTCCCGGTACCTTCTTGACAGAGTAGTATATCATCATATCAGGAAATTCTTCAATTATTGTTGAATTAGAGAAAAGGAAACCTGCAAATTCACAGAAACGTATTGGATGCTATCGTGAATCTGATTATGAGAAAATCTGCTTTCAGTTAAAGAGTTTGTTGATATTGTTGTTTTTTAATTTTGAAGAATTCGAAAATGTATATCATTATGCCAGGAAATTCTTCAATTATTATTGAATTAGAGAAAAGGAAACCTGTTGATCGTTTGATCGAGCTTGACGTACTACAAAGGGTCAATAAAAACATTGAATGAGAATGTTATTTCTGCCTAAAAGCAAATTATGTACAATTCAACATTTTACCTACTAAAATTCGTTCAAAAACTCAACCACTTGATGCACTTCTTCCATCATTTCCAAGCAGTTTTCACGCTTCGAAACAAACTTCAAGACAAAATTTTTTTGCATATTCGTAAACAGAATTGCAAAACTCTCAAAATGTTGTGTTGATCGACTTCTTTTTCCTCTTAAGAAATGAAAATTGACCTGTCTCAGAATTTTCCGATAAAACTCATAGGGAAATTTCGGCTGGACTTTTTTCTGTGAACCGTTGTATTATTTTTCAGATTGATTCATGATATTACATTTCCGTAGAATAAACGACTATTAAAACGCATCAGAATTTATCTGATAATGAAAACAACATTTTCACATTTCCAGTTTCCAATTTCACTAACTCCCTTTTAGTTGGACAATAAAAAATCCAGATCGATTTGGAGCGCACGACATAATTTTATTAAAGTGCTAATATAACGGGAAAGCCCTTGCAATCCAATTTAATTTAAAGGTTTCAACGCCTTCGTTAGGTTAGTTTGTGTTATTCGATATTAGTTCGTTTTCGTAATATTTGCGGATGTGGGATATAATTTTTTATACATGCTGTCTGGTGATATTCGCTTGAGAGAAGTAAATTGGACTGTGCTATTCATATCTGGTCGCTGTTCTATCATAAATATACGAGGTGGTCCTTTTTTTTTGTAGAGTAACTTTTACATTCGATAGAATGTTCAATTGCAAGACAGAAATGTCCGCTAAACAAAAGTCTGGAGAGTCATAATACAATAAAATAGAAAGGCTTTTTACTTGATAGAAGAAATATAACAAAATTTGAATATTAAAACAAATTGAAATATGTTTATTTTCTACAAGTTTAATTTCAAAAAAAATTTTGTCAATGAATTTAAATAAACCTTAAAATAACTCACACTGTTCTTTGATTTTGTTAGAACATAGATCAATCTTGAATTATATAGTTGATCTGTGTTTCGAAGCTTTAGTCTTTTAACACGTGGAGAGATATAGGTTAGTTTTTTGATTTTTATATTTGGAATATTAAATGAGGACTGAAGACGGGATTGTCTAGAATTATATTTGTTTTTTGAAGATATAGTGCATTTTTTTAGAGATTTTTGAATTAACTTATTCGAATATTTGAATATATCAAATATTTCAAATAAATTATATTCTTTGAGAAGTCCTTTAAGTGTGTTCATGTTTTCAAAAGGCAATTGGTGTTCTTAAAGGAAAGACCAGAAACAAAATTATGTCTCCTTTAAATATTTATTTATTAATTTTAATTACTTTCGTATATCTGTTGGGTTATTTATTCCATTTGACATTATATATTGAGTTTTGATTATATACGTCTATTAAATGTAAGCGGTGCTTGTTGTAGACATAAATTTAATTCTAAAAGTTTTTTGAATAAAAAAAATTTTTTGAAATTAAAATTGTAGAAGATAAAAATATTTCAATTTGTTTTAATATTCAAATTTTGTTATATTTCTTCTATCAAGTAAAAGGCCTTTCTATTTTATTTTATATATAATATATAATTATATTTTGGCTTCAATATTTCAATATTCAATATATTTAAATATTCGAATAAGTTAATTCAGAAATCTCTAAAAAATGCACTATATCTTCAAAAAACAAATATAATTCTAAGCAATTCCGTCTTCAGTCCTCAATAATATTCCAAATATCAAAATCAAAAACCTAACCTATATCACAAACACTCAGCACGTGTAAAAGGACTAATGCTTCGAAAACCAGATCAACTTTATAAATCAAGATTGATCTATGTTCTAACAAAATCAAAGAACAGTGTGAGTTATTTTTAAGGCTTATTTAAGTTCATTGACATTCCATAATGAGATTTATTGAAGCCAAAATATAATTATATATTATATATAAAATAAAATAGAAAGGCTTTTTACTTGATAGAAGAAATATAACAAAATTCGAATATTAAAACAAATTGAAATATGTTTATCTTCTACAATTTTAATTTCAAAAAAGACATTAATTTAATTCTAAAAGTTTTTGAATAAAAAATTTTTTTGAAATTAAAATTGTAGAAGATAAACATATTTCAATTTGTTTTAATATTCAAATTTTGTAAATGATTTGAAGTAAAACACTTTATTTCCGCTTATTTTCATTTTTCAACGACAATTGTTTCGTCAATTACATATTGACTTCGTCAGGTGAGTATGGTAACTAACTACTTTTACAAAATCTTTCTACTTAAATACAAGTTTCACTAAAAATACGTAATAAAATGGAGTTTTCAAGGAGTTTATTAAAAAGGTTCACATCTGTTTGGTCGTTCAACAAAATATTCATTTTATGATGCCGGTTTATTTCCATTGCTTCTAAAAGGTCCAGTCTATTGCATTTGTTCTTGAAATGGAGAACTTAAAGTTATGGTCAAAATCATGTCCGGATTCTTGTAGATGCCTGGTATAAGTGGAGTTTGATTTATTCTTAACGAATGAATTCTGGTGTTCCTGGATCCTACTCTCAAAAGATCTACCCGTTTGGCCAATGTATACATGTGGACATGTACCACAATTTAACCTATATACTCCGGATCTCTTGTTTTTATTGACGATATGTTTATTATTTTCTATTAATTTACCTAAAGAATTTATTGTTTTATATGAGATATTGACATTTAGTTTTTTCTTTAAATATCTAGCTATCTGTTCAGATTTTTGTCCTTTGTATGGTAAGCAAATAAACTTTTCATTTTTTCTGATATGTGGATAAACTAATGACATAGATTGTTTAAGTTTAATTTTATTCAATAGTTGATCAATAATTGGGGGGTTATACCCATTATTTAGTGTTACTTGTTTTATTATATTCAATTCTATTTCAAAATTCTCTTGTGACATAGATACATTAACTAGTCTATACACCATACTATTGTATGCTGCTAATTTATGGGATAAAGGGTCGTCTATACTCTTGTGATATTATGACAGAATATTCCCCAGGTGTTTATTTCGACTTCAAATTTTGTTGGCTGTCCTTCGTATATAAGACTGACATTTTTGATTAGATCCTCGTATTTACTCATTCCAGTCAGAAGATATTTCATTCGAATCCAAATAATCCATTGCAGCACGTCAACCCCGAAAATTCCAACCGACCCCATTAATAACCATAAAAAATTAATTTTCCTCCCGACTTCGCCCGGGTCCACCGCGAACGAAATATGACACACCCGCAAAAATTCGGTCATACCAACCCTCCACTCGCGCCCGAAGGGTAAAACACAATCTGCGACTTCTCCAATTTACTTAACGTTATTAGGTTGGAAAACTGCTTTTTTAGAACTTTTCCGCCCGGCAAATACGCTCGTCAGAGCTGACAACTACGCCCGCGGCTTCACCCCTAATCGTAATTCATCGGACAAGTTCTGGGCGAATTTATTTTGTTCATTTCTGTGTTTCTTTTTCAGGTGAGTACGGGCGGAGCGGACAAACAGGACGGTTTGAAATATGGCTCGATTCGTCTTCGGTAAATCATGCCTAATGAAGGTAGGAGTAATTACCACTACGCTATCGCCGTGGAGATGCTTGATATATCTTGTGAGAAGAGGTTCAGGGTGTGCTGAGTACGAATTATGATCTTCAAGGGGGGGTTTATGAGGATCCTTCGGTTTTTACGAATGCTCAGTTTGCTATAATGTATTTTTCTTTTTCTAACAATCTAAAAATATTAGTATTTGGGTTATAGACTGGGGCAAAACACAAAAATTTGCTGGAGAGCCCATGTTGGATTTCTCCAATGTATGGTATTTAGCAAGAATTTAGGCCTGAACAGCTTAAGGTCTGAACTATTTGTCCTTCATATTTTTCGTAAAATCCTTGAAGCCAGACACGGAAACCTGTACAATACCAATGTCAGAATGCTACCTGCCCTAGAGTTCGGTCTCTTCTTGATCCCTGTCGACATTATTAGACTCACTGCGATTTTTCTAGTTATTCCATCTTTTCCGCAAATTAAAGACATAATCAATTTGAATATTTACTCACCTCCTCAATTAAGATGTATTTAACAGAAATAATTAAATTCAAAACGCTTAATATCATTTCGTCACTTCTCTAAATACAGCATCAAACATTTCCAAGGTTGTTTTATACTTATTGCATGATCAACATCTATAATAGATGTTATAAAGTCAAACAGAAACTCATAATACGAATATTGGATGGAGTAGTTCGTTACTTTGTGATAGTTCATTTTAATGGAATGAAATAAGAAATTACTTTGTTTTCTATCACTTTTTCATTATTACTGATATACAGTGACTCGAGTTTCGTAGTGTTTACTACATTTTCAAACTGAACGAACAAATTAGATCTCAACTATTATATATGCTGATTGTAGGCTTCGGCAGAGCTTCGAAGAGAGGGGTTTTCCAAAGTTCCGTCTGTTCGTTTAGTAGTTTTATTAGTTGTACGTGCCTCTTATATTTTTCAATTTCTATGGATTCCAGGATGTCAAGTTTTTTCCCTTTCGCTTCCACGTGCAAGACAACAAGGTTGTTGAATTCTGGGAACGTGTGATCTGTATTTAAGAAATGGTTCGCAAAATTGGAATTATTCTTCCGGTTCCTAAAAGCAGATTGGTGCTTTTTATACCTTTTATGGAAAGGTCGGTTTGTCCTATATACACACTATTACACTGTTGACAACTCAATTTATAGACTCCAGAATTATTCAGTCGGTTCTCTTTGTCTTTCGGATTAAAAAAGAGATTAGAAATTTTATGGGAGGGTGTGAAAGCTGTTACTATGTTAATTTTTGACAAAATTTGAGCTACTTTTTGTGAAATTGGTCCAAAATATGTAAGTTTTATGAATTTATTGTTATTATGATCTGATTTGGAAATGGGGTAAATTTGTTTACGAATTAGTTGCTTTTGTTTTTTGTTTATGATGTTTATGATGAATACAATCAGATGAATAGCCACAAAAAACAGTTCGAAACCAAAACTATAAATTCCATCATAAACAAAAAACAAAAGCAACTAATTCATAAACAAATTTACCCCATTTCCAAATAAGATCATGATAACAATAAATTCATAAAACTAACATATTTTGGACCAATTTCACAAAAAATAGCTCAAATTTTGTCAAAAATTAACATGGTAACAGCTTTCACACCCTCCCATAAAATTTCTAATCTCTTTTTCAATCCGAAAGACAAAGGGAACCAACTGAATAATTCTGGAGTCTATAAATTGAGTTGTCAAGAGTGTAATAGTATGTATATAGGACAAACGGGCCGACCTTTCCATAAAAGGTACCAAATCCATCAATCTGCTTTTAGGAACCGGAAGAATAATTCCAATTTTGCGAACCATTTCTTCAATACAGATCACACGTTCCCAGTATTGAACAACCTTGTTATCTCGCACGTGGAAGCGAAAGGGAAAAAACTTGACATCCTGGAATTCATAGAAATTGAAAAATATAAGAGGCACGTACCAATAATAAAACTACTGAACGAACAGACGGAACTTTGGAAAACCCCTCTCTTAAAAAGTGAGGTCTTATCACACATACTTTCTCTGCTCTTGAATAAGTTCATATTCGCATTCACTTCAACACCCTGACATGATAATGCAATAACGCATAGAAAGCCTGGAAGTGAACGTATTATCTACATTATTTACTTGTAAATTAGGTAGTACATATGTGAAGTGAAACCTACACTAACCCCATTAAAGGTGAGCTAAGTGAAAATGAACAACGGTGAAAAAGCACACTCATAGTGTTTTCACCGCAATTCAAGTTAAAACTACACCGAAACAACTCCCTCAATTTTGTGTAACAACTCAAACCTGGACAATTTTTTGAGCCAAAATTCTATTGAAACATATAAATACGACCAAAACAACCGAGACCTCTTACAGAATCAAAACCGCTTGAAAAGTCCCGAAAACTGATAATAAAATTCAATTTCATCAACCCAAGTGGGGGTAAAATTGCTTCTAATTTTATCGGCCGTTTTCAGCGCTAATGCGATATTTTCATGTGGTCTCGGAATTAGTAGCCGAAGTTCGTAATTGAAATGGCTTGTAGGTTTTCTTTTCCACTTTTTCCTTTCAGCTTTTCATCTGGAACCCCAGAAAGTTCATTCCCCGCTCTGAACTTCGCGAAGGAATTAAAAAGCTCGTTAAATTATCGAAGAAATTGGTACATCATCGCTACAATCTTTTCGCTGGAAATTTATGATGGTTTTCTCGGTGGAAAGTTTAGGTTCGTAAATTTTCTTGACCTTTGACGCCAGAAGATGAGACATAGAACATATGTTGACGGTACGTCAACAAAAACTCCTCTTTCCATGGAAACATGTGAACATAAAGGTATGAAGCTCTCGAGTAAATGTGGAGGTTGTGAGGGAGCATGCGCATTTTAAACTCGTTAGACAGGCTGATGCGTAAGTTCAGCCTGTTACGCCGGTGACCATGTGTTCGCTTGGAAGGCTGATTTTCAAACGCATTGCTTTACTCTATTTGAACCTGGCGGGGACGGTTAGTCACGAATCTGTTGACTGGTCGGGTCCTCTATCGGTACGCCGGTCAAACTATGACAGAGCAAGGCAGGTTTCTGGAAGAGGAGCGAAGAAGTTGTTCGCTGCAGATACTTCAAAGCACTTGTTGACATACTGTAACATTTCTTCGTCAAATATTATAATACCAGCTGCTACCAACTCATAGAAGGATTTTACCTTTCTTTCAGTGGTACTGATTACATTTTGATAATTAGTGAATTTTCTGTGAATTTGAAAACACTTTAATTATTATTATAATTTGCGAGGTCTAGAAGTTCACTCGTGGTTAATTGTGGCCAATTCACATCGCCGAAACGAGTTTTTACGCGTCTTTAGAATGTTTCTTGCAATAAAGCCAAAACGGACAAAGAGACAATTCGCAACTGCAGAGTGCAAGAAACGGCTGAAAACTCGAATAATGAGTATTCCATACAAAACAAACATAATGACAATCTCGACAACCTCTTGTGACTCCATTGTTAAAACCTTGTCTTCTGAATAAGGGGAAACTTTCCACGAAGTTAATTTCGTCGATGCAAAACCTCTTCTACTCAAAGGGTTTCAAAAGTTGGGAGAACTTTAAACGGAACTATATACAGAAGTGACGTAACAATGAATGGTCAGTAGACTGGCTGGAGGCCGCAGAGTGGAAAGTTTAGATTGCATCTCGGAAGATTTCTAAAGTCGTGAACGCTAAGACGGCTGCTGTGTTCAATTTGCGGTTGTTTAATATTTATCATAGTTCTCGCTGTGAGTTTGATTACGGTCGATTAAGAGTTGAATGGAAAATGAATCGCAAATTAGAGCTCAGAGTCAGTATCGATTTTAGACACGACAACCCCTGGGATTTTGTGTGTCTCATTTTAATTTTATATCTTCGAAATAAGATCTAAATCTCTTGGAAAATTATATTCTGTACGTTCTGATTTTTTTAGAGTGAAAGAACTTTCGATAGGGATAACTGTGATTTGACAGAAGGTAGAAGCCATGTTGTTTTCACATTTCTGTTCAGTAAGCATTGAAAAATTACCATGGAAAGACTCACGCCGCAACAACGTTCACAAATTGTTGAAATTTATTTTCAAAATCAGTGTTCTATTCGACAAACTTCTAGAGCACTTCGTGAACTTTATGGTTTACATAATCATCCACCAGAGCACGTTATTCGTCGAACTATTTCTTTAAAAACGATGCTGAAGCTAATGTTACAGTGAATGTTGCTAGTTACTGATCGAAGATCAATGATTATTCGTTTCAAAATTTGAATGGTATCGACCCAGAAGTGTTTTAATTGCAACAAGATGGTGCTACACCTCATGCTGCTACCGTAACAATTGATTTATTGAAAGAAGGATTTGGCGACAACATTATTTCGAGAAATGGTCCAATTAATTGGACCCCAAGATCATGCGACATAACTCCACTGGACTATTTTCTTTGGGGTTATGTCAAGTCACTGGTTTTTGCTGATAAACCGGAAACATTAGACGCTATGGAAGCCAACATAACTTGTGTTATTGATGAAATAAGGCCTGCATCACTCGAAAAAGTGGTTTAAAGTGGTCGAATGCGGTTCCTCAGAGCTAGTCGTGGTGGATATATGCCGGAAATTATTTTTAAAACATAAATGTCATAAAATTATCTTTCAAATAAAAATAATTTGGCTTCAATCTTCATTTAAATGTGTTTTATTTCAATTTAAAGTTCTATCACTCTAATAAAACAACTGATAGATCCCTGTTTATTTGATATTTCGTGTCAATTGTTTGTAATACAGGAATTCTTCGAATATGTGAGTTTTGCAACATATACATAAAGGAGGGTGTGATTTCTCAATCTCGTGCTAACACATGCATTGACGAACAACATTGGATATAACCATGAATTTTTCGTGTTTAGGCAAAGAGCTGTCCATATAATAAGTTGGGAAAAAATACATTATTTTGCGTGAACTTAATGCCGATTTCTTATCACTTAGGAAGATTTGCAATGTGGGAAAAAGATGGCAATCGCTTGGTGCCTGGTCAGGACCATATGGTGAATGCATTTAAACTTCCCAACCAAGCTCTCAGAGTTTTTGGCGAGTCATTACAGACGGGTGTGGCCTGGTGTTGCCCTGATAGTATATAACACTTATTCTATTCATCCTGGCCGGCCGTTTCTGGTCAATCTCTAGCTTCATACTGCCCAGTTGTTGACAGCAGAGATACGAATTTAGTATTTGGCTATAGAAGCAACCTATGATAAATGATTCCATTCCAGCCCCACCAAATGCACAGTAGAAGCTTTCTGGGCGTAAGCCCTGCGTTTTTCCTCAGTTCAAACTTTAATGACAAACAAAAATATTGTACCCAGCACGAGAGCTCTGGGCAAACCAACACACCTGTCTGACGGGATCTACATATAATTTAACCTTTCATGAATAATGGTTCCGAATTTAACAGTATGAAGGAATGATCAGAACGTCAGTCCTAAAACATCTCAATCGCCGCACATCAGTCACGTCGTGCGCGGAAAATTTCCTTACCCGACTTGTTTGTCTTTCCGATTAGCGTCTAACTCCTTGCATGCATCTACCAACAAACCGCAAGCCTTCCATCATCTCTCTCTCTCTCTCTCTCTCTCTCTCTCTCTCTCTTTACCTCCCGGCCTGGTCCTTCTTGCCGGATTAATAAAAACTGATTTATTTTCCTCTGGCTCTTTCCTCGAAACAATTTCTGCCGTGTAACCGGCAAGAAATTCATTCGTACGCCCATCATAACGACATTTTTATGTTGCACTCCCATTTTTCCGTTCGTTCCGTGACTGGAAAAAGGACTCGTTATGCGGCCACTATTCCCATTGTTTTATGTATACGCTGCGTTCGGAAAATTCATCGCTTTTCGGGATACCAGGACAAGTTCTGGATGTCGCTGGCAAACGATGTGTGTTCAGTTTTCAACACGTTTAGACGTCACTGTTCGCGAATGATAATTGAATAAATGTGGATGGTGCAGATAGAATTTACGCGTTAGTTGGATTGTTATCTGGTTTGGCGTTCGGAACTGTTGAGATTTGACTTTTGTGTATTGTGTTTTCCTGTTTTGGTTCACATACGATGAAAGGTTTCGGTCCTGAAGCATTTTTGCCAGGGCTCTTATCATTTTCTCCAAATGGTGGCATTTAGTCCATATTCTGAGCTTCAAATGTGTCACACTTTAATTTCGCCGTTGAAATTTGGGCATTTTGAAACATTGACTTGTTGATCCATATATCATCCTTTTTATAAAGTATCAATTATAAGTACCCACTAATCCAGATATCCATACCTCAATATCAGAAACGCTGGGCTTTTGGTAGAGTTACGGCGTAGTTGTGTGTTCTTTAGCGACGAGGTCGACGTCCATTTCTAGTTGAATCTGATCCATTCATTGATGACTTAGTGTGATTGAATGAGTTAAAAACTGTATTGCTGGGTCTTTCTTCGGGAGAATATAGTATCAGTTATTATTTATACCTGGAGAAATTATTTGGGGCTTCAGATTTTAATTTTTGGATATATTCGGCCAATAAAGTTGATATTCTTGGATTAACCAGGAGTCCATCTTCTTTTACTTCTTTCTTTGAAGCCACAATTTTGTATCAAATAAGTAATCATCGGATCTGAAGCTCTTAGGAATATGCTGTGTTGCTTTTCCACCTCTTCATTTGGGAGACGGCGTTTCGTCCTGAGTCTGAGCACCTGAAATTCTTCAGACAGCTGATGTGCAGCTCTGTCTGTGACGCCACAGTGACCCCGTTCCTCATGGGAACGTTAGTCATCGAACGCTGGGTTTTCTGCCCTACTTAACCCCGGTGAGGGTGGATCTTTGAGGTATTGTTTTCCACCTGTCGCGCCCCCTCATATGGTTTTTTCGGAAGCTGTACCAGAACAGAGTAGAGTTCTTCCAGAGGAGCTGGCACGCCACGTCCTGAGAGGGCACGCTACATATTCCCTCCCCATTGAGCGTCGGTAAGGTCAGGGAATAGGGCGTTGGGAATCAGGCAAGGAAACAGTTTGAGGCTAGTCTGGTGGCGGTGCCATCTCCAGCGAGGATCTGTGGAACGAAAGGAAAAGGCTGTCTCGGAATGGGGCTAATTAGAGCCTCCAAATGAATGGGTTGGTTCGTCGGGTCACCAATGAAGCTCTTTAGGAATGCGGTGTTGCGAGGAAGCTTCCACCTCTTAATTTGGGACACAGCGTTTCGTTCTGAGTCCTGAAATTTTTCAAACAGCTGGTGTGCAGCTCTACCTGTGACGCCAGAGTGACCCCGTTCCTCATGGAAACGTTCGTCATCGAGCGCTGGGTACTCTGCCCTACTTAACCTCGGTGAGGGTGGATCTTTGAGTTATTGTTTTCTACCTGTCGCGCCCCCTCATATGCTTCATCGGAAGCAGTACCAGAGCAGAGTACAAGTCTTCGAGAGGATCTGGCACGCCACGTACTGAGCGGGAACGCAACAGATCTACCATCTGATCCAGTTCGAAAACATAATTCGTAAGAATTGAAAAAATTGGAAACTGGCATTCATTCCACTTTATTTCTGCTAATATCTTTTCGTTAATTATGTTTTGACTTCATCAGGTGAGTATGGTATCTGTTACCATAATTTCATAATAAAAAAAGATCGAACGCAAAGAATTGAATTTGATTACAAAATTTCAATCATTAGATCGAATATCGTTATTTAAAATAATTTCTGGCACCAAATTTAGACATTTGGACGAAATGATAGGTGGGTTCTGTTCTGAGTGTATCAAGAGAAAACATCACCAGCTTGTGATCATTCAAGTTCACGTGGACTGAGTTTTTTTGGCAAACATACATGGCTCATCCATCGAAGACTGTTTCCATTGAGATTTTCCACATTGTTCTCGTTTTCGTTGACAACAGAATCGATGTTACCCTTCTGTGACCTTCAGGAATATCATCCAGAACAGGGTCCATCAGTTTTCACGCGAATTCTATTCCCCAGATAGCAGAGAGGGTCGGAACGCTGTGTTTAAACGTCAAACATTCATCCTACACGCGTCGTAAATCACGATGTGCGGTAATCGCTTTGCGAAACGTGATATTCCATAAATATTTTCTAACCAATCGTTTTTCTACACATTGGTCCTCCGCTCCCGGATAGTCGTCACGTGGAAAACGGACTGAAACGTTTCAGATGAAATCTGAAATCGCGAAATTGGGTCATACTGGCATGCAGGTGTGGTGTTTCGGCTTCTTTTTTTGAAGCCATTATCAAGAACAATAGTTGAATTTAGTGATTCAACGCTGGGGCCTCAGTGTCTTCACTCATTCTAACGAACTGTTCCTTAGATCTCCCTTAATTCGAAAGGTGGGAAATCTTCAAATTTGGTCGCTTATCGATTTCAATATTAATCATAGTGTGAATGAGGAATTTAGGAGATAGACTTCCAAGGAACGTTAAAAGGTGGAAGAATATTAAACAAAATAAAACTTTTCTCAGGGTCAAACAAGGTGGTGGACTAAAAATGTACCCTTCTGTAGTACCAGATTCGATGTCCAAATCAAGACGCGAACAGTAGGATCATTAATCGCGAAATATCGACGAAGAGGTATCGGGTGTTTTTTTTAGAATGATAGATTGGAATAAAACACATTTAAATTAAGATTGAAGCCAAATTTTGTGGTGTAGAACCATCTTGTTAGAACCAAAACACTTCAGAGTCGATGCCATTCAAAATTTAAACAAGTAATCATTGATCATCGATCTGTAACGAACACCATTCACTGTAACATTAGCTCCAGCATCGTTCTCATAGAAATATGAACCGATGATGCCTTCAGCGTGTAAAGCACACCATACAGTGCATTTTTCAGGTTGCAATGGAACCTGCAGAACTTCTTGAGGATTATTTTGACTCCATATCGGCAATTTTGCTTGGTCACATAGCCGTTCAACCAGAAATGAGCTTCATCACTAAAAAAAATTCAATGATAAAAAGTGGATCAACTTCAAGCTGTTCTAGGGCCCAATCAGCAAGCAAACGACGCTTATTATGGTCAAGTGGCTTTAGTTCTTGAACCAGTTGGATCTTGTTTGGGTGTAGACCAAGATCTTCACGCAAAATTTTCTATGTGGTGGATGCACAGAGTTCAACATGTTCTGAACTTCGACGAATAAACAAATCTGAATCTTCATTAACACTATGACTTTCAGCAGCGATATTTTCTTTTTTACGTACAGTTCTTTGTCTTGTTGTTGTTGCATCGTGTAGAGAAAATGTTGTCCGAAATCTATTGATAGTTCGACAAATAAGCTGCTCTGATGGACGATTATATCAAATATAAATTTCACGAAGTGCTCTATAAGTTTGGCGAATAGAACACTGAATTTGAAAATGAATTTCAGCAATTTGTAAACGTTGTTGCGGCGTGAGTCTTTCCATGATAATTTGTCAATGCTTACTGAACAGAAATGTCAAAACAACATGGCTTCTACCTTCTGTCAAATCACAGTTATCCCTATCGAAAGGTGTATCGCTCTAAAAAAACACCCGATATTTCTTCTCGAGAAGTAATTACTCCGTGCCGATAAGGGATAGGGTTTTGTCCCCTTTTTCATTGCTATATTGAGGCTAACATTTTTTCCATCGAAAAATAGCAGAAATCCGAGAGCTTGTCAGCACATGCCGAAAACGAAAGTGCTTCCATAGAAGAGAACATTGAATTCGAACGGATCACAACAAAGCTAATTTATTTTTCATCAAATCCTCTGCGATAAAATTCCATACTATATTATTTATAAATAATACCCCACATAGGTATTTTTACCTCAACTCTTGAACATCTGGAAATTCCGCCGAGTCTTGAACTTTTGTATTGTAAGAGCTGCAAAAAAAATTTGAGCTTGCAAGAATTTAAGAACCCCGGGAATAGAGGAGATTTATGTTGGCACAATCAGGATTTTTATCGCGCCATTAGATACATGCGATTTCTGTTACTCTGAAACATAAATCTTACCTTGACGTTCAAAGGGTAATGGATACATTTCAGCCCCAAAGAAATTGATAAAGATTTGCACTTCTCTCGGTCTCTATTTCAGGATGCAATTTCCTAGAAAATGAGAGCAATGAAAATATTTTAGTAAAAAGACAGCCGGGTCGCGTTCTCTCGTAGAAATATTACGATCTACCAGAATTGTGAAAATTTAAAATTTTCCTCCGCTCGAATAGAGAAAAGTTGATATCTGGGTGAGGAAATTGAGTTGCGACTGATATTCTGAGCAAGAGCTTTTGGGACGGAGGCAAAGATATGAAATTTTATATCGTTTCGATTTTATGTACCGAGATAGTGAACAAACGATCGCAGTTTGCTATGGGGAAATGCACATCCTAATCTTCTAGCTTGTGGTTACACAACTGGGTTAGGAAAGGTGATGATACAGGTTGTGGAATCAAAGAATGAAAGTAAGACAGATTCGTAGAAAATAACATCAGTCAAGTGATGTTCGATAACTGCTTTCCATCATCGCTCTGCCAAGTTCCACGAGAACAGATTCATCGAAATTGTGCCATACATCTGCGAATTTTATGAAAATGCTAGAAACTGTATAGACCCCATTCAGGTTAACTTAAAGAGTATACAGGAGACCATTCGGTATAAACACTGTTCATAGGGTGTTATTTTTAGAGTGATAGAACTTTCGATAGGGATAACTGTGATTTGACAGAAGTTAAAAGCCATGTTGTTTTTACATTCATGTTTAGTAAGCATTGACAAATTATCATGGAAAGACTCACGCCGCAATGAAGTTTACAAATTGTTGAAATTCATTTTCAAAATCAGTGTTCTATTGGCCAAACTTATAGAGCACTTCGTGAAATTAATGGATTACATATTCATCCATCAGAGCAGCTTATTCGTCGAACTATCGATAGATTTCGGACAACAATTTGTCTACTCGATGCAACAACAACAACAAGACAAAGAACTCTACGTACAGAAGAAAAGATCGCTGCTGTAAGTCATAGTGTTAATGATGATCTCCCACATACACATACAGACATCACAATACATAAAACTTCAAACTACCCCACCAACCAAAAGATGTCAGCATATAATAGTTTTATTCATAGATTATTGAATGTCCCTTATTCAGAAAACTTTTTGAAAGAATTAAATATTATTAAACAAATAGCGTCAAACAACAGTTACAATCCCTTAATTATAGAAAAAATGGTATCCAATAAACAAAAGAAAATGGCATTAAATCTCGTGTACCCAATCATAAACGAGGACACTACACAAAAATATTCTTATATCTGAAACTATTGCTAAATATTTCAAAAGTTGTTCTAATTATAACGTGGCTTTTAAGACAATTAATAACCTTAGTACCTACATAAAAAACAATAAAGATAGAACAAATAAAGAAAATAAATCCGGAGTCTACAAGTTGACTTGCAAAGATTGCCCTTTGGTATACATTGACTAGACTGGTAGATCATTCAAGAAACGTGTCCAAGGACACCAAAGGGGTTATATATTCAATTCTGTACATTCGACATATGCTAATCATCTTAAGGAATTCAGGCATAAATTCAACAATAATTATGAAATCATCCACGTTGAAAGCAGAAGTTCTAGATTAACACTTAGAATTTCTTAAAATCAACAGGTGTAATGCCCGTAGAATCCTTTTGAAAGAACAAACAGATGTTGAAAAGTCTCCATTACTGAATATCTTTCCTTAATGGCATTTTCAGCGGCAAACTCCAAAAAACACCTAGAGTTTTTATGACTTGTGCTTACATTATGTGGTCACGTACCTAAAAATGTATTTAAACTCGGTTACACTGAATACCATCAGACAGTACAATGTAATACCTGAAGAAGCCACATCGTGGTGAAACAATTGTTTTAGTAGTACAAACATTTATGTGGAAGTAAATTACTGTCTCATATACACATTTTTTCAATTAAAATGAATTTCCACCAAGTCAAGATTGAATCAATTAAATAATAACTTCAATAATGTGTTGATCATCTGCGATTTCTTACGCATTATTGATACTCTTGGAGTAATTTCTAATGAGTTGTTCGATGTCTTCCTGGGTATCCCATTCTAAATTACCTTAACTTTATAATAAAGTTATGCTTAAGTCTGCGCAAGGTCAAACTAAACAGACTACAAACACTCATGTTCAGACATATTTACTCGAAGACAAATGAGGTAATCTACTTGTTGGTGCCGTCAGTTATAACAGGACCGTACTCAAATTGATGAGAACCTATTATACTAATCGGGCTCCTAGCTCTGTCTTCTTGAACATTTTGGTTAGGCAATTTTTGTTGAAATGGTTCATTTTGATGAATTCTCCTTTTTGTTGAAAAGGAGCTTTGAGAATAATTTATATAGAGTCCAAGAAAATTAATGTTTAAATACAAGACTAAATGTGGGACGAAACATATTACATTTGGGTAAACTTACTACTCTGTCAAGATAGTACAGAGAATTTTCAATTAAAACAACATTTTTACATTTAATCGTCAAAATTTATTGGGTCGCCTTCAAAATAGGCTCCATTTGCTCCAATACATCTATGCCAACGGCACTTCCAATTATCGAAACATTTTTTATAGGCGCTTTCCGGGATGGACTTTAGCTCTCGCGACGAATTTTGTTTTATGGCTTCAATCGACTCAAAACGGGTGCCACGAAGGGGCAATTTTAGTTTTGGGAAGAGGAAAAAGTCGCAGGGAGCCAAATCCGGCGAATACGTTGGTTGCTGAAGCACGTTCGTTGAGTTTTTGGCGAGAATGTCAGTCACAATCGTAGCTCGGTGAGAAGGCGCGTTATCGTCATGCAAAATCCATGAGTTGTTCGCCCACAAATTTGGCCGCTTCTTACGGATACGCTCACGCAAACGTTTCATAACGCCTAGGTAATACTGCTTGTTTACCGTCTGACCCTCTGGAACGAATTCGTAGTGCACCACGCCACGGATATCGAAGAAAACAATGAGCATCACCTTCATTTTCGAGCGGCTTTGGCGTGGTTTTTTCGGTTTCGGCTCATTTTTTGCCACCCATTCCAATGATTGCTGGCTTGTTTGCATATCGTACTCGTAGATCCAGGCCTCATCACCACTTATAATGCGTTCCATGAATGTAGAATCGGAATTACAGCGATCCAGCATGTCTGAAGCAACCTGTTCGCGATGACGTTTCTGAAGAAAATTCAAGTCTTTCGGTACGAGTCGTGCGGCCACCTTTCTCATGCCCAAAATATCAATCAAAATCGTACGTGCGGACTCGTGGGATATCTTAAGATCATGTGCTATCTCTCTCAAGCTGGTACGACGGTTTTCCAGCACCCTTTCCTTAATTTTATCGACGTTATCTTCGATCGAAGCCGTCGATGGACGACCACTTCACGACCGTCCTTGAAGGCTCTGTACCACTGATATGCACGAGTTTTCGATAGAGCATTATCACCAAAGGCTTTTTGCAACATTTTCAATGCATCGGCACACGAAAATTCATTTGCAACACAAAACCTTAAACAAATTCTTTGCTCAACGTAATCACCCATAGTAAAAATCGGCACGCACTCTGACATCGACTGACTTAATCAGCTGTTGCAAACACACTAGTTGACAGATCCCGCTCAAGCTTGGCATAGTAATTAAGGACAGTGGTACCAACCTAGGAAAAAAAATTTTTACCTGCCTCATTGCCCCGCCAGATTTAAATCGATAATTCCCGGTACTTTCTTGACAGAATGTACAGTCCAAGAAAATTAATGTTTAAATACAAGACTAAATGTGGGACGAAACATATTACATTTGGGTAAACTTATATAGATGTTAACCGGTTTTCGTCATTCAGTATATATTCTTTTGATGGGTTCCGTGTAATTCCCATGAGTCAAGCAGAAATAGATATCATATCGTCCACGTCATTTGGTATTCAGCAGGGTCACCAACGTTTTCTCAATGTAACATTTGGGGCTGACTATCAAATTCCTCGTAACAACCCACGTGAGCTTCATCATTCAGTATCAGATATCTGAACAGTACAAAGACTTCTAGAAGAATACGGTATCGCTTTCCATTAAAGTTTAATACCAAATTATAAATTTTTTATGGCCCCTAATAACAGTGCAGCAAAATACGGCTTATGTCGGGATTATCGTGTTCTCTGTATTACAGAGTGGACAAAATGGCGGCGTATAATCGAGCGTGACGATTTCGTGAAAAAAATACTTTTTCTCGAAGCAAATTAGCATCAGAACCTGCAATTCAGTTCTTGTACGATACGATGATCAAATTATCATGTTGGGGCAGTAAAACCGAATAACTTTTGTCGTTTTTGTTGATTGCGATCGTGATGTTGGACCTTTACGACCTAATTGCTTTTTGATATTGACCGTGTTAGGGTTATCAGAAATGGTGGACGTCGTTGTTTAGAGGTCTATGAGCCTTATTTGATAATAAAATTATAAAAGGCAGATTTTATTGATTCGTTCCTTACTCATTCATTTTAATCAAATAAAATACTGGAGAATATCCACAAATTCATTGATGAATAACAACAGTTCAAAATGTACACGTGAAGAAGCTACAATGTTGGCGAAACTCTTGTGGTTCATCAATAAATTTGTGGAAATTATTCTTTATCATGTTATTCTATGAGAAGACGGTTTTGATTTTACAGAACCGTATATGATTTTTTTCTCAGAAGAAAAAACAAAAATAAACAAGCTTTATAAAGCATCACTGATATGATTCTAGTTTACGATCAGATGGCGCCACAAATACGAAATACATATTTTCGTTTAAAATCTCCAGAAGATGTTAATATTTCCTTCAGAGAAAATTGCTATATACCTCAAAAATAAATACTTTTTGAGAACTTCATCGAAAAAAAGCTTTTTCAGCTTGTACGAGTTAGGAGTTGAGTTGTCTTCTGGGTAGGCTTTGTTACTGCGATCTTACGCCATTTTAGGTCATATCAGTGTTAATTTTCGACCCAGTAGTGAAATAGTGGCCGAAATCTGTCCAACTAGAATATTTCTGTTCCATTTGAACAGGATTTGAACCCAGGACCTTTCAGTTTCGGGTCCAATGCTCTTACCACAAAAATATCGACACTCGAATATTGAATTTATTCAGATGTTACCTATTCAAAAATGCTACTCTGTAAGCGAAGCGATCGTTTTATTATAATGTGGCGACTTGCCCGCTTTTTCCGCAGAATTCCGCTCTTCTCTGCTGCAGCTTCCCGGCGTATCATATAGAGGACGCGACCGCTTTCTGATAATACTCAGTTCGCCATCCTTGCCGACTTCAAATAGAGCAGAGTACAGGCGTTCGGCAACCGACGCTCCAACGTGGAACAATATCACAGACGTCATTGGCAGGCTTGCACTCCATCGCCAATCTGATGAGTTCAGAGACTACAAGTTGGAACGAAACGCCTTACATCCTGAAACTAATAGGTTAGACATTTATGTTTTGAAAATAATTTCTGGCATATGTCCACCACGACTTAAAGAAATATGGTCCGATGATGCCTCCAGCGTGTAAAGCACATCATACAGTGCATTTTTCAGGATGCAATGGAACTTTGTTGCGGCGTGAGTCTTCCATGATAATTTGCCAATGCTTACTGAACAGAAATATCAAAACAACATGGCTTCTACCTTCTGTCAAATCACAGTTATCCCTATCGAAAGTTCTATTACTCTAAAAAAAATTACCCGATAATATATTCAACAATTAAGAATTCTGTTTTATACTAAAATATTCTTATCATTAAAAAGCGCAATACTGAGTATGTGCTTTGAATACTCCTACTTGGAAAACGTATTCAGCATATTGAAGACTTTATTCCCAAACGTATAAAATCGCACATAATACAGTAGTTGAGAACACTGGTTCATATTTTCCTGCGTGGGAAAGAAGACACAATAAGACCATTTACTATTCAGGCCTTATTCCGCTACGTGAAACGGAAAAAGTTTCGGAAATTTATGGGCACGTGTTGAAGAAGGGGGGAAAAGTTTTCCGATCGATGGGCACGTCCACGTTTCGAAATCCCTCCTTCGGGAATTTCCGAACCAAAATAAAAAACATGCAGAGTTCCAAAGTACTGAAAGGAGTCGGCTGAATATTTGGGGAAGATTAGGATATTTCCTGTGGACGAATCGCAACGTTGAAACGTTGCCCCGGTTAAAATGTCTGAGCTGAGACCACTTGAAGATGAATAGGAGGTAAGAATGCTAGATTTTGAACGGAAAGACTTGAAATCTTAATGGTAGGTTTGAAGTATATCAGTTATGTATTTTTCATTTTCTTGGAATTTGGAATTGTTATACAGATGTATGTTGCACTGTTCGGATTCGAAGAACTTTCTACTACTCATACTCCATCATATTTGGTAGAAATTATCAGCCGAATTAATTCATTTGAATAAAAAACTGCTAATTATGAGCATCACGGCGTAGCTGTGTCTGACTTTGCAGGAGTAAAGTTTTCTGCGTTTGTAACGTTAGAAAAGGTCGGAAGTACAGTCCTTTGTTTGAATTGGATCGCTAGAGTATGTCGTGTATGTATATTTGCGTGCACTAAATGGCGCTAGTGTATTATAAATACATTGATGTTTCTACGCAGAGCGAATATAGATGCCTGGCTGAACTGTATTCGTTGGCGCATTGATGATTGAAGCCAATAAGCTTCGAAACATGCGCATGTCTGCTGCTTATGTAGCAATCAACAAAACCTATTCGAGCTTGTTTGATTTTAGAATTGTTATAAAGATGTATGTTGCACTTTCTATCATCATATCTCATACTCCTTATGGAAAATTCATTTCGATGCACACCCACCGGCAAAAGTCTTGGTCCCCCAATCAACTCTCAACTTGTTGAATGTAACATGACAATTTTTTTGTTTGTGGAATCTTCTTATCACTTAAATAGAAACAATAAACCAGCAAAATACAGGTGTATTCGGAGTTAATCAGTTTTCAGTGAATAACGAGAGAATATTCCTTGGAAAATGCCGAGACATCCAATTTCTCAGTTTGAGACGAGAAAGGGTTTGGAGAGGTCCAAGCGACTCAATTTCGCCCGGGAACTTGTGCCCTTTCAAGGCGGATCAATAATGTACTGGGGTGTGTAATGTTCGGTCGCTGTACTCCTCTTATTATCGTTCAACGAACAATGACTAGTTCCATCTACGAAGAAAACATCATTGAACCAATCAATACTCCTCCACGAAGGGTTCGAAACATTCTTCAAGAGAACAATATCCAGAGAATGAACTGACCAGCAAACTCACCAGACATGAATCCAATTGAGCACGTATGGGATTACTTAGGTAGAGCAATGTCCAAGCGCCAAAACCCACCTTCAATTTTCCAGGAATTGAGTGTATCCCTACAGGAAGAATGGAACAATATGCCTGATAATCTCATTAATGACTTGATTCGTGGGATGCCTAGGCGTATTGGGCAGTAGATTGAGAGAAGAGGTAGTAATATGGGCTACTATTGAATTTGGATTCAGTTGTGGAATAACTATAATTAATCAAAATTAAATAATCGATAAATTTAGATTTTTCCCATTTTTCCTGTTTTGGCTCATCCTGTATAAAGCAAAGAGTAACAAACAAAGATGTTCTATCAAATATATTGCAGTTGAAATAGAGGAAAATATTAATCTCATTCCCAGAGCATAGATTGTTTATTTCTTGGGAAACCTAGTGGGGCCAAAACTTTTGACGATGTGTATAGTTGAAGTAATACTCTCGAAGTTCTATTTGCATCTGTAGTTCGGGATTTATTTCTTTGTCGCGAGTCAGTCAGGCATCTAGATCCATGGTGTACGCTGCACAAGTAGAACACGTTGTAGATTGAGAATGGTTCAATAAATTGAAAAAATTTCAAAGTATTTTTGAAGATTCTGTTATATCCAACAAATACTGACAAACAAAATTACTTTAGAACTCGCTTCATCAGTGAATTGAAGACAATTTTCAGCCTGAAATCAGAAAATTACACAGATTTAGGCGAAACCATAGTACGCTGTTCCCTGAAACAAGCGCGCAATAATAAAAAGGATTCCTCCACAAACCCCAATAAATATGATAAAGTCAAAGTACCCTCGAGTTCAATTTAGCGGCAAGATCCAATTAAAACACATCTTTATTACACCGATTTTTGCTATTCCGAAATTGGAAACTCAATCTTCGAAACTCCGGCTGTAAAAAGCGGAGCGAGGTAAATTTCGAAACGGCAGTATTACGGAAATTTCATTAGGTTTTTAATGGAGAAACTGTATCTGTTTCATTTCAGTAATACGCTTCGATTGCCGTTTGATTGACTCTGTCGCTAAGCAACCGTATAAACTCATCGACTATACAACAGTTATGACGTACGACAAAGCCTTTTGTGGTTATGGAAGGAATGCTATTAAATTCCGAGAGCGATCCATGAAGTCTACATTAGTTTTTTGATCATTGAAGGGAATTAATTGATCCTTGTTTGTGTTGAAACGATCAGAGTCCGTCAAATAAAGTGATACGCAAATTGCATTTTGCCGGCTTAGATTTCAGAGGTCTATTCGAGTATTTTAAAGCATCAGAATGGATCAATTAGCCCAAGAGAGTTGTGACTAAATGAATTATAACCGGACATGCTAACAGAAATATGTGGAACTAAACGATGTATAGATCTAAGAATATATTTAAATAAATTAATAGAAAGTAATAGAAAGTTCTAGAAATCGAGACAGTGTAACATACATCTCTATAACAATTCTATACTCAAACAAACTCGACAAGGTTTTGTTGATCACAGAGGCAAATTACAGACATGGGCACGTTTCAAATTGATTGATTTACGTCTGTGCAATGTATACTAATGAGTCCAAATCTGTCAAATATCTATATCCGCTATACACAGAGGCTGTAAGGTCTAAGGACATTTCTTTACTTGAATTAACTCGCAAAGGTATGTCTTGTGTGTATTTTGCATACTCTAGATGGCGCTAGTGTATTATTAATACTTAAGAGCCTCTGTGTATAGCGAATATAGATATTTGACAGATTCTATATATAGAATATATATATTCTATATTCTATATACAGAATATATATATTCAACTGACGAAAAGCAATCAGTTTGAAGCGTGCGCTTGTCTGCAATTTGCCTCTATGGTCAACAAAACTCGAGTTTGTTTGAGTATAGAATTGTTATACAGATGTATGTTACACTCTCTCGATTTTTAGAACTTTCTACTACCATAGCTTACAATCCTTATTAATAATTTTTAAAATATATTTATCATTGAATTGAATCAGTATTTACTTGTTGAAAATCCATATTAAATTATATTTAAATAAGGTTATTCTGATTTTCACAAATTTTTATTGTTATGTTTACAACAATCGTTTCGTTATCACAGTATTATCATCAGGCAAGATTACATTTTGAATAACTAAGCTTGTTTCCGAAATCCGTTGCTATTTATATTACAGTAAGTACAATAAATTTTTATTGAGTACTAAAAACCAAAAAAGGGTCTCTGCAAATTCCAACTTATCTGAATATATTTAACAAAGGTGAGTTATTTAAATCCATTTGTTCGTTAAGTAATATTCCAATTTTATTATGTTTATTTCTCTCTAGGGATTCTAACAGATTTAAGGCATAACTTTTGCTTTCTATATGAAGAAATTCGAAGTTATGATTGAAAGTATGTCCTGTTTCTAACAAATGGTTGGAATATGTAGAATTACTTTTATTATTGAGGAAACTCTTCAAATGTTCACAAATTCTATGACGGAAAGTTCTTCTTATGTAAACTTTAGGGCAATCACCGCAGGTTAACTTATAAACCCCCGATTTATCATCTTTATGTGTACAGTCTTTATTATTTTCAATAAATTTACTCAAGTTTGAATTGGTTTTAAATGAAGTTCTCAAATTATATTTATTTTTGAGGTATGTAGCTATTTTCTCAGAAATACCTTTCGTGATTTTGAGGAAATGAATTTAAAATTTTCTTTTATATTAGGATACACCATATTTAAAGCTATTTTATTATTTTCATTCATCAACAATTTGTCTATCAACTTAGGATCATAGTCATTATTAATAGCTATTTGTTTAATTGTTGAGTTCTGAAATATAATTTTCTCGATTCACGGGAATATTAACTAATCTATGGATCACACAATTGAATGCTGATAATTTTTGATTCGAAGGATGATTTGATTTATTGTGTATAATAGAATCCGTATAGGTTGGTTTGTGAAATATTGAAAAATCATGTGAATTATTCATTCCAATAACAGTTAAATCAAGAAAATTAATAGAATTATTATGTTCGGTTTCCATAGTGAATTTAATTGAAGGATGTATTTCATTGATGAATAATTGAAAAAAATTTTTTTATTCATCAATAAAATACATCCTTCAATTAAATTCACTATGGAAACCGAAAATAATAATTCTTTTAATTTTCTTGATTTAACTGTTACTGGAAGGAATAATTCACATAATTTTTCAATATTTCACAAACCAACCTATACGGATTCTATTATACACAATAAATCAAATCATCCTTTAAATCAAAAATTATCAGCATTCAATTGTTTGATCCATAGATTACTTAATATTCTCACGAATCGAGAAAATTATATTTTAGAACTTAACATAATTAAACAAATAGCTATTAATAATGACTATGATTCTTAGTTGATAGACAAATTATTGATGAATAAAAAAAATGAAATAGCTTTAAATATGGTGTTTCCTAATATAAAAGAAAATTTTAAATACATTCCCTTAAAATACACTGAAGGTATTTATGAGAAAATTGCTACATACCTCAAAAATAAATACAATTTGAGAACTTCATTCAAAACCAATTCAAACTTGAGTAAATTTATTAAAAATAATAAAGACTCTACACATGAAGACGATAAATTGGGGGTTTATAAGTTAACCTGCGTTGATTGCCCTAAAGTTTACATAGGAAGAACTTTCCGTCATAGAATTTGTGAACATTTGAAGAGTTTCTTCAATAATGAAAGTAATTCTACATATTCCAATCATTTGTTAGAAACAGGACATATTTTCAATCATAACTTTGAAATTCTACATGTAGAAAGCAAAAGTTATGCCTTGAATCTGCTAGAATCCCTAGAGATAAATAAACATAATAAAATAGGAATATAACTTAACGAACATATAGATTTAGATAACTCACCTCTGTTAAATATATTCAGATAAGCTGGAATTAGCAGAGACCCTTTTTTGGATTTTAGTGCTCAATAAAAATTTATTGTACTTACTGTAATGTAAATAGCGGAGGATTTCGGAAACAAGCTTAGTTATTCAAAATTTAATCTTGCCTGATGATAGCGAAACGATTGTTGTAAACATAACAATAAAAATTTGTGAAAATCAGAATAACCTTATTCAAATATAATTTAATATTTATCAATCACTTAATTCCTACCTTAATATATTTTTTTATTCTCAAAACTCCTCGTACCTTACATTGAGTGAATTTTTGGGAGAAACCAAATTAAAATCTACAAAAACTTTCCCGACTTTACGCCAACGCAAACGGGTCGGAACGAAGTCCGTAAAATTCGACAAAACTGCGGACCCAGCGAATATACTACAGCACGTATAACTTTCACCATCAACCCTCATTTGAATTCAAATGGGACTCCTGAAGTTTCGACTCGGGATGATTATGCACAATTCGATTTAAACGCCGTCAAACTGCTGATCGTTCAGATGGCGTTCTCTTTGAAATACGTTATCGAAGAGAAACCGGCTTCATCAATTTTTTTCCACTGTGATTAGATCCTAGGGTCGTAGAATATAACCTTCGAAGTGAATTGAAATGCGAGTCGGTAGTTGGAAGATTTATTTAAATAACTTCAAATTCAGAATTGTAACTATATATTTTTGAAATTCTTGTTATTTAGGATATTGATTTTCGCATATCTCTTGGTAAAACATTTTTTAATTAATGAGGTGAATACAAACACTGAGCTTAAGTTTCACTGTTTTTTTTATGTCTGCTGACATACACACATCGTCAAAAGTCTTGGCGCTCCCATCAACTCTCAACTTGTTGAATGTAACACGACAATTGTTTGTTTTGTGTGTGGAGTCTTCTCTATCTTATCACTTAAATTATAACAATAAACCAGCAAAAAATGTTTTCTGTTCGGGAGAATACAGTTAATCAGTTTTCAGCGGATAACGAGAGTTGTAATATTGAGAATATTCCGTGGAAAATGTCGGGACGACCAATTTCTCATTATCAAGTTACATTCAACCAGTTGAGAGTTTATAGGGAGGGCGAAGACTTTTGACGATGTGTGTATGTTGTGTCGATACATTTGTATTAATGCGTTTTAATTTATATATGTTTTGTGTGAATGATCGATTCCTGCTACCATTTCGTTCTAAAGTGCACCCATAGTTCAATTTCCTGTGAATAGTATCACAAATTTTCGTAATAAAACCGACGGAAATAAGTCCGCATTCAAAACTGTACAAAACAAAATTGTCGAATGTATAATTAAGTGAAATTCTATATAGAACGGGAACCCTTTGAAGTTTCATGCATACCGAATGAAATGATCAGTTGTCAACATTTTATTTATGGGGATACTAAAGCATATTTCATTTGATCACAGTTGATTTGTTCAATTTCATGATTGCTCATGGAACGGTGGAATCCTTTATATGTCAAAAAAGCGGAAATAACCATCATGCATCAACAATCAAATATTAATTATCTATTCGTTTTGATAAGTGCTGATAACATTGCGAAATGACCATTTTCAAATTACGATATTAATTTAATGTTTTCATTTCCAGTTTGATGGATTATGAATTTTGAATACAGTGAGAATGAAATAATATTAAATAAGGTTATTCTGATTTTCGCAAATTTTTATTGTTATTATAATACTACAATTGTTTCGCTGTCAAGTAGCATTTTCAGATAGGTGGTATCTTACATTTTGAATAATATGATTTGTTTTCTGAATCGTATTTTTCAAATAAGAGCAGGTACCAAAAATGTTTATTGACTGCTTAAACCCATAAAAGGGGGTCTCTGTATATTGTTTATCTGAACATGTTTTAAAAAAATGTCGAAAAGTTCTTTCTGTCTGTTAACTTTTGGGCAATCACCTCAGGTTAACTCATAAACTCTCGATTTATCATCTTTATGTGTAATGTCTTCATTATTTTCGATGAATTTAATCAGGTTTGAATAAGTTTTGAACGAAGTTCTCAAATCATATTTATTTTTGAGGTACGTAGCAATTTTCTCAGAAATATCTTCAGTATATTTTAAGGAAATGTATTCAAAATTTTTTATTGTATTGGGATATACACTTAAAGCTGTCTTATTAAATTTTTTCATCAACAATTTATTTGTCGGTGTAGGATCGTACCCAACTATTAATAGCCATTTGTTCAATAATGTTGAGTTCAGAAATATAATTTTTTCGATTCATGGGGATGTTAACTGATCTGTAGATCGTATCGGGTGTTTTTTTAGAGTGATGAACTTTAAATTGAAATAAAACTCATTTAAATTAAGATTGAAACCATTTTTTTTTATCTGAAAGATAAAACGACTAGCTCTGACGAACCGCATTCGACCAGACCAATTTTGGACCACTTTTTCGAGTAATTCAGGCATTATTTCATCAATAACACGAGTTATGTTGGCTTTCAAACCGTCTATTGTTTCTGTTTTATCATCATAAATCAATGACTTGACATAACCCCAACGAAAATAATCTAGTGGAGTTATGTCGCCTGATATTGGAGGCCAATTAATTGGACCATTTCTCGAAATAATGTTATCGTCAAATCTTTCTTTCAATAAATCAATTGTTACGGTAGCAGCATGTGGTGTAGCACCATATTGTTGAAACCAAAACACTTCTAGGTCGATACCATTCAAATTTTGAAACAAATAATCATAGATCATCGATTTGTAACGAGCACCATTCACTGTTGCATTAGCTCCAGCATTGTTTTAAAGAAATATGGACCGATGATGCCTCCAGCGTGTAAAGCACACCATACAGTGCATTATTCAGGATGCAATGAAACCTTCAGAACTTCTTGAGGATTGTTTTCACCCCACATACGGCAATTTCGCTTGTTTACATAGCCGTTCAACCAGAAATGAGCTTCCTCACTAAACACAATTTTACGATAAAAAAGTGGATCAACTTCTAGCTGTTCGAGGGCCCAATTAGCAAACAAAGGACGCTTATTATGGTCAAATGGCTTTAGTTCTTGAACCAGTTGGATCTTGTATGGGTGTAGACTAAGATCTTTACGCAAAATTTTCCAAGTGGTGGATGCACAGAGTCCAACATGTTGTGAACGTCGACGAATAAACAAATCTGGATCATCATTAACACTATCACTTACAGCAGCGATATTTTCTTTCCATGATAATTTTTCAACGCTTACTGAACAGAAGTGTCAAAACAACATGGCTTCTACCTTCTGTCAAATCACAGTTATCCCTATCGAAAGTTCTATCACTCTAAAAATAACACCCTATGAATGGTCTCCTGTATACTCTTTAAGTTAACCAGAATGGGGTCTTCACTTTTTTTAGCATTTTCATAAAATTCGCAGATGTATGGCACAATTTCGATTAATCTAATCGAAAGTTCTGTCACTCTAGAAAAAACACCCGATATAATTAAATGCTGTTAATTTTTGGCGTATAGGATGATTTCATAATATCAGTATATGTTGGTTTATGAAATATTGAAAATTCATGTGAATTATTGTTTATTGTAACTGTAAAATCAAGAAAATCAATGAAGTTATTATGTTCGGTTTCAATGGTGAAAAATATTGTATTTCGTTGATAAATAAAAATATAACGCACATGAAGGAACGCGCAAAAATGTAAAACTAAAATCCCACGGCTTAAAAAACTCGCTACATCTCATTTCCGAAGACCCTTCAACTTGTCAACTTCCCCCTTTCAACTTCATGCATGAAGTTATTCGAAATATCTCTTCCGCGACCCGCATATTGTTCCTTAACGGCGAAATTTTCACCGTGTATATTTCATAACTCACGTATATCGCCATGCATCACGTCCCCGAGGAAATAAAGTCGTATTTCCCGACGTGTTACCGGGAACTTCGCAGCTATCTGCGGTTCGGAAAAACAGAATCGGGTCGTCTGGGGAACCGTTCGGCAAATATCAAAGAGCGCCGTCACATCGCGGCGGTTTCCTTTCAAGTCGGCAACGTCTTGATTGAATCGGACCGCTGATTGCCTATAAACTCCGAAACGGGGGGAATCGAGGAAGATCGATAAGACGTGTCGGCTGTTTTGGGACAAATTGTTTTCAGGAAGGCCGTAGTCGTTAATCGATCCTTTAGGGTTTCTGCCTGATTTTTCTCTCACGTTGTCATCGGTGTCTGAATGACTTCCGGATAAAGCCGATATAGTTTCTGTGTGCTCTGAAAATGTGAGTAATACACCGAATAATGTAATTTTGCTGGGTTTCACTTCAATATGAAGAAAGGGGCAGCCGAAAGACATTGTATTTTAGTGGATGTTTATGGTGACCATGCTCTAGTTGAACGAGCGTGTCAGAAGTGGTTTGGAGGTCAAAGAACGACCCAGAGTGCCACCAAAGTTTAGGTTGAAGAATTTGAGGCAAGGATCGATAAAGATCCATCACAAACTCAAGAGGAACTCGCAAAAATACCTGGAGCAATGGAAATGATCCGAAGGATAGCAAATTGAGTGTTGTATGAATTGATGCCAAGAGAATTTTTCACATGTGAACAGATGCTTCAATGCAAAAAAGAGGTCTTCAGTCGAATTGTGACTGCCGATGAAAAGTGGGTTCATATTACGATAATCCAAAACGTCGTGCAACCTGTGGAAGCCGAATATTTGTGGCGAGGAGATCATGCTGTGTATTTGATGGGTGTGGTGTATTATGAGCTGATAGAATCAAACGAAAGTATCACAAGAGAGATTAAGCGACGACAATTGATGTGTTTGAGGTCAGCATTGCGAGAAAAACGGTGGCAATGCGTCGATGATACGAAGGAAGGAAGGATGTTTAATACGACCTACCTACCCTCAGGCCTCAAATCTCTTCCAACTATGCAGGTAAGCCGAGGAGACAGAACCCCTCTAGCCCAGCATGTATGCTACTGCCCCACGAAATCTATCCCAACAGAACAGCCGGGAATGCTCCAATGAAAACCCGCCCTCCCATAGCGTCATTGCTAGGACATGCTTCATAATCGTATTCCCTTGAAATTTTAGGACCTTGGAACCCAAGCCTTGCTAAAGCCAGCTAGGGTAATGCGGTAATGGTACATCCGTCGGTACTATAGGAATCAGTACGCGCCAGGAAACCAGGGCAGTGCTCCGATTACAGGAGCACAGGAGAGAAGAAAGAACAATTCAACGAGTCCATTTTCCCCTTTCCCATTAGGAGATGAGGCTACAAACTCCAACCCACTTCCGCAGTCCCAAACATACTCAGCCCCCAGCCAAAGACCGCCCAGAAAGAGACACTTCGAACAAGTCTATGTCTTCTCTTAGAGAAGACCGCCCTAGAGGAACATTCCATTATCGCATATCTTTCATATGTCCCAGTCATCCAACTTGTATCATACACACTCATTCACTTCTTCCAATATTCCTTTCAATATCACCCTCCTCCAAATATTCCCCGCATTCATACAAGATATGGCTCTACCTCTCTATCTCTCCACACATCAATCATTCTCAGAGAGATCACTTTTGTACAAAAACTCAATCAGGCTTCCATGGCCCATAATCAGATATCTCGGACATGAAGCAGGGTAGAACCATTCATTCTTACCGGTAAAATCTACCCTTAGAATGAACCTATAGATGACTCTTCCAGCTTGGCTCCCGTCCAATCTGCTCTGCCACTTTAGCGTCATTCTTTCCCTTACCTCAGTCATTCCCCTTTCTGGGCTCTGATTCGTTTCTCCAACTATCATACCATCAAATTCATTCAAAGCCAAACCTTTCTCCTCACCCATTCCTTTTGCCACAAGATCCCACAGACGGACACCCATCAAAACAATCATGGCATCAGTAGGTACCATCTGACACGCTCTTAACACGCAATACAATCTCTGACACCTATTTAAGGCCTCTCTCGCATATCCATTTTTCATCGATTCATACCACACATTCACTCCATACATGGCGCATGTTTTAATCCTGACCCGAAGTAAATGCTCCTTCAGTTTTTGCGATAAAGTTCAATAAATTCAAATGGTTAAGCTGCAGATTGAATTGTCACGTAATAATTGATCTGCATTTGCTCGAATTTCAGCGATGCATCCTCCCGTTAAATCTGGTTTGTCGTTCCTGTTTATTGATCGTAATATCCCAGCATTCATCTCAATAAACAACTATGCATGCAGAATAGTTCCTTCCTCTAATCCTCCGAGCACGATTTCATCCCTAATTCCCTCCTTTATCTGTTCCAGGAGGATCCCCAAGGTATTAGTGAATATTTCTCAGGATAATTGATGCTGACCCGACTAAACCCTTTCTCTGGTTCAAGCAAGGAATTCATTTCTTCGAAAGATGCTTGAGTTCGTGTTTCATGTCTGTCGATTTGTAATCGGTAGTTGGGGATGTACACGTTCGAATAGTTCATTTCAAATATTGAATATTCCCATCAGAAAATAACCCCGTAATTGAAGTTGGAAGTATGAAAACAGTAGAAAGATTTAAATCATATCCTAGTAGACTATTTCGTTGAATAGAAACAATCTAAAATAACCATCAAACGAATATACCCCGTCATGAAATGTAAAAAGGCAAAAACAAATATTTTTTACGTACCTCAGTAACGTCAGTTAAAAAGTTGCCAATAGTCTTTTAAAATTAGGAACCTATGTATTAATATTGCTTTCAAACAATAAGCAGAGTATTAGAATATTATTATATGATCTTAATAATTTGATGCATAAATTGGGAGTTTATGAGTGCAACAGCAAATATCGGGTGTTTTTTTTTAGAGTGATAGAACTTTTGATAAGGATAGCTGTCATTTGACAGAAGGTAGAAGCCATGTTGTTTTAACATTTCTATTCAGTAAGCATTGACAAATTATCATGGAAAGACTCACGCCGCAACAACGTTTATAAATTGTTGAAATTTATTTTTAAAATCAGTGTTCTATTCGCCAAACTTATAGAGCACTTTGTGAAATTTATGGTTTACATAATCGTCCATCAGAGCAGCTTATTCGTCCGGATCTGGCACCAAGCGATTCCGTTTTTTTTTCGCATGGCAATCTTTCGAGATATAACACTTTTCAAAAAAAAATTGGGTTAATATTCCTCTAGAATTAAAACTTTTGTGGGCATGATAAATATAAGTTTCTAATATTAATCAACAGCTCCACCAATTCAGATTCATATTTTGAAGATTTCAGAGACACGTATTTCTTCATTCTTTTTCATTGTGTTTTTTGTATTGATTGCGATTCTGTTACTTATTTTTGGTGCCACGTAAATAATCTTGAAGCAATGGGTTCGTTCACTCCATTGTCATCATATCTTATCGATTCAGGTATGAAAGACCTGTTGTACCTCAATTTGACATTGCTGCGTCAGGATCGACCACCTGTTGAAGGTAATTTGTTCGATAATGGGACATATTTGATTGCAAGAGTGAATTTCATTCTTTCGAAATAACTTTTCTTCCATATGTATCGGCATGCATTCGAGGACAGATGGATTATGTTTCTTTTTCAAATAAAGTGATTACTTAACAGTGAAAAGTACTTGCTGAGCGACGGAAACAATAGCTTCACTTCTAAATGCATCAGAAATCCTATACTCTGTGTAACATGTATATTAAAATCACCAAATTCAACGTTCACTACGTTGGTACCAAATGGCGAATGCGCCGGGTCGCCTCATCTCGAAATAGGGCTGGGAATTTGATCGTTTGAAAGGCTCTCGTAGAGAGTTTATCGAAATTTTCCTTATATATGGGCTTGCATATGGAAAATCTAAAATTTATGGGTGTAGAAAACATTTTTTTATATCTATGCGAAGTTTGAGCGTTATCTGTCATTCACTTCATCCACGGTGCTTTTGTTTATCGTGTAGTTTACCAAATTTTTTTTTACTCATTCTTACCATGGATAAAAATATCGAAAGAAGAATTTGTCTGAAATTTTGCATCACAAGTAGCATTTAGTATGCAGAAGCGCTGAAAGTGTTCGATTCGGTTTACGGTGAATCGACGTTATAAAAAATACGTGCGCATTTTCCTCACTCTGGTCGGTCAAAATCTGAAGTAAAGTTTGTTTATTAAAGTGCAGGAAATTGTGAATAAAAATCCTCGTATCACGAGGTCCAAGTCGTATCACAATCACCAAGCCCAGCATCTAATGGGTTGGTACAAAATGGCGAATGCACACGTTTATGTTTTAGCGCAGCCGTCCAGATATTGATATAAAAAACCTTCAATGGATTCTTAAATATCATATAGATTTATTCCCCGATATAAATAACATACTAAATGTGCTATTTGGAATATTATGTACTCTACCATTATATATTGATACATATTGCCTGATATAACCCAACGATAACTAATAAAATACAATAAATGTCCAGTAAATGGCTCGAAGAGGCCTAAAATAATGTAGTTTCCATGTAGCTATCCAAAGATCATAGGGTTAACAGTCCCCTTTTTGCTTGTTTGGGTTAGGGTTTCTCTAGAGGGTGTCGTAAACATCTGTGTAATGCGAAAACGTCACTTTGGCGTTTTGGGAATGTAAAAGCTTCACGTTACCTATTCATTATATGAAGGGTTATGTTATAAATTTATTCATTACTCTGAAAATAGAAATCTTCAAGGATGTTAAATAATCAGGCTTTTAGTCATGAAACCCATCCATATATATTATTGAATATAATTTAAAATTTGATAACATTAATAAAGGTTAATACTTGATAGAAGGTATTTCTAAATTTTTGAAGGGTGAGTAAATATTTGTTGTTGATTGATGTTATATTTCATTGAATATGAATTATTTGAGTACTGACGAAGCAAAGTCTCTCTTAAAACTTGTTTTTCAGTAATGTTTTTACATATCTTGAGATTTTATAGAAAGTAACTTAGTTAGATATCCAATAATATTGAATATTCTAAGTAAGATAGTTTTATGATGAAATTCTTGAGATTATGTTGAAAATTTTTGAAAGATATTTGTTTTCATAAGATTTATCAGCAGAAACAAAATTTTGTCTATTCAAAATATCTAATTTATAGGATTTTGGTTAACAATTTTTAGTTATTGGATTTTGTTATCTCATTTGGATCTCTTATAATGAATGTTTATTTTATATGTCGTTTGATATAAGTGGTACTTATATGACATTAATTTAATTCCTGAAATTATAATTAAATATGTAGAAAGCAACAAACAAAGATTTTCTATCAAATATATTGCAGTTGGAATAGAGGAAAATATTCGTCTCATTTCCAGAACATAGATTGTTTATTTCTTGAGAAACCTAGGATGGCCAAGACGTTTGACTGACTGAATCCATTGAAGTAGAACATTTTCAAAACAATTCATCAATACCTGGACGCCCTTGTTCATGTGAAAACCCAAATTGTTTAAAAACGCGTTTCAAAACCAAACTTAATTACAAATGATAGAATCATAACAAAAACTTTCACCTCATTATATAATATTTTCATTTTGGAAATTACTGTTATTTCAAAGAGGCTATTTTCCCAGAACCAAGCGGAGTTTTGCCGTCGAAAGTTCGAAGCAAATTACAATCAAAAACCGAATCAATTCTACGAAACCGCGTCGAGTTATCCAAAAACAACACATCGGAAAATACCCTAATTGTATCCAATCGGTTATTACCGCATCCTGTTGAAATATGGCCGCTTCCCTAGGGTTCATATATCCCCCATCCCCTGTATCCGGGAAATTAGAGGCAATGATGCGAACCGATCTCATTATCCCCGACTAATGCCCATCATGATCCCATCACGTCGACGAAATTAATTTGGAGTCTTCCTATGAATCAGTGTAGCCGGCTGATTAGCAGACACCGATTGTATTTGTTGTATGGCAATTACCAATCACGTACGCCACGACGCTGATTATCGGACGCGTAATATCGGCGATGAGTATTATGGCGCCACGTGTGCATACATCAACGTTCGTGATCGAGGTTGCTATTATTGCCAATATTCGATTGTTTGATCGCTCTGAGCGATTTATATCGAAGTACGAGGGTTGCATGTCTTGCAGATATTGAAACCAGAGAAACTCCGGGAGTTCTTGAAGCCTTGATTCAATTCTAACTCGTTTTGCCTGTAATTGAAATTTTTGCTGAAAATGGTCTGAAACTGACTGATGAAGAGTATTTTGGTGCCTCAATATCTCTATCAACTTGGTAATTGGTAAAATCGGTCCCATATTGTCACACTTTAATTCCGTCGTTGAATTTCAAAATGCAGCTTTGGGACTCCCATCATTGAAGAGCGAAGATCCGCACACCCCGTTCATAAGTGGACAACCAGCTTGTGGGATTCATATAATTCAGGCTGTATGCAAGGTTTGATCGTTTGACTGTTTAATATCAAGGTCCATCTGTCTGATAATTTATTTAGATCTTAATTACTTTGCAAATTTATGTGAACAGATATCGGGGATCTTGAATTTTGATTATTTCCTCACTGTACATTTTTGATAGATCATTTAATTCGAAAAAAATGAATAACATCCCATTTTATAACCTAACCTGTGATAGTGAACCTATTCTTGAAAGCACACAACCATTTTGATGAACATACAGTTCATAACAGTTGAATAAATCATTTAAGTGGCTATATTTCCTTCTTTAAATTATACATCTCCCAAACCCTAAGTTCAGTATATTATCTGAAACTGTATGTGACATCAGATCTCAATTCAACAGGATACCCAGAGGACTCTCTAAGTCCATTACTGTTCAACCTAGTAATAGTCTAAATAATTGAATTCGTTAAAAGAGCCCCAGGCTACAAAGTAAATATGGGTGAAATGGTGAAATCAAAATAATATGTTATGTTGATGCTGCTGTTGCTATATCGGAAAAAGAAGACGATCTTCACAGATATATATATATATATATATATATATGGAATTTGCAGTTAAAATAAATAATTACATAAAAATATTAAGGAAAAGACTCACCGTTGTATATAAGTTGACTCGTTAGAGTATAACCAGACCAAAATTAATTAAATAATATCCATTCTGTTAGAAATATTAATAATTCAATTCATTAAAATACACACAAGCTCATATTATGAAAAAAAAAACATATTCACAGTACATAACGACTAGTCGAATGAAAGTTCTTTGAACGGTAACTAAAAATTAGTAATATTGTTGACAGTTTATAAATAGAATTCACAGGGAGATTTCAATTCACGATTATTCAATGTAGAGACTGCCAAAGTTGCAATAAATATTATAGAAGTAATTTGAATTTAGATATCAAATTTGAAATTGATGGAGAAATTGTTGAAAAGATTTGTTATTATCATGAATCACATATAAACTTTAGTGAAATTATCAACAAAGAACAAGCTTAATTAAATATAACTCACCAGAATAATGTAAATAGGACAAATTTGATAAAAATTCAATTAATACAATGAAATATAGCATCTACGTCAGATATTCTGAAATTATTAATGTAAGAGATATCCTTCAAGATGTTTAGGCATCAATAGAATTGTAATAGCATCTAAGCTAAAGAAATTTAATCAATTTCATAAGTAATATTAAGTAATTAATAAGTAATAAGCATTAGAAGTTAAACTTTGTTAAATTTTGACACTTGAAATACTGTACGGAGGGAAAGCAAGACTTTCAGTGTCATGTTTAACTTGAAACATACATCAAAATGTAGTTTAAAAAATAGGCTAATTTTCAACAGTAATTTTAAACCAAGAAATATTGTAAATTTTGTAAAATCATCGAAAGCATCATTTTTCAGTAATTTTTGACAAAAGCTAGTAAGCTTCGAAATTCAATTTTTCGTGGAAACTATAAATAGGACAGACACAGAAAAATTGAATCAGTCTCCATATAGAGTCCTTGTCGCTCCATAATTAAAAAAGTTCCAAAAAAAGTATCATCATCTAAAAAAAGAAGATTATTTGGTAATTGTAAATTGAAATTGAATCCCGAAAATATGTTACATGAGTGTTGTGAATGGAAACATCCCCAATAACAATAAAGAATATATCAATTTATATCCATAAGAAGCAATCAACTAAGTGAGCTGGAAGATCTAAGCATGCCGGAAATATTCTACAGGAAATAAAACAAAATCCTGTAATAGAGCACAGCCAACATCAAAAGAACATTGTTAATGGACAAATAAACTTACCAAAGGTAGAAATTAGTTTATTTATGTAAAGTTTTCCAATTAAAAATTTAAAACAAATCATTGCTTGTTTATGTTATAATTACGTTACGATATTTAGATAGGGTTAGGTTAGAACATAGAATTAGAATTTAGATTATTAATCACTGCTGACTATATTTCAAATTACTTTCATATAATATAATATATTTTGAAAAAATTCAACCTATTGAAAATTCAAATTGAACCCTCCCTAAAAGATGAAATCAAATTCTTAATTTCAATAATTAAACAACAAAATTATAATCTTGAGGGCTATCTGGTAACATAGAATACAAGCAACTAGATACAAGGGTGATTTAGCTAGTATTTATTCTGAAATTATATATTTAAAACATATATAAAATTGACGTCGCATGATTTTGAAGGCCAATTAATTGGATCATTTCTCGAAATAATGTTATCGCCAAATCTTTCTTTCAATAAATCAATTGTTACGGTAGCAGCATGAGGTGTAGCACCATCTTGTTGGAACCAAAACACTTCTGGGTCGGTACCATTAAAATTCTTAACAAATAATCATTGATCATCGATCTGTAACGAGCACCATCCACTGTAACATTAACTCCAGCATCGTTTTTAATGAAATATGGACCGATAATGCCTCCAGCGTGTAAAGCACATCATACAGGATGCAATGGAACCTGCACAACTTCTTGAGGATTGTTTTCACTCCATATACGGCAATTTTGCTTGTTTAGATAGCCGTTTAACCAGAAAGGAGCTTCATCACTAAACACAATTTTACGATAAAAAAGTGGATTAACTTCAAGCTGTTCTAGGGCCCAATCAGCAAACAAACGACGCTTATTATAGTCAAGTGGCTTTAGTTGTTGAACCAGTTAGATCTTGTGTGGGGGTAGACCAAGATCTTTACGCAGAATTTTTCATGTTGTGAATGCGTAGAGTCCAAATTATTCTGAACGTCGACGAATAGACAAATTTGGATCATCAGTAACATTATGACTTGCAACAGCGATATTTTCTTCTGTAAGTGCAGTTCTTCGTCTTATTGTTGTTGTTGTATCGAGTAGAGAAAATGTCCGAAATATATCTATAGTTCGACGAATAAACTGTTCTGATGGACGATTATGTACACCATAAATTTAACGAAGTGCTCTATAAGTTTGGCGAATAGAACACTGATTTTGAAAATGAATTTCAACAATTTTTAAACGTTGTTGCGGCGTGAGCCTTTCCATGATAATTTGACAATGCTTACTGAACAGAAGTGTCAAAACAACATGGCTTCTACCTTTTGTCAAATTACAGTTATTCCTAACGAAAGATCTATCACTCTAAAAAGAGCACCCAATATACACGATAAGTAAAAAATTGAACATGAGAATATCCACAGAAAAATCAAATCAAAAGTAAGCAGGCAGCCTTCCAGATGCAAGCTAGTGTTCGACGACAAACCCATGGAGCAGGTCATGACCTTTAATTGCCTAGGAGTCGAGATCTCCACTCATTAAGACAAAACCAGTCAAGGGGCCTTCAAGATGCAAGCTAGTGGTGGACGGCAAACCCATGAAGCAGGTTATGGTCTTTAATTATCTATGAGTCGAGATATCCGTTCATTAAGACAGAACCAGCGAAGTAAAAACCAAGTGAACAAGGCGAACAGAATTTCAGGATGCATTGGGGTGACCCAACAAGCAGTGTCTGTACGTTTAAAATCTATGGGCTTGATTCAAAAGCAAGGCCTTTGGGTTCCTTATGATTTGAAACCAAATTATCTAGAAAGGCGATTATTTTCCAGGGAGCAGCTGCTTCAAAGTCAAATAAGAAGGGTTTATTCACACCGGGTGGTGACTGGTGACGAAAATTGTTGTGCCTCGTCTGTTCTCCATTGGTCATTTGTTCATTTCATGTTCCTTAACCAACCCTGCGTGATCAAGAGTCATGAGTTGGGTCCAAAGTTCGATTCTTGCGGGGAGCTTTTGTTCGTTGACCTCGTCATTGTTCTGCTGGTAATTATTTTGTCTGTTAGGTGTCTACGGAGCACTCTCCTTACTTCAGCAATTTCCATCCCCTTATTAACAGATGGTGTCCATGCACCAGTGTTTTTTGTGATCCTTGTTGACGTTTATTCATCTTCTAGGTTCGTAGATAGCGCTTAGAGTCGAGAATTCCTCTTTGAACCCGTACTGAGCCATAGCAACACGTATCCAGATAAAACCACGTCAAATTAACTTGCTCTGCAGCCAACTTAGGGCAGGAATTTCCCCCCGTTTCCGTGAACACTCAAATTTCTCGTAGTTCCGCATTCTCCGAATCGCTAAAACCTCGGAACCGCCAAATTTAAGCATCGCGAGTGCCATCCCTGTTATCGTTGCGCGCCCCCTGACCTTGGGGGAGAGCGCCCTTCGAAGTGGGGCGAGCGCGGCCTCTTCCATATCCAACTTCCGCCAATAAACCAAAACCGGAAGCTCGGAGAAGAGCCGGGCCAGATTGAATTACGGCAAAGCGGTTTTGATTAAATTCGAATATCGTCCGGTCGGGCCGAAGCGCTAATTACGTACAGTAAACAATTTCTGATGGGGTTGCACGTTGATTAATGTGTAACTTGTGAGGGGGCAACTGTTGCCGCGCTAGTCCGTAAATATGACAGTTCCTGAACGACTATCGGTGAAGTTATCCCGCATTTTCGTAATTAAATTATTGCGCGGTATTCGTCTGTTGGCGGTATACCTATATTCCCCGGGGGTGTGTTGAAAATTGATTGGGATGTAGGATAGCAAAATATTTACAAAATAACATAATTGATATTGCGACGATGCAAGATATCGAATATAAATATACCAGGTTATTGAAGCCACCAAGTTGGGCAGAAAGCACAGCCGTATCGTCCTTGTTTCGAAGCGGTTCGTGGCATTTTCGATCCTGTGTGACTTTGTCATAGCTAGAAATTCGATTTTCAGGTACCTGGAGACATGTCATAACTTCTTCTACTCCCAAAATATCAGCCATTTGTATCCTACGTATTCAACGGCATAATTAACACGCCAGGTTTAGGATGATTTCGTTGACCAAGCCGTTAGCTTATCCCCACTTCAAAAAAAAAGGTTAGACCCCGGTAACTACCATCCCATTAGACTTTTTTCCATGACATCGAAGCTGATGGAGTCAATGATCTGCCATTTCATGAATTAATTCTACTTGAATCATAATGTGATTCCCAAATAACATGGCTTGGTTCCTGGTCCATCAGTTATAACTAATCTCCGTCAGTGTTTGATCGATTTGATTTCCTGGGAGATGATGATAGATGCCTGGATGTTGTTGTACACCTGGATTTCTCCAAGGTAGATTTCTGCGAAAGATTGGGCATTCTGGCATCCGGGACCACCTATTTCGTTATATTTCCTTCTTGCTGACTGGTTGTTCATTTCGTGGAGTATCTCAGGGATCAGTGCTTGAACTGCTATTTTTCGTGGTTTAAGTTGCTGACATTACTCTTCGTTTGGTTTCTGCTTGCTCTTTCTTCGCCATGATTTACGCGGACCTCTTTTCACGGTATCATCAGCTTCAACAGGAACTCGAAAGACTTCATCAGTGGTGCCGCGAACGGTTGCTAATCTTGAATATATTGTACTTTTTACTGCTTCCAAAAGCGTGAGTCTGGTACTTTTATTTCCATAATGGACAATTTCATAGTTATTTTTGAAATTATGTCCAAATTCATTCAAATGACTGGCATATATTGAATGTGAGATGTCTGACGTGAATTCCTTCCTCAAAAGATTTTCCTGTTTGACCAATATATACCATAGGGCAATCACTACAAGTCATCTTATAGACACCAGTCTAGTGAATTCTTCAATATATACCAAAGAGATCAACTTCAAGCTGTTCTAGGGCCCAATCAGCAAAAAAACGACGCTTATTATGGTCAGCTGGCTTTAGTTCTTGAACCAGTTGGATCTTGTATGGATGTTGACCAAGATCTTTACGCAAAATTTTCCATGTGGTGGATTCACAGGTTCCAGTTGTTGTGAACGTCGACGAATAGACAAATCATTATCATCATTAACACTATGACTTAAAACAGCGATATTTTCTTCTGTACGTTCAGTTCTTTGTCTTGTTGTTGTGGCATCGAGTAGAGAAAATGTTGTCCGAAATCTATCGATAGTTTCACGAATAAGCTGCTCTGATGGACGATTACGTAAACCATAAATTTCACGAAGTGTTCTGTAAGTTTGGCGAATAAAACACTAATTCTGAAAATAAATTTCAACAATTTGTAAACGTTGTTGCGGCTTGAGTCTTTCCATGATAATTTGTCAATGCTTACTGAACAGAAATGTCAAAACAACATGGCTTCTATCATCTGTCAAATCACAGGTATCCCTATCAAAAGTTCTATCACTCTGAAAAAAACACCCGATATCAGACCCATGCTTTCGGAAGCAGTCGAAAGTAATAAGTGCAAAAACCTCAAAATTCTTCTTAATGACGAAGCAGATGTTGCAAGATCCCCATTGTTGAATATTTTCACTTATTGAGGTAGTTCCGATAATTGACACCAATATATTTTAGAGTTATTTATATCCTTTTTTTCGCATATTTTTCTTTATCGGTATTTCTGTGAATCATGTCTTTATTTCCAAAAGTTTTTAGTTTTACCTTCACTTTTTTCAAGTGTTTAGCTGTATAACAATTGTTGTGTAATGTTTAGAGTTAGTTCAAGATGTAAACTTGACAAAACCACAGTGTTCGCGAAACGATTATCGTTCATGACAAATTGTGGAAATAATCTATTTTATTTTATTCAATTAATTTCCATTAAGTAAGGATGGATTCAATCAAATAATGACATAATTTGAATATCAAAACAAATTAAAATATGTTTATCTTCTACAATTTTAATTTCGAAAAAATTTTTATTCAAAAACTTTTAGAATTAAATTAATGTCTAAAACAAGCACCGCTTACATTTAATAGACGTATATAATCAAAACTCAATATATAATGTCAAATGGAATAAATAAACCGAAAGATGTACGAAAGTCATTAAAATTAATAAATAAATATTTAAAGGAGACAAAATTTGTTTCTGGTCTTAACTTCAAGAATGCCATTTGCCTCTTAAAAACATGAACACACTTAAAGGACTTCTCAAAGAATATAATTTATTTGAAATATTTAATATATTTAAATATTCGAATAAGTAAATTAAGAAATCTCTCAAAGCATGCACTATATCTTCAAAAAACAAATATAATTCTAAGCAATTCCGTCTTCAGTCCTGAATTATATTCAAAATATCAAAATCAACAAACTAACCTACATCAAACAACTCACCACGTGTAAATGAATAACGTTTGGAGACATAGATCATCGTTATAATTCAAGATTGATCTATGTTCTAACAGAATCAAAGAACTATTTTATTTTATAAATAATGACATTTATCGGTTTTGAAATGTTTAATTTTCGAAGAACGATCCTGTATGAATCTGTTGAAGATTTCAGCTCGAATTTACCACTCTCTCATATGTGCACTAACGGACGTTTGAACAGGATGCAATATCGATTCCTTGAATAAAATATAGAACCATTTAACAGGAAATTGTGCGGTAAAATCCAATCTGTAGCGGTCGTACTAACTTCCCGGTGAATTGTTTGCAATCTACAAGTCACTATTTAACACCATGATACCAGGACATCATACTGCAATATTCACAGATTCATTATCCTCAATTCAATCGATATCCAATATATACTCTAAAAACGCACTTGTACAAAAAATCCAAGAACGATGCCATATACTACACACCAACAAAGCAATTACAACGTCAATAATTTGGATACCATCTCATGTGGGTATAGAGGGAAATGAAGCTGCAGACAAGTCCGCGAAACTAGCACAGTCCTCTGATCTTCCTATTACAAACATCCAGCTACACTCGGACCTAAAGGCGACCATCAAGCTAAAATTTCTTCAAGACTGGCAAACTCAATGGAACAGTAGTAACAACAAACTATATGCAATCCAACCTAAAATCAATCCCCGAATAAACATCAATCTGAATAGGAAAGACAAAATTGTGATGAGGAGACTAAGGATATCCCATACCAGGATGACACACAGCTACCTGATGTCATCAGAAGAACCACCTATATGCAACCACTGTCATGGAACTCGCTTAACTGTAGAACACCTCCTGTCCTGTTGCCCCAAATATGATGAAGTCCACCAGCGAATGGGACTTAAGGACAACTTAAAGGACATCCTCAGCTCAACATCTCAAATAGAAGCAGCCCTAAAATTTCTTAAAGAATGCCAATTATACAATACTATATAATCACTAGTCCCATACACTTTACCATTGTAACAGTTATTTCCATCATATACATTTAACACAGTACCATGTGCCAATGACCTAGTAGTCGAGGCACTTTAATTTAAATAAATAAATAAAAAATAACTTCCCTGCGTAGTTAAACCGTGAATCACTTTGTTCAAATGTAGAATTGTGGCCGTTTCACTGCAAAACGACAAGCCATATATTTCAACTAACTTCCTGGTCTAGACGAGGACGATTTTGCACCACGTTCAGCAGAAAATAAACATAGGGCCAATTTCAAAATAAGATACGAGCAAGTACAGTGTTGCCTGTTTGCGAAATAACAAGTGAATGAATATTCATTATACTAAGTTATATTAAATAAATTAGGCTGATACATTTCGGTCAATTGCCTGTTGATATTTTGTTATCTGTATATCTATTAAAATAAAACTGTGTTATCTAAGACATTCATTCAATTGAATTTTGAAAATATTTTCGAGAAAATTTTTTCATAAAATCAAAAGTAAAATTTGTGGTGAGGTTAGAAGAATAAATAAATCTGTATGATATTTAAGATATTGTAATAAGCGTTTTATGAAGTAAAAAACCCTTTTTATTTATTTTTTTATATCTGTCAAATTTTCATAAAACAATCATAAAAATACAAGTAGTCGTGGGTCAAAATGAAGAGGCTAAAATTACCGCAGGAGTGAACTTTAGGACATGGATTGGTGTGAAATATTTGGATTTGTAGATTCATGCTGTGAAATATATTGACGTTGACTCCGAACATCCTGTATTAACTCGAAGCTTTATATCCGAAGCAAACATACCTTTAGTATGAATATTCATTAGATCTGAACGAACCCTTCGACTATACAGAAAAGTTATGCAGGAAATGGCGTAGAATCGACCCTCTTTTACGGAATGAAAACTTCATTTTCCACTGTCACGACTGAATAACCCACATAATGACTCGCATCAAATTCCAATTATGATGGAAAGCTTCGAAATCGCCTTTTGTGATGTATCCGATCGTACATGTTTCATCGAAGATAATTAATTCGATTTTGTATTTCACTATGACATGAAACCGACGATGAAGACTAATTTTCCATGCATAAATCACAAGGTGGCTTTGGAGTTAATTAGATGCCTAGGGTTAGATAGCAACGGTTGGGTGAAATGAATGATTCTTGATTGGAAATTCGGATTCCGTGTCGCTTTGGGGAATGAATAACATTGGAATTGGAGGGATAATATGCCTATACATTGAAAGTGAACATAGTATTAGTAGTATGTATAAGTTCGTTTTGAAGTGTCATCATTAGGCCTTCCTTTCAGTATCTGTCATTTCGCTACTCAAACAAGCCCGATAAGGATTTGTTGATCAAATGAACGTAAATACAAACATATTTTTAACTGGGCTTCCCTTTGAAATCCTAAAACACTAATTGGTACATCCTTCATTATGTATAGCTCACACCTTGAGGAATTGTTGGGGCTGATCTCAAAATAAAAATTGTTATATTCCGGTTGATTTTCTTAACGTTGATCCGAAATAACACACTTATATATTTATGTCGGAAGATACCACCAAAATTAACTCATAATCCAGTCGCCTAATCTACACAATCGTCTTGGCGACGTAAGCGCCCTCTCGAGGTCGTATAATACGTGCTTGTGTATGCATACGGTAAGATTACACCGGATCCTTTGAAGTGGTTACATAGAGCCAACGTATGCTTCAGCCTTTAATGGGAAGGTGATCATCGTTAGACATGTAATGCAGGGGTGGAATTAGTTGAATATTAGATCAAAAGCTTGACCCGTTTCTAGCGGTCTACGTTTGTTCTGGCTTAAATTGTAAACAGGGGGAAATTAAATTTTCATTTAATTCAGGGATATAACCGCATTATCGTTTCTCAAGAAAATACTCGGTTTCTATGTTTTATAATATATTCAGAAACCTGATATGTGTTTCGGCCATATATCTTCAAAGGTAGAACAATAATAATTTAATATCTTGAATATCATACAGATTCAAAAGTTAAAGTTTTACGAACTAAAAACCTATGGTTAACTCTAATATAAAGTACTATTTGTATCCCTTCGAAGTTGATCGCAAGACCGAAACACACGTCAGGTTTCTAAATACATTGCATAGCAGATAAACGAATATTTTCTGAAGTAAAATTCACATCGAACCAATCACAAACTCCATTCACTTTATATAAATTACTTACCGCCTAATGTTCCTATGGAGTTACATAGAAAATTTAATTCACTTCACAGAATGATAGACAAATTATGTATATATTTTTATTGATTATTTTTAATAAGGAGTATGAGCTATGGTGATTGAAAGTTCTAGGAATCGAGACAGTGTATCATACATCTGTATAACAATTCTATACTCAAACAAACTCGACAAGGTTTTGTAGATCATAGAGGCAAATTGCAGACACTCGCACGTTTCAAACTGATTGGTTTTTATCAGTGCAATGTATGCTAGTGATATGCTAGTGACTCCAAATCTGTCAAGTATCTATATTCGCTATACACAGAGACTCTAAGATATTAATAATACACTAGCGCCAACTAGAGTATGCAAAATACTTACACAGAGACACTATTATTAATATTGGTAATACACTAACTCATTTAAATATTTTAATAATAGCCTTCTACATATTTAATTTCACAAAATTATACTCAATAATTATAACTTCAAGAATTAAATTAAAGTAATGTCATATAAGTACCACTTATATCAAACGACATATAAAATAAACATTCATTATAAAACATTCAAATGATATAATAAAATCCAATAAATATAAATTGTTAACCAAAATCCTATAAATTAAATATTTTGAATAGACAAAATTTTGTTTCTGCTGATCAATCTTATGAAAACAAATATCTTTCAAAATGTTTAACATGATCTTAAGAATTTCATCATAAAACTATCTTACTTAGAATATTCAATATTATTGGATATCTAACTGAGTTACTTTCTACAAAATCTCAAGATATGTAAAAACATTACTGAAAAACAAGTTTTAAGAGAGACTTTGCTTCGTCAGTATTCAAATAATTTATATTCAATAAAATATAACATCAATCAACAAAAAATATTTACTCACCCTTCAACAATTTAGAAGACTTCTGGTAAATGAATAATTCAAATAATTCATATTCAATAAAATATAACATCAATCAACAAAAAATATTTACTCACCCTTCAACAATTTAGAAAACTTCACGTAAATTATTATATTAATACACTAACGCAATCTAGACTAGGCAAAATACATAGAAGACATATCCTCTCGAGTTAATTCAAGTAAAGAAAGGTATTCTCGATATTTTCACGTTACCAACGCAGAATAAACTTTCCTCATGCTCCAATCAAACCATAATTTGCCGTAATGCTCTGAAATTAGCATATTCATATTAAAATGAACTAATTCGGCTAATCTGTACCAAAAATCATTAATATGAAGTATGAGGTATGGTAATAGAAAGTTCTAGAAATCTAGACAGTGTAACATACATCTCTGTATAACAATTCTATATAATCTTGATGGCGCTAGTGTATTATTAATATCTTAGAGTCTCTATGTATAGCGAATATAGATACTTGACAGATTTAGAGTCACTAGCATACATTGAACTAACGAAAACCAATCAGTTTGAAACGTGCACTTTGTTTCTGTGATCTACAAAACCTTGTCGAGTTTGTTTGAGGATAGAATTGTTATATAGGTGTATGTTACACTGTCCGATTTCTAGAACTTTCTATTACCATAGCTCATACTTAGTATTAATGATTTTTGGTGCAGATCAGCCGAATTAATTTAATAATTATTAATTAATATTAAGACAGTACAATGTAATACCTGAAGAAGCCACATCGTGGTGAAACAATCGTTGTAGTAGTACAAACATTTTTGTGGAAATAAACTACTGTCTCATATACATTTTTTTAATCGAATTAATTTATTTTAATTGATTATTTTTACCGAAATAATTCTTAACTGGCGAGGCATGGGTAAGAATTTTTCAGGTTCTCCATCTGGAGAATGTGTTATCTCATTTTTTTAAAAGAAAAAAAGACCTTTTAATTTAAAAAGACGATTAATCTTGTTATTCCTTAATATCCACTCGAAACAATTGTGTATTAAGTGATGAATTCAAATAATTTTGGTCATAATTTTCACATGTGCTGACAATAGATATGTCTATAAAGTGATACAGTGTTATCTCAGGCATGTGCAAAATTTAATTTTAAACGTTTTCAAGAGATTTATTCAGATTAAAATCTGTAAAGGTTTCGTAGAATTAATCCAACTATCATCTGTAATATCCAATGATGTTATCTATGAATATAACCGCGGTTAGGAAGGGGGTGTGTTGGGAAAAATTGAAATATTCCGAATAAAAATGTTTTCCAAACCCAATACAAATGGGAGCTCATCAAGAATCCCTATTGAATTTAATTAACTCCCACAATTCCCCTCCCATAAATTCCCAACATGCATACGTAGGAAAAATGACCCGCATCACGTATAAAACAGAATGTCAAATTATGCCATAAAAATTTTTCTCATCTTTGCGCGAAAAGCGTGGACCCCTAATTGCAGGAATTAATTTTAAACGCGCACGGGGTAACAACGACCGCGCACGCGCCTTATTCCGATATTTACCGAATTCGCTTTAATTCCATTCAAAACGGATCCGGGTTTTCGCTAATTAAACAACATAAATTCGTCTTAATGAGCGTGATGCTCGAAGTCAAGACGCGTTATTTTGTTTAGAGTGAGGGGAGAATGGAAATCACCTAATTGAAGATGGGTGCTTTGTTTTATTGCCGTACCACGTGCAGTCAGTCATCTACCTACGAATTTTCGTTACATCTGAGAGAAATCAATAAGTTCCGGTATGGTTAAAATTATATTTTTACGATTGCTGTTCCGAGACCTCCAACCAAGAGGAACTTCTAAAGGTTCAGGGTCTACGTCTGTAACTAACTTCGACTGTTCACTGCAACAGTCCAAGTCTCCAGCCTTTTCGATCTTTCCAATTCCCTGGACATAGATTATATTCAGACATTCCATCCATGTTTTCTTTGGCCTAACTCTTTTCCTCCTTTCTGGTGCCACCCACTTCATCACATGTTTTGGGAATACCTTCTTCGCCCATGCTTTTGACATGTCCATACCATTTCAGTTATAATTTCTTTATTTCCCCTAAAATAGTTGTTGACACTTCCATTATTTATCTGATATATTCATTCCTTATGTGTTCAAGGCCTTGATTTTTCGGCCAATAATCCGTTTCTAGTGCTATTAGTCGATGTTCCAGGACTTTGTTAATCTGCCATATTTCGCATTCATATAGGGTTTTGCTCAAGAATACTGTATTGTTAGAAGGTGTTTTTGTTCATGAGATATGCATTTGGACCAAAGAATGGAGCTCATACAGCCGATTACGTGTTTTCATGATTCGATGTTTAATTTCTTTCTCTGTTCGTCCTTCCTCATCAATTCTTATTCACCAGTCGGTATTTTCATTGCAGGCATCTATGGTCAATTGTTAATCAGTTTCAAGAGCCTCAATATTATCTCCTCCCGAAGATACGGAGTTTTCGCTTCATTAACTGTTAAGCCCCATTCTTCATGGTGTTTAAAGAGTCTACATGCCATGAATCCCAAATCCTTCCTCAGATGTCAATTTCTGTACTGATTTCTATTTGCAAGTCTTCTAGAGCATCACTGTTCGGACAGCTCATTTAATTTTCTTGTTCACATGTTTGAAGATAACTGAGTGTTAGTTAACCCTTAATGCACCTTTTGAGTTTCTAAGAAAAATCCAGAATTTCGATAAAAAACAAACAGCCCTAAAAATGTAATGAAGAATATCTCCACAGTTTATTAAATAAACTACAATTGTTAAGCCAATATCGGGTTTGCATTTTGAACTAATTCTATTGAATCAAATGACATCTTAATTAAATGTATCTAATATTATTAATAAGGAATATGAGCTATGGTAACAAAATCGAGACAGTGTAACATACATCAGTATAACAATTCCATACTCAAACAAACTCGACAAGATTTTGTTGATCACATAGGCAAATTTCAGACATGCGCACGTTTCAAACTGATTTTGTATGTATGCTAGTGGCTCCAAATCTATCACGTATCTATATTCGCTGTACACAGAGACTCTAAGATATTAATAATACATTAGCGCCATCTAGAGTATGCAAAATACATACAAGACATATCTTTGCGAGTTAATTCAAGTAAGGAAATGTATTCTCGTTATTTTACTTGAATTAACCCGTAAAGATATGTTCTGTATGTATTTTGCATCCTCTAGATGGCGCTAGTGTCTTCTTAATACCTTAGATCCTATGTGTGTATAGCGAATATAGATACTTCATAATATTAATATATATATTTTTTTATTATTCTGATACTCCTACATCTTCTGTGAAGATTCCTTAGAAGCTTTTTCAGCTTCTGCGAGTTAGGAGTTCAGTTGTGTTCTGGGTAGGCTTTGTTACTGCGTTCTTGCGCCAGTTTAGGTCACAGCACTGTTAATTTTTCATCCAATAGTGAAATGGTGGCAGACAAACGTCCAACTAGAAAATTTCTTTTCCACCTGAACAGGATTCGAACCCGGACCTCCCGGTCACGAGCCCGATGCTCTCCCGCTGAGCTATCCACACTCATATTGATCCTGTGAGATTTAAAATTTCAAAGTTCTCCTTACACATGAGATAGATACGGGCGTTAATTTTCATGTTATAATCGCAAACAAAAGCTTTGTGGGTATGACGATAAAGGGGCTATATCTAGCATCTCAGACATAGGTTGATATGGAATATTGTCCATATTTTGACCTCTAGAATCACGTTCGGATGATTAGTCCTTCCAATAAGAGATTTCATTTTTATATTGAAAAAAACGAGTATATTTCAAAGGAAATTAATGTATGTTTAATTCATTGTAAAGAGGAAGGCATTGAACATATTCTTTTCATGAAATTTTCCATGACCAATTCGCACATTTGTGGGTGTATAACTTCACGAACTCTATCTTTAACTTCTTGAGTCGATTGAGGAGCATTGGCATAAACCTTATATTTCACGTGGCCGCAAAGCGAAAAGTTCCAAGATGTTAAATCAAAAAATCCTCATTGGCCCATTGTGATCATCTCTTCGACAGATAACACGACCAGGAAACTTCCCTTGCAAAATTGCGATTGTTTCGCTGCTTGTGTGGCACGTAATACCGTCTTGTACGTCGTCCACATTAATATCTCCTAATTCCGGCCACAAAAGAAAATTAATTATAGCTCGCCAGCGCTATCCATTCACCGTTACAGAAACCACTTATTGGAAAACCGAAGAACTACTCAACTAAATACAAATTGTTCACTCGGAGAGGTGGAACAAGCCCGAAATCGATCAACATCACGTCCAGAATTTCATGTGGCCCTCCGAAATAATAAAAATCGCGAGGTCCCCTCCAGAAGCACGCACATAAAAACTCCCCCGCATAAAAACTCCAATTTCACGTGAATGGAGGCAAATCCCATACATTTCTCGACGCATTATCGGGACCGCACAATTCAAACCGTCCAAAAAAGCCGGGTCCTTAATTCAAAATCGATATTTCTGTCGCAAATCTGTTGCGTCCTGCCCTTTCGAGACTCCTGGGAGGGGTTGGGGGCCGTCTACGAAGAGGGTCATTAGGTCCTTTGTATCGTGAATTTACCGTCGTCGAGAGGTCAAGGATGGTGTGCCATACCGCCATCCGACCGGGAGTTAAAGACCCGGCGGGAGGTTCCACTTGGAAAATAAGCTGTGTAGAAAATGGAAGACCTCAGGCTTTTGGTAACATTCTATTGGAGAAAATTTTCTAATCTTGCCTGAAATTGTTCATGATTTATGATTTACAGTGTGTCGAATCGCAGCCATATCGAATAAATAACCCTGAACATTTTTACGTCGGTCGATAAATCTTCTAATTTTCTAGATTCTGCCACAAATACAAAAAATTTTATTAAAGAAATATACCCTATGCTAAAAACCGGGGAAAAACATACAATTCCCTCCCTTACTATGAAAAACCATCATCACAATTAAAAGAATTCCTCAATAATAACGATATAAACATATCTGATATAAGCAACAATTCATCAGGAATTTTTTTATAAAACGCAAAACCTAAAGTAAACAAATCACATTCGTCAGGCCTCTATCAATTATCATGCGGTATCAGTTCAATAATTTATTTTGGACAAACCGGAAGATGTTTCGAAACTAGAATAAATAATATGAAAAATTTGAATATCAAAACAGATTTAATCTGTTAGTCTTCTATAATTTTAATTACAAAAAAATTTGTTGAAATAAAACTGTTATTTTTAGGGCAAACAACTTTGTAACTTCTATAATATGTTCTATGATCTATGTTCTATGTCTAAGATTTTAACCTAAAAGTGTCACATGTCTATTTAGTGAGTTGTTAGAAATGTGAATCGAGAAACCCGAAGAAATAGCATTGTTTTTGATTTCTTCCAGAATCATGACATCAAATCATCTATTTCTTCAATTATAAAAATAAGAATTAAAATAGAGAGGCCTTTTACTTGATAGAAATACATTCTGTAAGCCATTCTGAAGTACCGGGAATTATCGATTTAAATCTGGCGGGGCAATGAGGCAGGTAAAATTTTTTTTTCCTAGGTTGGTACCACTGTCCTCAATTACTATGCCAAGCTTGAGAGGGATCTGTCAACTAGTGTCTTTGCAACAGCTGATTAAGTCAGTCGATGTCAGAGTGCGTGCCGATTTTTACTATGGGTGATTACGTTGAGCAAAGAATTTGTTTAAAGTTTTGTGTTGCAAATGAATTTTCGTGTGCCGATGCATTGAAAATGTTGCAAAAGACCTTTGGTGATAATGCTCTATCGAAAACTCGTGCATATCAGTGGTACAGAGCCTTCAAGAGCGGTCGTGAAGTGGACGCCCATCGACGGCTTCGATCGAAGATAACGTCGATAAAATTAAGGAAACGGTGCTGGAAAACCGTCGTACCAGCTTGAGAGAGATAGCACATGATCTTAAGATATCCCACGAGTCCGCACGTACGATTTTGATTGATATTTTGGGCATGAGAAAGGTGGCCGCACGACTCGTACCGAAAGACCTGAATTTTCTTCAGAAACGTCATCGCGAACAGGTTGCTTCAGACATGCTGGATCGCTGTAATTCCGATTCTACATTCATGGAACGCATTATAATTGGTGATGAGACCTGGGTCTACGAGTACGATATGCAAACAAGCCAGCAATCATCGGAATGGGTGGCAAAAAATGAGCCGAAACCGAAAAAACCACGCCAAAGCCGCTCGAAAATGAAGGTGATGCTCATTGTTTTCTTCGATATCCGTGGCGTGGTGCACTACGAATTCGTTCCAGAGGGTCAGACGGTAAACAAGGAGTATTACCTAGGCGTTATGAAACGTTTGCGTGAGCGTAAGAAGCGGCCAAATTTGTTGGCGAACAACTCATGGATTTTGCATGACGATAACGCGCCTTCTCACCGAGCTACGATTGTGACTGACTTTCTCGCCAAAAACTCAACAAACGTGCTTCAGCAACCACCGTATTCGCCGGATTTGTCTCCCTGCGACTTTTTCCTCTTCCCAAAACTAAAATTGCCCCTTCGTGGCACCCGTTTTGAGTCGATTGAAGCCATAAAACAAAATTCGGCGCGAGAGCTGAAGTCCATCCCGGAAAGCGCCTATAAAAAATGTTTCGATAATTGGAAGTGCCGTTGGCATAGATGTATTGGAGTAAATCGAGCCTATTTTGAAGGCGACCCAATAAATTTTGACGATTAAATGTAAAAATGTTGTTTTAATTGAAAATTCCCGGTACTTTCTTGACAGAGCAGTATAACAAAATTTGAATATTAAAACAAATTGAAATATGTTTATCTTCTACAATTTTAATTTCAAAAAAATTCTTTATTATCCATAATGAGAATTATTCAAGCCTAAATATTATTTTATTTTATTTTATATATAATATATAATTATATTTTAGCTTCAATAAATCTCATTATGGAATGTCAATGAATTTAAATAAGCCTTAAAAATAACTCACACTGTTCTTTGATTTTGTTAGAACATAGATCAATCTTGAATTATAAAGTTGATCTGTGTTTCGAAGCATTAGTCCTTTTACACGTGGTGAGGGTTTGGATATAGGTTAGTTTTTTGATTTTGATATTTGGAATATTATTGAGGACTGAAGAAGGAATTGCTTAGAATTATATTTGTTTTTTGAAGATTTAGTGCATGTTTTTAGAGATTTCTGAATTAACTTATTCGAATATTTAAATATTTCAAATAAATTATATTCTTTGAGAAGTCCTTTAAGTGTGTTCGTGTTTTTAAAAGGCAATTGGTGTTCTTAAAGGTAAGACCAGAAACAAAATTTTGTCTCCTTCAAATATTTATTAATTTTAATGACTTTCGTATATCTGTTGGTTTATTTATTCCATTTGTTATTATATATTGAGGTTTGATTATATATGTCTATTAATTGTAAGCGGTGCTTGTTTTAGACATTAATTTAATTCTAAAAGTTTTTTGAAATTAAAATTGTAGGAGATAAACATATTTTAATTTGATTTGATATTCAAATTTTATATATATATATATATATATATATATATATATATATATATATATATATGAGTGTAATCAATTCTTATTTTTATGATTGAAGAAATAGACGTTTTGATGTCATGATCCTGGAAGATTTTATTTTCTTCAGTTAAAAATATAACAGAATAACATACACAAAATAAAATAATAACATACAAAGAAATACAAAGAAATAAATAAAAAAATAGCTTACTAACCTGGGAGAAATCAAAAACAATGCTATTTCTTCGGGTTTCTCAATTCACATTTCTAACAACTAACTAAATAGACATGTGACACTTTTATCTTAGACATAGAACATAGAAGTTACAAAGTTGTTTGCCCTAAAAATAACAGTTTTATGTTTACATACATATATATATTCTCGTCACAAAGGAAAGTTGAAACCTGACATTTTTCCGCAATTTGATTGTGATACTTTATATCATCTTTATTGGAATTTAATATGCTTACGGACGATTTAACACGAAAATAGTTTCAAGTGAAGACATACACGACCTCTAGAATCAAGTTCTTAATTTCATCAACATTCAATTCAGACTCCCTGGATAGCATATCGTCCCTTTCGATAAACACGTTACCTTTCAATTGATACGAAGTGATCGTTATAACTCGACAATAGCTCTTGAGTTAATCAGCTCGAAACTTAAAGAAAACAAAGTAGCTTCAGCCGAGTGAAACTTTCTATCTAAACTCAAAAATAATTGGTTTCGAACGAGCGGATTATCCGAATCCTCTCAAAAATGTTACTCACCACTCTCGAGTTCAAACCGCCTTACTGGAAATGTCTGCAGGATTTTCCGTTCAGTCCGGAAACTCCGAGAGGAAAAACAAGATTGATAAGATGAAATTTTAATGTGGGCCAAAACTTTGGAGAAGTTACTCCACTTGCGGATGGCTGCAAGAATGAAACGAATCTTGAAAAAATTCGAAGAGTACTCGACTGAAGGTTTGATCTCAATCCGATTGAAATTTTCCGACATTTCCAGGAAAAGTTACGGCATCTTCAACATCACTTATGTATTAAAACGAATTGTAGAAATTACTATGTTGTACTACCAAAAAATATATATTACACATTTTCTTGTGACTCGAGTTTCGGGAAATGAACTATCCCATCATCAGACAACTGAAGACCTAACAGTGGTACAGAGGTATTTAAACAAAAGTGATAAATATTTTGAATATTTCAACAGATTCTAGGTAACACCTAAAAGTAGTACACAGGTTTACAATCAGAACGTGATAAAAAACCGGGTTAAAAAAGAGGGGCCTTCTAACAGATATCGGAATGTCGGCAATCGACAAAGAAGGTTGTTAAACAGATGGTACCCATTTAAATATCTCAAATAATTTTTGGGTTTACATAGCTCCGTACAAATAGATGTTACTGTTCAAATATCTCAAATATTTTCGATTTACATAGCTCCGTACAGTCATTCATTATTTTCACATTGTTGTTATTGTGAACTAATTTGAAAATTTCAAAAGATTCTAGATAATCGAGTTTCTTCCCTTTTGATTCTACATGTAAAACTTTAAGATTATCTATTGTGGGAAAGGAATGACCGTTTTCTAGACAATGAGTGGCAAAAGTGGAATTTTGTTTATTTTTCCTGAAACTCATTTTATGTTCGTTGAACCTCGTCTTGAAGGAACGTCCTGTTTGTCCTATATATTTATTACTGCACGTAGAACAAGATAACTCATAAACTCCTAATTTGTGTATGTTTGGAGTAGGGTCCTTTGCGTTAAATAATACCGATGATAATTTGTTTTGCGTTTTGAAGGCAATATTGACATCTGCTTTTGAAAAACTACACAATGAGTGGCAAAAATAGAATTTTGTTTATTTTTCATGAAACTCATTCTATGTTCTGGCTGAAAAAATTTAGTATCACATATGTATGTTTTAATAGAAGTTATGTTTAGGTTTCCATTTGAAGAATCTATGACTTGTGGAACTGGCACTAATGGAAGTAAACGGTCAAACTTAAACGTGGTATAACATTTTTCCCTATTATTTTATCTTTTGAAGGTTCTCAAAAAATTTCAACTCTCAATTTGGTTCATTAGAAACCTTTACGAAGTAATATCAATAAAATTCGATAGTTCATGATATTTCTACTACTTTATATATGGTTCAAAATTTATTTTCCCTTTAGGGAAACCCCTATATTATGATTGTTAAAGCTTGTTTTTGCAAACTTAACAAAAAAACTAATCCTTTCTGTACCCGACATTCCGTGTTGTTCCAAAAGGAACAAGGTAATCCTGCATTAAAAATACAGGAGAGATTTAAATTCATGCGCAAAGTTCAAACAAATGGAATTCGAGTTGGTATCTTGCTTGTTACAACCCTTGTAACTACTTCCCTTTATTTGTTCTGTCTTTTCAACCGGCACAAAGAGGAGGGTAAACTTTTCCACCACAATACGTTTCTTTGAGTTAGGCTAATTTTATACTGAAATGATTCCGAATATGGAAGAGGGGCGAATTTCTGAGATTAATTGAAATTAATTATCAGAATTAGAATAGTATGTGTTGCAAATAGAAAATTATCATATCTTTTTAATTATTACAGATAATAGCTGGATTCATTCTTCTTTTTGTCTCTTATTCTGCCTCCTTGAACTTTAATCAGGGAGATACTTTTGAATAATAACTTCATATATTTCGCTCGAATTCAATACTTGTTGATACATTTTTTTTGTGCGATTGATTAACCTTTTTTTATTTTTCTTTCAGGTAAATTTTCAACTTCCTATATTACCTAGCAATAAAGAATAAATTCTGGTGAGTTAATTATTATTATTGATCATTTATGGAACTTACTATTTGGTAATTCATCATAATTCAAACATTTCGTTAGAAATTACTCTTTGTTACCAATAAATGGAGAGAAATGCACATTTTGTGACTTGAATTTCACTGAAAGCAAATATATGTACAGAGTAGTTATGTTTGTTCGGGTAAAAAAAATAAGAACAACAATAATACAAAGTTTCTGCACAATAGAGAAAAGTAACAAATGTTATTCAAATATTTTAGAAGCACTAATTTACTTATATCCGTATGATAATTTGTTATTCTCAAATTATTTTCTCTCATGGATAATCACCACTTGACTAAAAACTAAACAAAACCAATCAATAAAATTATATAGTCATACCTTGCGAAGCCAGCACACAAATGACCGACAAATTTCTTCTAGAAATAATTATCGTGCTTCTAATTCACAGATAGCAAGCAGAGTGTTGAACCCAAACAGGAATATTTCTGTTTCGAAGAGGGTCTTCTGTATCATTCCCGTAGTCGGTTTTATAGAAGTTGAGAGCGTATGAATATTTCGTATTCACATACTCGAGAGCTCTAACCGATATTCATACTGTCGTGTGGCGCAATAAAAGTTTCAAGATCCGGTTTTCAGTCTGAAATCCCCATCGTAAAAGATAACGACAGTATGGTGTCCCAGTTCCATACAAAGACGTCGTCAAAGATGCGACCTGCAAACGGGAACGCTTCGTTGGAATCCCTCATGATTCAACATGCACTACACAGCAATTGTTGATGGCATTCTTGTATCAGCATTTGTTATTTCGAATGTCATTAATAATTTCTTCCTTTTGGGTGTGCTGCTTTTAGAAATCCCCCATTCACAACTACTACTAGTTAATTTTCAGTTCAGTTTAATCTCGGATGACGTTATATCATATTGGGTCATGTATGCCTTGTTTTAGTATTCAGTTTTAGAAAATCATGTTTTAACGGTTAGTATATATAAGGCATAAGAAAGAGAACTCCGACCATCCAGTCAAACATATCCATTTAATAACTCGAAAAAAGTGCTCTTCTCTATCACACAGCTCCCCCTTGTGGGGAGTTCAACACCTCATTTCGTCCACAAATTCAGTTGCTGCATAGATCTCAGAAGTGCTGGTGTGTAATTCCATAACAGTTGAAAAACTAGGCCCAACCCGCTCAGAAATATGAAACTACCTCTTTATAATAGATATGGCTATTGTTTGGCACAACAGGTGGACTATTTGAACACTTAATATAAATATGTAAGCCTTCGACTTGCCTTGAGTTTTTTTTTTTATTTGTACTTATTTTTCCTTAGATTTTATCCTACTTGTGTAGAATTTATTTTATTTTTAAACCAGTTATGGCATGAAAGAACCCAAGTACTTATTTTCAAAGAAGGAATTATCTGCGTCATTCAATGTCACAATATCCTTCAAATGTCTTTGACTTTTCTGTTGAAATGTCCTATGAATGAAGTTCAAATCACTGCACGGCGTGCAAGGACTTTTCGTCCGAATATCGCTGCACCTCGGACTACGTTCAAATCGTTGTAATTCGTGTAGGAATAACTCAAGACTAACATCACTGCGATTCGTGAAGCACCTGCTCCTCGACCAACATCGCTGCAGTTCGTGAAGGACTTGCTCCCTTACTAACATCGCTGCAATTCGTGAAGGACCTGCTCCCCTATTAACATCGCTGCAGTTTGTGAAGAACCTGCTCCTCGACTAACATCGCTGCAATTCGTGAAGGACCTGCTCCCCTATTAACATCGCTGCAGTTCGTGAAGAACCTGCTCCTCGACTAACATTGCTGCAATTCGTGAAGGACCTGCTCCCCTATTAACATCGCTGCAGTTCGTGAAGAACCTGCTCCTCGACTAACATCGCTGCAATTCGTGAGGGACTTGCTCCCCTATTAACATCGCTGCAGTTCGTGAAGAACCTGCTCCTCGACTAACATCGCTGCAATTCGTGAAGAACCTGCTCCTCGACTAACATCGCTGCAATTCGTGAGGGACCTGCTCCCCTATTAACATCGCTGCAGTTCGTGAAGAACCTGCTCCTCGACTAACATCGCTGCAATTCGTGAAGGACCTGCTCCCCTATTAACATCGCTGCAGTTCGTGAAGAACATGCTCCTCGACTAACATCGCTGCAATTCATGAAGGACCTGCTCCCCTATTAACATCGCTGCAGGTCGTGAAGAACCTCCTCCTCGACTAACATCGCTGCAATTCGTGAAGAACCTGCTCCTCGACTAACATTGCTGCAATTCGTGAGGGACCTGCTCCCCTATTAACATCGCTGCAGTTCGTGAAGAACCTGCTCCTCGGCTAACATCACTGCAATTCGTGAAGGACCTGCTCCCCTATTTACATCGCTGCAGTTCGTGAAGAACCTGCTCCTCGACTATCATCGCTGCAATTCGTGAAGGACCTGCTCCCTTATTAACATCGCTGCAGTTCGTGAAGAACCTGCTCCTCGACTAACATCGCTGCAATTCATGAGGGACCTGCTCCCTTATTAACATCGCTCCAGTTCGTGAAGAACCTGCTCCTCGACTAACATCGCTGCAATTCGTGAAGGACCTGCTCCCCTATTAACATCGCTGCAGTTCGTGAAGAACCTGCTCCTCGACTAACATCACTGTAATTCGTGAAGGACCTGCTCCCCTATTAACATCGCTGCAGTTCGTGAAGAACCTGCTCCTCGACAAACATCGCTGCAATTCGTGAAGGACCTGCTTCCCTATTAACATCGCTGCAGTTCGTGAAGAACCTGCTATCGAAGTATACAATAAGCTAACAAATGACAATCAAACATCGACATGCGCACGCAAAAACGACATTAATTTTCAGTCCCCCAATCAATATAAAATGAAAATATCTTTGAATGACGAATCTACGATTAGTAACTGGTAACTCTTCAATTGTACAATTAAGAACTCACAAGAATTTTCAATTATGGTTTATTCAAGTTAAAAACTGGTCATTCTCCTCTACGTTGCAATATACCAACAGTAGAGAGTTGATGGCTTCTAGAATATTCTCGTTACACCTATGTGCGTGTATAACAGCTTCCTTTAAATTTTTCTCTTTCGGTTTCAGATACTTCAATTTTTCGTAATGATAGAACGTCTTTTCTGAGTAACACTTTTCCAGGAATTCGTAATAAAATGGACATTTCTTTATCATGTTTATTGCAGCTCTGATAAATTCGCACTCCAATATCAGATGTTCAACTTTTTCACACGAAAAATCGGTGTTTTGAGCTCTTGTTGACCCAGTTTGTGTGCCAATATTCTCGATGACTTGCTTGATCTCTACGAAACCTCTTTTTTCTTGCTTCGTGGTGAAATGGTTAAACTCGCGTGAAATTCTGACTTTCTCGAATACGCTTTGAAGGGACATCATTTGTTCTCCTAGCTTTTTGAGATTTTGTGATGAATCAACATGTTTGTCCGTTGGGAGAATTTCTTGACAGAAGGTTTGTGTGGACAAAATCATTGAGTTGGCGATGGTGACGGCGGATACATTTTGGATACGAAAGAAGAGATGTTTTTCCATTGAATCAGTTCCACGTGATTCTAAATCCTTCTCCACTCTGGAGATATCCGAGATTATGGTGGAATACCTTGAATTAAGCAAACATATGTTAGATACATGGAAGTGGACAGCTCAGTGGTAGAGCATCGGGCTCGTGACCGGAAGGTCCGGGTTCGAATCCTGTTCAGGTGGAAAATAAATTTTCTAGTTGGACAGATGTCGGCCACCTTTTCACTGTTTGGTCAAAAATTAACAGTTCTGTGACCTAAAGTGGCACAAGATCGCAGTAACAAAGCCTACCCAGAACACAACTGAACTCCTAACTCGCACAAGCTGAAAAAGTTTCTGAGGGATCTTCACAGAAGATCTAGGAGTATCAGGATAATAATCATAATTATAATGAAGCTCACAGATGAAATGTGGATGTTGCGAGGGAGCTTCGACCTCGTAGTTCGGGAGACGGCGTTTCGTTTCCGAGCATGCGCATCCGAAACTCGTCAGACAGACTGATGCGCAGGCTCTGCCTGTCACGCTAGTGACCATGCGTCCGCTTGGAACGCTGATTGTCAAACGCGGTGCCCTGCTCTATTTGAACCTGGCGGGGACGGTTAGTCACTATTCTTCTGGACTGGTCGGGTGCTCTATTGGTACGCCGGTTAAACTACGACAAAGCAAGGCAGGTTTCCGGACGAGGAGCGAAGAAATTGTTCGCTACACACTCCCCCTCCAGTGAGCGTCGATAAGGTCACCTTTCGACCCTGAAGGTGAACTTGTCTACCTTCACGCAGCTACATGCGAAACGTTTGAAAACTAGAATTTTTTCACAAAAATTGTTTTGCGAAAATCCTGTGGTTGAAGGTATTCATTGGCCTCAGAATAGGCGTTTGTTTCTGCGATCACCTCCTCATTCGAGCCAAATCTCTTTCCGGCGAGTATTTGTTTTAGGTCTGCGAACGGGTTACTGTGAGCCAAATATTATCAGCCCACGTAATACAAGAATAAAGTATTACCTCGATAAATTAACTCCAACTGGATCAATCTCGTATCTGAAACTGGACATGGCCAAATCACTCTTCAGGCAGCACGACTGAATGGTTAGAATGAAATTTGAAATTCCCATTTTCCTCTTGTGCTCAGCTGAGCGAGTAAAACTGTCATTCTGGAATGTTTGGATGGTGAGCGGCGATTTTTCCGTGAAAATTTCACTTTCCACCGGAAAAGAGCAAAGGCTCATTGCCTTATCATTCAGCGTGGATGAGGAAACCAAGTTTAAATTGGACCCTTTGCCGTCTTCCTCCCTTATCCCTGCGTCACTGCTGCTGGACGAAGCTGGCAATGGGTCGTACGGGAAACTGCGGGAAAATTCAGCCATTTTGTCGACGCGAGAGCGAGCAACAAATGATCTGTCAGAGGATGGTCTGGAAAGAAAAATCGGCGGTATATTTTCTGATGAATTGGGGAGGTTAAGAGCACCAGGTGGCTTGTAAAACGATTTGTTTGAATAATTTATATGTAGCATACCCAAAGGAATATAAAATATTCATTATACAGCATTCTCAGTAAATGGTGTACATTTACTTTTTTTATTTCATAAAAAATTGAGGAGATTATATCGAAAATTGACACAACGGGACGTTCAATAATCCAGAAGGGCAAAAATTTATATTGAAAACCAAATTCTTTCAGAATCTTTCCATATTCCAGCTCAATATTCATTTATGAGTAAGTTGTCCAGTATTTTATTCACCATTTTCAATTTATCATTGGTCTCCTTTCCAGATTCGTTAATATATTCAGGGGATCTTGAAATTTCATATATCCGTAGAAAACTGAAAGATTCAACTGTCAATTAAGTTAGTTTGAAATTTGGACAGTGTCATGCATTTGTCTTGATTGTTTCGGTTTTTCAGACTTAAAAATAACCACAATTAACGAAAGACTTGATTTTCGATTTACCGCAAACAAACACAAACAGATTGCTCTTTAAAACACCCATTATCCCATAAATTAGCAGCATACAATAGTATCTCACAGAAGAATACAATAGTATGTCACAGAAGAATACAATAGTATGTCACAGAAGAATACAATAGTATGTCACAGAAGAATAAAATGATCAACCCAATTTTTCACTACATTTTCGATTGTTTGGGGCCCAATCTCATGAATGGTAACTTCGATTTCGTGTTTCAAGGAATCAATCGTTTCTGGATACAGATCACTTTTTTGGTAGTGTCTTTATAATTTTTTTTCAAATCCTACTGTCTCACCTTATAGATGTGATACATTAGTAAATATATTCTACTTCTGTTGCCCATCCGTACCGAGTGGAAATGGGGTTTTAGGGGGTTAAGATCCTGCATTATCGCGTGCTGTTGCGGCATTATAGAACTGTTTGTCCAATAACTCAGTTGGCTTTGTTTGCGACTGGCGTTGATATTATGCCGGCGAATAATGTCTCAATGACGTGGTCACAAGAAGTTTACTTCGGCGAAATGACTTCGACTGCATCTAAAGTTGAAGTCGTTTCCGTCTAAAGCGAATTCCAGGGCATACTACAAAGCGTTTGATTGATGAACTCCGGCCATCCTTCGTTCGGACGTATGTTTGTAGGAGTCGTCCGCTATACTTCGAGGTTACACGATGGGTTTCCCGATAAAGATAAAATGGGTGATATTAATGATTTTTCATTTTAAGAAAATCCCCATGAATATTCAGCTTGACAGTTGATGTTGGAGTATCCATACCATTCCCAACGTTTTGGATTATCGTAATGGCGCCTATTTCCATCGTCAGTCACAATTATATGCAAAAACTCCTTTTTTTGTTGTTGGGGCAGCTGTTCAGAAGTGAAAAAACAGCGTTCGAAGTCTCTTGGCTTCAGTTCATACAGCATACATCATTCCCATTGCTTTTAAACGATGGCAAAAGGCTGGTTGAATGAATTGAAATGTTTTTTCGAGTTACCCTTGCGTTTGTGATGGATCTCCATCAAGCCTTGCCTCTAATGCTTCATCTTTAATTTGCTGACGCTCCAGTCGTTCTTCGTATTCGGAATCAAAATTGCCACTAATGATGCCTAATGATGACACTTCAGGATGAAGGTATTGCTAGATGAAACAGTGGAATAATAAACTAATAGCGATATCTGTTATCAACACCACATGAACTTATTTCGACTCCTAAGGCTATTAGGAAGCTCTTAAATTTCGATTTTTTGTGAAATCGTATATTTTTATCAATTTCACCTACTGTTGGAAAAACTTTCCCTTAAAGAGATCTTGTATGGACTGATATCGTGATATTCATCCCTGAATGCAGCCCGCGCAATCCCGATTTGTCGAAGGCCCAAACGGGATGAACGTTTCAATTTTCCGGTGTCCGGAATACATTAAGCGGAGTTTGCGGAAATGCTGAATAAATGATCCATTCATCCGGACGACGTGGTCATACCACACACCACACGGGTCCAGGTAGCGGAAGACTCCAGGTGTTCGGTTTTATTTACATCAAGAGCGTTTCAGCAGAAAGGTGCGTTTGGTTATAAAATATTAAGGGTTCTGCCTTACGTTCCTTCTGATGGCTTTTTGGAGTAAAATCTAGGATGGTTTCGAACGCGCAGTGCTACGGGAGGTATAAACATTTTACAGCCAGACAAGCTGTTTTCCTGAAGGGGGATTTATTATATGACAAGAGAGTTGTCCCAGTTGCCTCGTATGTTATTTCATTTTCCATTTCTCAAGTGCACTGATATGACATATTGTCTAATTAATTGGAAGAATTCTATGCTGTTAGACAGTCCATACTATTCCCAACTCAGGACACATGAATAGGGACGGGAAGTTATATATCATGAGTGTCGAAAGGTGCTGTGTTCAAATTGTGTTCAAGTAGGAAAGAAACATTCTAGTTGGATGGATTTTGGCACCATTTCACTGTTGGGTCGAAAATTAACAGTGCTGTGACCTAAAGTGGCGCCAGATGGCGGTAAAAAAGCTAACCCAGAACACAACTGAACTCCCAACTCGTACAACTCGAAAAATCAATGTATGTTTATTTCATTGTTAAGAGGAAAGTATGCCACAGTACGGTCTTGCATTGTTGAGTTACAGCATAACGTCTTTTTTGTTGACAATCGTCGAATACTTTTCGATTCAAGATTGGTTCAGTCGATCTAATTGTGCACAATAAGATCTGCATCAACAGTTTGTCAAGGTTCCAGCACTTTAATGAACAATTCCGCGTATTCTCCACCAAACACACATAAACGCTCCTTTTGGGCTTCGCAGTACTTCGTGGTGATTCATTGGGAGCCACTGTGTGGAGTTGTCTCCTAATTTTTGATTATAAACATTTAAGTTTTAACACAAATTTATTTTCTTATATGATACAAATGCAGGTTATGAAAATTTGAGGTTATAATTGTACAAAATTAAGACCGATAGTCGACATGGTCGAGTATCGACCGAACAGGACCAGAGTTGAAGCGGGAGAGAATGAGAACTGGACGTCTCACTAGGGATGTCAATTTGTCATAGAATATTAAACATATATTCTCCTGTCACTATGAGATTTCTGATGTGGCCTCTGTTCAAAATTCACTTGAGACAATAACACATTGCCTTTTGCGTTTTGGGTTATCATGGTGGACCCATTTTTCGTCTCCAGTGATCAAGCGGTCCGAAAACTGTTCTGTTTGGTGCCGTTGAAGCAATGCGTTGCATGTTATGGATCGGTTGGCTTTGTTCTCTTCGGGCAGATTATGGGTGACCCAAACACCTGCGCTGCTTATTTTTCCAATCTGCTGGAAATTTTCTTGACTGGTCCACCAAGATTGGTTAACGGTGTTTGAGGTTTAAGGTGTCTGACATGGATTTCCTTCCACTCTTGCCTTTTGCATGTTGTTGAAAGGTGTTGTTGGTCTTCCTGATCGATAGGAGTCAGAGAGATCAAAATTACTGGATCTGAACCTAGAAAATCATCTTTTGACATTTGAGAACGTCAAATGCAGTTGGATAAAGATCGCAAATGTTTTTCGTCGGAGCTGGACTCTTCTGGTATTCAGCTATCCATTTCATCCCAAATTGAGAAAAAAGGGTTATATTTAATTATTCAGAAGTGAACAAGTAGCAATAACCTTAAAAGGTCTTTGACACGACTTCGAAGTATATATGACAATCTAATATGCGCAGAAACAACATTATTTTCCGATCTCCCTATTATTATGCATTTTCAAGGCATTAATTCCGGATACTTATGGAGACTTATGACAATAATAAAAGGAACTATGTAGATTAACCACTCTGTCCTCATTAAATATTGTATTTACCGCGTAACGAATAATAATGTCAATGAAAAACGAATGTAATTAATTGAAAACTGAATTGAATTGAACAGTCGCTTTGTTTAGCATTTCCATGTTAACGTTCTTCTCTCAATATAATGTTTTCATATCCCAGCCATACGAAAAATTCATGCGATTTGATGGATATAAAAGCTGACTGCCTCTAAACGGGTAATAATATATACAACGAACCTCAACGACTGAATACGTACAAATGTGAATTTTCCATTTTTGAATTCGGCCGCAACCGAAAATTCGGATTAAAAGTTTAACGTTTTTCGCCGGTAATCGAATTGGCAAACGTGAAAGAATATTTGATTAAGGCCCTTTGTTTCCCTTCGATTATTTCGTTACGGGGAAATTGAATTGTGCGGCAAATTCGATTCTGAAGGCTCGGTGAATGTTTTTTTTCCACAGATGAAAGGGAGGAAAAAAATGTGGGTATATAGATCATCGTTTGAATAAAAAATATATATTCTTGGTACCTGCAGTGGCAGAAGTTCTGGTCAATGAAGTGATATGTTTTCTAGTGACAGCTTTGCGTATGTCGTACTGATAGTGTGAATAATGGCTATCATAAGACACACGCGGCTATCACTGGAGGGCAATGACAACATTTTCATGGTCTACTTCTGAAGTATATAATCCTTGAAAAACTGCCGAAATTATGTCCAACAAGCGATTGAAATATTTTTTTTTAATTTTTTTTAAAAATTTATATTTATGAAATATGTTATCTGGCCAAATTTATTTATTTATTGTTTGTTCGACTTATGTTTTGTTTTATTTTGTTTTATACATTTTTTATTTATATACTTGTCTTTTTAGACAATGAAATGAAATTTTGATGGGTTAAAAATTTATTTATATTCTGTGATATGTAATGTATTAGGAATGAATAAATTATTATTATTATGGAAATAATCTTTACTTTTTTATATAATTCAACTTTTGAAGTAGCTCTATTCAAAAATCGCACGAACTTTTCAGGTAACCCGATCGTTATTTATTTCTACTTGACGTTACCAATCTATGGGAAACCTGCGAAAGTAGAAGGAAGTAGAATCGTACACGTATAAATTCATCCTAAGGGTAGATATCATCAACGTCGTATTTCACGAATTTCACGCGATAAGGCGGGAAAAAGCACGTTTTTCAAGGTGAGGCAACGACCAGGGATCCCTCCAAATTATCAGCGCCCCAAAATAAAATGTTGAATTTATATCCGACTGAAAAAGGTTGAACTAATCCATAAAAGAGATGTGTTGGACGGATATCCAGGCGAATCGTAAAACTTAAATATATGAGTCCTCTACGGGTCCTGCAAATTCACGGAATTTTCACACTAGAAACGGAAAGAAAACTTTTTATGGCCTTTCGTTAATGCAAACCTTTTACGGTCTGTAAACAACTAGTAAAAGGCGAGCGGAAATGGGTTTGCCGTCGGATGTAAATGTTGGTAATTCTCTCTCGATTCTGATTCGAGGTCCTGTCGCGAAATTGCTTCTAGTGAAAAAGATTGTGTGGGGGTTAGGTGATTTTCAGAGACTGTTTTCTCTTTTCGATCGGTTACTGAACTCAAAATCTGATATTCCATTCGAATATTACAATGGTTGGTGAATTTCGAGCGTGAATTGCCACCAATAATACAAAAATTTATAAAATAAAATAATAAGGGACGGTTTTTTACTTGATAGAGGGATTATCACAAAATTTTAATATCAAAACAGATTTAATTTATTAGTCTTCTACAATTTTTTGAGGATTTGCTACATGTTTTGAGATTTTTTGAAGTAATTTATTCAAATATATTGAATATTTCAAATAAATTAGTTTTTGAGAAGTTCTTGAAATTATTGGATGGAGTGAACAGAAAAATTCAATTCCTAACACAACACCATATAATAGATTCATAAATTTCTCGAATACCACTTTTTCTACAGATGAAATTAGGCTTCTTGAGAGAGGTCCAAATTACAATCCCCACATAACCTCAAAAAATATCATTGAAACAGTAACTTCCTAAATCGAATTAGCGCTAATTAAAACACCGAACCCAAACTTCACCAAAGAAAAAATAAAAAACTTACTACTAACCCATACAGACTCACAGAATAAAAAAGAAAAATCAATAGTAAAATCAATTCAAAACAAAATTCGAAATGATAATTTGATAATGACTAAAGCCGACAAAGGAAACTCGATTGTTACTCCATCGAAAGAAGATCATGACCAGAAAATAAACAATTTTTTAGAGAAAGAATCGCCCATACAACTAAAAAGATCCCACCGCAAAAATTCAACTAAAACTAAAATCAACGCTCAAAGATGTTCAAATTATTTTATCAGATTATGATAAATTCAAACTTATTAATATGAATCCTACACCTCCCAAACTATATGGCCTTATTAAAATTCATAAAGATAATTGTCCAATACGCCCTGTGGTATCATATATTAATAGCCCCCTTGCGAAACTAGCCTCTAAATTAAACCAAATTTTTAAAGAAACAACACAATTCAACTCACCCTATTCAATAAAAAATTCAATCGAGCTCACAAAAAGTCTAAAAAATGTTATCCTTCCAGTTAATAGTATTCTAGTGTCGTTTGATGTAGTTAATATGTTCCCGAATATTCCAAATATAGAATGCATGAATATAATCGAAAATATCCTAACAAAAAATAATATCAATCCTGTGATAAAAAACGAAATTTTAACCCTTTTCGAACTTTGCGTGGAAGAAAATTACTTTCAATACAATAGTAAATTCTACAAACAGAAAGATGAACTTGCCATGGGTTCACCTCTCAGCCCATTACTCGCTGAAATCTTTATGTCCCGTTTTGAAAGAAAAATTCTAAAATCCACACACGCGAAGCATATCACTTTTTGGTACAGGTATGTAGACGATATATTGGCTTGCTTCTGCGGAACACATTCAGAATTAAATGAAACATTAGAATATCTTAATAGTTTGCACAATAAGGTCAAATTCACCATGGAAACACAATTTGATAATAAAATAAATTTTCTGGACATAACTTTAATTAACAGTAATAATGAAATTTCCTTTGATATACATAGAAAACCCACATCAACTGATACAACAATACCAAATTTTTCAAACCATCCGATCAATCATAAACTAGCTGCTTATAGATCAATGGTACATAGAGCATTTTCAATTCCTTTAGATAATATTACGTTAAAGAGGGAATTGAATACAATCAGACAAATAGCCACAAAAAATCAGTTCGAAACCAAAACTATAAATTCCATCATAAACAAAAAACAAAAGCAACTAATTCGTAAACAAATTTACCCCATCTCCAAATCAGATCATAATAACAATAAATTCATAAAACTAACATATTTTGGACCAATTTCACAAAAAATAGCTCAAATTTTATCAAAAATTAATATAGTAACAGCTTTCACTCCCTCCCATAAAATTTCTAATCTCTTTTTTAATCCGAAAGACAAAGAGGACCGACTGAATAATTCTGGAGTCTATAAATTAAGTTGTCAAGAGTGTAATAGTGTGTATATAGGACAAACGGGCCGACCTTTCCATAAAAGGTACAAAGAGCACCAATCTGCTTTTAGGAACCGGAAGAATAATTCCAATTTTGCGAACCATTTCTTCACTACAGATCACACGTTCCCAGAATTGAACAACCTTGTTATCTTGCACGTGGAAGCGAAAAGGAAAAAACTTGACATCCTGGAATCCATAGAAATTGAAAAATATAAAAAGCACGTACCAATAATAAAACTACTTAACGAACAGACGGAACTTTGGAAAACCCCTCTCTTCGAAGCTCTGCCGAAGCCTACAATCCCCATATATAATAGTTGAGATCTAATTTGTTCATTCAGTTTGAAAATGTAGTAAACACTACGAAACTCGAGTCACTGTATATCAGTTATAATAAAAAGTGATAGAAAACAAAGTAATTCCTTATTTCATTCTTAAAATTATGTTTTATATTTCTGAGAAAGTTATTTTTCATAAATAAAGGATCAGAAAACAATACATTTTGTAACAAACAGGGCTTCGTACGTTTGTCTGAAGAGTTCAATACGCATGCGTGGAACTAAACAAAAAATGTTCGTTTATTTATTCATTAACTTTAATCGACAATTTATATTTGTTGGTTTTTCTCAATTCCATTTGATATTGCATGATGAATTTCGATTTTATACAATAAAATAGAAGAAGGCTTGTTACTTGATAGAAGAAATATAACAAAATTTCAATATCAAAACAGACTTAATTTGTTAGTCTTCTACAATTTTAATTTCAAAAAAATTTTTCTTCAAAAAACTTCTAGAATTAAATTAATGTCTACAATAAACACCGCTTATATTTGATCTACGTATATAATCAAAACTCAATCTTTAATATCAAATGGAATGAATAAACCAACAGATATGAAAAAAGTCTTTAAAATTAATAAATAAATATTTAAAGAAGACAAAATTTTGTTTCTGATCTTACCATTAAGAACACCAACTTTAAAATTCAAGATAGTATATGTTCTTAACAAAATCACAGAAAAATTTAAAGATAACCTTATAACACCTTACCCCTTTCTGTGATTTTATTAAGAACATAGACTATCTTGAATTTTAAAGTTAGTCTGTTTAAAGCAATTTATCCTGTTAAACACGTGGAGGTGAGATATAGTGATAGTTATTTGATTTTGATATTTGGAATATTATTTAGGGCCGGTGAAGAGATTACCAGAATTATAATTGTTTTTTGAAGATATAGTGCATGTTTTGGGAGATTTTTGAATTATCTGATTCGAATATTTAAATATATTAAATATTTCAAATAAATTATATTTTTTGAGAAGTCCTTAAGTTGTGTTCATGTTTTTGGAAAGCAATTGGTGTTCATAATTGTAAGATCAAAAACAAAATTTTGTCTCCTTGAAATATGTATTTATTAATTTTAATGACTTTTTTATATCTGTTGGTTTATTTATTCCATTTGACATTATATATTCAGTTTTGATTATATACGTCTATTAAATATAAGCGGTGCTTATTGTAGACATTAATTTAGTTCTAAAATTTTTTTGAATAAAATTTTTTTTTTTAAATTAAAATTGTAGAAGACTAATAGATCAAATCTGTTTTGATATTCAAATTCGATTTTATACGTCTATTAAATATGAGCGGTGCTTATAAAAACTTTAATTTAATTCTTAAAGTTTCTTAAATAACTTTTTTGAAATTAAAATTGTAGAAGACTAACAGATTAAATCTGTTTTGATATTCAAATTTTGCAAAAATTTATACCTTATACGGATCGTGTTGGCCTTTACTTGATGGAAATTCATTATACCCTGTAGTTAAATAATACACATATAAAAAGTGTGGAGGCCCCTTATGGAATCAAATAATTTGTGCCCTTATGTTAAAAAATTATACAAAACACTTGGACATGTCAACTTTCAAATTCAATGTGGCGCTTGTGAAGCATAAATTCAAATATACAGGTGATTCGCGCAAGTCCATCATAGTCCGTCCTCTTTATTTTGAATTGAACACCCTGTAAATTTTTATATTTTTTGAAGCTCTTTAACAGCCTGATTTCAACGAACTTTATCATGTGTGGTCTATTATGAATTATACAGGATGAAACTACAAAAATAATTGAACACTTAAATTACACGATGTAATTGATTTTAATACATTGAAATGAATGCTCAAAATGTTCTCAACCTCGTTCCTGGCAATAACATAGCCTCCTATAAAACTCGTTCCTAGCTTTGTGTACAGTTTAAGTTAAAATATTCCTCATTTCTGTAGTTATCCCTTCTTTGATTAACTTCGTTCTTGAGAAAACGGCATAAGATCAGGTGACTTAGCTGGCCACACCTTTTCGTCCAATCCATTTATTGGTCAAGATCGCAAGATTGGTTTACGTAATTTCTGACCATTGAAGCATATAGGGATTCCTCGAACCAGACATTTTCATTCGGTAGGCTTGGATCTATTGTAATAGAAAATAAGTTGACTAACACAGGAACAACTTCGTCTGTAATCAAAATAAACTATTTTTCGCCTGTCAAAGTCCTGTATATAAATATAGAACCACTAATATGATCACCAAACGTTCACCTTTTGAGGATACTGGGTATGTGTCTCACGGATCCAATGAGGATTCTCTGCTGACCAATATCTGCAATTTTGTCGGTTTACCTACTCGTCCAATGTAAACGCGATTCATCAGAAAAAGGATTGTACCAACAGCTATTTAATTTCTGTTCAGTTTATTCATCATTCTATGGTCTGAATCATCTTCTGTTAGTTCCTGCACCACAGTCATTTTATATGGATGAAGTCTTTTTTTGTGTAGACACTTTATGACATTTGTATGACTTTCATTATTTTCAAAGGCCAATTTAACGTCTACTTGTCGTTGGTTCCTCTGAAACACCTAACAAAATATCCAATTTCACAGTATCTTCAATGAATTGGGGTTTTATTTTTAATGGTTCGACATGTCCACGTTTCCACTTAGGAATTTACTATTTCAACTTAAATCTCATCAACGCAACATCGGACTGATAATCCATATTATTTGCAGATTTTCTTTACTTCTTGGCATATGTAGTCTTTATATCTGATGAAGGTTGTTTCCAACTTGGTGGAAATCACTTAAAAATCCTGTCGAAACAATCTGTTACCGATCAAATTTCCCCTCAAAATAATGGTTTGAGGAGCAATATCTCAGCGTGGTGCTACGCTTCTCTGTATAGTTGATGGTACCATTAACAGTGAAAAGTATTGTGGCATTCTAAACGATTTTCTCCTTGAAACGGCGCATGCCTTACATCCAGAGGAATGGCGTTTACAGCAGGATAATGCAAAATGCCATACTTCGGCCTATACTCAAGCTTGGATTCAAGAACACCAAGTGACAACCATTTCATAGCCAGCAGCTTCACCAGATCTGAGTCCCATCGAAAATATATGGAGACTAATGAAGACCGAAGTTGTACGAGAACTGCCACGAAATAAAGATTGTTCAATTCAGTTGTTTTCACAGTCCTGGACTACCATAACCGAAAATCATGGAGGTGTGTTAGTTTCGGGTGTACCCCGACGTTTAGTCAAGTGTTTACAGTGAAAGGGACGTTGTATAAGTAAATAAGATGAATATTTGGTTTTAATTTTCTAATAAAAGAATTCAATACTTTCAAGGCAGACTATACATTCAATTCTGTTCGTCTGCCAAGTTGAATTTGAGTACGTAATCACTAGCAAATTCAACATTAACAACCTTGCGCCTTCACGGCAATGCTCTTCTAAACTTCCACATGAACAACATTGGAAACTAAACGGCTACGATCCAGCTTTCCCCACGTCGCCTTCGCCGCAACTCCTGATAACTTATCAACCAATCTCCACAGGTTGGCATTCAAAGAGAAACATCATTCAAAGTTGGCGATATGAGTTATCGTTCCGAGTTTCGTCGGCAAGAACTAGCTGCAGACTTCAACTGCAGTAGTCCCTTAGCCGTACACCAGAACGATTAAGTGTATAATCTACGAAACGAATCAAGCAGCCGGTGTCTGACGCAGGTAGAGTGAGGTTAGGTTAGTATCAGATCGGGATGTTGAGGAAGCCGGAAATGATGAAGATTGTGGATTAAGCGTCTAGCGCAACCTTTGCGAATGAGATTAACGATGATTAACGACACCTTTCCAGGTCTGTTGTTGGCTCGAAAAGGGTAGCTCAATTTCAGATCAAGTTTGCAGTTTCTCCTTTCGCGAAAGTTTAGCATGTATTGTGTGATAAAATAATTGTGTGTCAAGATTGAATGAGAAATATTTTCGAATATGGATAGTTTATGTAGAGCATTTCAAATAGGAGTTGGCCTCATATTATTGGAAGAAATCAGTAAACATCCATATCTGTTATGACCTTTAGAACAAAGTGAACGCTGCTCACCCATGTTAGTGCTTCATTTCTCTTTTAAGATCATTCAGCACTAATTGCGAATTCAAAACCTTTTATATTCTTTCTAAGAATTGCTCACCATTGTTATACTATAAATTTTTCAACTGCTAACTCTGATTTTCTCCTCTACTGTTGACCAAAACAAAAGAATATCTATCGAAACGCACAACTGAAACCTCGATGATGAAAAGTCTAAGCATCCCATCCCACACTTGTTGACTTTCCGATCTTCGAGAAGTGGGTCAATCGATTTCCTCCTCACAAGAGGGAACAAGTTTTATACCAGCGACGATGTAAGATCCATCCGGACGTGGAAGTCCAATCGGGAAATCTTCCAGCGTAAATAACAGGTAATAATTGGGCGATGAAAAATTAACGAGAAACCTTTCTCGCAGACTACATCGCAAATATTGACTGGCGATGGTTTATTTACAGAATGAATTGCCGGTTTCCCCTTTTCGCCCTCAAGGACGGACACGTGATCGCCTTATTCACGTGACGGGGATCGAAACCCGGAAGTTCCTAATGGGATATACACTTTTGTTTCAAGGGCGGTTTATCTGGCGTGTGGCGCCCGCTGCGATCCATCTTTGTCTGTTCGTTTCGTGCCTTGAATTATGAGCGATTATTTCACGAGTGTGGGATTTCTGTTTGGCGTTGTTTTATCGTTATACGGTTGGCAAAACTGGACAACTTGTCGGCTTGTTAACAAGCGCCATGAAAGATGAGCGACGCTCATTTTACAGAAACCAAATTTTCGGTATAAAGTAAAAATGAACAACTTCAGTCCAATCAAAATCATGAAATGTGAAAAAAGCTAAAGCGCAATCCTTCCATCACAAATTTGAGATATCTCATGTAAAACCACGTTAATGTTTATACAGGTTTGGATGAATCACGTTTTACGTTAAGGGTATTCAATTCATTAGAAAGAGAACTTCGACCGTTCAATCGAACAATGGAATAATCGAAAGATTTGTTGGTGTGTAGTCCATAACGCTTGAAAATCAAATTCAATACGATACGACGTTCTTATGTCAGTGCATATTGCACGGAGGCATTTATTTGCGACAGTGAACGACGCAGATAATTTCATCTCTGAAAATCAGTACTTGGGTTCTTTTTTGCCATAACTGTTTTGAAAATAAAATAAATTCTACAAAAAACTAAATGATATTGATTTCTCGCATATCACTTGATGGAACAGTTTTAAATTAATGAAGTAAATAAGAACAACTCGGCTTAAGATTCACTGTTTATTTGATGTCTCTTGACATATATGTTTCGGTTTTTTAGCCCATTTTCAAAACTGACGAGAATAAAACTTAAAATCCTATTTATAATGGTAGGGTCGATTACAGGTACAATTTTAACATCAGAACTTCTGAGTTCTATACGGCAGCTATAGGTTATGTAGATTAAACATGCCTATTCATGTGAGTTAAAGACCAGATGTAGAAGAAGTTGGTTGAATATTGGTTACAGTTCTGTTGTCTCTGGATTTGGAAGTTGGAGTTACGTCGTGAAATCGCCGACGTGAGAGAGTATCAATTGTGGTGAGCTTGTATGGTAAAATGATTTTGTAGAATAGTTACGTCGCCTTTGTTCCAAAGAAAATAATTCAGTGGAGTTATGTCCCATGATCTTGGAGGCCAATTAATCGGACCATTTCTCGAAATAATTTCATCGCCAAATCTTTCTTTCAATAAATCAATTGTTACGGTAGCAGCATGAGGTGTAGCACCATCTTGTTGGAACCAAAACACTTCTAGGTCGATACCATTCAAATTTTGAAACAAATAATCATTTACCATCGATCTGCAACGAGAACCATTCACTGTAACATTAGCTCCAGCATCGTTTTTGAAAAAATATGGGCCGATGATGCCTCCAGCGTGTGAAGCACGCCATACAGTGCATATTTCAGGATGCAATGGAACCTCCAGAACTTCTTCAGGATCGTTTTCACTCCATATACGGCAATTTTGCTTGTTTACTTAGCCGTTCAACCAGAAATGAGCTGAATCACTAAACACAATTTTACGATAAAAAAGTGGATCAACTTCAAGCTGTTCTAGAGCCCAATCAGCAAACAAACGACGCCTTTTATGGTCAAGTGGCTTTAGTTCTTGAAACAGTTGGATCTTGTATGGGTGTAGACCAAGATCTTTACGCAAAATTTTCCATGTGTTGAATGCACAGATTCCAACTTGTTGTGAACATCGATGGAGAGACAAATCTGGATCATCATTAACACTATGACTTACAGCAGCGATATTTTCTTCTGTACGTACAGTTTTTTGTCTTGTTTTTGTTGTTGTTGCATTGAGTGGAGAAAATGTTATCCGAAATCTATCGATAGTTCGACGAATAAGCTGCTCTGATGGACGATGATGTAAACCATAAATTTCAGGAAGTGCTCTGTGAGTTTGAAGAATAGAACACTAGGGGACTAGGCAGATTGAGTCCCTGACGTGAATCCCAAATTTAAACATTTGTTCTTGATAATGACTCCAAAATCGGAGCCGAAACGTTGAACGCTTATAAATTGTACACGCGGTCCAACCTAGAATCTTCATTCCTAATATGGTTAATATTTCCAATTATAGTTAAAGGAAGAAACATTTCGGAGTAACTTTATCTCTACTGCTTCCTGTTTTGAAATGTCCCACCACTGAAAGTCCTATTATTATGAATCCTAATAAACCTGGTTTCAATGCAGCGTCATAACGAGCATAATTCAATACCAGCACACCCCAAACCATCTCCATAACAAATCCAGAAGAAATGGAACTCATACTTCAGCATTTTCTTCTCAATAACGAATAAACGAGAACGCACAAAATCTGTTCTTTTCAATCTTTCCAGTCTCCAAGAATGGACGACTTTTGTTCGTCAAGTAATGTATTCATGGCTTAAGATGGGGCTCGTTTCGAAACTTAATGTTTAATTAAGAATGTCTATTCGAAACTCAGTCTCTCGAAGGAAAATGTTACATTTTTTCTCTTTTATATTCCGAGGTCTTTGAAGAGGAAGCGATCGTTTTTTTTTGTGTTTTCTACGTCGAAAAAACGGAATTTTCTTGATTTATGAAAGCGGAGCAAGAATTTTAAAGAAATGTGACGATGTGAACGTTGATTAGAGAGGCAGAATTATGATCTAAAATTCAGAAGAATTATTGTGAGAATCTATCATGTTAATATATAATACAGTGCCGATAGGTCAGTGGATAGTGGGGTTAGGTCTCGTCTAAGAAGAAGATAAATGTTCTAGATAATTGGTTTTAATTAAATCTTCACATATTTAATGTAATTTTTTCAACAATTTTTTTTCTTTTTCAGACATTTCGACATGGTTTTCCATTCCAACCGACGTCAATGGCGTTCGATCCAGTTCAGAAGCTGCTGGCAATAGGTTCAAAATGCGGATCGCTGAGAATGTATCCTTTTGAAAAACATATATACAGAGTATCCCAAACAGCAATACTTTCTTCTGAAAAGATATGAAAACGAAGCATCATTCGGCATCGATTTTGCCAAATTTCTTTTTCGATGGATTAATTATAATGGGGGTAAATTCAGAAAAATGTATATTATCGAACGAATCAGTAGACAAATGGTCGTCAGAAGTGTTTTTGTCATTCTATTGCGTTTAGTTTTCTGAGTTGAGAAAAATAAAAATTTTAGTGATATGTTAAGGTACAATTTGAAATGCTTATTCAATTTCATTAAAATGTAGGTGTTTATAATGTTAATACTTTTTTGTCCGGTTCTATTACTTCGGTTACTTTAGACTTTGGTTAATTCGAACGATATTTGTCATATTTTGTCAAATATCAGTTGGGTATAAACAAAGAATCCCGTGGTAATTACTACTGTTTTGACTTTCGTGAATATATTGAAAGAACAATATTTTTGACAACTTGTAATGTTTCATTTAGAGACGTCCCTATCTACGTCTAAAATGTCTCCATGTTGATATTTTCCACCTAGTAGTTTTTGAGCTGTGCCATTCGAACTTTGAAGTATTTATTGCATCTGGACAGTTGTCTCATCCGTTCTCACTTGGAACCTGAATTTGAAAGGACTGTAAGTTGGGTAACGTGGTATGCCTAGGAGATCACCTTGAAGAAAGGATCTAACATAACTCGAGTCGACCAGAAGAGGAGTCGACCAGAAGAGTAACGATCAAATGGACTGTATCTGGCCTCTTCGGGGTAGCTAAGGCCCAGGAAAGCTCAGATATTACTGAAGAACGAACCGAACCCTACCTGAAGGGTCACGCAAATCCTGGGGATATCACAAGACCTCGGAAGAATGATCCAGGAATCACTCACACATTCGCACAGTAGCGTTGGATATCCGGAGCTATTTACTGTCTCTATACGATAGGTCGTCCTTTACCAAGACTACTCAGTGAGTTACCCTAAAGAACGCCACTGGTTCACAAGGAATACAATCTCTCAAAGTAAGCGGACGCATGCATATGGCAAATATGTAACACAAACTGGCTAGGACATAAAATAGATACAGTACCCCAGCACATGGGCGTGTTAATGAACGTTACCTTAAAAACAAACAAAGGCATTGGTAATCGGGTGATCACACGAGAGTACATGCAAATCAGTTACATATCAGGCTCTGCGAATACCATGAACAGTACAAATTAAGAACCACTATTAATAAATACAACAAACAGCAACCAGGCACCGGGAGAAAGTATACAATACAAATGAATAACTTATGATGGTCGTGCCGCTTTAGTTAAATGCCAAGGAAAAATTCTAGTAAAACATTCCGGTCGGATCAAATAACACTGAAGCAAGAATACAAAAATGAAAAGTGATGAGTGGAGATACAAATAAACGAGCGTGCAATAACTGAGAATCTTACATTAAAACTTAGGTGGTATTCAAAGCGTGAAGCATGCATTTAAAAAAAGTTTACTCACTAAGAGTTACCAAGGGGGATTGTTATAAGTACTATTATCTCGAGTATATTTTTTAGTCGCTCAGGAGATTTATTTCCAACAACCTTACTCTCTTCCGCTTCAAAATACAATAGAGACGCCATAAAGGCGTGCCTCTTCTTTGTTATCGTCAACGAGCACCTCCGTTAAGTTACATTGCCATAGAATGTGTAATACAGAAATAGGCGGGTAAATACCGTGATGTGATGTAATTTATCTATGAGGGATTCAGTCAATTGTATGACACTTAGAGATTACGAATCTCTTCACTACTGTAATTAATAAGTGCGATCAATTAATTTGCTCTTGTTTCTAAATATTGGAACAATAAACATAATGATAAACTAACCGTGGTACGATACACGTATATAGATACAGATTAACTTCCTTCAAGTGAAGATCGGAAGAATCAAATGTTCAAAAAGTGGTATGCATGACAACAATATCCTTGTTAATATAAGGTATGCGCAAAGACGACAGCACTCCATATAATACAAAACATTTGCCTGACATAATACTGTCATACATCATTTAGCAGGACATATTCAGCTTCTGTTTGGACCCGTACGTCGAGTCATGGTAAAAACGGATAGAAGGCGGACACGGAAAATCTACATTTTCCATCAGCCCCGTCCCGAGGGGAATAAAAATCCCTTTATAACTGGATCCCTGGGGTGAATCCCTGGAAATTTATGACGTCCGACTTCTCGATTCAAATTCCAGGTAGATACGGAGTAATTTCCTGAGCTGAACTCCGGTTTTGTTGATCGCAGAGTCCCATGATTATTGCTGCCATCTTTATTGGCGATATAGAGCAGCCTTGAGTTTCCTGTGTTGGAATGAATCCCAGGCTTACCTCGGGAAAATTGAAATGATCTGTCATTTTTGCCAGTGGATAATTTTTTTCATGTCAGATGAAGAGTGTAACGTTGCTTGGAAGCTCTTTAAATTTAAATATCTGAGATTTGCGTGGCTGAAAAACCTCTTTTAATTTTTACATTTATACAGGCTGACCGGATTAAACGTTAATAATAGGGTCAGGAAAATCATGGAAATCCATTATAGTGATCGATATCTCGTAAGTATCGTTCAAACAATTTTAGACTTGTGCTCTTTGTCAAGGTGACATTTCACACTAAAAAAAGTCGTCTGCTGTTATTTGTTTGGTGAGTTACAGGACGTTAAGAATAGAAGTCAACAAAGAGATAATTCGGTACATTTTACATTTTTTCTTTGACAAAAGCCAGGCGGTTGAATTTGTGAATGATGTCAACGATACTCGGTCTGTTAACAAGCCAAGGTCGGTTGTCAATAGAACCTCAGCATGCTGGGTCCATTCGTCCCGGCTTGGGACGATTACACTGAAATTCCGTTCCTGGCTCGTGATTTTTGACATTAGATCCGAGGGCATCGATAGGATACTGTTCGTTAAAAGCTCGTCCAGCAGTCCTGAGCCTCCCATCACTATTGCCTCTGGCCTGTATTAGTATTAATACATACTCGTTGAATTTGGTTTGGTTTATTTTACCTACGAAATGTTTCCAATTCTTTCGTAGAGAAACGATTGTTCAGGGGGATGGAATTTACCCCCTTAATTAGCAAACGCTCACTCGGTTATCCCATACCTGCTGACGTTTCTACCTGGTCCATTCGGATCCATCCAGAGCGAGATAAGATAAAACCATTCAGCGCGTATATTATTTAGTCGTGTCCGTTTAAAGTTAGCCGAATCAACGCCGAATTTCCAGTTCAGCCCACAAACGCTTGCACATCCAGGATTCGAATAAGCCGACGCGACAAAATAATCCGACACCTTCGGATTTCGCCGTCCAATTTGAATTTCCCCGAATTTTCATCGCTTTTCCACTGTCGTCGTTCTTTTCTGCCGGAATTGCATTTCGCGGAAAAAGATTCTCCGTTGGTGTTCGCCTCTGGAGGCGAACATATCGGTTTCGTTAGATGCGGAGGGATTTTTTGTTTCGATGCTGGGTAAATAAGTTTGACGACTTCGCTCGAGGCGAAAAGATGTACGAAAGGGGGAACTTCGGTTCGCCGGGATATTTTCGTGATTTTTGCCGGATGACTTGAGGGAATAGGTGAAATATTGCTTATGAATTTGTAATGTTCAAGATTGTTTCTCAAGTGTGACTTCTACTCGACCTAGAGCAAGGGGTTCCTAACCAAAGGGTCCACGGACCCCTAAGATGTCCATGAACGAAGTTATTTCCAACTTTGAATGGACCGAATTTGCAATCGAGCCGACCCCATATCTCGGTGACTTCAAACCTGTCAGTGAAATTTGAAGAGCTTCGGATGAGCGGAAATAAAATTATTTGATTTAAGGAAAAGCTGCTTGGTTGAGAAGATGGATTCGAATCAAATTAGAAAGAACGTTTGTCGATGAACACCAAATATTGAATTCTTTTTATTTCTTCCTTATGGAAAGAAATATTCAGAATATAAATAATTTTTTTAAATGCTGCGAGTGATTTCTCATGAGTTTGATCATGTTATTTCACGAGTTTAATAAGTTTGCTGTCCCACCCGTCGAAGTGTTCCAACGAAATTGATATTATCCGAAATTTTCCTGAAACTAATTGAAACTCACGAAACTCGAACGTTCAACGGGGAAAATAGCGAAGAGTTTCGTTCGCTATATGAAGTTTGGAGTTTCGGGCTAATTTGGTTATTTTGGAACGTGAATAGTTGCTTTAGATTCGTTAAAGTATCCGAGAACTATTCAATTTATAGTTTTGGGGTATCTGAAAAGTTTGATAAAGATATATTTGTGTAGCATAGTTTTAGTTTGATTTTTAATTGACCTATAGAGAAGGTATTGAAAGCTATCCAGGTTTGTCGATTCCTCATCGATCTGTGGAATTAGGCATTCCTCAAACGACATAACACCGTATTTTCTATAAAGACGGTTTTAAGGCTTCTAAAGTTCAGTTAACACAAGAACTCAAGCCGGTGGATCACCAACAACGTCATTAATAATGAGTATGAGGTATGGTAATAGAAAGTTCTAGAAATCGAGACAGTGTAACATACATCTGTTTAACAATTCTATAGTCAAACAAACTCTACAAGGTTTTGTAGATCACAGAGGCAAATTACAGCCGCAATGTATGCTAGTGATATAAAATGGAATAAAAAAATTACAAAAATTATTAATTGAAATTAAAAATAAATAATATTGAATGTTCCGTTCCAAACATACGCACCTGAACTCGTCAGAAAGGCACGTGGTACATATGTTTTGCCTTTGACAAACAGCAAAAGTTGTTTGAATGTTTGGAACGAAACATTCGATACTACTTATTTTTAATTTTAATTAATAATTAATTTTTTCGGGTTTTTTATTCCATTTGATATTGTATAGTGAATTTTGATTTCTATACGTCTATTAAATATGAGCAGTGTTTATAATTAGACATTAATTTGATTCTAAAAGTTTTTTAAAAAAATTTTTTGAAATTAAAATTGTAGAAGACCAACAGATTTAATCTGTTTTGATATTCAAAGTTTGTAATTATCCTTCTATCAAGTTAAAAACCGCATCTTATTATTTTATTTTATGCCAAATACTCCATATCTGTTAAGTATCTATAGGGTGTTTTTTTAGAACGATAGAACTTTAAATTGAAATAAAACACATTTAAATTAAGACTGAAGCCAATTTTTTTTTTTATTCGAAAGATAATTTTATGAAATTCATGTTTTGAAAATAATTTCCGGCATATGTCCACCACGACTAGCTCCTAATAACCGACAATTTTGGACCAGTTTTTCGAGTAATTTAGGCCTTATTTCATCAATAACACGAATTATGTTGACATCCAAAGCGTCTCTTGTTTCTGATTCATCAGCATCAACCAATGACTTGACATAACTCCAAAGAATATAATCAAGTGGAGTTATGTCGCATGATCTTGGAGGCCAACTAATTGGACCATTTCTCGGAATAATGTTATCGCCAAATCTATCTTTCAATAAATCAATTGTTACGGTAGCAGAATGAGGTGTAGCACCATCTTGTTGGAACCAAAACACTTCTAGGTCGATACTATTCAAATTTTGAAACAAATAACCATTGATCATCTATCTGTAACGAGCACCATTCATTGTTGCATAAAAAAATGTATATGAGACAGTAATTTATTTCCACAAAAATGTTTGTACTACTACAACAATTGTTTCACCACGATGTGGCTTCTTCAGGTATTACATTGTACAGTCTGGTGGTATTCAGTGTAACCGAGTTTAAATACATTTTTAGGTACGTGACCAAATAATGGATGCACAAGTCATAAAAACTCTAGGTGTTTATTGGAGTTTGCCGCTAAAAATGCCATTAAGGAAAGATATTCAGAAATGGAGACTTATCAACATCTGTTTGTTCGTTCAATAGGATTTTACGGGCATTATACCTATTGATTTCAAGAAATTCTAAAAGTGTTTATCTAGAACTTTTGCTTTCAACGTGGATAATTTCATAATTATTGTTGAAATTATGCCTGAATTCCTTAAGATGATTAGCATATGTCGAACGTACAGAATTGGATATATAACCCCTTTGGTGTTCTTGGACACGTTTCTTGAATGATCTACCAGTCTGGCCAATATATACTAAAGGGCAATCTTTGCAAGTCAACTTGTAGACTCCGGATTTATTTTCTTTATTTGTTCGATCTTTATTGTTTCTTATGTAGGTACTAAGGTTATTAATTGTCTTAAAAGCCGCGTTATAATTGAAACAATTTTTAAAATATTTAGCAATATTTTCAGATAATCCATTGATATAAGAAAACGAAAAATATTTCTGTGTATTGTCCTCTTTTATGTCTTCAGCATCGTTTTTAATGAAATATGGACCTATTATTCCTCCAGCGTGTAAAGAACACCATACAGTACATTTTTCAGGATGCAATGGAACCTGCAGAACTTCTTAAGGATTTTTTTCACTCCATATACGGCTATTTTGCTTGTTTTCATAGCCGTTCAACCACAAATGAGCTTCATCACCAAATAAAATTTTTCGATAAAAAAGTGGATCAACTTCAAGCTGTTCTAAGGCCCAAACAGCAAACAAACGACGTTTATTATGGTCAAGTGGCTTTAGTTCTTGAACCAGTTGGATCTTGTATGGGTGTAGACCAAGATCTCTACGCAAAATTTTCCATGTGGTGGATGCACAGAGTCCAACTTGTTGTAAAGGTCGACAAATAGACAAATCTGGATCATCATTAACACTATGACTTACAGCAGCGATATTTGCTGCTGTATGTACAGTTCTTTGTCTTGCTGTTGTTGTTGCATAGAGTAGAGAAAATGTTGTCCGAAATCTATCAATAGTTCTACGAATAAGCTGCTCTGATGGACGGTTATGTAAACGATAAAGTTCACGAAGTGCTCTATAAGTTTGGCGAATAGAACAGTGATTTTGAAAATAAATTTCAACAATGTGTAAACGTTATTCGGCGTGAGTCTTTCCATGATAATTTGTCAATGCTTACTGAACATAAATGACAAAACAACATGGCTTCTTCTTTCTGTCAAATCACAGTTATCCCTATCGAAAGTTCTATCACTTTAAAAAAACACCCGATATGTACGTAGAAATGTAAATTCCATAGACATAGTTATATTCCAATGTTCAGAATTTTCACACGAAAAAGAGACATCCATACTTTTGAAAATAAAAAGACGAATCAGACCTGTCATTTCCCCTTCTGAAGTTCCGCATGAACAACGTTCACATGCTATTTGTCTGTTTCCAGACTTCGTCCTAAGCCTGCATTATATTGGCATGTCGACCAGAATAAATGCAGAGCGAGGATGCTCACATTTCTAGCAATTGTGTACCGAACACATCACCTGTAACTGCTGTAATGAACAGCTTCGCCCGAGGCAACATTGTTTTGTTATAAACAATGTGGAGCTTTGTAAACAGAGATATGCCATTCGCAGAGTTCCATTGTTCCGGTATATTATGCTTCTCCTGTTCCATGGCGTAGGCCTTGTGCGTTTTTAAGCTTCCATTTGATGCAATGAGCTTTGTGTTTGGGTCGACTTCGGTATCGACTTTCAAAGTTACCTCTTCAACTCGAGAAAGATACAAGACGGTTAAACTCACTTAGATCGGGTGTTCAAGTGAGGAAGATACGATGTTTTCAACACGTCGTGATTGTCAAGTTGGATATGATGAAAATCTAGGGAAGCAACACCAAAAATCTGCTTAGTATCGTCTATGACTAAAAAAAGTCACTTTGAATAGAAATAATAAAGGTTATGAAATCATTCGCGGAATATAGAATTTATAATGCGTTAATAAGTGGAGCTATTGTTCCAGTCGCTCAGTACCAGAATAACTTCATTATGTGTAAGGAATGATGACAAATATTCAACTGGACTGCTCTTTGAATCTTCCCCTACTATTTCAGACCGCCCAGAGTGGGGGGAATTCATCACTCTGCAACGACATGGCGATATAATTCAGATCCACCAATCCACGTCCAATGCTGATTACGTAGGTCTAGGACAATGATGGAAAGACAAAATGAGAATATTTAAATATTTTAATATCAGCCTTCTACATACTGAATTGTTTCAGCCGTTACTATTTGGTAGTTGATCATAAATAAACCTCTGTACCACTATTAGGTGTTACCGTGAATCTGTTGAAATACTCAAAATATTTATCACTTTTGTTTAAATACCACTGTACCACTGTTAGGTCTTCAGTTGTCTGATGATGGGATAGTTCATTTCCCGAAACTCGAGTCACAAGAAAATGTGTAATATATATTTTTTGGTAGTAATTTTTACAATTTGTTTTAAGCCTTCTACATATTTAATTTCAAAATTTAATAATTATAACTTCAGGAATTAAATTGAATTAATGTCACATAAGTACCACTTATATCAAACGACATATAAAATAAACATTCATTATAAGACATCCAAATGATATAACAAGATCCAATAAATAAAGATTGTTAACCAGAATCCTACAAATTAAATATTTTGAGTAGACAAAATTTTGTTTCTACTCATCAATCTTATGAAAACAGATATCTTTCAAAAATGTTTGACATAATCTTAAGAATTTTATCATAAAACTATCTCACTTAGAATATTCAATATTACTGGATATCTTACAAAGTTACTTGTTATAAAATCTCAAGATATGTAAAAACATTACTAAAAAACAAGTTTTAAGACAGACTTTGCTTCGTCAGTACTCAATTATATTCATATTCAATAAAATATAACATCAATCAACAAAAATATTCTCTCACCTTTTAACAATTCAGAAAGCTTCTGGTAAATGAATACTGAACATTTAAATGGAGTGTAATGTTAACTCAAATAAATAATTCTGTGGTTTACCATTGATCTGAAAGATTGAAAGACAATTTAATGGCCTCTGTTATAGCACAAGGACTATCTGTATAAAGAATGTTAAGGAAACCAAATAATCATACATTATGAATAAAATAACATAAAAAGAGGTTAATACTTGATAGAAGGTATATAAAATTATTTAAATATTTTAATATTGGCATTCTACATATTTAATTTAAAAAAAAAAATATTTAATAATTATAACTTCAGGAATTAAATTAAATTAATGTCATATAAGTACCACTTATATCAAACGACATATAAAATAAACATTCATTGTAAGACATCCAAATGATATAACAAAATCCAATAAATAGGATTTTGGTTAACAACAATATATGGAGACATATGGTTGGCCAGATCTAAATGTGCCAAGAATAATACGTAGAGCTGTCTGTATTGGTCTCAGTGTTCAACGATCTTATATTAGTTCTGCTTGACATGGAATAAATTATGCTAACGTAGTCTAACTAGAAGCGGATGACCTTGTATAATTTCAGCAAGATTTCTTCGTCATAACCCCAAAGATGATGGGAAAGGGTTCTTAGGTTATTCATGCTTTCTAAGCATTTTCATCAGCATTTCAATATACGAAGTCCAAGTCGGTCTTTGATCAAGTGATTCCATGCACCTTTTTGGCGTGACTATCAGCTGTTCGGTCTTTTGGAAGGGTGGGGGGTGGAATATGTGACTGACATTGTCAAGTCTACTACAAATAAGCTTAGATATCTATTTAAGGCTAGGAATTATTTTTCTGCAGATCAGGTTCTTCTACTGTATAAAGCCAGGACTCGAATACTGCTCTCATATTTGGAACTGAGCAGCCAAGCATTTGTTACAACTTTTGCATTCCATCCAGAAAAAAGCAGTTTTGACTTCCCAACTATAACAGCCAATGTGCAGTTGTTGGAACATGGAAGGAGGGTTGCTTACTTGTGCTTTTTCTATAGATATTATCACTAAGGCTGCAGAACAAATCCGAGAATTTGTATTTATCAGAAGTTCTTCTTTCACCGAACTGGCCGGTTATGGAACACGCTTCTATCTGATGTGTTTCCTTCAGCAGTTCGTGACGAGAGTAAACAGGACACAGCTTCTCGCTCGGGACACCAACTAAGTGACCAAGGTTTCCCTTTCCTCCGACGATTAAACATTAAAAACAATTCCTAGATATTTGAGGTCGCCAACTACTTGTAAGGGTGAGTTGTTTGCAATGGGGCTGGCATACGAGTTTCTGTAGATTTTGAAAGGGGAAAAAAGGAATCTTGTACATTAGTCCCTTCGATGAAGTTGTGTTTAATTTGAGATTGAAAAATATTTCTTTCCTCTCTTCTACAATGTGCACTTCATTCCCCAAGTCAAAACAAGTTTGATCATTGGCATCAGTCATATTGTGGGGGAGAAACAGCTTATAGAAAACCCTAGATGGGCAAAAACCTCATCAAATAATTCCATAAAGACCATTACGGTCCGTCCCTCATCCCCAATTTTATTTAGCACGCCATCGGCGGCTGCTTCATAAATATTCCAGATATTCGCATGTCGCGGAATTCGTGGGGTTTTAGTTCTAAACTTTCCAAATTACCCGAGATCCTCCCGTATACTATGATAATCCCAGTGAATTCCATACAAGTTCAGCGCGCTCGCGTTCGAATCCCGGGATGTGCTGGAAGAGAATCCACATGTGTATGTTTGAAATTCAATTTCCTGCCATCGTTCCTTAATGAACCGAAGCTTTCAATATTGAGTGGATCCCGGTTCGTCCTGTTTTTGGCCGAATAGATGGCGGTTGGTAATGAAGGGACGCTCGTGGAGAGGAAAGTTTCGATTGAAATATCAGTTTAGTGTTTCCCTTTTGCGAAGTTCTTAGTTATTTCGGCTTGCTTCCAGTTAGTACTGATTTACTCCTAAAATGATTTGCTAGAAAGCAGAGTTGCTCGCAATCTAATATAATGTACAAGCGTCCGAGGAGAAACTTTACATACTCCTTCCATAGTAGTAAATACTCGTAATAGCAAAGAGCAAGTATTTGAAATAAATACTGAACCTGTAGCTTGATCGAATGTTGAACAAGTAGTCAACAAATATTTGAACAATTAGTTGAGCTGACTGACTTGGACCTCCCTTAATTCTAAGGATGTGACATCCTCAAATTTGGTTGAGTGCCGATTTTGGAGTATAATGTCGTAATATAGAATAGACTTCCATAGATTTGAGAATCATTGCCAATCTCTACTTGAGGCAAACTTCGTCTGTTAGAGTGGAAAATGAGGAGTCTGATGAGGTTTCGGTAAGGAGAGGAGTTCGACAGGGATGCGTGTTATCCCCACTGCTATTCAATATTTATTCAGAGTACATATTTAGGGAAGCCCTTGAGGAGAGTGGGGATGGCATTGTTGTGAATGGAGAAGTTATTAACAACATTAGATATGCAGACGACACCGTTATTATGGCGAATGATATACATGGGTTGCAGAGGTTAATGGATAGGATAGTAAATGTGAGTGAAAAATATGGACTACATCTAAACGTGAAGAAAACGAAATTCATGATCATTTCAAAGAATAAAGAACTAACCGCTCAATTGAAGATCAACAACATGTTTGTACAAAGAGTCACCAGCTATACTTACTTAGGAACGAACGTTAACGAAGATTGGGATCACTCCATTGAGGTGAAATGTAGAATCGAGAAAGCTCGAAGTGCCTTCCTCAAAATGAAAAAGCTTTTTACGAGTACCTTGGCTATGAAGACCAAAATAAGACTACTGAGGTGCTATATCTTTCCAGTGCTTTTGTATGGTGTCGAAGCATGGACATTAACAGAAGCGTCCTGCAAGAAATTAGAGGTGTTTGAGATGTGGTTGTACCGTCGTATTCTGAAGATCTCATGGGTTGACCACATCACGAATGCAATCACGAATGCAGCTTTTTACGAGTACCTTGGCTATGAAGACCAAAATAAGACTACTGAGGTGCTATATCTTTCCAGTGCTTTTGTATGGTGTCGAAGCATGGACATTAACAGAAGCGTCCTGCAAGAAATTAGAGGTGTTTGAGATGTGGTTGTACCGTCGTATTCTGAAGATCTCATGGGTTGACCACATCACGAATGCAGAAGTTCTCCGCAGATTCAACAAGGAGAAGGAGATCTTGTACCAAGTGAAAAAACGAAAACTTGAATACCTGGGTCACGTTATGAGAAATCCGGAGAGGTATCGACTTCAACAACTGATAATACAGGGAAAAATTCAGGGAAAGAGAAGCATTGGACGACGAAGAATATCGTGGTTGAAGAATTTGAGAGTTTGGTTCAACTCAACAACCACAGGTCTATTTCGGGCAGCAATTGATAAGGTCCGTGTCGCCATCATATTAGCCAACATCCAGAATGGATAGGCGCCAACAGAAGAAGAAGATGGAATAGACTTCCAAAAAACGTGGAGAGATAGAAAACCCGAACAAGATAGACTTTCTGAAACGGTCCGAATAGGGTTGTGAAGAGTTTATTAACCCTGAGTTAAAATGTCACGTTCAACCATTTTTCTAAAGACACGAATAATAAATTTTAAAAAATACCTCTCCTTCAATCTCAGCATAGGGTGTAAATAACAAACAACAATGTTAATATTTAATCTATGTACAAAATAAGCAAACTCTAAATAGTAGAGAACTCGGTTGGAATAAGCAACAAACAAATCTTTCCGGGATCGTATCTTCTGGGACATGGTAACCAGAAAATCCAATGGCAATGAAAAGAGTTCCTGTTAGGACGATGTTAAGCATGAGCGTAGGAAAAAGGCAAAAACTTCCTTCTAAAATAGCTGAATCATTTCAAGACCATATTGCACTGAGCGTGGTACATGGAATATTCAATATACCCGTATTTACTCCATATACAACGAAAAGTAAATAACAAAGCTGCTACTTATATTCACAAATATACCTTCAAGAGGTGTTACATTTATGACTGAAATAAGAGCAACCATTAGGATCTTAAGTCCCAGAAGATCGATCAGAGGTACTATTCCTCAAAAACCAATTACATCGCCCTTTTTTCACATCGTCATAATTTCTACTTGTCTGAAGATGGGATAGTTAATTCCACGAAACTCGAGTCACAATTAAATGTGGGAAATATTAATTTATTGGTAGTAAAACATAGTAATTTCTACAACGTGTTTTAATAATAAGAATATATTTCACCTGACTAAAACCATTTTGGATATAACTGTTAAAAATGCCTTACAAACTCTGTATTATTTCTGGTCTTCTTGAAGATGCGGTGCATGTTTTTGGAATTTTTAAGAAACTTTTTTAAAATGAGTTATTTTTGGAAAAATTATTGAGGTAATGTATATTTTTGGAGAAGGATTTGGTTTTCGTAATACATTGATACGAAACAAAATTTTGTATTTTTCAAGTATTTAAAATAAAATAATAAGAAGAGGTTTTTTATTTGGTAAAAGGATTATTACAAAATTTGAATATAAAAACAGATTTAATATCTTAGTCTCCTATAATTTCATTTTAAAAAAATTTATTATTAGTAAATTAATGTCTTATAAGCACAGCTTAAATTTAATAGACATATAAAATCAAAACTCATTATATAATATCAAATGGGATAAGTAATCCAACAAATATATATTGTCAATTAAAATTAATAAATAAATATTTGAAGGAGACAAAATTTTGTCTCTGATCTTACAATGATAAAAACTAAATCCTTCTCAACAATACAAAACAATTTTTAAGCACTTCTCAAAAAAATAATTTATTTGAAATATTTAATGTATTTAAATAAGTTACTTCAAAAATCTCTCAAAACATATTCTCAAAAAACAATTATAATTCAGATAAGGTCTTCATCGGTCCTGTTTCACATTTAAAAAATGAAATCAATTAACAATAAATAACCCCTAAGACCTCGTGGTACCCTCGTTTGGATACACTAACTTTAAAATCCAAGGTATTCTATGTTCATGACAAAAATCACACAAAGCTTGTAAGGTATTTTATGATCTTAGTTAAACCACATGATATTTATATGATGAGATTTTTTTTTGAACCTAAATATAATTATATATTATATATAAATAAAATGAGAAGAGATTTTTTACTTGATAGAAGGATAATTACAAAATTTGAATATCAAAACAGATTTAATCTGTTAGTCTTCTACAATTTTAATTTCGAAAAAATATTTATTCAAAAAACTTTTAGAATTAAAATAATGTCTACAATAAGCACCGCTTATATTTAATAGACGTATATAATAAAAACTCAATATATAATTTCAAATGGAATAAATAAACCAACAGATATAAAAAAGTCATTAAAATTAAAGGAGACAAAATTTTGTTTCTGCTTATAAGACATTAATATAATTCTAAAAGTATTTTGAATAAAACTTTTTTTTTAATTAAAATTGTTGAAGACTGACAGATTAAATCTGAATTGTTTCAGCCGGATGTGGATAATATGTTTCCAAATATACCGAAAAATGATAGCATTTATTTAGCTTCAGAAATTCTTGAAAAATCACCTGTAAATCCCGTGATACACGGTGATTTCATTGCCCTTTTAGAACAATGCCTGCTCAAACTTATTTTCAATTTAATAATAAAATATACGAACAATCAAACGGCCTATCTATGGGCTCACCACTGAGTCCACTCCTTGCAGACATATTCATGTCAGAAATAGAAAATAAAATCTTCAATTCGAAACTACCTGTAAATATTCATTTCTGGTACAGATTCGTACACGATATTCTCACGTATATCTCCGGAAAATCCAGACAACTGGATATCTGTTAGAAGGTCCCTCTTTTTTTCACCCGGTTTTTTATCACGTTCCGCTTGTAAACCTATGTACCACCATTAGGTGTTACCTAGAATCTATTGAAATATTCAAAATATTTATCACTTTTGTTTATATATAATACCTCCGTACCACTGTTAGGTCTTCAGTTGTCTGATGATAAGATAGTGCATTTCCCGAAACTCGAGTCATAAGAAAATATGTAATATATCTTTTTATTGGTAGTAAAACATAGTAATTTCTACAATTTGTTTTAATTATGATTAAATCTGTTTTGATGTTCAAATTTTGTTATATCCCTTCTATCAAGTAAAAAGCCATTCTCTATTTCAATTAATGAATAAATATTTGAAGGAGACAAAATTTTTATGAAATTGAAATTGAAATTTGTAATGCGGTTATTAGATTTGATCTGTATGATATTTGAAGTGTTGTAATAAGCCTTCGATCAAGTAAAAAACCCCTCTTTTATAATTTTACTTGAGGAAAACACTATTTCCATAGTACTAACCGCAAACTCCATTTATTTTATATCATTTTACTTCTAATCTGATCTGCAACAAAGATCAAATCGCACCCTAAGAAAAGGAAAACGACATGCTTTTCCGACTTGGAGACTGCAATGTCAGATAACACGAACTGACCTCTGACAAAAGTAGAAAAACATAAACACAAAATCACCCAACCAGCGGATTTGTCCGCTAGAAAATCACCCAGAATCACGCGTCTCAGGCGACGTATCATTTGATAATAGAAACTAAGCAGGGTTACGTAAGACCCCATAATGGCTTTCTGCGCCATTTGTACTAGGACCGTAATATAGAATTACCGGGACGCCTGGCAATATTCCCCAATTAGAGAGAGGCGAATCATGTCCCTGTTGCTGCGTGAAGTGCGTGACGAAGGCTGAGGAATCGAGAGTTGAATCCCGAATAAAAGAGGGGAGGAAATGGCGTCGTTATAACGGGAATCGAAGCTATTACGACATCGTTCAAGATACATATGAGGTATCTCAGGAGATAACAGCAACGCGAGATTGAGGGAGTTCCCTCGTGTAAGGGGTGGAACACGGATTATTCTCATCCCTTTTCGGTTTTTTCAAGCTCAAGCTTTTTGTTTGAAATACGTCAGTTTGAACAAATCCGTATTTCGAGTAACTTTTGACTCTGAATCGAAATTTTTAAAAAATGAAGTCGGCAACAAATTGCTGATTTCAAATGGAATAATCCCTCTTTAGAATAACTCTTAACAATATAAAAATTAGTTAATTGATTCACATATCTATGTTGATTTCTCTTTATTATCGTGAGTTGCTCACATGACATAGTAATTGAAGAAATATCAACCACTTACGGTTATTCGTCATCAATAATAGACAGTATGATACCCGAGAAAAAGGAATTTGTCCCGAGGACAAAATAAAAAAGGAGTAACTTTGTGAAACGATAATTGAAGAAGAAAATTAAAATGGTTAGTTTTTAAACAATCTTATTCACTGACTGACGATGACTGATGAGTCATCGTTTTCATCGAACAGAAAACATAACCCATCAGTGATACGATATTGGTCCGGGAAAAAAAATTTAAAAAATATTTCTCTGCGTATCTAGTATCCACAAAAACCTAATGTTTGAACTGGGGTCCTGGAGAATTCAATTTATTTCTTTATAGATGGTAACCTTGACGTTGCTAAATATCCGGAACTGTTACAGAACTAAATTATACCGACAATTCGACAACTCCCAATCAATTTCGATGATACTCGTAGCTGGTTGTTCAAGAAGTCACAACGCACGAGCAGTGACACAATATCTCAGAACCAATTTTTCGGATCGTATCATTTCCACAAATGTCACGATCAAATGGCCACGAAGATCATCGGACTTTATCTTCCAATGACTTTTTCTTTGAGGATATCTAAAAAATTCGATTTTTGGACATGAGATCAATTGAGCTACAAATCTTGTTGAATTATGGTTAAAAAAAATCCAACTTTGTGCCAAAATATCCACTATGTCTAATCTGCTCAGAGATATGAGATTATCTCTTTATAATAGATTTGCCTACTGTTTGGCACAACAGGGTGGACAATTTGAACACTTAATTTTAAACTTGCGAGCCTTCGACTTGCCTTGAGTTTTTTTTTAAATTTGTTTCTAATTTCCCTTAGATTTTTTCCTATTTTTGTAGAATTTATTTTATTTTCGAACCAGTTCTGGCAAAACAGAACCCAAGTAATCATTTTCAGAGAAGAAATCATCTGCGTCATTCAATGTCACAATAACCTTAAAATTTATTTGACTTCTCTGTTGAAATGTCCTAAGAATAGGATTCAAATCGCTGCACGGCGTACACGGACTTTTCTTCCGAATATCGCTGTGGTTCGTGAACGGACCTCGAACTAGATTCAAATCGTAATTCGTGTAGGAATAACTCCCGACTAACATCACTGCAGTTCGTGAATGACCTGCTCCCTGACTAACATCGCTGCCGTTCGTGAATGACCTGCTCCCCGACTAAAATCGCTGCAGTTCGTGAAGGACCTGCTCCCTGACTAACATCGCTGCAGTTCGTGAATGACCTGCTCCCTGACTAACATCGCTGCAGTTCGTGAATGACCTGCTCCCCGACTAACATCGCTGCAGTTCGTGAATGACCTGCTCCCTGACTAACATCGCTGCAGTTCGTGAATGACCTGCTCCCTGACTAACATCGCTGCAGTTCGTGAATGACCTGCTCCCTGACTAACATCGCTGCAGTTCGTGAAGGACCTGCTCCCTGACTAACATCGCTGCAGTTCGTGAATGACCTGCTCCCCGACTAACATCGCTGCAGTTCGTGAAGGACCTGCTGTCGAAGTATACAATGAGCTAACAAATGACAATCAAGTATCGACATGCGCACGCAGAAACGACATTCATTTCCAGCCCCCCTATTAATATGAAAATCTCTTGAAATGACGAATCCACAATATAAGGAACTGGAAACTCTCCAATTATACAATGAAGAAATCACAATTTTCAATCATGGTTTATTCAAGATGGTCATTCTCCCCAACGTTGCAGTATACTAACAGTAAAGAGTTGACGGTTTCTAGAATATTTTCGTTACACATATTTGCGTGTATGACAGCTTCTTTAAAATGTTTCTTTTTCGGTTTCAAATACAATTTTTCGTGATGATCAAACGTCCTTCCTGAATACAATTTTTCCAGGAAGTCGTAATAAAATGGACATTTCTTTATCATGTTTATTGCAGCTCTGATAAATTCGCACTCCAATATCAATAACTTTTTCACACGAAAAATCGGTGTTTTGGGCTCTTGCTGACAATTTGTGGGCCAATGTTCTCGAAGAACTGCTTGATCTCGACGAAACCTCTTTTTCCTTGCTTCGTCTGGAAATGGTTCAGCTCGCTGAAATTCTGACTTTCTCGAATACACTTTGAAGGGACATCATTTGTTCTCCGAGTTTTTTGAGATTTTGTGATGAATTAATATGTTTGTTCGTTGGGAGAATTTCTTAACAAATGGTTCGTGTGGACAAAATCATTGAGTTAGCAATGGTAACAGCGGATACATTTTCGATACGAAAGAAGAGATTTTTTCCATAGAATCAGTTGCACATGATTCTAAATCCTTCTCCACTCTGGGGATATTCGAGATTATGGTGGAATACCTTGAGTTAAGCCCTGCTCGTACAAGCAGGGCTCGTACGCTTGTCTGATGAGTTCAGTACGCATGCCTGGAACGACACAAAAAACATTTATTTATTTATTAATTTAAATTTTATTTAATAATTAATTTTGCTAAAGATAAACCCCTCAGTTGAAAACACCCCTGTGTATTTTCTGATTATGAAGCGTGACAACTGCGGAATCCCCAGTCGATTTCTTTGATGTTATCAGCAGTAAAGAACTCCAAACCCGTGTATCTCTAATAACCGCGAAAATCTATACCTCGCTTCCGGGACCCTTTCCGGAGGCCCCATTACGTTTCGCATCACGAGTAAAACCCCTAGCGCCGTTGCGAAAGCCCAGATTAAGCCCCGCTAGACTTAACGCATAAGCTACACAGCCGGAAATAGTTTCGCGCTCCTTTGTGCAAGAATTTCATCATCTCCGGGGGGCGATCGGGCGGCAAATCGATATTCCAGGACGGAATTAATTAGTTTTGCGTGTCCCGTCAGCCGGACGGGATCGACGCCATTGACGTTGCTTCAAATTGGACTAGGAGTGAATGGAATTCGTGAAACTGGAAGTTCCGATGGGAACTATTGGGAAGAGTTTTGCAGTGGAAGAAGCTCTTGTGATGATTGTATTTGGTTTCATCAAGACCTCCTGCAGTGAATATTAAAATAGCTGCTGATGAACTTTTTGCTTCAGCAAACAAATTGTATGAAAATGAAAATATCTCTGTGGATGCTATGATATCAAACTTTATATCAGATATAGAAGCAACGCTTGAGGCTGATATAGCTGATAATAAAACAATTGGAGAGAATGACGCTAAAGAAATCCTGTTGAAATATCCTGGAGGTACTTTTGTTAGAATATTAACTCACTGCAATACTGGTTCATTAGCAACTGCAAATTATGGAATTTCCTTGGGAGATATAAGAAGTTTATATGCTGCTAAACGGTTATGGGGGAGCTGTTTTTGTATAAAACCGATAATCTTGTTCAGGGGTAATTTTTTCAGTTCGCTGTGGGCTATAAAAGCCTGGCCAAACACCTCGAATCTGATGCGACTCACCGCTGGGCACTCTAAGACGACGTGCATGGCTGTTTCGGTGCCCTCAAGACACAGCCTGCATTCATTGTCTTCAACCAGACCGATTTTGTGCAAATGCGCTTTCAGTCTGCAGTGACCTTTCATAATTCCGACAATTGTTCTTAGTTTGGCCCTATCCAGACCTAGCGCTAGGTTCGCCATCTTTTGATTCGATGCTATTCCAAGGAACTTCGAATGTTTCAGTCCAGAATGGCTCCGCCAGAAAGACTATGGCCTTGAGTTCATTCTGCCTGTTATCGCCTCGTTAGCCACGTCATGTGGTATTCCCAGGAATGATTCCGGTCCTACCAGAGGCAGCGCAGCTCCAGCAAACGCAAGCCGATCTGCCTCCTCATTACCCCAAAAGCTGGTGGGGTAACCATAAGTATCATGAAGTTCCATTTTATTTTGCTGCACCATTAATTCAGTCGACAAGAAAATTTCTAATAGATAGAGATATAACACAGAATCGCTGCACAAAGAATATCTTATTGAAATCCTGCTTTTGATATTACCCCAGCTTTCCTAATTGCTAGTATTATTACTGAAAAAGAAGTTAGTAATCAGAGACAAGAATAGAGATTGAAAAACAAATAAAACCGTACACTGTCGACAACTGAATGCAGCCACCTCAAAAACTCAGCAGATGGACCTCAAAATGAAAATACACACATCGTCAAAAGTTTTGGACCCCTAGGTTTCTCAAGAAATAAACAATCTTTGTTCTGGAAATGAAATTAATGTTTTCCTTTATTTCAACCTCAATCTATTTGATAGAAAATCTTTGTTTATTACTCTTTGCTTTATGCAGGATGAGACAAAGTAGAAAAAATGAGAAAAAATCTAAATTTAGCGATTATTTATTTTTCATTAATTATAGTTATTCCACAACTGAATGCAAATTCAATAGTCCGTATTACCACCTCTTCTTTCAATCAACTGCCCAATACGCCTAGGCATCCCACGAATCGAGTAATCAATGAAATTTTCAGGTATATCTTTCCATTCTTTCTGGAGGGCTAAACTCTTCTTCTTCTTTCGTCTTCCACTTAGGCTTGAAGCCTGTTCTTCTTCGATGATGTCTCTATTCAGTGCGTAAGTTATCACTCCATCTCTATCTGGGTCGCCTGATACTTCTTCCTAGAGATGATTTATCCCTTGCCTTCTTCACCATTCTGTCTTGCCCCATTCTTTCTATGTGTGCGTTCCATTCTTCCTTTCTGTTGTTTATCCACTCCCCGATTTTCTCCACTCCACACAGCTTTCTGATCTCATCACTCCTTTCTCTGTCATACAGGGTTTTTCCCGAAATTCTACGAAGAATCTTCATCTCCGCTGTCTCCAGCATACGTCTTGTCTTCGCAGTATCTGGTCTGGTTTCAGCCGTGTAAGTCATGATCGGTCTTATGGTACCTTTATAAATTCTTGCCTTCGTTTTTATGTTCAGATGTTTATTCCTCCATATGGTGTCGTTAAGGCAGCCTGCAATTTGATTTGCCCTCATGACTTGTTGAGATACCTCATCTTCAATGCAGCCATAACCGGATAATTCGACACCCAAGTATTTGAATGACATCACCTGCTCTATTATCTTCTGATTTACTTCTAGTTTACATTAGAGAGATTCTTTAGCTGTTGTCATGCATTTAGTTTTTTCAGTGGCCATGTCCATATTGAATTGCTTCGCGGCATTGAAGAAAAGTTGGAGGATTCTCTGAAGGTCGTCGTCACTCTTCGCGAAGAGTACTGCGTCATCGGCATAACAGAGGATCGTAAACTCCCGGTCACCCCTTGCAGATTTCACCCTTTTTATGATATCATCCATTATGATATTAAAAAGGAGTCGGCTTAAGGAGTCGCCCTCTTGGACTCCGCTGTTGATAGGTATTTTCTAGACAGTTTGTCATTTATTCGGATTTGGACGCTATTTTCCGCATATATGTTCTTGATGGTCTCAATCAAATTCGTCGGTACTCCACAGTTTTTCAGAAGATGTATGACGTCCCCTAGTCGTACTTTATCGAATGCTTTGTGTAGGTCAATGAAACATAGGAAAGCCGGTCTTTTATATTCCGTTGATTTTTCCACTACCTGTCGCATAACGAACACAGCATGATCTTCCTGTTCTAAAGCCTTGTTGTTTATCAGCCAGTGTTAGAATGGAGGGCTAAACTCAAATCCTGAAAAGTTGAAGCTGGGTTTTGGCGATTGAATATTGCTCTACCTAAGTAATTCCATACGTGCTCTTGAAGATTGTTTTGAACCCTTGCGGTGTGGTGAGGCTTTATCATCCTGATAAATGAAATTATCCCCAAATTCGTTGGGAAGAGGAACAATGGTTTAATGATGTTTTCTACGTAGATGGCACCAGTCATCATTCGTTCAACGATAATAAGAGGGGTACGCGACCGAATATTATACCTCCCCAGCACATTATCGATCCGCCTCGAAAGGACGCAACTTCCCGGGCGAAGTTGAGTCGCTCTAGTCTACCTGGACCTCTCCAAACCCTTTTTCGTCGACTATCACTTTGTAAACCGAATCGTGACTCATCCGAAAAGAGTACGTTGCGCCATTGTGATAAAAGCCAGTCTTGGTGGTGTTCTGCCCATTGCCGACGGGTAGCTCTATGGCCAGGTGATAGCCAAGGTACTCTTAAAGGTCTTCTTGCCCTTCGATTTTTAAATTTGAGGAATGCAACCTTCTCCTTATGGTACTGGTCAACACCACCCGTCTATAGGTCCTCAAAAAATTACTTCGAAGGGCTGTTACAGATACCGTTCGATTCCTTCGATTAAATTTTACGATATAATGGTATTCCCTTGCAGGTGTTACTCTGGTCACCGGTCTCCAGCCAACGCTGCCGGTTTCCAGGAAATGAGCCACTATGCGCTTTCCCGAAGTCCGTGGAATATTCAAACGTTGCGCAATCTGGTGGTTCGACAAAGTTTCTTGATGAACGGCTACTATTCATGCCCGGTGAAACTGAAAACTGATTAACTTCGAATACACCTGTATTCTCCCGAAAAAGAAACATTTTTTGCTGGTTTATTGGTTTCATTTAAGTGATAAGATAGTGAAGATTCCACACACAAAAAATTGTCATGTTACATTCAACAAGTTGAGAGTTGATAGGAGGGGCAAGACTTTTGACGATGTGTGTATTTGTTGTTCGTAATGGGATACCTCGATATGTAAAATAATGATTGATTGAAATCTAATAAACATATGTGGGTGTTCACTTGGTTTTCATTGAGTATATATATTGTGAAAGCCACTTATAAGACACCATCTCCGTAAACATTAAGTGCGGTAGACCTTCGCCCACATTTCGTGTCATTGGAACATTGGCCATTAAAATACCCTTCCATTATCCCGACCGCACAATATAATATCAAACTTCCTGAAATTCCCGAGCAAGCAATTCCCTATCGATCCCTTCGAACCATAACCGTCTTATCCGTGATGCAAATTCGCCATCAATTTCCTTGACGAATAGCCACAGATTAGGCCAGCCAGGCGTCGATATCCACGTTCGACACGACATGGAGGGTCCTCCGGGATCATCGGCTGTCCTTCATCTCCAGTTTTTGGTCAACGAGGGTGCTCTGGTCACGGCGACGGCCGATGACACCCTTCATCTGTGGAACTTCAGACAGAAGATGCCCCAGGTGGTGCAGAGTCTTAAGTTTCAGAAGGAGAAGTAAGTAGTTGGTAGTTTGGGTTCAGAGTGATATTGGAAAGTTTGGGATGAAGGTTATGGATATAAGATGTTCGTTATCACGGTATCGTTCAAGTGCAGTTGAACAGTTTGTAACACGTAATTGTTCTGAAGATGTTTTATACACTCATCAAAATGAAGTTCTCTACAAGATTAACTTCAACTCTTGTGGAGCAGTTCATTACTGGAGAACAATAGCTCCTTGAGTTTTTTAAGTTGCCCGAAGGCTTTGAAAAGTCCGTTGATAATAAATTATTATTTCATCATAGTAGACACTTTTGTCACTAGGTTTTTTCTTTGTTTTTCAATGTGTCAAACTCAAAAAATTGAAATGGACGAATTTTGAGGAAGCTACGAATAGAGCTGAAGAAGCAACTCATGATTTTACATATCAGGAGTTCGGCACTGAATTGTTTTATACCTATTGTGAGCTTTAATTGTTGTGCAAAATGTACATTCTACGTTCAGGTAACAAGAGCAAAAATTTCGGCATGCTCGAATATCTGGAGGTCTCTGGCTCATAAAAAATATTTGCCGATAACAAACGATCAGTTGGAATTTCAACTATACCCATTACTGACATTCTTAATAACTAGTTCCTTTGAAATAAGCAAATATCGTCAACAGGTATAACACACTGTTAACAACCTCAATAAAAATAAAACCCGTTACTTCCATCTGTTGTCCGAAATATATATTTCAACAACATATATGATATTAGATTGAGCCAATGAAACAAAATGTTCACGTTTCATATGATTTGGCTTCCCTCTCGTAACGGTCGGCAATTCTAATTATGTTTTGTTACAGTTATGCTAATAGTCCTACACGATATTGTGTAAATACGCCATAAGCAAGCACGGGTTGTTCTATTGAAGCTCGATCGTAATTACAATAGCCAGTGGATATAATTACAGAGGTACGACCCTCTTGATTTACAGAATTTCTCCAACTGAAATTTTCAGCACAACCAATCCAATCACTTAGTTCAGGCAGCACGTGTATCATCTGCATTATTCAATTATTGATTTGCTATTAATTGATTAATAACGCAGTGTAGGTCACATTTTTGTCTGTATGTATTTTGTTGAAGAGTTTTCATTCGTTGGAGTGTTTGAAACAGAAACAAGGGTTTCAATGGATCTGAATTTATGAAACTCGCAAAAGAAAAGTTGCTAAAATCATAATAGTCCAAAAATGTCTATAATTATTAGGATTAGAAATAAGTTCGTGCGGTTTCGATAACAGATGCGGCTACTTGTTTATTATTCCATTGTTTCATGTGGCAATATCTTCATTTTGAAGTATCAAGAAAAATTTTTAAAAATTATTCACCCCAAAGAAACCACATAGAATCTCAAAATCAAAAAAAAATTGATACAAACCAAAATTTGGAATGATGATTTAATAATGACATACATTAAAATAGCTTTCATAGCACCGTATAATATTCTGATGCTGCAGACAAAAACAACGGGCTTAATAATTCAGGAGCTTAAAATCAAGTTATTTATGAGTGCGGATGCGTATATGTAGAACAAACCCGAAGAACTTTCACAAAGAGGTTCAAAGAACATCCGAAATCATTTAAGCGTCGATAAAATAACTCTAATTCTGCAAAACATTTTTTCGAAACAAGTCACGTTTTCCCAGAATTAGAAATATCGGGTGTTTTTTAGAGTGAAAGAGCTCCAAATTGAAATAAAAAACATTTGAATTGAGATTGAAGCCAAATTTTTTGAGAATAATTTTCGGCATATGTTTACCACGACTAGTTCTGAGGAATCGTATTTGAGCAGACCAATTTTGGACCACTTTTTCGGGTAATTCAGGCCTTATTTCATCAATAACAGGAGTTATGTTGGCTTCCAAAGCGTCTATTTTTTCTGGTTTATCAGTATAAACCAATGACTTGACATAACTTCGAAGAAAATAATCCAGTGGAGTTATGTCGCATGATCTTGGAGGCCTATTAATTGGATCATTTCTCGGAATAATATTATCGCCAAATCTTTCTTTCGATAAATCAATTGTTACGGTAGCAGCATGAGGTGTAGCACCATCTTGTTGGAACCAAAACACTTATTGTGGTCAAGTGGCTTTAGTTCTTGAACCAGTTGAATCTTGTATGGGTGTAGACCAACTGGTTGTGAACGTCGACGAATGGACAAATTTGGATCATCATTAACACTAAGACTTACAGCAGCGATATTTTCTTCTGTACTTACACTTCTTTTTCTTGCTTTTGTTGTTGCATCGAGTAGAGAAAATGTTGTCCGAAATCTATCGATAGTACGACGAATTATGTAAACCATAAATTTCACGAAGTGGTCCATAAGTTTGGCGAATAGAACACTGATTTTGAAAATAAATTTCAACAATTTGTGAACGTTGTTGCGGCGTGAGTCTTTCCATGATAATTTGTCATTGCTTACTGAACAGAAATGTGAAAATAATATGGCTTCTACCTTCTGTCAAAGCACAGTTATACCTATCTAAAGTTGTATCACTCTGAAAAAAACACCCGATACTAAATCTGGAAAAATATGTTAAACGAGCAGACGAACGTTTAATATTCCCCTTTCTTCTAAACAAACTGGAGCCTTCCATAAACATTTAAAAATCGTTTAAATACAATTTCTTATACACAAGTTTGAAAATTTGTAAAACTACAAAGCTCGGTTTACTGTATCCTCAATAATAAAATAGTGATCCAAAACGAAGTAATTTCTCATTTATTCTATTTTTGAAATGAACTTTCAAAGTAACGGACTACTCCATCATATATTTTCCTCAAGAAATTGAAAGCAAAAATAGCACGCTGAAAAATATGAAATAAAAAACCTATGGTCCTATAAATGTTATGACGAAATATCCCTTTATTTCAGTACCTCGAATTAAAAGGCACTGAAATTTCCCTTTTTTTCTTAGGATTGTATGTATGTACAAACCCCATATGCACATTTCGCGATTGAATCAATTTTATTTACAGAATATACCGAACGAAGCGGAAAATACCATTTTCTTCTGAATAATGCACAAAAGTGCATCAGTTGAAAGGCCATTTGTTTTCCTTTCATATCTCATCCACGCAAATGGTTCGTACGCTTTTTAAACTCCATTACTGGAATGTGAAAAAGCAAACATTAAATATTCCGTTTAATATTTTCCGCTGCCCTATGGATAGAGTTGTTTTTGTGTATTATTTTTAAAACTTGAAAAAAGTCAGCTAACACTTTTCGTATTTTATATACGAGGCAATGCCGATTTAGGGTGTCTACTGATACTATCCTGATTCTACTGGATCTTCTATAAATATTCCAAAGAAGCTTTAGTGTAGCTTGTACGAGAAAGGAGTTCAGTTGTTTTCTCTTACTGTGACTTGGATTAGTTGTAGTCGTTTGGTTCAATGACAGCTCCTCTGCACTGCGAGCCATAAGTCCTCTTGTCCGTTTGCGCAACCTTAGGCACAGCACTGTTTATTTTTCACTCAACAGTGGCTATTGAGAAAATTTCTTGCATCAAATCTATATTTTATCGAATTTTTACAATTTTTTCAGAACATTTATTGCAAATCCACTGGCAATTATTGCAACAAAATCCTATTATGGGGCTACGTTTCAGAACAAATGAAGAGAGCATAAACAACTCCCATGTTCAAGGATCGTTAGGGATACAATATCTGACTACCGTCGAAAATGTAACATTATAAATATTATTATCCTGATATTATTCTGATACTCTTAGATCTTCTGTGAAGATCCCTCAGAAACTTTTTCAGCTGGTGCGAGTTAGGAGTTCAGTTGTGTTCTGGAAGGCTTTGTTACTGCGATCTTGTGCCACTTTAGGTCACAGCACTGCTAATTTTTGACCCAACAGTAAAATGGTGACCTACACCCGTCTAACTAGGAAATTTATTTTCCACCTGAACTGGATTCGAAACCAATACTCTACCACTGAGCTGTCCGCACTCAGTGATAAACAACGTGGATTTCGAAATTATAGATGAGCAATAACATCTATACTGAATATAGCAAATTCATTCGATTTTAATGAAAAATCAAGATAGTGTCATGAGACCTAAATAAATCAATTGACTTTATTCACCATAAGGTGTTGCTACAGGAATTACAACTGTATGTCATCAAAGGAGTAGCTTTGAAGTGGATTCAGAACTATCTACAAAACATACACGAGTACCAAAAAGTGAGAGTGGATGATAAGAGTTTAAAGGGATACGTGTGGGTTCCTCAAGGTTCCATACTTGGACCCATCAAATTTTTTCTCTACATCAATGACAATGTGAATATGTAATCAGATGCCACAGTTTCTGGATGTTACCCTTTTCCTTATTATCAGTAAAAATGACGCGGAGCTTTTCAATGCATCATCGTGTACACTTGAACAGGCAGAGGAATGGTTTTATGCAAAAAAGGAACAAAAAAGATTAATTATCTCACATTTGAGACCAGCTCAAAAATGATTCAAGCATCTTGGGTATCGACTTCCTACCAAATTTGAGTTTTCGCATGCGCATAGATGAGCTTATAGGGAACTTAGTTAAACGCAATCTTCCCCAAAAAATTAATTGGACGAAGAGGTATAGGGAGGTTTTTTTTAGGGTCATAAAAATTTAAATTGAAATAAAAAACATTCAAATTAAGATTGAAGGCAAATTTTTTTTTTTTTATTTGAAAGATAATTTTATGACATTTATATCCTAAGAATAATTTCCGGCATATGTCCACCACGAGTAGCTCTGAGGAACCGCATTCGACCAAACCAATTTTGGACCACTTTTTCGAGTAATTCAGGCCTTATTTCATCAATAACACGAGTTATGTTGGCTTCCGAAGCGTCTATTGTTTCTGGTTTATCAGCATAAATCAATGACTTGACGTAACCCCAAAGAAAATAATCCAGTGGAGTTATGTGATCTTGGAGGCCAATTAATTGGACCATTTCTCGAAATAATGTTATCGCCAAATATTGCTTTCAATAAATCAATTGTTACGGTAGCAGCATGAGGTGTAGCACCATCTTGTTGGAACCAAAACACTTCTGGTTCGATACCATTCAAATTTTGAAACAAATAATCATTGATTATTGATCTGTAACGAGCACCATTCACTGTAACATTAGCTCCAGCATCGTTTTTAAAGAAATATGGATAGATGATGCCTCCAGCGTGTAAAGCACACCATAGAGTGCATTTTTCAGGATGCAATGGAACCTGCAGAACTTCTTGAGGATTGTTTTCACTCCATATACGGCGATTTTGCTTGTTTACATTGCCGTTCAACCAGAAATGAGCTTCATCACTAAACAGAATTTTACGATAAAAAAGTGGATCAACTTCTAGCTGTTCTAGGACCCAATCAGCAAACAAACGTCGCTTATTATGGTCAAGTTGCTTTTGTTCTTGAACCAGTTGGATAATTCTTGCTTGACCTAGTGATAAGGTGTTGTTTCGGTGCATTCAGTCCTTTGGTAAGGACAGGATGATTGCACTGATATCGAAAGATAAAACCGCATCTTTTATTGTTCTATTCATTCCAGTATTGAAAGCTCTTTGTACTTTTGCACCAGTCAACATTATAAAGCAACAGCAAAGAGATAGAAAAGAAAAGAATTTCATATGATTGCAGAACTTCTTGAGAATTGTTTTCACTCCATAAACGGCAATTTTGCTTGTTTACATAGCCGTTTAACCAGAAATGAGCTTCATCACTAAACAGAATTTTACGATAAAAAAGTGGATCAACTTCTAGCTGTTCTAGGGCCCAATCAGCAAACAATTGACGCTTATTATGGTCAAGTGGCTGGATCATTTATTGTTTGTAGACCAAGATCTTTACGCAAAATTTTCCATGTGGTGGATCCACAAATCTGGATTATCATTAACACTATGACTTACAGTACTTACGTACTTCTCTACGTACAAGTTCTTTGTCTCGTTGTTGTTGTTGAATCGAGTAGAGAAAATGTTGTCCGAAATCTATAAATTTCAACAATTTGTAAACGTTGTTGCGGCGTGAGTCTTTGCATGATGATTTGTCAATGCTTACTAAACAGAAATGTCAAAACAACATGGCTTCTACCAAATTCTGTCAAATCACAGTTATCCCTATCGAAAGTTCTATCACTCTAAAAAAAACCGATACTATTGAGTGGCCAGCTAAATCGTCAGACCTTAGGCCGTTGAATGTTTTTCTGTAGGTTTATCTCAAGAACAAAATTTAACAAAAATTATGCAACACGAGCATCGCAGACCTCAAAGAAGGAATAACTACAGAAATGCGGAATATTTTAACTGAAACTATAAACAAAGTTAGGGGCGAGTTTTAAAGGAGACTGTGTTACTGGCAAGAACGAGATGGGGAACATTTTGAGCATTCATTTCATTGTATTAAAATCAGTTACATCATGTAATTTAAGTATTCAGTTTCTTGAAACCACTTATAAATACTTTCGAAATATCATCTGGTATTATTCATAAATAGACCATACAGCCTGTGCCATTTGAAATAAAGAGGACGGCCTATGCTGGACTTGAGCGAATCAGCCTGTGTTTTTAAATATATGTTTGAAAAACGCACTTTTGAATTTATAAGTTGACATGTTATAATTTCCTAACATAAGGATATAAATAATTTAATTCCATAGGTGGTTTCCACGCTGTATAGAGTAGCAGCACTATTTATTTTAGTATAAACATCCGCAATAACTCATTTGGCTCGATATTTATGAAAAGTTTGAATGATTATGAAATAATCCGACATATTTCAGGATCACCTGCGTGCACCTACCCCTGCAGTCGAAATGGATCTATGTAGGCACAGAGAAGGGAAACGTCCACGTTGTGCAAATAGAGAATTTCCATCTATCAGGCTATGTTATAAATTGGAACAAAGCTATCGAAGCGTAAGTATATATGTTTTAGGAAGGATCCCGTACAAAACGGTCCGGTGATTCCAACGTATGTTCGTACAGTATTTGGCGAGGTGGAACGGTTAAATTTGTAAATGGCACTCTACTCATCCGCTCGTGCAAATATATAGTAATTGGGATTAAAAGTGGACTCGAAATTTTGCCATATTTCGGTGAAAATCTAGCTGGTATTTCTGCTTTTCGAATATAAAGGTATTAATGTAGATCGGGGACCGGTAAATAGTGTCGTTTCTGCGCAGGTCAATATCTGATTGTCATTTGTCAGCTAATTGTGTACTTCGAAATCATGTCAAAAAAATTTTAAGGTTATTGTGACTTGTTCACTTCTAAATAGTTAACTATTAGACTTTCTTTGCAATTTGGGGTGAAATGGCCAGCCAAATACCAGAAGAGCATTTTATGATTCTTGAGTTTCACACGGTAGTAACGCGACGCATGTTTATCCAAGTGCATTAGATGTTCGGAAATGCCAAAGTTGGTTCTCTACGTTCAGATCCGGTAAGTTTGATCTCTCCGACTCCTAACGATCAGGAAGACCAACAACGACATGCTAAGGGCAGAAGTGGAAGTAAATCCATGTCAGACAATCGAGAAACTCTCAAACACCCTTACCCAACCTTGACCGACCGACCAAGAACATTTGCTGCAGATTTGAAAAGTAAGCAGAGCAGGTGTTTGGATCCCCCAAAACAAACCATCACATGCAACGTATTGCTTCAACGGCACCATACATCTTTTGATCGCTTGATCACTGTAGAAGAAAAATGGTTCCCATATGATAATCAAAAACGCAAAAGGCAGTGCCTCCCTCCAAATAAATCACCAGGAAGTACTACGAAGCCGGTTTGAGTCTCTTAAGGAAGGCGGTGTTGCGAGGAAGCTTCTACCTCTTAGTTTGGCTAGAGGGCGGTTCGTTCTGAGTCTGCGCACCTGAAACTCTTCAGACAGACAGCTCTGCCTGTGACGCCAGAATGACCCCTTTCCTCATGGGAACGTTAGTCATCGAACGCTGGTACTCTGCTCCATTTAACCCCGGTGAGGGCGGATCTTTGAGGTATTGTTTACTACCTGTCGCGCCCCCTCATATGCTATATCGAAAGCTATAGCAGAGCAGAGTAGATTTCTTCGAGAGGAGCTGGCACGCTACAGGTTTAACATCCCAAAAGGCGCTTCTGTGTGTTTGGTGGAGTATGCGCGGAATTGTTCATTTTGAAGTGTTGAGACCTGGACAAACTGTCAATGCAGATCTTTATAGTGAACAATTGGAACACGACAATGCAAGACCGCACTGAGCAAGACGAATCTTGGAAATAATTAATGAATCGGGGAATCACAGAATGAAGATTTTTTCGAATTCTCGAAGTGTCTACGTTACAATCATTTAGATTTCTCAAATGTTTTTCTCATATTATTATTATGACTTGGTTTATCACCTGCTTCCGGTTCGACGTGGATTTTTGTAACTTCCTGTATATGCATTCAGTAGGCAAAGATAATCTTCTCAGAAAACGTTGAATTTTCTCTAGATGGTCATAAATAAAGCATAGTTCGTTATTCTCCTTACCGAGGCAATCGATCAAACGCAAAAACCTCTAGTGCATGTAGGAAAGGAAGGATCACAAAATACCACAACATTAATTTTGGCCGAGCAGCTTCGTCTCACATTTTTCTGAACTCACCCAGATAATCACGAAGGGGTAAATGAAAAATGGCGGTACCTAAGGGGTTGGGAAATGACAGATATAAGGAATAATGGATCTGAATGAGAACAAAGGGCGCTGTCTGGCGTTTTCGTAGATTAATTTTTCCACGTTTTTTCGGCGCTCACATCTCGAGTATAATAACACGAAATTAATGGTGATGTACATGGAACGAGACTTATATGGAACTATCCAGTTTTTTCCCGAAGTAGTTGTTCACAAAAAATCACATAATTGAAATTCAACTGTCGTATCATACAATAAATTGAAAGGGTATATTTCTTGGAAGAGGATTTTTTAATATTTTAAATACTAATTAGAATAATTCTGAAACGTCTACAAAATTTAATTCATAACATTTGTACTAATATAATTGAATCTGTCAAATTTTCTTTCCTAATGTTTTTTTTTCTGAAAAAGAACATAGAAATGAATTAATTGCATCCGCGGATATTTATTACGAATATGTTAACAGGAACAGTGCACTTTAGTTAACTGAAACATATGTACAGTGGGGTCCAATGAAAAGTTAACACCTAGATTTTCCGGCTTTAAAATGAAAATGTGAAAAATCGCTCGATCCCGTCAATTTCTGATTCGAAGGGAAACAACTTTTCCGCTCTTCTCATCCCCCGAACTGCAACTCCCTAACGGGGATGAGTACCACCCCTTGATTTTGATTAGTGATGAAGAAGGTTTCGATACCTCATTTTGAAGATCCTGTCTAGTACTATCTTATCCTCAAATTTCGCTTCAGAATTTCCATCGATAACAAAATGACAGGTAAAATAGTGGAAGAGTACTTACTTTTGTGATTAGTTTGTTAAATGCTGGAAATTTGGACCATTCACTTCCATGCAGTATTGTAAGTTTTGCTGAACGTACGTTACCCAAAATTTCTGGTGCAATTTGACGGCATTCATAATAATAATAATATTTCTTTATTTCAAATAAGGTTTACAGATAAGATGCTCACCTGAAGTGAAATAGTGTCTAAATAAAATTAATTGGTTAGCTCCCTAATGTGACATTAAAAAAATCTCCTTGCTCATAAGGCTCAAGTTTTATAATCAAAGATTCTACTCTGTTTTTGAAGATTCTTAAATTATTCATGTTCTTAATGTTATTTGGCAAATGATTAAATATTCTGATACAACTATATGTGGGGTGTTTTTCGCTTAAAGTTAATCTATGAATTGGAAAATTCAAATTTTGTGTTCTTGTGTTGTAACTATTACTGTGATTATATTGAATGAATTTTTCTTTGTTCTTATGTAAGAACACAGCACATTCGTAAATGTATAAACCATAAACTGTGAAGATGTTATTTTGCTCAAACAATTCTCAACAAGTTTCATTATATTTCAGCTTAAAAATTACCCTTATTGTTTTTTTTTGTATTTTAAATATTTCTTCTAAATTTCTATTTTTGAAAAACTTGGCAGAACACTGATAGGTCTGCAGTTTCCTAGCTCTTGAGGATTTCCTGTTTTTAATATGGGTTTGATGATGACTCAGGCTGGGTAGCATGAATCTTGGATTTTAGGTGACTCCATATAAAAAGTCCAGTGGAGCCAGATCAGGTGATCTGAGTGGCCACTTAATATGTCTCCTTCTTCCAATCCAGGCGTGAGGAAAGTTTTCATCTAAGAACTGACGCACCGGTTGAACGAAATTAGGTGGTGCTCCAACTTGTTGGAAAATGATCGTTTGATGGTCTTCTGCATTCTCCAATACTTGCACGAGGGCTGGATTAATAGCGTACTTCAATAGATCTAAATAAACTTGGCCCTTGAGATTACCGGGAATAAAAAAGGGCCGCTAATGTGATTTGTATAAATACCCGCCCAAACATTTGATTTATGGAATTCACGAAATAATCTTGGATTTTCATCTGACCAATACCGACAGTTATACCAGTTCACAATTCCGTTAAGGTAGAATGAACACTTCCAAAAAGCAGATATCGAACATGTAGTTTTGATTACCGTTAATCATTTCACTGATGGCGATCGGGATCATCCTCATTCAGTTCCTGAACCAATCGTATCTTATAAGGATGGAATTTATGTTGTTTCAGGATTCTCATGATTGCTGTGCGTGAAACGCCAGATCATCGAACATCGGGGTTGAAGTTACGGTGATGAAAAAAGCGGAAAACTTGTTCCCTCAAGAATCAGAAATTGACGGGTCGGAGCGATTTTCCACATTTTCCTTTTAAAGTCGGTAAATCGAGAGGTTAAGTTGGACCACCTGTATATGTAGATTGTCTTACAGTTCGAAATTTGAATCAAGCCGAATACCACGAAAATGAGCATTGAAGTTTATTGTGTACTTCGTAAGATTCTTGGTATGATTCGTACACTTATTTAATTCCTAAATGGGCCTACTTTTAGTATTTTTTTGTTGCAGTACGAGGAAGACCCGACCAGGTGCTATTGTACATCTTAGTGATAATCCTTTAGATCCTAGTAAGGTAAGCATTTTTAAAATATTGAGTAATTTTGGATAGTTGGCACCTTCTCAGGCAATCTACATCTTCTAGCTTTACTTTTTTTATATTCCACAATTCATTCAGAGCCCTGACATGTTTTTTATTCATTTGTTGTAGTTGTTGATTGGATTCGAATCGGGACTCGTTGTGTTATGGGATCTCAGGAGTAAATTTCCGGAGATGCGGTGGGTTACGTACGAGTTGAGATCGATCACCTGGCATCACGAAGGAAAGCAGTTCATGTGTTCTCATACAGATGGAACCCTGACGACATGGAATCTTAGATCAAACGCGAAATACACCCATATATCTCAACCCTTAGGTGAGTAAACCTTGAGTATTGGAAGTTGAAGGAAAATTTTCATTTTTGATCGACTATAAATATCGGGTGTTTTTTTAGAGTGGTAGAACTTTCGGTGGGGATAACTATGATTTGACAGAAGGTAGATCTATTAGCCAAACTTGTAGAGCACTTCGTGAAATTTATGGTTTGCATAATCGTCTATCAGAGCAGCTTAGCCGTCGAACTATCGATAGATTTCGGCAAACATTTTCTCTACTCGATGCAACAACAACAACAAGAATTTTACGTACAGAAGAAAATATCGCTGCTGTAACTCATAGTGTTATTTATGGTCTAGATTTGTCTATTCGTCGACGTTCACAACAAGTTGGACTCTGTGCATCACCCACATGGAAAATTTTGCGTAAATATCACCCATACAAGATCCAACTGGTTCAAGAACTAATAAGCATAATAAGCGTCGTTTGTTTGCTGATTGGGCCCTAGAACAGCTTGAAGTTGATCCACTTTTTTATCGTAAAATTGTGTTTAGTGCTGTAACTCATTTCTGGATGAACGGCTATGGAAACAAGCAAAATTGCCGTATATGGAGTGAAAACAACCCTCAAGAAGTTCTACAGGTTCCATTGTATTCTGAAAATGCACAGTATGGTGTGCTTTACACGCTGGAGGCATCATCGGTCCATATTTCTTCAAAAACGATGCTGGAGCTAAGGTTACAGTGAATGGTGCTGGTTACAGATCGATGACCAATGATTATTATATTTGTTCCGAAATTTGAGTGGTCTTTGATTTATTCTGATAAACCAGAAACAATAGACGCTTTGGAAGCCAACATAACTCGTGTTATTGATGAAATAGTGGTACAAAATTGGTCTGATCGAATGCGGTTCCTCAGAGCTAGTCGTGGTGGTCATATGCCGGAAATTATTTTTAAAACTTAAATGTCATAAAATTATATGTTTCAAATAAAAAAAATTTGCCTTCAATCTTAATTTAAATGTGTTTATTCCAATTTAAAGTTTTATCACTCTAAAAAAACAATATAATAATAAAATAATGATCATTTTGTCGAAGTAATAAGTTTATTAGAAAGGTTGAATTTGTTACAGCCAAAGTTAAAGATGGAAAAGCAGAACCCTGCAAACCTATCAACAAAGTCGAATGGAAAACGTCCAAGACTGGGTAGATAGTTTCATTCTCATATCTTTTCAGAATTTTGAGTTTTAATTTTTTTCAGGGAAGCATTCGTTATTTTTTCCGGTGGGACGCCCAAGGACCAAGCGGGAAAAACGCCCTGTATAACCGTTGTTCATAACAAAACGACTACCGTTTTAGAAATGGAGCACACAGTTGTTGATTTCATTACGCTCTGTGAATCCCCGTATCCTAGTGGTAAGTTCTGTTCAAAATGTCCCAACGAAAATAGTAACGGCCAGTTTCATAGACGAAATTAAAGCCTTCTTTTTCCCAAAAAGTCTCCTTTAATTATAAAACATGTTTCATAAACAAATTTTGAGGTTAAAGGGAACTTAAAAGCGTCCTTTATCTTAAAGTGAGAAAATCGGCCCTTTACTGCTGGAAAAGGATCCTTTAACGAGAAGCTCGACACTGCGCAGGTGCTCGATAAACGCGAAAACAGTGGACATAACCTTCTTCTGTCACATTTGTCCATTTTGTTTGATTTTAGCCTACTACGAAATATGTTAACGTTCAAACCGTGTGTGATTCAGACTTGAGAATCAGAATTATTGTAGCTAGATGACCTGGCTCAAGACATGATCAAACCATCTTTAATAACAGTGTCTTGAAGAGACAATTTGAGAGTGGTAAATTTGGACGGTATTTGTTACTTGGTGATAGTGGTTATAGTTTGCAGACTTATCTTATGACAAAGTTACCGAAAGCTATAACTGCAGCTGAAAATTTATATATGCAGTCAATTATACGAACTAGAAATGTGGTGGAGAGAAAGTATGGAGTTTGGAAACGTCGTTTTCCTATACTTTCTAAAGGAATGAGTGTTAAGTTAACGACCATAAGGGCAATTATTGTTGCTACCGCTGTTTTGCACAATATAGCTGTAGATACGAACGAATTATTTCCCAATGAATGATTGCAGGAGGAAGAGGACTTTCAAACAAATTCAACTAATGTTAATGCAGCTCGTCAAGTAAGAGTCTATTATTAATGAACATTTTGCTAATATACAATTTATATTTGTGTGACAATTGAAAATGAATTTGCTTGTCTCTTGTGAAACTATTCTTCATATTCAATTTGTATCTTCAACATGACAAGATTTCATATAATTTTTATAAGATTTTACAAGGTATGTGTTTAAATAGGTTTCTATGTTTTACTTTAGGTAACATCTGAAAAAGTTTCAAGTGAGAATAAATAAATAAAAATTTTATGTGTTATTGAAATTTCTGTTTTTAATTCAAATTTGAGGGGATTTCATGGTCTGCAGCAATGCTGAATACCGATTTGTCCAGAAAGTGCATTCAAAATAAAAAAGATTTAATAATTATTATTCAATTTTCTCTTCATCTCCAGAATTTGCAAATCTAATATTTTAAGCTTTGAATGCTCCTCTTCTTTTCTTCTATTCTCTTCCTTGATCCACTATCTGAGCATCTACTAGAGCTATTTTTTTTATAATACATATCTTTCGCTTTGGCAAGTGGATTCGTAACAGTTGGGCTCAACTGTTTGGAAATTGGCTACCTCAATTTCAATGAAGCCTCACCACCAGTCCTTTTAATATGACTACATTGAGCAGCTACCACCTTTCTAGTTGAAGTTTTTATATTGTCATATTTGGATTTGAGCTGGCCCCCATCTCTCCAATGGAGAACTGTTGCATTGAAAGCAGTTGCTATTCTCTGCTAGACTTTATCCTATAACATTAAAATTCTCTTTTTCAATCAATTCCAAGAGACGTAGTTCCTCCTCAGGTTTCAAAGTTATACTTTTTTTACTATTTTCTTCCATATTCATTAATATAACTCACGTTTACTAAAATATAGCAATTCGCACGTAATAATGACATAAGTTTCAGTATACTGTCTTGTGCACATAACCATGTTTATGCAAAGACTGATTTATGCTTCTTTTCTTTTTCTTTTTACAAGTTCCGACGCATAGCTGACAATTTTTACAGAATATCACCAACTATATTCGTAAAATCACTAGTTCTCAGGATAGCCAACAGTCGGAAACATATGACCGGCGCATTAAAGGAAGCTTTAAGTAAAGGACGGTCGATGTGCCTTTATGAAACTGATGGTCCCATTTGAAGGATCCTTTTTCATAAAGGGACTTTTTCATAAAGGAGCCTTTCGATGTTGTTTATGAAACTGGCCGTAAGTGAAACGAATGGAATTCGCGGTTAGCTCTAAGCTAAACATGATGTCATTCCATCAATTTCAAAGATACACAAAAAGTCTCTGAAACTAGAATCACAAAATTTATCATAACGTCGATTTGTTCCTGTCTTACTCACAGATCGTTAAATAAACGTCTTATGCCTACGAAAAAGCTTTTTTCGAAGTGGGTGGCTTGTTTGTTAACAGTGGATCAAAAACAGCCAAGGGTCCAAGTGCTGTTCGAGGCTGCTTCAGCGTTGTTTTTGATATACTAGCAAAGCAAACGCATCACTTCTAAATCAGCTTTCTTATAGATACAGGTTGGTGCAAAATAAAGCCTACACGTTCCTTTGATATATTTAGAGTGTCAACTTTTGTTTTCGGGTATAACCACCTCTTATGTGCTACCATTTGAAGGACAGAAATAATTATTTTTCATTTGTAGTACCATCTGATTGTCAGACCGGGAATTCATCAGTCGACGTAATAACTATTCAAAGAATTCAACAACTCGCCTGAAGTATAGTACAGCTTTCGCACAACCTTTAATATTCATTTACTTTTATTAGAGGAATAAGTCTTAATAAAATTTTTTCAGACCTCCAAGACCCCTATGCCATTATAGCCCTCCTTCAAAACGACCTGGTCGTGATGGACCTGCACACCTCAGGCTTTCCACCCTTAGAGAACCCCTACCCCATGGACATCCACGAATCTACAGTAACCAGCTGCACTTACTTAGCCGACTGTCCCGCAGATCTGATACCTGCATTTTATTCCGTCGGACGAGCAGGTTCGGTGAAAAAACAAGGTTTTTCTGAGATGGACTGGCCCATAGATGGCGGTACGTGGTCTGCGCAGTCTTGTAGTTACAGCGAGATTATAGTCACGGGGTGAGTTATTAACTTTCAGGTGGATTTTAGATGTTTCAGATTTTTAGTTGGATCTGATTATCTTAGGTGATGCCATTTAATCATGGACAGATACACGCTTCAACTGTTTGGTGAAAGACTTGGCAAATGCTCTACCTGGTACAATCTTTGCTTTTGAGCAAATTTCGATGAACATTATCCTCTGCTTCGAGTCAATCTATAGTCTGTATAGAAAGTATCCGGAATTGATTATTTTTCATAATTTTAATATACTTCTTTTTTAAAACATTCTAGGGAAGAAGTAATGTAAAAAATTGGTTGTGCATATAGTCGGTGTTCAAATTTACTTTGAACAAAGAATTTTCAATTCACTTGGCAGGTACGTAACAATTACGTCCCCAGAGTTCAACAATTGAGGCCTTTCAAATATGAATCATTTAATTACTAGAAAGCTAAACGGGCCTAAACAACAATTAAGATACGAAGATATTTCTCCCTTAGATTATTCCTAGAAACCCATTAGAACCGGTTTAGCCGTTTCAATACGATTGTCGTATCGGAATTACCTGGGCTACCTTTTCGGATCCAAACCCACTCTCTCATTCGCCAGTTAGCGAAAAGTTACAGTTGAACACATCCTCTGCGCCAGACAGGTCACTACTCACCTTGTATAAAAAGTCAGTTAAGAAAGTTCAGTTGAAGACAAGTTCTGATCCCACGCACATCCCCTTGAAGTAAGCTTTCGTTGCTTGTGAAACATTTTTATCTCTACGCTCGAATTATTTTATATTCGCATTTTTCACTTTAAGCCACTCACTTTGAGGGATGCAACCGTCTCCTTATGCTACTGATTGAGACTACCCGTCTATAGGTCCTCAATAAATGACTTCGAAGGGCTATAACAGATACCGTTCGATTCCTTCGAGAAAAATTTGCGATATAAAGATATTCTCTTGCAGATGTTACTCTGGGTCGACCAGGCACCGGTCTCCTGTAAACGCTGCCGTTTACAGGAAAAGGACCACTATGCGCCTCCGTGGAATATTCGCAATCTGGTGGTTTGACAAAGCTTCTTGATGTAGAGCTTCTATTCTTGCCCGGTCAAACTGAGAAATTGGACGTCCTGGGATTTTCCACGGAATATTCTCAATATAACAACTCTCGTTATTCGCTGAGATCTGATTAATTTTGAATACACCTGTATTCTCCCGAACAAGAAACACTTTTTGCTGGTTTATTGTTTTCATTTAAGAGATAAGATAGTGAAGATTTCACACACAAAAAATTTTCATGTTACATTCAACAAATTGAGAGTTGATAGGGAGACCAAGACTTTTGACTGCGAATTTTATTGAAATTCCAGTAAAACCATATATTCCATTCAGATGAACTAAACTGAAAAGAAGAAAAATATTTGGCATGAGCAATAACTCCAAACATGCATAAATCGATAGTTAATGAGTGTCATCACTGAAAAAATCAAATTTATGTCAGTATCAGAAAATATTCTTTGTGCATTGTCCGTAGTTCATTTTCTCATTTAATGTTACGTTGCCGCATCTACAACCCTGCTCGAGGCCATCTGCTCTCTAACGAAAAGGACGATAAATCAATGATAGAGGCTGCGAGACTCGGAAATGAACAAAAAAACGTATTTCTTCCTTTCGATTCTTAGCGCTAAGCTTTTCCCCCGGAAAATCCAATTTGACGTAACGTCCTCGAGACGTTGTGAGAAAACGAATTTCCCCGGCCGATTATATCGTAACGATGTTTGCAGTGTGTGTCTCCCTTTCATCGATGAGATGGTATCGATATTGATGTGTTCAGACATTTCGCTCTACGGAAATATATCTTGTTTATGCTCAGTGAGTACTCTTACAGAAACGACCAACATATTATATACAGGTTTGGAAAATATCGTTTTAATGATAGCATATTCAAAGCATAAGACAGAGAACTGTGACATCCAGTCTAACATTGGAATAATCAAAAGATATGCTCGTTATGATAATGAATAATTCAGTGTGTAACTGGAAAAGAATGCTCCTCTCTTTCCCACAGATGTAGCCCTTGAGAGCAGTGGCAAGTTGGACACCTCATTCCGTTTCGGATGATTACAAATTTAGTCGGCACATAGAACTCAGAAGTATTGGCGTATAGTCCATAACGCTTGAAAATCAAATACAATACGATACGACAGTAATAAGCTTTTTACCAAGTGAAAACCCCCTTTTCATCATTTTATTTCATAAAATAGTAGATGATAGCTTTGGTTGTCTGTACTTTACCTCAAAGGAATATCGTAATGAGTAGCCAAGTTTATAAGTATTTCTATTTTCGACGGATACTAACGAAAATTCATTTCAGTCCATAATTAAATTCAGGACAAAACTTATATAGGGCAATATCAGGAACTTTATACAGACCTGATTCAATTTAACGCTTCTAGAAAATTTGAATATGGAAATTGACTTTTATTCCATTATCGTGAATTGCGGACGGAACAAATTTGAAATCGAAATTGTTGCAGCGCGGTGGAATGTATTTTTGATGTAATTGATAGATATTCTCGGCCGTTTTAATTGGAGTTTATTATTCATGGAATCCAATTAAATACGAAATTTTATTTGAGGTTTCCTCTTCTCGTTCAAGCTCGGTTGAAATCGGAAAATTCATTCATTTAAATATTTTAATATTAGCCTATTTAATTTCAAAAAATTATATTTAATAATTATAACTTCTGAAAATAAATTAATATAATGTCATATAAGCACCACTTACATCAAATGACATATAAAATGAACATTCATTATAAGACATCCAAATGGTATAACAAAATCGAACAAATAAAAATTGTTAACCAAAATCCTATAAATTAAATATTTTGAATAGACAAAGTTTTGTTTCTGCTGATCAATCTTATGAAAACAAATATCTTTCAAAAATGTCTAACATAATCTTAAGAATTTCATCATAAAACTATCTTACTTAGAATATTCAATATTATTGAATATCTAACTAAATTACTTTCTATAAAATCTCAAGATATGTAAAAACATTACTGCAAAACAAGTTTTAAGAGAGACTTCGCTTCGTCAGTATTCAAATTTCATAATTTTTTGAAATTAAATATGTAGAAGGCTAATATTAAAATATTCAAATTGAGTTTTCATAATATACGTCTATTAAATATAAGCGGTGCTTATTGTAGACATTAATTTGATTCTAAAAGATTTTTGAATAAAAATTTTTTTGAAGTTAAAATTGTAGAAGACTAACAGATTAAATCTGTTTTTATATTCAAATTTTGTTATATTTCTTCTATCAAGTAAAAAGCCTTTTTCTATTTTATGCAATATGTATAGCTTTCTGGGCTGTTTTATTTTTGTCGAAACGCCTAGAGTGCGTAGAATTGGCCAAGTTTTCCAGCACATTGACTTATGGAAGGGTATTTTTTTAAGGTTAAAGGAAACCGGTCTATCGGTCAAGAAGTTTAAAAAAACAATACATCTGTGCGCACTCTATCGAACGTGAACGAACGTGGAGACAAGAAGGTCAACAGTACAGGGATAGGTGCTCTTCTAAAGGCTTTGGTAGGATGGTTTGGTATGGATATCGTCAAATACGAAGCTTTGGTCTTTCTATCGTCCTCATTAGGTGCTACATCTCCCAGTTGAACATCGGCAAAACCATCTGCTCTGGTGCAGGGAGACCATTCAGTGGGACCAGAAATGAAATCAGCGCAAGGTGCCGATTTGCCATATTGATCAGAATCTCGTCCAGTACACGAAATCAAATGTTTATCTCTACAGGCTTCGTCATAGGGGGTGCCTTATATTCAGTCATAGAGTAGAGGAGGATTTCCAGCAGTTATGGTGACAATGTGTTAATTTCCTCGTTGATTAACTCTTGGGTGGCTAAGTATTTCGAGCAGTTCATTAGTCAGTCACGTCTGTTGCGTCGGAGCAGGCGTCGTAGTTGTCCACTTGTTCACAACACCTGATTGAGGTTCATGTGAGCCGTCAGAAAGATTCTGTGAGTGATGAGATCTTTAAGTGTCCTATCTGTATTTCCAGATGTCTTCCGCTTTAAGTGCCCTATCTGTATTGCCAGATGCCTTCCGTTTTCTGTTTTAGATATTCCGCGACGTATGCAACAGAATCAAAGTGCTCTGGTATGATCATTTCTTTCTGGAATGCTGTGGCATATCTTCGTCGAAGTTCACTAAGAAAGATACCTCTTTATAATTCCACATCTAAAGAGATGAATCCCACGATTACTTCCTCAGCTTCCGTAGAATTGCTTTGAGAAATGTCTTTCGCCATAGTTCTATACATAGAGTGATAATTTCTAGTCACTTTAGTGTACTGCATGATGTCTATGCATACGCGGGGTGCGTAGAATCGAGTAACGCTCCTGGGTAGATGGATCAGGAATCAGGGAATCTTCAGTGAAAAGTTCGGCTCCTGTCTATAGATCATTGATGGTTGGGCAAGAATGACAAGGTGACGTAGTGAAAGACGTTATCCACAATTTGAAAAATAGCTCCATGATCACTCAGTGGGCGTTATATTGCATATGGAAACAGATCACCACTAGTTTTTATAAGATGATTTACATATATGGGTATCTTTATCAATTTGAGTTTTTTCCAGGCACGCAGACGGTAACATTAAATTCTGGGACGCAAGCGCTGGCACTCTTCAGGTGCTGTATAAATTGAAAACAGCAAAGGTCTTCGAAAAACCCAAAGCTAGATCGTTGGACAATGAAGATGAACCGTTTGCGATAGAACTGATATCTCTTTGTGCGGAATCTAGGAAATTATGCATCGCTGGAGCTTCCAGTCATGTTGTTCTTTTCACCTTCAAGAAAACTGAGACGAATGAGGAAATAACGGTGAGTGATTACATGTATTTTCATCATAAATGAAGGGATTAAAGCACACACTCATAAATCAGAGAAAAATTTCCACAAAATCTGATTCGGAAACTTCTAGCGAATTCAGCAGGCTTTTATAGTCGCAGACATTGTGAAAAAAATCTAATCTTTGAACGAATGAGGGTTTCAGACAGATACAAAATTAAAAGCGAACTAACGCGAACATCTTTTGCAGACTTTGGAGATACCCATCGTTTATGAAGTTCCTGAGGAAGGAGAGATGTCACCTGACTGCCAGTTTTCAGGTCCGGGTAGCGCAGGTTCTGGTAATAAATTAGACCTTTTGGATATAGACAATAAAAAAGTGAGTATATTTAATGCTCATTAGTGTCTCCAACTGCTTACTCAATTATTCGCTCAGGATTGCTCGCTCAAAGTGAGAACGGGTGTTCAGAGGAAACCACCTGGCTTCCAAGCGCAGTTGGTATGCCTAACCCCTTGGAACAACGGGGAACCCCCAAGTCACATAACGGCACTTACCATCAATAGTTGTTATGGACTGTAAGTATTATTGAATCACCTTATACCTTCCGGTTTAATAAAGAAAATATAACCTTTTCGACCAAATTCAACTTTATTTGTCAACATTATCGCCTTATATAGAGATACAATCATTCCAATGCTCTTGTAACCTTTGGGTATACTTCTTGAAGAATCATTTATATTTAGACTCCAAACAGGCGTTTATTTTAGCGTTCACCTCCTCATTCGAGCCAAATCTTTTTCCGGCTAGCATTTTTTTAAGGTAACGGTAACGGGGTGGGTAAGAAAGTAATTCAAAGTGGAATTGGTGCAACTTTACCATCTTAGCCAGTCACTGGTGATGCTCTGCGTTATCTTGATGAAAAATAACTCTTTTGTTTGCATATGAGGCTGTTTCTTCAGGTGTTTCTTATTCAATCGGGTCAGTTGGGCATTGTAATGATCGTTATTGGCCTTCTCACACTTTTTAAGGTTGTCATTACACAGAATAGCGTACGCATCCTACAATTCGAACGCAATAACCTTGCCAGCAGTCTGTTGTGCTTTTGAGCGCTTTGGGCGAAGTTCAGCTGCTGTTTACTCAGCTGACGATTTTTTTAATTCAGACGTATAAAAATTGATTCATGTCTTATCCATTTTCACATATCCATGCAAAAAATTCTGTTCATTCTGCTTAAACAGCGTTAGTGATTTTACATCTGCAACTGAAAAAGCAACTTAGACAGACGCCAACAAAACAAAATGGCCCGCTCAAAATGAAGAACTCTTCATGATGCTATTCCTTCTTATGTACTATAGCAACCTTAATCATTTTCAGTATGGCTTATGGAAATGAAGCAGGTATTGTGATAGTAGATATAGAACAGAAAGTTTGCCTTTTGAACATCGGTAGTCCGGACCTGTATGGTGCTCAAGACCCTTACTCCAGGGTACCGAGGAGTCCCAAGAAGAACCACTGCGGCGATTCGCTTCCCGTGAACATAGACAGAGAAGAAAGACAACCCAGAAGTCCCAGCATAGACCAGGTAAGTTGACAGTTCGACGAGGAAACGTTAAGGAAGTCACTTGATTATTTCGTACATCATTTTAGCATGATACCTGATGCGATCAACTGTTAAAATTTTCATTAAATTCAGCACAAGGATGTCGAGACTGAATAAAGATAACCTTGAATATGAAATTTTGTTGGAGAATACTTTATTTCTCAAATCTAAACGATACGCTCTGCGAATCTTGGGTTTGTCAGTAGGGACAAACTGTTATTAAAACAGAATTTCAGTCATGTTTGTGTGCTACAGTATCACCTTTAAATATCTCGTGGCCCCGTGGAAGATATGTGCTCCGACAAAGTTGGAAATTTTACAAATATTTTGTAAAAATAATTGCTCCATCTCGTAAATACATTATCTTATTTCCAATCAATTTCGCATATATTCCCCTTCTTTCAAAAATATGATTTATTCATTTCCACTTATTCCAATTTGAATATTCTTGATTTGATGATATTTTTGTTGTGAAATTCGTTATTATTCACTTAGTCATCATGTTGCAAAATCATTGGTACAAGCATATTCGTTAGTAATAATCAATTTTTTTGCTTTTCCACTTGAAGATATCATTTAAAATACATTATTATCGTCTTAATAATCAATTTTCTGACTTATCGATTGAGATACGGTTGGCAAATCCATTATTATTACTATTAAAAATCAACCTTGTAACTGGGTGTCGTATACTGTGGCTCAAGAAATAATTTTTGTTTTCGTCAAGAGTGTTCCAGTTTTCCTTCAATTTTTTTTTATAAATTGCTGTTATTTCAAAATTCTGAAACAACCAATAATTACCATGGTAAACTAATTGTGGTACTTGTGTTCTTCATGAAGTTTATAGTCCACATTCATCCTTATTTTTGTATTTTATTTGATTCTGACAACATATAGTCCTTATTGGGAAACCCTATCAAAATATGGAAATTATCTGCAGTTTTAAATGTGTTTCTTTGAGAAATTACAAAAAGTTTTAACCTTCAGTTGAAACAGAGCTAGCAGCAAGGTAACTAAATTTGTTTGCAAGTTTCATCCGATTTTTTCCTCGAAACCAGAACGAAAAATTAGAAAGGAACAAGAGAATTACATTATTTAGTTTTTTCCATTTAAAAAGTGTACAGTGACCCAAAGGAATTAAACAGGTTTGCTTGTTGATTTAGAAGATTTATGGCCTGTGCAAAGATCTCTATTGATTCCAAGATATCTAGTGTTTGCCTTTCAATTCCATATAGGACTTCGAGATGATCTAATTCCGGGAAAAAACGATTGGTTCGAAAAAAACTTAGAATATCAAAACAGGTTTAATCTGTTAGTCTTCTACAATTTTAATTTAAAAAAATGTTATCAAAAAAACCTTTAGGATTAAATTAATGTCTTATAAGCACTGCTTATATTTAATAGACGTATGCAATCGAAACTACAATATCAAATGGAATGAAAAAATTCAACAAATATAAATTGTCAATTAGAATTAATGAATAAACAAATATTTAAATGGGTGGCGTTTCATTCCGATCACCTGAACTCTTCAGACAGGCAAGCTACACATCTCTGCTTGTGACAAAATAATTTGTTTCTGATCTTATATTTATGAAAACTAAATCCTTTTCAAGAATACACAACATAATCTTAAGAATAACATAAATAGAGATTAATTCTGGATAGAAGGTATATAAAATTATTTAAATATTTTAATATTAGCCTTCTTCATATTTAATTTCAAAAAATTATATTCAGTAATTATAACTTCGGGAAATAAATTAAAATAATGTCATATAAATACCACTTATATCAAATGACATATAAAATAAACATTCATTATAAGACATCCAAATGATCTAACAAAATCCAATAAATAAAAATTGTTAACCAAAATCCTATACATTAAATATTTTGAGTAGGCAAAATTTTGTTTCTGCTGATCAATCTTATGAAAACAAATATCTTTCAAAAATGTCTACCATACTCTTAAAAATTTCATCATAAAACTATCTTACTTAGAATATTCAATATTATTAGATATCTAACTAAGTTACTTTCAATAAAAACTCAAGATATGTAGAAATATTACTGAAAAACAAGTTTAAAGAGAGACTTTGCTTTGTCAGTATTCAAATAATTCATATTCAATAAATATAACATCAATCAACAACAAATATTTACTCACCCATCAACAATTTAGAAAACTTCTGGTAAATGAATACTGAAAAATTTGAAAGTAGTGTACGGTAAACTATAAATAAATAATTCTGTGGGTTACCCTTGATCTAAAAGATTGAAAGGCAATTTAACGGCCTCTGTTATAGCACAAGGTCTATCTGTATAAAGAATGTTAAGGAAACCAAATAATTGTATATTATGAATAAAATAACATAAATAGAGGTTAATTTTTGATAGAAGGTATATAAAATTATTTAAATATTTTAATATTAGCCTTCTACATATTTAATCTCAAAAAATTATATTTAATGATTATAACTTCAGAAAATAAATTAAAATAATGTCATATAAGTACCACTTATATCAAATGACATATAAAATAAACATTTATTATAAGACATCCAAATGATATAACAAAATCCAATATATAAAAATTGTTAACCAAAATCCTATAAATTAAATATTGTGAATAGACAAATTTTGTTTCTGCTGATCAATCTTATGAATAGACAAATTTTGTTTCTGCTGATCAATCTTATGAAAACAAATATCTTTCATGTAGAAGGCTAATATTTAATATTATAATCTTAAGAACTTTAGACTAACAGATTAAATCTGTTCTGATTTTCAAATTTTGTAATAATCCTTCCAATAAGTGAAAAACCGCTTCTTATTATTTTAATGTTAAGCGCAATTAGAGTTATCAAATCTGTGCTAAAGACAAAAACAACCGACTCGATGACTCAGAAGTTTTTAAGTTGTTATGAATGTAACAGAAATATATCAGCCAAACTTTCACAAGAAGGATCAAGAAACTTCAGGCTTCATTGTAACACCAATCATGTTTTAATAGATTGATCTATGTCTGGAACCAAACTTATGGATATCAATAGAGATTTTCAAATACACTAGACTCAAAAATGAACAAAGGGACCTATGGAATTCCTCACTTCTGAAAGTTCTGCAGAAAATAAACATACATCAGATGTAATATAAAACCCTTAAACACTGTAAAACTGGGGTCACTGTTTATCTATTCAATAAAAACTGTGGTAACAAGGAAATTCTCATATTCGCTTTATGTTTTAGAGTTCGTTTGAAGTTTCATATTTATGATTTCCCCAAAATTATCAATATCATATTCAAGGTTGTTCAACGACTACAGCCATTCGATCATCTTCAGTCATGATAGAACCGCTCTGTCAAGCGATCAACCGCCTTAGTGCCCAATGTGCCTCCAGATGGCGTAGTACCAAATTGCACCACCACAACCGGAAGCACATAACCGTTAAATTCTATTTTGCCGTTAAAATTATTTGCTCATGACTGACCCTTTGCTTTTTGTTGGATCCATAATTGCATGATTATAGATGGGAAGATCCCCGGAATATCCCTATTCCTCCTGCCCTTGCCCCACCCCCGTAGAACAAGCCTGTGAGGCGCTGGAAGAGGACAGGACCGTGCCAATCCCGCAGGCGGCCACCAGAAGAAAATCCTCCACCTGGAAATCGTTCAATTTCAAGCGCCAACTATCCAGAGTTGATATAAAAGTGAAGAAGAACTCGCTGAAAGAGAAAAGAAACTCTATTTTTCACTGTGATATATACCCAAACCACGAAGAGGTCTCGGAACAGATCATATCGTCGCCAGATTCCGACGAGAACACCTTGGTAGACAGTGAGAACACCATAAACGTAGCAGCGAGTCCTAAAAACGACCAAAACAGCGTAGTGGATCATGGTAAAGGCGACAGCTTCGAGTACCTTTCGGACTCTAACATGTCACCGGTAGAAGATAACACTTTTCCTTTCGTGGTAGGTTCCTTAGACGCACAAAACGAAAATTCGCACAAAAAGGTCATGTTCACCCAGAGACCAGATAATTTGGACCTGGACGAAGACGATTCTCCTGTTAGACCTCCAAGGGGACAAAAGAAAAGACCTCAATGTAGAGACCAAAGGCTGTTATCTGTCCCAAATATCAAATTCCAAAGAGCCGACCTTATGATAAGAGATCTGAGAGACAAAGAAGACATTCTAGTGAGCCCACAACCCACCTTTACGGGAAACCTGATGAGGAGATTCAGTAAGTGTCAACTCAAACCCGACCTAAGAGTCCTATCCGTCCTATTTCTTACACTTTTTGGATAAATTGAATTTTTAATCTTTAGATGCCTGCGTAATTGGATGGTTAAATTTTAACTAAAGAATAGTGGTAGGTTTTGCGAGAGTAGTTTTGCCCTGTACATTTACAGAATGGTAACGTCTGTTGAAGGTAGCTAATTGAAGAGAATTTATAATATATATACACCTTAATTCGCAAAACAATGCTGATTTAAGTTACTCTTGGTGTGTTGGCTTGTTCGCTAAGTTGCTTTATTTGTTCCGTTATTTTTCAGGCACCAATAACAGTTGTTATCACCTTAAGCTTATCGTTATCATTTATCATTATATATATATATCGACGTCTTCACTGTTGGTTGTTTTTGAATGTTTGATAATATCTGTTTCTACAAATAACACATCATATTTCCTTTTTATATAAAGGATCTATCTAACTTGCTAACGAAAAAGAACATAGTCTACATATACCAGGAGGTGTGCATCTACAAAGAATTAGTTATTTCAATTAATTACAGTGCATCCATCCTAGACAAGGTATTAATTAATAACAGAGCTGTTTTGAGATAATCTCTGAAATAAATATTTAAACATTGTTTATTTTTATTGATAGTAAAATTAACTTCAATAGAAGAATCAAACATAATTAAACATTTTTTAATACCTAAAATTCAGAAGTTAGAAGTATTTTTCTTTGTTGATATTGAATTGTATCAGTCCTTACTTGGTGAAAATCCATATTAAATAATATTTAAATAAGGTTATTCTGATTTTCACGAATTTTTATCGAGAAAATTGCCACATACCTCAAACAATAAATATAATTTGAGGACTTCATTTAAAACGAATTCAAACTTAAGTAAATTTATTAAAAATAATAGAGACTGTACACATAAAGATGATAAATCGGGGGTTTATAAGTTAACCTGCGGTGATTGCCCTAAAGTTTACATAGGACAGACTGGAAGAACTTTCCGACATAGAATTTGTGAACATTTGAAGAGTTTCCTCAATAATAAAAGTAATTCTACATATTCCAACCATTTGTTAGAAACAGGACATACTTTCAACCATAACTTTGAAATTCTACATATAGAAAGCAAAAGTTTTGCCTTAAATCTGTTAGAATCCCTAGAGATAAATAAACATAATAAAATTGAAATATTACTCAACGAACAAATAGATTTAAATAACTCACTTCTGTTAAATATATTCAGATAAGCTGGAATTTGCAGAGACCCTTTTTTGGGTTTTAGTGCTCAATAAAAATTTCTTGTACTTACTGTAATATAAATAGCAACGGATTTCGGAAACAAGCTTAGTTATTCAAAATATGATCTTGCCTGATGATGCTACTGTGATAGCGAAACAATTGTTGTGAACATAACAATAAAAATTTGTGAAAATCAGAATAACCTCATTTAAATATTATTTTTCTTTGAATTAAACTAAGAGATCACATAAAATAATAAGAAACGGTTTTTTACTTGATAGAAGGATTATTACAAACTTTGAATATCAAAACAGATTTGATTTGTTAGTCTCCTACAATTTTAATTTAAAAAAATTTCATTCAAAAACTTTTAGAATTTAGATACTGAATTGTTTCAGCCGTTACTATTTTGTAGTTGATCATAATTGAAACAAATTGTAGAAATTACTATGTTTCACTACCAAAAAAAAAATATATTTTACACATTTTCTTGTGACTCGAGTTTCGGGAAATGAACTATCCCATCATCAGACAACTCTGATGTCTTAATTTTAGAATTTAATTAATTTCTTATAAGCACTGCTTACATTTAATAGACGTATAAAATCAAAATTCTTTAGACAATATCAAGTGGAATAAAAAAACGCAACAAATATAAATTGTCAATCAAAATTAATAAATAAATGAATATTTGAATGTTTCGTTCCATGCACCTTGGATTTTAAATGTACCTAGTTTTAATGTTGATCAAAGAAAGATTCCACGAGTTATTTATTATATAGTTAATTGATTTTATCTTTGAATGTGAAGTTGGACTGACATTAACGGAATTCTAATTGTTTCGAGAGTTTTTGAAGTAACTTATTTAAATATATTAGGAGTACAAATAAGTTTCCGCCGTTTTTTAACACAAATTAAATTTAAACGATGTGAGACTGCTTGCTGAAAGACTTCTAATGTTAGAGCAAGTTCTTTTTGTGTTTGAGATTAATCTTCCTCCAATAATTCCTCCAATTCTGCATCCTCTTAAATTTTTGGCCTTCCACTGCGATCTTTGTCTTCTACGTCGAAATCACCGTTTTTAAACTTTTGAAACCACTCTCGACACGTTCTCTCTCTCTCTCAAAGCACCCTCACCATATGTTTCTACGAGCAATTGATGCGCCTCAGCAGCAGATTTCTTTAAATTAAAGAAGTAAACTAATATTTCCCGCAAATGACGCTTACTGGGCTCAAATTTTGACATTTTCAACTTATAAAAATTATATTTTACCAATATAAAATCAATGATATTAATAGGTTATGTGTTCTTGAATGTCCAAACAATTTTTTAAGCCGGTTATCATCTGCGAAAGCTAACCGAAACTCCGTGCCGCGCCATCTACAAAAAAACTGCGGAAACTTATTTGTACTCCTAATATTAAATATTTCAAATAAATTAGTATTGGGGAAGTTCTCAAAATTTTGTTGTGATTTTTTGAAAAAGATTTAATTTTCATAAATATAAAACGAGAAACAAAACATGTCACGTGCGCACCTCGCCTGTCTGAAGAGTTCAGGTGCGCATGCTTGGAATGAAACATTCAAATATTTATTTATTAATTTTAATTGGCAATTTATATTTTTTGGCATTTGATATTGTATAATTAGTATTGATTTTATACGCTCATTGAATATGAGCAGTGCTTATAAGATATTGATTTAATTCTGAAAATTTTTGTAATTAAAATTGTAGGAGACTAATAGATTGAATATGTTTTGATATTCAAAGTTCCCAATAATTGTTTCAGTTTCATTTAATGCTATTCTCAAAAACATAAATTGCTACAAATGAGCAGAACAAAGATTTATTGTTACTAAAACTCACAATAAGAAACAAAAAACGGCTTGCGTCTTTACATCGTGTTTTCTAATCAAGATCATTATCAAGTTTCGTCAAAAAAAGCTACCACTTAATTTCATTATCAGGAATGATTCACCTGATAAGATAGAAAGTGATGTAATACATAAAATAATATTCCTTGTCCAAAGTTTTCCCTCTGTGCCGAGTTTGATGTCAATTGATAAAAAACAATGAAATTATCAACGAACAGGAAAAACAAATTCAAAATTGAGGACCTGTATCTCCACAGAAAAATTTTATTGAAGAATATTTGGTCTTAACGTCATATTTTAATTCATATAATCTGTTTGTCCCAATATTTTGAATCTCTAGAACAGACTGAGCATAGAAATATATACAGAGTGGTCCAAAGAAAACTTAACAACTGATTTTCCGACTTTAAAATGAAAATGTGGAAAATCGCTCGGACCCGTCAATTTCTGATTCGAAGAGGAACAACTTTTTTGCTTTTTTCATCCCCGTAACTTCAACCCCTTAAAAGGGGTGGGTCCAACCCCTTGTTTTTGAATAGGAATGAGGGGTGTTGCGATAACCAATTTTGCAGATCGTATCGAGTACTATCTGACCCTGAAATTTCACTTCAAAATATCCATCGATAATGAAATAACAGCGAAAGTAGTGAAAGAGGCAATGAGGAATTTATCTCGAGAGTATTATTTGTATCCAACACATTTCAAAGGTATTTAGTCGTTATGTTGTTGATTTTTTGTCCAAAAATGTATTCATTTCCTGCCCAAAAATGTAGACGGACGATGATTTTGATATGTCTTAGTCTATCGTGAATTGCTAAGAACGTTACAAGTGTGTCAAAGCGATTGTAAATTTGTAGTAGAATTAAAATGGCGTATTCCGTAGAAGAAAGGGTAAAAATGATTAAATTAATTCTTAGAAACGCTGCGAACAGCAGCGGCTTTATTTAATGAACGACATCCTGGAAAAAAATGTATCCGCTGCTTACGTCGTGCAACTGGTTGCCAAATTTGACGCTATTGGTTCAGTTGGAAACAAAAAAGAGTATGAATGAAAGAGACGAAGCGAGGGACGTGAGTGTCTTAGGTCATGTAGCAATAGATCCGACCTTGGGTACTAGGAAAATGTTGGATGTATGTTTCACGCACAACAATCATGAGAATCCTGAAAAAACATAAATTCCATCCTTATAAGATACGATTAGTTCAGGAACTGAATGAGGATGATCCAGATCGCCGACTCCAGTTCTCTGAAGTGGTCAGTGAAATGATTAACGGTAATCCAAACTACAGGTTCGATATCTGATTTTCGAACGAGTGTTCATTTTACATTAACGCCATTGTAAACCGGCATAACAGTCGGTATTGGTCAGATGAAAATCTAAGATTATTTCGTGAGGTGAATACTCAGCGTACTCGAAATTAAATGTTTGGGTGGATACCTATGGAAATCACATAATCGGTTTTTTTTTATACCCGGTAATCTCACTGGCCAAATTTATTTATATCTATCGGAGAACGCTATTTATCCAGCCCTCATACAAGTATTGGAGAATGAAGAAACCATCAAACGATTATTTTCCAACAAGATGGCGCACCACTTCGTTTCATTCAACCGATGCGTCAGTTCTTAGATGAAAATTTTCCCTACACCTGGAATGGAAGAAGAGGACATATTAAGTGATCACCTTATTTGACTCCACTGGACTTTTTTCTAGGGGGTCACCTGAAATCCAAGATTTACGCTACTCAGCCTGAGTCACTGGATGATTTGCGAACTCGGATCATTAATGAATGCCGTCAAATTACACCAGAAATCTTGAGTAACGTACGTGAACATTTTCAGCAAAACTTTCATTACTGCATGGAAATGAATGGTGCCCATTTCTAGCATTTAATAAACTAATCATAAAAGTAAGTACTCTTCCACTATTTTACCTGTCATTTCTTTATCGATGGAAATTTTGAAATTTCAGGATCAGATAGTACTCGATAAGATCTATCGCAAGAGGTATCGCAACACCCCTTATCCCTATTCAAAATCAAGGGCCTGTACTCACCCCCGTTAGGGGGTTGCAGTTACGGGGATGCGAAAAGCGAAAAATTTGTTCCCCCTTGAATCAGAAGTTGACTGATCCGAGCGATTTTCAACATTTTCCTTTTAAAGCCGGAAAATCGAGGTGTTCAGTTTTCGTTGGACCACACTGTATTGTTACATTGGAACTGTTATGGAGCATCCTGTTTACTGTGTCGACAAATATCTTGCAAAAACATGTGATGAAGTTAGCTATTTTTAAAGAATCTATTAAATCAAAGTTTTATTGAATGCAACAAAGAATCTTCAAGATTGTCCAATCAAATGAACTCTTCTCGCGGATTGACGCTTTCCTCTTAATTATTATCTGACTTCATGTTTTTTGTAAACTCGTCATACTATATATCAAGATTGTTAATCAGGCATGTTTTAATTCAACATATATGCTAAAGAACTTATAGACCGGTCAATTTAGACATAAAAATAGTGATCAAATGCGCTAAGGGACTTATTCGGGACCCAAGGTCAAAATTTTAGGTTTTTTGGATTTTTCTCGAAAACGGTAAGTTTTATCGAAAAAGTACCTCAAAGCAAAGTTATAGGTCTTAAAATTCTCTATAAAAATGGTCCTAATGATTTTTTCTCTAAGACCCACTATTTTCCAGATATTGCGCTTGTAAGAATCACGTTCTACATAATATGCACACATTTCCACACCATCTGTAAGGTAGTACACGGCGCGTCTTTTTAACGTGGTATCCCCGGTAGGCCTATTCCACGAACCTTTATGACGTTATTTTCAGGAACAATAATTATTTAATAGTATGAAGATTATTGATATAGGTTACCGAGTTTAACTGTCGTTCTAACTTTTTTTTATTACTTTAATCTGACTCATACTCTTCATATTCAACTTCAACAATCATGTTTTCTTCAATTTCTTCTTGTTCTTCTTCTTCTGGTTCTTCATCCGCTTCATCGCCACAAAATAAGCAGTTTTTTTTAAAACAAAAGCTGGATTCACTTATTCGCGCTCTAGTATGAGGTGGACTTAATTTTGAAGTACTGGCCTGTTCTTCCTCACGTTGTCTTTTTGATGCAGAGATTGAAGTTTTCCGGGTGTATGATTTTCTGCAATCCAGGTGAATTGTAACGGACTTTTGGCTTCTTAAATAATCAGCAAACTCATCACTTCTCGCGACACTTGCATCGATTAAAGTTGGCATTCCACGACTGACCACAACAGTTTCATCTTCAGTCAAAAGTTTATTACAAATAAAGCAAAATTGTGACATTTTTTTTTAATATTGATCAGCACTAACTACAATAGTAGACGCTTGTAATAAATACGTATAGTCACTCGAACTGCTCGTTCAACACTAAAAGAAGCAGGTATACGTGAACGACACCACACGGACAAAAGAATAGGCAGATGTTATTCAAGGCCAGATGTTATTCAAGTAGAGGGGATTCGGTAAGGGACCGGCGGTCTTTTTGGAGTTTATTTTCTTAGAGTAGTATGATGTATACATAAAAGAGACACGAGTAGGCATTTTTGCTTGCTTGAGTACCTAAATATGTATATACGTGGCATATGTGTGCATACTATGTAGAACATGATTCTTACAAGCGCAATATCTAGGAAATAGTGGGTCTTAGAGAAAAAATCATAAGGATCGTTTTTATAGAGAATTTTAAGATCTACAACTTTGGTCTGAGGTTACCATTTTCGAGAAAAATCCAAATTTTGACCTTGGAGCCCCGAATAAATCCCTTAACGCACATGGGACTGATTGGGACTTTTGACACTTTATGCCTTGTGGTAAACCTAAGGTCTCTACGAAGATTTGGCTCTGTCGGAATTTTCTTTATTTCAATTGTCTAAATTGACCGGACTATTAGTTGCTAAGTGCTACGATTCATGTTAAATCAGTATTTCTAGATGGAAATAAATGGATAGAAAAGTAAATCCCCACGTATTCGAAATATGTGGAATACTTGATCCATATTAGAATAAACAGAACGTTTACATCAGAGCATAAATAAAGGGGAATTCAACAATTAAAAAAGTATACTTATCTCATCAGAAGTCGCCTTAATATGACTTGATCAATGGATCGAAGTCCATGTAAAGAAGTCATTCGACAGAACATTTTCGAGAGGAACTAGATCTTTTCCTCAAATTTCTGATACCGTGGATTATTCCACCTTTTTTTCATTATAAATAATAGATGGATTTTCAAGGCATTACTAGGATGGATATACTGTATTCTTCTCGATGTAATTACTTTGCGCTTAAATTGTTGCTCTAAACTTTCAGCAAGCACTGCTTGGTATGAGACTGTGTTCAGAGTGGCTTTGGTATATGTTAACAGACGAGGACGGCAGCTGTCTCATACCTCTGTTGAGTAAACTATTGGGTAGGACCCTTAGACTAGAATAGAAAGAGAGGTTGGGTGTCACAGTCGCTAGAGTGTTTATCTATCAGTACCCTGCCCGCTCGAAAGTTAAATCTGTTGACATCGACACTCTCGGCTATGAAACACATAACCTCGAATAGATTGTGGTGACTTATGTTCTGTGTATTTGACGCAGCTTTGGTGAAACACTTTGTTTTGAATCTACCAACCTTATTTGATTCTTGAAAAATCCACAACAGTTCGATTTACCGTAGTTACGTCAACGTTCAGATGAGAAAATAAAACCATTCCACCTAAATCCGAGAGTCACTGCAAATTTAGTCCCCGAATTAGGCCCATATGGTAAATAGTATTATGTGCTGCTGCTTGTCTCGTCTAGATTCACCCATATAACCATTCATTTTACACACATCATCAAATTTAGTAAGAGTGGTCTTTGGACAGCACTATTGAGGTTATCTGAGAGGATTTTGAAACTCTAAAGTCTTCAAAGCTTTCAAATGGTTATGATCTGCATCTTTTACTGAATAATATACTTCAAAATTCGTTTTTGTTCATAACTTTCATTTTTCTTCTTTTCAATATTAATCTTTAACAAAGCTTATTGTAAAGTGAATACAGAACTCTTTTCATCTTTCCACCCATTTCGAATTGATATGTGTTGTTTTATTTTTTGTTCGATTGTTTCGGTCTCTGCTTGTCGATGATCGAAGTAAAACAACTTAATTTCCGCTAATTTATTTAATTTTACAATAATTGTTTCGTCATGACAACATGACTTCGTCAGGTGAGTATGGTACTAACTACATAATTGAGATTGTATTCTTTAAATATTCAAATTGTACAGAAAAGAAGGTAGTGGGAATTTACAGTAATTGGTTTTTTTATTATTACACAAAGTTTCAGAGAAGATTAAGTAAGGGGGATTTATTGAGGTTCGTCTGGTCGTTTAGGAGAATCTGTTTTTTATTGTATCTGTTGATTTCGAGGGCTTCTAGGTAGTTCAACCTGAGGTTCTTTTTTTCTAGGTGTAAAATTTTGTAGTTATTGTCAAAATCATGTCCTGTCTCCAAAAGATGGTCAGCATATGTTGAATTTCCGTTTTTTCCAAGATAAGCTTTCTCGTGTTCATGTATCCTAGTGCCGAAAGATCTACCTGTCTGACCCACATATACAGATGGGCAAGTACCGCAGTTTTGTTAATCTGTCCGATGTCAAATTCACGCAAAACTAAATCAAACTATCAGAAAAAGGTTCTAAATTTAATTTACCTAGTAATAATCCCAAATATCTAGAATATCTTGTTATAGATTCAGAACGTACATAAACAAAAAGTCCGAAAAAATAGCAAGATATTTCAAGAAAAAGAGTAACTGGAACATTTCATTCAAAACAAGAAACACGTTAGGAAATTTAATAAAAAATAATAAAGATTTGATCCATAAAAACAAAAAGTCTGGAGTCTATAGGTAAAACTGCGGTACTTGCCCATCTGTATATGTGGGTCAGACAGGTAGATCTTTCGGCACTAGGGTACGTGAACACGAGAAAAAACGGAAATTTAACATATGCTGACCATCTTTTGGGGACAGGACATGATTTTGACAATAACTTCAAAATCTTACACCTAGAAAAAAAACCTCAGGTTGAACTACCTAGAAGCCCTCGAAATCAACAGATACAATAAAAAACAGATTCTCCTAAACGACCAGACGGACCTCAATAAATCCCACTTACTTAACCTTTTCTGAAACTTTGTGTAATAATAAAAAAACCAATTACTGTATATTCCCATTACCTTTTTTTCTGTACAATTTGAATATTTAAAGAACTCAATCTCAATTATGTAGTTAATACCATACTCACCTGACAAAGTCATGTTGTCATGACGAAACAATTGTTATGAAATTAAATAAATTAGCGGAAATTGAGTTGTTTTACTTTAATCATCGGTTTTATTTTCTCAACTTAAATTCTAATTACTTTTACTGCAACAATCTATTGTATAAAATTTTCTTTCGTTGATATTTTGCATCCAGTATTCTCGAAGCACTTGATTTAATCGTATACTTAATCGGCTTATTTACAGTACTTTTTGTCGCCTCATCACAATTAATGAAGTAATAAAATAGTGAACGAGAAATCCGCCCCAAATTCTACGTTGCAAATTGAATTTCGTGTGCACAAGCGATGGGAAAATGTTAGATAAGGCTTAGGGTGAATTGACTCTGTCAAAAATGTGTTGCTAATGTCTATTGAAACAAATATCGCGCCGTCAATGACTGGGTTAGTCCAGGACCGTATCAGAAATATATGTTCGATAATTGAGATGAATACGGCCTTATTCTGCAACTTTTGAACGAATTATTTTTCATGATAAGTTTTGCCTCACTAACCGAGGGTTAAAAATAGCCATTTGAAACTGTCAAAATCTCTCAGATAACCTCCTGGCTTGGATTGTCCATTGCACTGGCCACTGTCATTGTCTGACTTCGTGTCGGAGTAGTGTAAGTACTGGGTTTCGTGGACAGATGAACGGGATGTGCAGTCCGGCCTCAGGGTATCCGAACGTCAGCGGCGCCACCAGCAGCGGGGCAAGGGCGAGGCCAGACCCCCCTCGCCGATCTAGATCGCAAGGTACTCGCAAACTTCACAAGTGCCTGTCGACGGCTAGCTACTCAGAGGACTGTGTCAGCCACAACCCAAGTGCTGCTTCGGGTACACAACGGCAGCAGCTGATGGTTGCCCGTCAATATTGCAGTTTTGGTAGTACAGTCACCCAAAAATGAATTTTATTTAGAGTTTTTTGAGTACCCATCTACTAGAGAACTGAAATGCATCAGAAAGGGACGGACATAACCTCAAACGTCAAAATGATTATCAGTTGTCATTACAATTATAAGTTGTCTAATTTTAAATCCTTAGTTCTATCGAAGTTTTCATTAAATACTGATTTCCCAAAACGGTTGGCAGGTTATTTCAGGAACTCAGATAGTAAATCTGGATAAAAAGTTTATCCGCCTTTCTATCACATTTCAGTTCATCTGATTAGTTGTTCAGTTGTACACAAACAATATCTCCACTACCATAGAAGAGATCCTAGTTCTTTCATGATATTCTGTATCATCTGTATATATTTTGCAATAATGATATTTTTATTGTGGTGGAGATACTCATAAGCTTTCAAAACAAAAAATAAATCTCTTCAATATTTTTCAAATTATCATTCTGTCTTCATTAGATGTTTTCGAATTCCGTAAATATTTTTCTAGCTGTCCTGAAATTTCTATTCGCTTTTTCTTCAGAAATCTTATTCGATATTGTGCATTCTACGTGCTTCAAGATTTTTTATGAACTCTGAATTGAAATTAAAATATATGCCAATTTATTTGCAGAAATAAGAGTCTCAAGGCGCGTACTCACTGGCGAACTGATACATGCAACATCAATAAAAAGCCAAATCAATCGAATTATTTTCCACTGCACTGCTAGACTTTACATTTTTTCATATTTTTGATTAGATTTCATTTCTATTTATTGGTATACACTTCGACCCTCTCAGCCTAGCATCAGTACGAACGCGGTGCGTTATTTGAACGTAATAAATAAATGATATTCCACTGAAATACCATCTCAAGTATGTATATTACAGGGTGTTACAATAAGGTATTACCTACAATGCTCTCTGCCTATAACTAATTGAATATAACCTATATTACTCATGTTCTACGGGCGCCATACTTTCTGAAATAAAAGGTGGAAGGAGATAATATAAGTCCCAGAGAGTAGGATGTTAACGATGGGAAAAGGAAACCAACTATGATTTTAGCACCCTCAAGGCAAACTCGGTAGATATTGAATAAAAAGAAAGGGACCACCGCTAAAGGATCAACTTTATATCAGAATATCTCATTCAAAATAATACAAATAACTGAACAGAGGCAGATATATAGGCCAACGCAAATTAACTGATGACTGTTAATGCGTAGAGCAACCTAAGAATATTCAATGTGAATCTACTGTCTACTATATGAATAAAAAATGTGCAGTAAAAGTATAACACCCCAACGGACCGTAGAAATTTAAATAAAATCTGAAATAAATTGTACAGATCTTCATACAGTGTGAATATAAATCTTTATGAAATAACAAAAATTATACATAGTTGTTCAATACATCTATCACTCAATTATTCCACCGTCCCATCAATCTTCCACTGCACAAGACCCGCACAATCGATTCTATTCCACGTCGTCGATTCCACGATGTAATTCTAACATCCAAGAGCGGAGACAATATAACTCGCAGCCTAGGTGCAACTACTACTCTTCTTACTTCCTTCGCAACGGAATTTTGACACTTTCAACATATCGAACCAACCTAAACTAAACGGAATAATCTTTTACTAAACCTCCAAGCACAATGAAATACATCTGGAGGACTACGATTTCCGTCCAGGTTAACATATTAATGATTCTCAAGATTGACGTCAAGAATCGTTCTGTGGTAAGAGGAACAATTTTAAAGAACTTTCATACGTGCAAGAAAAGCGTTGAAAAATCCGTCAGCGACGATCTGGAAACTGGACCACTGGACTTCCAATAACTTCAACTCGACTCAGCTTTCCAAAAATCTGTTCCAAGACGATTCCAACTACAAATGCTGAACTATTTCTTTACACGTAGAAAAATTCCAAACTTCAGAACGATTCATATCGACCAAGCGGAAACAAAATCTCCAGACCGCAAAAATGAATAACTGATTTCACCGACGCAGGACAGATTGGAACGGCATTTTAAAACCGTTGAGATGTTGAAATGGAATTTAAAAAATAGACATATGTGAGGTATTAACGAAATTCTCCTTTTAAGCGAAAGATACGTGTTTGCCATTATGTATGGCTTATAGCATCGTTCAAATATTTTTCACGTTTCGGCCAACATTTAAAATCCTTTAGGTGTAGAATGCATTAATATCTGATATCGAAACAATATATCTTTATATATTTTTGTACAAATCAATTTTAAATTGCTACAATATTTTCTTCATATATTTTTGAAAGTAGTGAAAAACATGCATTATCTCTTATAGCAGTAGTACTTTTATAAGCAATAGCAGTATTTATTTTCTTTAATGTCCAGTAATGTTGATCAGTAGTCATTGATTTCACTGTAGTTGTTGTTCAGTCCCACGTGTAGTTTTTGAAAAGCCCTTTTCTGCTTCATTTCTTCCTTCAACACTTGATCAGATCTTCAATCAGTTCACTTTATTTTCAGCATAAAATAGGATATCTTAAATTATTTTTAATATGCCACGTAGTTCTAAATTTCTGTCTCATTTTGTCAGTCAGGTTTTCATATAAATTTGATCTCATTAAACTTTTTATTTCATTCATTGATTTATTTGATTTTCATGAAGAAATTTTATTCAGAATTACACTAAATTCATTTCAAGATCATTTCTGAAACTAGCTAAGTATTTCTAAAAAAGAATATAATTATCAGATTATACTTAAAAAAAACTTACAGCAAAGACCCTTGTTTGTATAGTTGAATGGTTTAGAAATGCATGTAACCGTTCGATATTTCACCTTTTCTCGTAATATTCTAGAAAATATGCGACCAATTCTAGTGTATATACTTTCCTTTCTATATATCATTCTTTTTTCAAATTTCTTTTTTCACGTTCCTCTTTAGAAAGCATGTCATTGAGGTGACTTGTACTATCCAAACCTGTATACTTTTTACCTTATCTTAATGTAATCACTATATTTACCTAATCTGTGTTCTCAATGTGAAGAAAATCTGTTAATTTTCTCGATTGAAAAGCAGTACCTTGAGCACAGGTTTACTAAATTTGAATATAAACTATACTTAAATGTTTCTTAATTTTCGCTTTATGTTGTTTTTCGATGTAAATGCGACCTATGCACTCAATGTCTAACACAGTACTCTTGTTATCTTTGATTTTATTCGTTTTTTGTGTTCTTACTTTTATTCAAACACAAAAAACATCTGTGGAAGAAACGCATGCTGAAATTTATTGTTGTGACATTATGCAACGAAATTGGAAAATTGAAGTTTAGGTCTTTTGAATATTAAAATAATAAAAAGCGGTTTTTTACTTGATAGAAGGATTATCACAAAATTTGAATATCAAAACAGATTTAATCTGTTAGTCTCTTATAATTTTAATTTCAAAAAAAATTTATTCAAAAACTTTTAGAATCAAATTATGTCTTATAAGTACAGCTTATATTTAATAGATATATAAAATCAAAACTAATTATATAATATGAAATGGAATAAAAAATCCAAAAAATATGAATGGTCAATCAACATTAGTAAATAAATATTTGAAGGAGACAAAATTTTGTTTCTGATCTTATAATTATCACAACTAAATCCTTTTCAAAAATACAAAACATAATTTTAAGATCTTCTCAAAAAATAATTGTTTTTTCGGGATGTGATACTTAAAGTAACTTATTTCAATATATTAAATAATTCAAATAAATTATTATATATTTTTTAATTTTGATTGACAATTTAGATTTGTTGGGTTTTTTTATTTCATTTGATATCATATAATGAGTTTTGATTTTATATATCTAGTAATTATAAGCTATGCTTATAAGACATTGATTTTGTTTTAAAAGTTTTTGAATAAAATTTTTTGAAATTAAAATTATAGGAGACTAACAGATTAAATCTGTTTTGATATTCAAATTTTCTAATAAACATTGTTTGTGAAGTTAAAAATTGTCATTATGATCCGGTAAATTTATCATTTAATTGCTTTTTAAATACAAAAACTGAAAAGTTGCCAACTTTTCATCACAATTATTGGGAAGTAGTTTATAATTGTATTTGGAAATGTGAATATGAAAAAACGTTTAATTTCAATTCTTTTATCAAAAATTGTAATTCCGCATCTCATGCACCTTAAACAAATTCAACTTTTATTATGAATAATTTTTTGTGGTTAAATTAAGAGCTAAAAATGTAAATGATCCTCTTACCAAATTTCCAAGTGTAATGTAGAACGTTATATCTTGCATAATGTAAACAACTCATTCATGAAAAGATGAATTTTACGGATGATAGCTGGATTAATTATCCGGAACCCCTACAGATTTTAATCTAAATAGATCTCTTGAAAACATTCAGAATTAAATTTTTAACATGCCTTAGATAACACTGCACACGGAATGGTAATTAAGCTAATAAAGAATCAAAGTAAATATAAAGTATTGACCAAATTATTTAAATGCATCACCTTATACAAATTATTTCGAGTGGATTTAAGGACGAACAAGTTCAATCGCCATAAAATTCAGAAAGGTCTTTTTCATTTTCTTTTTCAAAAATTTTCCACATTCTCCAGAAAAAGAACCTAAAAAATTCTAACCCAAGTCTCTTTAGTTAGGAGTTATTTGGATAAGAATAAAATAATAAATAAAAAATATATTTACATACCATCTTCATCGAATATTCAGCGAAAAAGACTAATTTTCAGCTAATGCGTAAATTAGGTTATACCACAGAAATATATAATGAAAGAAGATGAGACATATATTATATTTCTGTGGAATAACCTTATTTTTGCATATGGCATGCATTATCTAAAAATTGTTTTTATTATGAAGATATAGTAAATATTGTGCACCCGTTTTGTATTTAAACAAGTACTCAAATATTCTGATGTAACGTGGTAATGTGCTTTAGTTGTTTGATGTTTAGCTATTCTTAGCTCCTAAATGAGAGATGTTGAAGCTTTCCAAATATTTTAAATTATAATGTTAAATGTTCAAGAAATTCATCTTTTTATATATTAAGAATGAAGTTATATTCTCGACAAAAAAGAATGTATCTGCATGACCAGTTTTCAAGAACTGGTTCCAGAGGTTATGGAATGAATTCAAGGTGATGTCATTGCTATTTGGCAAATTACTGCTATTGCTAAAATAGGTTTTTGCATGAAATAACCCATACACTAACTAGCATCATAAATTCAATAGGCATGATAATTAATGATACTTGGAAAATAATCTATGCATTGCATCTACGTAAATGTGTACGTTAACTGAAGTTCTATGCCTAAAAATTATATTATCCATTTTCTTAACATCTAATATCAAAAAAGAGTGATTATTGAATACAAGGAATTTTATCTCAGAAACTGCTGAAATATTTCACAAATTTAGTTCATATAAATGAGTATTTTTCAGGAGAATGTATTCATTGGCAACTCCACCAAATATTGCGGAATTTTTTCCTCATACGAACCTAATCCAATCACAAAACAGGGCGCCCTGTCTCAGTTTTAAAGTTACGACCTCCCAAAATTGAGTGCATTCCACATTTTTCTGTAATTCAAAATTTATCTTTGAACTTTTTTCTCAACGATCCGGGCATCATTATTTAATTATTAATTATCATAACGCACATATCTTTATATTATTCCAACGGTCGACTGGACGGTCGGAGTCATATGTCTTATGCATTGAAGAAGCTAACATTGAAACTTGATTTTCCGAACCTGTATAAACTACATGGCCTTTCACATTAGAAATACAATTTCTGAAACTCAACATACTTTTTTCAAGGGTCGTAATTAGGTGTCGAATTTGTTAACTTTTATGGAGTACTTACAGGCGGACATTGAGAGACAGGTTCGGATGGATGCAGTTTAAACAGATTTTAGGAGAACCTTTGATGAAGTTCATCACTCATTTCTGCTGAGAAGAAAAAAGAATTTCTTCGAGTTCAAATCCGATCTGTAGTCAATTTGAACTAGTTAATGTGGTTCGATTTTTTTATAGTTTAAGTAAAGTTGATCCATACCATTTATTTTTGCCTTCTTTATTTGTAACGTATTGATTCACACAGTTCATTTAGAATAAATAAGGTTTATTAATGCATGATAATTTTTTCAATTAAAAATTAGATTTTTTGAAGTAAAACGACGGGAATCGTTGAGAAATGGTTCAAAGATTATTTGTGAAGTATATGGAAGTGTGGAGTGGTGGTTTTCAAGGTGTAAAAGTGACCAGGGGATGGCGCATTCTTAAATTGTGACACCCTGTTCTGACCTCAAATGGACGAAATTAATTGGGTTCGCATGAAACCAAAGTTTATCAAAAGACTTCACCAAAATTTATTATGAAAATTTACTTTGTCAAGTCAAGGATAACAGATATACCAAGTTATCTATATCAATTATCATGCCTTTAAATGCAGATATATTGAAAAGCTTCGTCTTTTTGCCCAAAAAAATATGATTATATTCATAACGATGAATTTTAAGTGTATTGAACCATTTTTTCTTATTTTAAGTTTTGATAAAAATATTTTTCATCGAAAGAGTCTTCATACCGTTCTGAAGTTTTTTTGTGTGTGATTTATAGACCAATTTGAGTTACTATCTAAAATAAAGGTTGTATTTTTTATGGAAATCCCTTAGAGTAAATTAAATATATGAAAAAGTATGATCAATATACACATATTAATCACTTGCGTTCATATACAAATACTGGTTGAATTCTATAAAAAAATTCAGTTCGGTTCAAATATATGCCAAATTCTTCAATATTAAGACATATTAAATATATTGATATAATTTTATTTCTGATAATTTTTTATCTAAAGATAGAGAATTGAGCTCTAACAATCAGAACGGAAAAAAGTTTGTTGCTTCCAGTCCGTTAAATGTCAACGGTATTTGTAAATGAACTCGAAAGTAGAGCATTTGCCTGAATGCGCATGCCTAGTGCATTTTATTTAGATTGAAAACATAATGAGACACTTGAACTAACAGTTATTTTCGTTCTATGGGTCGCGTAGATAAACTGGACAACTCCTTCTCAAGATCAAGATCAAGTTCCATGAGTTCATTGGAGAATATCACATCAGAAGCCATACAGGTTTTGGCGTTCACCGATTCGTATACCAAGAAATCTGGTAAGTTTACCGTCTCTGACCTTATTCAAATTCTGTTACATAAGGTGTATGGCATCAACAAAAAACCCAATAAGTCGAAAACCCGCATCTCTTGCTTTAACATTCTTCACTTCGGCCCTTCAGCGAAAAAGACTAATTTTCAGCTAATACATAAATTAGGTTATACCACAGAAATATATAATGAATGAAGATGAGACATATTATATTTCTGTGGAATAACCTTATTTTTGCATATGGCATGCATTATCTAAAAATTGTTTTTATTATGAAGAATATTGTGCACCCGTTTTGTATTTAAACAAGTACTCAAATATTCTGATGTAACGTGGTAATGTGCTTTAGTTGTTTGATGTTTAGCTATTCTTAGCTCCTAAATGAGAGATGTTGAAGCTTTCCAAATATTTTAAATTATAATGTTAAATGTTCAAGAAATTCATCTTTTTATATATCAAGAATGAAGTTATATTCTCGACAAAAAAGAATGTATCTGCATGACTAGTTTTCAAGAACTGGTTCCAGAGGTTATGGAATGACATAACATTCTTCACTTCGGCCCAGTAAGTTGAAGAAGTACTTCCTCGCAATAACACAAAACAGTTTTATTACGCACCCAAAGAAAGAACTCTACTCGCACTCAATTGTAATTTCTCAAATTCAATCTCAATGAACATTTTTGTTCACCCTCTAGTAATTGCACTTGTAATTAAGTTTAGTGAATTTGTGAAGTAGGAATATTGTTTGTACGTAAGATAAGTTTGTTATTAATCAATCAGTGGTCATTTTAACTTAGGTTTTAGAGACTTGGTGCAATTCTCTGATGATACTTTTTTTTCATTTCAGAGCCACTAGCCTTAGTACCTTCATTGTGGGTGGGAACAAGTCTGGGATCGGTACTTGCGATTTCCATCATTCCTCCTGATCCAGATAGTAGGTCTTCCCAACCAGTGGTTGTATCCCTGATGGGATCAACGATATTCAGACTCAAGGGCGGCATTTTAGGACTGTCTTTTCTGGACTGTAGCGGTTCCCTGATTCCGTATCCATACGAGTCGTGGAGAGACGATAACAGGGAAAAAAGAGAAAGTGAGATCCATAATTCACACATTACATATCATAATCGGGTGATAGGAACTATATTAAACTTTAGCTAAATGAAACACCTATACACACATCGTCAAAAGAATTAGCCCCACCCCCATCAACCCTCAAGTTGTTGAATGTAACATGACAATTTTTGTGTGATATCTTCACTATCTTATCACTTAAATGAAAACAATGAACCAGCAAAAAATGTTACTTGTTCGGGAGAATACAGGTGTATTTGAAGTTAATCAGTTTTCAGCGAATAACGAGAGTTGTTATATTGAGAATATTTCGTGGAAAATGCCGGGACATCTAATTTCTCAGTTTGACCAGGCAAGAATAGTAGACCTACACCAAGAAGCTTTGTCGAGCCGCCTGATTGGACAACGTTTGAATATTCCACGGACTTCAATAAGGCGCATAGTGGCTCTTTTCCTGGAAACTGATAGGGTTCCCCGGAGACCGGTGCCTGGTCTACCCAGAGTAACATCTGCAAGGGAAGACCATCATATCGCAAACTTTACTCGAAGGAATCGAACGGTATCTGTAACAGCTCTTCGAAGTCATTTATTGAGGACCTATGGACCTATGGTCTCAACCAGTACCATAAGGAGACGGTTGCATTCCTCAAATTCAAGGGCAAGAAGACCTTTAAGAGTACCTCGGCTATAGCCTGGACATAGAGCTACCCTTCGGCAATGGGCAGAACACTACCAAGACTGACTTTTACCATAATGGCTCAACGTACCTTTTTCGGGCGAGTCACGATTCGGATTACAAAGTGATAGTCTACGAGAAAGGGTTTGGAGGGGTCCAGGCAGACAAGAGCGACTCAATTTCGCCCGGAATTTGTGCCCTTTCAAGGCGGATCAATAATGTGCTGGAGAGTATAATGTTCGGTCGCCGTATCCCTCCAATCATACGAATTTGGGGATAATTCCATTTATCAGGATGATAACGCCCCACCAAACCGCGCACGAAGAGTTCAAAACATTCTTCAAGAGAACAATATCCAAAGAATGAACTGGCCAGCAAACTCACCAGACATGAATTCAATTGAGCGCGTATGGGATTAGTTAAGGATTAATATAAATACTCACTATAATTCACATTACATAATCCATTACAACATAACGTTGATTTTTCTAGGGACGCCAACTCGGAGTCAGGGTTCCGTAAGAATGAGTCCTACTATGAGCGAAAGTAAAGGTGACCCAGTAGGCGATCGTCAGTATGTCATAATCACCAGCGAAAAGCAAGCTAGAGTTGTGGCATTACCATCTCAAACGTGCATTTATAGACAGCAGATCACTGACGGCGACTTTGTTGTTAAGGCAGAAACTGTTACTTTTAAAGGTAAAATTTAAAATATTGAGTTATTATATTATAATAAAACCTCATGATTTTCGTACTTTGTCTAGTTTCGTCCTGAATTTCGAAGGAAAAGAAAAAATTTAAAGTTTTCGTCAGATACAATGTGTTTGCCAAACAGAATGACCCGTTGTAAAGAAAAGATAAAAAAGGATGATTCGTGTAAAGGTACTTTTAACTGAAGTGCCATTTCTGTTCAGTAGTGTTTGACAATTCATAATGGAAAGACTTACGGCCAGTTTCATAAACGAAATTAAAGCCTCCTTTTTCCCAAAAAGTCTCCTTTCATGATAAAACGTGTTTAATAAGCAAATTTTAAGGTTAAAGGGAACTTAAAAGCGTCCTTTATCTTAAAGTGAGAAAATCGGCCCTTTATGGCTGGAAAAGGACCCTTTAACGAGAAGCTCGACACTGCGCAGGTGCTCGATAAACGCGAAAACAGTGGACATAACCTTCTTCTGTCACATTTGTCCATTTTGTTTGATTTTAGCCTACTACGAAATATGTTAACGTTCAAACCGTGTGTGATTCAGACTTGAGAATCAGAATTATTCTAGCTAGATGACCTTGCTCAAGACATGATCAAACCATCTTTAATAACAGTGTCTTGAAGAGACAATTTGAGAATGGTAAATTTGGACGGTATTTGTTACTTGGTGATGGTGGTTATAGTTTGCAAACTTATCTTATGACAAAGTTACCGGAAACTATAACTGCAGCTGAAAATTTATATAAGCAGTCAATTATACGAACTATAAATGTGGTGGAGAGAAAGTATGGAGTTTGGAAACGTCGTTTTCCTATACTTTCTAAAGGAATGAGTGGTAAGTTAACGACCATAAGGGCAATTAATGTTGCTACCGCTGTTTTGCACAATATAGCTGTACATATGAACGAAATATTTCCAAATGAATAATTGCAGGAGGAAGAGGACTTTCAAACAAATTCAACTAATGTTAATGCAGCTCGTCAAGTGAGAGTCTATTATTAATAAACATTTTGCTAATTTACAAATTATATTTGTGTGATAATTAAAAATAAATTTGCTTGTCACTTGTGGTAATAATGACATAAATTTCAGTATACTGTCTTGTGCACATAACCATGTTTATGCAAAGACTGATTTATGCTTCTTTTCTTTTTCTTTTTACAAATTCCGACGCATAGCTCACAATTTTTACAGAATATCACCAACTATATTCGTAAAATCAATTTTCATTATTGGATAATAATCTACCAAATAGACTACACCCAGCACGCTTTGAAGAAAATATAGGGGAGGTAGCGGAGAGTTTACGCGAAGACCGTGAAGTGTCGATTCGTCGCCGTTCTCAACAGCTTGGCTTGTCATATTCAACAACTTGGCGTATTTTACGTAAGAATCTTTCTTTAAAAGCTTACAAAATTCAACTAGTGCAAGAACTGAAGCCAACTGACCTTCTGAATCGTTTCCGTTTTAGTCGTTGGGCTCTTGACAAGCTTGCAGAAGATCCACTGTTTTCGACGAAAATTTTGTTCACCGATGAGGCCCATTTTTGGCTTAATGGGTTCGCGAATAAACAAAATGCGCGTATTTGGGGTGATGAACAACTCGAAGAGGTTCAAGAGCTGAAATTGAATCCAGAAAGAACAACTGTTTGGTGTAGTTTATGGACCGTTGCAATAATCGATCCATATTTCTTCTACACATTCCTCGTAGAACGCCCATTTTCGTAATAAAGATGAACAATTTGTAGACGCTGCGCCGGGCTAAGTCTTCCCATTATGAATTGTCAAACACTACTGAACAGGAATGCACTTCAGTTAATACGAGGCATGCGCAATATGCAATTAAATCCCCACCACAAAAAGTACCTCTAAATGAATCACCCTTTATATGAATAAATAGATTTTTTTTATGAATAAATAAATGAATAAGATACATGCTACACACACGTGAAATTCAATTAGTTAATTATATTTTTTTTGCAGATAGTGTATGTTTGGTATGTTATATATCGAATGGTCATCTAGCTACTTACAGTCTACCAAGTTTGAGGCCATTAATGGATATCGACTTCTTGCCATTATCTGAACTAAGGTAAGTAGCAATGTGAGGTCATTTTTACGACCTTGACATCACTGTTACACAATCACTGTCGCTGTGCAGCACTATCTTCAGCATTTCTGATTATTCTTTTCTGCATGTTTTCAAACTTTGGAATCTATATTTTTAATTATAAATGTACATAACAACAAAGATTAGAATCTCAATTTTTTTGTGAATATACTTGTTAATAATGCTAGAGTTACGTTATCTTCTTTTGGGGATAAACTAGAATAATTTATTCAGATTTACATTTAATTAATCCATAGTGTTTGTTCATAATCTTTAAATATTTCATTTCATGTCATCAGTGTAGAGTTTCATCAAAGAATATTTTCATATATTACGTGGGTTTTTCTTTCATTCGAAAGAAAAGGTTAAATCACCTTAACTTTGATCTTCTGTAATTTCGATAAAGTTCTTGGAAGTTCTAAATATTCCAGTAGATAATTTTGACTTTAAGAATGAGATAAATATTATAAAACACACTGCACATAATAATGAATAGCCTACATCTCTGATAGATGAATTGATAAACTAATTAAAATGAAACAAAATAAAATAGAAAGGCCTTTTACTTGATAGAAGAAATATAACAAAATTTGAATATTAAAACAAATTGAAATATTTTTATCTTCTACAATTTTAATTTCAAAAAGATTTTTTATTCAAAAAACTTTAAGAATTAAATTTATGTCTAAAACAAGCACCGCTCACATTTAATAGACGTATATAATCAAAACTCAATATATAATGTCAAATGGAATAAATAAACCAACAGATATACGAAAGTAATTAAAATTAATAAATAAATATTTAAAGGAGAAAAAATTTTGTTTCTGGTCTTACCTTTATGAACACCAATTGCCTTTTAAAAACATGAACACACTTAAAGGACTTCTCAAAGAATATAATTTATTTGAAATATTTAATATATTCAAATATTCGAATAAGTTAATTCAGAAATCTCTAAAAAATGCAGATATAATTCTAAGCAATTCCGTTCATGTTTTTGAAAGGCAATTGGTGTTCTTAATGGTAAAATCAGAAACAAAATATTGTCTCCTTTAAATATTTATTTATTAATTTTAATGACTTTTTTATATCTGTTGGTTTATTTATTCCACTTGACATTATATATTGAGGTTTAAATACGTCTATTAAATATAAGCGATGCTTATTGTAAACATAAATTTTAATCTAAAAGTTTTTTGAATAAAAATTTTTTTGAAATTAAAATTGTAGAAGACTAACAGATAAAATCTGTTTTGATATTCAAAATTTGTTATATTTCTTCTATCAAGTAAAAAGTTTTTTTCTATTTTATTTTATACATTATATATAATTATATTTAGACTTGAATAAATCTCATTATGAAATGTCAATGGTTTAAAGATAACCTTATAATACCTTACACTTTTCTGTGATTTTTGTTAAGAACATAGACTATCTTGAATTTTGAAGTTAGTCTGTTTAAAGCAATTTATCCTGTTACCACGTGGAGGTAAGATATAGTAATAGTTATTTGATTTTGATATTTGGAATATTATTTAGTGCCGATGAAGCGATTATCAGAATTCTAATTGTATTTTGAAGATATAGTGCATGTTTTGAGAGATTTTTGAATTAACATATTTGAATATTTAAATATATTAAATATTTCAAATAAATTATATTTTTTGAGAATACCTTAAGTTGTGTTCATGTTTTTGAAAAGGAATTGGTGTTCATAATGGTAGGATCAGAAACAAAATTTTGTCTCCTTTAAATATTTATTTATTTATTTTAATGACTTTTTTTATATCTGTTGTTTTATTTATTCCATTTGACATTATATATTGAGTTTTGATTATATACGTCTATTAAATATAAGCGGTGCTTATTGTAGACATTAATTTAATTCTAAAAGTTTTTGGAATAAAAATTTTTTTGAAATTAAAATTGTAGAAGACTAACAGATTAAATCTGTTTTGATATTCAAATTTTGTTATATTTCTTCTATCAAGTAAAAAGCCTTTTTCTATTTTATTTTAAATAGACATAATATTAACAATAACGAACTTTTATCGCAACCTTATTCACAATATTTTTAGGGATTAGTTTGAACGTTATCCCGAATGGAATACTTGAAAGCTTTTAAAACAATTTGTGAAACTTATATGTCTTTTTTGAAAACCATTAGTTCAATGTTTAAAAACGAAATCAATCCCCTGAAGATTTCATCGACGTTGATATATCATATACCTTATAAAATTTTCATTTTAGATGTCTTGTAGATCGACCAAAGTTAGGTGATTTTACCCACAGTTCTCCGATATTTTATTACTCAATTTGTTTGAAATATCATTTATTTCATTGTTGTCGTTCTCCAATTGGAGCAGTTTATTTATCTTGTGTTTCTAATATTCGGTGTGGTGCACAACCTTTAATGTAGTTGTATTATATTTCCATTTATGCCCTAGTTTGCTTCTAATCTACCTTGCTGTGCTAGTTTCCAGACACAAACTAACAAAGGCATAGTAGACCCAATGTTGTCTATTTGGGGCCAACAACTAATAGTTAACGAGGATACTGACCAGTAAGTTCTTTCCGCGTACTACATAACACTCAGTATACGTTTCTCTCATCGTGAACAGAATGGGATGTTTTTTATTAATTGAGGAAAGGGGGTTTCTACATTGTGAAATACTTAACAAAACTATTTATCATATTGGACAGTAAAAATTTTATTCATTGTTAATTGTATTTCACTTTACAATTCTTTTCACTCCTCTTCATCTTTTTATTTTACTCTCATTTTAACACTGATTTAAATTAATTTGAATTCTGTTCTATTTGTTTTGACTTATGACACTTATTTTCTTCTCATACCTGATTTTTTTCTAAAAATGTAGAAACCACTCTTGAAAATGTTCATGTTTGTGTCATTCATATAAGAAACTTTCTCTTAAATTTCAATGTCGAATATTTTTCTTTCACAAAGTATTAGAATGCTATATTTTTTCGATGTCATTGAGAATATTCTGAATCGTATTTTTATTATATTGTGTCTGTTTGAGTAATTATATGTATTATCATGTTGTAGGACATTGAAAAAGAAAACACAGTTCAACTACTATGCCAAATTCAATATGATCTATTTTGTTATTAACAATCTGGATGAACACTAACAATTAATGCTATCTCTATCTGCTCATTTCAAATTAATTATGACAAAATCGAATCAGTTCTTTCTGTTAATATGTAAGTAGAACTTTTCATGAATTATATCCACAAATAATTCAGTCAAACCCTTCAGCAAATATAGAAAATCTTTACCTAAAAAAATTACCTAAAAGCACAAGATTACAATCACATTTCAACGATTGGCTATTTGGCACATTTATTGAAGCACTGCATTTTGGGGTTCTTAGCATGGTGTTAACAAATTTTTCAATTGAAACTTAATGAATTCTGCATGTAACCGTTAACAATAACTTGTTACCTTGTAAAATATAACATTTCATATAATTTACCATACCCATGATTCATGAGCGTTGCTTCATAACTTTATTACAACATATATCTAACAAACAAAAATATAGACAATGAGTCATTTTTAAATAAATAAGCTCACTAGGTAGGTACTTTTATTCTTTAATTATTCGATCTCAATGAACCACTTCAATTTGAACGACAATTGATATAATATTCATTATTTTCCTATAAACTCGAATTATGAAATGTGGAAGTGTTAATTTTGAGCTATCCGATAAATTATTTTATCAATTATTATCGTTAAAATCAGAATGGCCCATTGAAATTAAATTTGCAATTGGCGCCCAACGTGAGGCGGTAATTGTTATGATATAATAATATGAACATTGCAGTGCATCAAAAATCTTACTCAACTAACAAGTAGTGTGGAAAATTAATATTTGGTGATTATATCCGGTGTTTTTTTTAGAGTGCTAGAACTTTCGATAGGGATCACAGAAGGTAGAAGACATGTTGTTTTGACGTTTCTGTTCAGTAAGCATTGACAAATTGTCATGGAAAGACTCAGACCGCAACAACGTTTACAAATTGTTGGAATTTATTTTCAAAATCAGTGTTCTATTCGCCAAACTTATAGAGCACTTCGTGAAATTTATGGTTTACATAATCGTCCATCAGAGCAACTTATTCGTCGAACTATCGATAGATTTCGGACAATATTTTCTCTACTCGATGCAACAACAACAACAAGACAGAAGAAAATATCGCTGCTATAAGTCATAGTGTTAATGATGATCCGGATTTGTCTATTCGTCGACGTTCACAACAAGTTGTACTCTGTGCATATACCAAAATTTTGCGTAAAGATCTTGGTCTACACCCATACAAGATTCAATTGGTTCAAGAACTAAGGTCACTTGACCACAATAAGTGTCGTTTGTTTGCTGATTGGGCCCTAGAACAGCTTGAAGTTGATCCACCTTTTTATCATAAAATTGTGTTCAGTAATGATGCTCATTTCTGGTTGAACTGCTATGTAAACAAGCAAAATTGCCGTATATGAAGTGAAAAAAATTCTCAAAAAGTTCTGCAGGTTCCATTGCATCCTGAAAATGCACTGTATGGGTGTGCTTTACACGCTGGAGGCATCATCGGTCCATATTTCTTAAAAAACTATGCTGGAGCTAATGTTACAGTGATTGGTGCTCATTACAGATCGATGATCAATGATTATTTGTTTCAAAATTTGAATGGTATCGACCCAGAAGTGTTTTGGTTCCAACAAGATGGTGCTAACCCTTTTGCTGCTGTAACAATTGATTTATTGAAAGAAAGATTTGGCGATAACATTATTTCGAGAAATGGTTTAATTAATTGGTCTCCAAGATCATACGACATAACTTCACTGGATTATTTTCTTTGGGGTTATGTCAAGCCATTGGTTTATGCTGATAAACCAGAAACGATAGACGCTTTGAAAACCAACATAACTCGTGAAATAAGTCCTGAATTACTGGAAAAAGTGGTCCAAAATTGGTCTGATCGAATGCGATTCCTCAGAACTAGTCGTGGTGGACATATGCCGGAAATTATTTTTAAAACATAAATGTCACAAAATTATCTTTCAAATATTCAGACCACTTAGCGATGATGATCACCCTGGACCTGCTCACACAACCTGAAGCGACTCCAGAGCGAAGAACTCTAGAGTATGATAAATGTGAAATAGACAAGGTCAATGAAGATATATCCCAATTCATCAATACACACAGATACACAAAGATGGATGAAACGTACATTTCGCTATTCAATAAGGAACTTTCAGCAAGCGTTTTGAGACACACATCTGTAAAAAACATCACCCATTTCTCAATGTTTAGAGAGTACCACCGCAACCCTGACCCTAACTTCAAAACTCAACTCAATGAATATAATACTGCTATACATAGACTGATCCCTCAGTATAGAGTACATCCTTGACTAAAGCTTGTAATTCCATCAATGAATCCAAAGGGAAGGGCTTCTATCAACAAATCAAGAAACTGTCTAGATACAAAAAATTTCATAAGATTCCTACAATCCTTGCAAATAACAAAGAACATAGGACTGATGAAGAAAAGATTAAAATTTTTGCTAAACACCTAAATCAAAACTATCAACACGACAGAGATAAAAAATTCGACACAGAAACGGAAAAGTAAGTAGATGTCTGGTATAATGGCTACTTCTACAAGAAGGCGAAGAATGACACACCCATAAAATTAGATGAGGGTACATTTTATGAACTACTACATACTTCAAGAAACAGCTCCCCTGGAATAGATAACATACCTTGGAAAATCGTTAAGAAGTTGGAACATAACATTCATTCACATATAATGGAGTTGTACGAACGGTGTCTGAATAACTATACATTTCCTCAATGTTGGAAAACAGGAACTGTTATCCTCATAGCAAAGGATAACGGAGATCAATCCAAGGTGGAAACTATAGGCCCATCAACCTTCTACCTGTCCTGGGAAAATTATTTGAGGAAATAATTAAAAAAAAACTTAGAGAACATCTTGATAAGCATATACCTAACCATCTATTCAGATTTCGTAAAAATGAATCAACACTTCACCCTCCCACAATATTATGTTCTAATCTACAGAATGCTCAGTTAAACAAAAGAAAAACAGCTGCAGTAAGCATAGATATCCAAAAAGCGTTTGATAGTGTGTGGACAAAGAGTTGGCTCTACAAATTGCACAAGAAAAACACTCCTACTTACCTTGTTCATATCATGAACTTACCTAGAGGACAGAAAACTGAGAGTGAAAATAAATAATACATTTTCAGAATTCTTTACTCCCATGCAAGGTACACCTCAAGGATTACCTTTATCTCCACTCCTATTCAATATATATTGTGGTGACATTGGAACAACACCAAATAGCAGGCAATACACTCTACGATATGCCAATAACACAATGGCTATTTCATACGAGAAGACACTTCAGTGCTGCATAGAAAAACTGCAACTTCGTATAGATGACATCACAGCATGGTTGGCTAAATGGAGACTAAAAGTGAACCCAGCGAAATCAAAACTTATAATATTCAATCACAACATCCACGAAAACTCTCCATCCATTTCCATAAACAATAAAAAAGTTAAACCTTCCCCATCAATAAAATACCTGGGAACTCATCTAGAAAACAAAGCTAACCTGAAACCGAATGCCAACATCATGAAGAAAAAAGCCATCACTAGGGCCAAGCAATTCAAGTGTCTAACACATAAGGACCAAGGCATTGACATGAAAACAGCAACGACAATATATAAAACGATATGTAGACCAATAATTGAATACGGTCATCCTCTCTATGCAGATTGCAAGGAAAGTTTTCTACCTGCACTCTTCTAGAAAAACTATTATAAAAAGCTAGCAAGTGTAGACATTTAAACATTTACATACATGTATATAATTTTTTTTACAACCATTTGTAATTGTTTTAAACTAAAAGGCTGAAGGACTTAGGTCAATGGCCTTAAACACAGTTATTTATTTATTTTATTTATTTATCTTTCAAATAAAAAAAAATTGGCTTCAGTCTTAATTTAAATGTGTTTTATTTCAATTTAAAGTTCTGTCACTCTAAAAAAACCCGATATATAATATCTGATGAATCATCTGTTACTAGGAAATACTCATATTTAAAATGAATATGTGGAAATTTAATTTGTTATTCTAATTATCGTTCAACTTGAAAATTACTCTGTACAATATTCGTAGGAAGATTTTGGTTTTCTGATAGTTAAATAAATCATTAATAGGTGTTAGTGATAATACTAGTGTGTAATGCATTTTGAATGGCATATTTGGCGTTCGTGCAGCAAATTCCTCATTCCAAACTTTTCGCGGAGTATACTATTCTGATACATGTGTTTTATCTCTTTTTTTTTAAGGAAGCATTAATCTTTACGGAAAAACAGCATAAACGTCTTTAAATCTTCATATATGAACAATATGTATCTTGAATAAAGGTGAATTCTTTTTAGGATCGCCAGAACATTCTGCTTCAGTAATAGAGGCCATGGACTATATTTGGCGACGCCATCGGAACTTCAAAAATTCACCATTTGTACTGAATTTTGGTAATTATTCAATTGTTTCTTGGAGAACATAGCAGAAACCTTCGTTTCTTTACAGCTCAACCTTCAATGATATGATTGGGGAACTTTTCCTCTCGATGGAAATGCCCGAACCACCTAAAGAAGGCTTCATCAAAAGCCTATTCGGAGGAGGAGTTAGACAACTGGATAGAGAAGAGCTATGTGAGTAAATAGAGCAAGTAGTAATGGCAGAAACAGTTCGATCTCTATAATTACTTACTCCTTCAGTCAACTTTTGTATGAGCTAGAAACCTATTCGAAATTTTTACAGTCGGAGAATCAAGCGGCAAGGCGAACAAGTCGGTGGCCAAGCACATCCCGGGCAACCTTCAGGACATGGGCAATAGGGTCACCAGCGCAACCAGCGAAGTCAACAGGGCCCACAAACTAATGCTCGAACGTGGCGAGCGACTGAACCGACTCGAGGAGAGTGCAGAAAGGATGCGTAACGAGGCTGAGAACTTCTCTTCTACGGCACACGACGTGATGCTCAAATACAGGGACAAAAAATGGTACCAGTTGTGAACGGTTTACCTTGTTGAATCTCTACTTCTTGTACATTTCCTCAGTCTAGTCTAGATGTAGACATCATCAATGATATCGTTGCCTACGGACGGGTTTTCACCAAAATTATTCACCGCTTGCTTGAAGTCTGGAAGGATGTTGAAATATAGTGGTGATACACACATCGAATAAGGGTATTTTGGAAACTATGGAACAAATTCATCAATGGCTTTATGCAAAGTCTGTGTTAAATGTTATAGATCGATCGAACTACTATAGGCACGATAAGAAAAAATAAATATTCATTCTTACACCTGATGATTTCCAGTCCCTTCAACTATATCTCAAGTCAGCTGGCCATTTCCTTCTTATTCTTCTATATTAAGGCAGTACTAATGGATGCAGTAGATGGCTGGCATGGCTTTCCAGTTTAGCATGATGTTTCTCGGTCTTCTCTTCTCATCTTTTACATAAGCGATTCGTAAATCTTCGTGCTTGGTTTGATTTGTGACGTACCATGGAGCATTTGCTATCGTTCGAAGTATTTCTGATTGCCTTCTCTGAATAATTAATAAACTTGATTTGCTTGTACGTCCCCAGGGCTCGATACCATATACCCATGTAGGCTTTATCACTGTTTTTTAGATGAATATCTTGTTTTCCAGTGCCAATTTGGATTTCCTACCCAGAAACCAATTTAGTTATCGTGTTTCCAGTCTATTTGCTTCCTTTTTTTAATTATGTGTGCCTTTCATGTATGTCTGCTATTCAAATACATCCCCTAGTATTTTGTACATTATTCATATATACATATTTCGTGGATCTTGGTCAACAGCTAGAATGCCTATATTATCTGCGAAAGCTCCCAATATGGTATGAGAACTTAGGTAGGTAGGTCAGCGCTGTACAGCACGTATAGCAGTGGTCCAATGACACTTCCCTGGGGAACTCCTGATCGTATTGGGAAGTACTTCGATTTCTCACTACCAACTCTCACCCTGAATCGTCTTTCACTAAGATACGATTTCAGTAATTCATAATAACAACCAGGCAGATATGCTTCGATTTTATAGAGCCAGACTTCATCAAAAGCTTGACTGACGTCTAAGAATACTGATGTACAGTGTTGCCTGTGTTCAAGCGATTTACTTATTTTGTGGTTAATTTGCTGTATTGTGGAGTGGTTTAACCGGAATCCAAACTGATGATCTGGTATCTACTCCTCTGCATTTGGGTATTATTTTTTGAGGCACCGGTCTTTCTAGGTTTTTGATAGAACTTATAGCAAGCGGATTGGACTATAGGATGTTATGGTGTTTGCATCTTTACCTGGTTTAGGTTGATTTCAGTTGTTCACGCCAGTAGTTCATTTTAGGGATGACATTGCATATGTAAGTAATTACCAACAGTCATTTGTTTGCTAATTCTTCAATCATTTTCGTGTTATTTTATCATTTCCTGCAGCTTTTCTAATATGCAGATATCTGATTTCATTTTGAATTTGCGTCATAGTGATTTTTGGTATTGGTATGGTATTTGCAGGAATTTCCAGCATCTCGTCATCAATTATGTCATCATTTGGAGTGAATACTTTAGCCAAATGTTCAGGAAATATTTGTGCCTTCTCTTGGTCGATCCTTGCCCATTTCATCGTTGATCCTGTTATGTAGTCAAGGTAGTTTTATCTTCTGGAGAATATGACCGCTGCCATTTCATTCTAGCTTTTCCTTTTTGTGCTAAGAGGATTTTTTTATTCTCTTTCTTTCTTCGGTCTCTGGAGTTGCTTGTTCTATAGCTTTGTATTTGATGTAACAGAATATTAATTATTGCAATGAATATTCTTTTTTTCAGTGATTATTCCAACATCGTGCCTATATATGTTGGTAAATTTATACAGGATCTTGATCGATCTATTTTATAATATATATATACAGTCAGCACAGTCATAAACTTATTCCCAATCCAGTACAAGCAAAGTAATAATGAAAGCTTGTTTTTGAAAAAAATTTTTATAATTATTACTTTTAGTTTAAAGTTTTTAGTTTCTTCTAAATCTGTGCATTTCTAATAATGTGTCATCATTAATTCTTTCAATCTATTGTTTCGTTTAACGGTTTTATACTGTTTTCCGATCTTTGGCATATGACATTCGAAGAAAATTCAGCATTTAACATTCAAAATCTCAAATATTTCCACACACTCAATTTCCGCTAATATTTAGTTCACACGGCAATGATAAATACTTTAATCATTTTAATGCTTTTTGTTTCGTAATTTCATCAACCTCTATTATTTAAATAGTGGTGAATAAAAATAGTATTCTATAGGATGAAAGAAGTCTGTTTAAAATTAATTTACAACTTACAGAATCGCCCTGTACGAATATATAGGATATTTTCAAAGTTTACACTTTTTTAACAGAACGTATAACTCATCAAAACAAATCGTTTCATCAAAAATCAGCTACATAAAATCTTCAAGGGGACACAGCGTAAAGCCCCTTTAGTAAAATTGGATTTCCAGCAATTTAAGTCCTGCTCTGTTCGTTCTGGCGACGTCAGCGAGCACGCGGCCTCGATTAAAACCATGTGTCAATCCAAACGCTGAATCGAGATTTAAATTTCGATGTAAACAGTCAACGGACGGTGAGTTTTTGAATATCATCAAATCAGAATCTTTCTGATCTTGTGATATTGGAATAAGGAATTCCTTATACAATGCGCTTAGCCCTTATTGGATGATTTTTTCTGAAATGTTTCATTCTGATGAGTCATGAAACAAAAAAGTAACCGTATAAAAATATTGGAAATAATTAGGTTCGAATACATTGTTTAAAGTCTTCATCTCTGCACACGCGAATTTTGAGAATTTTCCAAGAGATATCTTTCTCCTGCATTAAGCGTAACCTCTCCAAATATTTAATATGCGGCAACTTTCAACAAATTCGCGAAAATAAAAATAGGTGTAATTGCTTACACTGAACTGACATTGGACGTATTATCTCTAATCACAATCGCGTTTAAAGCATAGAGATAACATCTCTATGGTTTAAAGTCCAAAGTAACAGGACAGAACTTGATATTTTCTGAAATTTTGAGGTTTCGAATTGAACTTAACAGTTTGATTCACTTTGTCCTCTTGAATATTTTATATGAGCGATATTTGGTGAAATTGTTGTCCTACCTCTTGTTAAAATAGTCCCAACTTTGAAAATACCCCATATGTTAATTTATGAAATGTAGCCATTTCAACAGGATCCTTTTTTCGTTCTGATAAAACGCAGTGAAATCATTTTCGATCGAAAAAGATCTCATCTTCAAGTCGCAACCGAAAACTTTTCATCTTAGGGCTGTCAAATTTTTTTTGGTGAAAACCTGTCGAGTTGGCATTACTGTAAAATTGGTCTTAACGTGAAATGTGATACTCTAATCGGCATTGAGAAAGAGATGAAATTTCTATTTTGAACTATTGTTCGTCACTGTTTAACAGAGCACACCGTTTTCCGCACTTGAACCTGATGAAGTTGTGTAAAGGTAAGGTGGGTATCGTTCTCTTAGTGACCAGAAAGCTCCGATGATATCCTTGATTTTGGAAAGATGGCATATCTTGAAAATTAGCCTTGTGACATTGAAAATACAGAAGGGCAGAAAAAATATCTGAATATCCTAATTTAAAAAGCCTTCCCAGCAAAGATCAAACGATTACTTGAGCATGTTCTTATCGTTGCTGCATAGATACGAGAATTAAAATTTTCAAATTCCTGTAAACTAGAATATAGTCTCAAACGGATGACTTCAAACTGTTAATCTCTTCATTGAGCTACACAATTGATTTTGTACTTTTCTAGATTCATATTTAGTTTTGAATGTATACTTTCGATTTATATTTTTCTAGCATTAATGATATATGTAAATAAGACCCGTTATTGTGAAAGGGTCATATAGTCGATGTAAATATATAATATATTTCTTTTTGTAAAGAAAAATATTGGAAGACAATAAGCTCTTTGATTTTTCTCTCTTATTAAGTTCGGTACATCTGGATTCTATTACGGCAATATCGTGTTGTAATTGTTTTCAAGGCTGGCCTTGAAATAATAACTCTTATTTGTGCATACCAAAACTTTCACCAACTAGCAAAGTTTTTAAATAGAAGGTCACAGTTTGTGCGTGCTGATGTTTAATTTTTGTGTAAGGTTATATATAAAAACACCTAAAAATATGAAATAATATCGAAAACATGTGTAACAAAGTTAAAATGTACAATAAACATGTTGAATCAAAAGTAAACCTATTCACGTTAGATATCGAGAAAGAATAAATAAAGGAAAATAATGAAAGACTGAAGTTTGAAATACCTAATGTTTGGAACCAAACCCCACCATAAAATATCTCAATTCAATCTGTATTTCTTCACACTTTCATATTCTTGGTGTATAAATTAAGAAAATCTCATATAATATAGTGTTTTATTTTCCAGTATGCAGTGGATTTCCATAAAATAAAGAAGTCGTCAAAATGATCTCTTTAAATTCGTTTCAAAATATTTTCACTTCCGAAATTCAATTTGCCAATGGAGTTCAGGTGTCATAATACTAATTTTATGAATTAGTTAGTAATAATTCATTTAAAGTGTCTTCCTTCTTATTTTTCCTCCATATCTTGTTGATTATCTGCTCTTCAATAATATCTGATTTGATTCCACAAGTGAGTGCAATAAAATATGAAATTGCGGTCCAAATTCATTAGGTTATCATTAAGTTTAATTTGAGTTGAAAAAAAAAGTTTTTCCGAATGACAAATATTGTTTTTAAAAAATTTTCTAGTCTTGATAAAGGTTATTAAAATTCTGAAAAACGTTCATGAAATAATGAATATCAATACTCTTCCGTTCAATGGTATAAGGAATATTTAGCTGTTACTTGTGACATCGTTACGTTGTCTTCATCTTAATGTATGAAAATAACATTTTACATATATTTGCTTGAACTTAGACTTGATTTGGTATTTAATTATTTAGAATTAATAAGACCTCACAAGTTCAACTTGTTGAAAAATCCATGATTGCCTTACAGTATAAACTCAAACTAAGGTATTAAATAACAACAATAATGAACAACACTGTTATTTTGTAGCCATAATGTAAAAGTGAATTAATATTCGTCTTCACGCATTCACGTGTACAATAGCTTTACTTCAACAAATAACTGTAGGCTGAGCCTAAGCAGATTGACATTTGGTGTTATTTGATTTTCTAACCTCACAAAATTGAAATCGAAATGGGTGAGTTCGTCCGTTTGATTAGCAGTTTATCATATAGAATTCAGGATGTTATAATGTAGAACTCAGATGACAATGTAATAAAGTAATGTTGTTATCTCCTATTAATAGAGAAAATAATTTTTTCTGTTTTTTTTTAGGTTTTATGACGGCATATATGATTTATGGTTATTTGAGATTGTTTCTATTTAATTAAATTGTCTATTATGATTGATAGCGTACCGTTGTTCACAACTATTGTTTTTAGTGTTGTAATTTTAGTTTCGCGGTTATTAAGGAGTTCATTTCATTTTCAGTTATCTTCGTTTTGTTTATTCTGTGATTTTTTTTTGAAAAATCCATTCGGAGTTTTCAGTCAAATTCAAATTTTTCTTCTATGTTTTATTAATAATTGGTGATATTTTATTTCAGTTGTTTTAAAAGAATTTAATATGTGTGATTGTAACATTAATGTGTCTAATGTTTTTCATTTATTTTATTCCTGGATTTCTTCTTTTCCGTCTTTCGTTCATCAAAAACTTTAATTTATCATATACCCTAAATAAATGAGAAAAAAATGGAAAATATATAATATGTGAGTTTTTACCTCAGTTAATACTACTCTAATTAAATATTATATTTGCTTGAACTTAGACTTGATTTGGTATTTAATTATTTAGAATTAATAAGACCTCACAAGTTTGTGAAAATCAAAATAACTTTATGATAGATTGGGCCGTTGCTTGGTAGAAATCAGTTGTAATTGTCATTATAAAATAAAACACTTGTTTACATAATAAAGTAGAAAATGTAAACAAGTGTTTTATTTTATAATGACAAAATAACTTTATTTAATATGGATTTTCATCAAGTGAAGACCGATTCAATTGAACATTGTTTAGAGTAATTTCAATGCCGCAATGATAATTAGGAAATTACTAATTAGATTTAAATTTTTTCCTCATATTATGGTGTGGTATTAGTATTTTATTTCATTAAAATAAAATAGTAAGAGAATTAATCGAAAGTTGATTTTTAGGTGTCTGAGATCGAGTCACTTGATAGATCTGTTGCTCAAATAGTCCAGTCAAGAAGATCGTGAAATCGGGTTTTTCGCTAATAGGGCTGAATTTATATGAAAATGATCAGAAAAAAGCGTATAAAACTGTGGGCAAAGAAAAAAATTTTTCAAACCCCGGGAGGGGGGTAAAAAAAATGAAAAACTACCCCAAAATACGATTTTTGTGTTAAATTTCGAAAATATCAAAAAAAGTTTCAACTAAAAGTTGTAGAGCATAAAATTTTAGGTCTACCTCTCTCCGCCCATTTTTCCCCTTAAACGCATTCTTTCACCCCTAGGACGGTATAAAGGGTTTAAAAAATAAAAATTTAATAAAAAATGTAAAAATTGGACTTTTTGAATTTTTTTTTTCATTCTCTTAAAAAAACTATCAACAACAATCGTAGAGAAAAAAAAATTTTTTTTTATTCCCTCTATTAAAACTGAAGAGGTAAAAACGGATTTACCTCAATATTTCACTTAAAACGGGTAATATTTAAAAAAAAAATTTTTCAATTGATTTTTAAATTTTTTTTATAAATTTTGATGTAATATTTATATTTGTAGATTTTTACCTGCAGGTAATAAAACCTTTTAAAGACAGGTAATTTATGTATTCGTCATAGAAGGGATGAAAAAAAAAATTTTTTTCTCTACGATTGTTGTTCCTAGTTTTTTTAAGAGAATGAAAAAAAAAATTCAAAAAGTCCAATTTTCACATTTTTTATTAAATTTTTATTTTTTAAACCCTTTTTACCGTCCTAGGGGTAAAAGAATGCGTTTTAGGGAAAAAATGGTCGGAGAGGAGTAGACCTAAAATTTTATGCTCTACAACTTTTAGTTGAAACTTTTTTTGATATTTTCGAAATTTAACCCAAAAATCGTATTTTGGGGTAGTTTTTCATTTTTTTCACCCCCTTCCCCGGGTTTGAAAATTTTTTTACTTTGCCCACAGTTTTATACGCTTTTTTCTGATTATTTTCATATAAATTCAGCCCTATTAGCGAAAAACCCGATTTCACGATCTTCTTGACTGGACTAAAATTGATATTTGAGGCCCCAAAAATTGTTTATACAATGAAAGGTATATTCTTTATGTCATTAAACGAAAGAGGTTCTTTCTAGAATTGGTATTAATATTAATCATTCTGTTTTTCAGAATTTTCCAATTATTTTGGATTCTGTCATTCTTAGATTCGTAAAAAATTTTAACTTCTGGAAGTTAATATTTTTTTCCTTTTTTAATTACTGCATTTCTAAAGGGAATAATAAACAACTGAAAAAATTTCCTTTTACATGGAGAAACCAGAATGTTTGAAATCAAGAATAAAGGCCTAAGCGCTTGGGAATGAAATAAAGATATCTTGAACTTTTAAAACCAAATGAATTGTATAAAATCGGTAGGATTAGAACAAATGTTAACGTAGAATATTTGATATATACTAAATAATGAGGGACAAACTGTTCTGTGCATAATATACAATTATTACAAATTTGTAAATTTAATGAGCTGGACTCTACGATTTAAGTTTCAGTATTTCTATAATTATGCATAAAATGAGAACGCCTATATTATGTAATAGCCTGTCTCATTTTTAATCGCCTATTTAAAGGATTATCTTTAAAATATATGTTGTTTAAGTTGACATAAATTTTATTTGAAATTTTAACAGATGATAATCTATATTAGAGGGAACAATTATATGAAAATTTCAATAAACTTTCTGTACTCATCTCGTAAAGATTGGTTTTTCCGTATTCAATTTTAAACTGATTATAATTTCATGAATTCTTGTCGAATGTTATGCTACTTAGTAATGATGAAATTATATTATTGTTCTATAAATAGATCAGTTGTTTATATATAGGCGTTTTTTTATTTCCTACGATCAAGACAAGGACCCATCGTTGCCGAACATCCAGAAGCAGAAAACGGTAAATTTAGGAGAAGAATCGGTAGACTAAGTCTAATTGGATGGAGTAGTCCGTTACTTTGTGATAGTTCATTTTAATGGAATGAAATAAGGAATTACTTTGTTTTCTATCACTTTTTATTATAACTGATATACAGTGACTCGAGTTTCGTAGTGTTTGAAAATGTAGTAAACACTACGAAACTCGAGTCACTGTATATCAGTTATAATAAAAAGTGATAGAAAACAAAGTAATTCCTTATTTCATTCGACTAAGTCTAATTATTTCATGTATCTTGTGTTCTGAGAATTTTTTGGTGATATTAGTGGTTAGTCGCATTTGAAATTTTTTCTTATTTTCCGAATAATTGCGAGACTACAAATCCAACCGATCTGAAATTACTGGAAAGTAAATGTCACTTTTTTAAATTAAATTCAAACAAATAACTTATTAGCAAGTTTTCATCTTTAATCAATAATTCATCACCTTACTGAATTGTTTCTGCTGTTATTATTTGGAAGTTGATCATAATTAAAACAAATTGTAGAAATTACTGTTTTACTACCAATAAAAATATATATTACACATTTTCTTATGACTCGAGTTTCGGGAAATGCACTATCCTATCATCAGACAACTGAAGAACTAACAGTGGTACAGAGGTATTTAAACCAAAATGATAAATATTTTGAATATTTCAATAGATTCTAGGTAACACCTAATAGTGGTACAGAGGTTACAAGGGCAACGTGATAAAAAACCGGGTCAAAAAAGAGGGGCCTTCTAACAGAAATCGGAATGTCGGCAATCGACAAAGAAGGTTGTTAAACAGATGGTAACCATTTAAATATCTCAAATAATTTTTGGGGTTACATAGCTCCGTACAGTCATTCATTATTTTTACATTATTTTGTTGTATATCTTAAATATTTGGATTTACATAGCTCCGTACAGTCATTCATTATTTTTATTGTGAACGAATTTGAAAATTTCAATAATCAAGTTTCTTCTCTTTTGAATCTACATGTAAAATTTTCTTGAAATTTTCTTTTGTCGAAAGGAAATACTGTTTTCTAAAGAATGAGTGGCAATATTTGAATTTTTGTTTACTTTTCATTAAATTCGTTTTATGTTGGTTGAAAAAGGTTTTGAACAGATGTTACTTTTTGAATATCTCAAATATTTTCGATTTACATAGCTCCATGCAATATGTTAACAATAATGTAAAAGTAATGAATGACTGTACGGAGCTATGTAAATCGAAAATATTTGAGATATTCAAAAAGTAAAATCTGTTTAAAACCTTTTTCAACAAACATAAAATGAATTTAATGAAAAGTAAACAAAAATTCAACTTTTGCCACTCATTCTTTAGAAAACAGTAATTTCTTTCGACAAAAGAAAATTTCAAGAAAATTTTACATGTAGATTCAAAAGAGAAGAAACTTGATTATTGAAATTTTCAAATTCGTTCACAATAAAAATAATTAAAAAAATAATGAATGACTGTATGGAGCTTTGTAAATCCAAATATTTGAGATATACAACAAAATAATGTAAAAATAATGAATGACTGTAAGGAGCTATGTAACCCAAAAAATTATTTGAGATATTTAAATGGGTACCATCTGTTTAACAACCTTCTTTGTCGATTGCCGATATTCCGATATCTGTTAGAAGGACCTTGTTTTTTAACCCGGTTTTTTATCACGTTCGGCTTGTAAATGTCTGTACCACTAATAGGTGTTATCTAGAATCTATTGAAATATTCAAAATATTTATCACTTTTGTTCAAATACCTCTGTACCACCGTTAGGTCTTCAGTTGTCTGATGATGGGATAGCTCATTTCCCGAAACTTGATTCACAAGAAAATGTGTAATATATATTTTTTTTGGTAGTAAAACATAGTAATTTCTACAATTTGTTTTAGTTAATCACCTTCGTTATCAACAACCTTTTGCCATCTAGTGTACAAATTTTCAATGCCGAACCGATAAAAATCAATTGGTTTTTGAGTGAAATATTTAGAGAGAAATATTTTGGACATCAAGTCAAGTAGAAACCGAAACAATCAAGAATTTTGGAAATCATCAAAATTTTTTGCTATTAAGAAAATGTTGTAGCGATCGGAATAAATGGAAAGTGCGAAATCGGGTGAGTATGGTGGCTGAGGCAGTACCTCCCATCCCAACTGAGCTATTCCTTGTCTTACGGAGTACTCTAAAAGATCCGGGATGTTACGGGGGTTTACGGGGGTTTACGGAGTACTCTAAAAGATCTAGGGGTTTACGGAGTACTCTAAAGGATCTGAAATTATACGAAGTAATCTAAAGAGCGCTAACCTTCTTGTCGTGATCGTCTTTTGGCGGGCGAATAGGACATTACATTGTATAGGCAATCCAAATTACACCTAACGAGAGCAAGTAAACATTGACGGGAGGTTCAAATATTCGAAACACAGTAATACCAGAATAATATATTTTTATTAATAATGTTCAAAAGCAACAACCCTCAACAAATGGAAACATTCATCAGCCTGTGGTTAAATCTACTCTATGCAGTGGTTCGCAAGGCGCCCCTGTGAAACCAATAGCGCCCCGGGTCTAAATGACTTATTACTACATATTGTTAGGTCGGTACTCGCTCAAATCAGATATCATTCTTATGCAACGGAAAGGGTAAAGTTATGCAGGAAAAGGGGATACAGCCAGCATGCGCACCTACAACTGTACTTCCGGTAATCAGTGCTGAACCTCAATTACAAGGGGTAAGTTTAAATGGACAGTAAGGTAAGGGTAATTGTGGCATGCCCAGGAGATCTCCTTGAAGAGGGGATCTAACCTAATTCGAGTCGACCGGAGAAGTTACTATCAAAGGAACTGTATCTGACCTCCTCGGGGTGACAAGGCCCAGGAAGGCTCAGATATTACTGAAGAACGAAACGAACACTACCTGAAGGGTGACATAAACTAATCCCTGGGGACATCACAATACCTCGGAGCATTTATCTAGCAATCACTCACACATTCTCACAGTAGCGTTGGATATCTGGAGTTATTTACTTTCTCTATACGATATGTTGTCCTCTACCAGGACTACCCAGCAATTTATTCTAAAGAACGCCACTGGTTTACATGGAATAAAATCTCTCAAAGTAAGCGGGCACATGCATATGACAAATATGTAACATAACTAGGGCATAATAACATAGATACAGTACCCCATCACCCAGGCGTGTTAATGGACGTTATAATAGGAACAAACAAAGAAATGGGTATCCAGGGGATCACACAAGAGTACATACAAATCCGTTACATATCAAGCACCGCAATTAGTAAGAAAAGATAATACAAATCCCTATTAGCAAGTATTACGCAGATAAAGAACCACTATTTACAAATACAGCAAAAAGCAATCAGGCACCGAGAGAAAGTATACAATACAAACAGAAAACTTGTGAGGGTCGCTTTAGTTCTGTACAAAGGTAATGCAATTTAGTTAAAACATTACGGTTGGATTAAATAACAGCGAAGCAAAAAGACAAGAATGAAAAGCGAAGTACAATGAACGAGCGTGTAGTCATTAATTTCACATTAACACAAAGGTGGTATTCAGAAATGTAAAGCATGCAATTAATCAGAAGCATTTAAAAGAGGTTTACTTACTAAGAGTTACCAAGGGACACTGTACTATACTATTATCTCGAGTAGACTACTAAGTTGCTCAGGAGGTTTATTTCCAAGAACCTTCCTCTCGAATGAATTCAAATGCAATGGGGACGCTATCAGGACATTGTTCTCCTTTGTTATTCTCACTTATCACTTCTTACATGTCAAGTTACCGCGCCACAGAGTATTTTGACACAGAAATAACGCAGGTAAATACAATGACATAATGGTGGAATTTATATAATCTATCAGGGACTCTGTGACTCTTATGATCCTTAGAGGATCCGGATCTCTTCACAACTCATTAATTTTTTCAAAGGTTCGTCTTGTACAGTATGGTCTTCCATACCGTACCGCAGAATAACGCCTTTTCTGTTGACAATCGCCGAATACTTTTCGATTAAAGATTGGTCCACTCGACCTAATTGTTCACAATAAAGATATGCGTTAACATTTTGTCCAGGTTTCAGCACTTAAAAATGAACAATTCCGCGTATACTCCATCAGAGGCTCAATTAAATTCAACTGAACACCAGTAGATACCACAAATAATCATTGCAGGCAACCCAAAATACCCTAAAGGTGTATTTTCAAGCGCATATATCCCTCTCAAAGTCCCTAAGCTGAGATACCTGGCGAATTCTACGCTCTTTAGCCATTTCTATAGATTTTAAAGAGGATTTGTGACAAGCTATCCACAAATTACAATTGAAATATGATTGTACACTCTCGACAACTGAAGGCTTTTTACATCATTTAACAACCTAGTAGATAATATAACATAATAGAGTTAATATAACATAGATAGAAGGTATATAAAATTATTTAAATATTTTAATATTAGCCTTCTACATATTTAATTTCAAAAAATTATATTTAATGATTATAACTTCTGAAATTAAATTAAAATAATGTCATATAAGTACCACTTATATCAATTGACATATATTATTATATATTATACCATTCGGATGTTTTATAATGAATGTTTATTTTATATGTCAATTGATATAAGTGGTACTTATATGACATTATTTTAATTTATTTTCAGAAGTTATAATCATTAAATATAATTTTTTGAAATTAAATATGTAGAAGGCTAATATTAAAATATTTAAATAACCTAGTAGCTAGCTCAAAAATAGATGAATTTGAAAATTGAATTACTTGTTTGAGATAATATGTAAATAATATTCAAATTTTGATAAGCAAATATAGGTGTTCACCTGTTTAATCATTCAGTAAAACTCAAGCCCAATATGCATGAAAATTTAATATAATTGTAGACATATAACATGAAAAAATTAACAAAAAAGTTACATAAGGCTTTCAAAACATAGCATTCGCGGTAAATTATATATAAAGTCTAATGAGTTCATCACTGACTCCTGTAGTAGTTAATATTCCTAGATCTGTAAATAATAAATTGATATAAGATGGTGGAGTATAATCCACCAAAGGATGAGTCCTTTTCTTATCTTTAATACTATCTGGATTTATATATTTGTATTCCAAAGGAATATCTTGCTGGTTTAAAGGGTATATTCTGGAAAATTTAAAGCTTTCTACTAGAACATAGAAGCGTTTACCCAGTTCTCTTGCACAAACAGCCATAGCGAACGTCCCGACTTTATTGACAATTCCTCCGCTTTCAGCCACACATTCAGCCCCTACCATCACAAAATCTACTTGTTCCATGATATAAGCCATAGCAGAATCCAAAACTGGAGTACATCGAATTCCTCCATTTTCTAATTCCTTGCACATCTTCAGACCCGCTTTATCAGGTTCTGATATGGTAACGAATACTTCAAACTCGATATCACGTTCTAACGCATCTATAAAGGCTTGCAAGACAACTCGAGACCTTGAATGAGTTAATATTTTACAGTTTGGCGTTATGAAATCTTTAGCAAATGCCACAATTTTGCCTCTCGATTGGTTCAGTTTATCAATAAAAATATTGCCTCTATTCAATAGAATTTTTCTGCATTCCTCAAATGTATCAGTGTCTAGGCTAGCCAGAGTGATGAATCTTCTGAATAATTCGCAACCAGAGTTTATGGCAGCTACAGGTTGATTTGACTTTTTCATAATAGCAATCGCTTGTTTGAGGTTTTCGTCCAGACCCTGAACCGTTAATGACTCTGATTTTCTTATTAATTCCATGAGGGTTTTAATTGCAGCAACACCCACAGATACATCTTCGTCTGTTTTAATGATATTATAAAAATACTCTCTAATTTCTTCGGTTTCCATCGTGGAAGATGTTCAATCTAATTCTTTATCGCAATTTTTTTAAGACTGAAATAAACGGGCATAGACATATATATCATTCACACATGGAATTGTGTTCGTATATTACAGATGATTGATACCATAGACAAACTATCTATGATTGATACATTTATCCGTAATTTGTGATTGTGTTTCATATTTTCGCAAAATTGTATAGGGACTATGATAAAAATGTGCCACATTATTATGTATTATTTTTAAAACCAAAATATCTAACAATGAGCAGAACATGACAAACGACGAATGAGAAGTTCAACCAGTTGAAAAATCCATGATTGCCTTACAGTATAAACTCAGACTAAGGTATTAAATAACAATAATAATCAACAACACTGTTATTTTGTAGCCATAATGTAAAAGTGAATTAATATTCGTCTTCACGCATTCACGTGTATAATAGCTTTACTTCAACAAATAACTGTAGGCTGAGCCTAAGCAGATTGACAATTGGTGTTATTTGATTTTCTAACCTCACTAAATTAAAATCGAAATGGGTGAGTTTGTCCGTTTAATTAGCAGTTTCATATAGAATTCAGGATGTTATAATACCAGAACTTAGATGACAATGTAATAGTAATGTTGTTATCTCCTATTAATAGAGAAAATAATTTTTTCTGTTTTTTTTTCAGGTTTTATGACGCCAAATTTGATTTATGGTTATTTGAGATTGTTTCTATTTAATTAAATTGTCTATTATGATTGATAGCATACCGTTGTTCACAACTATTGTTTTTAGTGTTGTAATTTTAGTTTCGCGGTTATTAAGGAATTCATTTCATTTTCAGTTATCTTCGTTTTGTTTATTCTGTGATTTTTTTTGAAAAATCCATTCGGAGTTTTCGATCAAATTCAAATTTTTCTTCTATGTTTTATTAATAATTGGTGATATTTGATTTCAGTTGTTTTTTAAAATAATTGATTATGTGTGATCAGTAACATTAATGTGTCTACTGTTTTTCATTTATTTTATTTCTGGATCTGTTCTTTTCTGTCTTTCATTCATCAAAAACTTTCATGTATCATATACCCTAAATAAATGAGAAAAAAAGAAAATATATATGTGAGTTTTTACCTCAGTTAATACTACTCTAATTGAATTTTAGATTTGCTGAACGAAGCCAGAGTCCAGCTAGAATCAGTTGTGGGAGAAGACCTTCTAAAAGAATACTTTGCAATCCTAAGACAGTGGTTCCTCCTCAATTCTTCCGTAAATAAAGAAGAATTCGACAGACAGGCCCGGAAATTACTATTAAACGAAGAACAGATCATAGCGCACAACAGATTTCTCAGAGCTCTCCTGGAAAAAACCAGTTCTGACACTTCCAAAATAACCAAAACCATCGAACCCGAACCCCTAAAACACAAGAGCAGCAAAGGCTCGACCGATGCAGAAAATGGGAAAGCTTCGAAGAGTTCAACGAAAAGGGGTCATTTCCAACCGGTCGAATTTGCGGATTATGTGCAACCCATGAGTCCTTCAAAAATAACGCCCAACGATTTTTCTGTGAGGTATGCTGCTTGCGAGTTGTTCATGCCTGACCTAGGGCTTATATCTTCCAGGATAGCGCTTACGGCTTGGGAGAATGGTCTCCAAGGTGCCGAAGCTAATGTTACAGATGTCATTATTAGTTGTTGCCAGGTAAATTGTTATTATTATTAACATAAGAATTGAGGGTGTTGTGTACTGCATTAAACAATCCAAATATTGTTTTTTTAGGCAGAGAACTTCAAACTGGCAACACTCTCTTCTATGACAGTTGATTTGACAGTTTTCATTTGTTCTGAAATTATTTTGATTGGGTGATTTATCATGAATATATTCATAGCAGAGTAACATTTGTGAGTTGATCACAATTAAAACAAGCTTTTGGAAATTACCATGTTTCAAAGTTTACTTCATTTTCAGACAAACCAAAAATTTAATATAAGGTAGATTGTATTATGTTGTCTTATAAGTTTTCTGATTGACAAAGATGGCGCCATATAAAATTAATATATTTTTTTGAAGTTCTAACCTCCAAAAGTTAACTGTAAAAATTCCTGCTGATGTAATGTTTGGTTCAAAAGTTACACTAGTTTTACTGAAATAATTTGTGCGAGTTTTTAAACAATAAGAAAAAAGCGTGCATATAAAATTTAGTTTCTATTTTCAGACGTTTGTTAAAAATATACTCATGGCCATGATTTCCAGAAAAAAAGGTTTCAAAATACGGGATGGCAAATTACAGTATGGCTTCAACCAACCTATACCGGATCCGTTCCTCAGAAATTATAATAATGTCATGGATGATACTGCTGAATCTAGGATAGACGTAGCTGACGATGATGACAGCTTCGTACCTAGGCAAAAACCGTCTTTAGAAAGGGTGGAACAACAGTTGGCATTCGCATATTCCAGTTCTAAGAGAAGAAAGATCGATAACACATTGTCTGTTCAACTTTTATACGATACGTTGAAAGATAATCCCAAGCTTTTGGGATTCGGCCCCAGTTCTCAAATACATTTGTTAAAACTGAATTTGCAGATGAAGACTTAGCTTCATAATTATATTTTAATGTTGCCCTGGATACCTTCCAACTACTGCCTTTAAAAAGGAATTAGTTGCTCAAAATTATCCAGTGGTCTACAAAATGAAGTTAATGAGTTATGGCCTTTGAATCGGGATTATGTACCATACATTGTTGGAACATAAGCACCAGATATGCATGTTTTGAATGTTTTTGGCACCATCATTAGTGCTCAACAGATACAACGAAACTATATAACTTTATTCATTCCTCATAGCAACGCTAGAGTTTTCCCTGAACATCAGCGCCATCTATGTACGCGAATGTACATCACAGTGTTCCGCGGACTTCAAGGAAATGTTTGAGTACTTCGGATACTTGAAGGAAATTAATATTGATTTAAATTTAACTAAAAAAAAACACTTGATATCTGCTAATATTGATCGAATTTTATATCAATTGTTTCGTAAAAAAATAGCGGAAATCAAGTGTTTCACTTTAATTGACATCAATGAAAATTGAAATGGAAAAATGTGAATATAAAGCTTTGTTGCATTCGGTGGGCATAAAGCTGGCACTGATGATGAATCCAATAAGATTCGAAAAATGCTGCTTATGTCCCGACAATCGACTTTACCATATCGGGTCGATTTGAGATGTGAACTGTACTTAGTGAATTAAACTATCTTGATTCAAAGAAGAATTAAGGGATGGTCTAACCTTTGCTTTAGGATTTCAAAATGAAAGAAAACATACTGCACATAGCTAAAATGTTTTCACTCTACCCCAAAGACGAAATATATAGATACAATGATGTAGTAAAACTTAAATATTTCAAATGTGGACTTTGTTGGCATAGTGAATAGGATCAGTCCAATTTTTAAATGATATTGATAACTGTTTTAAGAAAATGCATTGTATATTGGAAAAAAACATTATATTTTATCGAAATTTCACAATTTATTTTATTTAAGATTCCTGCAAGAGGAAGATTTTATATGTTAACAAGTAAGGATTGGTTTATTCCTAATTGGTTGTTCAAGGTTTGTATATTGGGATTTTTATGGACCTTGTTTATTTCTAAGCATTCCAACAAATTTATTTTATAGCCTTCTTGATATTTATGTGGAGTATTTTGAGGTTAGTATATATTTTTATGGTGTTTGACAGCTTTAATATGTACAAAATTGCCGACCTTTTTGTCTAAAAGTCGATGTCCTTTCAATCTCATTTCAAAGATCCTATCTTTTTGACCCGCATAAGTTATGTTCCAGTCATTAAAATTGATTCTCTCTACAGATAAAATATAGTTCTTTTCGCGCTCGTTCTAACAAACGGCGTGGTATTGTTTTTCCCAAATGTATGTAATTTTTGAACTTTGAAAATATTTTCAGGCTCACTGGATATCAAAACTAATCCTGTCAAGAAATTTGAAAATCGGAGTATGCATGAAATAATAGATTTAACACACAGACTCTGTGGTCCACATACCACAGACTGTGGTCGGGCCATTATACAGCATATTCATCAGGAGCTAAAATCTATCGTAAAAAGTTGACTACTAAATTTTGGACAGATTTGCCGAAAATCTACCAAAAAAGTAGAAATATGTGGTAACGCTGTACTTTCATCAGCGGGAACACTCATTTCCTCCTCTTCGAAAATCTTACCCTAAGTTACCTTAATTAATACCATAGACTTATTATACGTCTATGATTAATACAAAACCAACACCACCTAAACAACAAGTCCTACTCACTTCCAAATAAAGGGGGTATGAGTCATCATATGTAGGGTTTGGACGATTCAGGTACTCTATGGTCGCTGTAGAGTGCTGTCTTCTGTCCTGCTTTTGACAATTAGTGTTGTTTTTTATAGTGTGTATAGTTTTGTATTTTTTATTTTTAAATAATGTTAGGAGTTTTGTAGTGCAAATTGTATATTAAATACATTCAACATACCAAACTGTTCTTGTGTTCCACATAAAATATGGTTACACATTATCTTTGAAGGCACTTTATCTTACATCACTGGAACGACAAAATGTCAATTTAGTATTGCAAATTTTCAATTCGAATATTGTTAATGCTCTTAGAGAACTAGGAGGGAAAAAAATCGATAACTTTGAGGAAACTTCTGACTTTTTGAATATTATATGCACTTGGTGGAATATTATTAAAGTTGAAACTCCACTGAAAGGTCAAAGATTTTGGAATAGAAACTGATGCAAAGAAATAATATTTTCCTTTAATAGTTTCATTCATTTGTTAATAAATAACCTATAAATACTCTTTCAAAATTCATGACAAACTTTCGTTCAACATATCAATCTATTCAGTGTTTATATTCATTATTCATATTTTCCTCCTGAAATGTCTCAATATATTAAGTATGTACCAAGTAATATATTAATTGTTATCCTTAAATTGTGTTTGATTTAATCCATAGACAAGATATACTGATTTAATATTAAGATTTAAATGTCTGAATAAATATTTAATGGATTTAATCACTTTATTCCACAGATTATTAGTTTTCATTGTCAATATATGTCATCCAAGTGACATTCGTTCAAAAACCAGAAAATAATAAAAATTTAATTGATTTAATTGAATGAACATAATTCGGAACTTTTACGAAAACTAGTAACCCTATCCGTGATGATATTTCGAGGTGAGTAGGCCTTGTTGTTTAGGTGGTGTTGTACAAAACTCTTCTTCTTTATGATTTTGAGCGTTGATGTTCAACAGGAACTTGAGTTGTGTGTTAAAAATCTTCGTCAGCTGCTAGAGGGAGGATGGCGCTGCAGAAGTGGTCTTATAGTCCCTAAACTGATAGCTAGCACCATCTATGGGGAAATTCCAGTTTCATTTTTCTACATCTGATAAGAGGAAAGTATCAAACATTAAACTGTTCTTCTACCTCTTCAATATTAAGTGCCATCAATACAATAAATCATAAACTTAAAGGCTATCCTGTATATTTGATTCTATTTTTTCCTGATACTCTTGGTTTGGATCTTCTGTGAAGATCCCTCCGAAGCTTAAAGTGTAGCTTGTACCAGTTATGAGATCAGTTACGTTTTGGTTAGGCTTTGCTATTGCGTCCTGACGTGAAGTTAGGAACTTTTAGGTGCTTATGACCCTCGATCGGCCTCACGAAATTTTCCATTAGTCTTCTTGTCGTTATTTTACATCTGAATGCTAGATTTAAACTCGCTCAAACGACTGATAATCAAATTACCTCGTTCAGAATGTAAATGGGAATACAAGATTTTCTCTTGAACTCATTTCGGGAATAAAAAGTAATCTCAGTTACAAAATTCATTTATTTTTGTTCAGTTCGTTATATTTTTCATGTAGAAATTACAATCACTTTCACTTTAAATTCTATATTGTCTTGAATAATTTTTATGACCATTTTTCAAAATCTATATCAAATATATTTAAAAAAAATGTTGACGAAATATTAATTTGAAACAGAGTACAAATCACTTTCAAATATCAGTTCTACAATTAAACTTGTAACATTCGAAGAAATGTTCTTCCATGGACTTTTTCGATTCGATCATCAAGTCTTATGAATAAAGCGAATTGAAGGTCACGACGGTGCTACTCTTCTTTCAGATGTTTAAGAGCATCCAATCGTTCTAAGAGAGGCGGATGGGAGTGATGCCAAGCTGAGTAAATATTATCGTAAATGGGAAAACCTAAGTTATCCTTATTCAATTGAACTAAAGCTTTCTCTAAATATTCTGCCTTTCCTAATTTCGCCGCGAACTCGTCCGCTTGGAACTCGAACATTCTCGATAGGTACGTCATCAAGAACGAGACTAAGGTGTTGTAAGGCATCAAAATGAACTGGAGCACTACCAACATACCAACCAATACTGGTTGGGAATTATAAAACCCAAGTGCCTTGTATAGTGGTGGATATGTAAACATAAAGGCAAAAATGTAGAAAAGCAGGAACAGGTTCACTTGGAATACCAATATATTCTTTGTAATGTGATTGTGCTTCCAATGTCCCAATTCGTGACTCAAAACTGCAAGGATTTCTTCCTCGCCACATCCACTACCATCATCTTTAGCTATAAGTGTGTCGAATAATACTATCCGTTTAGATTTGAACAGTCCGTAGAAATAAGCGTTGCTATGTGTTGATCTCTTTGAACCTTCCACTACGTAAATGTTGGTAAGTGGAAATTTTAGTTTAGAGGCAAGTTTCTCGATATTGGTTCTAAGATTTCCCTCTGGTAAGGGTACGAATGTGTCAAATAATGGTGCTATGACCGATGGATAAATGGTAAGCACAACCAAAGTTATAACGCAAACAACTCCCCATAACCAAATGAAAAAATAGTTACCACCATTCCTCACAACCATTATAATTATTGAAGCAATCACCATGCTAAACACTTGAGAAATCATGTAACTTTTTAGTTTGTCCCATATGAAAAATCCCGCCGTTTGTTTATTGAAACCAAACTTCTCTTCCAACACAAAGGTATAATAAATCGTGAACGGTAAATCAATAATTGTTGAAAGAGTTGTCAATACGAAGAACCACACGCAGCTTACAGCTACTTCATTACTATACGGGCTCATTATACTTGATGATTCCCAAAATGCAGATAACAAATCTGCATATATAACAATAGTAGAAACTACAATAGAAAACGCATCTTTATAGAATCCAAATTCACTCTTTGCTAGAGTGTATAATCTTGCTTTCTGGAAAGTCTCTTCATTCATAACATTTCGCAGCTCCTTTGGAACTTCCTTTGTTTTAAGAACTTTTTTATGCTAGAATAAATTAAAATTAGAGGAAAACCAAAATTTCCACATATATCCTATATCTTACCTGTCTTACACTAAGGTAGGTTTCCCATAAACACTCAATCCAAATGAAAAAGAGAATTACGTATTTTAGTGTTACTGGATCTATAAATATCATTTTGCATGTGATTTATTGAAAACTTTATAAAAATAATCTAAATCTTCATTTCATCGTTATTCGAAGGGAAAAATCGATAAAAACCGAGTGGATTTCTAAGCCATAGAATATTTGATGTGGCAAATTAAAAATCAAAATACCGTGTCGCTCACAAAAATTGTTAAAATTTAAAATATTCTCTGGTTATAGGTAAAAAGACGATAGATAAACTCATATGTGTGTAGATTCGCAAACACATTTATGTTGAATAAATTTAATTTTGGGTTTCCGAATCACAGATTACGGATAAAATATTTGTAATCTGTGTTTTCTGGACACAAAAAGTCAATTTGAAAAATATTATAGTTTATTTACTATCATTGATTAGTTCCGATGTCTAAAATGTTGTAATTAGTTTTTATTTTCTGTCCTACATACATTTTTCATTTAATATTAAAAAATTGGAAAAAACTATTTGAATATCGGTTATTTCGTTTAATCAACATTGAGGCTCAATGGTCTAGGGGTATGATTCTCGCTTTGGGTGCGAGAGGTCCCGGGTTCAAATCCCGGTTGAGCCCGGAATTTTTACATTTTTTATTTATTTAATATATAATTTGTGTTTAATTAAAATGCATTTCTGCTCGAATTTCTTTTGCGACTAAATTTATTTACATCAAAATCAACTGTTTTATTAGCTCAATGAAAATATGGTGAAAACACCAGGTCAGGACCTTTTCTGCACTTGTTCATATCACTAACGGTCTTCACGAAATTTTACATTAGTCTTCTTGTCGTTCTTTTACATATATATACAATATGTATATTTTTTAAATCTTGTATGGGCCTCATGAAATTTTTGCTTCATTACTTCAATATGAAAAAAAAAATCTACTGAAAGTCATCGATTATAGTGCATTATGGTGACTATGGTGAAAGAACGTGTCAGTCAGAAGTGATTTGCCTAATTTGAAAGTGGCAATTTTGATTAGTATAACGAATAACGACCCGGAGGGTCACCATAGTTTAAGGATGAAGAATTAGAGGGAAGGCTCGATGAAGATCCATCACAAACGCAAGAGGAACTCGTAAAATCACTTAGTGTCACTCAACCAGCTATTTACCATCCTCTAAAAGCAATGGGAATGATCGAAAACAATTACGATAATCCAAAACGTCGGGCAAGACATGGATGCCTCATCATCAACTCTCAAGCCGAATATTCGTGGCGAGATCATGCTGTGTATTTGGTGAGACCAGATGGGTGCAGTGCATTATGAACTACTACAACTGAATAAAAGGATCACAGGGGACGTCTACCGACGATAAAAATGCGTTTAAGCATTGCGAGGAAAACGGTCGCAGTACGCCGACAGACACGACAAAGTTATTGACAATGCACGGCCACATGTTGCGTCGAGCGTTAAAGTGGCCGTATGGCCCGAGCATTGCTTCTTCCGATTGATGCAAACATGGTTTGGCTGGCTGTCCAGCACTTCTCCAATTACAATGAAGTCAAAAATGGATGGATGCAAGGATAATGGCCAAAGATCCAGTCTTTTTTTATGATGGGATCCGTCAATTTCCAGAAAGATGGGAAAAAGTAGCTAGCGACAGACAATACTTTGAATGTATGTGGTTAGGGACAGAGAATATTTTGAACCTTGAATGTATAAGGCTAACGACTGACACTACTTTGAACACTGAATGTATGTGGCTAGCGACAGACAATATTTAAACTTTGAATGTATGTGGCTAGCAAGAGACAATACTTTGAACATTGAATGTATGTGGCTAGCGACTGACAATACTTTCAACCTTGAATGTATGAGGCTAGCGACGGACAATACTTTGAACTTTGAATGTATGTGGCTAGTGACTGACAATACTTTGAACCTTGAATGTATGAAGTTAGCGACAGACAATACTTTGAACCTTGAATGTATGTGGCTGGTGACAGACAATACTTTGAACCTTGAATGTATGTGGCTAGCGACAGACAATACTTTGAACCTTGAATGTATGAAGCTAGCGACAGACCATACTTTGAACCTTGAATGTATGTGGCTAGCGACTGACAATACTTTGAACCTTGAATGTATGAAGGTAGCAACAGATCATACTTTGAACCTTGAATGTATGTGGTTGGTGATAGACAATACTTCGGACCTTGAATGTATGTGGCTAGCGACAGACAATACTTTGAACCTTGAATGTACGTGGCTAGCGACAGACAATACTTTGAACTTTGAATGTACATGGCTAGCGACTGACAATACTTTAAACTCTGAATGTATGTGGCTAGCAACGGACAATTTGAACTATGAATGTATAATCAATTTTTTACAGTAAAGATTCGATTAATTTTCGACAAAAAATCGCACCAACTTACTTATACTCCTAATAATAAACTCAAAATAAAAAAATATACAAATTTTGGAAAACTTTTTAATTTATATGTTCCTAAGGGCACCAATATTATTATAAAATAAAGAGATAAAACGAAATTATAATTGAAAACAATATTATGCTATATATTCGAATTTCTTGAACAGATTTTAGAACTGCGAACCATCGATTGGAGCAAAAGTTTGTACTATTTATCAATTACAATTCAATATTTGGTATTACTCGATTTCGATCGCTCTCCGAGAACGCAAATTGAAACACTAACAGACTTTCAGATTCGTTGATGTTGACAGTCACCGAGAATAAAAATAGGTATAAAAACTAACCGATTTAAAAAAATAATTCGAATCGAAATCCACATGATTGAAATTGAGACTTGTAAATCATTATTTTGAAACTTATATTACAATTTATTTAATCTCAACAACATCATGCCATATAAATGAAAGTGTTAATATCATCATCGTCTCTTTTCATGTATTTATGTTCGATTAACCACTCTAACTGTTCTTTGATCATTTTTTTCGTAGGAATAAACATGTTTTTCAGAATATCCACTAGTTCAGTCTGTAACGCTGCGTTTGATATCTTTTTACGCATTTTTAAAATCTTGATTATAGCTTCCTGTGTTCTGTATATTCTCAACTGGACGATGGATTGGTTGTCCTCGATCTGAGAGCTCTCCGTACTTAGCTGTAATCGTCCTATGAGATTCACCTGCAACAGAATTATCTATATAAATAGAAAAAATAGTGAAATGTATCCTGACACCAAAGATACAGAACAATCGAATTATTTTGTAACGCAGGCAAGCTCCTCTCATACTAGATGCTACATGTATTATTATTATTATTATTATTAAATACAAAAAGAGTTGAGGCATAAACTTATAAACAAAAGTTGATAATATAAATAATGTGCCAATATCCAATTGTCAAAGCGAATCTTGAATCCGTTAACTGAAGCCGCACCAACAAGGCGGTAATCGATTCCAGCGCTCAAATATCTTATTGGATAGGAAGTTCTAAATCTCTCCTTGGCAAGCTTATATTCGCGGCCCCTTAGGTGATTTTGGTTCACCGTGAATAAGACTTGCAGACAACCATCAGCACATCTATGGAGTGCCCGGTAGGTCATTATAAGATCACCCCGCTCACGTCGGTGCGCAAATCTAGGGATGCCCAAGAGTTGGAGTCGGGAGTCATAGTCAGGGCGGTTGCGGCCATACGGCAATCGTGTACATGTGCGCTGAACAGCCTCCAGTGCTTCCAAATAACCCCTGAGTGAAGGTCACCAAGCTGGACCGGTAAATTCCATTATCGGACGGACATAGGAGGTATATAATAGCTTGCACGTTGGTAGACTGCATCCATGAAAGGAGCGATATAAGGAGTAGCATAATTGCTTGGTTTTGCAGCATATATTGCAATATGTCAGGACCAGGATGAATTAAAGGTAACTGTAACTCCTAAGTCACAGTACTCGTCAACAGTTCTCGGCAATCTCCTCTCGATGAAATAGTTAATTTTTGGATTTTTTCTGCCTATGTGAAGCACGTAGCACTTATCAACGTTGTAGGTTTGATACTTTCTCTTTCTTTTTTAAACAGTTTTTCCTTGATAGATCTTTCAATTTTTAAGAATCTTCGCTTCTTAATGGACGAACCATTACCCCAATTTATATTCAATTATATAAAAATGAATAAGGTTATTCTGATTTTAAATATTGAGTTAGTCCCTTACTTTGTGATAGTTCATTTTAATTGGAATGAAATGAGAAATTATATGTATATATAATTATTATTATTATTATTTTTGATGATACTGGAAAAATATTATTCATGACGATAAAAAAAAATTATCGTGAAAGTTTGAGCCCTTAATAATAGTATTAAGGGGTGTATCGTTACGACGCTTGGTTTTTTAACAGTAATCGCATTTTTTCACTCAAACCTCGTCAATTATTAATCTGAAAAATTTGAGCGACACGTATTTTCAAAGGAAATTAAATTCCCTACAAAAAAGCTCTCCTTGTAAATTAACGTAAAACAAGCCGTTTACTTGTTATCGTGCCTTAAACATTGATTAATTTTTTCAATTTTGCGTTTCGATTTTGCATTTTTGTAACTACCAGAAATATCAATATTTTTATGGTACAAAATACGTATTTTAAAGGAAATTTAATGCTCTACAAAAAAAGTTTCTTAACATTTTTCATTAATTTCACTCCTTCCAAAGTTATTCGACGTTGAAGTTAAATTCAAAAGTAATTTATCGTTTTTTTCGCGAAGGACAAATTTGAACTTTGAATGTATGTGGCTAGCGACCGACAATACTTTGAACTTTGAATGTATGAGGCTAGCGACAGATAATACTTTGAACCTTGAATGTATGTGGCTGGCAACTGACACTACTTTGAACACTGAATGTATGTGGTTAGCGACTGACAATACTTTTAACATTGAATGTATGTGGCAAGCGACGGACAATACTTTGAATCTTGAATGTATGTCTCTAAATCTATCTTTGAACCTGGAATGTATGTGGCTAGTGACTGACAATACTTTGAATGTATGTGGCTAGCGAAGGACAATACTTTGAACTTTGAATGTATGAGGCTAGCGACAGACAATACTTTGAACCTTGAATGTATGTGGCTGGCGACTGACACTACTTTGAACACTGAATGTATGTGGCTAGCGACTGACAATACTTTGAACCTTGAATGTATGTATCTAAATCTATCATTGAACCTCAAATGTATGTGGCTAGTGACTGACAATACTTTGAATGTATGTGGCTAGCGAGGGACAATACTTTGAACTTTGAATGTATGTGGCTAGCGACAGACAATACTTTGAACTTTGAATGTATGTGGCTAGCGATCGACAATACTTTGAACTTTAAATGTATGAGGGTAGCGACAGAGAATACTTTGAACCTTGAATGTATGTGGCTGGCGACTGACACTACTTTGAACACTGAATGTATGTGGCTAGCAACAGACAATACTTTGAATTTTGAATGTATGTGGCAAGCGACAGACAATACTTTGAATCTTGAATGTATGTATCTAAATCTATCTTTGAACCTCGAATGTATGTGGCTAGCGACTGACAATACTTTGAACATTGAATGTATGTGGCAAGCGACGGACAATACTTTGAACCTTGAATGTATGTATCTAAATCTATCTTTGAACCTCGAATGTATGTGGCTAGTGACTGACAATACTTTGAATGTATGTGGCTAGCGAAGGACAATACTTTGAACTTTGAATGTATGTGGCTAGCGACAGACAATACTTTGAACCTTGAATGTATGTGGCTGGCGACTGACACTACTTTGAACACTGAATGTATGTGGCTAGCGACTGACAATACTTTGAACCTTGAATGTATGTATCTAAATCTATCTTTGAACCTCAAATGTATGTGGCTAGTGACTGACAATACTTTGAATGTATGTGGCTAGCGAGGGACAATACTTTGAACTTTGAATGTATGTGGCTAGCGATCGACAATACTTTGAACTTTAAATGTATGAGGGTAGCGACAGAGAATACTTTGAACCTTGAATGTATGTGGCTGGCGACTGACACTACTTTGAACACTGAATGTATGTGGCTAGCAACAGACAATACTTTGAATTTTGAATGTATGTGGCAAGCGACAGACAATACTTTGAATCTTGAATGTATGTATCTAAATCTATCTTTGAACCTCGAATGTATGTGGCTAGCGACTGACAATACTTTGAACATTGAATGTATGTGGCAAGCGACGGACAATACTTTGAACCTTGAATGTATGTATCTAAATCTATCTTTGAACCTCGAATGTATGTGGCTAGTGACTGACAATACTTTGAATGTATGTGGCTAGCGAAGGACAATACTTTGAACTTTGAATGTATGTGGCTAGCGACAGACAATACTTTGAACTTTGTATGTACGTGGCTAGCGACCGACAATACTTTGAATGTATGAGGCTAGCGACAGAGAATACTTTGAACCTTGAATGTATGTGACACATTGTGTTTCCATAGTGAATTTTACATTATGGTGCAAACTATTAAGATATTCTAGTGAGTTTTCTAATTCACAATGTGTTCTACAGAAGCAAGCCAATATATCGTCTACATACCTGTACCAAAAAGTGATATGCTTCTCGCTGAAATTTTTATGTTCTTTTTCAAAAGAAGAATTCTAAAATCCACAAACGCCTTTTGGTACAGGTATGTAGTAGTATGTACTCGCTGAAAATAAGGTTCTAAAATTTAATTCATGCCAAAAAATGAACCAATAAACTTTCAAACAAGCAAACTGAATTTCAGTACACCCCTCTTTGCAACATTTTAAGGAATTGCTATGGACGAGATTCCGAAGCGAAAACCTTCAATTCTTACCTTTCCCCTTTTTTGAGGCTTGCCGTTCTTTATGAGGGCGAAATCTTGATTCACCCAAAACACGGTGTCTTCAGTGAACTCTTTCGCACTAGTAACAGAAGGCGAGAATAGCAGCAGTTGCCTTTTCAACTTGGGGAAGGCTACTAAGGACCAGAGTGTCCTCCTCAGTTCTCCGTTCGGTAACTCGGTGGCCAGACGTAGGTTCTCGTAGGTGATTTTATCGTTTGGCCTCTGATTCCACGCAAAAAGTACTGCCATTTGGAAAGTGGTAACGTCCAGATCAAATTTGCCGCCGTTCACTGCGAAGTTTATGGTACCGTTGCTCATGTGATGGTACCTGAAAGGTTGAACATAATTGCGTAATTTCGACCAAGAGCCAACTATAACAGAAACAAACATGCGAGGAGAAGGAATTGATATCTAGTTAGCCTAGACCGGTCCCAGGGATAAAAGATAATATAGCAATACCAAAGCAATGAGCAATAACTCACTAGAAGTGTAAATGTGAAGTTTCACATCAAAAAGTCAAACCTGAGCTGCGCAATAAAGTTTGAGAAAAAAGGTGTCGACCAAAATTTCGTAAATAACGATTGGAATCAAGCAATCATTAGGTAGGTGAAGGAGTTAATCATTATTGTTTTGTCCCATTTTAATTGTAGATATGTTTATAATTTAGTACATTCAATTAAATTTATTTAAGAGTTTAACACTGGGTTTTGTCACATTGTAACTTCTTCAAATGATTTGAAACAACTTGTTGAAAAATTTTGGTAATATCTCATCATACAATAAATTCCAAGTATTTCGTAATCAGTTTATTTCTAAACTTTCCGAAAAGTTCATCAGTTTCAGATCTTTATTTTTCTTATGCAAAAACGTTCATCACTTGTCAGAAAGTTTAGAAATGAACCGATTAAGAAATTCTGGGAATTTATTGAATGATCAGACCGAGTTATTTAGTTCACCTCTCTTGGGTTTATTCCCCAGTAGTGAACCCTTATCTCAAAACAGAGTCCATTTAAATATTGTATGTTATCAAAATTTTTGACTAATTATAATATTATTCTGATATTCCCAAATCTTCAGTGAAGATACCTCAGTAGCTTTATATTGCTTAATTGTAAAAATAAATTAATTGGGATTAATAATACACTAGCGCCATCTAGCTACGGCAAATTATGGTCTGATTTGACCTTGAGGAAAGTTTATTCTGCGTTGGTAACGTGAAGATATCGAGAATACATTTCTTTCCTTGAATTAACTCACAAAGGTATGTCTTGTATGTATTTTGCATACTCTAGATGGCGCTAGTGTATCATTACTATCTTGCAGTCTCTGTGTATAGCGAATATAGATACTTGATTTGGAGTCAATAGCATTCATTGCACTGACGAAAACCAATCAGTTTGAAACGTGCGCATGTGCAATTTGCCTCTGTGATCTACAAAACCTTGTCGAGTTTGTTTGAGTATAGAATTGTTATACATATGTATGTTACACTGTCTCGATTTCTAGAAGTTTCTATTACCATAGCTCATACTCATTAATGCATAATTGTAGTTCGAAAGCATTTATAGAAGTTACAATGTAACGAAACTTTTTATGTGCTCAACTCTTAACTAATAAATAGAAAACAACATCTATGAGTATTTTTTAATTAAGTGTATAATGGATTTCTATCAAATACAGGCCAAGAGTAGTTATTACCTAAAATTGGCTTGTAAGTAAATTCCCAAGGATGCACAGCTGCAACAATGCAGAGCTGTAACCTTATTTTGCAAAACCTATGACTAAGAACAAGAGCTATCAGTACCACATGCATCCCCCAAGCAAACCAGTCAAGGAGAGTCAAAATATTTCATATCACGCTCTAGTAGTTTGAATCAGAAAGATCCCTTTATTGCGTTCCTCCTTGAATTATTTCTATTCATCTAAGAACTTGTGTAACCAATCGAATTTATATAGTCCATTATTGCCTGTGGATTTACACCAAGACTGTTCGGTTATATGTATAACCAACTTAATCATTTGATATAATTTTACAATTATCCGGTAGTTCAAATGAACTAGCGAGAGGGCGTGCCTAATTATTGTTTGTGATCTCCGAATGACACATTTTCTTTTGTTTGTTGCAAATAAGAGGAAAATCGTATACAAATGAAAACATATTTATTAGTTACACCGGTCTTTCGACATTTCACTCATTCCATGCAGGACTCGCCGAAAAAAACCTTTTGACTCACAAAAAAAACATTTTTGGGGTTAATCTTCCGTGATAGAAGTTAAAGGACGATTACGGCTTTATTTTTTAGACCTTATGCGAACTGTAACACTTTTGAATGAACGTAACACACATCGACAATCGTACAATACGCGGTTATACAATATATAAATCAAATAATAGTAGTGTAACGCCATAGTATCTGTGGAACTTCTAAAGCATAAGCATATGAAGTTTCTGTTGGTGGTATTGCATCCATAGAACTTTGTCAAATTTCAAGTCAAACAGCTTCCTTCTTTCGGAATCTATGAAGCACGCTTGTAGGTGTCAATTTTTGGTGCTAAGTTGAAGACTTTCAATCAAGAAAGAAGTATTCGCGGTTTAAAATGGCAGCCGTTGAAAACAGTGGTATTACCACTCTGCAACCAAATTTGCAAAAACAGGATTTATCAGTCAAGGAGAGTCAAAATATTTCATATCACGCTCTAGTAGTTTGAATCAGAAAGATCCCTTTATTGCGTTCCTCACTGAATTATTTCTATTCATCTAAGAACTAGTGTAACCAATCGAATTTAGTCCATTATCGCCTGTCCATTTACACCAAGACAGTTCGGTTATAGTTATAACTATAACTTAGTCAATTGATATAATTTTACAATTAGCCGGTAGATCAAATGAACTGGCAAGAGGGCGTGTCTAATTATTGTTTGTGATCTCCGAACACCGGGCAGAATCTAGAAATGTCACATTTTCTTTAGTTTGTAGCAAATAAGAGGAAACTAGTATAGAAATGAAAACGTTTTTATTAGTTACACCAGTCTTTCTACGTTTCACTCATTCCATGCAGGACTCGCCGAAAGAAAACCTTTTGACTCACAAAAAGAACATTTTTGGGGTTAATCTTCCGTGGTCGAAGCTCAAGGACGATTACGGTTTTAATTATTTTTTAGACCTTATGCGAACTGTAACACTTTTGAATGAACGTAACACACATCGACAATCGTACAATACGCGGTTATACAATATATAAATCAAATAATAGTAGTGTAACGCCATAGTATCTGTGGAACTTCTAAAGCATAAGCATATGAAGTTTCTGTTGGTGGTATTGCATCCATAGAACTTTGTCAAATTTCAAGTCAAACAGCTTCCTTCTTTCGGAATCTATGAAGCACGCTTGTAGGTGTCAATTTTTGGTGCTAAGTTGAAGACTTTCAATCAAGAAAGAAGTATTCGCGGTTTAAAATGGCAGCCGTTGAAAACAGTGGTATTACCACTCTGCAATCCAATTTGCAGAAACAGGATTTATCAGTCAAGAGAGTCAAAATATTTCATATCACGCACTAGTAGTTTGAATCAGAAAGATCCCTTTATTGCGTTCCTCCTTGAATTATTTCTATTCATCTAATCGAATTTATGTAGTCCATTATTGCCTGTGAATTTACGCCTAGACTGTTCGGTTATATCTATAATTAACTTAGCCAATTGATATAATTTTACAATCAGCCGGTAGATCAAATGAACTGGCTAGAGGGCGTGTCTAATTATTGTTTGTGATCTCCGAACACAGAGCAGAATCAAGAAATGACACATTTTCTTTAGTTTATAGCAAATAAGAGGAAAATCGTATAGAAATGAAAACGTTTTTATTAGTTACACCGGTCTTTCGACATTTCACTCATTCACTCACAAAAAGAACGTTTTTGGGGTTAATCTTCCGTGGTCGAAGTTCAAGGACGATTACGGCTTTAATTATTAGTACAGGAATAGGCTAAATACGTGGAAATTAGAGAAACATTACTCAAAATATCATTGGCCAGTTTTTTAATTTAAACTCACCATAACAATTTCCTACCAGAATGTTTTTTCCTATAGAACTCCTCTATTTCCGGAATGTAATCTTCTAAATCTACTGGCAAACTAACGGTAACCCTTTCTGAAAACCTGGCCCAAGCTCCCGCGTTCAATATCTTGATATTGATAGCATCGTGTTTAGCTGTAGACGTCCTGAACTGTGCATTCAGATCTTCGCTCACTTTGATGTCTTGGAACATTCTAGCTAACTTATTTACATAGTCCGCTGGCATTCCTACCTCCCTCAGCCATTCTACCATGTCTTCTTCCTTCTCGCTATCGATACTGGAACGAAATTTTGAAGAAATTATAAGAGCAAATATGAAAAAAAAATTATTTGAAGCATTATGAAGATAATGCATCAAATAGTTTCTAGAAGTAGAAATCATCATTCAAAAATAAACACAATTCAGCCTACTTGGAATAACTCTGAATACGAAATAAAATGACCTTTCAAATATCGAACTATTTCAGCCATTATTGTTTGGTAGGTAATTATAATTAAGACGAATTCTTGGAAATTACTACGTTTTGTGTTAAGACCGTTCGCATTTCTTGTGAGTGTACTAAGTTCATTTCCAAATGTAACCCTTAATTACGCATATATAAAACTGAGAGATTAAAATGGAAACAATAGTAAAAAAAAAAAATTAAAACTTAAGATAAAAATTTTTCCACTGTGTAAGGTTTCAAGAATCTTGAAGATATTTTTCCCAGACCGAGCCTCCACTGTTTCTGCTCTTGTCTCTGATATAGCAATATTTGGGTAAGACGGTGCCAGGGATATTTTAGGTGAGATGTCCTGATTGTATCTGATTTTTCTTCAAAATTCTCCCTGTGATTAAAAACAAAGAGCAGAGTTTCCTGAATATGTATTGCTGTTGTAGTTCGCAATCGTCGGAATTGTAGTCAAAACTACAAATTGTCGGAATTTGCCTCTGCATTAGTCTTTACACTACTCTGCTTACAAATTTTTTTTTTATCTTCTAAAAATGCGATCTATAAATTTTCAGATAGTGAATTGTTTCAGCCGTTACTATTTGGTAGTTGATCATAATTAAGACAAATTGTAGATATTACTATGTTTTACTACCAATAAAAATATATATTACACATTTTCTTGTTTAGGGAAATGAACTATCCCATCATCAGACAACTGAAGACCTAACAGTGGTACAGAGGTATTCAAACAAAAGTGATGAATATTTTGAATATTTCAATAGATTCTAGATAACACCTAGTAGTGGTACACACAGGTTTACAAGCGGAACGTGATAAAAAACCGGGTTAAAAAAGAGATATCGGACGGCAATCGACAAAGAAGGTTGTTAAACAGATGGTACCCATTTAAATATCTCAAATAATTTTTGGGGTTACATAGCTCCGTACAGTCATTCATTATTTTTACATTATTTTGTTGTATATCTCAAATATTTGGATTTACATAGCTCCATACAGTCATTGATTATTTTTTAAATTATTTTTATTGTGAACGAATTTGAAAATTTCAATAATCAAGTTTCTTTTCTTTTGAATCTACATGTAAAATTTTCTTAAGATTTTCTTTTGTCGAAAGGAATTACTGTTTTCTAAAGAATGAGTGGCAAAAGTTGAATTTTTGTTTACTTTTCATTAAATTAATTTTATGTTCGTTGAAAAAGGTTTTAAACAGATGTTACTTTTTAAATATCTCAAACATTTTCGATTTACATAGCTCCGTACAGTCATTCATTATTTTTACATTATTGTTATTGTGAACTAATTTGAAAATTTCAACAGATTCTAGATAATCGAGTTTCTTCCCTTTTGATTCTACATGTAAAATTTTAAGATTATATATTGTGGGAAAGGAATGACCGTGGCAAAAGTAGAATTTTGTTTATTTTTCATGAAACTCATTTTATGTTCGTTGAACCTCGTCTTGAAGGAACGTCCTGTTTGTCCTATATATTTATTACTGCACGTAGAACAAGATAACTCATAAACTCCTGATTTGTGTATGTTTGGAGTAGGATCCTTTGCGTTAAATAATACCGATGATAATTTGTTTTGCGTTTTGAAGGCAATATTGACATCTGATTTTGAAAAACTATTGGCCACTTTTTGACTTATGCTACCGAAGTGCGATAGATAAATGAATTTTTATTTTCTTCAGTTTTTATGATGGGATAAATTTGGCTCATAGCTATTTTAGATAGTTTCTGTCGAATTAGATTATCTATTATATCGGGGTTGAAACCGTTGTTCGCGGCTATGAGAACCTATTTAAGGTTCTCATTTAAGTAGAACTTTTTCTGGAGAGTGAAGGGTGAGTTTGAATATATGTTATTAATTGATGTTATATTTATTGAATATGAATATTTGAATACTGATGAGCAAAGTCGATTTTAAAACTTGTTTTTCAGTAATGTTTTGCATATCTTGAGTTTTTATATAAAGTACCTTGGTTAGATATCCAATAATATTGAATAGTCTAAGTAAGATAGTTTTGTGATAAAATTCTTAAGATTATGTTGGATATTCTTGAAAGATATTGGTTTTCATAGGATTGATAAGCAGAAACAAAATTTTGTCTATTCAAAATGTTTAATTTATAGGATTTTAGTTAATGATTTTATTTATTGGATTTTGTTATAAAATTTGGATGTCTTATAATGAATGTTTATTTTATGTCATGATATAAGTGGTACTTATACGACATTATTTTAATTTATTTTCAGAAGTTATAATCATTGAATATAATCTTTTGGAATTGAATATGTAGAAGGCTAATTTTTTAAAATTGTTTAAAAATTTTTTAAAATATTTATATTATTTTATATACCTTCTATCAAGAATGACCTCTATTTACGTTAAAAATTTATTGTATTTACTGTAATATAAATAGCAACGGATTTCGGAAACAAGCTTAGTTATTCAAAATGTGATCTTGCCTGATGATGCTACTGTGATAGCGAAACAATTGTTGTGAATATAACAATAAAAATTTGTGAAAATCAGAATAACCTTATTTGAATATTATTTAATATGGATTTTCACCAAGTAAGGACTGATACAATTCAATAAATGTGTAATATATCTTTTTTGGTATTAAAACATAGTAATTTCTACAATTTGTTTTTAATTTTGCACCTCTGAAGAAAATGTGCAAAAACTGGAACACTCACCTGGCGTCCACAATCAACCTCCTGGTCAGGTGGGCCTTGTGATACCTCATGAACACATCCTTATTATTCACATATTTCAGCAACAACAACACATCCTTGAGTCTTGTATCTATCTCATCCGATGTCAGTCTCTTGGATAACGGAGTCCTCCTGAGCAACATGTCGCAATAATTGGCCAACAGTTCGGGACATTTGCTCTCCGGCGCAACGGACTTGGTGCTGGTCGATCTTCCCGTGTTGAGATCGAGAGAGAACACCTTGGTGTCGTTCACCACCACCTTGAACGCTTTGTCGCGCGAAGTCAGGAACCTCGGATCGTCGGAAAACGCCTGGTGTACCAATTTCGTAAACTTCCTGTACAGTTCCAGGAGACGTTCTACGTATTTTTCGGAATCTTGGGTTATGATGTCTGCGGCTGCGACCATCTCTGCGAGACCGGCTTTCTCGATGTGGTATTCCAACTCCCATTGCATCGGTAACACGCCTTCTTCTACTCTGCCTAGAAGCCTGAGTAGAAAAATAGGTTTTACAAAAAAAAAAACACTGGGTTTCATGATTTATTGATGTTTGATTATATTCCATACATAATGGAATACACTTTTTTCTTTCTATTAGGAGTACAAATAAGTTTCCGCCGTTTTTAACACAAATTAAATATTTATTATAGAAGAACGGTGTGAGACTGCTTGCTGAGTGACTTCTAATGTTAGAGCAAGTTCTTTTTGTGTTTTAGATGAATCTTCGTCCAATAATTCCTCCAATTCTGCATCCTCGTAAATTTTTGGCCTTCCACTACGATCTTTGTCTTCTACGTCGAAATCACCGTTTTTAAACCACTCTCGACACGTTCTCTCACTCAAAGCACCCTCACCATATGCTTCTACGAGCAATTGATGCGCCTCAGCAGCAGATTTCTTTAAATTAAAGAAGTAAACTAATATTTCCCGCAAATGACGCTTACTTGGCTCAAATTTTCACAATTTCAACTTATAAAAATTATATTGTACCAATATAAAATCAATGATATTAATAGGTTATGTTGTTCTTGAATGTCCAACCTATTTGTTGAGCCGGTAATCATCTGCGAAAGCTAACCGAAACTCCGTGCCGCGCCATCTACAATAAAACGGCGGAAACTTATTTGTACTCCTAATAATACAGAAATACTGATTGTAACATTAAAATTCATTGATCCCAATTCATCAATACACACAGATACACAAAGATGGATGCCACGTACATTTCCCTATTCAATAAGGAACTTTCAGCAAGCATTTTGAGACACATAGTCTAGTCAACAAGTGCCTTTTGGGTCAACTTTTTTCAGCAGTCTCCGAAAATTATGATCAAGGTGTCATTCGATTCGGAATGGCATCTAGATGATTTTTCAAAAAAATAAAGTTCCGCTTGCAAAAGTTATTAACGATTAACTAAAAAAAAGAGGGTTTAGTTTTTTGTAAATATCTCAAAAACTAATAAAGATTTTTGAAATAAAAAAAAAAACAATTCAAAAAGAGGAGGAAATTTCCTAAAAAAAAGTGTCGACTCTCGGAATTGTAGTCCCAATATTAACACTTTATTAATAAAAATTATTTTAACAGATTAAATATGAAATTTAATAAATGAAAAAATTCAGGGGCATACTGGAAGATGAATTAACAATAATCCGCCAAAACAAAATTTTTATCTCAATTTTACAATTAGTTATGCAATAGTTAATTAACAATTTTTTTCTGCTTGGACATGAACATTGCAAGTGTGATAATTGTTAAACATAGTCAATATGTCAGCGAACAAGAAGGTTGGTATGAGCGATGCTCTTCAAATCGAATCGCTTAAATGTGGTTCGTGTAAACAATCTTTAATGAAAGTTGGTTTTAAATGCAACCAGTGTCACGGGGTTTATCATCCAAGATGCGGTTCAAGATTGAAAAAATGTTGTGGTGAAAATTTGATTTCTTCATTACCAGGTCAAAATAACACCGCGAATTTAACAGGTGAACCGGAGTCTGAAAACTTGCAAATCTCTGGTGAGTCTACATGTCAGGATCTTCTTCTAAAAATAATCCAAGAATTAGAGTTCAAAAACTCGATTCTAATTGAAAATTCGTCACTATTGAAAGATAAAATCGCATATTTAGAAAATGAGATATCGGTATTAAAAAATAGAGTAAACATACGAGAGAATTTATCAACAGATAATAGCAACAAGAAGGAACATACGCAGAGCACGATAAAATCAGCTACTCCCACGTATGCCAGTGAACCCAAAAATGTGGTAGTAAATGATGGTAGGAAAGTTACATTCAATAAGCCTGAAATAATTAAACCAAAGATTACATTATCTGTCGTGAATGATGCTTTAAGCAAAATAGTGGATCCAATTAGTAAACAGGACACTTCCGTACAACATCAGAGGATGAATGAATCACCATCGAACACAAGTTGGCAGACTGTGTCCCATAAAAGGAACAAAAGAACTTCCCGAAAGGCTTTGGTGGTTGGCAACTATTCGGGATCATCTAACATCATAGGAATTGAAAAATATAAGCCCCTTCATGTAACGAATTTGAAACCGGGGACAACACCTGAAGAACTTTTGGCTTTCCTGAAACCAATTTTCACGGATGTTAAATGTGAAGCATTAAAATCAAAATATCCAGAGAGTTACGCATCCTTCAAGGTATTAATACCAAGGAGCCAAATTGAAAAAGCAATGGATGCATCTTGTTGGCCGAAGAATGTGAACGTACATCACTTTTTTCGGCAACGAGGACCACATCCGACCCAAGCATGAAACGAGGAAAGTCTAATGAGGTTTCCTGAAAAGTCCAGCTAAAAATAGTGCAAATGAACATCCAGTGTGTTACCAATAAATTAAACAATCTTGAGGTGTTTCTCTCAGAGGAATCTGCGGATATCATAAGTGTCGCTGAGCACTGGTGTAAACATGAGAACATTGGGCTGATGGTGCTTCCAGGATATCGGCAGGCTGATTTTTTCTGTCGTCCTAGCAGGAGTCACGGTGGTACAGTGTTGTATGTGAAATGTGACATTCAAGTGAGGAAATTGCCTGTTTCCAAATTTTCAGAGGAAATGCATTTTGAAGTTTGTGGCGCGAAAGTGCTGTGTGAGGGTATTAAAATAGGGGTTATCAGTGTTTATAGGCCTCCAACCGGGAATTTTGAGAAGTTTCTGGGAAAATTCACTGATGTTTTACAATTTTGTAGTAGGTTAGTGGACCACTTATTCGTTTGTGGTGATATCAATGTTGATTATCTGGAACCGGGTTGTAATATGAGGAAATTACTATTTGATGTACTGGACAGTTTCAGTTTACATGTAACATCGCAAGAAGCGACTAGAATATTCACCAACGTTTCTGGAAGGACATCATCCTCTAAAGTTGATTACATCTTAACCAATGTTGCCCAGGAATTTTATGGTTCAAAAGTAATCGAAGCAGGCCTCAGCGATCATAAGGTCATAATATTAGACTTTAAGCTTCCAGTAGATCTTCCATGCCTCCAACTGGCAAATAATAAATATGTCAGGTTCATTTCTGAAGATAGAATGGAAGATTATATGACATCTCTCTCTGCGGTCTGCTTTGATGAAATTTATCGGAACAGTAATGTGGATTCATGCTTTCGGTTGTTCATGGATGCTATAGCTCTTTTGATTGACCGGCATTTTCCAGCCAGGCGAATAATCTCAAATAGCAAAAACTGGGTAACACCAGAAGTTAGGCAGGCAAGCCTTCATTTGAAGGATTTACATTGGTTTCATTCTCAATTTAAGTCTGTAGATTCTCTTAGAATTTATAAAGAATTCAAGAAGTATTATAATAGTCTATTGAAAACAACTAAATTCAACTTTTATGCAAATGTAATCGAACACTCAGGCAACCGAAACAAAAGTGTCTGGAGTATTGTGAATCAAGAAACTGGTAGGAAGAACATAAATCATATTATGTCGATTAATATACGGGGAGTCCTTTGCACCGAATCGCCTACAATAGCTACAGCCTTTGCTGAATATTTCTCGAATATTACCGCTGTCAGCCTTCGGCAACACTATGGAAATAGTATATCTACCATCTGCACAGCCTCTAAGATGATACCACATAGCTTTTACTTCTATCCTGTTGACACGGCGGAAGTCATAAGCGTCATAAGGTCACTGAAGAATAAAAAGAGCACAGGCACTGACGGTATTTCTTCACGAATATTGAAAGTCTCTGCTGTATGCATTGGAAGTCATCTTGCTCACCTAATAAATCTTTCAATATCATCTGGCATCTTTCCTTCTTCACTCAAGATGAGCACTGTTATTCCTGTACACAAACGGAATGAATTGACTGAAATAATTAATTACAGACCAATTTCCATCCTGAGTACTGTTTCCAAAATTATTGAAAAAGTGGCATTAAAGCGTATGGTGGATTCTTTGGATAAGTTCAACATTATTAAAAATTGTCAACACGGTTTCAGAATCGGTTGCTCAACTGAGACGGCCGCAGTCTCATTTATTGAGAGTACTTATGGATGGTTGGATGATGGTCTATGTGTCGCGGGTCTGTTCTTCGATCTATCACGTGCATTCGACTGTTTGTCTATTCCATTCATAATGAGTAAGTTATATAATTTAGGATTCAGAGGATCATTCCTGGACTGGTTGCGTAGCTTCTTGATTGAAAGATCAATGGTGGTCAGAGTGGGGGACTCATATTCCAGCAAATACAACATCGATATCGGTGTCCCTCAGGGGTCAGTATTGGGACCTCTTCTGTTTGTATTGTTCGTGAATGATTTGCCCGAACATCTTATAGTCTTCAAATTAATAAAACTAGTTTTATTTGCGGATGATACTTCTATTGCGGTAGCATCGGGAAATATTGATGATCTCCAATCGTGCTGTGGCAGGCTGATAGTGGGTTTCCTAGACTGGTGTAGAGCCAATGCACTAATTGTTAATTTAGGAAAAACTAACCTGATTTCCTTTGGAATCAGAGACTCACCTCCATTGGCTCTGCAGTTGGGAGATGTGACAATTTCATCTTCTGAAAAGGTGAAATTTTTGGGGGTTCATCTCGACAGCCATCTAAGATTGAAAGAAGTATTGAGTAAAAAACTGAATACATCCTATTACGCTATAAACAAGTTGAAATCGTGTTTACCACTGCAGTCAATGCTGGGTGTGTACTTCAGTTTAGTTTACAGCCATTTGCAATTCAACATCATATTATGGGGAGCTTCTACTAACGTGAACAGGATATTTTTGGCACAAAAAAGGATATTACGTCTGATTTTCAATATCAGCCACCTTTCCTCCTGTAGACCACTCTTCATAAAGCACAAAATTATGACGGTCCCTTGTATTTACATTTACAAATGCCTGTTGTTTATTAAACGAAATCTTCGAAATTTTACTGGACTGTCACACTATCACAATTACTGTACGAGGAATTCTGATATATTGTGTCTGCCTCAGCATAGGACATCCAAATTTGAACTCTCCCCATCTTATAAGGGCATAATACTTTACAATAATTTGCCGGATGAAATTAAGAGATTGAACGATTTGAAATTTAAAACCAGCATAAAACGAATACTGGCTGGAAAATGTTACTATAGTGTAGCTGAATATTTAGGCGATGGGCATTTTGCATGATTTTTCTTACACTTAATTAAATATATTGTACTTATGATTATGTTCATTTTCACTGGACCTGTCCTATACATTCTTATGTAATGTCAAATGGATTAATAAACAATTATTATTATTATTATTAACTTGAGATTGTTTTCCTCTCTTGGAGCAATTTTTGGAATACTTCAGAATAGATCCCCGTTGGAAAAATTTTAAAATGTTTATTTTTCAGTTTTTTATTAACAATTTTCGTTGTTGCAAAATTAAAAACTAAGATTAATTACCGAAAAAATTTTTTTTTTCAAAATATTATTAATGGTCCGTTTTTATGTTGTAGCAACATATTTTGTTTTAATTTTTATCTCTTATTGTTTAAAAAATTGTTATAAACAAAAGCGTTGTTTATAACAATTTTTTAAACAATAAGAGATAAAAATTTAAAAAAAATATTTCTATGTAGCTTCCTACAACATAAAAACGGACCATTAATAATATTTTGAAAAAAAAAATTTTTCGATAATTAATCTAAGTTTTTAATTTTGCAACAACGAATATTGTTAATAAAAAACTGAAAAATAAACACTTTTAAATTTTTCCAACCGGGATCTATTCTGAAGTCTTCCAAAAATTGCTCCACGAGAGGAAAAAAATCTCAAGTTGATAGTTTAACAATTATCACACTTGCAATGTTCATATCCAAGCAGAAAAAAATTATTAATTAACTATTGCATAACTAATTGAAAAATTGAGATAAAAATTTTTTTTTGGTGGATTATTGTTCATTCATCTATCCAGTATGCCCCTGAATTTTTTCATTTATTAAATTTCATATTTTATCTGTTAAAATAATTTTTATTAATAAAGTGTGGCTTACGAAAGCCAGAGTACCCGTTTTCGGCCGTATTTTCATCCCTCTGGGAAAATTATTAATATTGGGACTACAATTTCGGGAGTCGACACTTTTTTAGGAAATTTCCTCCTCTTTTTGAATCTTTTTTTTGATTTAAAAAATCTTTATTAGTTTTTGAGATATTTACAAAAAACTAAACCCTCTTTTTTTTTTTTAATTAATTGTTAATAACTTTTGCAATTTTCGCAAGCGAAACTTCATTTTTTCCAAAAATCATCTAGATGCCATTCCGAATCGAATGACACCTTGATCATAATTTTCGGAGGCTGCTGAAAAAAGGTGACCCAAAAGGCACTTGTCGACTAGAGTATGGACTAAAACTTGTAATTCGATCAATGAATCCAAAGGGAATAGCTTCTATCAACAAATCAAGAAACTGTCTAGATACAAAAAATTTCACAAGATTCCTACAATCCTTGCAAATAACAAAGAACATAGGACTGATGAAGAAAAGACTAAAATTTTTGCTAAACACCTTAATCAAACCTATCAACACGACAGAGATAAAAAATTTGACACAGAAACGGAAAAGCAAGTAGATGTCTGGTACAATGGCTACTTCTACAAGAAGGCGAAGAATGACACACCCATAAAATTAGATGAGGGCACATTTTATGAACTACTACATACTTCAAGAAACAGCTCCCCTGGAATAGATAACATACCTTGGAAAATCGTTAAGAAGTTGGAACATAACATTCATTCACATATAATGGAGTTGTACGAATGGTGTCTGAATAACTATACATTTCCTCAATGTTGGAGAACAGGAACTGTTATCCTCATAGCAAAGGATAAAGGAGATCAATCCAAGGTGTAAAACTATAGACCCATCAACCTTCTACCTGTCCTGGGAAAATTATTTTAGAAAATAATTTTAAAAAAACTTGAAGAACTACTTGATAAGCATATACCTAACCATCAATTCGGATTTCATAAAAATAAATCAACACTTCACCCTTTCACAATATTATGTTCTAACCTAACCTAACCTAACCTACAGAATGCTCAGTTAAACAAAAGAAAAACAGCTGCAGTAAGCATAGATATCCAAAAAGCGTTTGATAGTGTATGGACAAAGGGTTTGCTCTACAAATTGCACAAGAAAAACACTCCTACTTGCCTTGTCCATATCATCAAAGCTTACCTAGAGGACAGAAAACTGAGAGTGAAAATAAATAATAGATTTTCAGAATTCTTTACTCCCATGCAAGGTACACCTCAAGGATTACCTTTATCTCCACTCCTATTCAATATATATTGTAGTGACATTGGAATAACACCAAATAGCAGGCAATACACTCTACCATATGCCGATGACACAATGGCTATTTCACACGAGAAGACACTTCAGGGCTGCATAGAAAAACTGGAACTTCATATAGATGACATCACAGCATGGTTGGCTAGATGGAGACTAAGTTGAAAATGTCAAAATTTGAGTCAAGTAAGCGTCATTTGCGGGAAATATTAGTTTACTTCTTTAATTTAAAGAAATCTGCTGCTGAGGCGCATCAATTGCTCGTAGAAGCATATGGTGAGGGTGCTTTGAGTGAGAGAACGTATCGAAAGTGGTTTCAAAATTTTAATTACGGTGATTTCGACGTAGAAGACAAAGATCGCAGTGGAAGGCCAAAAATTTACGAGGATGCAGAATTGGACGAATTATTGGAGGAAGATTCATCTCAAACACAAAAAAAACTTGCTCTAACATTAGAAGTCATTCAGCAAGCTTTCTTCTATAATAAATATTTAATTTGTGTTAAAAAACGGCGGAAACTTATTTGTACTCCTAATATATAATTTTTTTTGCAACTAATTGTAATTGTTTTAAACTAAAGGGCTGAAGGACTTAGGTCAATGTCCTTAAATACAATTATTTATTGATTCATTGACACCAAGAAAATGACAAATGAATTTAATGATTATTTTATAAATGTAGCTACAAGTTCAACTTCTCAGCAGAACCAGAGAAAAAAACCATGACATTATCCCTATCATCAAAAAATTTTATGATTGATACAATATCTACTGAACAACTGAAAGAAATAGTTAAACAACTGAAGAATAAAAGCTCAAGGTGTATAGATGTAGCATCTTATAGAATTATAAAAAATACCATCCATGAAATAACAGAAACTTTCACTTATCTCATTGATAATTCACTGAAATCTGGACTGTTTCCAATGAAATTGAAGATAGCACAAGTAATACCAACATACAAGGCTGGAGATCTCTATGATTATGGAAACTATAGACCATAAAAAATATTCCAAATTATTTGAGCAGCCATATTGCAAACATAATGCAGTTCTTTATACGGAATCACCTTTTCAGTACAAACCAACATGACTGTTTGAAGGGAAGATCTATCCAAACGGTGATTTATCAATTCCTAAAGTAAATTGTGGGTGCACTTGAGGATGGAGTTTGACTTTTGCGTCAATATATGAAACATGGATCCATTTCTATACATTTGAACGAAAAAGATGGTCAGCCTAGTATAAAAACCCTGTACTTATACTTTTTAACTTTATTTGCCAATAAAGTGATTGATAGCCCTTGAGTTATTGTATATTCCTTGCTTTATTGAAAGTAAATCTTAATATATATAAATCTCGTGTCACAATGTTTGTCTTCTATGGACTCCTAAACCACTTAACCGATTATAATAAAATTCGCACACCATGTGCAGTTCGATCCAATTTGAGAGATAGGATAGTTTAAATCTCAAATTATAGTCGCAATTTTAATTTATTGCTAATTATTTGTCTGTTATTATTTGACAGTCACAATTATCTGTTAACTTCAAATGATTCTAACAGATGTCGATACCTTTCGACTGGGTTGAGTAAGTAATCAATAGATGGCGCTGCTATGGTAAATCTACGAACGTGTCATATAAGCTACATTTTAACAGCATAATTACCACGTGTTGTTGACGCTATAAAAGAGTCCATTGAGGACAAACATTGTGACACGAGATTTATATATATTAAGATAACAAAAACTTTAGCCACAGCAACGCGTGGCCGGGTCAGCTAGTAAGTATATATGTAGAATCTCCCTAACATTTCATGTTCAAAATCCTTTTCTCAAAATATCTGGAGTATATTATCATTATGTGAAGTAAACGTTGCACACCTATTGGAGAATCTTAAATTTTTAAATAATTGAACATTATAATTAATTTCCATAAAAAATTTGAACGCCTGTAATTTCACAACTTACTGATATAGTAATTGAAGTCTTTCTGTCTCTCCTGCCTTAATCAACGGTTTACATTCATTCAACAATATAACTAAAGGTTCTTGAACCAGTACTTTAACACAGCAATCCACAACACGGTTACTGCCAGCCTCTAGATATTTTTTAGCACGGGCTTCTTCTTCCTTCAATTTCTGCTCTGCGAATTTCATATAAGCTATAACGCCGTTTTCATTGAGTTGTTCGCCCACTTTCACTTTATAAAATATTGTTGTACTGTCAATATAAGCCGCCTCAAAATTCTCCCTATAGATTTTCAAGTGGTCATCTGGATTTGAGCAGAGGTTAACATAGGATTCTCTAACTCCTAAAAATATAGTGCGTTAACTCAGAAATGAGCAGATAAGGAATCTAACCTGTAACCAACTGGGAATCGAATGCTTCTCCGTTCCTTTCTGCATATATTAATTTCATAGCACTATCTTGAAGCCTATCTTTTATATCATTGAATATACTATCATTCCAGCAATCTAACATAAGTTTCCTCACAATACTATCACTATTCTGGCCCTTTTTAACATTAGTTCCCTGTACATTGGAACTTGTTGCTGTTTTACCCTGGAGAGAACTTTCTAACTGTCTAAAAGGTGTCGGTAAATAATTACATTGGGTAAAGAATTTTTTCCATTCAACTATATAAGCTTTCAGCAAGGCTTCTTCTTGCCTTTGGGCCATCACCCTACTTTGGGCTTGTTTAATGTAATGAATAATATCTTCATGAAGCGCATCTCTCAATTTAATAGGACCTTTTTCATCCCATAAACAAACCAAATGTACATCATAAAATAATTCCTGCCATTCACCAGGAGTAACTGATTCTTGCTTTAGAAGTTTCAAGACGGTTGGTCGCATAAACAACCATTTATCTTCAAACTTCAGTTGCCCCTTTTCCTAAAAATTTTCAATTAGATATCGCACTAGAAAATTTACTTAGTAGGTACCTTTAACATTTTTCGATTAAAATTTCTATCATTCAACTATAAATATGTTCATACTTTGAAATACTAAAATTATAACAAACATAAAAAGTACTTTAATGACAATGATTAGATCCTTTTATTTATGTATTGAAAATGCTTCCTAGCCTAAGAATATGAACAAACCGAAAAGATAAACATCTGTTTTGTCTGACATTGAAGGTGACAGTATCATTGTCAAAATGTAATTTACCTAAGGACAGCACTGACAGTTGTATGACAAAATATGGAGATTTGCATTTTTTATTGGTAATGCTTCAAGGATCTAACCAATTTCATAAGTGCTCCTCTTTAATTTAAAATATTTAAAACTTATGCCCTTAGTGTTATCTATAAATTAATGCTTTCAATAATTTTATAGCTTAATACAAAAATCTGTGTCATTTGAAATTGAAGTTCGATATTTTTATTTTATTACCTCCTCCTTTATATATGCGTACTACATCAACCTTAATATTATATAATAATACCAAAATATAAATAACGTTTCATATTAAGCGATAAAAATTATAGAAATATATGGTAATAACTTGAATCTGTGTTTCCTAGTGTACGGTGGTCACATTTTTGTAATTGTAAAATAGTAACTTTTTTAGACCTTATGCGAACTGTAACACTTTTGAATGGACGTAACACACCGTAACATCGAATACAATACCCAATATGTAAATTAAATAATAGTAGTGTAACACCATAGTACCTGTGGAACTTCTAAAGCATAAACATATGAAGTTTCTGTTGGTGGTATTGCATCCATAGAACTTTGTCAAATTTCAAGTCAAATAGCTTCGTTCTTTCAGAATCTATGAAGCACGCTTGTAGGTGTCAATTTTTGGTGCTAAGTTGAAGACTTTCAAAGAAGAAACAAGTATTCGCGGTTTAAAATGGCAGCCGTTGAAAACAGTGGTATTACCACTCTGCAACCCAATTTGCAAAAACAGGATTTATCAAAACTTGTAAGTGTCCCTCGATAACTTTTTAGTCAGTAAAAAACACATTTTTTAATACTATTGGAATATTTTCATAACCTAAGATTTTCAATATGCTTCTCTAACGCCTTTATTTATAGGATATTTCAAAGCTCTCGGCTCTATCTCCAGAAGTTATAAGTAGACAAGCTACCATAAATATAGGTACTATTGGTCATGTAGCCCATGGTAAATCAACTGTAGTTAAGGCTATATCTGGCGTACAGACTGTCAGATTCAAGAATGAGTTGGAAAGAAATATTACAATTAAACTAGGTAAGTTGAAGTTTTTAACATAAATATTTCTTGACACTAGTAGTAGAGTACAAATAATTGCAAGCATTGCTTAAATTTCTTTCAATTTATCTTCCTTTTGATGCCAACGATTGGTCATGTATTATATAATTTAAATTATGTTTATATATACATATGAATTCAATCATTCTGGCAGAGTTATGAATTCCTATGTTTATTTACTGCGATTCCTTTGTGGTGAATATTCATTTACATATTTTAATGTAATCCTAACTAGCAGCATTTGATCAGGAAATATGTGAGAATTTTTTTGTAGGTATACAGTTTAGACACTAACGTACTGGTACTATGTTGAAGTCAGTTTAGAAGCTTATATATAGTCACTAAGTTATATTGCATTGAAATTTCTAAATTATATATTTTTTATATATTGATTGAAATGAGTTTTCATCAATTAAAGACTCAATCCAATAATATCTTTGTTCTTTTATTATTTTCAAATAACAATTTCTTCCTGTAAATATTGGGAATGAGTTAATTTATATTATTGAAATTTATTCTCAGATTATGTATCTGAAGTCAAAACTTTCTGATTGAAAGTCATGAGCTCCAAAGTTTGAAGAAGATTTTTAGGTAGTACAAGTCTTGAGTAAATTTTAGAAAGAAAAAATTTTTTTTTTAATTCTTTCAGCCATTATTAACTATCTCAGTGACTGTTGAGGTCCAAACTCAGGAAGTATTTATTAATTTTATTTGTATGTTTTCTTTCTATGTTTTCAAGTACCATAGAAAACTACAATATTTGACATACAAAGCAGAATAATATTGTAATAAACACTCAAAGCACTTAGTTGATAGGAAATTTAGCCTTCTCCATCTATGGTTGATATCGTTAGTGACAGCCTAACATTTCTCAAAATTTTCCTGTTCGAAGAAATAAAAAATGAACGGACCTAATCTTGCTGATCAAATCTGAAGGTCTTTCCAGTTAAAAGAGGGTCTAACTAGTAATAGGATAGGGGAAATCAGTAAGACTTCTATTTACTTGGATCATAGGGTCCTTAAACTGTGTGAATTGTGCCAACCTAGTGACAAAAACATTTTGCCAATCTTCAAGCCACCATTTTAAATAAGCAATTGGTACTTTCTTAATTGTATGTACTTGAAGAATGTAATGTGAGATATATTGGTTAAGGTTGACCTGAAGAGATGAAATTAATTTTAAAAAATTATTAATATATACAAAAAATGCATAAATCAAAAAAAGGGCTCTATCTAGTTTCAAGCATTTGTTTCCCAGGAGGGATTGGAATAAATTTAAAGAATTCTTGGGGAAATTATGTATAAGACTGCATAAATCAAAAAAAGGCTCTATCTAGTTTCAAGCATTTGTTTCCCAGGAGGGATTGGAATAAATTTAAAGAATTCTTGGGGAAATTATGTATAAGAATGCTAAAATGAAGAAACTGCACTCTGTATCTGGTTTCAAGCATGCTTGAAGAAGTAAATGTACCATATTTTCATTGTTTCCCCAAAGGAACCTAATGTACGATATTTTGGCTGAGGTTTCCACGAAGATAGAGTTAATTTAAAGGAATTTTTGGAAGTTTCAATATTTAAGAATGCAAGATGTAAAGAAACAATTCCATCCACTTAGTTTCAAGCGTCCTTGAAGAACTTGACGTGCAATTTTTTATTGAAATTTTCCTGAAGATATAAAATTTACTTAAATGAATTTTTGGAAGAAATGATGTATTCCAAATCAAGAAACTGTTCAGCATTTATCTAGTCTCGAGCGTATTTGAAGAACCTAGTGTACAATATTTTGGTTGTTTCTCAAAAGGTATAATAAATTTAAGGAATTCTTGGGAAAAATTATATCCTGTAAGAATGCAAAAAATGAAGAAAGGACTACCCATTTTAAGCATTCTTGAAGAACCTAATGTACAATATATTAAGGTGAAAGGATTAAATTAAATTGAAGGAATTTTTGGGAAATATTTAGGAACAACAAAAAACCTATTTTCTGATCAAATTTTCATTTTGAGTGGATAATCACAAAGGAAATTCTATCTGAAGAGCAGGGATTAATGCAATGTAATTTTTTTTTGTGTTGTGAATTCAGTGAGAGTGATGTGAAGAGTGGAAAATACCTCAAATGAATTCAAGAATTTAACCTACTCGAGATTTCAAATGGCATCATTTGATTGCATGTTACATTAGTTTTACATCGAACTGAAGACACCTTTATGAAGCATAGGCAACAAATTATGTTTAAATCCTACTTCCATTTATTTTGTGTCTATTGTTTAGTAATTTGGGAACTTTGTCACTTTATAGAGAGGCTCCAGTTCGATGTAAAAGGCAATGTCAAATGGCCTCGTGACGTTGGTGTCAGAGTCAACAGAGAGTCATTCGAAAGCTTCAGAGAAGAGACAAATAGAAGAGGAGTGAAAAGAAAGTACAGTGATTCATGGAAGCTGGCCAGGCCGGATCCAAAAAGGCCCCTTTACAAACGGGAGTACGAGGTGGAAAGACTGGACAAATGCTATATATTCGATGGAAATTTGTATTTTTCGGTCAAGTGGATCGATTACAGTGAAGAGTTCAACACGTGGGAGCCCCCCGAGCACTTGGAACATTGTCCTAAAGTCGTTGAAGAGTTTTTAATGCAAGTGCTAAGTGAGGATATCCTTGAGTCACTCAGGGTTAAACTGGAGATATCTAAAGACATGCCCTTGAAACAGATAAAGAATAGATACCCCAACTGCGACATCGGCAACCTACCGACCAAGCTCTCACTTCTTCTCGAACTGATCATCGTCCATCTGAAATTCCCCCCCAAGCATTACACCCTCAAGTTGGACAAGGCGTACAGAGCGTTGGTTTATTACGACCTGTTGGTCAGACGGGAGAGTCAGTTGGCAACCCTGAGGGACTGGTCGGACAAGGTGAACAGGGAGGCCAAGGAGGACGCGGCGTTGATAATTGAGAACAACGTGGATCTGGAGGTCCTCCCCAAGGATTTCATCTACATCAACGAGAACATATCGGGGAAGAACGTCAGGGTTCCCAAGAACGTCATATCGGGCTGCGAGTGTACAGAGTGCGGACCCAGGGTCAAGGCCTGCTGCGGCAGGCAGGATTACAACGGTTTCACGTTCACCAAGATGGGAAAGATCAACGTGAACCCCGGGACGCCGGTCTTCGAGTGCAACTCCTTGTGCAGGTGCGGACCGGACTGCAGGAACCGTATAGTCCAGAAGGGTCGCAAGATTCCCTTGTGCATATTCCGGACAGACAACGGGCGCGGTTGGGGGGTGAAGACAACCCGTAAAATCCCTTGCGGCGAGTTCATCTGCGAGTATGTGGGCGAGATTATAACCCACGAGGAGGCGGAGGAGAGGGGTAGGACCTACGACGCTCAGGGTCGCACCTACCTCTTCGACCTTGACTACAACACAAAGGACAACCCGTACACGATAGACGCGGCGAGGTACGGCAACGTCTCCCACTTCGTCAACCATTCCTGCGACCCCAACAGCGCCGTCTGGGCCATCTGGATCGAGACCCTGGACCCGAATCTGCCCCGCTTGGCCCTCTTCTCGCTGAGGGAGATCGAAAAGGGCGAGGAGATAACCTTCGACTATATGTGCACGCCCGAGTCGCCCGCGAACACGCCCGAGAAAAACAGGCCCCGCCTACAGACGCCCACTAAATCGGGGGAGAAGCTCAAGGCAGGTAGATCGTTGTGCAAATGTTTCGCAGACAAGTGTCGTAGATATTTGTTTTGATCGGAGACCCGAGTAGGCGGAGCTACAGTGGAACTGTAGGACGTAACGACTTGTAAAGTGTTTTGAGAATTGCTACTTTGAGATCGCTTCACGGGCCGTAAATGATCGTGAAACCCTCCTTTATTATTTCGAAGCAGAATGGCTTTGATTTGTTACTGAATTATACGACTGTTTAATCATGACTTCCTTGGGTGGGCATAACACCTAAATGTACAATGTGTTCTTTTAATACCAAACTTTGTTTAGATTTGTTTGTTCATTTCATAAATTTGTTTTTCATTATATAGAAGAAGAAGAAGAAGAAATCATTTATTAAATCATTTACCATACAGGTGTTGATCCAGTCGATGATACAAATGTAAATGTATAACAAAAAAAAAAAAAAGTAAATAATTCCATTCACAAACTCTCAAAATTATCATCCTGTAAAAATAATAACATTTGTTGATCAAGAAACATTTGAGTTTTCGCTTTTGAACTTTCATAGTTGATGTCTTGAACCTTTTCGGGTAACTTATTCCACACAGTCAACAAGCTATATGTCACATTTTTCTGAATATATGTATAATTTGGCCTATCATCTTGAAGAATATTTTTTCCTCTTGTATTATAGGGATGTTGAAGTTGTAGGTCTTTGAATGCATCATAGTTATTTAAAATGAACATCACTGACTCATATATATATAGACTATGCAGTGTTAAGATGTTGAAATTTTTGAATATGTTCTTGCATGTTTCTTGTTGTTTCATACCGAAGATGATTCTTAGGCATCTTTTTTGTAGAATAAATATCCGCTCTGCTTCGGTAGATCTTCCCCAGAACACAATTCCATATCTAATCCTAGACTGAACATAAGCATGATAGGCAGTCAGAGCAGCATCCAGCCCTATTTCCCGTATAGTCCTCAATGCGTAGCCATAGCGTGCTATCATTGGTGAAATTTTCTCAACGTGACTGCTCCAGTTGAGATTCCGATCAAAGACCACTCCCAGGAATGGCAGGCTTTCAACTACCTCAACTGCAATGTCTTGGTATCTCAGATTTAGTTGTTCATTTTTTTCTCTGAATATTAAAAGTTTTGTCTTTTTCAAATTTAGCATATCAGGTTATTACTAAGGAACCATTCACTCATATTCTCAATATCAACTCCAAGGCTTTTCATACACTCATTCTGATTCTCAGCTTTACATATTATTGAGGCATCATCTGCAAACATTATGACATCGTTGTTAGTAGTCTGAACTAGATCGTTGGTATATATTATGTAAAGTAATGGTCCCAATATGGAACCCTGTGGTACACCATTTAATACTAGGTTGGAATCAGATAGTATGGTATTTCCATTTCTTCCCCTACTTATTACCCTTTGAGTTCTCTTGGATAAATAGGATTCAATAAGCTTCAATGCTACCCCTCTTACACCATATTTTTCCATCTTTGCCAGCAATCTCATATGATTGACCCTATCAAAGGCTTTTGACAGGTCCAAACAAAGGGCCACTGTAGTATCATTGTTATTTAGTGACTTGATGATAGAAGAAAGTGCTTGATATATTGCATTCAGAGTTGACAGTCCCTGTCTGAAGCCAAATTGTTGTTTCACAAGTATGTTGTTTTTCTCAAGGAACTGCATTAATTTATCAAAAATGATACGTTCAAAAATTTTATTCACATTGGATAATAATGATATTGGCCTATAATTATCCACATTTCCTTTATTTCCCTCTTTATAAATAGGTTTTACCATTGCTTCCTTCAATCTTTGTGGATATTTCCCTGTTTGTAGAATTTGGTTAATAATGTGTGTTAGTGGTGTTTTTATGATGAATGCACACTTCTTAAGCAGTCCAACTGGTATACCGTCACTTCCTACTGAACTTTTATTTTTTAATTGGAGGATATATCGGTATGTTTCTTGTTCCACAAGTGGAGTGAAATATATGCTATTGTCGCATGATTTGAAGTTGATGTTCTTGAGATCAATACTGCAGTTGCTCACATTTGAATTAAGAAAATGTTTGTTGATTTCATTAAGTAGTTTCTTTTGATCTTGATGGGGAAATGAATTAAAAATTGAATCGTTGCTACCATTCTTTTTGTTTGTGATGGTATTGACTAAATTCCATGTAGCTTTTGTTTTGTTCTCAGATTGAGATATGTAGTTCCTATGGCTCATCAGTTTTGCCTGTTTTACAACCTGTTTGAGTATACTGCAGTAGCTTCTATAATAGTCTAGTGATATGGCTCCGACTTGTATTTTTTCCCACATTGATCGTTTTCTGCTACTTGAAGTCTTTATCCCAGTTGTTATCCATGTGTGTTTCGTTCTAGACGTTGAGCACTTTCTTTCTGGAAAAATCAGATTCAAATATATTAGCATTATTTCAGAGAAACAGTTGTATGCCTCGTCTGGATCTGATCGCTCTAATACGCCCTGCCAGGATATACCCTCCAAGATTTCCAAAAACTGTTGCATCTTAGAATCGGTGAAAATTCTCTTTTTGATAATAGTATTTTCATTGGAAACATTAGTACTTCCAATTGATATAAACTGGGCCATATGATCTGACAAAAGTGAATTTATATTATAATTATTTTTATATGTTAAAGTGTTGGTAAATATATTATCTATTAACGTTTTTGTTGTTCGTGAAACTCTTGTTGGTTGGAATATTGTTTGCTGTAGATCATATGCGCAAAGGATATCAAAAAAATTACTTTTAACTGGGCTATCTTCCAATAAGTTTATATTAAAATCACCACAGAGTACCACATCATATTTTTTATATTTATTGCCTATTTCATTGAGAATTTCGTCCAGTTTTCGAAGAAATACCTGAACATTGCCCAGACAGGTTCTATAGACTGATAAAATGATCAATTTTCTGTTGTAACTGATTGCACATGATAGCTCTATCTCCTTTTCCACACTCATGTCATTGAGCCACTGTAAGTCCACAAAGTCAGTAATAATTTCACGTATTAAGATAGTTGTTCCTCCATGTATATAATTCTCTCTTGTGTAAGTTGATATTACCTTGTAATTTGGAATATTCAAAAATTGTATTTCATCTTTATTCATCCAATGTTCACTGAAACAAATTATATCTGGAACTGTTGTAAGAGTACTGATAAAAAGTTCTATTTCTGGAAGTTTATTTTTGATACATTGAATATTCTGATGTAAAATATTTAGATAGTTGCTTGTTTCGCTTCTCTGTTGAAGTCTCGTCTGATGCGAAGAAAATGGTTGATTATTACACCCTTTCCCCACATATTTTCATCCAAAACACGTTGTTTCAAATTGTTTGGAACATATATTTTAAACGAACTTTTGAATCTATCTGTTTTAGTTTTCATCTTCTCACATTTGCTATTTATTTTGAATGTTTCATCTAAATATCCCTTAACTTCTTCAGGCTCAATATTAGGATTCAAGCCTGATAAAAATAGGCAACAGTGTTGTTCAGCTATCGTCAGACTAAAGTTTTCCATGGCTCCTTTAATTGGGTCTGGCCTTGATTGTCTGAAATTCCGTTTCTTATAGGTAACTTCTCTCCAATTTTCCTCTTCCTGAATCCTTTTCCTCTCTGGTAACTGTTTTTCATCTAAGGATTTTCGCACTTCAACTTGGATTTTCTCTACTTTTTGGTTTGTTATTGTTCCAGCGGGCATCAATTGTTGATTTGATTGTATTTTGAGGTTCTGTTTATTATTTGTTGTTACTTCTGTCAATTTGTTCGATGGTCCAGGTTGTTTTACCGCGCAATTAACGTCAGATTTCAAGGTTGATGTTTGAAAATCTTGAGGAATGTCAACTTTGTTTTGATTACATTTTTCCGTTTTTTTATCCGTAATTTTTTCCGTCTGTTTGGATTTTAACTGCGTAATTTTTTCAGTTAGAAGTTTGTTATTTTCCTTTAGAATAATGTTTTTATCACTAATTTCGTTGATTATAAATTCTTTATTCTTTTGGCATTCTGTTAGTATATATTTGAGATGTTCAATCTCCTTTTGTAGTAACTGATTTTCATATGTTATTCTTGCGTTTTCCTCTTTGAGTTCCATATTGGATTTTTGGGATTCGTTATCTGTTTCACCCTCTGGTCTATCACAGCACTGGACGTAGATTTCATCCAGAAATGGGAACACTTTTTTTTCCACTAATCTTCTTGCACAGGAGTCGTGGTACATACCGCCACAATTTTTACATACATACGATGTATACGACTTTTTTGCACAACATTTAAAGTATTTGTGTTTTTTCTGCGTATTTTTCACTTCAGAATCAGTACCCTCTTCAGAGTACTGGTCTAACGCGTCATTCTCATTTTCCGCCACATTTATCTTTGATGTTTCTAATAGATTAAGTCTATAATTTTTGTTCTCAGTATATAAGCTTTTATAATTATTGGCTAATAAATGATTCAAATAGGTTGAATTTTTGATTGTTATCAATATGAATTTTTTAATTTTTGTTCTATGAAATGATCTTCATAGGTTTGATTATAAATTCGTGATTCATTGATTCTCAATATTTTTCTTGAACGAATAATGAATTCGATGAAATTTTTGTATCGTCTTAGGCAACGTATTTTGTGCCAAATATTTGTTGGAATCATCTTAACTAGAACTTTAATTCATTTAAAGACTTTCATATAAAAACCTGTAATAAATCAGTAAAATTAATGAAAAAAGATACTCGTCAACTCTTAGAAAGATCATTTCATACAAAAATAAGGAAACAAGGAAAATTTGATGAATAACAAACAAATTTCAACATTACGTACTGCTTATTAGATGCAAATCGCTTTGAAGATAAAAATCATAGACTCGGGCAACAGTTATAATATGATAAACAACAAAAAAAAAATATTTAAAAATTCTCCATTTACTTTACGTATAAAGTTTTGTATTTAAGGAACACTTTTGAAGGAAGAAGTATCTTAATGATAGCCAACCACCAGTACTAAAAACTTACTGGAAAACCGTTTAATAACATGAAAAAATATGGAATAAATGAAAATAAATTAAAAACATCTACGATCTAAATGAATGTTTAAAGTGTGTTCGTAAACATATCCTTTGTTAAAGTAGTTTAATTGAAATATCGACCTTTATTTAGATGATTTTAATTTACGAACTGTATATACAGGGTCTCCTAGGAGGAATGTGACAAACTGAAACCATAATAATCTAACTGGATTCATATGAAGAGATTTTAGTCACCTGAAGGCCCGGGGATGTACAGGGTGATTTTCGGATATTGAGTGAAATTTCAATAAATCTAGAACAACATAATTGACGGATTTCAAAGTTTGCATTTACATTAACCCCTTCCAACCACATCTATTTTAACATAAATAGAGGTTAATTCTTGATAGAAGGTATATAAAATTATTTAAATATTTTAATATTAGCCTTCTACGTATTTTATTTCAAAAGATTATATTTAATGATTATAACTTCGGGAATTAAATTGAAATAATGTCATATTATTACCACTTATATCAAACGACATATAAAATAAACATTCGTTATCAGACATCCAAATGATATTACAAAATCCAATAAATAAAAATTGTTTACCAAAATTCTATAAATTAAATATTTTGAATAGACAAAATTTTGTTTCTGTTTTCAATCTTACGAAAACAAATATCTGTCATAAATGTTTAACATAATCTTAAGAATTTCATCATAAAACTATCTTACTTAGAATATTCAATAATACTGAATATATAATATGATAGTTTTATGATGAAATTCTTAAGATTACGTTAAACATATTTGAAAGATATTTGTTTTCATAAGATTGATCAGCAGAAACAAAATTTTGTCTATTCAAAATATTCAATTAATAGAATTTTGGTCAACAATTTTTATTTACTGTATTTTGTTATATCATTTGGATGTCTTATAATGAATGTTTATTTTATAACATAGAGGTTAATTCTTGATAGAAGGTATATAAAATTATTTAAATATTTTAATATTAGCCTTCTACATATTTAATTTCAAAAGATTATATTTAATGATTAGAACTTCTGAAAATAAATTAAAATAATGTCATATAAATACCACTTATAACAAAATCCAATAAATAAAAATTGTTAACCAAAATCCCATAAATTAAATATTTTGAATAGACAAAATTGATCAGCACAAACAAAATTTTGTCTATTCAAAATATTTAATTTATAGGATTTTGGTCAACAATTTTTATTTATTGGATTTTGTTATACCATTTGGATGTCTTATAATGAATGTTTATTTTAAATGTCATTTGATAAAAGTGGTACTTATATGACATTATTTTAATTTATTTTCAGAAGTTATAATCATTAAATATAATCTTTTGAAATTAAATATGTAGAAGGCTAATATTAAAATATTTAAATAAGTTTATTTTATTTGTCGTAATTGGTACTTATATGACATTATTTCAATTTAATTCCTGAAGTTATAATTATTAAATATAATTTTTTGAAATTAAATATGTAGAAGGCTAATATTAAAATATTTAAATAACATCTATTTCATTTATGAAATTTAAAAATCAGGACTGGAGTAGAGATTTAATTTATTTAAATAATAATAATTTCAAGTTATTGCTGTGTGATCCTTCGAATAGTGCTGGGATATAAAAATTCATATATCATTGGGATGGATGAAAATTGAAGTCTGTATTATAGTGTCAAGCAATTTTTTTGGATTTTCTGTTAAATTACTTTTATACGCTCATGAAGGTGGGGGAAATTTTCAGTGTTCATCATACCGACTGAAACAAAGATAGAAAATGTACATTATCCTACTCCGGTCCTGATTTTTTTTATTTATAGAACTTTGAAATTTCACTCAATATCTTAAATATACCCTGTATATTCCAAAACCAGGCCTCAAGCGTAAAAAATCTCTTGATATGAACCCATCTAGAGGATATCAGTTTATGATTTAAATTTGTCGCATTCCACCAGAACACCTTGTATGTATTGTATTGATTCTTACAATTAATCATTTTATGAGAAATTTCAGAATATTCTGATTCTTATATTTAAATATAAAACTTTCGCTAATGTTCTTAATCATTGCCAAAAAATTAATTGGTTTTGTGGTATTTTCGGAAGATTTACTATCATTTATAGACATTCCCTGTACATGAAAGTAGGTTAGCTGCGAATTGTTTTAATCTGGAGTTTTTAAAAATCCAATCGGTGGTAACATTTATAATTTTGATTCTGTATGAAGCAGGGTATCGTGGCAATGAAGATCTCAAAAATGGCGTAAATTCAATCGGAAATTGGTTACGTTTGATTTCCAGAATAATGAAAAAATTCCTGGTAAATCTCACTTCGTTGCTATATTTGCTGTTGTAGTTCAAGAAGATTATTTTTATACTCAATAAGTTAATGGATGTTTTGTAAAAACAATCTCTAAAACATTATAATATTTAAAAATTGTTCGTGTTAAACAATTTTGTTAAGAAAACCCTTTCAAGAGGAAAGGGTAAACTATTGATTTACTTTAAAAAAATATTGTATTTTATTTGCAGTTTGTTAATCTTTAGGTAAATTTTTCTTTTTTTTGTATGTGTAGTTTCTATATCAAATTTTTTATCTTCATTTAGAAATAGTTTTCAAGAATGTTATTATGTTATATGTAAATTTAAAACATGTTCTCATTTGCCCACGTTTATAATAACGCAAAATGAAGGCACACGACTGATTTAAGTTTGTCCCCAAGTCAGAGTTTCAAAGGTGAAAAAGATCAGCACTATTTTTAAACTCTTTGAAGTGGGTACCACAATTATTAAAATGAACCATTTTACTATAGATTGCATACATAAAAGTTTCGGAATAAAGTGATGTGATCTTGGTATTTAAGAGAAATACGTGAAACGTAATAATTCTTCAAATAATAATTCATTGTGGGATAAAAAATCCCATCTTTTCTCTGCTGGAAATGGGTTTTTGTACTTTGTGAGTTTTGTAATTTAAATAAACTAATCACAATCAAAAAAAGTAAAGTAGATCCACTTCCTAATGAAGCTCTAGCGCCATTGAACATGATAATGATACAGGATGGCAACATTTGAAACCCTCATTTTTTCCTTGAAACTTTTATATTAGCAATTATTCGTATTATGTTCCTTTAGAAAAATAGCCTCGAGACGATGAGTCAAATAAATTATATCGAAAAGATGGATGAATTCATTTTCACCATACAAAAGTTCTTTATTAAATGAATTCTTAATTTCCTATGTATTTTTGTAATTTAAATCAATAAATTTGAAAGAATAACTCGTGTAGGTTTTGTTTTTCAGTATACTGAAGAGATAACATTCAAATCTTTGATTGTCTCCGCCTTGATGGAAGAAATTCATCTCGAAATTTATAAAATTAAAATAATATAGTCCGGTCATTATGAGACATTGAAGGTTAAAAAAATTCCCATAGAGCTAAAATTTGGTATCAATGTTCAGAATACTATTGAAAAAATAATTGCAAAAAGCCCCCTTCGATCCCCCTTGTGCAAAAAATCTTATTTATGCTGAAAGTGAAAGCAAAAATGGGTTTTTTGCATTTAGGTGGAAAACGTACAAACCCATTTTTGCAAACTTTCACCATTAATAAAATTAGCGGAAGTTTAAATTTTTTTAGTTCAAAATTTTAACTTGACAGAGCCATAGTGTTGGTGAAACAATCATCGTTAACTTAAAAATACTATTATAATTTAAATGTGTCCCCATCGATCCCCCTTGTGCAAAAAATTTTATTTATGGTGAAAGTTTGCCAAAATGGGTTTTTTGCATTTAAAATAATAAGAAGAGGTTTTTTACTTGATAGAAGGAATATTACAAAATTTTAATATCAAAACAGATTTTAATCTGTTAATCTCCTTCAATTTTAATTTTAAAAAAATTTTAGATTTGAATTTATGTCTTATAAGCACAGCTTATATTTAATAGACGTATAAAATCAAAACTCAATATAAAATATCAAATGGAATAAATAACCTAACAAGTATAAATTGTCAATTAAAATTATTTAAATATTTTAATATTAGCCTTTTACATATTTAATTTCAAAAAATTATATTTAATAATTATAACTTCAGGAATTAAATTGAAATAATGTCATATAAGTACCACTTATATCAAACGACATATAAAATAAACATTCATTATAAGACACCCAAATGATATAACAAAATATAAAAATTGTTAACCAAAATTCTATAAATTAAATATTTTGAATAGACAAAATTTTGTTTTTGCTGATCAATCTTATGAAAACAAATATCTTTCAAAAATGTTTAACATAATCTTAAGAATTTCATCTTAAAACTATCTTACTTAGAATATTCAATATTATTGGATATCTAACTAAGTTACTTTCTATAAAATCTCAAGATATGTAAAAACATTACTGAAAAACAAGTTTTAAGAGAGACTTTGCTTCGTCCGTACTCAATTAATTCATATTCAATAAAATATAACATCAATCAACAACAAATATTTACTCACCCTTCAACAATTTAGAAACTTCTGGTAAATGAGTACTGAAAAATTTAAATATAGTGTAAGGTTTAATTAAAATTAAAAAATAAAAGTTTGAAGAGGACAAAATTTTGTTTCTAATCTTACAATTATGAAAACTAATTCCTTTCCAAAAATACAAAACATAATTTTAATGACTTCTCAAAAAATAAAATTTATTTGAAATATTTGAATAAGTTACTTCAAAAATCTCTCAAAACATGTATTATATTTTTAAAAAACAATTAAAACTCCTATAAGGTCTTCATTTAAAAAATGAAATCAATTAACACCTATATACCTCGTGTTATCTAACTAACTTTACAAATAAAACGAGGATAACACGAGGTCTCTAGATATTTGTTGTTAATTGATTTTAATTTTTAAATGTGAAGTAGGACCGATGAAGGCCTTATCGGAATTCTAATTGTTTTTTGAAGATATAATACATGCTTTGAAAGATTTTTGACGTAACTTATTTAAATTTAATAATTATTTCAAATAAATTATATTTTCTGAGAAGTTCTTAAAATTATGTTTTGTATTGTTTAGTTTTCATAATTGTTCAACAATTTATATTTGTTGGGCTATTTATTCCATTTGATATTTTATATTTTTTGATTTTATACGTGTATTAAATATAAGCTATGCTTATAAGACATTAATTTAATTGTAAAAGTTTTTTGAATAAAAATTTTTTTGAAATTAAAATTGTAGAAGACCGACAGATTAAATCTATTTTGATATAGTAGTAGAAAAACCTATTCTTATTATTTTAATTATATCATTTACGTATCTATACTATACATACTATTATAATTGATTTTTGAAGATGTAATGCATGTTTTGAGAGATTTTTGCAGTAACGTATTTAAATATATTAAATATTTCGAATAAATTCTATTTTCTGAGAAGTCTTTAAAATTATGTTTTGTATTTTTGAAAAGGAATTAGTTTTCATAAGGTCAGAAACAAAATTTTGTCTCCTTCAAATATTTATCTTTTAATTTTAATTGAATATTTATATTTGTTGGGTTATTTATTCCATTTGATATTTTATATTGAGTTTTGATTTTATACGTCTATTAAATATAAGCTGTGCCTTGAAGACATTATTTTAATTCTAAAAAAATTTAAAAAATTTTTTTAAATTAAAATTGTAGGTGACTAACAGATTTAAATCTGTTTTGATATTCAAATTTTGTAGTATTCCTTTTATCGAGTAAAAAACCTCTTCTTATTATTTTATTTATTATCAGGATTCACTTGTACAACCTGAAAGTTTAGATAATATTGTAAAACCTATGAATGTTTTTATGAAAGTCAGTAGAAGTGAATTATGATATATACAGCAAAATTTTCATTTTCCAGAGTTCCTTACTAAATAGTTAATTTTCAGGTTATGCTAATGCCAAGATATACAAATGCGACAATCCCAAATGTCCCAGACCGGCCTGCTACATCTCGGGGGGCTCATCTAAGGACGATTCTTTTCCCTGTCTGAGAACCGCTTGCAGCGGCAAGTTTCAGTTGGTCCGTCATGTCAGTTTTGTCGATTGCCCCGGTCACGACATTCTTATGGCAACCATGCTTAACGGAGCTGCAGTAATGGACGCTGCATTATTGCTTATCGCAGGTAGGGAAGCACCTTATTCGCGTAACCAAAAATGGATCGATTAGCTTAGTGGGGATTTATTTCCAACGAGTTTTTTCCTTGGGGATATCTGAAAAACTAGATTTATGGACATGAGTTCGATAGAGCTACGAATCTTGTTGAATTAAGGTTAAAAATAATCCAACTTTGTGCCAAAATGGCCACTAAGCCTTATAGTCTAGTCAACAAGTGCCTTTTGGGTCAACTTTTTTCAGCAGTCTCCGAAAATTATGATCAAGGTGTCATTCGATTCAGAATGGCATCTAGATGATTTTTGAAAAAAATGAAGTTATTAACAATTAACTGAAAAAAAAAGAGGGTTTAGTTTCTCAAAAACTAATTAATTTTTAATAATTATTAATTTTTTTTTTATTTTAAATTTAAATTAAAAAAAAAATCATGTCTGTATTTGTGGCAGTAAGAAGAATAGGGAAAAAAATATAAAGTAAAAATTTATTTGTTTGTAACAAATTGTTTATTATATAAACAATGAAAAATTAAACAAAACGAAATTTTTTTTTTATATGGAAAAGAAAAGTAAATCATGATTTTTAAAGAAAACATGGTTCCTTAATATTAGTTAGAAGTGGGAGAAAACGGTTGTTGATTAACATGCGTTTTCAAGCAATAAAAAAATTTTTTTAAGGAAAAAAATTTTTTTTTTAATCATTATTTGCATCAAAGATTGATATTCCTTAAAAAATTTTTCAATTATTTTATAAACAACGCATTTGTTTATAACGATTTTTTAAACAATAAGAGATAAAAACTTAAAAAAATATTTCTATGTTGCTTCCTACAATATAAAAACGGACCATTAATAATATTTTGAAGAAAAATTTTTTTCGATAATTAATCTTAAAGTTTTTAATTTTGCAACAACGAAAATAAACAACTGAAAAATAAACATTTTTAAATTTTTCCAACGGGGATCTATTCTGAAGTCTTCCAAAAATAGCTCCAAGAGAGGAAAAAAATCTCAAGTTAATAGTTTAACAATTACGACACTTGCAATGTTCATGTCCAAGCAGAAAAAAATTGTTAATTAACTATTGCATAACTAATTGAAAAATTGAGATAAAATTTTTTTTTGGCGGATTATTGTTCATTCATCTATCCAGTATGCCCCTGAATTTTTTCATTTATTAAATTTCATATTTAATCTGTTAAAATAATTTTTATTAATAAAGTGTCCAAAGTAGGCGTGACTTACGAAAGCCAGAGTACCCGTTTTCGGCCGTATTTTCATCCCTCTGGGAAAATTATTAATATTGGGACTACAATTCCGGGAGTCGACACTTTTTTTTAGAAAACTCCCTCTTTTTTTATTAATTTTTTTTAGTTTAGTTTCTGAGATATTTACAAAAAACTAAACCCTCTTTTTTTTTAGTTAATTGTTAATAACTTTTGCAATTTTTGCAAGCGGAACTTAATTTTTTTCAAAAATCATCTAGATGCCATTCCGAATCGAATGACACCTTGATCATAATTTTCGGAGACTGCTGAAAAAAGTTGACCCAAAAGGCACTTGTTGACTAGCCTATAATCTGTTCAAAGATATGAGATTATATCTTTGAAATAGATTTTGCTACAGTTTGGTACAACAGGGTGGACTATTTGAACACTTGATTTAAATTTGCGAACCCTTCGACTTGCTTCAAGTTTTATTAGAATTCGTTTTTCATTTGCCTTCAGAAGATTTTTATCATTTTTGTAGAATTCATTTTATTTTCAAACCAGTTATGGCAGAAACAATCCAAGTACTGATTTTCAGAGATGAAATTATCTACCGTCATTCATTGTCGCAAATAAATTCCTCACATGCAATATGCAACGAAATGGGAATGTCGTATCTTATTGTATTTGATTTTCAAGCGTTTGGATTACACGCCGACTAAATTTGTTATCGTCCTAAACTGAATGGGGTATCATAACGCGCATATCTTTCGATGATTCCACTGTTTGACTGGATGTCTGTCTTATGCGTTGAATATGCTATCATTAGAACGAAATTTTTCCAAATCTGTATGCATGGTAAGGTTATGAGAGGAAATTTCCCCAAGAACATCGCAGATTTTAATGACTTTGTCCTTTGCTTAGGAAACGAGTCTTGCCCCCAGCCTCAGACTAGTGAGCACTTGGCTGCTATTGAAATTATGAAGTTGAAGCACATCATTATACTCCAGAACAAAATCGATCTGGTGAAAGAAGCCCAAGCGAAAGAGCAGCAAGAACAGATAGTTAAATTCGTTCAAGGCACTGTTGCAGAAGGTGCACCTATCATACCTATATCTGCACAGCTCAAATACAACATTGAGGTTAGTATAACACTAATAAATTAAAATAATGAAAATTAAATTAAATTTCATAAAAATTTAACTTTAAAAAGTTTTTAAGAAAACATTTTTATAAAATTCAAATTTGTAGTGAGGTATGATATTTAAATTGGAATGAAATAAGAAATGACTTTGTTTTCTATCACTTTATTTACCGATTATACAGTGACTCGAGTTTCGTAGTGATACTACATATTCAAACTGAATAAACAAATTATATCTCAACTATTATATATACTAATATAAATATTTTAAACAATTTTAAAAAATGAGCCTTCTACATATTTAATTCCAAAAGATTATATTCAATGATTATAACTTCTGAAAATAAATTAAAATAATGTCGTATAAGTACCACTTATATCATGACATAAAATAAACATTCATTATAAGACATCCAAATGGTATAACAAAATCCAATAAATAAAAATTATTAACTAAAATCCTATAAATTAAACATTTTGAATAGACAAAATTTTGTTTCTGCTTATCAATCCTATGAAAACCAATATCTTTCAAGAATATCCAACATAATCTTAAGAATTTTATCACAAAACTATCTTACTTAGACTATTCAATATTATTGGATATCTAACCAAGGTACTTTATACAAAAACTCAAGATATGCAAAACATTACTGAAAAACAAGTTTTAAAATCGACTTTGCTCATCAGTATTCAAATATTCATATTCAATAAATATAAAATCAATTAATAACACATATTCAAACTCACCCTTCGTCTTCGAGAAAAAGTTCTATTTAAAAATGAGAACCTTAAATAGGTATCCACTACACACAGAAATATCTCTGTGGTTTAACCTGATCTAGAAGATTGAAAGACAAATTTAACGGCCTTTGCTTTTTAAATAGAACTTTTTCTGGAAGGCGAAGGGTGAGTTTGAATATGTGTTATTAATTGATTTTATATTTATTGAATATGAATATTTGAATACTGATGAGCAAAGTCGATTTTAAAACTTGTTTTTCAGTAATGTTTTGCATATCTTGAGTTTTTGTATAAAGTACCTTGGTTAGATATCCAATAATATTGAATAGTCTAAGTAAGATAGTTTTGTGATAAAATTCTTAAGATTATGTTGGATATTCTTGAAAGATATTGGTTTTCATAGGATTGATAAGCAGAAACAAAATTTTGTCTATTCAAAATGTTTAATTTATAGGATTTTAGTTAATAATTTTTATTTATTGGATTTTGTTATACCATTTGGATGTCTTATAATGAATGTTTATTTTATGTCATGATATAAGTGGTACTTATACGACATTATTTTAATTTATTTTCAGAAGTTATAATCATTGAATATAATCTTTTGGAATTAAATATGTAGAAGGCTGATTTTTTAAAATTGTTTAAAATTTTTTAAAATATTTATATTATTTTATATACCTTCTATCAAAAATGACCTCTATTTACGTTATATTATATATACGTATTTCTTGATGGCTTCGGCAAAATTTAAAAAAGTGGGGTTTGCCACAGGTCTGCTCTTTTAATAGTTTTATAGTTGGTATGTGCTTTTTGTATTTGTGGATTTCTATGGGTTCCAGGATGTCTAGTTTTTTCCTTTTGCTTCCACATGCAAAATTTCGAGATTATCCAATTCTGGGAGGATATGGTCGGTTACGAAAAAATGTTAACCAGAGTTATCTTTCCAGTTCCTAAAGACAGATGTTCTTTGTACCTTTTATGGAAAGATCTTCCGGTTTGTCCTATATATTAGCTACTGCACTGTTGACAACTTAATTTATAGACTCCAGAATTATTCAGCCGGTTGTTTTTGTCTTTTGCATTAAAAAAGAAGTTGGAAACTTTATATGAGGGTGTGAAAGTTGTTATTATGGTAATTTTTGATCAAATTTGAGCTATTTTTGTGAGACTGGTCCAAAATATGTTAATTTTATGAATTTCTTGTCTATATTATCTGATATGGAATGGGGTATATTTGCTTACGAATTAGTTGCTTTGTTTTTCATTTATGAGAGAATTTATTATTTTAATTTCGAAATGATTATTTGTGGCTATTTGTTTGATTGTATTCAGTTCTTTTTTTAACCACAAAGAATTGTCATTCAACAACTATGTGTCAAGTCTAAATAGATATGAAAATTTAGTGTGGAAACCAATAAAAAACTCAAAAAAACAAAAAATCCATAAACCACCTTTACGCAACATACCAGGATCAACTATTCAGTGGGCAAGGACTGACAATGAGAAAGCTCAAACATTTGCAGGACACCTAGCTGAAGAATTCACAACCAATGATGACATACACGATTACGAAGTTGAAAAAGAAATGTTAAATATTCCTTCTAATACTACTCCTATTAAAAGTATCACCATAAAAGAAGTACAAAAAGAAATAAAATACCTGAACACACGAAAAACTGCCGGAATAGATAAGGTAACACCAAAAATGATCAAGGAACTGCCTAAGAAAGGAGTAGCACTGATGGCATATATATTCAATGCTATCCTGAGACAAAATTATTGGCCAGAACACCTAAAAACTGCAGAAATAATCCTCATACTGAAACCCGGCAAGGATCCAAATGTTGTAACATCATATAGACCAATTAGCTTACTGCCAACTTTAAGATCTTGGAGAAAATTTTGCTATTGAGAATAAAGTCAGATCCTAACACTCAAGAATGGGTTCCTCCACACCAATTTGGATTCAGAACAAATCAGTCCACCACACAGCAGACACACAGAATAAGTCATGAGATAAGCAAAGCCCTGGAACTCAAACAATACTGCACATCTGCTTTTTTGGATGTAAGCCAGGCCTTTGATGAAGTCTGGCATTCTGGACTATTGTATAAAATAAAGAAATGTCTGCCATTATACTACTACAAGCTGATGAGATCTTATCTTACTGGAAGGAGATTCAGAGTACGGGTAAACGATAAAGTGTCTGATTTTTATCCTATTCAGTCCGGTGTTCCCCAAGGAAGTGTTATGGGACCGTTTTTGTATATACTGTATACGGCAGATATACCCACAAATGCGAGTACGATAATGGGAACTTTTGCAGATGATGCTGCAATTCTTGCAAACCATGAAGATCCCAAAGAGGCATCTAATAGATTGCAAATTCATCTTGATGAAATAAAAGAATGGCTGCATAAGTGGAAGATAAAAGTTAATGAAACCAAGTCAGTTCAAGTAAATTATACTCGAAGAGACCAGTGTCCACCCATCTTTATAAACAATATAAAGATACCAAATTCCCCGACTGTTAAATATTTGGGAGTGCATTTAGATAGCAGACCAACCTGGAAGGAGCATATTATTAAAAAAAGGAAGCAAATAGACCTTAGAACTAAAGAACTGAATTGGCTTATAGGTAGAAAATCAAAACTTTCATTAGAAAACAAGCTACTGATATATAAAATGGTCATAAAGCCCATATGGACATACGGAATTGAACTTTGGGGATGTACAAGTAAGTTAAATGTAACTCTAGTCCAGAGATGCCAATCGAAAATACTGAGATTGCTAACAAATGCTCCATGGTTTGTATCAAATCAAACCCTTCATGAAGATTTGAAAATACCTTATGTGAAGGATGTCATCAAGGAACAGAGCCAAAAACATCACACCAAGTTAGATGGTCATATAAACGACTTACTACAACCGTTGCTTCAACCTCAAGACATGAGAAGACTCAAAAGGACCTGGCCAGCTGATATGAATTAGATTTAAAATAGTCTTTTCACTGGAGAAGACCATATCAAATCATTTGAGAGCTCAAAGCTCTGTAGACAGCAAATTAGCTCATAGAATTGTTGTATTCTGATTGCTAATGAATAAATGATAATAAAAAAAAAAATAGCTAATACTCCTAACTTTATTTTCAGGTACTCTGCGAGTACATCACTAAGAAAATTCCAATCCCAATGAGAGATTTCACGTCGGAGCCCCACCTGATCGTTATCAGAAGTTTCGACGTGAACAAGCCAGGATGCGAGGTACACGACCTCAAGGGAGGAGTAGCCGGTGGTAGTATCTTGAGGGGCGTCTTGAAGGTTGGCCAGGAAATCGAGGTACTTGCTAACGAAAAACGCGTTTCTGCAAACCCGACTGACGAGATGGTTCTTTTTTAGGTCAGACCCGGTTTGGTCAGTAAAGACTCGGAGGGGAAACTCACGTGCAGGCCCATTTTCTCTAGGATCGTCTCTCTATACACCGAGCAGAACGAGCTTCAGTTTGCGGTACCTGGAGGCCTCATCGGCGTCGGTACCAAGATTGAGCCCACGCTGTGCAGAGCTGATCGTCTGGTGGGCCAGGTGCTTGGTGCTGTTGGGGCTCTTCCAAGTATCTTCATTGAACTCGAGGTAATGCTTTTTTTGTAATTATTTAATCGCGAAAAGTGTTCGCTTAGATGCGACATCTACTGTTCCTTAATTTAAGAGCTCTTTCAATTTGTGAAAATATTCCTTATCAGTAATTTTTTTTTCAGGTGAGTTACTACCTGTTGAAGCGTCTTCTCGGTGTGCGTGTCGAGGGCGATAAGAAGGGCGCGAAGGTCCAGAAGCTGACCAAGAACGAGGTGCTCCTGGTGAACATCGGTTCTCTCAGTACCGGCGGCAGGGTGGTCGCGACCAAAGCCGATTTGGTCAAGATAGGTCTGACCAACCCCGTCTGTACAGAAATAGGGGAGAAGATAGCCCTCAGTCGTCGTGTGGAAAAGCATTGGCGTCTGATCGGTTGGGGTCAAATCCGCGGAGGGGAGACCATCGAGCCCAGCACCAATTAAACGTTCCCCGGAAACGTTTGAAATAACTTTGGTTGGTTTTATTTCAAAGTTTTAATTGGTTGAGTTAAGAATTAAACTCACATTTCTACCCCGTATTTGTAGGTATTTAAATTTGGTGGACTTTTATTATTGTATTAATAAATTATTCACTGGTCTATATATCAGATATGGTTTGAAATTTTTTTTTTTTGTTTATGTTCCCATTTCAGCAAGTTGGACATTTTTTCTAAAGGTTTACTGCTACTAGTCTAGTCAACAAGTGCCTTTTGGGTCAATTTTTTTCAGCAGTCTCCGAAAATTATGATCGAGGTGTCATTCGATTCGGAATGGCGTCTAGATGATTTTTGAAAAAATGAAGTTCCGCTTGCAAAAATTGCAAAAGTTATTAACAATTAACTAAACAAAAAGAGGGTTTAGTTTTTTGTGAATATCTCAAAAACTAATGAAGATTTTTGAAATAAAAAAAAAAAGATTCAAAAAGAGGAGGAAATTTCATAAAATAAAGTGTGAAAATACGGCCGAAAACGGGTACTCTGGCTTTCGTAAGCCACGCCTACTTTGGACACTATTAATAAAAATTATTTCAACAGATTAAATATGAAATTTAATGAATGAAAAAATTCATGGGCATACTGGATAGATGAATGAACAATAATCCGCCAAAAAAAATTTTTATCTCAATTTGTCAATTAGTTATGCAATAGTTAATTAAGAATTTTTTTCTGCTTGGACATGAACATTACAAGTGTCATAATTGTTGAACTATTAACTTAGATTTTTTCCTCTCTTGGAGCAATTTTTGGAAGACTTCAGAATAGATCCCCGTTGGAAAAATTTTAAAATGTTTATTTTTCAATTTTTTATCAACAATTTTCGTTGTTGCAAAATTAAAAACTCATCGAAAAAAAATTTTTTTTCAAAATATTAATGGTCCGTTTTTATGTTGTAGGAAGCTACATATAATAGAAATATTTTTTTAAATTTTTATTTCTTATTGTTTAAAAAATTGTTATAAAGAAATGCGTTGTTTATAAAATAATTGAAAATTTTTTTAAGGAATATCAATCTTTGATGCAAATAATGATTTTTTAAAAACAATTTTTCCTTAAAAAAATTTTATTGCTTACAAACGCATTTGTTAATTAACAATCGTTTTCTCCCACTTCTAACTAATATTAAGGAACCATTTGTTCCTTAAAAATCATGATTCACTTTTCTTTTCCATATAAAAAAAATTTTTCGTTTTGTTTAATTTTCCATTGTTTATATTTGTTATAAACAAATAAATTTTTACTTTATATTTTTTCCCTATTCTTCTTACTGCCACAAATATAGACATGATTTTTTTATTGATTTTTTCATTATTTTTTTTTAAATTTAAATTTAAAAAAAAAATTAATTAAAAAAAATCATGTCGAAAAATTTTTTCTTCTATTAATTTTTTTGCCACAAATACAGACATGATTTTTTTTTTGATTAATTTTTTTTATTATTATTTTTTTATTTTTAAACTTAAATTTTGAAAAAAATTAATTAAAAAAGAATCATGTCTGTATTTGTTGCAAAAAAATTAATAATTTTTCATTGTTTATATAATCAACAATTTGTTATAAACAAATAAATTTTTACTTTATATTTTTATCCCTATTCTTCTTACTGCCACAAATACAGACATGACTTTTAAAAAAATTTAAAATTAAAAATAATGAAAAAATTAATAAAAAAAAATCGTGTCTGTATTTGTAACAGTAAGAAGAATAGGGAAAAAAATATAAAGTAAAAATTTATTTGTTTATAACAAATTGTTTATTAAATAAACAATGAAAAATTTGAAAAAACGAATTTTTTTTATATGGAAAAGAAAAGTAAATCATGATTTTTAAAGAAAATATGGTTCCTTAATATTAGTTAGAAGTGGGAGATTGTTAATTAACAAATGCGTTTTTAAGCAATAAAAAATTTTTTTGAGGAAAACATTTTTTTTTTAAATCATTTGCATCAAAGATAGATATTCCTTAAAAAAAATTTCAATTAGTTTATAAACAACGCATTTGTTTATAACAATTTTTTAAACAATAAGAGATAAAAATTTAAAAAAATATATTTCTATGTAGCTTTTTTTCAAAAATCATCTAGATGCCATTCCAAATCGAATGACACCTTGATCATAATTTTCGGAGACTGCTGAAAAAAGTTGACCCAAAAGGCACTTGTTGACTAGACTATACTAGGTAATAGTGGAACCAATGTACGAAAGGATCACTCTTGTTTGGATACCGAGCCACTCAAACTATTTGGGTATCCTGAAACATTCGAAAGTGTTCCTTAGAACAGCTTCGAAGAAAAAGATGGCGAACCCAGCGCTGGGTCTGGATAGGGCCAAACTAAGAACATTGTCGGAATTATGACAGGTCACTGCAGGCTGAAAGCGCGTTTGCACAAAATCGGTCTGGCTGAAGACGATGAATGCAGGCTGTGTCTTGAGGACACTGAAACAGCCATGCCCAACTGTGAATCGCATCAGATTTCAGGTATTTGGTCAGGCTTTCATAGCCTACTGTAAACTGAAAAAATTATCCCAAACAATATTATCGGTTTTATACAAAAACTGGATCTTACATTACTTTCCGGTCCCTCTATTATATCACACCTCTTTCAAGGATATTATATACGGTGTTCCTCAAGGAACGGTTATAAAACCCCTATTATTCTTTACCTATAGAAATAGGCTGTTAAATTTGAAGGCATTAGCCTTGCTTATGTATATAAATCTATACTTTATTCATTGCTGGTTATATCGACATGCCTTCATACAGTCGATATACCTGATTCTTCTTTATCAAATTTGAGTTTGGAAAATCCATGAATGCTGCAACAAAACCTACCGGCCTAAATGTGTCTAAATCCCTAATAAATTGTCAACATTAAAGAAAAACTGGAAAAATTATGAATTTGTATGTACCTTAATTCAGATGCATTTATTTTGAGCTATCGGGTGTTTTTTACTGATAGAACTTTTGATAGGGATAACTGTGATTTGACAGAAAAAAAAAAAAAAAATTATCAATATTCCAAATATCAAGATCAATATTTGGCAATTGGTATTCTTAAAGGTAAGACCAGAAACAAAATTTTGTCTCCTTTAAATATTTATTTATTCATTTCAATAACTTTCGTATATCTGTTGGTTTATTTATTTCCATTTGACATATATTGAGTTTTGATTATATACGTCTATTAAATGTAAGCGGTGCTTGTTTTAGACATTAACTTAATTCTAAAAGTTTTGTGAATAAAAATTTTTTTGAAATTAAAATTGTAGAAGATAAACATATATCAATTTGTTTTAATATTCAAATATTGTTATATTTCTTCTATCAAGTAAAAAGCCTTTTTATTTTATTATTAGACTAGCTGACCCGGCCACGCGTTGCTGTGGCTAAAGTTCCAAAAATTTAAAAAGTGGAAATAATTGAATTATACGGTATTTCGTTCACTACAAAATAAATTTAATTAATTTTATAGCGTCAACAACACGTGCTAATTATGCTGCTAAAATGTAGCTTATATGACACGTTCGTAGATTTACCATAGCAGCGCCATCTATTGATTACTTACTCAACCCAGTCAAAAGGTATCGACATCTGTTAGAATCATTTGGAGTTAACAGATAATTGTGACTGTCAAATAATAACAGACAAATAATTAGCAATAAATTAAAATTGCGACTATAATTTGAGATTTAAACTATCCTATCTCTCAAGTTGGATCGAACTGCACACGGTGTGCGAATTTTATTAAAATCGGTTAAGTGGTTTAGGAGTCCAATGAGGACAAACATTGTGACACGAGATTTATATATATTAAGAAGAAAGATTATAGCCGTAGTAAAAAACTAAAATCATCAGATTTCAAAAAACTATCGAGTAAACGATAGAAACCATCGTCTTTACCCTATGAGCTGCCACCTAGAGCTCAGTACAAAAATTAACTCTAATGTACATTTTCCACAGTCGCTAAATTGAAGTTTCCATGAAACTCACATCTTCATTCCATGTATTCGTCCGTAAGTGGCTGCGGGGCTCTTGTTCTTCGTTTTGAAGTTGATGTATTTCGGGAACACGTTGAAATGTATGCATTTGGTAAAAAACCAACATTACATTTTTATGGAAATAAATTACTGTCTCATATACATTTTTTTGATTAAAATGAGCTTCCACCAAGTAAAGACCGAATCAATCAAAAACTAACATCGTATATTTAAAGAAATAATGATAAAACATTTTATACTAAATAAAAACTGTGCAAATCCATCATTTATCTATGGTGCATTAAATAAAAACATTACAAATTACAGCTATTGTATATTTGCTAAAATATTCATTAACAAAACTTCTAAAATTATACAGTAGTGCTGATGAGATCAGAATATTTCTTAATTTTGCTGGCGACACTCATATCGACATAACGATCTCCTATGCTTACAAGCATACCCCCAATGATAGCAGGATCTACTTTAGTGGTAAGGTGGATGGTTTCATTAGGTTTCAAGAATGATTTCAACACACCTTCCAACTTGGTTTTTTGGGCAGCATCAAGTTGTTTGGCGGTGACAACTTCACATGTAACCTGAAAATGAAAATATAAATACAACATATATTATTTGTACTCATTCACTGCAATATTAACTTACTTCACCCCTGTGTGCTGCCATGATTGTTTTAAACGAGTTGATAACGGAGTTCAGGTTCTTCAGATGACCGTTCTCGGCGAGAACTTGAAGCAAAATAGAAGACTGAGGGGCGAGTGATATTTCTGAAGCAATCAACTTCACGGCATCGACTTTAACATTCCTCTGGATAACAGGGTTCAAGACGAAGTCTCTGAATTTAGGTTCGGCTTTCAAAGAGTTCTGTAATTTGATAAGGTCCTTCTCAACATTAGGCAAAGTTTTTTGCTTGGTTGCTGCTGAATAAAGTGCTGTTGCATAACGACCTTCGATACCAAAAACTTGGACAGGTGGCTTTACCATTTGATTAACAGCGCTGGAAGAGCTGAATTTACGAACCTAAAAAATTAAGTTATGTAATTCCATTCCATAAATTTATAATCCGACTACTTCATCATACTCACAATCATATTGACTTTTGTCGAAGCCATTTTTGTAAAGTGGGATTAATATTGGTACCTAATTAATTTGGGGAAAACGTAATTTCCCTTAACAAACACCCCTTCAACCTTTTCTTGATCAGAAAATTCTTTGAAGTATGCTCACTGAACTGTCACAAGCAGCGATTTTTTTCTATGCAATTGCTACGTTTCGATGTTGGGAAAGATGTGTAAAAAACTTTTCATGTTAAATTAAGTAACTTATTATTTGATTTTTAACATTGGTTTATATTTTGATTTACTATTATTCATTGCAATTTATATTCTTTATAACAATGATAGAGACCTGTGGTTAATATTTGTCAAGGATAAAAATTTTATTGCAAACCACAGAAATTTAAGGTAAATGTTAAGTATTGTATGATTTGACAATTTTCAAACATAAATAAATTTTGAATCTGAAAAAATGCTATTTGGAGAAGTTGTTGAACCATCAACAAGAGCCTTAATAGACGAGGATGATTATCCCGAGTATACACCGTAAGGCAATTAAAGAATATTTCTTAAATTTGTGTTAATATGTAATTTTCAGACCTACTTACCTGTGGACTGGAGATTTGGAATCTTTCTCAAGAGCAGATTCTTTGATATTTGTAGAATCTAAGAGAATACATGAAATTTTTCGCAAATTCATCCTGAAAGATTCAAAACCAATATGTTCACTTAATAATAGTATATTTGTATACAGGAAGAATGAAAATTTTATAATATCGTATACTGAGTCATATGATAGTAAAAATGAGTTGACAACTGGAGAAGTAAAGTTATTTTCTTACGACATTGTAGGTTATTTCTTCTAAATTATTTTATTTTCAGATAGTAAAAGCTTTAGAATCATACGTCATCAGGGCAAAGGAAATTTACACTTTAACTTCATCGTCCCTATTTTCTTATCAGGGAGACTTGGACAGGGAAAAAGTTGAATGTGTATTCAAGTCTATATGCACAAAAAATTCTAAAGGATTCGACTGTGACAAGTTGAAGTCGCCCAACTTTATAACAGGCTTAGGAGCCAATATAATGTCTTACTGCATTTTTAAGAAATTAGAATGTTCATCGTTCATTTTATATTATAAAAATACAGATATAGATTCTATGAGCAGTAGTCCTGTTTTACAATTGGCTGAAAAATTGTCATTGTCACCAAGTCAAAATTATACCAAAATGGGGGTACCAATGCATAATCTTTATATGTGAAAAATATATTTTCAGACCTACCGATTATTTATTTGTCCTTTTAATTCTATGATATAATAAGTGACAGAAGTATTATATCCTGAAGCAATAATTTATTCAACTTGTTCTTTTTTGATACATCAAAAAAGAATGAGTGCAAGAAATTTTATTCATATGTGATTCGAAAAAACAATAATAATGTGTTTGACAATCTAGTAGCTGAGTTATCTCTTGTACACACTTGGGCATTAACGACAAAATGAGATTGTTGATGTGCAATTATCCGGTCAATGGGACAAATACAAGGAAGCTCTAACCTTCTACAATAAGAGCATCAGGAGGATCAAGGGGCAAGTTCTGTGAGGGTATAAATGATGCCCCCGGAACTGCCAGAATACACAAGATTCTCTCCAGAGAGCCAGTGAGAACAACCGGTTCGCCCAAACGTCGGGAGGGTGGTTTCACTGGTTATAGAAAAGAAACATTGGAGCTCCTTGTGAACAAACACTTCCCTGGATGTCAAATCTTGGAAGATACAAACGCCAGATCAAACTCTGACCATTTAATCTGGCCTGGGGGGGGGGGGGGCAACTGGCGAATATCCAAAAATATAGTCACTGAACAAGCGGTCAGAGACACAATAATGTCTTTTAAACCTTTCAAAACACCGAGGTCAGACGGAATCTTTCCAGCCCTTCTTCAAAAGGGCATGGATGTGTTGATTCCGCATCTGCTAAAATTATTTAGAACAAGTCTGGCTTGGGGGGTTATCCCTACAAGCTGGACACTAACTAAAGTGGTATATATACCAAAGGTGGGACGAACACCGGAACCCTCTTCGTTCAGACCAATAAGCTTGACATCGTTCCTGCTGAAGAATCTGGAAAAGGTGATTGGTGTCCATATCAGGGGGAAGGTGCTAATTAACAGTCCCCCTAGCCCTCACCAATACGCCTACCAGGCTGGCAAATCGGCAGAACTTGTATTGCATAATCTGGTCGGAAAATTAAACCAATCTCTCGATAATAGAGAGATAGCACTAACAGCGTTTCTGGACATTGAAGGTGCTTTTAACAATACGCTGCTGGCTTCTCTCGCTGCGAGAGGAATCGACCTGCTAATCTTTAGATGGATACAGGCAATGCTATACGGCAGAACAATAACGACCTCATACCGGGATGAGGTTTTCGAGTTCAAGGCTGCGAAGGGCTGTCCGCAGGGAGGTATTCTCTCACCCTTACTGTGGACCCCTCTAGTTGATGACCTGCTAGCGATCATTTCGCTGTGGGGAGTCGACGTTCAAGCATTTGCTGATAACCTGGCAATCATAGTGAAAGGTAAATCGGAGGTGACGATATCGGCCGTCCTTCAAGAGATACTGAACATTACTGACAAATGGTGTATAAGGGAAGACAAGTCTCTTAACTCGCAAAAGGTAGTTATAGTACCATTAACCAAAAAACGGAAGTTGCAATTGTTTAGAACCGCCGACTATCCGTGGTGAAATAATGCAATTCTCATTTTAGGCAAACTACCTAGGAATAGTCCTGGACAAGACCCTCAGCTGGAGTGCACACCTAGATAAAGTGTCATAAAGCCAGAATGGGTTTCTGGACTTGCAGGCGGATCTGTGGTAAAACCTGGGGCCTAAAGCCCAGGCAGATGTACTGGCTATACACTATGGTAATTAGACCACGGATAGTGTATGACGATGTAGCGTGGTGGAAGAAAGGCCAACAAGCGGTTGGCGAACAAAAGCTCACCCGACTACAGAGACAGGCTTGCCTTGCAATTATAGGTGCGTTTTGCACCACACCCACGGCAGCCATGGAGGTCCTACTAAATCTATCACCCCTGCACCTACTCGTGCAGAGGGAGGCGGAATGGACCACATACAAACTATATCAACTGGCGATTGACAGGCCAGAGGCAATAGTGATGGGAGGTTCAGGACTGCTGGACGAGCTTTTAACAAACAGTATCCTATCGATGCCCTCGGATCTAATGTCAAAAATCACGAGCCAGGAACGGAATTTCAATGTAATCGTCCCCAGCCAGGACGAATGGACCCAGCATGCTGAGGTTCTATTGAGAACCGACCTTGGCTTGTTCACAGACGGCTCGCAAACGACGAACGGAACAGGAGAGGGAGTCTATGGGAGCAAACCGAGAATTAGCATCTCATTGAGTCACGGTCAAAACGCAACCATATTCCACGCAGAACTATTTACCATTGAGACCGCGGCAAAACTGCTGATAAAACGGCAAATCCACCACGGTAAAATCAAAATATTTACTGATAGTCAGTCAGTACTAAAAGCTCCGGAATCCAACTGTTTTACATCCAAAACAGTCTGGAGTAGCCGCACGGCTTTAAACAGGCTCGGTATGTATAACGGAGTCACTCTGGTTTGGATACCGAGCCATTCAAACTATTTGGGTAACGAGGAGGCAGATCGGCTGGCATTTGCTGGAGCTGCGCTGTCTCTGGTAGGACTTGAACCATTTCTGGGAATACCACATGACGTGGCTAACGAGGCGATAACAGGCAGAATGAACTCAAGGCTAGTGTCTTTCTGGCCTGAAACATTCAAAGTTGTTCCTTGGAACAGCTTCGAACAAAAAGATGGCGAACGAATAGGTCTGGATAGGACCAAACTAAGAACACTTGTTGGAATTATGACAGGTCACTGCAGACTGAAAGCGCATTTGCACAAAATCGGTCTGGCTGAAGACGATGAATGCAGGCTGTGTCTTGAGAACACTGAAACAGCCATGCACATCATCTCAGAGTGCCCAGCGGTGAGTCGCATCAGATTCGAGATCTTTGGCCAGGCTTTCATAGCCCACAGCGAACTGAAAAAATTACCCCTAAACAAGATTATCGGTTTTATCCAAAAACTGGATCTCGTCGGGGAGATATAAATTAGCATAATATTCTCAAATGCAACAAAAACTGCGCTAAACATATAAACAGCAGATAGAACTTGTCTTGGAACGATAACGAAGTTGCGACACCCGAATAATCCTTCTAACATACTAAATGAAACATCAATGATAAAATAACATTTACTTCAATAAATAAATTACAACAAACAATATTTATACACTGGGTGATACAGTGTTCTAAAATGAACACAAATCGAAATGTTCCCGTTGTATACTCAAGTCCAAGTATATGTCTTATCGTCACTGTCATATTTAATGCACTCAACGTTAACGATATTTTTAGAATCGGTCGTACAAAATTGCTCCAAGACCTTGTCGTTCAAACCGCAATCCGATAAATTTTCCTTGACGAATACTATACCGTCTTTAACCTTACTCTCTTCACTCGGTTCAGTCTTACTGAAAGGTATCGTAGATGCTAAATTATGGAATGTGGCGGTCATGCTGTGTTCCGGTGGATGGATGTTGAAGATGTTGTGGATGGTCGTAGGTAAAATGGGACCGCACAGCTCTATCGAGTAATAATTAACATCGTCAACTTTCACTTTGTTTTCTCTCACTTTCAGTACGTTCAAGGTGGCCCCGTTGAACGCCACAGGAGCTAGAAGTGTGGGGGGAACCCCTGCTAGGGAACCCGTTAGGGAAACTGTACTCTTACAGTTCAAAAGGAAATTGTAAAAGGAATGAACTTCGGTACCTTCGATCAAAACTAAACTCTGCTCGCTGTTGTCCACTTCACACTCAGCTTTGTGCACGATTTTTTGCTGAAAATTTTTGTTTAAATTAGTGTGCAATCGCAGAATTGGGAAAAAATCATTGGCAACAAAAATGCATGGAAAACCAATCGTGAAATGAAATAACGCCGGATATATCGCCCAAAAACTGAAGAGCTATGGCTAATAGAAGGTTCTTTGAATCAGAATAGTGTAACTTACTACTCTGTCAAGAAAGTACCGGGAATTTTCAATTAAAACAACATTTAATCGTCAAAATTTATTGGGTCGCCTTCAAAATAGGCTCCATTTGCTCCAATACATCTATGCCAACGGCACTTCCAATTATCGAAACATTTTTTATAGGCGCTTTCCGGGATGGACTTTAGCTCTCGCGCCGAATTTTGTTTTATGGCTTCAATCGACTCAAAACGGGTGCCACGAAGGGGCAATTTTAGTTTTGGGAAGAGGAAAAAGTCGCAGGGAGCCAAATCCGGCGAATACGGTGGTTGCTGAAGCACGTTTGTTGAGTTTTTGGCGAGAAAGTCAGTCACAATCGTAGCTCGGTGAGAAGGCGCGTTATCGTCATGCAAAATCCATGAGTTGTTCGCCCACAAATTTGGCCGCTTCTTACGGATGCGCTCACGCAAACGTTTCATAACGCCTAGGTAATACTCCTTGTTTCCAGTCTGACCCTCTGGAACGAATTCGTAGTGCACCACGCCACGGATATCGAAGAAAACAATGAGCATCACCTTCATTTTCGAGCGGCTTTGGCGTGGTTTTTTCGGTTTCGGCTCATTTTTTGCCACCCATTCCGATGATTGCTGGCTTGTTTGCATATCGTACTCGTAGACCCAGGTCTCATCACCAGTTATAATGCGTTCCATGAATGTAGAATCGGAATTACAGCGATCCAGCATGTCTGAAGCAAACGTTTTTGAAGAAAATTCAGGTCTTTCGGTACGAGTCGTGCGGCCACCTTTCTCATGCCCAAAATATCAATCAAAATCGTACGTGCGGACTCGTGGGATATCTTAAGATCATGTGCTATCTCTCTCAAGCTGGTACGACGGTTTTCCAGCACCCTTTCCTTAATTTTATCGACGTTATCTTCGATCGAAGCCGTCGATGGGCGACCACTTCACGACCGTCCTTGAAGGCTCTGTACCACTGATATGCACGAGTTATCACCAAAGGCCTTTTGCAACATTTTCAATGCATCGGCACACGAAAATTCATTTGCAACACAAAACTTTAAACAAATTCTTTGCTCAACGTAATCACCCATAGTAAAAATCGGCACGCACTCTGACATCGACTGACTTAATCAACTGTTGCAAACACACTAGTTGACAGATCCCGCTCAAGCTTGGCATAGTAATTAAGGACAGTGGTACCAACCTAGGAAAAAAAAATTTACCTGCCTCATTGCCCTGCCAGATTTAAATCGATAATTCCTGGTACTTTCTTGACAGAATGTATCTCACATTACATTCTACAAGTACATACAATTAAGAAAGTACCAATTGCTTATTTAAAATGGTGGCTTGAAGATTGGCAAAATGTTTTTGTCACTAGGTTGGCACAATTCAAACAGTTTAAGGACTCTATGATCCAAGTAAATAGGAGTCTTACTGATTTCCCCTATCGTATTACTAGTTAGACCCTCTTTTAACTGGAAAGACCTTCAGATTTGATCAGCAAGATTAGGTCCGTTCATTTTTTATTTCTTCGAACAGGAAAATTTTGAGAAATGTTAGGCTGTCACTAATGATATCAACCATAGATGGAGAAGGCTAAATTTCCTATCAACTAAGTGCTTTGAGTGTTTATTACAATATTATTCTGCTTTGTATGTCAAATATTGTAGTTTTCTATCGATAATTCCCGGTACTTTCTTGACAGAATGTACATGTGTACAATTCACAACTCAAATCTACACGAATAGGTATCGTTGATCATTGGGACATAAGCATCAATCATGCATGTTTGAAATCTTAGTGGGTTATTCTTCTGCTCAGGGCTGTGTATCTTTATTCACCACTCGTAAGAACGCCATTGCTTTCCCCAAAATCTAGCCCCATCTATACACATAACAGTATATTCCCCATCTAGTTAATTCAAGCAGTGAACTGTACTCCCGATAATTTCTAAAATTAGTTACTGTAAAAAACCTCCTATTAAGCTGCAATGCTAGTTAAATTACATTGTCTAACATATCTTAAGAAATTTCTATTTAACCATAGGCTAACCAAACAAAAGGATTGTTAGTAGTCAAATAAAGTGGTTTTCTAGGCATTTTATTTTAATCTTACTTGCGTATATTTGATTTGTTTGATGTCGTCCAAGTTGATCCCCATATTTTTCAGCCAAATATCATCTGTTGCTCCGTCATCATCTTCATCGTCAATATTAACTTGTTCGGAGTCTTGGGTATTATCACAAGTTGTGTCCATTGTATCGTATCCATGATCCGATGTTCTCTTCTTCTTCAAAGGCATCTGATACTCAATATCTTCAGCTTTTAGCAACCTCCTGAGCCCCCTAGTAGTAGGACTTATTAAAGCATGAACATCACTAAATCCAGATATTCCAGCAGCCCTGAACAATACTGTGAAATTGTTTGCACAAACGTAAAAGTACGGACATTGTCCGGTTCTTATGAGTTGAAATAAGGAACGTAAACTGTCAAACCAGGCATTCTGTAATCCGTCACGTACTTCAGCACTACTTGCCAGGCTGATTCCACTGGATTTGTTTGTACTTCTCGGAAACAATTTGACCCACGGTAAGGAAGGTTGTTGCCAATATAAACAGCACTGATGGAATTTTGCATTTGGTGATGTATCTAAATAGGTACTACTATTGGCACCAAGACATCTGGAAAAGCCAGTTATGCCAGAGGCTTCCTCACTCAACTTGAGCTTCTGATTCCAAGGAAAAGGTTTGAAAGACAACAATCTAATTTTTGTCTTGAGGGCCCAATCTATGGGTAACCATTTTTCACCATGGGCTTTCACAACTTCAACAATTTCTTCTGTATTACTCAATTTATTCAGGATATTATCAAATGAAGTTAGCTTTGGTTCAGTGATTGTGATTGGAGCAGGACTATGAAGTAACTTAAAGAGTGTTCCATCATTCGATTCTTCCAAACTAATAGAAGGGTCAGTCTTACTTTTTTTATTACATTCTTCTTTAGCAAAAGGATTTTTACGTTTTTGTCTCGATAATACATTTTCAAATGAGGTTTTCTTATCACTCTCATTTGTTTTATTGCCGAATGTTCCATTTATCCTCCTCTGTAAATTTCTCTTTTTTATTTTAAGCTGTTGAAGCTTTAATACGTCTGCCGGATTTCTCCACTTATAAGTAGTTTTTAAAGGGCTTTCAGGCATTTTCAATTGTATATAAGAAATATTCCGCGGTTGCAAATTAACTTCGAAAGGATCTAATCATATCACCCACGAAAATATCAAATAATTAGAAAGGTAAACAAAAGATGAAAGTTCGTTAACACCATAGATGAACGTCACAAAACACCAACCCAAAGAACACAAGTTCATTCGTTTATGCACACCTTATCTGAACCAACCTCACCAAAGTATTTGTTGCAACCACAGATTTTGCATAGTCTGTGGTTCCAACTGCTGTCAAAACTCTGCACTTTGTATGTGCAACATCTCTCACATACAGGTAACTGAAAAAAGAATATATAAATTGTCGTTAAGGAGTCCCCAAGGGTTTTACTTGTCCTTAATTACCCATGTTCTGTCTCAGTTTTGAAGTTACGCAGGGCATACAAACAAGTTGAAAAGTGTAGTGTACACAAGACAAAAGCGTCTGACAATTCTATTCCTGAAATCAGAAAATGAATTAAAAATAATATGTGGTTCTTTTTTTACCTCTTATCTCGAAATAATTCATTCTTCCAATTACGATACTGTAGTGGTAAGGAATTCTGTTGTGGAATATAAAGGACTAAAAGAGTTGATTAGTGCCGATAACTCAGCAGGTCACTTTACTAGTAATCCCTCCGTTAGAATTATACACTATTATCCTAATACGTCTATGGTTAGAACCAATAAAACTTACAGAAATTAGACTACAAAAAAGTCACATAAATCCGGTTATGTCAGAAATGGTACATGTTATTGAAATGTTTTGCCTATTCGGAAAACCATTATCATTTTTATTATATAACTGAGCTCTGTAGTGACTAAATTTCTGGGAATATTCTAGTGGAATATAAGGTACGTACTAGAAAAAGTCGTGTAACAGTCACTTTTATGTTGCGATAATTTAAAAACCTTTTAATTTTATATGTTAGCCTGAATCCATATATCTGTCATTGCAATAAGCAAAAATGGCTTAACTGTTGAGAGAAAAGGGAAGATCCTTAGGAAGACTTATTTATGAACCATCAGACACCAAATTGCTCGAAAGTACAAACTGATTTGATGCAAAATACCGAGAAAAGAATCTTCCCGTATTTTGCAAGAGTTTCTTTGGACATATTTCACATTAACTGCATAATCACGTAATAAAACGTTTATTACGTAAGCCAAAGAATACTCTCAAAGGAAAGGTATAACAGGAAGACAAAATTTGTTCCTTGAATATTCATAAAAAATTGTCGATAAGATTGGTGTCATAAGTCATCTACAAACATTGGCATATATACAACTTCTTATACAGTTACACAGAGTGTCCAAATTTAATGTCAATATATTTCAGTGTAATATAGGGCCTAGTTTTGGATTTAAAATTATTTTCCACTAAAAATATCCCCGATAATATATGTAGGAAAAGTTCGATCATGCTATTATGAATTATTAAAATTTTTATAATTTAAATAGATAAATCTATTTCGATACAGAAATGAGTGGCTAAACCTTGAAACTTAATCTAAGTCTTGATTTGGGCAGTTATAAAATACTAATTGAAGACCGTAAAACCTTAATTAAATGGAAGGATAATTAAGATCGATTTGTTTCTCCCGAAAAATTAATTATATAATCTGATTGAAAAGTTTTGAAACATACTGTAGAGATCCACATATTTTTATGATTAGGCGGGAAGAACCACCTAAGGAATTTTATGCCTACTTGTCACTGTCAATACCAGAAGTAAGAGTCTATGGTCGCTTCATAGACTTGCGCACGGGTGAAAATGTAAACATAACCCTGGGAGATGATCCTTGGTTCTCCAAAAGTTTGGTGGTAATCATCCGCGACTGAACGCCGGTTTCTGAGAGTCCAGTTTTGCTTTGTTAGAGATAGAACGCGATTGTTCACTAAAAGTGAATGTTAGACACAAAGGGAAGTCGACTGAGCTGTCCTAATATGTAAAGTTATTGTATTGTATTGAATTACCTGAGGTTAACGTGTTATTTGTATCATGTATTCTTTATTCATTGGTGGATTTTACTGTATTGATGCTCCAGCTAGGGGCGACCTGTTTAGTTTAATCTGAATTGACTGTTCAACATATTTCATACATGCAAGCATCTTTATCTTCATTTTATTTATTGGGATCTAAAAGGTAGTTAACAATGGTACTTTGTTTGAGAATTCAGAATGTTTAGAGTGAATAAAATGGGGTCCACAATTAGATACTGACACAACAACCCTGTGTCTTCCTGAACAACTTTTATTAGATATAAATATTATAATGAATAGGTAGTTAAATAAAAAACACTACAACCTCTGTGTCATCAGAATGTCGCTACAAGAAATTCCTGAACAACGATATTATGCGCCCAGATTATAATAATCTAATTAGATAGTAGGTGTTTTCTCCCACTTCTAACTAATATTAAGGAACTATTTTTTCTTTAAAAATCATGATTAACTTTTCTTTTCCATATAAAAAAATTTTCGTTTTGTTTGATTTTTCATTGTTTATAAACAATTTGTTATAAACAAATAAATTTTTACTTTATATTTTTTTCCCTATTCTTCTTACTGTCACAAATACAGACATGATTTTTTTAAAAATTTAAATTTAAAAATAAAAAAATAATAATAAAAAAATTAATTAAAAAAAATCATGTCTGTATTTGTGGCCGTAAGAAGAATAGGGAAAAAATATAAAGTAAAAATTTATTTGTTTATAACAAATTGTTTATTATATAAACATTGAAAAATTAAACAAAACGAAATTTTTTTTATATAATTTTATAATATTAGTTAGAAGTGGGAGAAAACGATTGTTAATTAACAAATGCGTTTTTAAGCAATAAAAAAATTTTCTTAAGGAAAAATTTTTTTTTTAAATCATTATTTGCATCAAAGATTGATATTCCTTAAAAAAATTTTCAATTATTTTATAAACAACGCAATTGTTTATAACAGTTTTTTAAACAATAAGAGATAAAAATTTAAAAAAATATTTCTATGTTGCTTCCTACAACATAAAAACGGACTATTAATAATATTTTGGAAAAAAAAATTTTTTTCCATAATTAATCTAAGTTTTTTTTATTTTGCAACAACAAAAATTGTTAATAAGAAACTGACAAATAAACATTTTAAAATTTTTCCAACGGGGATCTATTCTGAAGTCTTCCAAAAATTGCTCCAAGAGAGAAAAAAAATCTCAAGTTAACAATTATCACACTTGCAGTGTTCATCTCCAAGCAGAAAAAAATTATTAATTAACTATTGCATAACTAATTGAAAAATTGAGATAAAATTTTTTTTTTGATTATTGTTCATTCATCTATCCAGTATGCCCCTGAATTTTTTCATTTATTAAATTTCATATTTAATCTGTTAAAATAATTTTTATTAATGAAGTGTCCAAAGTGGGCGTGGCTTACGAAAGCCAGAGTACCAGTTTTCGGCCGTATTTTCATCCCTCTGGGAAAATTATTAAAATTGGGACTACAATTCCGGGAGTCGACACTTTTTTTTAGGAAATTTTCTCCTCTTTTTGAATCTTTTTTTTATTTTAAAAATCTTCATTAGTTTTTGAGATATTTACAAAAAACTAAACCTTCTTTTTTTTTAGTTAATTGTTAATAACATTTGCAATTTTTGCAAGCGGATCTTCATTTTTTTCAAAAATCATCTAGAATCCATTCCGAATCGAATGACACCTTGATCATAATTTTCGGAGACTCCTGAAAAAAGTTGACCCAAAAGGCACTTGTTGACTAGACTATAGCTGAATATACTATTATCAAACTGGCAAAAGAAATCTGAGACGCATAATATTTCGATGGTAATGAAAAACCTGAGCAGTTAGAGAAAAGATTGGAATTTAATTCGGAGGAAGTCACTTTTTGGTAAAAGAAAGAGAGCACAGAAAATAATCTATATTTAATGTTATGATATGCTGATAATTTATGTTGGATTAGATGAAACGAGTTTTTGTGAATTGTTATATCTCGATAAGGTTTATTTTTGTGTCTATTGAATCTATATAGTTGAAGTTTTCTCGCAGCTCCATTTTAATTTGATTAAGGTTTCTGTAACCGGAGTTGTGTGACATTACCGGTAGATGTCTCGATGTTCACGAATTAAATCGGTAGAAATAATGTACTCCTGGGTTTTTTTTTGAACTTATCTGCCAATTGAATTGTTTGACAAATATATTTCGAATATCGTTCTTTTTTATATATAAGAAATATTCCTTTATCAGTATGAACATATGGTTCATAAGATATTTCATTTTTCATTCCATTCTGGTGAACGAAATCGAAATGTTCTATAGAAGTTGAATTGTTCTGGTGAAAAATCCAATTTTTGGGATAAGAATAATTTCTATAATTGAAGTGTATATTACTGATTTGGTTGTTATTTTGGAAGTAATATATGAACCCATCTGGGGAGTAATAAGCATTTGATTAAGAATAAAGGCCGCCCAACATCAGAGTAAGTCGATGAAAGTTATCATCCCCTTGACTTATTAATTCCTTTTTCTATGTTTTTAGGGCCTTCTTTTTCCTGCTTCCTTTTTCCGTAATTATTGCTGCAATTGCTTGGCAATTTTATTAATTTTCACTTTTTGGTGGCCAAAAATCTGCACCCTGATCAAAGTTGATACTGGTTTTTCACGACATTTGTTGGCGTATTATCTGAAGTTCAGGATGAAGATAATCGATTTGACCACTTAATGGAAAATTCGAAAAATTCGTGGATATCTTGGAGTTTATGGTATGTAGACCTTTTTTGGCCATTGATGTCAAATTGTCATCTCTGGAGTCCATTTTGATTTGTTTGCAGTCTTCGGAGTTTGCTCAGTTCAACATACCTACGTCGCACAAATCATTTAATCTTGAAAAGTCAACTACTCAATTATATTCTGAAATTTATCTTAATTTTTTTCTTGTGGAATATGATGTTTCTAAACCTTAAGTTTCTCATTTTTTCAAATTAAAATCATGTATTCTAGTTTTTGGATCAACGTATTGTCTTGCATTGAAAGTGTTGTTAAATTTAATTTTCTCAAATAATTTACAATCTAAACATAAATATCCATTATTTTTATTCTAAATTAATTTCAAATTCTCTTTCATCAAATAAATAAAACAAATTTTAACAACGACTATAAAATAATACACATTGGAAATAAAAATCGATTTAACCTCTTAGAAAACCTAGAGAACAATAGATACAATAGAAACATTGTGAAAAACGCTGACGAGAAGTCAGGAGATTGTGCGCGCTTGTTCATATCACCCGCGATCCTCATGAAATTTTGCATTCACCTTCTTGCCTTTATTTTACATCTTATACGATCTTTATAAAATTTCGAATTAGCCTTTGTGTCGTTAATTTACATCTAAGTGGTAAATTTGAACTCGATCACAGGACTATTAATATGGTTTTATTAAATAAAATAGAAAGGCTTTTTACTTGATAGAAAAAATATAACAAAATTTGAATATAAAAACAAATTGATATATGTTTATCTTCTAATATTTTAATTTCAAAAAAATTTTTATTCAAAAAACTTTTAGAATTAAATTAATGTCTAAAACAAGCACCGCTTACATTTAATAAACGTATATAATCAAAACTCAATATGTAATGTCAAATGGAAATAAATAAACCCACAGATATGCGAAAGATATTAAAATTAATAAATAAATATTTAAAGGAGGCAAAATTTTGTTTCTGGCCTTACCTTTAAGAACACCAATTGCCTTTTAAAAACATGTGTTGAGTTGTTTGTGATGTAGGTTATGTTTTTTGATCTTGATATTTTGAATATTACTGAGGGCTGAAGACGGGATTGCTTAGAATTATATTTGTTTTTTGAAAATATAGAGCATTTTTTAGAGATTTCTGAATCAACTTATTCGAATATTTAAATATATTAAATATTTCAAATAAATTATATTCTTTGAGAAGTCCTTAAGGTGTGTTCATTTTTTTTTAAAAGGCAAATGGTGTTCTTAAAGGTAAGACCAGAAACAAAATTTTGTCTCGTTCAAATATTTATTTATTAATTTTAATAACTTTCGTATATCTGTGGGTTTATTTATTTCCATTTGACATTATATATTGAGTTTTGATTATATACGTCTATTAAATGTAAGCGGTGCTTATTGTAGACATAAATTTATTTCTAAAAGTTTTTTGAATTAAATTTTTTTGAAATTAAAATTGTAGAAGATAAACATATATCAATTTGTTTTAATATTCAAATTTTAATATGGTTTTGGTAGCGAACAGCTCTGTTTCGCTCACCAAATATTTTTTTGTTTTGAATCCTCTAATTATAAGATTCATTGAAAAAATTCGCACGAAAATGCACGTTATCATTTTGTTTCTGAATAGCTGATTTCATATCGATCAGGTTAGTAGATTGGAAAACATCAACAAAAATAAGAAAAAATTTCAAGTGTGAATTACCAATAAACCAGTGTACCGATTTTTCCTACGTGTCAAGACTCCCCAACAAACTTCCTTTTGGCCCTTATAATACCTCATACGCGTCGGTTTTTTCCTTCCAAATTTTTGATCCGTTTACCCGCTCAAAATTGCAACTTAGCGCTTTTCAAAATTTCAGCACTTTATCGAGCCACACGTGTTAATTTCGACGTCAGCGTTTTTCTCTGAAACTTTCCGTTCCTAAACTCATCTGATGGGATATGTTTATGTTTCGTATGATCAGCTCTTCTTGAACTTTCGAAAATAATTTCTAATGTAATATTCCATTACTAAGATCACACAATATAATTATAATAATGCCAAATTCTGAGACCAATGCGAGCCAATTCGATCTTTTCTCGACGGTCTTACTAGTTTTTACCGGCGTGTCAAGACTCATTGACAAACTCTCTTTTAGCCCTTTTAATATTCCGTACCAGTCTGTTTTCTCCTTCCAACTTTTCAGTTTGTTCACCCGCTAAAAATTGAAACGTAGCACTTCTCGAAATTTCGGCTCGTTGTCGAGCCACACGTGTTAATTAACGTCAACGTTTTCCGCCGAAACTTTCCGTTTATTAACTCATCTGTAGGAATATATTTCCATTTTGTAATTAACAGAAAACTCCGACAATTCAATGAATTTTCTAGATATTAAACTCAGGAGAAAGAATAATCTCCTCGAATTTGACATATTCAGAAAACCACCTCAATTAATAATAATTAACTCACATCCGTGAAATATCATGATGTCCGCATTCTACTTATTTGTACACAGGTTGCTTTCCATCCCACTATCAGTTGTTATTAAACATATTCATTCAATAATTTCTCCACAGGAAATGAAATAGGAGGGAAAAAAGTGTACGTCGGGAAAGCAAAGCCGAAGGATCAACGAAAACATGAATTAAAAGAAAAATACCAAGAATGGAAGCAAGAGCTCGAGAACAAATGTAGAGGCTTAAATGTATATGTTAAAAATTTGGATGAAACCATTGATGACGCCCGTCTTTTTAAAGAATTTTTTTCTTTTGGTACCATAACATCAGCGAAGGTTATGATGAATCACAGAAATATTAGCAAAGGGTTCGGCTTTGTGTGTTTCTCTTCTCCTGAAGAAGCCACTAGATCGGTTGCCACAATGCACGGAATGTTTATCGGTAGAAAACCTTTGTATGTAGCTCTAGCCCAAAGAAAAGAACATAGGCGAGCCCAATTGATAGCTCTACATGCACAGCAAGCAACTACGGTATCTCAGATGAGGCCAAGGTGGCAGCCTCAGCCATTATTGAGACAGGCACAGATACCCATACCAACATCTGTTATTCCAGACGAAACTTCAAGCTCCAACAATCTCGTGCAACAAACGCCTATTCCAGATACAGATGTCCAGGTAAATGCGTCTACCTCATCTGCTGGACCCATATAAACATCTGTAACATCAGACGTGGGGTTTATAAGATCAACGCTAAATGCTCAAACTGACCATACTGCTGCTACACACCCAATTCCTGTAGAAACAGGTAAAACGTCAAGTCCCAACAAGCGCGGACAACAAACGTCAAATCCACATACGGATGGCCAGGTTTCCATACCAACAACAGTGGAAGTTATAAGATCAACAGTATCGTCGCCAGATATTCAGATCAACCAGACTGCTGTCGGTCAGCCAATTCCTACAGAAATAGTCGAATCGTCAAGCTCCAACAATCTCGTGCAACAAACGCCTATTTCAGTTACAGATGTCCAGGTTAATGCGTCTACCTCATCTGATGGAGCCACTGCACCAAGTCCTGTGGAACAAATTGTGGTGGTGGAAGATCAAGGCCCTCTAACTTCCACCATGTTGCCGACATCAACTCCTGAAAAACTGAAAACATTTTTGGCGACCGCATCTCCTAAAAAACAAGAATGATTGTTTGATGATCGTTTGTACCCGCTTCTTCAGAGTCTGCAACCAAATTTAGCGCCAAAAATCACTGGCATGGTCTTGGAAATTGACAACTCTGAAATACTACACATGCAATGCAGAGCAAACGTGAATTTTTCTCACAATTCTTATGTAGATTCTAACCGAATTAGTAGTTAAGTCAAAGAGAAGACTGAAACCGAAATAATTGGACAATTGCCCAACCATTGTTGGGAGACCGCTTGTTCGAAGTCTGCAACCAAATTTAGCGCCAAAAATCAATGGTATGATCTTGGAAATTGACAACTCTGGAATACTTCACATGTTGAAAAATAGTGAAGCATCAAAAGAAGAAGTTGACCAAGCTGTGTGAATGTTGCAACAAGTTGAAGCTAATCAGACCGCTTCAACTTGATTTAATTAAATCTTAATAATTTCTATGTTTTACTAGATATAGTTTATTATAATTTAACTGAAAGTAAATAAAATATCTAAATATGAATCACAACTCCAAAATTTCTTTTAAAACTAATTATTCATTAGGTAAATCATTTTTTTCGGAATCCCCGAAGAATTGTAAAACTTTCTTCATCCCCTCTATTTTCTGTTATGAATTTGCCCTATTTATAGAAAAGGTATGACGAAACGATTGGGGTGAAATGAAATATTAGCAGAAATAAAATATTGTTTTTATTCATAATTTCCAGATGAATTTCCGCCAAGTAAGGACCGAAACAATCATAGATCTATTAAGTTGTTCAGGAAGGCCTTGTTGCGGCCCTCTGTTGTGTCAATATCTAATTGTGGATCCACATTTCATTCACTCTAAACATTCTGAATTCTCAAAGTGCCATTTTCGACCACCTCTAGATTCAAATGAATAAAATGAAGATAAAGACGCTTACATGTATGAAATATTTGAATATCAAAACAAATTAAATATGTTGTCTTCTACAATTTTAATTTCAAAAAAATTTTATTAAAAAACTTTTAGAATTAAATTAATGTCTAAAATAAGCACCGCTTACGTTTAATAGACGTATATGATCAAAACTCAATATATAATGTCAAATGGAATGAATAAACCAAAAGATATACGAGAGTCATTAAAATTAATAAATAAATATTTAAAGGAGACAAAATTTTGTTTTTGATCTTACCTTTAAGAACACCATTATATATATATGAATATTACTGAGGGCTGAAGACGGGATTGCTTAGAATTATATTTGTTTTTTGAAGATATAGAGCATTTTTTAGAGATTTCTGAATCAACTTATTCGAATATTTAAATATATTAAATATTTCAAATAAATTATATTCTTTGAGAAGTCCTTTAAATGTGTTCATGTTTTTAAAAGGCAAATGGTGTTCTTAAAGGTAAGACCAGAAACAAAATTTTGTCTCCTTTAAATATTTATTTATTAATAATAATACTTTCGTATATCTGTTGGTTTATTTATTCCATTTGACATTATATATTGAGTTTTGATTATATACGTCTATTAAATGTAAGCGGTGCTTATTGTAGACATAAATTTATTTCTAAAAGTTTTTTGAATAAAATTTTTTTGAAATTAAAATTGCAGAAGATGAACATATATCAATTTGTTTTAATATTCAAATTTTAATATGGTTTTGGTAGCGATCAGCTCTGTTTCGCTTACCAAATATTTTTTTTTTTGAATCCTCTAATTATAAGATTCATTCAAAAAATTCGCACGAAAATGCACGTTATCATTTTGTTTCTGAATAGCTGATTTCATATCGATCGGGTTAGTAGATTGGAAAACATCAACAAAAATAAGAAAAATTTTCAAGTCTGAATTGCCAAGAAACCAGTGTACCGATTTTTCCTAATAACGGATCTGAGTTAAATATTTAGGCCCCAAGTCAACCCTGAAAGTTTCAGGTCACTATCTCTTTCTATTCGAAAGTTATAGCTCAAAGCTGATCCGCTCATAGAGTTTTTTTAACTTCTCATCGTACAACCCTCACGAAATTTGGCAGGTAATGCGAGTTATCATTCTACTTCTAATTACCCAATTTTAGATAGAGGGACTTAAAATATAAAAATTGTCAAACGTGAATAACTGCAACACTATTAAACTTAATTTTGCCCATCAACCAATTTAGCCTAAATATTTAGACCCTAAACCTTCCCTGAAAGTTTCAAGGCTCATTCATAACCTATAAGCAATTATGCTGCACGTAAACTCGAGGCCATTGAAAAATTTCTTTTACTCACAAACGGTTGGTAATCTATGGATTTTAAACTTTCAGAACAATCGAGAAGCGAACCATTACATATTTTACTAGCTAGCAAATGTTTCTTTACCGGCTAGTATGGAAATAAATCAGAATTAACTCGATATTCATTTAATATTAAATTATTTAGATATTTTAACATTAGCCTTCTACATATTTAATTTCAAACAATTATATTTAATAATTATAACTTCAGGAATTAAATTGAAATAATGTCATATAAGTACAACTTATATCAAACGACATATAAAATAAACTTTAATTATAAGACATCCAAATGATATAACAAAATCCAATAAATAAAAATTGTTAACCAAAATTCTATAAATTAAATATTTTGAATAGACAAAATTTTGTTTCTGCTGATCAATCTTATCTTATCTTATCTTTCAAAAATGTTTAACATAATTTTAAGAATTTCATAATAAAACTATCTTACTTAGAATATTCAGTATGAATTATTTGAATACTGACGAAGCAAAGTCTCTCTTAAAACTTGTTTTTCAGTAATGTTTTTACATATCTTGAGATTTTATAGAAAGTAACTTAGTTAGATATTCAATAATATTGAATATTCTAAGTAAGATAGTTTTATTATGAAATTCTTAAAATTATATTGAACATTTTTGAAAGATATTTGTATTCATAAGATTAATCAGCAGAAACAAAATTTTGTCTATTCAAAATATTTAATTTATAGAATTTTGGTTAACAATTTTTATTTATTGGATTTTGTTATATCATTTGGATGTCTTATAATGAATGTTTATTTCATATGTCGTTTGATATAAGTGGTACGACATTATTTCAATTTAATTCCTGAAGTTATAATTATTCAATATAATTTTTTGAAATTAAATATGTAGAAGGCTAATATTAAATATTTAAATAATTTTTTATACCTTCTATCAAGAATTAACCTCTATTTATGTTATTTGATATTAATGACCAAACTGTCAGAACCAATCTATGGTTGAATCAAGTAACTGTTTATGTTGCCTAACAGATTGCTTGAAAATAATTTGATAATATAATAAAAATTAATACAAGTAATTATTATTATCAAAATTTTATTAATATGATATCTTGTTAGTAAAATGGTATGCATTGACCTATGTAGAGTTTGTCAGAAGAATTAAATAAAAAAATTTCACCACTACATATTGATGTAGCTTTTAAATCTACCAACACTTTAAAACAACTTTTCACAAGGATAAAAAATAATAATCTGAAGAGATCCACATATTTTTATAAAGGAAGATTATGCGGGAAGAACCGCCTAAGGAATTTTATGCCTACTTGTCACTGTCAATACCAGAAGTAAGAGTCTATGGTCGCTTCATAGACTTGAGCGCGGGTGAAAATGTAAACATAACCCTGGGAGATGATCCTTGGTTCTCCGTAAGTTTGGTGGTAATCCTCCGCGACTGAACACCGGTTTCTGAGAGTCCAGTTTTGCTTTGTTAGAGATAGAACGGGATTGTTCACTAAAAGTGAATGTTAGACACAAAGGGAAGTCGACTGAGCTGTCCTAATATGTAAAGTTATTGTATTGTATTGAATTACCTGAGGTTAACGTGTTATTTGTATCATGTATTCTTTATTTATTGGTGAATTGTACTGTATTAATGCTCCAGCTAGAGGCGACCTGTTTACTTTAATCTGAATTGACCATTTAACATATTTCATACATTAAAATAGAAAAAGGCTTTTTACATGATAGAAGAAATATTACAAAATTTGAATATCAAAACAAATTAAATATGTTGTTTTCTACAAATGAATTATATTCTTTGAGAAGTCCTTAAGGTGTGTTCATTTTTTTTTAAAAGGCAATTGGTGTTCTTAAAGGTAAGATCAGAAACAAAATTTTGTCTCCTTTAAATATTTGTTTATTAATTTTAATGACTCTCGTATATCTTTTGGTTTATTTATTCCATTTGACATTATATATTGAGTTTTGATTATATACGTCTATTAAACGTAAGCGGTGCTTATTTTAGACATTAATTTAATTCTAAAAGTTTTTTGAAATTAAAATTGTAGAAGACAACATATTTAATTTGTTTTGATATTCAAGTTTTGATATTCAAATATTTCATACATGTAAGCGTCTTTATCTTCATTTTATTTATTTGAATCTAGAGGTGGTTGAAAATGGCACTATGTCTGAGAATTCAGAATCTTTAGAGTGAATGAAATGTGGATCCACAATTAGATATTGACACAACAACCCTGTGTCTTTCAGAGGGCCGCAACAAGGCCTTCCTGAACAACTTAATAGATCTATGATTATTTCGGTCCTTACTTGGCGGAAATTCATCTGGAAATTATGAATAAAAACAATATTCCATTTCTGCTAATATTTCATTTCACCCCAATCGTTTCGTCATACCATTTCTATAAATAGGGCAAGTTCATAACAGAAAATAGAGGGGATGAAGAGAGTTTTACAATTCTTTGGGAATTCCGAAAAAATGATTGATCTAATGAATAATTAGTTTTAAAAGAAATTTTGGAGTTGTGATTCATATTTAGATATTTTATTTACTTTCAGTTAAATTATAATAAACTATATCTAGTAAAACATAGAAATTATTAAGATTTAATTAAATCAAGTTGAAGCGGTCTGATTAGCTTCAACTTGTTGCAACATTCACACAGCTTGGTCAACTTCTTCTTTTGATGCTTCACTATTTTTCAACATGTGAAGTATTCCAGAGTTGTCAATTTCCAAGATCATACCATTGATTTTTGGCGCTAAATTTGGTTGCAGACTTCGAACAAGCGGTCTCCCAACAATGGTTGGGCAATTGTCCAATTATTTCGGTTTCAGTCTTCTCTTTGACTTAACTACTAATTCGGTTAGAATCTACATAAGAATTGTGAAAAAAAATTCACATTTGCTCTGCATTGCATGTGTAGTATTTCAGAGTTGTCAATTTCCAAGATCATGCCAGTAATTTTTGGCGCTAAATTTGGTTGCAGACTCTGAAGAAGCGGGTACAAACGATCATCAAACAATCATTCTTGTTTTTTAGGAGATGCGGTCGCCATAAATGTTTTCAGTTTTTCGGGAGTTGATGTCGGCAACATGGTGGAAGTTAGAGGGCCTTGATCTTCCACCACCACAATTTGTTCCACAGGACTTGGTGCAGTGGCTCCATCAGATGAGGTAGACGCATTAACCTGGACATCTGTAACTGGAATAGGCGTTTGTTGCACGAGATTGTTGGAGCTTGACGATTCGACTATTTCTGTAGGAATTGGCTGACCGACAGCAGTCTGGTTGATCTGAATATCTGGCGAAGATACTGTTGATCTTATAACTTCCACTGTTGTTGGTATGGAAACCTGGCCATCCGTATGTGAATTTGACGTTTGTTGCCCGCGCTTGTTGGGACTTGACGTTTTACCTGTTTCTACAGGAATTGGGTGTGTAGCAGCAGTATGGTCAGTTTGAGCATTTAGCGTTGATCTTATAAACCCCACGTCTGATGTTACAGATGTTTGTATGGGTCCAGCAGATGAGGTAGACGCATTAACCTGGACATCTGTATCTGTAATAGGCGTTTGTTGCACGAGATTGTTGGAGCTTGAAGTTTCGTCTGGAATAACAGATGTTGGTATGGGTATCTGTGCCTGTCTCAATAATGGCTGAGGCTGCCACCTTGGCCTCATCTGAGATACCGTAGTTGCTTGCTGTGCATGTAGAGCTATCAATTGGGCTCGCCTATGTTCTTTTCTTTGGGCTAGAGCTACATACAAAGGTTTTCTACCGATAAACATTCCGTGCATTGTGGCAACTGCTCTAGTGGCTTCTTCAGGAGAAGAGAAACACACAAAGCCGAAGCCTTTGCTAATATTTCTGTGATTCATCATAACCTTCGCTGATGTTATGGTACCAAAAGAAGAAAATTCCTTAAAAAGACGGGCCTCATCAATGGTTTCATCCAAATTTTTAACATATACATTTAAGCCTCTGCATTTGTTCTCGAGCTCTTGCTTCCATTCTTGGTATTTTTCTTTTAATTCATGTTTTCGTTGATCCTTCGGCTTTGCTTTCCCGACGTACACTTTTTTCCCTCCTATTTCATTTCCTGTGGAGAAATTATTGAATGAATATGTTTAATAACAACTGATAGTGGGATGGAAAGCAACCTGTGTACAAATAAGTAGAATGCGGACATTATGATATTTCACGGATGTGAGTTAATTATTATTAATTAAGGTGGTTTTCTGAATATGTCAAATTCGAGGAGATTATTCTCTTTCCTGAGTTTAATATCTAGAAAATTCATTGAATTGTCGGAGTTTTCTGTTAATTACAAAATGGAAATATATTCCTACAGATGAGTTAATAAACGGAAAGTTTCGGCGGAAAACGTTGACGTTAATTAACACGTGTGGCTCGACAACGAGCCGAAATTTCGAGAAGTGCTACGTTGCAATTTTTAGCGGGTGAACAAACTGAAAATTTGGAAGGAGAAAACAGACTGGTACGAGGTATTAAAAGGGCCAAAAGAGAGTTTGTCAAGGAGTCTCGACACGCCGGTAAAAACTAGTAAGACCGTCGAGAAAAGATCGAATTGGCTCGCATTGGCCTCAGAATTTGGCATTATTATAATAATATTTTGTGATCTTAGTAATTAAATATTACATTAGAAATTATTTTTGAAAATTCAAGAAGAACTGATACGAAACGTAAACATATCCCTTCAGATGAGTTTAGGAACGAAAAGTTTCAGAGAAAAACGCTGACGTCGAAATTAACACGTGTGGCTCAAAGAAGTGCTGAAATTTTGAAAAGTTGCAATTTTGAGCGGGTGAACGGATCAAAAATTTGGAAGGAAAAAACGCGTATGAGGTATTATAAGGGCCAAAAGAAAGTTTGTTGGGGAGTCTTGACACGTCGGAAAAACTAGTAAGATCGTCAAGAAAAGATCGCGGTGTGGGGCTCGAATTAGTCTCAGAATTTAGCATTATTATAATTATATTGAATGATGTTATTAATTTTTTTTAAGTTTAAGAATTGAGTCAGAAGAATTAGAGAAATTGAACAGTTCCGGGACCAAGGAATTAAGAGTACCAGAAGTCGTTCTTTATCGTTTATTGTTCGTGTTGAATAGGCCGTTTCTTGTAGAAAATCGCGTGTGCACAGCTTTGTTTTGAATGTTTTTGGAGTCTGGGGATAAGAAGTATCTAAAAATTTTGGTATATTATTTAGGTTGAAATTTCGATTTACATAGCTCCGTACAGTCATTATGACTGTACGAAGCTATGTAAATCGAAAATATTTGAGATATTTAAAAAGTAGCATCTGTTTAAGACCTTTTTCAACGAACATAAAATGTTTGAATATCAAAACAGATTCAATCTGTCTGTGAAATGTCTTCTACAATTTTAATTTCAAAAAAAAATTTTATTCAGAAAACTTTTAGAATTGAATTGATGTCTACAATGAGCACCGCTTATATTTAATAGACGTATATAATCAAAACTCAATATGTAATGTCAAATGGAATAAATAGACCAACAGTTATAAAAAAAGTAATTAAAATTAATAAATAAATATTTAAAGGAGATAAAATTTTGTTTCTGATCTTACCATTAAGAACACCAATTGCTTTTCAAAAACATGAACACAACTTAATATAATTTATTTGAAATATTTAATATAATTAAATATTCAAATGAGTTAAATCAAAAATCTCTCGAAACGTGGACTATATCTTCAAAAAACAATTATAATTCTGGTAATTTCTTCATCGGCCCTAAATAATATTCAAAATATCAAAATCAAATAACTATCACTATATCTCACCTCCACGTGATCAACAGGATAAATTGCTTCAAACAGACTAACTTTAAAATTTAAGATAGTCTATGTTCTTAACAAAATCACAGAAAAGTGTAAGGTATTTTAAGGTTATCTTCAAACCATTGACATTTCATAATGAGATAAATTTTATTGAACATAAAATGAATTCAATGAAGAGTAAACATAAATTCAACTTTTGCCACTCATTCTTTAGAAAACAGTAATTTCTTTGGACAGGAGAAAATCTTAAGAAAATTTTACATGTAGATTCAAAAGAAAAGAAACTTGATTATTGACATTTTCAAATTAGTTCACAATAAAAATAATGTAAAAAATAATGAATGAATGTACGGAGCTATGTAAATCCAAATATTTGAGATATACAACAAAATAATGTAAAAATAATGAATGACTGTACGGAGCTATGTAACCCCAAAAATTATTTGAGATATTTAAATGGGTACCATCTATTTGATTGATTCGGTCTTTACTTGGTGGAAACTCATTTCAATTAAAAAAATTTATATGAGACAGTAATTTATTTCCACAAAAATGTTTGTACTACAACAATTGTTTCACCGCGATGTGGTTTCTTCAGGTATTACATTGTACTGTCTGATGGTATTCAGTGTAACCGAGTTTAAATACATTTTTAGGTACGTGACCAAATAATGGAAGCACAAGTCATAAAAACTCTAGGTTTTTATTGGAGTTTGTCGCTAAAAATGCCATTAAGGAAAAATATTCAGTAATGGAGACTTATCAACATCTAAAAATGTTAATCTAGAACGTTTGCTATCAACGTGGATATTTTCATAATTATTGTTGAAATTATGCCTGAATTCCTCAAGATGATTAGCATATGTCGAATGTACAGACTTGGATATATAACCCCCTTGGTGTTCTTGGACACGTTTCTTGAATGATCTACCAGTCTGGCCAATGTATACTAAAGGGCAATCTTTACAAGTCGGTTGACTTGTAATAAGCATGCTGAATAACGCGGCTTTCAAGACAATTAATAACCTTAGTACCTACATAAAAAACAATAAAGATCGAACAAATAAAGAAAATAAATCCGGAGTCTACAAACTTGTAGACTCCGGATTATTCTTTATTTGTTCGATCTTTATTGTTTTTTATGTAGGTACTAAGGTTATTAATTGTCTTAAAAGCCGCGTTATAATTGAAACAACTTTTGAAATATTTAGCAATATTTTCAGATAATCCATTGACAGGTATAATGCCCGTAAAATCCTTTTGAACGAACAAACACATGTTGATAAGTCTCCATTACTGAATATTTTTCCTTAATGGCATTTTTAGCGGCAAACTCCAATAAACACCTAGAGTTTTTATGACTTGTGCTTCCATTGTTTGGTCACGTACCTAAAAATGTATTTGAACTCGGTTACACTGAATACCATCAGACAGTACAATGTAATACCTGAAGAAGCCACATCGTGGTGAAACAATTGTTGTAGTACAAATATTTTTGTGGAAATAAATTACTATCTCATAGACATTTTTTTAATGGGTACCATCTGTTTAACAACCTTCTTTGTCGATTGCCGACATTCCGATATCTGTTAGAAGGCCCCCCTTTTTTAACCCGGTTTTTTATCACGTTTCACTTGTAAACCCTGTACCAGTATTAGGTGTTACCTAGAATCTATTGAAATATTCAAAATATGTATCACTTTACCTCTGTACCACTGTTAGGTCTCCAGTTGTCTGATGATGGGATAGTTCATTTCTCGAAACTCGAGTCACAAGAAAATGTGTGATATATATTTTTATTGGTAGTAAAACATAGTAATTTTTACAATTTGTTTTAATTATGATCAACTACCAAATAGTAACGGCTGAAACAATTCAGTATATGTCCTAACTATATTAGTCTAAGAGATACAAGATGTTTTATGTATTTTATGAAAAACTTTCAATCGGAATAACTCTTGGATCTTCATGAAAATTTGAGGGAATGAGTATAGGCCTAATTTTTGCACCTAATCACTTGTCGATAACGACAGCTGTTGCAAACACACTAGTTGACAGATCCCGCTCAAGCTTGGCATAGTAATTAAGGACAGTGGTACCAACCTAGGAAAAAAATATTTTACCTGCCTCATTGCCCCGCCAGATTTAAATCGATAATTCCCGGTACTTTCTTGACAGAATGTATAGACGCGTCAAGAGGTAAATCACAGATTTCAAATGGACCTTTGAACAAGTGCGCAAAAGCTTCACTTAAGTGCTTCCCACTATTTTTTCCATTGTTTTGAAATTCACAAAAAGAGTTCCTCTAAAACTACTGTAACTTTCAAACTGAATGTCAAACCGTCAGTACAGCTATATTTTGAAGGTTAGTACTTCCTAACAGAAATATCAATTTCATGTTTGGGGCCTCATTTCTCAATATGTCAGAATGGAAACTTATCGGCCGACGTACTAATATCTTTTGGAAGTATTGTCATACTTTTCTTATAGTTGAGCAGCTATACTTTTGCACAATCTGTATAATAAAGTACGTCTTCTAACGAAAACCTGATGAATTATTGGCTCATTCATATTTTGGTCCGCTACAAAATCCGAAACTGATCATAAAAAGCACATATAGCTCTATCAAATCTTGAAATTCATATCCAGTTTTATGTCCGTAGCAATTACAAGCATGATATAAACTTTCATGCAAGAGATATTAACAGAATATGTTGCCAATAACATCTTCATTTGATTCAAATATTTTCCGTTTTATATCTCCAACGTTTCTCGAGCCAATTCCATTGATTCATATTCTATTCAAACTACAATGATGAGAGACATAAAAAGATCATCATTCCCAGTTTTCATAGCAGGTACTAAACGATTATAAAAACATCAATCAACACCTCTGAACGTAAAAATATTGTCTTGAACGTCTGTTGATGTTCTCCATAAAATTTGAAGCTGACGATGCGTCATACATTGTGTCAAGAAAGTACCGGGAATTATCGATTTAAATCTGGCGGGGCAATGAGGCAGGTAAAATTTTTTTTCCTAGGTTGGTACCACTGTCCTTAATTACTATGCCAAGCTTGAGCGGGATCTGTCAACTAGTGTGTTTGCAACAGCTGATTAAGTCAGTCGATGTCAGAGTGCGTGCCGATTTTTACTAAGGGTGATTACGTTGAGCAAAGAATTTGTTTAAAGTTTTGTGTTGCAAATGAATTTTCGTGTGCCGATGCATTGAAAATGTTGCAAAAGGCCTTTGGTGATAATGCTCTATCGAAAACTCGTGCATATCAGTGGTACAGAGCCTTCAAGAACGGTCGTGAAGTGGTCGAAGATAACGTCGATAAAATTAAGGAAAGGGTGCCATAAAATCGTCGTACCAGCTTGAGAGAGATAGCACATGATCTTAAGATATCCCACGAGTCCGCACGTACGATTTTGATTGATATTTTGGGCATGCGAAAGGTGGCCGCACGACTCGTACCGAAAGACCTGAATTTTCTTCAAAAACGTCATCGCGAACAGGTTGCTTCAGACATGCTGGATCGCTGTAATTCCGATTCTACATTCATGAAACGCATTATAACTGGTGATGAGACCTGGGTCTACGGTTACGATATGCAAACAAGCCAGCAATCATCGGAATGGGTGGCAAAAAATGAGCAGAAACCGAAAAAACCACGCCAAAGCCGCTCGAAAATGAAGGTGATGCTCATTGTTTTCTTCGATATCCGTGGCGTGGTGCACTACGAATTCGTTCCAGAGGGTCAGACGGTAAACAAGGAGTATTACTTAGACGTTTGCGTGAGCGTATCCGTGAGAAGCGGCCAAATTTGTGGGCAAACAACTCATGAATTTTGCATGACGATAACGCGCCTTCTCACCGAGCTACGATTGTGACTGACTTTCTCGCCAAAAACTCAACAAACGTGCTTCAGCAACTACCGTATTCGCCGGATTTGGCTCCCTGCGACTTTTTCCTCATAATAAGCATAACTGGCTTTTCCAGATGTCTTGGTGCCAATAGTAGTACCTATTTAGATACATCACCAAATGCAAAATTCCATCAGTGCTGTTTATATTGGCAACAACCTTCCTTACCGTGGGTCAAATTGTTTCCGAGAAGTACAAACAAATCCAGTGGAATCAGCCTGGCAAGTAGTGCTGAAGTACGTGACGGATTACAGAATGCCTGGTTTGACAGTTTACGTTCCTTATTTCAACTCATAAGAACCGGACAATGTCCGTACTTTTACGTTTGTGCAAACAATTTCACAGTATTGTTCAGGGCTGCTGGAATATCTGGATTTAGTGATGTTCATGCTTTAATAAGTCCTACTACTAGGGGGCTCAGGAGGTTGCTAAAAGCTGAAGATATTGAGTATCAGATGCCTTTGAAGAAGAAGAGAACATCGGATCATGGATACGACACAATGGACACAACTTGTGATAATACCCAAGACTCCGAACAAGTTAATATTGACGATGAAGATGATGACGGAGCAACAGATGATATTTGGCTGAAAAATATGGGGATCAACTTGGACGACATCAAACAAATCAAATATACGCAAGTAAGATTAAAATAAAATGCCTAGAAAACCACTTTATTTGACTACTAACAATCCTTTTGTTTGGTTAGCCTATGGTTAAATAGAAATTTCTTAAGATATGTTAGACAATGTAATTTAACTAGCATTGCAGCTTAATAGGAGGTTTTTTACAGTAACTAATTTTAGAAATTATCGGGAGTACAGTTCACTGCTTGAATTAACTAGATGGGGAATATACTGTTATGTGTATAGATGGGGCTAGATTTTGGGGAAAGCAATGGCGTTCTTACGAGTGGTGAATAAAGATACACAGCCCTGAGCAGAAGAATAACCCACTAAGATTTGAAACATGCATGATTGATGCTTATGTCCCAATGATCAACGATACCTATTCGTGTAGATTTGAGTTGTGAATTGTACACATGTACATTCTGTCAAGAAAGTACCGGGAATTATCGATAGAAAACTACAATATTTGACATACAAAGCAGAATAATATTGTAATAAACACTCAAAGCACTTAGTTGATAGGAAATTTAGCCTTCTCCATCTATGGTTGATATCATTAGTGACAGCCTAACATTTCTCAAAATTTTCCTGTTCGAAGAAATAAAAAATGAACGGACCTAATCTTGCTGATCAAATCTGAAGGTCTTTCCAGTTAAAAGAGGGTCTAACTAGTAATACGATAGGGGAAATCAGTAAGACTCCTATTTACTTGGATCATAGAGTCCTTAAACTGTTTGAATTGTGCCAACCTAGTGACAAAAACATTTTGCCAATCTTCAAGCCACCATTTTAAATAAGCAATTGGTACTTTCTTAATTGTATGTACTTGTAGAATGTAATGTGAGATACATTCTGTCAAGAAAGTACCAGGAATTATCGATTTAAATCTGGCAGGGCAATGAGGCAGGTAAATTTTTTTTTCCTAGGTTGGTACCACTGTCCTTAATTACTATGCCAAGCTTGAGCGGGATCTGTCAACTAGTGTGTTTGCAACAGTTGATTAAGTCAGTCGATGTCAGAGTGCGTGCCGATTTTTACTATGGGTGATTACGTTGAGCAAAGAATTTGTTTAAAGTTTTGTGTTGCAAATGAATTTTCGTGTGCCGATGCATTGAAAATGTTGCAAAAGGCCTTTGGTGATAATGCTCTATCGAAAACTCGTGCATATCAGTGGTACAGAGCCTTCAAGGACGGTCGTGAAGTGGTCGCCCATCGACGGCTTCGATCGAAGATAACGTCGATAAAATTAAGGAAAGGGTGCTGGAAAACCGTCGTACCAGCTTGAAAGAGATAGCACATGATCTTAAGATATCCCACGAGTCCGCACGTACGATTTTGATTGATATTTTGGGCATGAGAAAGGTGGCCGCACGACTCGTACCGAAAGACCTGAATTTTCTTCAAAAACGTCATCGCGAACAGGTTGCTTCAGACATGCTGGATCGCTGTAATTCCGATTCTACATTCATGGAACGCATTATAACTGGTGATGAGACCTGGGTCTACGGTTACGATATGCAAACAAGCCAGCAATCATCGGAATGGGTGGCAAAAAATGAGCAGAAACCGAAAAAACCACGCCAAAGCCGCTCGAAAATGAAGGTGATGCTCATTGTTTTCTTCGATATCCGTGGCGTGGTGCACTACGAATTCATTTCAGAGGGTCAGACGGTAAACAAGGAGTATTATTACCTAGACGTTTGCGTGAGCGTATCCGTAAGAAGCGGCCAAATTTGTGGGCGAACAACTCATGGATTTTGCATGACGATAACGCGCCTTCTCACCGAGCTACGATTGTGACTGACTTTCTCGCCAAAAACTCAACAAACGTGCTTCAGCAACTACCGTATTCGCCGGATTTGGCTCCCTGCGACTTTTTCCTCTTCCCAAAACTAAAATTGCCCCTTCGTGGCACCCGTTTTGAGTCGATTGAAGCCATAAAACAAAATTCGGCGCGAGAGCTAAAGTCCATCCCGGAAAGCGCCTATAAAAAATGTTTCGATAATTGAAAGTGCCGTTGGCATAGATGTATTGGAGCAAATGGAGGCTATTTTGAAGGCGACCCAATAAATTTTGACGATTAAATGTAAAAATTTTGTTTTAATTGAAAATTCCTGGTACTTTCTTGACAGAGTAGTATAGGACGTTTACAAAGACAGGCGGCAATTTTTTTTATAGGATTTACACTGACGAGCTTAAAATTAGGATCTGCTCGTAGTTTGAATTTTTTCAGAAATTCATTTTTCAGTTGTAACGTAGTTTACTAACTGTATGCGATGATTCTGTCGTGATTGCTTGAATAATAGTATATTACATAACACGAAGAAGCTTATTACGCACGACTAGAAAAAGTGATTCTAGAAGTGCGTAATTATCTTACAACTGTTGTGTACTATACTTTTTCTATGATCCTACAAAAAATTAGGATTTCATTAAGTGACTAAATGTTAAAATGTTATCTTAAGTGACGTAATTGGCTACGCAGCCTGCTATTCGTTTCCATGGGAACTACTGAAGCGTCTATCTTATTGGTTATACGCCGTGCGATTTACTTTACTGATTTTACCGTATTGGTTGTCGATCGTGCTCTTTGTTTACGGTAAAGTGAAATCGTACACTCTTATGTTGCACAGTGCTTAAATAGATAGTTACTTAATTGGCAAATTGTAAAAATTTCGTCATTTTCTGTAGGACGAATAGAAAAAAGTTTTTATTGTTTTGTTCAAAATAAAGAGTCAGCCATGTAAAATTTTCAATGTGAAGTGGTAGTTATTTGGACATAACACGTATCTAATGAAACTTTCTTGAGAAGAATGAATGTAGAAAATAAATGCTGGTGATTGAAAGACGAGCTATTTGAGACAAGTGTATAGAGGCAGAAAATATTCGTTCCTAAAGTTCAAACTTATTTTCAAAGTGGTGAATCTTCTATTCAAACTGTTAGGAATTCATGCGGAAAATTCAATAGAAATGAAGCGGTAATTTGTATATCAATTTGTGAAGCGAGTTCGTGAAACTGGATCGTTATATGATGAAGCAACCCGTTCAAGTCCTCGTCCAATGACCATACCTGCAAGATTGCTGCTATAGCCCAGAATGTGACATCCATCATCATCATCAACTCGTCATCTTGTTCAAGAACTGAACATTTCTCGCTTTTCATAAAGATCTGGTATGAAGGCTTACAAGGTTCAACTAGTGCAAGAGGTGAAGCATCGTGATCATCCCATGTCCACTTCGCTCAATGGACTTATGATGGCATGGCCGAAGATGAGCATTTTTCCAGAAAAATCATCTTTAACGATTAAGCTCAATTCACCTCGGACGGCTATTTTTGTGGGGATCCGATAAGTGTTACACTAACCATTCAGAAACGATTGATGCCTTGAAACACGAAATGTGTAACCCCAAACAATCGACAATGTACTGAAAGATTGCATATATATTGCAATATATTTGATAGAAAATCTTTGTTTGTTACTCTTTGCTTTATGCAGGATGAGACAAAATAGGAAAAATGAAAAAAATTCTAAATTAATCGATTATTTATTTTTGATTAATTATAGCTATTCCACAACTGAATCCAAATTCAATAGTCCGTATTACCACCTCTTCTTTCAATCAACTGCCCAATACGCCTGGGCATCCCACGAATCAAGTCATTAATGAAATTTTCAGGCATATCCATTCTTCCTGAAGGGCTAAACTCAATTCCTAAAAAGTTAAAGGTGGATTTTGGCGATTAGATATTGCTATCCCTAAGCAATCCCATACGTGCTCAATTGGATTAATGTCTAGTGAGTTTGCTGGCCAGTTCATTCTCTGGATATTGTTCTCTTGAAGAATGTTTTGAACCCTTGGTGTGCGGTGTGGTGGGGCGTTATTATCCTGATAAATGAAATTATCCCCAAATTCGTTGCACAGAGGAACAATTATTGGTTCAATGATGTATTCTAAATGGCAGCAGTCATTGTTCGTTCAACGATAATAAGAAGGGTACGGCGACCGAACAGAGTCCCTCTAGTCTGCCTGGACCTCTCCAAACCGTTTCTCGTCGACTATCACTTTGTAAACCGAATCGTGATTCGTCCGAAAAAAGTACGTTGCGCCATTGTGGTAAAAGCCAGTCTTGGTGGTGTTATGTCCATTGCCAAAGGGTAGCTCTATATCCAGTTGATATCCGAGGTACTCTTAAAGGTCTTCTTGCCCTTAAATTTGAGGAATGCAACCGTCCCCTTATGGTACTGATTGAGACGATCCGTCTATAGGTCCTCAAAAAATGACTTCGAAGGGCTGTTACCGATACCGTTCGATTCCTTCTACTCATTTGCTAGTCAGCTAGTCAAGGGCCCCTTATCCAAATATACATTTGGATAAATTACCTATTACCTGAAGATCTTATGTGAAGGCCTAGATGACGTCTGAGATAATGAGATATTGGTTACAGAAATTTGACAGGAAAATGGGTCTTGAAAACAGAAAAACTCGACTATTCCTAGACAATGTTGGATCCCATCGAAAAGACATTTTATTCATAATATATAATTATTTGGTTTCCTTAACATTCTTTATACAGATAGTCCTTGTGCTATAACAGAGGCCGTTAAATTGTCTTTTAGATCAAGGGTAAACCACAGATATATTTTTATATATAGTGAACCGTTCTCACTACATTTAAAGATTTTTCAGTTCGGCAGAAGTCTTTCTAAAAGATTGAAGGGTAAGTAAATATTTGTTGTTGATTGATGTTATATTTATTGAATATGAATTATTTGAATACTGACGAAGCAAAGACCTTCTTAAAACTTGTTTTTCAGTAATGTTTTACATATCTTGAGTTTTTTTATATAAAGTACCTTAGTTAGATATCCAATAATATTGAATAGTCTAAGTAAGATAGTTTTATGATGAAATTCTTAAGATTATGTTAGATATTTTTGAAAGATATTGGTTTTCATAAGATTGATCAGCAGAAACAAAATTTTGTCTATTCAAAATATTTAATTTATAGGATTTTGTTATACCATTCGGATGAATGTTTATTTTATATGTCAATTGATATAATTGGTACTTATATGACATTATTTTAATTTATTTTCAGAAGTTATAATCATTAAATATAATTTTTTGGAATTAAATATGTAGAAGGCTAATATTAAAATATTTAAATCAATTTGAGGAATATTAAGTTACTGTCTTTGCCACCTAACTGCACGTCTATTTGTCAACCACTCCATCAAGGAATCATTAAACATTTTAAATGGCACTATAGAACTAAAACATTTGATAGTCAATATAACTGCCAGCAATTTAGTTGAACAAATCAACTTATTAGATGCTCTATATTTCATCAAACGTGCTTGGGACCAAGTTTCTTCAGAGATAGTAAATTAAATTAATTGTTTTCATAAGGCAGGATTCACAAGGTTGGTCCGATGGAAACAGAAGAGTCCACTTCAGAAGAAAACGTATCACTTTCAATCCTCAAAGAAAATTTACAGAGGAAAAAGTTGCTACAAATTGAGGAGCTGGATATATATAATTTTTTCAGAATTGATGACAACCTCATTATTGAGAATCCAGATTCATTCCAAACGAATTTAATTACTGAAATACTACAAGAAATTTCCGAAGAATTTGAAGGAGACAATCCAGAAGTCGAAGAAGAATTAATAAGTAATAATGAAGCTATAAATTTTATCAAACTTAAACTATTTGCAGAATGCCACTGAAATATTTCAGCTTTGAATTTTCTTACCAGCCTGCAACTATATTTCCAAGATGCGATCATCTATAAGAAGAAGACCAGGCGGACATTTATCAAAGATATTTAGTTGGAAATATGTCACATTATTACTTATGATATAAACGGGAATGTTTTTGTATTCTTTTTTAAACTTTATACTATGTTAAAAAAATATATATGAGACAGTAATTTATTTCCACAAAAATGTTTGTACTACTACAACAATTCATATTCAATAAATATAACATCAATCAACAACAAATATTTACTTACCCTTCAACCGTTTAGAAAAACTTCTGGCAAACTGAAAAATCTTAAAATGTAGTGTGACGGTTAACTATATATAAATATTTCTGTGGTTTACCCTTGATCTAAAAGATTGAAAGACAATTTAACAGCCTCTGTTATAGCACAAGGACTATGTGTATAAAGAATGTTAAGGAAACCAAATAATTATATATTATGAATAAAATAACATAAATAGAGGTTAATTCTTGATAGAAGGTATATAAAATTATTTTAATATTTTATTTTCAGAAGTTTTAATCATTAAATATAATTTTTTGAAATTAAATATGTAGAAGGCTAATATTAAAATAATTTTATATACCTTCTATCAAGAATTAACCTCTATTTATGTTAATATATGAAACGTTATTAAAAGCTAGAATTTAGAACAATTTTATAAAAAAAAACTCCCAAATATATACATATAATCACTTTTATTAAGAAAATAACATTAGCAAAAAGATTGCATAAATAATATTTTTTACATAATATTCTATACAAATAAAATTGATAAGTAAATCATAAGAGACAATTGTATGTATATTAGACTATTACATAATTATTAGCAATATTATTCACAAGGTATATACACAGTGAGCAAAATAAATATATCCCACTTTGTCCGGTTAATGACCTGAAAACATTTCAAACAGGTGCTTTAATATATGTACAATAATTACTAAGAGAAATATGAATTGTACTCAAGATTCTTCAATCACTTTATGTATTGTGTATGTATTCTAACCTGTATTTTGATACACGTTTCTTTCAAATGGAAAGACTTCATCCATTTTTGTGAACCATTCAACTTTCTTTTCTTTTTGCGAATCTGATTTTTGTTGAGAATGACTAGAAGGCGGTCGACTGAAAAGATCTGAAGGGTAGTCCCTCTTGAGCCATCGGTCAACTTTCTGATGTTCTCTTAGGTAATGATTTTCTGATCTTCTTTCTTCAGAAGATGGTTGCGATTTGTAAGACTCTCGCCCTCGCAAACCATCGTTCATTTTGATTTCAGACTGTGTCGACCATTTATGGGATTCTCTTCGGCAATCATTAGAAGCGTTCGTGTGTGAACTGAAAATGGAATTTAAATTATTTTCATTGCAATAACTTGATGACATTGGGTTTCTCAGTATAAAGGCTATTTTCAAAGGTGATTTTTGTAACCGAAGACATATTCTGTACTGCATTTTTGTCAGGATGACTGAATCGGTCTTTACTTGATGAAAATTCATTTTAATTATTAGGAGTAGAAATTAGTTCGTGCGGTTTTGATAACAGACGTCACTATTATTTTATTATTACATTGTTTCATCTGGTAACACCTTCATTTTGAAGGCCTCCTTTTCAGTATCTGTCATTTCCACGTATCAGAAGTCCAATTTAAAAATAACGACCCGGTCTACACCTAAGTTTAGGGATTAAGAATTAGAGACAAGAATATTTGAATAAACATGGGACATCTTTCAATAAATTCACAGAAGTGTAACAACGAACCTAGCAGTCATAATTACCATGTATTCAACTTGTAGGTTGAATAACTTTGTCCCTTTGAATATATTTTATACATGCGATTTTTAATGACATGGTATATTTTCATGAGTTTTACCTTCTTTAAAAAAAGACTCTTCTTTGAAAACACCTTGTATATGTTTAAACATGAGATAACAATGAGAGCATGCAGTTCTATAGAGTAAATATAATCCGATTGCTAATAGGGTTTAATTAAAAAAAAAATTAAAACACTTACTTTGATCGAGAATGTGACGATCGAGTTCTTTCTTGGACCTTTTGTTTTCTCCTATAGTCCAAATCCTCTGCTTTCCTATTACTTTCTGTGTATCGCCTGTGGTCTTCTCTTTTTCCACGATCACTATAGTAGCTATGCTGTGAACTTGTCGACTGTTCTGTATTATGAAATCCATCACCTTCTTGGGCACTTCTCAGGATACGATCCGTTCTTGTGTATCTCATACTTTTCGATGAGGTGGATTTGTATGGAGCAGGAGTACTATTTTTCAATTTGTAGGAATTTATTGGTTTTGGGGAAAAGTCAGTGGATTCCTGTCTGTGAGAGTCGGCCTTCCTAAAGTCTTTAACAGAAGATTCGGTTACTCTGAAATTTTTAGATCCAGTTTCCAAATTCGCATCGTTGGTTAAATATGGAGTTATTGGTTTAGAATAAATGGGGTCACTTGGATGGTAAGATTCACCCTTCCTAACCTCTCGAACAGAAGATTCGATCTTCCTGGGCTTTTTCGACTGAGTTACTGAATTGATATCATTGGGCAGATATGAATTTACAGGTTTCGAAGCAACTGGGTCAGTGAATTCAAGTTTATGAGGTTCACTCTTCCTAAGCTGTTTAGTAGACGCTTCAGCTACTCTGGGTTTTTTAGACTGAGTTTCCACTTCACCGAATGAACCTCTTCTTTCTAAGGATTTTTCTTTGATACTAGGAGAGCTTGAATGACCATGTGGCTCTGGTTTGTCAGAAGATGACTCTGGTTTATTTGCTAGTTTCCGTTTTTTATTCTTGTTCGAAGAACTACTGTCATCATCGAGTAGTTTTGTACTTTAGCCGCATTCCTCTTCATTGCTTTGGTTCGATCATACATATTATATTGTGTTGCACTGTCTTCCGGTGTATTTCTAGTTTCCGATATTTCCAATTTACTTGTATTTGATTCCGTTTTATTATTGCTTGGCAACGACTTCCTCTTTAGTGAACTGTTTTCATTTGGACTTAGGAGTTGAGGCATATCGAGAATGTGACCAGATTCAATGTTAAGAGTTAAGTTTTTACTGCTGTCTTCATTGACAAGGCTTTTATTTTGTTTCATTTCAACTTTCTCTTTTTGTTTTTTACTTTGGTTGGACTTTTCCTTCTTCTTAACTCTTCTTTTCTTCTTTTCTTCATTTTCACCAACAATGGTGCTTTTGGTCGTTTTTGGAGTTGATCTCTCATAAAGTAACTTTCCTGGGTGTTTGAAAGTATTTGTTGTTATTTCACTAGTACTTGATGTTTCCACCTGTATTTTATTTTCAGCATCAAGTTGCTCAATATTAGCATTTTTGAAAGTTTCCACAACTGGCAATATTTCAGAGAATGTTATATCACATTCTTCTTTAGGTTTACTTGTAGAAGTGGACTGTAGCATTCTTTCTATTGAAAAACTCAATTCATTTCTAGAAGGATTCTGAACATGACCTTCAGTTTCATCTGGGAGATTACTACACTGTTCTTCACTCAAAATATTACTTTGAGCGGTGTGATCATGAACTGATAGATTTAGGGCGTGTTCTGGTTCCTCTTTTCTCTCTTCTAAATATTCACCATATGTAGGATTATCATTAGGATAAGGGATCCAAGGCTTTTTTGAGACTACTTGAATGACTTTTGTTTTCATTCAATATGTTGTAGTTATCCTTATTCTCCAAAAACTCAATTTCTTCTGTAGTTTCCATTTTTTCACAAGGCTCTATAACCTCTTTTTTGTTTGGATTATTTGCAAAAGTCAGCGTATCAATTTTAGCGTCGTTACTCTCACTACAAATCACTATTCCTTCACTTTCTGTAATCTCATATTCGGTTAGAATAATATTTTCTTCAGAAAGCTGTGAATTTATATTATCCTGGATGATGACATTACGACATTCTACAACTTCCTCAAGACTTTCCTGGCGTTCTTGCAGTTTGTCTGATTCTTGGTTTGTGTCTGTTGATTGTAATTCATTAACTTCATCTGAAATATCCTTTTCACTCAAACTTTCATTATTTGGCTTCTCTTCAGAAAGTTGATTTATTTCACAAAATTGTTCTACGCTGCCAGATTGTTCAGTTTCGAAAAACATTTTTCCATCGTTTAAAACTTCTATTGCGGGTCGTATAATTTCATTCTGAATTATTTTAATAATACATTTCTTGGGTGTGATAAATTCTTCAATTTCCTCAGGATCTTCAGGATGTTTTCTTTTAATTTTTGGAGACTTCAAATCTACTTTAACAGTTTTTAATTCACGTTCCTTCGAAAATTCTAATTGGGGCATATCAACCATTTTTTCCTGATCTGATGAAATAGATTCAAATGTCTCATTTGTTAGCGTTTGCTCATTAATTGAACCATGAACTTGAGAGCTTCCATCGAGCTTAGGATTCTTTAAATATACCAAACTTTTCTTTTCATCTTCTATCTTATATTGTTCGCCATTTGCTCGATTTTCAAGGAACTCATTTTTATTGTCTGCAGTTTGTTGATCTGTGGGGTTTTGTAATTTAAATTGTCCCACAATATCATATTTCTCATTCGAATCTCTAATAAATTTCTCCTCATTGTCAGTGAAGGAAACATTTTCTGATATTTGAAGTTGTGTTTCAATAATGCTGTCAACATCTAAATCTCTTTCAATTGTATTTTTACTTTTAGATTGAGCATCATCTTTTGTTTCTGTCAATTCATTTGTACCGTTTTCACAATTTTCAGGTTCAATAGTATTTTGATTACTACTTTGTTGATTTGTTTCAACTGCCACCTCTTCACTTTTTTCAATTTGGAGACATTCAGATTTGGAGATTTCGCAATTTACTGGTTCTTGAGATTCTGATATAACTTCATCAATTAGATTTTTCTCAATAGGTTTATTAGCGTCTTCAGATTGTAATATGACATTCTCCGAGTTTGGGTCAAAAGGAAGTGGTTCAGACAGTATTTCAAATTCTTCGTTTACAATATTCACATCTTGATTTTCTACATGAACAGAATCTTCAGAAGCAGATTGAACCAAACACGACTTTTCCTCATTACAAACAATTTCTACTGCTTTTCCTACTTCAGAACTCAATTCTCTTGCATTTTTAGATTCATTTTCTTTGGATACCATTTGGATTTCTGGAGAATGCTCAATATTTTTTGCTTCTGGAGAATCCTCAGAAACCGATTCAACCAAACATGTCTCTTCCACAATTCTCTCATTACAAACAGTTTCTACTGCTTTGTCAACTTCAGAACTTAATTCCCTTGGTTTTTCATTTTCATTTTCTTTGGGTACACTTTGGATTTCAGAAGAAAACTCAATATTTTTTGCTTCTACAGAATCTTCAGAAACAGATTCAACCAAATACGACTCTTCTACAATTTCCTCATTACGAACATTTTCTACTTCCTTACACACTTCAGAACTCGATTCTTTTGGTTTTTCAATGTTACTTTCTTGGGATAAAATTTGGATTTCGGGAGAATGCTCAATATTTTCTTCTTCTTCTTCTACAGGTACAACACTTATATTTTCTATGGATTTATTGTCTTCAGTTATATTCTTCAAATCTTTGATTTCATTTACTTGCTTCGATTCATAAGGTATCTTATGTAAATGTTCTCTACCTGTTTGGATTTTCTAGAAGATGTTTTTCTTTGTTTACTTTTAGAATCAACATATTTATTATTTTTAACTTTATCAGATTTGTCCGAAACTGATTCCTTAGTTTTATTCCTTTTGGGTGGATTAAATTCTTCTGGAGGTATGGATTTCACTTCTTTTTTAATTTTACTTGCGTTCTCTGATTTTATACTTTGCGATCTTTTCCTCTTTGACCTCCTTGGCTTTTCTTCACCTTTTTCTTTATTCTTCCCATCATGAATAGGTAATTTTTCTAACAGAATATAAGGATTTGCAGTTACTTTCTTTTGGATTTGTTCACATTTTGTTTCACTGGTTTTCTGTTCAGATCTTGAAACTTTATCAATATTATTGATATTTTCCTCCTTAGAAATGCTGATTATTTTTTCCCCACTTTTGCTAGACACATTACTAATTTTTAGTGAATCTTCTACTTGAGGGGAATCTTGTTTCGTATCATAAAGAGTTCTAGTTTTTCTATTTCTTTTTCTGGTCTTCTCCTTTTCCTTGAATGAAGTATCGATATTGTTATCTCTTTCTAAAGTATGTTCTTTTTTTTCATCAAGTTTTTTTTCAGAGTTATTAGAAATAGGTTCTGATGGAATATTCTCTTCAATGTTGTTAGTAGAAGAAATTAATGCTTCGCTTTTTGAGCAAACAGCAGACATTTTTTCTTCTCTGGTTACTTCAATTTTACTGTTATTTTCGATATCTTCATGAACCTTCAAGTTTTCATCTTGTACTTTAGATGATGATTTCGACCGTCTTCTATTTTTAACGGAACAAACAACTGTTTTTGAATTTGACCTTAGTGTATTATTATCGACTTCAGTTAAATCAGATTTGGGTTTCAAGACTGGATCAATATCAGGTATTGCAAGTGATACTTTGAATCTGCTTGATTTGTATGGCTCTAATACTTGTTTAATCTTTTCTTCATGTTCATTTATATTTTCTTCCGTTTTATCAACTTTATCATTATCAGTATCCAATATTTGCGATGACTTTAGAGTTTGCTCATTGTTTTTTACCGTTTCTTCCAGCTTCAAGTTTTCTTGAACATTTACAGAGGCAGATTTCATTTCATTTAAGTCTTGCTTGTTGGATTTCGAAGTTTGTGAGGTAGGATGAATTTGTTGGGTGGAATCTTGTGATTCTTCTATTTTCAAATATTTTTCCGATTTTGTGTTTTCTAAATCTTCTATACATCTTTGAGTTTTTAGTAGTTCTTTTTTACGATGCTTGCGAACTACAGACTCAACATTTATTTTAAGATTTTCTTTTGATACAGGTAATTTTTCTTCTTTTTTCAATGATTCACTATATGTAAAAACTGTTTCTGAAGTTCTGGCAGTTTCAGGGCCTAAATCAATATCTTTTCCTAATAATTCTATTGAAGTTTCAATAGTTTCATCATCTTTCATTTCTTTTTCGCTACCAGTGAATGGTGAAATATAGACATTCAAGTAATTTTTCCCAATATCACCTAAATTATTGTCAGAATTTGAATGAGACTGTACAATTTGAGAATTATTTGGATGCTCTGAAAGATTTTGTTTGGAAAAATCCAAATCTTGAGTATGTTTGTCTTCAATAAGGACTTCGGACGTAGAATTTCTTAATTGTTGCTCTGTTATACTGGTGATCTTTTCTGTATCATTATGTTTTGAATTGTCAATTGCAACTGAAGAAGCTAAATATTCTTTATCAAGTTGCTTACGAGATATTTTACTTGAAAAATCTTTCTGGTCAATTTTATCATTTTGATTTGACATTTGTGGTTTTTGAATATCACTTGATTCATGCATAATTGAATTTTTTCCATTATTTTCATCAAGATCCTGTGAAATCAACTCCAAAATTGCTTTTTTGAAGTGTACTATCCTTTTTGTTCGATCAGGTGAAGTAACAACCTTTTGATCAGATGAAGTAACAACTTTTTGATCATTTTTTTCAGAATTATCAGACACAGTGTCTACTTTTATTTCCACCTCGTTTTTATTTATACACTGTATATTAATTTTCTTCTCCATACTATTCTCAACTGTTTTATTAGCCTTTGAGTTGTTCTTTTTTTCCTTAGTTTTTCCTTTACCCTTGGAAACTTTAGTTTTTGAAATGTTTTTTGGTGCAGAATCCTTTTTACTAGTACATCTAGAGATGTACATATATTTTCCGGAGGCAATGTTTCACACTTTTTCATTCTTAAATTCAAAGGCAAACTATCATCAGATTCGGAATCATCGATTATCAATTCCTCCTCTGAATTGATCACTTGGCTTACTCTGGTACTTTTTTCTGGCGTTTTTATAACTTTTGTGTTCTTCTTATCTTTACTAGCAGCTCTGGATTTTCTTTTATCCGTTTTTTTTATTGATTTTCAATTCTACATTTATTTTTTCAGGTAATTTTTGGTCCACATTTTTATTACTGGTAACCCTCCCTTTCCTACTGGGTGTAGATATGACAGAATCTTTTGTCCTATCAGGCTTTGGAGATTTGGAGTTGGATTTTGAAGGCTTTGCTTTATTTTTAGAATGAGTCGATGTAGTTGCCGCAAGAACATTAGAGGTCGAATTAGTCTTTTTTGGTGGAGAACCAATCGCTTCTCTCATTTTTGAGTGAGATGTTTTATTATCCTCTGTACTGTTAATTTTCACAGATTTCTTATTTTTCGGACTTTTTGATGATTTAACCTCGAAAGATTTTTTTTGTTTGGTATCTACCTTAAGAGGTTTTTGGTTTGAAGCGACGCTTGCCAATATATCTATATCGAGTTGTTCTTTTTGAGAATCACATTCTTTGATGTTATAAAACACTTCATTATCCCTAGGCTCATTGGGAATATATGTATAGAAGGTACTGGGAGGATATAACGAGCTCTTATCGCACTGAGGATATGAAGTATCATTAAATGAGGAAGATTTAGCTGTCGTCATATTTGAGCTGGAACTAATTTCAATCTCCGCAGTATACGAATTATAAGCATTATCTTTGCTTCCTATGTCTATTACTGTATTACTTGAAGTAGTGGGACTAATATCAAGCCTGGTGAAGGGATCAGTCATTTTAATTGGAGATGTGAATGAAATATTTCTTTTTGGTCGTCTTGGTTCTGTATTGGACATCAGCAGCATAGCTTTACCAAGGTTGCCTATTACATTATGAGAATCAGAACACCTACTTTTTGGGGTTGTAGGAGTGACATCTAATTCATTTACAGTGCTCGATAAGGTTTCATCTGAATTAATGTTTGAAGTTACTTCAAGTGAATCAATATTGGACTGTTTTTCCTCAAAAACAGTCTCAACTGCTAGCAGGGGGCAATTTTCAGTACTGTATCTTCCCTGTTCAATCTTAAATGGCACTGGAGCTTCAATATGATCTGAACCTTGTGATACTTCTGCTTTCATCGAATGATTAGTGTCTAAAGTGTTAATTTTAGATTCTCCAAAGTCAAGTATAGAGATTTCTGAAATAGAAACTTCATGTTCTGCCATTTTAGTTGTTGATAATATTTTAACAGAAACATCAATCGTTTCGTCATTCTGTAATTCAATCTCCAATCTTTCAACATTCTCCTTAACTTCATCAGTTACATGAGGTATACTGCATTTATCATTATATAATATTTTTTCAGGAGATGCATTAGTTTCTACACAGTCGTTATGCTCTTCATTTACACTTTCTTTGAATTTTTCAAAGACCACCGATTTTTTCAATAAATATGAATTCTCTTCTACTGTTTTTTAATTGATAGTGAAATCAGTTCAGTTTGTGATTCCTCCATAGGCATAGAACTGAGTGATTTGATTTCTGTTTGTGAATCATCAGTTAGATTATTGTTAAATGGTCCCTGGGATTCTGAAGAGGGATTGTCAATACATTCAACTATTTCAGTTGAAGTGCTTTTCACCGTTTCAATTTCGGTAGATTCAGTTTCTGATTTATTCATCTTATCAAACAGAGTAGTTTCAACACTCTTCTCAACGATACCGAAATTAGAACAAGTGTTTTTAATATAAAATGTTTTTTGATTTCCTATATTTCGTTCGTAAACTTCTGAAACTTCAGTCGACTGATTTTGACTTTCCAATGTTGAAGTATCGGAAAATTCAAGTGATGAAGAATTTTTTTCATTATTTTTTGAATCATCTGTGCTAGAATCAATCCTGGTTTCTTCTACACTTGTAGACGGGACATTCAGATCTGATAATTCTGTATTACAATCATCATGAGTTCCTATTTCTTGCTCTGAACATATATATAATGAATCTGGTAATTCATCCTCTTGATCAAGATTTTCACCTCCTGAAGGTTCAGTATTTTGATTATATTCAAATACTTCACTTTTTTTCTCCACTTCTTCACAATTTATCTGAATAGTTGAATTTTCTCTTTTATCGACCAATTCTTGGTTACCAGCACTTTTAATCGACTTGAAACTGTGACGAATAGCTTCAAAAGTTCCTGGTTCCTTGTTCTCTGTTTCCCATACTGAATCTGTAATGACCTCCTTTTGATCAAGAGTTTCCATTATTTCACCTTTTTCCCTAGTACAGCACGATGAAACACTTTCAATCTCAGTAAATTCCAAAATTCCTTGTTCATTTGAAATGGTTATGTTAGCCGTAGAAAGCTCTAAGTCCACGTTTTGAATTACTTCTTCATTTTCAAAAGTTACTTCGACTGTAGAGACACCATGTTCATTTTGATGAAAATGGTATTTGTTGTCTTCAGCGTTTTGCCCATTGGCATATTCTACACATTCAATAATTTTTTCTTCATTTGAATCTGATGGTACAGTGCATTCTTCAAAATAAGAATTTTCAACAGGGTTATTTTGTTTTTCACTTTCCATAGGCAATGTACTACTCAAAGAAGTCTCCAATTCGGTTTCCTTAATATATTTATGTTTGATTATTTGGTCTCCATTTACATCATTTATCATTTCCTTAGAAGAAATTGTATGCTCATTTCCAAGAAAATTTGTAAAATTATTTTGATCTTCGACGATAGGCAAAGCTTCTAATGAAATATCAGCGGAATCAACTGTATTCATAATATTCTTCTCTTTATTTTTAAAGGTTTCAGGATCTGAACAGGATGACATTGAGTTTACCTCTTGATGAACACAATCTTCTATGCCATCAGGTACAGGATAATGTTCGGGAATTATTTTATCTTCTTGCCCTGCATCAATAGATGATGAAGCACAAGATAAGTCAAGTATTTCAAACTGCTGATGAACAGAATCCTCGATTAATTTTTCTTCATTTTCACAAGTTATTTTACTATCATTATCCACATGGTTTTGTTTGGGAATTATTATATCATCTTGTACTGCATCAACAGTTGATTTAACAGAAGACCCGTTAACTATTTCAAGCTGTGGAATATCTTGCACTTCATTTTCAGATGTTTGTGACTGAGTAGAAGATGACCCTAAATTAATTTCATGATTAACACAATCTTTAATTACTTCTTCTTCATTTTCAGTAACCTTTTCCACATCACTAGCTAATGTTGCACTATCTTGTTCAGGAATGATTTTATCAACTAGTTCTGCATCATCAACAGATGATAAAATGGAAGACTTGCTGACTATGTCAAGCTGTGGAATATCTTTATAGTTTCAGATGTTTCTAATTCTGCGGCGGATGAACCTGTTTTGACTTCTTGATTAACGCAATCTTTAATTACTTGTTCTTCATTTTCAGTAACCTTTTCCACATCACTAGCTAATGTTGCACTATCTTGTTCAGGAATGATTTTATCAACTAGTTCTGCATCATCAACAGATGATAAAACGGAAGACTTGCTGACTATGTCAAGCTGTGGAATATCTTTCTCTATAGTTTCAGATGTTTCTAATTCTGCGGCGGATGAACCTGTTTTGACTTCTTGATTAACGCAGTCTTTAATTACTTGTTCTTCATTTTCAGTAACCTTTTCCACATCACTAGCTAATGTTGCACTATCTTGTTCAGGAATGATTTTATCAACTAGTTCTGCATCATCAACAGATGATAAAATGGAAGACTTGCTGACTATGTCAAGCTGTGGAATATCTTTCTCTATAGTTTCAGATGTTTCTAATTCTGCGGCAGATGAACCTGTTTTGACTTCTTGATTAACGCAATCTTTAATTACTTCTTCTTCATTTTCAGTAACCTTTTCCACATCACTAGCTAATGTTGCACTATCTTGTTCAGGAATGATTTTATCAACTAGTTCTGCATCATCAACAGATGATAAAATGGAAGACTTGCTGACTATGTCAAGCTGTGGAATATCTTTATAGTTTCAGATGTTTCTAATTCTGCGGCGGATGAACCTGTTTTGACTTCTTGATTAACGCAATCTTTAATTACTTGTTCTTCATTTTCAGTAACCTTTTCCACATCACTAGCTAATGTTGCACTATCTTGTTCAGGAATGATTTTATCAACTAGTTCTGCATCATCAACAGATGATAAAACGGAAGACTTGCTGACTATTTCAAGATGTGGATTATCTTTCTCTATAGTTTCAGATGTTTCTAATTCTGCGGCGGATGAACCTGTTTTGACTTCTTGATTAACGCAATCTTCAATCACTTGTTCTTTATTTTCAATATTATTTTCCACATTACTAGATAATGTAACATGATCCTGTTCAGGAATTATTATATCAACTTGTTCTGCATCAACAAATGGTAAAACAGAAGATCTATTGACTATTTTCAGCTGTGGAATATCCATTTCCATATTTTCAGATGTTCCCTAAATCTATAGGGAATGAATCTGAATTAATATCCTGATTAATACAATCTTCAATTACTTGTTCTTCATTTTCAGTAATCTTTTCCACATCACTAGATAATGTTGAGTGATCTTATTCAGGAACGATTTTATCAACTTGTTCTGTATCATCAACAGATGATAAAACGGTAGAATTGTTGACTATTTCCAGCTGTGAAATATCCTTCTCCATATTTTCAGATGTTTCCAACTCTGTAGATGATGAACCTGATTCAATTTCTTGATTAACGCAAGCGTCAGTTACTTGTTCTTTATTATTCATATCATTTTCCAAATCACTAGATAATGTTAGATGATCCTGTTCATGAATTATTGTATCAATTTGTTCTGCATCATCGGATGATCAAAACAGAAGACCTGTTGATTATTTCTAGCTGTGGAATATGTTTATCCGTATTTTCAGTTCCCAATTCTGTAGAGGATGAATTTGAATGTATTTTTTGATGGACACAACTTTTAATTACTTGTTCTTCATTCTCAATGATATTTTCTGCATCACCAGATATAATTGCTAGATCACGTTCAAAAATTATCTTGTCCTCTTGCACTGTCTCGACGGATGCTGAAACTGAAGAGGGGTCAATTGTTACAAGCTGTGGAATATCTTTTTCGTTATTTATAGAGGTTCCTGACTCAGTAGAGGTTGACTTTGAATGAATTTCTTGATGAATACAACCTGCAATTACTTGTTCTTTATTCTCAGAAGTATTGTCTATGTCACTGGATAATGGTACATGATCAGGTTCAGCAATTATATCATCTTGTCCTTCATCGGAAAAAGACGAAGCAGCAGATTTGTTTACTATTTCAAAATGTGGCATATATCTGCCTTTATCTTCAGAGGTATCCAAATTTGTAAACGATGACTTCGAGTGATTCTTTTGATGAACAGAACCTTCAATTACTTGTTCTCTACACTCAGTAGTATTTTGATTATATTCAAATACTTCACTTTTTTTCTCCACTTCTTCACAATTTATCTGAATAGTTGAATTTTCTCTTTTATCGACCAATTCTTGGTTACCAGCACTTTTAATCGACTTGAAACTGTGACGAATAGCTTCAAAAGTTCCTGGTTCCTTGTTCTCTGTTTCCCATACTGAATCTGTAATGACCTTCTTTTGATCAAGAGTTTCCATTATTTGACCTTTTTTCCGAGTGCAGCACGATGAAACATTTTCAATCTCAGTAAATTCCAAAATTCCTCCTTTTTTACTTTGAATAAGCGGGTACAAACGTTCTCCCAACGATTTTTTTTGCCTTGAAGGAGTTGCTGTCGACAACGTGGCGAGAGTAAGAGGCACTTGACTTTTTACCACCACAGCTTGTTCTAAATCAGATGAGGAAGACGCATTAACCTGAACATCTGGTGTAGGTTTTTGTTGCACAAGGTTGATGGGGCTTGTCGTAGAAATTGGATGACAGACAGCAGTCTGGTTGATTTGAAGATCTGGCGAAAGTACTGTAGGTCTTATATATACCACTGGTGATTGTATGGGAACCTGTGCCTGTGTCACTAATACCTGAGGTTGCCATCTTGCTGTTCGCCTCATCTGAGGTACCGTCCTATTCATATAATGTTGAATTGGCAGCCGTTCTGTAGGAATTGGCAGACCGACAGCAATCTTGGTGATCTGAATATCTGGCGAAGATACTGTTGGTCTTATAACTTCCACTGTTGTTGGTATGGAAACCTGGCCATCCGTATATGGATTTGACGTTTGTTACCCGCGCTTGTTGGGACTTGACATTTTACCTGTTTCTACAGGAATTGAGTGTGAAGCAGCAGTATGGTCAGTTTGAGCATTTGGCGTTGATCTTATAAACCCTACGTCTGATGTTACAGATGTTTGTATGGGTCCAGCAGATGAGGTAGACGCATTTACATGGACATCTGTATCTGGAATAGGCGTTTGTTGCACGAGATTGTTGGAGCTTGAAGTTTCGTCTGGAATAACAGATGTTGGTATGGGTATCTGTGCCTGTCTCAATAATGGCTGAGGCTGCCACCTTGGCCTCATCTGAGATACCGTAGTTGCTTGCTGTGCATGTAGAGCTATCAATTGGGCTCGCCTATGTTCTTTTCTTTGGGCTAGAGCTACATACAAAGGTTTTCTACCGATAAACATTCCGTGCATTGTGGCAACTGCTCTAGTGGCTTCTTCAGGAGAAGAGAAACACACAAAGCCGAATCCTTTGCTAATATTTCTGTGATTCATCATAACCTTCGCTGATGTTATGGTACCAAAAGAAGAAAATTCCTTAAAAAGACAGGCGTCATCAATGGTTTCATCCAAATTTTTAACATATACATTTAAGCCTCTGCATTTGTTCTCGAGCTCTTGCTTCCATTCTTGGTATTTTTCTTTTAATTCATGTTTTCGTTGATCCTTCGGCTTTGCTTTCCCGACGTACACTTTTTACCCTCCTATTTCATTTCCTGTGGAGAAATTATTAAATGAATATGTTTAATAACAACTGATAGTGGGATGGAAAGCAACCTGTGTTCAAATAAGTAGAATGCGGAAATTTTGATATTTCACGGATGTGAGTTAATTATTATTAATTGAGGTGGTTTTCTGAATATGTCAAACTCGAGGAGATTATTCTTTCTCATGAGTTTCATATCTACAATTATTTACAAAATGTAAATATATTCCTTCAGATGAGTTAATAAACCGAAAGTTTCGGGGGAAAACGTTAACGTCATAAGTAACACGTGTGGCTCGACAACGAGCCGAAATTTCGAAAAGTGCTCTGTTGCAATTTTGAACGAGTGAACAAACTGAAAATTTGGAAGGAGAAAACAGACTGGTACGAGGTATTAAAAGGGCCAAAAGAGAGTTTGTCAAGGAGTCTTGACACGCCGGTAAAAACTAGTAAGACCGTCGAGAAAAGATCGAATTGGCTCGCATTGGTCTCAGAATATCCTAAAAAATTTGGTATATTATTTAGGTTGAAATTATCCAATTTAAGTAGAGTCACAAATTGAGAAGTAGGAAGTAAGCTGACATATCTTTTCGTAATTTCTATGATTGAAGAATTTAGACAGAATTATATAAATGATTCGTAGTGCATGAGGGATCCGCATCGCCTTCCCCAGAAGAGATGGCTTATTAAAACACCTTTAATTTTTTTCATTCTTCTTGCAATATGGCCTCTTTTTTTACTTTGAATAAGCGGGTACAAACGTTCTCCCAACAATTTTTTTTGCCTTGAAGGATTTGCTGTCGACAACGTGGCGAGAGTAAGAGGCACTTGACCTTTTACCACCACAGCTTGTTCTAAAGCAGATGAGGTAGACGCATTAACCTGAACATCTGGAGTAGGTGTTTGTTGCACAAGGTCGTAGAAATTGGCTGACAGACAGCAGACTGGTTGATTTGAAGATCTGGCGAAAGTACTGTAGGTCTTATATATACCACTGGTGATTGTATGGGAACCTGTGCCTGTGTCACTAATACCTGAGGTTGCGATCTTGCTGTTCGCCTCATCTGAGGTACCGTCCATTCATATAATGTTGAATTGGCAGCCGATTACTTGGAACTGTGTATTGTGATACTCTCACAGGTGGAGGCACTTGAAGCCTTAAAGCTACCCGTGAATGTTGAGCAATCAATCGGGCTCGTCGATGCTCTTTTTTTTCGGCTAGAGTACGTATAAAGGTTTATCACCGATTATCTTTCCATTCATTTCGGCAACTGCTTTGGTGGCTTTTTCAGGAGTAGAGAAACACACAAAACCGAAGCCTTTGCTAATATTTCTGTGATTCATTATAACCTTCGCTGATGTTATGATTTTATTATAAATATTATAAATTAACATGTAAAAATCATACATAAATATAGAAAAGGTTCAATCTTAATAAAATCAATGAACAGCTGAATTGATTCCCCGGAATCTCTATATATTTAAATCTAAAGAATCTCTTCTATTACAGTATCAAAAATATAAACTCTTGACCAAATTATTGAAATAAATCACCTAATACCTTTCAAAAAATAGTTGGCACATTCTCCAGAAATCCGATACCGATAGAACCAAGAATGAAAAACACAACTCTAAATATAACGTAAATTTTCATTTAATAAAATCAATTTGAAGCGGCCTCTTAAGCTTCAAATTGTTGCAAGTCGACAACGTGGCGAGACTTAGAGGCACTTCACTTCTTGCCAACGCTTGTTCTACACCAGATGAGGTAGACGCATTAACCTGGACATCTGGAGTAGGCGTTTGTTGCATGAGGTTGGCGTAGAAATTGGCTGACCGACAGCAATCTGGTTGATCTGAATATCTGGCAAAGATACTGTTGGTCTTATAACTTCCACTGTTGTTGGTATGGAAACCTGGCCATGTATGTGGCGTATGTGGGTTTGACGTTTGTTGCCCGCGCTTGTTGTGTCTTGACGTTTTACCTGTTTCTACAGGAATTGGGTGTGAAGCAGCAGTAGGTCAGTTTGAGCATTTGGCGTTGATCTTATAAACCCTACGTCTGATGTTACAGATGTTTGTATGGGTCCAGCAGATGAGGTAGGCGCATTTACCTGGACATCTGTATCTGGAATAGGCGTTTGTTGCACGAGATTGTTGGAGCTTGAAGTTTCGTCTGGAATAACAAATGTTGGTATGGGTATCTGTGCCTGTCTCAATAATGGCTGAGGCTGCCACCTTGGCCTCATCTGAGATACCGTAGTTGCTTGCTGTGCATGTAGAGCTATCAATTGGGCTCGCCTATGTTCTTTTATTTGGGCTAGAGCTACATACAAAGGTTTTCTACCGATTAACATTCCATTCATTGTGGCAATTGCTCTAGTGGCTTCTTCAGGAGAAGAGAAACACACAAAGCCGAAGCCTTTGCTAATATTTCTGTGATTCATCATAACCTTCGCTGATGTTATGGTACCAAAAGAAGAAAATTCCTTAAAAAGACGGGCGTCATCAATGGTTTCATCCAAATTTTTAACATATACATTTAAGCCTTTGCATTTGTTCTCGAGCTCTTGCTTCCATTCTTGGTATTTTTCTTTTAATTCATGTTTTCGTTGATCCTTCGGCTTTGCTTTCCCGACGTACACTTTTTTCCCTCCTATTTCATTTCCTGTGGAGAAATTATTAAATGAATATGTTTAATAACAACTGATAGTGGGATGGAAAGCAACCTGTGTTCAAATAAGTAGAATGCGGACATTTTGATATTTCACGGATGTGAGTTAATTATTATTAATTAAGGTGGTTTTCGGAATATGTCGAATTCGAGGAGATTATTCTCTCTCCTGAGTTTAATATCTAGAAAATTCATTGAATTGTCGGGGTTTTCTGTTATTTACAAAATGTAAATATATTTCTACAGATGAGTTAATAAACGGAAAGTTTCGGGGGAAAACGTTGACGTCATAAGTAACACGTGTGGCTCGACAATGAGCCGAAATTTCGAAAAGTGCTATGTTGCAATTTTGAACGAGTGAACAAACTGAAAATTTGGAAGGAGAAAACAGACTGGTACGAGGTATTAAAAGGGCCAAAAGAGAGTTTGTCAAGGAGTCTTGACACGCCGGTAAAAACTAGCAAGACCGTCGAGAAAAGATCGAATTGGCTCGCATTGGTCTCAGAATTTGGCATTATTATAATTATATTGTGTGATCTTGGTAATTAAATATTACATTAGAAATTTTTTTTTTAAAGTTCAAGAAGAGCTGATTATACGAAACGTAAACATATCCCTTCAGATGAGTTTAGGCACGAAAAGTTTCAGAGAAAAACGCTGACGTCGAAATTAACACGTGTGGCTGAAATATTGGTATATTATTCAGGTTGAAATTATCTAATTTAAGTAGAGTCACAAATTGAGAAGTAGGAAGTAAGCTGACATATCTTTTCGTAATTTCTATGATTGAAGAACTTAGACAGAATTGAGAATTATATAAATGATTCGTTGTGCATGAGGGATCCGCATCGCCTTCCACAAAAGAGGTGGCTTATTAAAACACCTCTAATTTTTTTCATGTTTAACCCCCAAAGTATTATATAATGGAAGAATCTTTTTAGTTTGGTGTCAAATTAGCCTCCAAATGGTACTAAATAGTGGTTTTCGTACAATAAAGTGCCGTGTTGAAGTAACCATGGGACTTCTTTGACAGCAGAATAATTTTTTCGGTACAAATGAAAACCTATCGTTCAATTGTTTCACAGCAGAACGAGCAGCTTCTGATGTTTTGTATGCCACAAAGCCAAATCCTTTGGACTTTCCTTCATCATCTCTCATGATAATAGAGCTTGTGATTTGTCCAAATGGTTCGAACATTTGATAAAGCAAGTCTTCTGTGAGTTCTTCTCCAAAATTTTTAATGTATACATTGCAGAATTCATTCCTTGCTACACCTTCTCTTTCCCTCACTGAAACCGGGACGAACTCAGCCACAGTGACCAGCTTGCCGCGCATTAACGAACCATTGACAACCTCTATGGCTCGTTTTGCATCTTCTTCAGATTGGAACTGGACGAAGCCGTATCCTCCACTAGATCCATCGAGATTCCTGACAACTTTGCAGCTTAGTACGTCACCAAAAGCTGAGAAAGAATCAAATAATTTCTTGTTTATTTTTTAATAAATATGTTTCCCTTTCCATCTTTTCGAAGAAATGGATCTCGTTCGGACCACATTAATCGAATCTTGTAACCATTTATCGTCTCATAATTCATTGCGTCCAATGCTGTTTCGGCTGAAACATAAAATTATCGATGATTGAATTGAAACATTTGACAAACTTTTAGACAAAGATTCAATATTTAAAAATTGCAAAAAGAATAAAACATCCAACTGAATAAGCTTGCCCATTTGGGCTAATTTTAAGTGAATAAAATAAATCTTTATCAGGTAAGAATCGGATCAATTGAAAACTCAATAAAATATAGAACTCAATAAAAAAGAAGAAGCATTACATACGATGTATTGACAAAAAAATCAAATCGTAAATTGAACAAATCGATGTGAACGGATCGCGTTATTTTTTCCTTAATGGGTAGACCTTTAACTGACATCTATCTTCAATTTGAGAGGAATCGTATCTGGTCATTGAAACACGAACTATTTGTTGATTAAATTCTCCCACCTCGTAAAATTTGAAATAACAAGTAAACTATTACTTAATAAAACAATAATATCATAACCAGATTTAAAGAGCATAGCAAGCACACTCAAAAAAATACCTATAATTAAAATTTACATTTATTTCTGAACAAACTTGAGTGAATATATAAAATTCGCAATAAATAAAATCTCATTCTAATAACTGATCTAACCAAGAATTTGAATAATAAATCATTTCATTTAATAAAACGAAGAAGAAGAGATCCGTAGATGTCATAACGATTATTATTATTAAAAATAAAAAAATAATAGTTTAATGCATATTAAAATATTCAGCTACAATGATAAAAACTTTAATAATTTATGTGAAGTTGGAATTAAAAAAGCATTTTTCGCAACTATTACTAATTCTAGATATCATTACCAGTAGTAAAATATCAGTTAATTAAATTTATTCTATACCTAAATTTAGGTAGGTATATCTACTAAATGATTTGATAGTCCTTATTGAATTTTGAAAGATAGAAATATTTTTGATATTTATAAACCACTCATTCATTGAATAGGAATAAAATGACAATAGAAAAATAATTTTTTCGAATATACAAATGAAGAAAAAGTTTTTAATAGATGACACAGTATGAGTCGAAATAAAAAATAATATAATACTCGTGCGTGAAATTTTTTTTAATATTGATCATTGTAGTTGAAAAATGCCATCCATAATTTTAAAATGTAAATATTCTGAATTATTACAAATTGAATATCAGCACAAAACGAATATAAGTTTATAGCGAATAGAATTCCTATGAAACTTTCAAATTCCAACCATATTAAACAAATCACGTGAAGTTGATCAGCAGATTTGAAAAACATAAGATAATTCTGTTGAATGAAATTTCTAAGATTTTGTGTGTAAATATAAATATTATGTTTTAATGTATTAACTCATAGTAAATAATAATTGAATATAAATATCTTACCATCACTGGGCTGTCTAAAATTTATGTATCCGTATCCGAAGGAATTTTGAGTATTTAAATCTCTGCACACTTTTACTGATAAAACTTCAGCAACTGCTGAAAATTTATCAAAGAGAATCGGCTCTGTGACATCAGGGTGTAAATCCCCGACGTACAGAGATGCAACAGGTGGGATGATGGGTACTTGAAGAGAGAGATCCATTGCAAAACCACAATAATATCACAGTACACGAAGAGAAGTGAAGTGTTAATTGTGAGTAGTAATGCACTAGTAATGCCTGAATGTGCACTCCATCCCTTACATCGAATCACAAATTCTATGAAAAGTTTTCTTCTTGCAATATGGCCTCTTTTTTTACTTTGAATAAGCGGGTACAAACGTTCTCCCAACGATTTTTTTTTGCCTTGAAGGAGTTGCTGTCGACAACGTGGCGAGAGTAAGAGACACTTGACTTTTTACCACCACAGCTTGTTCTAAAGCAGATGAGGTAGACGCATTAACCTGAACATCTGGTGTAGGTGTTTGTTGCACAAGGTTGATGGGGCTTGTCGTAGAAATTGGCTGACAGACAGCAGTCTGGTTGATTTGAAGATCTGGCGAAAGTACTGTAGGTCTTATATATACCACTGGTGATTGTATGGGAACCTGTGCCTGTGTCACTAATACCTGAGGTTGCCATCTTGCTGTTCGCCTCATCTGAGGTACCGTCCTATTCATATAAGGTTGAATTGGCAGCCGTTCTGTAGGAATTGGCTGACCGAAAGCAGTCTGGTTGATCTGAATATCTGGCGAAGATACTGTTGGTCTTATAACTTCCACTGTTGTTGGTATGGAAACCTGGCCATCCGTATGTGGATTTGACGTTTGTTGTCTGCATTTGTTGGGACTTGACATTTTACCTGTTACTACAGGAATTGGCTGTGTAGCAGTAGTATGGTTAGTTTGAGCATTTGGCGTTGATCTTATAAACCCTACGTCTGAAGTTACAGATGTTTGTATGGGTCCATCAGATGTTGCTATGGTCATTTTTATTTGGAATAGGCGTTTGATGTACGAGATTATTGGGACTTGACGTTATACCTGTTTCTACAGGAATTGGGTATATAGCAGCAGTATGGTCAGTTTGAGCATTTGGTGTTGATCTAATAAACCCTACGTCTGAAGTTACAGATGTTTATATGGGTTCATCAGATGAGGTAGACGCATTAACCTGGACATCTGTATCTGGAATAGGCGTTTGTTGCACGAGATTATTGGAGCTTGACGTTTCTACTTTTTCTGTAGGAATTGGCTGACCGACAGCAGTCTGGTTGATCTGAATATCTGGCGAAGATACTGTTGATCTTATAACTTCCACTGTTCTTGGTATGGAAACCTGGCCATCCGTATGTGGATTTGACGTTTGTTGTCTGCATTTGTTGGGACTTGACATTTTACCTGTTACTACAGGAATTGGCTGTGTAGCAGTAGTATGGTTAGTTTGAGCATTTGGCGTTGATCTTATAAACCCTACGTCTGAAGTTACAGATGTTTGTATGGGTCCATCAGATGTTGCTATGGTCATTTTTATTTGGAATAGGCGTTTGATGTACGAGATTATTGGGACTTGACGTTATACCTGTTTCTACAGGAATTGGGTATATAGCAGCAGTATGGTCAGTTTGAGCATTTGGTGTTGATCTAATAAACCCTACGTCTGAAGTTACAGATGTTTATATGGGTTCATCAGATGAGGTAGACGCATTAACCTGGACATCTGTATCTGGAATAGGCGTTTGTTGCACGAGATGATTGGAGCTTGACGTTTCTACTTTTTCTGTAGGAATTGGCTGACCGACGGCAGTCTGGTTGATCTGAATATCTGGCGAAGATACTGTTGGTCTTATAACTTCCACTGTTGTTGGTATGGAAACCTGGCCATCCGTATGTGGATTTGACGTTTGTTGCCCGCGCTTGTTGTGACTTGACGTTTTACCTGTTTCTACAGGAATTGGGTGTGAAGCAGCAGTATGGTCAGTTTGTGCATTTGGCGTTGATCTTATAAACCCTACGTCTGATGTTACAGATGTTTGTATGGGTCCAGCAGATGAGGTAGGCGCATTTACCAGGACATCTGTATCTGGAATAGGCGTTTGTTGCACGAGATTGTTGGAACTTGTAGTTTCGTCTGGAATAACAGATGTTGGTATGGGTATCTGTGCCTGTCTCAATAATGGCTGAGGCTGCCACCCTGGCCTCATGTGAGATACCGTTGTTGCTTGCTGTGCATGTAGAGCTATCAATTGGGCTCGCCTATGTTCTTTTCTTTGGGCTAGAGCTACATACAAAGGTTTTCTACCGATAAACATTCCGTGCATTGTGGCAACTGCTCTAGTGGCTTCTTCAGGAGAAGAGAAACACACAAAGCCGAAGCCTTTGCTAATATTTCTGTGATTCATCATAACCTTCGCTGATGTTATGGTACCAAAAGAAGAAAATTCCTTAAAAAGACGGGCGTCATCAATGGTTTCATCCAAATTTTTAACATATACATTTAAGCCTCTGCATTTGTTCTCGAGCTCTTGCTTCCATTCTTGGTATTTTTCTTTTAATTCATGTTTTCGTTGATCCTTCGGCTTTGCTTTCCCGACATACACTTTTTTCCCTCCTATTTCATTTCCTGTGGAGAAATTATTAAATGAATTTGTTTAATAACAACTGATAGTGGGATGGAAAGCAACCTGTGTTCAAATAAGTAGAATGCGGACATTTTGATATTTCACGGATGTGAGTTAATTATTATTAATTAAGGTGGTTTTCGGAATATGTCGAATTCGAGGAGATTATCTTTCTCCTGAGTTTAATATCTACAATTATTTACAAAATGTAAATATGTTTCCTTCAGATGAGTTAATAAACGGAAAGTTTCGGCGGAAAATGTTGACGTCATAATTAACACGCGTGGCTCGACAACGAGCCGAAATTTCGAAAAGTGCTACTTTGCAATTTTGAGCGGGTGAATAAACTGATGAAATTTGGAAGGAGAAAACCGACTGGTACGAGGTATTAAAAGGGCCAAAAGAGAGTTTGTCAAGGAGTCTTGACACGCCGGTAAAAACTAGGAAGACCGTCAAGAAAAGATCGAATTGGCTCGCATTGGTCTCAGAATTTAGCATTATTATAATAATATTTTGTGTTCTTAGTAATTAAATATTACATTAGAAATTATTTTTGAAAATTCAAGAAGAGCTGATACGAAACGTAAACATAGCCCTTCAGATGAGTTTAGGAACGGAAAGTTTCAGAGAAAAACGCTGACGTCGAAATTAACACGTGTGGCTCGATGAAGTGCTGAAATTTTGAAAAGTTGCAATTTTGAGCGGGTGAACGGATCAAAAATTTGGAAGGAAAAAACGCGTATGAGGTATTATAAGAGCCAAAAGAAAGTATGTTGGGGAGTCTTGACACGTCGGAAAAACTAGTAAGATCGTCAAGAAAAGATCGCGGTGTGGGGCTCGAATTAGTCTCAGAATTTAGCATTATTATAATTATATTGAATGATGTTATGAATATTTTTAAGTTTAAGAATTGAGTCAGAAGAATTAGAGAAATTGAACAGATAGTGCTAAGTTCCGGGACCAAGGAATCAAGAGTACCAGAAGTCGTTCTTTATCGTTTATTGTTCGTGTTGAATAGGCTGTTTCTTGTAGAAAATCGCGTGTACACAGCTTTGTTTTGAGTCTATAGTCTTGGAGTCTAGGGGTAAGAAGTATCTAAAAATTTTGGTGTATTATTCAGGTTGAAATTATCTAATTTGAGTAGAGTCACAAATTGAGAAGTAGGAAGTAAGCTGACATATCTTTTCGTAATTTCTATGATTGAAGAATTTAGACAGAATTGAGAATTATATAAATGATTCGTTGTGCATGAGGGATCCGCATCGCCTTCCCCAAAAGAGATGGCTTATTAAAACACCCTTAATTTTTTTCATGTTCAACCCCCAAAGTATTATATAATGGAAGAATCTTTTTAGTTTGGTGTCAAATTAGCCTCCAAATGGTACTAAATAGTGGTTTCCGTACAATAAAGTGCCGTGTTGAAGTAACCATGGGGCTTCTTTGACAGCAAAATAATTTTTTCGGTACAAATGAAAACCTACCGTTCAATTGTTCTACAGCAGAACGAGCAGCTTCTGATGTTTTGTATGCCACAAAGCCAAATCCTTTGGACTTTCCTTCATCATCTCTCATGATAATAGAGCTTGTGATTTGTCCAAATGGTTCGAACATCTGATAAAGCATGTCTTCTGTGAGTTCTTCTCCGAAATTTTTAATGTATACATTGCAGAATTCATTCCTTGCTACACCGTCTTCTCTTTCCCTCACTGAAGCCGGGACGAACTCAGCCACAGTGACCAGCTTGCCGCGCATTGACGAACCATTGACAACCTCTATGGCTCGTTTTGCATCTTCTTCAGATTGGAACTGGACGAAGCCGTATCCTCTACTAGATCCATCGAGATTCCTGACAACTTTGCAGCTTAGTACGTCACCAAAAGCTAAGAAAGTATCAAATAATTCCCTGTTATCGATACTAGTTTCTAAATTTTTAATAAATATGTTTCCCTTTCCATATTTTCGAAGAGATGGATCTCGTTCGGACCACATTAATCGAATCGTGCAACCATTTATCGTCTCATAATTCAGTGCGTCCAATGCTGTTTCGGCTGAAACATAAAATTATCGATGATTGAATTGAAGCATTAGTCGAATTTTTATACAAAGATTCAATATTAAAAAATTGTAAAAAGAATAAAAAATCCAACTGAATAAGCATGCACATTTCGGCTATTTTCAAGTGAATAAAATAAATCTTTATCAGGTACGAATCGAATCAATTGAAAACTCAATAAAATATGGAACTCAATAAAAAGTAAAAAGCATTACATACGATGTATTGACAAAAAAGTCAAATTGTAAATTGAACAAATCGATGTAAACGGATCCCGTTATTTTTTCCCTTAATTGGTAGACCTTTAACTGACATCCATCTTCAATTTGAGAGGGATCGTATCTGGTCATTGAAACACGAACTATTTGTTGATTAAATTCTTCCACCTCGTAAAATTTGAAATAGCAAGTAAACTATTACTTAATAAAACAATAATATCATAACCAGATGTAAAGAGCATAGAAAGCACACTCAAGAAAATCCCTATAATTCAAATGGTCATTTATTTCTGAACAAACTTGAGTGAATATATAAAATTCGCAATCAATAAAATCTCATTCTAATAACTGATCTAACCAAGAATTTTAATAATAAATCATTTCATTTAATCAAACGAAGAAAAAGAGATCCGTAGATGTCATAACGATTATTATTATTAAAAATAAAATAATAGTTCAATGCATATTAAAATATAAAAATATTCAGCTACAATGATAAACACTTCAATAATTTGTGTGAAGTTTGAATTAAAAAAGCAAACTTTGCAACTATTACAAATTCTAGATATCATTACCAGTAGTAAAATATTAGTTAGATAAATTTATTCTATACGTAAATATAGGTAGGTATATCTACTAAATGGTTTGATAGTCCTCATTTAAATGTTATTACTATTATAAATTATCAAATTTTGTAAGATAGAAATATGTTAGATATTTATAATCCACTCATTCATTGAATAGGAATAAAATGGCAATAGAAAAATAATATTTTCGAATATGCCAATGAAGAGAAAGTTTTTGATAGATGACAAAACATGAGTCGAAATGAAAAATAATATAATACTCATGTGTGATTTTTTTTCAACATTGATCATTGTAGTTGAAAAATGCCATTCAAAATTTTAAAATGTAAATATTCTTAATTATTACTAATTGAATATCAGCACAAAGTGAATACAAGTTTATAGCGAATAGAATTCCTATGGAACTTTGAAATTCAAACCAAATCAAACAGATTCGAAAAATATTCGACAAATCTGTTGAATAAAATTTCTAAGATTTTGTGTGTAAATATAAATATTATGTTTTAATGTATTAACAAATAGTAAATATTAATTGAATATGAATATCTTACCATGACTGTGCTGTCTAAAATTTATGAATCCGTATCCGAGGGATTTTTGGGTATTTAAATCTCTGCACACTTTTACTGATAAAACTTCAGCAACTGCTGAAAATTTATCAAAGAGAATCGGCTCTGTGACATCAGGGTGTAAATCACCGACGTAAAGAGATGCAACAGGTGGGATGATGGGTACTTGAAGAGAGAGATCCATTGCAAAACCACAATAATATCACAGTACACGAGAAGAAGTGAAGTTAAACTGTTAACTGTGAGTAGTAATGCACTAGTTATGCCTGAATGTGCACTCCATCCCTTACATCGAATCACAGATTCTATGAAAAGTTTTCTTCTTGCAATATGGCGTCTTTCCGGGAGCACCAACAAAATGCAACGTGAACTGATGGTTTAATTAAATTTAAAAATGTTTTTGTTTCAACTGAATTTAAATAGAAGATGCTTGTTGTGAAAGGAAAACTCTAGTTACCTTTATTCTATAATGCATTAATAATTTCTTGGTAAGACATTACAGTCATATTGTATAGTTTTTCTAATTAATTATTTACTAACTAATTGATGAAATATTATAATTAACAGTGAATTCAAAAATGAATACATAATGTATAATGACTACCGTTTAAATTTTACTGATAAAATATAATGTTTTTAAGCTTCTTTCAATAAAATTATCAATTCGAATTTGAACGTCCTTTTGCGCATGTGCTGATTGAGTCCAAACGGCTGAATTGCAGCATCGTAAATTTTCAGAAATTCACAATTTACTTTTATGAATGCGTACTGTATATTGAAAATTTCCGCTGAAATTGGGCTCAGGACACTCCGCTTAATTAAGCTTTCTGTTCTACTGTATAATGCGTCATTAAAACTGAAATAATTTTGATTTAAGCAAAATTTTAGTGAATGGATCATGTGTGATTTTATCACACAAATCACTTTATTTTCCAATCGCATTTCTACAATAAGGGCTTCACTTTTAATCACTGAATATGACTCGAGTTTCTTAGTATTCAGTACATTTACATTCCATTTTAAAATGGAATAAAGTAAGAAATTACTTCGTTTTCTATTACTTTTTATTACTGAACATGATTAAAGTTTCGTAGTGTTTACTGCGTGAAAATAATCACTGTATATTCAGTAATAAAAAGTGACAGAAAACGAACTGATTTCAATTGACAATTTATGTTTGTTGGGTTTTTTATTCCATTAATAATAATATTTATATTAATTCAATATAAGCACAGCTTATAAGACATTAATTAAATTCTAAAAGTTTTCGAATAAAATTTTTTGAAATTAAAATTAAATGTTTGAATGAACTTTTAATTTTCTGATACTTTCCGTTTTTACTTGACGGAAATTCATCCTGAAATTTATAAATAAAAAACAATTTTAACTTCTGCTAGATTTTATTGTTTACATAGAAATTGTTTCGTCATACCTTGACTTCATGAGGTGAGTTTTCAAACTGAGAGTGCTAAATTACTTTATAAAATATATGGAAGTGAGAGCAAAAAATAGAGGGCGGAAGAAAATAGCTTACAGTCATTTGGGGATTGTAAGTAAGGGAATTTCAAGATGTTAATCAAAAATATTAAGCGGTGGGAATTTGTTTAAATATTTTTGATCATCCAAAATTATTTTTTTATTGTCTCTATTGACTTCTAAGGTCTCTAAGAGATTTAATTTGGTGAGATTTATTTTTCATGTGTGATATCTTTCAGTCGTTATTGAATTTAAATCCTAGCAAATGATTTACATATATGGAATGTTTTTTTTATTAATATAACAATTTTCATGTTTCCTATTCTTGTTTCAATGAATGTTCAGTATGTCCAATATATAATTACAAAATCCGAATTCCACATTATTGTTATTGAATGTTATTCTAGTTTCCATATAGACTGTATATGACTTTGTTACATTTTGCTGATTATAACCTTTTATTACTTTGTTGTTCCATGAACACATATCTTTTGTATTTTACACAAAAAATATAAATTATTAGATCGATGTCGATTATTACAAATATATTATTATCCTAATAGTCTTGAGCTCTTATTTACCATTGAAGTTTCCAAATGAATAGTGTTTTTTTGAAAACAAGGTTCTCTCAAGAAAAAGCCTATTTGTACAGTTTGGAAACCACTTATGTAATAAAATTTTTAGTGTTTCTTAAAAAATTATAACACTGGAACACGTCAAATTTAAAATTCAATAGGGCGCCTTTTAAACATAAATTTACAGATTTACAAATATACAGAGTGATTGGCGCATAGTCTGTCCTCTTTTATTAAACTGGAATAGCCCATATATTTTTATATTGGATGGAGTAGTCCGTTACTTTGTGATAGTCCATTTTAATTGGAATGAAATGAGAAATTACATTTATTATTTTAGTTTCGAAATGATTATTTGTGGCTATTTGTTTGATTGAATTCAGGTCTTTATTTAACGTAATATTATTTGAAGGAATTGAAAATGCTCTAAGTATCAGTGATCTGTATGCAGCGAGTTTATGAGTGCTCGGATGGTATGAAAACTTGGGTATGGTTGTGTCTGTCGATGTGGGTTTCTTAAATATATCAAAGGGAATTTCATCATTATTCTCAGTTAAAGTTATGTACAGAAAATTCATTTTGTTATCATATTGTGTTTCCGTAGTAAATTTTTTCTTTATGGTGCAAACTATTAAGATATTCTATAGTGAGTTTTCTAATTCTGAATGTGTTCCGCCTGGTTTTTGAAATAATATCTTTGTTGTCTTATGTTAAAGTGTTTAACGAATCACCATTATCCTCTATTATTTAATTTCCCCTCTATATCTTTTGTAAGAGAGTACATTACTTGAGAAACACTTCTGCAATTGTATTGGTTGTTCAAATATCCGTGATGAAGTCATGTTACGGTGAAACAATTGTTTTGTAAACGATGAAATTTATCTGGAGTAATTATTTTTTATTTATGAATTTTCAAGTTATTCCACGACGATATCCATTTGTGAAGGTACCCTATTAGATTGTGACAAGTTAAAATGGCAAAATAATAGTTTTTTTTTTCACCCCTTATCCCTAAACAAATTATTCTTCAAATTATGGTTCTGTAATGACTAAATTTCTGGGAATATTCTAGTGGAATATTAGGTACTAGAAAAGTTCATGTAACCGTAATTTTTATGTTCCGATGATTCAAGAACCTTTTAATTTTATATGATAGCCTGAATCTGTATATCTGTCATTGCAGTTATATGTGCGAAGTGATTTGATGCAAAATACCGAGAAAAGTATATTCTCGTCTTTAGCAAGAGTTCCTTTGGGTATATTTCACATAAACTGCATAATCACGTAATAAAACGTTTCCTGCATTACAACCCACAAGGGTTTTACCATAGACTTATTATCCTATTATCCTTATAATAGGTCTATGGGTTTTACCATCAACAGGTAGGCGAAAGAAGTCTATTAATGGAAAGATATAACAGGAAGACAAAATTTGTTCCTTGAATATTCATCAAAAATTGTCGTTAAGATTGGTGTCATAAGTCATCTAAAAACTTGACATATATACTACTACTTATACAATTAAACAGAGTGTCCGTCCGGATTTAACGTCAATATATTTCAGTGTAATAAAGGGCCTAATTTTGGATTTAAAAATATTTTTCCGTTCAAAATAATTCCGATAATATATATAAGAAAATAATTCAGATCGAAGCGAACGATATTATGTTATTCAAATTGTTATGAATTAAATAGAATTAATATACTTCGATACGGAGATGAGGGCCTATACCTTGAAATCAAATCTATAAGTCTTGTTGGTTTGGACAGTTATAAAATACTAATTGTATAAATTAATTTCAAAAAATTATATTCAAACATTTTTAGAATTGAATAAATGTCTTATAAGCACAGCTTATATTTAATAGACGTATAAAATTAAAACTCAATAAACAATATCAAATGGTTCTGGATTGTTTCGGTCTCTACTTGACGGAAATTCATCGTAAATGATTTGAAGTAAAACACTTTATTTCCGTTTATTTCTTCTATAAGCGGAAATAAAGTGTTTTACTTCAAATCAATATCAAATGGAATAAATAACCCAACAAATATAAATTGTCAATTGAAATTAATAAATATATATTTGAAGGAGACAAAAATTGGTTTCTGATCTTTCAATTATGAAAACTAATTCCTTTTCGAAAATGTAAAACATAATTTAAGGACTTCTCAGAAAATATAATTTATTCGAGGTATTTAATATATTTAAATGAGTTACTTCAATAATCTCTCAGCCTCTCTTTGAAGTAACTTATTTAAATATATTAAATATTTCAAATAAATTATATTTTCTGAGAAGTCCTTACGTTTTGTATTTTTGAAAAGGAATAAGTTTTCATAATAATATAATATTTATTTATTAATTTTCATCGACAATTTATATTTGTTGGGTTATTTATTCTATATTATATTGTATACTGAGTTTCGATTTTATACGTCTATTAAATATTAGCTGTGCTTATATTTAATTCTGAAGATTTTCGAATAAAATTTTTTGAAATTAAAATTATAGGAGACTAACAGATTAAATCTATTTTGATATTGAAATTTTGTAATATCCCTTCTATTAAGCAAAAAACCTCTTCTTATCGTTTTAAAGTTTTACTGTTTATTTCATATCTGTTGACATATATGTTTCTGATTTTTAGCCCATTTTCAAAACTGAAGACAAAACTTAAAATCCTATTTATAATAGTAAGGTAGATAACAGGTCAATTTTAAAGAGTGTAAAAATATGGCTCGGTCCTAATCTCTTACAGATACAGATGGTGATAAATTGATTTGAAATTGTTCAGATTGGTAGCTTCTCTCCATGTGCACAAATAAACAACTTCAATTTAATTTATCACCATTGCTCTTATCTGTAAAAGAATAGCACCGAGCCATATTTTTACACTCTTCAAAATTGAAGCTGTTATCTACCTTACTATTATAAATAGGATTTTAAGTTTTGTTCTCTTCAGTTTTGAAAATGGGCTTAAAACCCGAATCATATGTCAACAGACATGAAATAAAGAGTGAAAATTAAACCCAATTGTTTTTATTTACTTCATTAATTAAAATAAATACTCAAAATGTTCTCCACCTCGTTCTTGGCTATACCACATTCTTCTATAAATCACGTTTCCAACTTTGTTTGTAGTTTGAGTTGAAATATTCCGCATTTATGTTTCAGTTATCCTTTCTTTGAGGTCTGCGATGCTCGTCGGGTATATGTTAAATAAACTTTGTTCTTGAGATAATTCCACAAAAAAAAACAAACGGCGGAAGATCTGGCGATCTAGCTGGCCACTTAATATTAATTCCTCGTCCAATCCATTTATTGGGAAAGATTGCGTTTAAGTAAGTTCAAACCATTGAAGCATAATATGGTGGGGCTCCATCCTCCTGGAACCAGACATTTTCATTCGGAAGGCTTGGATATACTACGTCTATAATCATACTCAAATATTAATATAATAATAAATAATTTATATATTTTTGTCGGTTGAATCAAAATATTTATTCATCAGAAAAAAGGATTATACCAACAGCTATTTCATTTCTATTCAGTTTATTCATCATTATTTCGCAGAAATTCATTCTACGATTTGGATCGTCTTCTGTTAGATCGTGTTCAAGTTATTCTATATGCATGAAGATTTTCTTTATGGAAACACTTTATGACACATTATTTTCACGGCTAATTTGACGTTTACTTGTCATTAGATCCTCAACACCTAAGAAAATATCTAAGTTCACAGTATCTTCAACGATATGCGGTTTTCTTTTTAATGGTGTGACATGTTGGTGACAACTGCATGAATTTTAGACATAATGACTTGTGAAATATTGGGCAACTGAGGATATCTCTGATTAACTAATTTTGCCTCTTCAACTTGACTTTTGCAATTATCCTCGTAACCGAATATCATTAAAATCTCAATTCGATGAGTCTCTGTTTAATATTACATTATTACTCATACAATAAATACGTTTTCAATTAGTTATTTCAAAGTAAATCTCAACAGCGCAACATCAGACTGATTACAATCCACATTGTTTGCATATTTTTCCTTTTTATCGGCATATGTAGATAGTTTTTTAAGCATTCATGGCAAAAAATATTGAGAATACAAAGATCTATGAGCGTATCGAGAATTGATTTCAGAAAGTTTCCCAACTTAATTGTCAGTTATTTCAGAAATTCGATAAGTCTGTATTTAGATTAGAATTAATAGAAAGTTCTAGAAATCGAGACAGTGTAACATATAAGAATTTAGATTATTTAAAGAATAACATTATTCAACGCGTGACAAATAAGTTATTTCATTATTTCACCGGGTATTATTCATAATTGACATACATGATATAGTCCATTGTGTAAGGAACTTTAAAAATATACAGGACGGAGTGTGATGAACTTGCGCGAATTACCCTGTGTATTTAAATATCTGTTTAAAAAAACGCATAATCAAATTTGAAAGTTTACATTTCCCAGTATTTTTCAGAGTTTTGTAACATTAGGACATGAATAATTTTATTGCCCCAGTGGTTTCCACACTGTATACATACAGGTAAATACAATTGCTGTATAAACAATGAAACCTATCCGAAGTAATTCTTTTCTATTTATGAATCTTCAATTTATTCAATAACTTCCATTTATCAAGGTTCCTTATAAGATAGTTAGTTAAAATGGCAAAATAATATATTTTCCTTTTTTCCACCTTTTATCTTTATTCTTCTAATTAGGGTTAAGTTGTGACTAAATTTCTGAGAATATTCAAGTGGAATTTTAGTTACTAGAAAAGTTCATGTAACAGTAATTTTTATGTTTCGATGATTCAAGAACCTTTTAATTTGATCGGTTAGTCTAGATTCATATATTTGTCATCTCAAATACCCAAAAACGGCCTAAACTCTTTTAAGAGAAGGGAAGATTCTTGGAATGGCCTGTTTATAAACTATTAGGGAGCATATCGAAGGTACAAAGTGGTTGCAAAGTCCCGAGAAAATTATCTTTTAGTATTTTGTATGGATTTCTTTGCATCTATTCCGTATCATTAGGATTTTGATTATTGAACGATTTATAACATTTCAAGACACAAGCAGGTACCCGGAAGAAGATTTACAGGAAAGGTTAACCAAATAATTTTTCCTTAGATATTAATTGGGGGCTAAAGATGTGTGTGTCATAAATAACTTACAAACTTTGTATATAAATAAAGACTTTTCCTATAAGAGGTTTAATTTTGAATAGTTCGCTCCCTAGGCAGTCGTCAGGTGTCTTCGTTTGACATTTGAAAAGTAAAAAACTTCGCCATTACTAAAAATGAAACGATACACGCTTCAACAACGCATTGCGATTGTAAAAATTCACTACAAAAATGGTGAAAAGTTTGCAGTTACAGTTCGAAAAACTAGAGCACTTTTGGGCCGTAGTGAAACACCTTCTCGTCCGGGCATAGTGAAGATGGTGAAAAAATTTGAACTGTTGGGACAACTTAGTGATGTGAAGAATCGAACCCGTGTGCGTCGCTCAAGAACAACTGAGAATATTGCTGCCGTAGCCCGTAGCGTTGACGAAAACCCAGATTTGTCGATTCCTCGTCGATCTTTGGAATTAGGCATTCCACAAACGACATTACATCGTATTTTGCGTGAAGACTTAGGTCTTTAGTTCAGTTAACACAAGAACTCAAGTCGGTCGATCACCAGTATCTTCGTATCTTCGTTGATTGTGTCCTCTAAATGCATCAAAATATTCCGGATTTTCATCGAAGAATCATCTTCATTGTCAGCTTGGAAACTACGATAATAAGCAGAATTGTCGCATTTAGGGCTCTGAAAATCCAAGAATGATAGTTGAAAAGTCTCTCCATCCTCAAAGTATCATTATTTGATGCGGTGTGATTGGACCTTACTTATTCGAAAATCAGACTGGTTAAACCTTTAGGGTGATTGGATTGCGCTACCGAGCTATGATTAATTATTTTTTATGGCCGGAATTGGAAGATATTGATGTGGACGACATTCATTTTCAACAAGATGGCGCTACGTGCCACAAAAGCAACGAAACAATGGCAATTTTGTAAGAAAAGTTTCCTGGCCGTGTTATTTTTCAAAGAGGTGATCACAATTGGCCACCGAGATCTTGCGATTTAACACCTTCAGACTTTTTTTCGGACCACGTGAAAGATGTGGTCTATGCCAATGCTCCACAACCGATTCAAGATGAAATTCGTGATGTTATCAAGGAGATACAGCCGCAAATACTTATAGACTCCAGATTTATTGTCGCCATTTGTTTTATCTTTGTTATCTTGTATATGAATTCCTGAATTATTAACCGTTGTAAAAGCTACGTTGAAGTCAAATTTCATTTTAAAATAATTGGCAATGTTATCTGATATTTTATTCACGTAAGGAATGGAAATTTATCGTTTAGTCAGGTCTTTTTTAACAATTGCCGTTAATAATAAATTGTGGAAATGAGCTTTTTTTATTTTATTTGATTTCCTTCAGATCATTCTTCCTGGATTATTAGTAGTGTTATCTATATAAATAAGAAACGAACTGTGGTTTCAGCATGATGAAAACATTTTCCCAGGAATTGAAATATTCATTAAGAAAGATTCAAAAACAGGTATAAATTAAAGCATTTTAAACTTTGAATATCAAAACAGATTTAATCTGTTGGTTTGCTAAAATCGAAAAACTAAGAATTAAATCAATGTCTAATAAGCACTTCTTATATTTAATAGACAAAATCAAAACTCTTTACAGAATATCAAATGGAATATAAAAAAAGCAACAATTATAAATTGTTACTTAATATTAAAGAAATAATTAAATATTTGAATGTTTCGTTCCAAGCATGCGCACCTGAACTCTTCAGACAGGCGTCACGCAGGTCTGCTTCTGACAAAATGTGTTGTTTCTGATCTTATATTTATGAAAACTATATCTCTTTCAATAATACACAACATAATTTTAAAACTCCAAACCTGTTTAATTTGACAAAAAAAACTAATTTATTTGACATATTCAATACATTTGAATAAGTTACTTGAAAAACTCTCAAAACGTGTACCACATCCTCAAAAACAATTAGAATTCAGATAAGGTCAGTTCAACTCCACATTTAAAAGATAAAATCAATCAACAATAAATAAACTTACCCATACGAAATTTGAATATCAAAACAGATTAAATCTGTTACTCTTCTACAATTTTAATTTCAAAAAAATGTTTTATTCAAAAAACTTTTAGGATTAAATTAATGTCTAAAATAAGCGCCGCTTACGTTTAATAGACGTATATAATCAAAACTCAATATATAATGTCAAATGGAATAAATAAACCAACAGATATAAGAAAGTCATTAAAATTAATAAATAAATATTTAAAGGAGACAAAATTTTGTTTCTGATCTTACCTTTAAGAACATCCCTACTAATATTATAAATGCGAATGTAAGTTTGTTTGTTACGCTTTCACGCAAAAACTACTGAACCGATCATCATGAAACTTTGTACATATACTCTTGAAGGTATTAGAAGTAACATAGGGTACTTTATATTTAAAAAAAAAAAATTTTTTTACGAAAGATAAAACAATTGTTTGTCAAAAAATCGTCAAATTTAGCTACTTCAGTAATGAAGTCTTACTATTATTATACCCTTACCCTTTATCTTTCATACTTATTTAATGACTCCACTGCGGGCGAAGCCGCGGGTAAAAAGCTAGTCATATATAAAATAAAAGAGAAAAAGGCTTTTTACTGGATAGAAGAATATAACAAAATTTGAATATCAAAACAGATTAAATCTGTTAGTCTTCTACAATTTTAATTTCTATTTTATTTTACCCATACGACCTCTTGGATCTGTTTGATGGACATATATAAACAAGGTACTCACAAAGTTTGTAAGGCACTTTATCGTCTTGGTTAGACCACTCGACACTGTTTAATGAATTTCTTCATTTAAAAACATAATATAATTATATATAAAGTAATATAATAAGAAGCGGTTTTTTACTTGATAGAAAGACTTGTAACGCAGTCTAGTTAGCTGCTTTAGGATTTGTCACTTCACTGACAGTTTTGTTGTTTTGTAAAGATCAATTGTTTTCAGAAGAATTCACTTTCTATTCCCGATTTTTGTTATAGGTATGTTGTAGTTAAAATTGATTTGTATTTCCTGCATAAAATTTGTTATAGAAACTTACATCGAGAGAGGTTAACGAAGAATAAGGAAACAATTTCAGAATTATAGACTATTACAAACTTGTAATATCATAACAGATTTAATCTGTTAGTCTCCAGCATTACAGAATATCAAATTAAATAATAAAAAAAACCAACAAACATAAACTGTAAATTAAAATTAAAAAAATACTTGCATGTTTCACTTCAAAGGTATTTTATTATAAATATTATAAATTAACATGTAAAAATCATACATAAATATAGAAGAGGTTCAATCTTAATAAAATCAGTAAACAGCTGAATTGATTCCCCGGAATCTCTATATATTTAAATCTAAAGAATCTCTTCTATTACAGTATCAAAAATATAAACTCTTGACCAAATTATTGAAATAAATCACCTAATACCTTTCAAAAAATAGTTGGCACATTCTCCAGAAATCCGATACCGATAGAACCAAGAATAAAAAACACAACTCTAAATATAAAGTAAATTTTCATTTAATAAAATCAATTTGAAGCGGCCTCTTAAGCTTCAAATTGTTGCAAGATATCAACAGCTTGATCAACTTTTTCCTTTAATGCTTCATGATATTTCCAACATGTGTAGTATTTCGGAGTTGTCCATTTCCAAGATCATGCCAGTAATTTTTGGGGCTAAACTTGGTTGCATACTTTGAATAAGCGGGTACCAACGTTCTCCCAACAAATTTTTTTGCATTGAAGGTGTTGCCGTCGACAACGTGGCGAGAGTTAGAGGCACTTCACTTCTTGCCAACGCTTGTTCTACACCAGATGAGGCAGACGCATTAACCTGGACATCTGCATATTCTATTTCTGCTAATATTTCATTTCACCCCAATCGTTTCGTCATACCTTTTCTATAAATAGGGCAAATTCATAACAGAAAATAGAGGGGATGAAGAAAGTTTTACAATTCTTCGGGGATTCCGAAAAAAATGATTTACCTAATGAATAATTAGTTTTAAAAGAAATTTTGGAGTTGTGATTCATATTTAGATATTTTATTTACTTTCAGTTAAATTATAATAAACTATATCTAGTAAAACATAGAAATTATTAAGATTTAATTAAATCAAGTTGAAGCGGTCTGATTAGCTTCAACTTGTTGCAATATTCACACAGCTTGGTCAACTTCTTCTTTTGATGCTTCACTATTTTTCAACATGTGAAGTATTCCAGAGTTGTCAATTTCCAAGATCATACCATTGATTTTTGGCGCTAAATTTGGTTGCAGACTTCGAACAAGCGGTCTCCCAACAATGGTTGGGCAATTGTCCAATTATTTCGGTTTCAGTCTTCTCTTTGACTTAACTACTAATTCGGTTAGAATCTACATAAGAATTGTGAAAAAAAATTCACATTTGCTCTGCATTGCATGTGTAGTATTTCAGAGTTGTCAATTTCCAAGATCATGCCAGTGAGTTTTGGCGCTAAATTTGGTTGCAGACTCTGAAGAAGCGGGTACAAACGATCATCAAACAATCATTCTTGTTTTTTAGGAGATGCTGTCGCCAAAAATATTTTCAGTTTTTCGGGAGTTGATGTCGGCAACATGGTGGAAGTTAGAGGGCCTTGATCTTCCACCACCACAATTTGTTCCACAGGACTTGGTGCAGTGGCTCCATCAGAAGAGGTAGACGCATTAACCTGGACATCTGTAACTGAAATAGGCGTTTGTTGCACGAGATTGTTGGAGCTTGACGATTCGACTATTTCTGTAGGAATAGGCTGACCGACAGCAGTCTGGTTGATCTGAATATCTGGCGAAGATACTGTTGATCTTATAACTTCCACTGTTGTTGGTATGGAAACCTGGCCATCCGTATGTGGATTTGACGTTTGTTGCCCGCGCTTGTTGGGACTTGACGTTTTACCTGTTTCTACAGGAATTGGGTGTGTAGCAGCAGTATGGTCAGTTTGAGCATTTAGCGTTAATCTTATAAATCCCACGTCTGATGTTACAGATGTTTGTATGGGTCCAGCAGATGAGATAGGCGCATTTACCTGGACATCTGTATCTGGAATAGGCGTTTGTTGCACGAGATTGTTGGAGCTTGAAGTTTCATCTGGAATAACAGATGTTGGTATGGGTATCTGTGCCTGTCTCAATAATGGCTGAGGCTGCCACCTTGGCCTCATCTGAGATACCGTAGTTGCTTGCTCTGCATGTAGAGCTATCAATTGGGCTCGCCTATGTTCTTTTCTTTGGGCTAGAGCTACATACAAGGGTTTTCTACCGATAAACATTCCGTGCATTGTGGCAACTGCTCTAGTGGCTTCTTCAGGAGAAGAGAAACACACAAAGCCGAAGCCTTTGCTTATATTTCTGTGATTCATCATAACCTTCGCTGATGTTATGGTACCAAAAGAAGAAAATTCTTTAAAAAGACGGCCGTCATCAATGGTTTCATCCAAATTTTTAACATATACATTTAAGCCTCTGCACTTGTTCTCGAGCTCTTGCTTCCATTCTTGGTATTTTTCTTTTAATTCATGTTTTCGTTGATCCTTCGGCTTTGCTTTCCCGACGTACACTTTTTTCCCTCCTATTTCTTTTCCTGTGGAGAAATTATTGAATGAATATGTTTAATAACAACTGATAGTGGGATGAAAAGCAACCTGTGTACAAATAAGTAGAATGCGGACATTTCGATATTTCACGGATGTGAGTTAATTATTATTAATTAAGGTGGTTTTCGGAATATGTCGAATTCGAGGAGATTATTCTTTCTTCTGAGTTTAATATCTAGAAAATTCATTGAATTGTCATGGTTTTCTGTTAATTACAAAATGTAAATATATTCCTACAGATGAGTTAATAAACGGAAAGTTTCGGCGGAAAACGTTGACGTTTATTAACACGTGTGGCTCGACAACGAGCCGAAATTTCGAGAAGTGCTACGTTGCAATTTTGAGCGGGTGAACAAACTGAAAAGTTAGAAGGAGAAAACAGACTGGTACGGAGTATTAAAAGGGCTAAAAGAGAGTTTGTCAATGAGTCTTGACACGCCGGTAAAAACTAGTAAGACCGACGAGAAAAGATCGAATTGGCTCGTATTGGTCTCAGAATTTGGCATTTATATTAATTATATTGTGTGATCTTAGTAATGGAATATTACATTAGAAATTATTTTTGAAAGTTCAAGAAGAGCTGATCATACGAAACGTAAACATATCCCATCAGATGAGTTTAGGAACGGAAAGTTTCAGAGAAAAACGCTGACGTCGAAATTAACACGTGTGGCTCGATAAAGTGCTGAAATTTCGAAAAGCGCTAAGTTGCAATTTTGAGCGGGTGAACGGATCAAAAATTTGGAAGGAAAAAACCGACGCGTATGAGGTATTATAAGGGCCAAAAGGAAGTTTGTTGGGGAGTCTTGACACGTAGGAAGAACTAGTAAGATCGTTAAGAAAAGATCGCGGTGTAGGGCTCGAATTTGTCTCAGAATTTAGCATTATTATAATTATATTGAATTGATGTTAGAAATTTTTTTTTCAAGTTTAAGAATTGAGTCAGAAGAATTAGAGAAATTGAACCGATAGTGCTAAGTTCCGGGACCAAGGAATTAAGAGTACCGGTAGTCGTTCTTTATCGTTTATTGTTCGTGTTGAATAGGCTGTTTCTTGTAGAAAATTGCGTGTGCACAGCTTTGTTTTGAATCTATGGTCTTGGAGTCTAGGGGTAAGAAGTATCTAAAAATTTTGGTATATTATTCAGGTTGAAATTATCTAATTTAAGTAGAGTCACAAATTGAGAAGTAGGAAGTAAGCTGACATATCTTTTCGTAATTTCTATGATTGAAGAATTTAGACAGAATTGAGAATTATATAAATGATTCGTAGTGCATGAGGGATCCGCATCGCCTTCCCCAAAAGAGATGGCTTATTAAAACACCCTTAATTTTTTTCATGTTCAACCCCCAAAGTATTATATAATGGAAGAATCTTTTTAGTTTGGTGTCAAATTAGCCTCCAAATGGTACTAAATAGTGGTTTCCGTACAATAAAGTGCCGTGTTGAAGTAACCATGGGGCTTCTTTGACAGCAAAATAATTTTTTCGGTACAAATGAAAACCTACCGTTCAATTGTTCTACAGCAGAACGAGCAGCTTCTGATGTTTTGTATGCCACAAAGCCAAATCCTTTGGACTTTCCTTCATCATCTCTCATGATAATAGAGCTTGTGATTTGTCCAAATGGTTCGAACATCTGATAAAGCAAGTCTTCTGCGAGTTCTTCTCCAAAATTTTTAATGTATACATTGCAGAATTCATTCCTTGCTACACCGTCTTCTCTTTCCCTCACTGAAACCGGGACGAACTCAGCCACAGTGACCAGCTTGCCACGCATTAACGAACCATTGACAACCTCTATTGCTCGTTTTGTGTAGTATTTCGGAGTTGTCCATTTCCAAGATCATCCCAGTAATTTTTGGGGCTAAACTTGGTTGCATACTTTGAATAAGCGGGTACAAACGTTCTCTCAACAAATATTTTTGCATTGAAGGTGTTGCTGTCGAAAACGTGGCGAGAGTTAGAGGCACTTCACTTCTTGCCAACGCTTGTTTTACACCAGATGAGGCAGACGCATTAACCTGGACATCTGGAGTGGGCGTTTGTTGCATGAGGTTGCTGGAGCTTGACGTAGAAATTGGCTGACAGACAGCAGTCTGGTTGATTTGAAGATCTGGCGAAAGTACTGTAGGTCTTATATATACCACTGGTGATTGTTTGGGGACCTGTGCTTGTGTCACTAATACCTGAGGCTGCCATCTTGCTGTTCGCCTCATCTGAGGTACTGTCCTATTCATATAATGTTGAATTTGCAGCCGATTACTTGGAACTGCGTATTGTGATACTCTCACAGGTGGAAGTCTTATAGCTAACCGTGAATGTTGAGCTATTAATCGGGCTCGTCGATGTTTTTTTTTTGGGCTGGAGCTACGTCTAAAGGTTAACCATCGATAATCTTTCCATTCATTTCGGCAACTGCTTTGGTGGATTCTTCAGGAGTAGAGAAACACACAAAGCCGAAACATTTACTTGTATTGTCTTCGCTCATCATAACCTTCGCCAATGTTTTTACCGAATGGAGAAAATTCCTGCACAAGCCTGGAATAGGCGTTTGTTGCACGAGCTTGACGTAGCTACTTTTTCTGTAGGAATTGGCTGACCGACAGCAATCTGGTTAATCTGAATATCTGGCGAAGATACTGGTGGTCTTATAACTGCCACTGTTCTTGGTATGGAAACCTGGTCATCCGTATGTGGATTTGACGTTTGTTGTCTGTGTTTGTTGGGCTTCGTATGCCACAAAGCCAAATCCTTTGGATTTTCCTTTATCATCTCTCATGATAATAGAGCTTGTAATTTGTCCAAATGGTTCGAACATTTGATAAAGCATGTATTCTGTGAGTTCTTCGCCAAAACTCTTAATGTATACATTGCAGAATTCATTCCTTGCTACACCTTCTTCTCTTTCCCTCATTGAAACCGGGACGAATTCAGCCACAGTGACCAGCTTGCCGCGCATTAACGAACCATTGACAATCTCTATGGCTCGTTTTGCATCTTCTTCAGATTGGAAATGGAGAAGCCGAAACCTCTACAAGATCCATCCAGATTCCTGACAACTTTGCATTTTAGTACGTCTACCAAAAGCTGAGAAAGTATCAAATAATTCCTTGTTTATTTTTTAATAAATATGTTTCCCTTTCCATCTTTTCGAAGAAATGGATCTCGTTCGGACCACATTAATCGAATCCTGCAACCATTTATCGTATCATAATTCATTGTGTCCAATGCTGTTTCGACTGAAACATAAGATTATCGATTATTGAATTGAAACATTTGACAAATTTTTAGACAAAGATTCAATATTTAAAAATTGCAGAAAGAATAAAACATCCAACTGAATAAGCTTGCCCATTTGGGCTAATTTTAAGTGAATAAAATAAATCTTGATCAGGTAAGAATCGAATCAATTGAAAACTCAATAAAATATAGAACTCAATAAAAAAAAAGCATTACATACGATGTATTGACAAAAAAGTCAAATTGTAAATTGAACAAATCGATGTGAACGGATCCCGTTATTTTTTCCTTAATTCGTAGACCTTTAACTGACATCTATCTTCAATTTGAGAGGGATCCTATCTGGTCATTGAAACACGAACTATTTGTTGATTAAATTCACCCACCTCGTAAAATTTGAAATAGCAAGTAAACTATACTCGTGCGTGAAATTTTTTTTAATATTGATCATTGTAGTTGAAAAATGCCATCCAAAATTTCAAAATGTAAATATTCTGAATTATTACAAATTGAATATCAGCACAAAGTGAATATAAGTTTATAGCGAATAGAATTCCTATGAAACTTTCAAATTCCAACCATATTAAACAAATCACGTGAAGTTGATCAGCAGATTTGAAAAACATAAGATAATTCTGTTGAATGAAATTTCTAAGATTTTGTGTGTAAATATAAATATTATGTTTTAATGTATTAACTCATAGTAAATAATAATTGAATATAAATATCTTACCATCACTGGGCTGTCTAAAATTTATGTATCCGTATCCGAAGGAATTTTGAGTATTTAAATCTCTGCACACTTTTACTGATAAAACTTCAGCAACTGCTGCAAATTTATCAAAGAGAATCGGCTCTGTGTCATCAGGGTGTAAATCCCCGACGTACAGAGATGCAACAGGTGGGATGATGGGTACTTGAAGAGAGAGATCCATTGCAAAACCACAATAATATCACAGTACACGAGAAGAAGTGAAGTTAAACTGTTAACTGTGAGTAGTAATGCACTAGTTATGTCTGAATGTGCACTTCATCCCTTACATCGAATCACAAATTCTATGAAACGTTTTCTTCTCGCAATATGGCCTCTTTTTTTACTTTAAATAAGCGGGTACAAACGTTCTCCCAACAATTTTTTTTTGCCTTGAAGGATTTGCTGTCGAGAACGTGGCGAGAGTAAGAGACACTTGACTTTTTACCACCACAGCTTGTTCTAAAGCAGATGAGGTAGACGCATTAACCTGGACATCTGGAGTAGGTGTTTGTTGCACAAGGTTGATGGGGCTTGTCATAGAAATTGGCTGACAGACAGCAGACTGGTTGTTTTGAAGATCTGGCGAAAGTACTGTAGGTCTTATATATACCACTGGTGATTGTATGGGAACCTGTGCCTGTGTCACTAATACCTGAGGTTGCCTTCTTGCTGTTCGCCTCATCTAAGGTACCGTCCTATTCATATAATGTTGAATTGGCAGCCGATTACTTGGAACTGCGTATTGTGATACTCTCACAGGTGGAGGCACTTGAAGACTTATAGCTACCCGTGAATGTTGAGCTATCAATCAGGCTCGTCGATGTTCTTTTTTTTGGGCTAGAGCTACGTATAAAGGTTTACCACCGATTATCTTCCCATTCATTTCGGCAACTGATTTAGTGGCTTCTTCAGGAGTAGAGAAACACACAAAGCCGAAGCCTTTGCTAATATTTCTGTGATTCATTATAACCTTCGCTGATGTTATGGTTATGATTTTATTATAAATATTATAAGAGTTAGAGGCACTTCACTTCTTGCCAACGCTGGTTCTACACCAGATGAGGTAGACGCATTAACCTGGACATCTGTATCTGGAATAGGCGTTTGTTGCACGAGATTATTGGAGCTTTTGACGTTTCTACTTATTCTGTAGGAATTGGCTGACCGACGGCAGTCTGGCTAATCTGGCGAAGATACTGTTGGTCCTATAACTTCCACTGTTGTTGGTATGGAAACCTGGCCATCCGTATGTGGATTTGACATTTGTTGCCCGCGCTTGTTGTGACTTGACGTTTTACCTGTTTCTACAGGAATTGGGTGTGAAGCAGCAGTATGGTCAGTTTGAGCATTTGGCGTTGATCTTATAAACCCTACGTCTGATGTTACAGAAGTTAGTATGGGTCCAGCAGATGAGGTAGACGCATTTACCTGCATCTGGAATAGGCGTTTGTTGCACGAGATTGTTGGAGCTTGAAGTTTCGTCTGGAATAACACATGTTGGTATGGGTATCTGTGCCTGTCTCAATAATGGCTGAGGCTGCCACCTTGGCCTCATCTGAGATACCGTAGTTGCTTGCTGTGCATGTAGAGCTATCAATTGGGCTCGCCTATGTTCTTTTCTTTGGGCTAGAGCTACATACAAAGGTTTTCTACCGATGAACATTCCGTGCATTTTGGCAACTGCTGTAGTGGCTTCTTCAGGAGAAGAGAAACACGCAAAGCCGAAGCCTTTGCTAATATTTCTCTGATTCATCATAACCTTCGCTGATGTTATGGTACCAAAAGAAGAAAATTCCTTAAAAAGACGGGCGTCATCAATGGTTTCATCCAAATTTTTAACATATACATTTAAGCCTCTGCATTTGTTCTCGAGCTCTTGCTTCCATTCTTGGTATTTTTCTTTTAATTCATGTTTTCGTTGATCCTTCGGCTTTGCTTTCCTGACGTACACTTTTTTCCCTCCTATTTCATTTCCTGTGGAGAAATTATTGAATGAATATGTTTAATAACAACTGATAGTGGGATGGAAAGCAACCTGTGTACAAATAAGTAGAATGCGGACATTATGATATTTCACGGATGTGAGTTAATTATTATTAACTGAGGTGGTTTTCTGAATATGTCAAATTCGAGAAGATTATTCTTTCTCCTGAGTTTAATATCTAGAAAATTCATTGAATTGTCGGAGTTTTCTGTTAATTACAAAATTGAAATATATTCCTACAGATGAGTTAATAAACGGAAAGTTTCGGCGGAAAACGTTGACGTTAATTAACACGTGTGGCTCGACAACGAGCCGAAATTTCGAGAAGTGCTACGTTGCAATTTTTAGCGGGTGAACAAACTGAAAAGTTTTTAAGGAGAAAACAGACTGGTACGGAGTATTAAAAGGGCTAAAAGAGAGTTTGTCAATGAGTCTTGACACGCCGGTAAAAACTAGTAAGACCGTCGAGAAAAGATCGAATTGGCTCGCATTGGTCTCAGAATTTGGCATTATTATAATAATATTTTGTGATCTTAGTAATGGAATATTACATTAGAAATTATTTGTGAAAGTTCAAGAAGAGCTGATCATACGAAACGTAAACATATCCCATCAGATGAGTTTAGGAACGGAAAGTTTCAGAGAAAAACGCTGACGTCGAAATTAACACGTGTGGCTCGATAAAGTCCTGAAATTTCGAAAAGCGCTAAGTTGCAATTTTGAGCGGGTAAACGGATCAAAAATTTGGAAGGAAAAAACCGACGCGTATGAGGTATTATAAGGGCCAAAAGGAAGTTTGTTGAGGAGTCTTGACACGTCTCAGAATTTAGCATTATTATAATTATATTGAATTGATGTTAAAAAATTTTTTTTCAATTTTAAGAATTGAGTCAGAAGAATTAGAGAAATTGAACCGATAGTGCTAAGTTCCGGGACCAAGGAATTAAGAGTACAGGTATTCGTTCATTATCGTTTATTATTCGTGTTGAATAGGCCGTTTCTTGTAGAAAATCGCGTGTGCACAGCTCTGTTTTGAATCTATGATCTTGGAGTCTAGGGGTAAGAAGTATCTAAAAATTTTGGTATATTATTCAGGTTGAAATTATCTAATTTAAGTAGAGTCACAAATTGAGAAGTAGGAAGTAAGCTGACATATCTTTTCGTGATTTCTATGATTGGAGAATTTTCACAGAATTGAAAAGGAATAAAATGGCAATAGAAAAATAATTTTTTCGAATATACAAATGAAGAAAAAGTTTTTGATAGATGACAAAATATGAGTCGAAATAAAAAATAATATAATACTCGTGCGTGAAATTTTTTTTAATATTGATCATTGTAGTTGAAAAATGCCATCCAAAATTTCAAAATGTAAATATTCTGAATTAATACAAATTGAATATCAGCACAAAGTGAATATAAGTTTATAGCGAATAGAATTTCTATGAAACTTTCAAATTCCAACCATATTAAACAAATCACGTAAAGTTGATAAGCAGATTTAAAAAACATAAGACAATTCTGTTGAATGAAATTTCTAAGATTTTGTGTGTAAATATAAATATTATGTTTTAATGTATTAACTCATAGTAAATAATAATTGAATATAAATATCTTACCATCACTGGGCTGTCTAAAATTTATGTATCCGTATCCGAAGGAATTTTGAGTATTTAAATCTCTGCACACTTTTACTGATAAAACTTCAGCAACTGCTGAAAATGTATCAAAGAGAATCGGCTCTGTGACATCAAGGTGTAAATCCCCGACGTACAGAGATGCAACAGGTGGGATGATGGGTACTTGAAGAGAGAGATCCATTGCAAATCTACAATAATAGCACAGTACACGAAGAGAAGTGAAGTGTTAATTGTGAGTAGTAATGCACTAGTAATGCCTGAATGTGCACTCCATCCCTTACATAGAATCACAAATTCTATGAAAAGTTTTCTTCTTGCAATAAGGCCTCTTTTTTTACTTTGAATAAGCGGGTACAAACGTTCTCCCAACGAGTTTTTTTTGCCTTGAAGGAGTTGCTGTCGACAACGTGGCGAGAGTAAGAGACACTTGACTTTTTACCACCACAGCTTGTTCTAAAGCAGATGAGGTAGACGCATTTACCTGAACATCTGGAGTGGGCGTTTGTTGCATGAGGTTGCTGGAGCTTGACGTAGAAATTGGCTGACAGACAGCAGTCTGGTTGATTTGAAGATCTGGCGAAAGTACTGTAGGTCTTATATATACCACTGGTGATTGTATGGGAACCTGTGTCACTAATACCTGTGGTTGCCATCTTGCTGTTCGCCTCATCTGAGGTACCGTCCTATTCATATAATGTTGAATTGGCAGCCGTTCTGTAGGAATTGGCAGACCGACAGCAATATTGGTGATCTTAATATCTGGCGAAGATACTGTTGATCTTATAACTTCCACTGTTGTTGGTATGGAAACCTGGCCATCCGTATGTGGATGTGACGTTTGTTGTCTGCATTTGTTGGGACTTGACATTTTACCTGTTTCTACAGGAATTGGCTGTGTAGCAGTAGTATGGTTAGTTTGAGCATTTGGCGTTGATCTTATAAACCCTACGTCTGATGTTACAGATGTTTGTATGGGTCCATCAGATGTTGCTATGGTCATTTTTATTTGGAATAGGCGTTTGATGCACGAGATTATTGGGACTTGACGTTATACCTGTTTCTACAGGAATTGGGTATATAGCAGCAGTATGGTCAGTTTCAGCATTTGGTGTTGATCTAATAAACCCTACGTCTGAAGTTACAGATGTTTATATCGGTTCATCAGATGAGGTAGACGCATTAACCTGGACATCTGTATCTGGAATAGGCGTTTGTTGTACGAGATTATTGGAGCTTGACGTTTCTACTTTTTCTGTAGGAATTGGCTGACCGACGGCAGTCTGGTTGATCTGAATATCTGGCGAAGATACTGTTGGTCTTATAACTTCCACTGTTGTTGGTATGGAAACCTGGCCATCCGTATGTGGATTTGACGTTTGTTGCCCGCGCTTGTTGTGACTTGACGTTTTACCTGTTTCTACAGGAATTGGGTGTGTAGCAGCAGTATGGTCAGTTTGAGCATTTGGCGTTGATCTTATAAACCCTATGTCTGATGTTACAGATGTTTGTATGGGTCCAGCAGATGAGGTAGACGCATTTACCTGGACATCTGTATCTGGAATAGGCGATTGTTGCACGAGATTGTTGGAGCTTGAAGTTTCGTCTGGAATAACAGATGTTGGTATGGGTATCTGTGCCTGTCTCAATAATGGCTGAGGCTGCCACCTTGGCCTCATCTGAGATACCGTAGTTGATTGCTGTGCATGTAGAGCTATCAATTGGGCTCGCCTATGTTCTTTTCTTTGGGCTAGAGCTACATACAAAGGTTTTCTACCGATAAACATTCCGTGCATTGTGGCAACTGCTCTAGTGGCTTCTTCAGGAGAAGAGAAACACACAAAGCCGAAGCCTTTGCTAATATTTCTGTGATTCATCATAACCTTCGCTGATGTTATGGTACCAAAAGAAGAAAATTCCTTAAAAAGACGGGCGTCATCAATGGTTTCATCCAAATTTTTAACATATACATTTAAGCCTCTGCATTTGTTCTCGAGCTCTTGCTTCCATTCTTGGTATTTTTCTTTTAATTCATGTTTTCGTTGATCCTTCGGCTTTGCTTTCCCGACGTACACTTTTTTCCCTCCTATTTCATTTCCTGTGGAGAAATTATTAAATGAATATGTTTAATAACAACTGATAGTGGGATGGAAAGCAACCTGTGTTCAAATAAGTAGAATGCTGATATTTTGATATTTCACGGATGTGAGTTAATTATTATTAATTAAGGTGGTTTTCGGAATATGTCGAATTCGAGGAGATTATTCTTTCTCCTGAGTTTAATATCTACAATTATTTACAAAATGTGAATATATTCCTTCAGATGAGTTAATAAACGGAAAGTTTCGGCGGAAAATGTTGACGTCATAATTAACACGTGTGGCTCGACAACGAGCCGAAATTTCGAAAAGTGCTACTTTGCAATTTTGAGCGGGTGAACAAACTGATGAAATTTGGAAGGAGAAAACAGACTGGTACGAGGTATTAAAAGAGCCAAAAGAGAGTTTGTCAAGGAGTCTTGACACGCCGGTAAAAACTAGTAAGACCGTCGAGAAAAGATCGAATTGGCTCGCATTGGTCTCAGAATTTGGCATTATTCTAATAATATTTTGTGATCTTAGTAATTAAATATTGCATTAGAAATTATTTGTGAAAGTTCACGAAGAGCTGATCATACGAAACGTAAACATAACCCTTCAGATGAGTTTAGGAACGGAAAGTTTCAGAGAAAAACGCTGACGTCGAAAATAACACGTGTGGCTCGATGAAGTGCTGAAATTTTGAAAAGTTGCAATTTTGAGCGGGTGAACGGATCAAAAATTTGGAAGGAAAAAACGCGTATGAGGTATTATAAGGGCCAAAAGAAAGTTTGTTGGGGAGTCTTGACACGTCGGAAAAACTAGTAAGATCGTCAAGAAAAGATCGCGGTGTGGGGCTCGAATTAGTCTCAGAATTTAGCATTATTATAATTATATTGAATGATGTTATTAATATTTTTAAGTTTAAGAATTGAGTCAGAAGAATAAGAGAAATTGAACAGATAGTGCTAAGTTCCGGGACCAAGGAATAAACAGTACCAAAAGTCGTTCTTTATCGTTTATTGTTCTTGTTGAATAGGCCGTTTCTTGTAGAAAATTGCGTGTGCACAGCTTCGTTTTGAATCTATGGTCTTGGAGTCTAGGGGTAAGAAGTATCTAAAAATTTTGGTATATTATTCAGGTTGAAATTATCTAATTCAAGTAGAGTCACAAATTGAGAAGTAGGAAGTAAGCTGACATATCTTTTCGTAATTTCTATGATTGAAGAATTTAGACAGAATTGAGAATTATATAAATGATTCGTAGTGCATGAGGGATCCGCATCGCCTTCCCCAAAAGAGATGGCTTATTAAAACACCCTTAATTTTTTTCATGTTCAACCCCCAAAGTATTATATAATGGAAGAATCTTTTTAGTTTGGTGTCAAATTAGCCCCCAAATGGTACTAAATAGTGGTTTCCGTACAATAAAGTGCCGTGTTGAAGTAACCATGGGGCTTCTTTGACAGCAAAATAATTTTTTCGGTACAAATGAAAACCTACCGTTCAATTGTTCTACAGCAGAACGAGCAGCTTCTGATGTTTTGTATGCTACAAAGCCAAATCCTTTGGACTTTCCTTCATCATCTCTCATGATAATAGAGCTTGTGATTTGTCCAAATGGTTCGAACATCCGATAAAGCATGTCTTCTGTGAGTTCTTCGCCAAAATTCTTAATGTATACATTGCAGAATTCATTCCTTGCTACACCTTCTTCTCTTTCCCTCACTGAAACTGGGACGAACTCAGCCACAGTGACCAGCTTGCCGCGCATTAACGAACCATTGACAACCTCTATGGCTCGTTTTGCATCTTCTTCAGATTGGAACTGGACGAAGCCGTATCCTCTACTAGATCCATCGAGATTCCTGACAACTTTGCAGCTTAGTACGTCACCAAAAGCTAAGAAAGTATCAAATAATTCCCTGTTATCGATACTAGTTTCTAAATTTTTAATAAATATGTTTCCCTTTCCATATTTTCGAAGAGATGGATCTCGTTCGGACCACATTAATCGAATCGTGCAACCATTTATCGTCTCATAATTCAGTGCGTCCAATGCTGTTTCGGCTGAAACATAAAATTATCGATGATTGAATTGAAGCATTAGTCGAATTTTTATACAAAGATTCAATATTAAAAAATTGTAAAAAGAATAAAAAATCCAACTGAATAAGCATGCACATTTCGGCTATTTTCAAGTGAATAAAATAAATCTTTATCAGGTACGAATCGAATCAATTGAAAACTGAATAAAATATGGAACTCAATAAAAAGTAAAAAGCATTACATACGATGTATTGACAAAAAAGTCAAATTGTAAATTGAACAAATCGATGTAAACGGATCCCGTTATTTTTTCCCTTAATTGGTAGACCTTTAACTGACATCCATCTTCAATTTGAGAGGGATCGTATCTGGTCATTGAAACACGAACTATTTGTTGATTAAATTCTTCCACCTCGTAAAATTTGGAATAGCAAGTAAACTATTACTTAATAAAACAATAATATCATAACCAGATGTAAAGAGCATAGAAAGCACACTCAAGAAAATCCCTATAATTCAAATGGTCATTTATTTCTGAACAAACTTGAGTGAATATATAAAATTCGCAATAAATAAAATCTCATTCTAATAACTGATCTAACCAAGAATTTTAATAATAAATCATTTCATTTAATCAAACGAAGAAAAAGAGATCCGTAGATGTCATAACGATTATTATTATTAAAAATAAAATAATAGTTTAATGCATATTAAAATATAAAAATATTCAGCTACAATGATAAACACACAGCAAACTTTGCAACTATTACAAATTCTAGATATCATTACCAGTAGTAAAATATTAGTTAGATAAATTTATTCTATACCTAAATATAGGTAGGTATATCTACTAAATGATTTGATAGTCCTCGTTTAAATGTTATTACTATTATAAATTATTAAATTTTGTAAAATTGAAATATTTTAGATACTTATAAACCACTCATTCATTGAATAGGAATAAAATGGCAATAGAAAAATAATATCTTCGAATATGCCAATGTAGAAAAAGTTTTTGATAGATGAGTCGAAATAAAAAATAATATAATACTCTTGTGTGAAATTTTTTTTCAATATTGATCATTGTAGTTGAAAAATGCCATCCAAAATTTTAAAATGTAAATATTCTTAATTATTACAAATTGATAATCAGCACAAAGTGAATACAAGTTAATAGCGAATAGAATTCCTATGGAACTTTGAAATTCAAACCAAATCAAACAAATCACGTAAAGTTGATCAGCAGATTCGAAAAATATTCGACAAATCTGTTGAATAAAATTTCTGGAATTTTGTGTGTAAATATAAATACTATGTTTGAAATGTATTAACTCATAGTAAATATTAATTGAATATAAATATCTTACCATGACTGTGCTGTCTAAAATTTATGAATCCGTATCCGAGGGATTTTTGGGTATTTAAATCTCTGCACACTTTTACTGATAAAACTTCAGCAACTGCTGAAAATTTATCAAAGAGAATCGGCTCTGTGACGTCAGGGTGTAAATCCCCGACGTACAGAGATGCCATAGGTGGGATGATGGGTACTTGAAGAGAGAGATCCATTGCAAATCCACAATAATATCACAGTACACGAGAAGAAGTGAAGTTAAACTGTTAACTGTTAGTAGTAATGCACTAGTAATGCCTGAATGTGCACTTCATCCCTTACATCGAATCACAGATTCTATGAAAAGTTTTCTTCTTGCAATATGGCGTCTTTCCGGGAGCACCAACAAAATGCAACGTGAACTGATGGTTTAATTAAATTTAAAAATGTTTTTGTTTCAACTGAATTTAAATAGAAGATGCTTGTTGTGAAAGGGAAACTCTAGTTACCTTTATTCTATAATGCATTAATAATTTCTTGGTAAGACATTACAGTCATATTGTATAGTTTTTCTAATTAATTATTTACTAACTAATTGATGAAATATTATAATTAACAGTGAATTCAAAAATGAATACATAATGTATAATGACTACCGTTTAAATTTTACTGATAAAATATAATGTTTTTAAGCTTCTTTCAATAAAATTATCAATTCGAATTTGAACGTCCTTTTGCGCATGTGCTGATTGAGTCCAAACAGACTGAATTGCAGCATCGTAAATTTTCAGAAATTCACAATTTACTATTATGAATGCGTACTGTATATTTAAAATTTCCGCTGAAATTGGGCTCAGGGCACTCCGCTTAATTAAGCTTTCTGTTCTACTGTATAATGCGTCATTAAAACTGAAATAATTTTGATTTAAGCAAAATTTTAGTAAATAGATCATATGTGATTTCATCACACAAATCACTTTATTTTCCAACCGCATTTCTACAATAAGGGCTTCACTTTTAATCACTGTATATGACTCGAGTTTCTTAGTATTCAGTACATTTTCATTCCATTTTAAAATGGAATAAAATAAGAAATTACTTTTATTACTGAATATGATTAAAGTTTCGTAGTGTTTGCTGCGTGAAAATAATCACTGTATATTCAGTAATAAAAAGTGACAGAAAACGAAATAATTTCAATTGACAATTTATGTTTGTTGGGTTTTTTATTCCATTAGTAATAATAATAATAGTAATTCAATATAAGCACAGCTTATAAGACATTAATTAAATTCTAAAAGTTTTTCAATAAAATTTTTTGAAATTAAAATCAAATGTTTTAATGAACTCTTAATTTTCTGATACTTTCCGTTTTTACTTGACGGAAATTCATCCTGAAATTTATAAATGAAAAACAATTTTAACTTCTGCTAGATTTTATTGTTTACATAGAAATTGTTTCGTCACACCCTGACTTCATGAGGTGAGTTTTTAAACTGAGAGTGCTAAACTCCTTTAGAAAAGATATGGAAAAGAGAGCAAAAAATAGAGGGCGGAAGAAAACAGCTTACAATCATTTGGGGATTGTAAGCAAGGGAATTTCAAGATGTTAATCAAAAATATTAAACGGTGGGAATTTGTTTAAATATTTTTGATCATCCAAAATAATGTTTTTTATTGTATCTATTGATTTCTAGGGTTTCCAAGAGATTTAATTCGGTGAGATTTATTTTTCACGTGTGATATCTTTCAGTCGTTATTGAATTTAAATCCTAGCAAATGATTTACATATATTGAATGTTTTTTTTATTAATATAACAATTTTCAAGTTTCCTATTCTTGTTTCAATGAATGTTCAGTATGTCCAATATATAATTACAAAATCCGAATTCCACATTATTGTTATTGAATGTTATTCTAGTTTCCATATAGACTGTATATGACTTTGTTACATTTTGCTGATTATAACCTTTTATTACTTTGTTGTTCCATGAACACATATCTTTTGTATTTTACACAAAAAATATAAATTATTAGATCGATGTCGATTATTACAAATATATTATTATCCTAATAGTCTTGAGCTCTTATTTACCATTGAAGTTTCCAAATGAATAGTGTTTTTTTGAAAACAAGGTTCTCTCAAGAAAAAGCCTATTTGTACAGTTTGGAAACCACTTATGTAATAAAATTTTTAGTGTTTCTTAAAAAATTATAACACTGGAACACGTCAAATTTAAAATTCAATAGGGCGCTTTTTAAACATAAATTTACAGATTTACAAATATACAGAGTGATTGGCGCATAGTCTGTCCTCTTTTATTAAACTGGAATAGCCTATATATTTTTATATTGGATGGAGTAGTCCGTTACTTTGTGATAGTCCATTTTCATTGGAATGAAATGATAAATTACATTTATTATTTTAGTTTCGAAATGATTATTTGTGGCTAATTGTTTGATTGAATTCAGGTCTTTATTTAACGTAATATTATTTGAAGGAATTGAAAATGCTCTAAGTATCAGTGATCTGTATGCAGCGAGTTTATGATTGTTCGGATGGTTTGAAAACTTTGGTATGGTTGTGTCTGTCGATGTGGGTTTCTTAAATATATCAAAGGGAATTTCATCATCATTCTCAGTTAAAGTTATGTACAGAAAATTCATTTTGTTATCATATTGTGTTTCCGTAGTAAATTTTTTCTTTATGGTGCGAACTATTAAGATATTCTATAGTGAGTTTTCTAATTCTGAATGTGTTGCGCCTGGTTTTTGAAATAATATCTTTGTTGTCTTATGTTAAAGTGTTTAACGAATCACCCTTATCCTCTATTATTTAATTTCCCCTCTATATCTTTTGTAAAAGAGTGCATTACTTGAGAAACACTTCTGCAATTGTATTGGTTGTTCAAATATCCGTGATGAAGTCATGTTACGGTGAAACAATTGTTTTGTAAACGATGAAATATATCTGGAGTAATTATTTTTTATTTATGAATTTTCAAATTATTCCACGACGATATCCATTTGTGAAGGTACCCTATTAGATAGTGACAAGTTAAAATGGCAAAATAATAGTTTTTTTTTCACCCCTTATCCCTAAACAAATTATTCTTCAAATTATGGTTCTGTAATGACTAAATTTCTGGAAATATTCTAGTGGAATATTAGGTACTAGAAAAGTTCATGTAACCGTAATTTTTATGTTCCGATGATTCAAGAACCTTTTAATTTTATATGATAGCCTGAATCTGTATATCTGTCATTGCAGTTATATGTGCGAAGTGATTTGATGCAAAATACCGAGAAAAGTATATTCTCGTCTTTAGCAAGGGTTCCTTTGGGTATATTTCACATTAACTGCATAATCACGTAATAAAACGTTTCCTGCATTACAACCCACAAGGGTTTTACCATAGACTTATTATCCTATTATTCTTATAATAGGTCTATGGGTTTTACCATCAACAGGTAGGCGAAAGAAGTCTATTAATGGAAAGATATAACAGGGAGACAAAATTTGTTCCTTGAATATTCATCAAAAATTGTCGTTAAGATTGGTGTCATAAATCATCTAAAAACTTGACATATATACTACTACTTATACAATTAAACAGAGTGTCCGTCCGGATTTAACGTGAATATATTTCAGTGTAATAAAGGGCCTAATTTTGGATTTAAAAATATTTTTCCTTTCAAATTTACTCCGATAATATATATAAATTATTCAGATCGAAGCGAACGATATTATGTTATTCAAATGGTTATGAATTAAATAGAATTAATATACTTCGATACGGAGACGAGGGCCTATACCTTGAAATCAAATCTATAAGTCTTGTTCGTTTGGACAGTTATAAAATACTAATTGTATCAATTAATTTCAAAAAATTTTATTCAAACATTTTAAGAATTGAATAAATGTCTTATAAGCACAGCTTATATTTAATAGACGTATAAAATTAAAACTCAATAAACAATATCAAATGGAATAAATAACCAAACAAATATAAATTGTCAATTGAAATTAATAAATAAATATTTGAAGGAGACAAAAATTTGTTTCTGATCTTTCAATTATGAAAACTAATTCCTTTTCGAAAATGTAAAATATAATTTAAGGACTTCTCAGAAAATATGATTTATTCGAGGTATTTAATATATTTAAATAAGTTACTTCAAAAATCTCTCAGTCTCTCTTTGAAGTAACTTATTGAAATATATTAAATATTTCAAATAAATTATATTTTCTGAGAAGTTCTTACGTTTTGTATTTTTGAAAAGGAATAAGTTTTCATAATAATATAATATTTATTTATTAATTTTCATCGACAATTTATATTTGTTGGGTTATTTATCCCATATTATATTGTATACTGAGTTTCGATTTTATATGTCTATTAAATATAAGCTGTGCTTATATTTAATTCTGAAAATTTTCGAATAAAATTTTTTGAAATTAAAATTATAGGAGACTAACAGATTAAATCTGTTTAGTTATTGAAATTTTGTAATATCCCTTCTATCAAGCAAAAAACCTCTTTTTATCGTTTTAAAGTTGTACTGTTTATTTCATATCTGTTGACATATATGTTTCGGATTTTTAGCCCATTTTCAAAACTGAAGACAAAACTTAAAATCCTATTTATAATAGTAAGGTAGATAACAGGTTCAATTTTAAAGAGTGTAAAAATATGGCTCGGTCCTAATCTCTTACAGATACAGATGGTGATAAATTGATTTGAAATTGTTCAGATTGGTAGCTTCTCTCCATGTGCACAAATAAACAACTTCAATTTAATTTATCACCATTGCTCTTATCTGTAAAAGAATAGCACCGAGCCATATTTTTACACTCTTCAAAGTTGAACCTGTTATCTACCTTACTATTATAAATAGGATTTCAAGTTTTGTTCTCTTCAGTTTTGAAAATGGGCTAAAAACCCGAATCATATGTCAACAGGCATGAAATAAACAGTGAAACTTAAGCCAAGTTGTTTTTATTAACTTCATTAATTAAAATAAATACTCAAAATGTTCTCCACCTCGTTCTTGGCTATACCACATTCTTCTATAAATCACGTTCCTAACTTTGTTTGAAGTTTGAGTTGAAATATTCCGCATTTATGTTTCAGTTATCCTTTCTTTGAGGTCTGCGATGCTTGTCGGGTATATGTTAAATAAACTTTGTTCTTGAGATAATTCCACAAAAAAAACAAACGGCGGAAGATCTGGCGATCTAGCTGGCCACTTAATATTAATTCCTCGTCCAATCCATTTATTGGGAAAGATTGCGTTTAAGTAAGTTCAAACCATTGAAGCATAATGTGGTGGGGTTCCATCCTCTTGGAACCAGACATTTTCATTCGGAAGGCTTGGATATACTACGTCTATAATCATACTCAAATATTAATATAATAATAAATAATTTATATATTTTTGTCGGTTGAATCAAAATATTTATTCATCAGAAAAAAGGATTATACCAACAGCTATTTCATTTCTATTCAGTTTATTCATCATTATTTCGCAGAAATTCATTCTACGATTTGGATCGTCTTCTGTTAGATCGTGTTCAAGTTTTTCTATATGCATTAAGATTTTCTTTATGGAAACACTTTATGACACATTATTTTCACGGCTAATTTGACGTTTACTTGTCATTAGATCCTCAACACCTAAGAAAATATCTAAGTTCACAGTATCTTCAACGATATGCGGTTTTCTTTTTAATGGTGTGACATGTTGGTGACAAGTGCATGAATTTTAGACATAATGACTTGTGAAATATTGGGCAACTGAGGATATCTCTGATTAACTAATTTTGCCTCTTCAACTTGACTTCTGCAATTATCCTCGTAACCGAATATCATTAAAATCTCAATTCGATGAGTCTCTGTTTAATATTACATTATTACTCATACAAGAAATACGTTTTCAATTAGTTATTTCAAAGTAAATCTCAACAGCGCAACATCAGACTGATTACAATCCCCATTATTTGCATATTTTTCCTTTTTATCGGCATATGTAGATAGTTTTTTAAGCATTCATGGCAAAAAATATTGAGAATACAAAGATCTATGAGCGCATCGAGAATTGATTTCAGAAAGTTTTCCAACATAATTGACAGTTATTTCAGAAATTCGATAAGTCTGTATTTAGATTAGAATTAATAGAAAGTTCTAGAAATCGAGACAGAGTAACATATAAGAATTTAGATTATTTAAAGAATAACATTATTCAACGCGTGATAAATAAGTTATTTCATTATTTCACCGGGTATTATTCATAATTGACATACATGATATAGTCCATTGTGTAAGGAACTTTAAAAATATACAGGACGGAGTGTGATGGACTTGCGCGAATTACCCTGTGTATTTAAATATCTGTTTAAAAAAACGCATAATCAAATTTGAAAGTTTACATGTCCCAGTATTTTTCAGAGTTTTGTAACATTAGGACATGAATAATTTTATTCCCCCAGTGGTTTCCACACTGTATACATACAGGTAAATACAATTGCTGTATAAACAATGAAACCTATCCGAAGTAATTCTTTTTTATTTATGAATCTTCAATTTATTCAATAACTTCCATTTATCAAGGTTCCTTATTAGATAGTTAGTTAAAATGGCAAAATAATATATTTTCCTTTTTTCCACCTTTTATCTTTATTCTTCTAATTAGGGTTAAGTAGTGACTAAATTTCTGAGAATATTCAAGTGGAATTTTAGTTACTAGAAAAGTTCATGTAACAGTAATTTTTATGTTTCGATGATTCAAGAACCTTTTAATTTGATCGGTTAGTCTAGATTCATATATTTGTCATCTCAAATACCCAAAAACGGCCTAAACTCTTTTAAGAGAAGGGAAGATTCTTGGAATGGCCTGTTTATAAACTATTAGGGAGCATATCGAAGGTACAAAGTGGTTGCAAAGTCCCGAGAAAATTATCTTTTAGTATTTTGTATGGATTTCTTTGCATCTATTCCGTATCATTAGGATTTTGATTATTGAACGATTTATAACATTTCAAGACACAAGCAGGTACCCGGAAGAAGATTTACAGGAAAGGTTAACCAAATAATTTTTCCTTAGATATTAATTGGGGGGTAAAGATGTGTGTGTCATAAATAACTTACAAACTTTGTATATAAATAAAGACTTCTCCAATAAGAGGTTTAATTTTGAATAATTCGCTCCCTAGGCAGTCGTCAGGTGTCTTCGTTTGACATTTGAAAAGGAAAAAACTTCGCCATTACTAAAAATGAAACGATACACGCTTCAACAACGCATTGCGATTGTAAAAATTCACTACAAAAATGGTGAAAAGTTTGCAGTTACAGTTCGAAAAACTAGAGCACTTTTGGGTCGTAGTGAAACACCTTCTCGTCCGGGCATAGTGAAGATGGTGAAAAAATTTGAGCTGTTAGGACAACTTAGTGATGTGAAGAATCGAACCCGTGTGCGTCGCTCAAGAACAACTGAGAATATTGCTGCCGTAGCCCATAGCGTTGACGAAAACCCAGATTTGTCGATTCGTCGTCGATCTTTGGAATTAGGCATTCCACAAACGACATTACATCGTATTTTGCGTGAAGACTTAGGTCTTTAGTTCAGTTAACACAAGAACTCAAGTCGGTCGATCACCAGTATCTTCGTATCTTCGTTGATTGGGTCCTCTAAATGCATCAAAATGTTCCGGATTTTCATCGAAGAATCATCTTCATTTTCAGCTTGGAAACTACGATAATAAGCAGAATTGTCGCATTTAGGGCTCTGAAAATCCAAGAATGATAGTTGAAAAGTCTCTCCATCCTCAAAGTATCATTATTTGATGCGGTGTGATTGGACCTTACTTATTCGAAAATCAGACTGGTTAAACCTTTAGGGTGATTGGATTGCGCTACCGAGCTATGATTAATGATTTTTTATGGCCGGAATTGGAAGATATTGATGTGGACGACATTCATTTTCAACAAGATGGCGCTACGTGCCACAAAAGCAACGAAACAATGGCAATTTTGTAAGAAAAGTTTCCTGGCCGTGTTATTTTTCAAAGAGGTGATCACAATTGGCCACCGAGATCTTGCGATTTAACACCTTCAGACTTTTTTTCGGACCACGTGAAAGATGTGGTCTATGCCAATGCTCCACAACCGATTCAAGATGAAGTTCGTGATGTTATCAAGGAGATACAGCCGCAAATACTTATAGACTCCAGATTTATTGTCGCCATTTGTTTTATCTTTGTTATCTTGTATAAGAATTCCTGAATTATTAACCGTTGTAAAAGCTACGTTGAAGTCAAATTTCATTTTAAAATAATTGGCAAAGTTATCTGATATTTTATTCACGTAAGGAATGGAAATTTATCTTTTAGTCAGGTCTTTTTTAACAATTGTCGTTAATAATAAATTGTGGAAATGAGCTTTTTTTATTTTATTTGATTTCCTTCAGATCATTGTTCCTGGATTATTAGTAGTGTTATCTATATAAATAAGAAACGAACTGTGGTTTCAGCATGATGAAAACATTTTCCCAGGAATTGAAATATTCATTAAGAAAGATTCAAAAACAGGTATAAATTAAAGCATTTTAAACTTTGAATATCAAAACAGATTTAATCTGTTGGTTTGCTAAAATCGAAAAACTAAGAATTAAATCAATGTCTAATAAGCACTTCTCATATTTAATAGACAAAATCAAAACTCTTTACAGAATATCAAATGGAATATAAAAAAAGCAACAATTATAAATTGTTACTTAATATTATAGAAATAATTAAATATTTGAATGTTTCGTTCCAAGCATGCGCACCTGAACTCTTCAGACAGGCGTCACGCAGGTCTGCTTCTGACAAAATGTGTTGTTTCTGATCTTATATTTATGAAAACTATATCTCTTTCAATAATACACAACATAATTTTAAAACTCCAAACCTGTTTAATTCGACAAAAAAACTAATTTATTTGACATATTCAATACATTTGAATAAGTTACTTGAAAAACTCTCAAAACGTGTACCACATCCTCAAAAACAATTAGAATTCAGATAAGGTCAGTTCAACTCCACATTTAAAAGATAAAATCAATCAACAATAAATAAACTTACCCATACGAAATTTGAATATCAAAACAGATTAAATCTGTTACTCTTCTACAATTTTAATTTCAAATAAATGTTTTATTCAAAAAACTTTTAGGATTAAATTAATGTCTAAAATAAGCGCCGCTTACGTTTAATAGACGTATATAATCAAAACTCAATATATAATGTCAAATGGAATAAATAAACCAACAGATATAAGAAAGTCATTAAAATTAATAAATAAATATTTAAAGGAGACAAAATTTTGTTTCTGATCTTACCTTTAAGAACACCAATTGCCTTTTAAAAACATGAATACAACTCAAGAACTTATCAAAGAATATAATTTATTTGAAATATTTAATATATTTAGATATTCGAATAAGTTAATTCAGAAATCTCTCAAAACATGCACTATATCTTCAAAAAACAAATATTATTTTAGAGAATCCCTTCTTCGGTCCTAGATAATATTCCAAATATCAAAATCAAATAACTACAACTATATCACAACCTACATGTATTAAGGATGAATGCTTCAAACAGACTAACTTTGAAATTCAAGATTGGTCTATGTTCTAACAATATCAGAGAACAATGTAAGTTATTTTGAGGTTATATTTAAATTCATTGACATTCCATAATGAGATTTATTGAAGTCAAAATAAAATTATATATTATATATAAAATAAAAGAGAAAAAGGCTTTTTACTGGATAGAAGAATATAACAAAATTTGAATATCAAAACAGATTAAATCTGTTAGTCTTCTACAATTTTAATTTCTATTTTATTTTACCCATACGACCTCTTGGATCTGTTTGATGGACATATATAAACAAGGTACTCACAAAGTTTGTAAGGCACTTCATCGTCTTGGTTAGACCACTCGACACTGTTTAATGAATTTCTTCATTTAAAAACATAATATAATTATATATAAAGTAAAATAATAAGAAGCGGTTTTTTACTTGATAGAAAGACTTGTAACGCAGTCTAGTTAGCTGCTTTAGGATTTGTCACTTCACTGACAGTTTTGTTGTTTTGTAAAGATCAATTGTTTTCAGAAGAATTCACTTTCTATTCCCGATTTTTGTTATAAGTATGTTGTAGTTAAAATTGATTTGTATTTCCTGCATAAAATTTGTTATAGAAACTTACATCGAGAGAGGTTAACGAAGAATAAGGAAACAATTTCAGAATTATAGACTATTGCAAACTTGTAATATCATAAAAGATTTAATCTGTTAGTCTCCAGCATTATAGAATATCAAATTAAATAATAAAAAAACCCAACAAATATAAATTGTAAATTAAAATTAAAAAAATACTTGCATGTTTCACTCCAAAGGTATTTTATTTTAATATTATAAATCAACATGTAAAAATCATACATAAATATAGAAAAGGTTCAATCTTAATAAAATCAATAAACAGCTGAATTGATTCCCCGGAATCTCTATATATTTAAATCTAAAGAATATCTTCTAATACAGTATCAAAAATATAAACTCTTGACCAAATTATTGAAATAAATCACCTAATACCTTTCAAAAATAGTTGGCACATTCTCCAGAAATCCGATACCGATAGAACTAAGAATGAAAAACACAACTCTAAATATAACGTAAATTTTCATTCAATAAAATAAATTTGAAGCGACCTCTTAAGCTTCAAATTGTTGCAAGATATCAACAGCTTGATCAACTTTTTCCTTTAATGCTTCATGATTTTTCCAACATGTGTAGTTTTTCGGAGTTGTCCATTTCCAAGATCATGCCAGTAATTTTTGGGGCTAAACTTGGTTGCATACTTTGAATAAGTTGGTACAAACGTTCTCCCAACAAATTTTTTTGCATTGAAGGTGTTGCTGTCGACAACGTGGCGAGAGTTAGAGACACTTCACTTCTTGCCAACGTTTGTTCTACACCAGATGAGGTAGACGCATTAACCTGGACATCTGGAGTAGGCGTTTGTTGCATGAGGTTGATGGAGCTTGGCGTATCAAATTAAATAATAAAAAAACCCAACAAACATAAACTGTAAATTGAAATTAAAAAAATACTTGCATGTTTCACTCCAAAGGTATTTTATTATAAATATTATAAATTAACATGTAAAAATCATACATAAATATAGAAAAGGTTCAATCTTAATAAAATCAATAAACAGCTGAATTGATTCCCCGGAATCTCTATATATTTAAATCTAAAGAATCTCTTCTATTACAGTATCAAAAATATAAACTCTTGACCACATTATTGAAACAAATCACCTAATACCTTTCAAAAAATAGTTGGCACATTCTCCAAAAATCCGATACCGATAGAACCAAGAATGAAAAACACAACTCTAAATATAACGTAAATTTTCATTTAATAAAATCAATTTGAAGCGGCCTCTTAAGCTTCAAATTGTTGCAAGATATCAACAGCTTGATCAACTTTTTCCTTTAATGCTTCATGATTTTTCCAACTGTAGTATTTCGGAGTTGTCCATTTCCAAGATCATGCCAGTAATTTTTGGGGCTAAACTTGGTTGCATACTTTGAATAAGTGGGTACCAACGTTCTCCCAACAAATTTTTTTGCATTGAAGGTGTTGCTGTCGACAAAGTGGCGAGAGTTAGAGGCACTTCACTTCTTGCCAACGCTTGTTCTACACCAGATGAGGTAGACGCATTAACCTGGACATCTGGAGTAGGCGTTTGTTGCATGAGGTTGATGGAGCTTGGCGTATCAAATTAAATAATAAAAAAACCCAACAAACATAAACTGTAAATTAAAATTAAAAAAATACTTGCATGTTTCACTCCAAAGGTATTTTATTATAAATATTATAAATTAACATGTAAAAATCATACATAAATATAGAAAAGGTTCAATCTTAATAAAATCAATAAACAGCTGAATTGATTCCCCGGAATCTCTATATATTTAAATCTAAAGAATCTCTTCTATTACAGTATCAAAAATATAAACTCTTGACCACATTATTGAAACAAATCACCTAATACCTTTCAAAAAATAGTTGGCACATTCTCCAGAAATCCGATACCGATAGAACCAAGAATGAAAAACACAACTCTAAATATAACGTAAATTTTCATTTAATAAAATCAATTTGAAGCGGCCTCTTAAGCTTCAAATTGTTGCAAGATATCAACAGCTTGATCAACTTTTTCCTTTAATGCTTCATGATTTTTCCAACTGTAGTATTTCGGAGTTGTCCATTTCCAAGATCATGCCAGTAATTTTTGGGGCTAAACTTGGTTGCATACTTTGAATAAGTGGGTACCAACGTTCTCCCAACAAATTTTTTTGCATTGAAGGTGTTGCTGTCGACAAAGTGGCGAGAGTTAGAGGCACTTCACTTCTTGCCAACGCTTGTTCTACACCAGATGAGGTAGACGCATTAACCTGGACATCTGGAGTAGGCGTTTGTTGCATGAGGTTGATGGAGCTTGGCGTATCAAATTAAATAATAAAAAAACCCAACAAACATAAACTGTAAATTAAAATTAAAAAAATACTTGCATGTTTCACTCCAAAGGTATTTTATTATAAATATTATAAATTAACATGTAAAAATCATACATAAATATAGAAAAGGTTCAATCTTAATAAAATCAATAAACAGCTGAATTGATTCCCCGGAATCTCTATATATTTAAATCTAAAGAATCTCTTCTATTACAGTATCAAAAATATAAACTCTTGACCACATTATTGAAACAAATCACCTAATACCTTTCAAAAAATAGTTGGCACATTCTCCAGAAATCCGATACCGATAGAACCAAGAATGAAAAACACAACTCTAAATATAACGTAAATTTTCATTTAATAAAATCAATTTGAAGCGGCCTCTTAAGCTTCAAATTGTTGCAAGATATCAACAGCTTGATCAACTTTTTCCTTTAATGCTTCATGATTTTTCCAACTGTAGTATTTCGGAGTTGTCCATTTCCAAGATCATGCCAGTAATTTTTGGGGCTAAACTTGGTTGCATACTTTGAATAAGTGGGTACCAACGTTCTCCCAACAAATTTTTTTGCATTGAAGGTGTTGCTGTCGACAACGTGGCGAGAGTTAGAGGCACTTCACTTCTTGCCAACGTTTGTTCTACACCAGATGAGGTAGACGCATTAACCTGGACATCTGGAGTAGGCGTTTGTTGCATGAGGTTGATGGAACTTGGCGTATCAAATTAAATAATAAAAAAACCCAACAAACATAAACTGTAAATTAAAATTAAAAAAATACTTGCATGTTTCACTCCAAAGGTATTTTATTATAAATATTATAAATTAACATGTAAAAATCATACATAAATATAGAAAAGGTTCAATCTTAATAAAATCAATAAACAGCTGAATTGATTCCCCGGAATCTCTATATATTTAAATCTAAAGAATCTCTTCTATTACAGTATCAAAAATATAAACTCTTGACCACATTATTGAAACAAATCACCTCATACCTTTCAAAAAATAGTTGGCACATTCTCCAGAAATCCGATACCGATAGAACCAAGAATGAAAAACACAACTCTAAATATAACGTAAATTTTCATTTAATAAAATCAATTTGAAGCGGCCTCTTAAGCTTCAAATTGTTGCAAGATATCAACAGCTTGATCAACTTTTTCCTTTAATGCTTCATGATTTTTCCAACTGTAGTATTTCGGAGTTGTCCATTTCCAAGATCATGCCAGTAATTTTTGGGGCTAAACTTGGTTGCATACTTTGAATAAGTGGGTACCAACGTTCTCCCAACAAATTTTTTTGCATTGAAGGTGTTGCTGTCGACAAAGTGGCGAGAGTTAGAGGCACTTCACTTCTTGCCAACGCTTGTTCTACACCAGATGAGGTAGACGCATTAACCTGGACATCTGGAGTAGGCGTTTGTTGCATGAGGTTGATGGAGCTTGGCGTAGAAATTGGCTGACCGACAGCAATTTGGTTGATCTGAATATCTGGCGAAGATACTGGTGGTCTTATAACTTCCACTGTTGTTGGTATGGAAACCTGGTCATCCGTATGTGGATTTGACGTTTGTTGTCTGCGTTTGTTGGGTTTCGTATGCCACAAAGCCAAATCCTTTGGATTTTCCTTCATCATCTCTCATGATAATAGAGCTTGTAATTTGTCCGAATGGTTCGAATATCTGATAAAGCATGTATTCTGTGAGTTTTTCGCCAAAATTCTTAATGTATACATTGCAGAATTCATTCCTTGCTTTTTCTCTTTTTCTCACTGAAACCGGGACGAACTCAGCCACAGTGACCAGCTTGCCGCGCATTAACGAACCATTGACAATCTCTATGGCTCGTTTTGCATCTTCTTCAGATTGGAACTGGACGAAGCCGTATCCTCTACTAGATCCATCGAGATTCCTGACAACTTTGCAGCTTAGTACGTCACCAAAAGCTGAGAACGTATCAAATAATTCCTTGTTTATTTTTTAATAAATGTTTCCCTTTCCCTATAAACAGCTTGATCAACTTTTTCCTTTAATGCTTCATGATTTGCCAACATGTGTAGTATTTCGGAGTTGTCCATTTCCAAGATCATGCCAGTAATTTTTGGGGCTAAACTTGGTTGCATACTTTGAATAAGCGGGTACAAACGTTCTCCCAACAAATATTTTTGCATTGAAGGTGTTGCTGTCGAAAACGTGGCGAGAGTAAGAGGCACTTCACTTCTTGCCAACGCTTGTTCTACACCAGATGAGGCAGACGCATTAACCTGGACATCTGGAGTGGGCGTTTGTTGCATGAGGTTGCTGGAGCTTGACGTAGAAATTGGCTGACAGACAGCAGTCTGGTTGATTTGAAGATCTGGCGAAAGTACTGTAGGTCTTATATATACCACTGGTGATTGTATGGGAACCTGTGCCTGTGTCACTAATACCTGAGGCTGCCATCTTGCTGTTCGCCTCATCTGAGGTACCGTCCTATTCATATAATGTTGAATTGGCAGCCGATTACTTGGAACTGCGTATTGTGATACTCTCACAGGTGGAGACAAAATTTGTTTCTTGAATATTCATCAAAAATTGTCGTTAAGATTGGTGTCATAAGTCATCTAAAAACTTGACATATATACAACTACTTATACAATTAAACAGAGTGTCCGTCCGGATTTAACGTCAATATATTTCAGTCTAATAAAGGGCCTAATTTTGGATTTAAAAATTTATTTTTCCGTTCAAAATAACTCCGATAATATATATAAGAAAATAATTCAGATCGAAGCGAACGATATTATGTTATTCAAATTGTTATGAATTAAATAGAATTAATATACTTCGATACGGAGACGAGGGCCTATACCTTGAAATCAAATCTATAAGTCTTGTTCGTTTGGACAGTTATAAAATACTATCAATTAATTTCAAAAAATTTTATTCAAACATTTTTAAAATTGAATAAATGTCTTATATTTAATAGACGTATGAAATTAAAACTCAATAAACAATATCAAATGGAATAAATAACCCAACAAATATAAATTGTCAATTTAAATTAATAAATAAATATTTGAAGGAGACAAAAATTTGTTTCTGATCTTTCAGTTATGAAAACTAATTTCTTTTCGAAAATATAAAACATAATTTAAGGACTTCTCAGAAAATATAATTTATTCGAGGTATTTAATATATTTAAATAAGTTACTTCAAAAATCTCCCAGTCTCTCTTTGAAGTAACTTATTTAAATATATTAAATATTTCAAATAAATTATATTTTCTGAGAAGTCCTTACGTTTTGTATTTTTGAAAAGGAAAATATTTTCATAATAATATAATATTTATTTATTAATTTTCATGGACAATTTATATTTGTTGGGTTATTTATCCCATATTATATTGTATACTGAGTTTCAATTTTATACCTCTATTAAATATAAGCTGTGCTTATAAGACATTAATTTAATTCTAAAAATTTTCTCATAAAATTTTTTGAAATTAAAATTATAGGAGACTAACAGATTCAATCTGTTTTGATATTGAAATTTTGTAATATCCCTTCTATCAGGAAAAAAACCTTTTCTTATCGTTTTAAAGTTTTACTGTTTATTTCATATCTGTTGACATATATGTTTCGGATTTTTAGCCCATTTTCAAAACTGAAGAAAACAAAACTTAAAATCCTATTTATAATAGTAAGGTAGATAACAGGTTCAATTTTAAAGAGTGTAAAAATATGGCTCGGTCTTAATCTCTTACAGATACAAATGGTGATAAATTGATTTGAAATTGTTCAGATTGATAGTTTCTCTCCATTTGCACAAATAAACAACTTCAATTCAATTAATCACCATTGCTCTTATCTGTAAAATAATAGGACCGAGCCATATTTTTACACTCTTCAAAATTGAAGCTGTTATCTACCTTACTATTATAAATAGGATTTTAAGTTTTGTTCTCTTCAGTTTTGAAAATGGGCTAAAAACCCGAATCATAAGTCAACAGACATGAAATAAAGAGTGTAACTTAAGCCAAGTTGTTTTTATTAACTTCATTAATTAAAATAAATACTCAAAATGTCCTCCACCTCGTTCTTGGCTATACCACATTCTTCATAAAACACGTTCTAACTTTGTTTGAAGTTTGAGTTGAAATATTCCGCATTTATGTTTCAGTTATCCTTTCTTTGAGGTCTGCGATGCTCGTCGGGTATATGTTAAATAAACTATGTTCTTGAGATAATTCCACAGCAAAATACCAACGGCGTAAGATCTGGCGATCTAGCTGGCCACTTAATATTAATTCCTCGTCCAATCCATTTATTGGGAAAGATTGCGTTTAAGTAAGTTCAAACCATTGAAGCATAATGTGGTGGGGTTCCATCCTCCTGGAACCAGACATTTTCATTCGGAAGGCTTGGATATACTACGTCTATAATCATACTCAAATATTAATATAATAATAAATAATTTATATAATTTTGTCGGTTCAATCAAAATATTTATTCATCAGAAAAAAGGATTATACCAACAGCTATTTCATTTCTATTCAGTTTATTCATCATTATTTCGCAGAAATTCATTCTACGATCTGGATCGTCTTCTGTTAGATCGTGTTCAAGTTATTCTATATGCATGAAGTTTTTCTTTATGGAAACACTTTGACACATTATTTTCACGGCTAATTTGACGTTTACTTGTCATTAGATCCTCAACACCTAAGAAAATATCTAAGTTCACAGTATCTTCAACGATATGCGGTTTTCTTTTTAATGGTGTGACATGTTGGTGACAAGTGCATGAATTTTAGACACAATGACTTGTGAAATATAGGGCAACTGAGGATATCTCTGATTAACTAATTTTGCCTCTTCAACTTGACTTCTGCAATTATCCTCTTAACCCACCATCATTAAAATCTCAATTCGATGAGTCTCTGTTTAATATTACATTATTACTCATACAAGAAATACGTTTTCAATTAGTTATTTCAATGTAAATCTCAACAGCGCAACATCAGACTGATTACAATCCCCATTATTTGCATATTTTTCCTTTTTATCGGCATATGTAGATAGTTTTTTAAGCATTCATGGCAAAAAATATTGAGAATACAAAGATCTATGAGCGTATCGAGAATTGATTTCAGAAAGTTTTCCAACTTAATTGACAGTTATTTCAGAAATTCGATAAGTCTGTATTTAGATTAGAATTAATAGAAAGTTCTAGAAATCGAGACAGTGTAACATATAAGAATTTAGATTATTTAAAGAATAACATTATTCAACGCGTGATAAATAAAATAAAATAGAAAGGCTTTTTACTTGATAGAAGAAATATAACAAAATTTGAATATCAAAACAAATTGAAATATGTTTATCTTCTACAATTTTAATTTCCAAAAGAATTTTTTATTCAAGAAACTTTTAGAATTAAATTAATGTCTAAAACAAGCACCGCTCACATTTAATAGACGTTTATAAACAAAACTCAATATACAATGTCAAATGAAATAAATAACCCAATAGATATACGAAAGTAATTAAAATTAATAAATAAATATTCAAAGGAGACAAAATTTTGTTTCTGGTCTTAACTTTAAAAAATACTACTTGCCTTATAAAAACATGAACACACTTAAAGGACTTCCCAAAGAATATAATTTATTTGAAATATTTAATATATTTAAATATTCGAACAAATTATTTCAAAAATCTCTAAAAAATGTGCACTATATCTTCAAAAAACAAATATAGTTCTAGATAATCCCTTCATCAGCCCTTTGTTTTCAATATTACAAATATCAAAATCAAAAACATAACCTACATCACTCACGTGTTAAAAGACTTCAGCTTCGAACTACAGATCAGCTATATATTCAAGATTGATCTATGTTCTAACAAAATCAAAGAACAAAGTGAGTTATTTTAAGTTTACTTAAAATCATTGACATTCTATAATGAGATTTATTGAAGCCAAAATATAGTTATATATTATATATAAAATAAAATAGAAAGGCTTTTTACTTGATAGAAGAAATATAACAAAATTTGAATATCAAAACAAATTGAAATATGTTTATCTTCTACAATTTTAATTTCCAAAAGAATTTTTTATTCAAGAAACTTTTAGAATTAAATTAATGTCTAAAACAAGCACCGCTCACATTTAATAGACGTTTATAAACAAAACTCAATATACAATGTCAAATGAAATAAATAACCCAATAGATATACGAAAGTAATTAAAATTAATAAATAAATATTCAAAGGAGACAAAATTTTGTTTCTGGTCTTAACTTTAAAAAATACTACTTGCCTTATAAAAACATGAACACACTTAAAGGACTTCCCAAAGAATATAATTTATAATTTATTTATAATTTATATAATAATTTGTTCGAATATTTAAATATATTAAATATTTCAAATAAATTATATTCTTTGGGAAGTCCTTTAAGTGTGTTCATGTTTTTATAAGGCAAGTAGTATTTTTTAAAGTTAAGACCAGAAACAAAATTTTGTCTCCTTTGAATATTTATTTATTAATTTTAATTACTTTCGTATATCTATTGGGTTATTTATTTCATTTGACATTGTATATTGAGTTTTGTTTATAAACGTCTATTAAATGTGAGCGGTGCTTGTTTTAGACATTAATTTAATTCTAAAAGTTTCTTGAATAAAAAATTCTTTTGGAAATTAAAATTGTAGAAGATAAACATATTTCAATTCGTGATAAATAAGTTATTTCATTATTTCACCGGGTATTATTCATAATTGACATACATGATATAGTCCATTGTGTAAATTTGAAAGTTTACATGTCCCAGTATTTTTCATAATTTTGTAAGGACATATATAATTTTATTCCCTAAGTGGTTTCCACACTGTATACATACAGGTAAATACAATTGCTGTATAGACAATGAAACCTATCCGGAGTAATTCTTTTCTATTTATGAATTTTCAATTTATTCAATGATTTCCATTTATCAAGGTTAATATATATATATATATATATATATATATATATATATATATATATATATATATATATATATAATATAATATAATATTAGGAGTGCAAATAAGTTTCCGCCGTTTTATTGTAGATGGCGCGACACGGAGTTTCGGTTAGCCTTCGCAGATGATAACCGGCTTAAAAAATAGTTTGGACATTCGAAAACAACATAACCTATTAATATTATTGATTTTATATTGATAAAATATAATTTTTATAAGTTGAAAATGTCAAAATTTGAGCCAAGTAAGCGTCATTTGCGGGAAATATTAGTTTACTTCTTTAATTTAAAGAAATCTGCTGCTGCGGCGCATCAATTGATCGTAGAAGCATATAGTGAGGGTGCTTTGAGTGAGAGAACGTGTCGAGAGTGGTTTCAAAAGTTTAAAAACGGTGATTTCGACGTAGAAGACAAAGATCGCAGTGGAAGGCCAAAAATTAACGAGGATGCAGAATTGGAGGAATTATTCGAGGAAGATTCATCTCAAACACAAAAAGAACTTACTCTAACATTAGAATTCACTCAGCAAGCAGTCTCACATCGTTTAAAATCATTTCTTCTACAATAAATATTCAATTTGTGTTAAAAAACGGCGGAAAATGATAAGAAGCGATTTTTTATTTAATAGAAGGATTTGTAACGCAGTCTAGTTAGCTGCATTAGGATTTGTCACTTCACTGACAGTTTTGTTGTTTTGTAAAGATCAATTGTTTTCAGAAGAATTGAATTTCTGTTCCCGATTTTTGTTATAATTATAGACTATTACAAACTTGTAATATCAAAACATATTTATTCTGTTAGTCTCCTGCATTATAGAATATCAAATTAAATAATAAAAAAACCCAACGAATATAAATTTCGTAAATTAAAATAAAAAAAAAATACTTGCATGTTTTACTCCAAAAGTATTTTATTATAAATATTATAAATTAACATGTAAAAATCATACATAAATATGGAAAAGGTTCAATCTTAATAAAATCAATAAACATCTGAATTGATTCTCCAGAACTTCTATATGTTTAAATCTAAAGAATCTCTTCTAATACAGTATCAAAAATATAAACGACCAAATAATTGAAATAAATCACCCAATACCTTTCAAAAAATATTTGGCACATTCTCCAGAAATCCGATACCGATAGAACCAAGAACGAAAAACACAACTCTAAATATATCAACGTAAATTTTCATTTAATAAAATCAATTTGAAGCGGCCTTTTTAGCTTCAAATTTTTGCCAGATATCAACAGCTTGATCAACTTTTTCCTTTAATGCTTTATGATTTTCCAGCATGTGTAGTATTTCGGAGTTGTCCATTTCCAAGATCATGCCAGTAACTTTTGGGGCTAAATTTGGTTGCATACGTTCAATAAGCGGATACAAACGTTCTCCAAGCAAATTTTTTTGGGTTGAAGGTGTTACTTTCGACAACTTGGCGAGAGTTAGAGGCGTTTGACTTCTTGCCAACGCTTGTTCTACACCAGATGAGGTAGACGCATTAACCTGGACATCTGGAGTAGGCGTTTGTCGCACAAGGTTGATGGGGCTTGGCATAGAAATTGCCTGACAGACAGCAGTCTGGTTGAGTTGAAGATTTGGCGAAAGTACCGTAGGTGTTATATATACCACTGGTGATTGTATGGGAACCTGTGCCTGTGTTACTAATACCTGAGGCTGCCATCTTCCTGTTCGCCTCAACTGAGGTACCGTCCTATTCATGTAATGTTGAATTGGCAGCTGATTATTTGGAACAGCGTATTGTGGTACTACTACAGGTGGAGGCACTTGAAGTCTTGTAGCTACCCGTGAATGTTGCGCTATCAATCGGGCTCGTCGATGCTCTTTTTTTTGGGCTAGAGCTACGTATAAAGGTTTACCACCGATTATCCTCCCATTCATTTCGGCAACTGCTTTAGTGGCTTCTTCAGGAGTAGAGAAACACACAAAGCCGAAACATTTACTTGTATTGTCTTCGTTCATCATAACCTTCGCCGATGTTATGGTACCGAAAGGAGAAAATTCCCGCATAAGCCTGGCATCATCAAAGGTCGAATCAAAATTTTTGACATACAAATTTAAGCCCTTAGATTTGTTCTCAAGTTCTTGCTTCCATTCGTCTTTTTTTTCCTTCAGCTCAAATTGTCGTTGCTCCTTAGACTTTGCTTTTCCGACGTACAGTTGTTTCCCTTCAATTTCTTTACCTGTGGAGAAATTGTTAAATGAGTTAGTTTAATATCATTTTTAATACAGGTATATAAAATATAAAATTGTTATTTCTATGGACGTAATACAGTAAAATGGCAGGATAATTTGGCAGCAGTAATTTGGTAGAATTTAGTTGATTAAAAAAGATATAGATTCAGTCAAGTGAGTAATAAAAATTGAATTGATTTAGAACACCAGTCCAGAGCAGGGGTCAGAAACCGGTCACTCAGATGTGAAACTGCAGCTCTCAGTTCCATACGCAATTTATTCATTTTAGGAAAAAAAAACATTTAAAAATCGTTCTAAATCGATTAACGAACAGTTTCTATCGCTCAGCCACTCTTTTTACCGCACCCCTTTCCCGTGACACGCGTCGTCACTGTCGTCAGTGGGAAGCTTTCGAATGACGCCGTCGTCTGATATTTCTATGTAGGTTTTAATCCGCTTTCGACGCAAGACAATTTGGCGTCTTTTTCAATGCTTTGGCTGTGCGCATTGTTTGTTGTTGCAAGTGGAAGAGTTAGAAGCGAATTATCTACTCCAAGGTATGTAAGTACATATATAATAATAAAAAAACCGAAGTAAAGTTATGTGACAATAAAAAATGCCTTGATTGAACTTGGAAATACTGAAGTAGAAAATTAAAGTCCACCTGTAGTATTCGCCAAACGTTCATCACTCTGACATCACCTGTAACACTGATTTTAACTAAATGTGTAGTTGATGTTCTTAAAATAAAGATCCTGTATGTGAACATTTCCTAATTTTTTCGGTACAAATGAAAACTTACCATTCAATTTTTCTACGGCAGAACGGGCGGATTCTGGTGCTTCGTATGCCACAAAGCCAAATCCTTTGGACTTTCCTTCATCATCTCTCATGATAATAGAGCTTGTGATTTTTCCAAATGGTTCGAACATCTGATAAAGCAAGTCTTCTGTGAGTACTTCGCCAAAATTCTTAACGTATACATTGCAGAATTGATTCCTTGCATCGCCCTTTTCACTTTCCCTCACTGAACGTGATTGGAATTCAGCCACAGTGACCTGCTTGCCGCGCATTAACGAACCATTAACAACCTGTATGGATCGTTTTGCATCTGCTTCAAATTGGAAATGGACGAAGCCGTATCCTCTACTAGATCCATCCGAATTCCTGACAACTTTGCAGCTAAGTACAGCACCAAACGATGAGAAAGTGTCGAATAATTCCTTGTTATCGATGGTACTTTCTAAATTTTTAATAAAAATGTTTCCCTTTCCAGATTTTCGAAGAGTTGGATCTCGATTGGACCACATTACTCGTATCATGCAACCATTAATTGTGTCGAAATTCAATACGTCCAATGCTCTTTCAGCTGAAACATAAAATTATCGATTATTAAATTGAAGCATTTGTCGAATTTTTATACAAAGATTCAATATTTAAAAATTGTTTTTAAAGAATAAAACATCCAACTGAATAAGCATGTCCCTTTCGGCTATTTTTAAGTGAATAAAATAAATCTTTGTCAGCTAAGGATCAAATCAATTGAATATTTCAAAGTATATAGAGGTCAATAAAAAGATGAAAAGCAGTACAAACGATTTATTGACCAAAATTATAAACAATAAACGATTACGAATGACTACCGTACACTTTAATTCCTTGGCCCTAGAACTTAGCACTATATTCAATTTCTTTAATTCTTCTGACTCAATTCTTAAACAAGAAAAAAAAAACGATTACTAATATCACACAATATAATTCTAATAATGCTAAATTCTGAGACCAATTCGAGCCTCGCACCGCGATCTTTTCTCGACGATCTTACTAGTTTTTCCGACGTGTCAAGACTCCCTCACAAACCCGTCGGTTTTCTCCTTCCAAATTTTTTGATGCGTTCACCCGCTCAAAATTGCAACTAAGCACTTCAGCTCTTTGTCGAGCCACACGTGTTAATTTCTACGTCAGCGTGTTTCTTTGCAATTTCCGTTCTTCCACTCTTCTGAAGGAATATGTTTACGTTTCGTACAATAAGCTCTTATGAACTTTTTAATGTGTAGTTTTTTATTATTATATATAGCTCAGAGTAAAATAATTTCATTTAGAAGCCGCCGTTCGGGCGTGCCTCGAAAGCAAATTCCTAAGTTTAACATAAGTGGTCAGGAGATTAAAATAAACGAATTAATTCTGGGGAATTAAACCACGCGTTGAATTTGCTTTTGTCCAATGAATTAATCCCTGTATCATTACAACCCTTTCATGAATTCTAAACCTTGTTTTTTTACCACAGTTTCTTCACAATTCTTTAGCTTCCAGGTGAGATAGTTGAATTCTGGGAATATACAGTTGGTTTTGAGAAAATAATTCGCAAAATTCATTCTAAATTAAGATTGATGTTCTTTGAACCTTTTCTGAGAGGATTTGTCCTATATATACACTACAGTACTCTTGAAATTTTTAGACTCAAAAATTGTTCAGCCGGTTGCTTCTGTCTTTTGCATTAATAATGAGTTTGTGAAAGCTGTTTATATGTTATCTTTGAAAATATTTCAGCCATTTTTTGCGAGATCTATATTTTTCAGTTTGGTTTTATTTGTTTCAAAATGAATTTTTTTTTGATTATGAGTGAATTTATTGTTTTTTTTTCCGAATTGATATTTTATTTGGGACCAATCCCGCAAAAAATAGCTGAAATATTTTCAAAACAGCTTTCACACCCTTATATAAAATTTCTAACCCCCTCTTTTTTAATGCAGAAGACAAAAACAACCGGGTGAATAATTCTGGAGTATATAAATTAAGTCGTCAACAGTATATATATAGGATAAACCGGAAGATCTTTCCATTTTTTGGAAACCAATCATATCTTGCCAGAATTGGACAATCCTGAACTATTGCACCTGGAAGCGAAAGGGAAAAAAAAGTAGACATTCTAGAATCCATCGAAATATTTGAACACAAACAGCACGTTTAAACAATAAATCTATTAAACGAGCAAACGGATCTTTGGCATAACCCATTTCTCGAAGTTTTACACCAGTCAAAGCCTTCAAGGTGTATATAATAGTTGAAATAAAATGAAAATTATCTATAACCTATTACTCGGTTAAAATACAATTTGTTTTTATTCAATTTGAAGTAGAGTCACTGTATATTCAGTAAAAAAACTGTTACTTATTGAACCAAAAATAAGTAGAGAAACCGCGCCTTCCAAACCCGCATTTAAATAAACATTCATTTCTGAATGAATGTAAGTAAGTAAATATATAAAGTTCGCAATAAATAAAATGAATCGCAATGTCATTAATAAAACTCACGTAACCAAGAATTTGAATAAAACACCATTTAATCAAAGAAGGCAAATGAATCCGAAATTAATTTCAAAAATAGAAAAATAATTAAATACACATTAAAATATGAAAATATCAGCTACATTGATAAACACTTTAATAATTTGTGTGAAGTTGAAATTAAGAAAGCAAACTTTGCAACTATACAAAGATATTACCAGTAGTTGAAAATCAGTTGAGTGAAATTTATTCTAAACCTAAATGTAGGTAAGTATATTCTCTAAATGATTTTAAAGTCCTCACTCGAATGTGTGAAAATCTACTAAATGATTTGATAGTCCTCATTTAAAAATTACTGTTATAAATTATTGAATTTTGTAAGATTGAAATATTTTCGATATTTTTATAGCACTCGTTCATTGAATAGGAATAAAATGACAATGAAAAACAAATTTTTTCGAATATACAAATGAAGAAAAGAGTTTTTGATAGATGACAAAACAACGAAAAGTCGAAAGGGAGGGATCGTATCTGATCATTGAAGCACGAACTATTTGTTGATTAAATTCTTTCACCTCGAAAAAATTTCCATGAACACATAAACTTTTACTCAATAAAACAATAATATAACCAGATATCAAGAGCACACTCAAGAAAATCCCTATAATTCAAATGGACATTCATTTCTGAACAAACTTGAGTAAATATATAAAATTCGCAATAAATAAAATCTCATTCTAATAACTGATCTAACCAAGAATTTGAATAATAAATCATTTCATTTAATCAAACGAAGAAAATGAGATCCGTAGATAACATAACCATCATTATTATTAAAAATAAAAAAATAATGGTTTAATGGATATTAAAATATAAAAATATTCAGCTACAATGATAAACACTTCAATAATTTGTGTGAAGTTGAAATTAATAAAGCAAACTTTGCAACTATACAAATTCTAGATATCATTACTAGTAGTAAAATAACAGTAAGAGAAATTTATTCTATACCTAAATATAGGTAGGTATATCTACAAAATGATTTGATAGTCCTCATTTAAATGTTATTACTATTATAAATTATTGAATTTTGTAAGATTGAAATAATTTAGATATATATAAACCACTCATTCATTGAATAGGAATAAAATGACAATAAATAATTATTTCGAATATGCAAATGAAGAAAAAGTTTTTGATAGATTATAAAACATAAAAAAATAATATAATACTCGTGTGTAAAATTTTTTTTCAATATTGATCATTTGTAGTTGAAAAATGCCAAAACCAAACTTTTTAAATGAAAAAATTCTGAATATTATTACAAATCCAATAACAGCACAAAGTAAATACAAGTTTATAGCGAATAGAAATAATATGAAACTTTGAAATTCCAACCATATTAAACAAATCACGTTAACTTGATTTGAAAAACATTCGGCAATTCTGTTGAATAAAATTTCTAAGATTTGGTGTTGAGAATAAATATTATTTTTTATGTATTGACTCTTACTGAAAAATAATTAAATATGAATATCTTACCATCACTGGATAGTCTGTAATTTACGTATCCGTACCCTAGGGATTTTTGGGTTTTTATATCTCTGCACACCCTTACAGATACAACTTCACCAACTATTGAAAATTTGTCGAACAGAATCGGCTCTGTGATATCAGGGTGTAAATCACCGACGTACAGGGATGCCACTGGCGGGATGATTGGTACTTGCAGAGAGAGATCCATCGCAAAATACAACGATAACGTGGTACTAGAGAGAGGTAAAAGTAAACAACTATGATCTGTGAGTAATAATGCCCCAATCCATACTTCATCCCTTACATCAAACCACAGAATCTATGAAAAATTTTCTACTTGAAATATGGCCTCCGACAAAACACAACATAAACTCCATATATAGTTAATATATTGTATAATTTTTTTATTATAATAATTATATAATATATTATGTATATATATATATATATATATATATACGTATAACATTAAATTCAAAAATAATATATAATGACCTCCACGTTAAATATTTACTGATAAAATATATAAGTAAGTTTCTTTCAATATATGCGCAATATATATTTTTAAATTCTAATTTGAACGTCTTTTTGCGCACGTGCTGATGAGTTATTCTTGTTTGAATCCGAACGAATTGAAATGTCAGCACCTTATAATTTTCAAAAATTCCCCGTAATTAAGCTTTCTATACTTCTGTAGAATTCACCATTAAAACTTAAATAATTTTGATTTAAGCAGATTTTTGGTAAATGGATGATGTCGTAGTTGAGTGGGGATGTCTCAGTTCTTGAGCATAGGGCTCGTGACCGGAAGGCCCGGGTTCAAATCCTGTTCAGGTGGATAATAAATTTTCTAGTTGGATGGGTTTTTTAATTGAAAACTGAGGTTTGAAATTATAGGAAGTTCTTATGATATTCACAAACTATCTAAATTCCTTAGAAATATCATAAGAACTTTCCCAATTCAAAAATAGTCTCTATCGATGTTGTAAATTTATTTTCGAGTGATGCATTTACAAATTTTTGTGGAAAAAAATAAAAACAATATATTATATACTTTTATAATCATAATATGAAATGTTACATATTCAACACTGAATTTAAAAGCTTATAAATCAAATATATATTGATTCTCACGTTCAAATTTTACTGATAAATAATAAATATTTGATTGATTCGGTTTTTACTTGTTAGAAACTCATTTTGATTAAAAAAATATATATATGAGACAGTATTTTATTTCCACAAAAATGTTTATACTTCAGGACAGTTCAATGTAATACCTAAAGAACCCACATCGTGGTGAGACAATTGTTGTAGTAGAACAAATATTTTTGTGGAAATAAAATACTGTCTCATATATATTTTGTAGATAAATAAAAATGTTAGTAAGTTTGTTTTAATGTAATAATAACTTTTTATTTAAACTTAGTTTTGCTGATTGCATGCTGTATTTTCGAAAATGCACATGTAAATTACAAATACATTCCTTGTATTTTCCCTTAATCGATTCCTGAAGTTTATTTTTCAGCAATAATAAACCAAAAATGTGGAGCGTTTTTTATCCATATCGAATGTTAGGGATTTGTTACTTTTAGAGAAATTGGGATTTCTTTTGTCATTCACCGAATTTTCCTTAAAAAATATTGTTCTAAATCACAGAATAGAATAAAAATAATCCAAATATAAAGTCATTCTAATGATTTTAAAATATATAAAAATCATACAGAATGAAAAACTAAATCTTCCATTCAAATGAATTTGCTGCTTTGTGATTTATACAAAAACCATTGTGTTCGAACAAAAGAGGTTTATTCCCCTGAAAATTCGTGGGTCTATATTTTTTTTAGAATGGTTATAGCTCAAAACTTAAACCGAAAATATCAGAGGGGCTAAAATTTTGTTTTGTGGGATCACAATTGGGTTGAGCAAATTTTTAAACAAGTATCTAAAATTATATTTCAATCTATATTTTGCATCATGATTGTTCTTACATAATAACAATTAAAAAAAAATAAAAAAGGAGGTTTTTTCTTGATAGAAGGATTATTACAAAATTTTAAATATCATACAGATTTATTCCCTTAACCTTCTGTTCTGTTTATTCATTTTAATTCTAAAAGTTTCTGAATCAAAATTTTTTGAAATTAAAATTTGTAGGAGGTTAGCAGAATGACTCTGTATATTTAAAATTTTGTACCTACATAAATTTGACGTATGATATTTTTCTTCTATTTTCTTGAAAATTGGAAAATTATATTATTCAACATGAAATATACTTTCGATAATAATTTCACAATATACAGTTATTTATGAATTGATGTGAATGATTTTAAGAGGTAGTTCGTGAGCAGAAATCAATGCTCTTATTGTTATTTCCATTTGACACAAAAGAGGTACAAAAAAGTTGGTTATTGAATTCGTTTTATTGAAACAATTTTTTAAATTGAAAAATGTTAAATCATCAAAAAGTTCAGATGCAAAAAATTTATGACCCCTTTTTGACAATATTTCAAAATTGAAAGAATTGTCAAAAAGGGTTCAATTAGAGATAGCTTACATCCAAATTTCATTCTCCTGAATAATAGGAGCTATTCAACAAAAACAAAATTTCCTCGTATTTCAAAGGGCACTAACTTGAAAGGAAAAGGACTAAAAGTTTGAAATTAAATATATTGGAATCGCTACAAATTAAGAACACTTAAATGAAGATAAAAATGTGTTTCTGAAGGATTAGGTAGATTTGTGTATTTCACATATCGTTTTAAATTATCTTACTTATAACAACCCCAAATCCCCTGGAAATTAAGATACCGACACAATTCTCAGAAAAGATTGAAAATTATTATAAAAGGTTCCTAAATTTAAAAATGACTAATACATGAATTTTTCTAGTACCTGATATTCCATTAGAAAATTCCCAGAAATTTTATTCGTGATAAGAAGAATAATTTGTTTCGATTAAAGAGGTGCAACCAAAAAAAAAAAATCTGTCTATTACTTTGCCATTTTATTATTTTCTAATGTCCAAATTGAGTCCAAATTCTCGAAGACGTATTATGTTTTGAAAAATGTTATTATGTGAGCTGAATCCATATCCCATCTTCAGACAACTGAAGATGGGATAATTAATTCCTGAAACTCCTGGGAGACAGTATTTTATTTCCCCAAAAATGTTTGTACTACAACCATTGTTTTACCACGATGTGGCTTCTTCAGGTATTTACATTGTTCTGGCTAAAATAAATAATTTCTTATTTATTCCATTTTTAAAATGAACTGTTACAAATTAACGGACTACAACTCCATCGAAAATGTATTATTCAATTAAACTTAATTACATTTATCACCACATTTTCCAATATGAGATGCATATTTTCGAAATGTCATGATTTCATTTTAACTCGTTTGGACTAGAATGCAAGGAACTTCGTAGCGCATTCGCTCTACCCCATATTCAAATTTAAGTTCTTTTATCAATAAATTGCTTTCAACCCGCTTGGTATGCACGAAAAACATTGAATTGAAATTCATTATATTATTGAACTTAATTGAATACATTTTTGATATGAGGTTGACTATATATTTTTAATTTCCGAAAATATGTTACGATTTCATTTCAATCCGTTTGGATTCATGTACAAATAAATTATTAGCGCGTATATAAATTAATATTAATTTTTTTTATTGAACTTTATTACATGTATTAATACATTTTTCATTGAGATTATCAAATGAAATATTGATTGAAAGATACAAAAAATTTGTGACTGGCTACATAACCTGGAAGTTGAAGGCCAAATAAAGAGGATATGAATGAATGAACACTGACGATCCAAAACAACCATAGATAAACTAGATCTATAAACATAACCCAGACTTGGATGATAGTTCATTTTCAATTATTAACTATCACTATTTTATATTGAGGATACTGTGACCCGAGTTTCATAGATTAGTTTGAAAATGTAGTATAATTTATGAAACTCGGGTCACAGTATCCTCAAAATAAAATAGTGATAGTAAACAAAGTAATTTCATTTATTTCATTATTAATAACCCAGACTTACAGTATTTTCCACAACTAAATTTAGTTTCTGACACAGATTGCTGAAGACTATTACCTGTAATATGTGCACACCACGAATTGAATAATGGTAAGAGAATTCATTAATTAATTTATATAAATTTTCACACTAAAATACAAAACATTCATTTATCAGAAAAACCAATTGCATTCTAAATCAGCGAATTAACTTTGATGTAATGTCTTGTTCTTGTATAGGCGGAAGTAATATTTTTTAATGTGAATTTTAGAATATTGTGTTGAGTTTCTGTTTAATGAATGGGTGATTTATAAATATCCATAATACATCAATCTTTAGAAAATTTAAGATTTTGTGTGAGAACTTATCATTTAGTGGATTAACCTTTCAATATTTAGTCTTAGAAGGAATTTCTTATAACTGATAGTTAACATTTTTCAATATACAGTACGCATTCATAATGGTAAATTGTGAATTTTGAAAATATACAATGCTGTCAATTCAGATCGTTTGTACTCAATCAGCAAATGCGCAAAGGGACGTTTAAATTCCAATTTATAATTTTATTGAAAGCAGCTTAAAAACATTATATTTTATCAGTAAAATTTAAATGGTAGTCATTATTCATTATTTACACGTTTATGAATTCAGTGTTATATATAATATTTCATAAATTAGTTAGTAAATAATTAATTAAAAAAAGTACAATATATTAACTGTAATGTCTTAACAAGAAATAATTAATGCATTATAGAATAAAGATAACTAGAGTTTCCTTGTCACAACGAACATCTTCATTTTCAATTCAGTTAAAACAAAAACATTTTTGAATTCAATTAAACGATTATTTCAGGTTGCATTTTGTTGGTGCTTCTGGAAAGAGGCCATATTTCAAAAAGAAAACATTTCAGAGAAACTGTGATTCGACGTCAGGGAAGAAGGCATTACTACTCACAGTAAACAGTTTAACCCCACTTCTCTTCGTGTAATGTGTTATTATTGTGGTTTTGCAATGGATCTCTCTCTTCAAGTAACCATCATCCCACCTGTGGTATTTCTGTACGTCGGGGATTTACACCCTGATGTCATAGAGCCGATTCTCTTTGATGAATTTTCAGCAGTTGCTGAAGTTGTACCAGTAAAAGTGTGCAGAGATTCAAAAACCCAAGAATCCCTCGGATACGGATACATAAAGTTTAGAGAGCTGTTCAGGTACCCATCATCCCACCTATAGCAAATTTGTACGTCGGGGATTTACAGGATGATGTTACAGAGCCTATCCTGTTTAAAAATTTTTAGCAGTTGCTGAAGTTGTATCAGTAAAAGTGTGCAGAAATTTAAAAACCCAAAAATCGTTCGGATACGAATACATAAATTTTAGAGAGCTCTTCACGTGTACCCATCATCCCACCTATGGCAACTTTGTACGTCGGGTATTTACACGCTGATGTCACAGAGCCGATTCTGTTTGAAAAACTTTCAGCAGTTGCTGAAGTTGTACCAGTAAAAGTGTGCAGAGATTCAAAAACCCAAGAATCCCTCGGATACGGATACATAAAGTTTAGAGAGCTGTTCAGGTACCCATGATCCCACCTGTGGCAAATTTGTACGTCGGGGATTTACAGGATAATATTACAGAGCCTATCCTGTTTGAAAAATTTTCAGCAGTTGCTGAAGCTTTATCAGTAAAAGTGTGCAGAAATTAGAAAACACAAAAATCCCTCGGACAGACACATAAATATTAGAGAGCTCTTCAGGTACCCATCATCCCACCTGTTGCAACTTTGTTGGTCGGGGATTTACACTCTGATGTAACAGAGCCTATCCTGTTTGAAAAATTTCCAGCAATTACTGAAGTTGTATCAAAAAAAGTGTGCAGAGATTTAAAAACCCAAAAATCCCTCTGATACGGATACATAAATTTTAGAGAGTTCTTCAGGTAAACGTCATCCCACCTGTGGCAACTTGTACGTCACGGATTTACACGCTGATACTATAGAGCCTATCCTTTATTTATTTATTTATTTAAGCATTGGGAACACAAACAGGTCGAAGACCCATGAACAGTATCCACTAATTAGGTACAATGAGATGAAAACAGAAAAAAAAAATTAAAAATCAACTAAAATCTCTACACCAGACAAAAAACAAAAATGCCTCACTGCATCAAAAAATATTTCTTGAGTTGCACCTTGATGTTAGCACAATGAAATACATCGACAATACGTAGTTCATTGCAGGTTCGGAACATTCTAATTAATGGAGAGTTCTTGGAAGCATTTGTCCTTCTAAAAGGTACATGAAAAATTTCGAAAGATCTTAAATTGAAATTAGGGACATTAATCTGTACTTCCTGTAATAAATCCGGTACCTGCAACTCACCACTTACAATTTTCCTCAACATAATTACATCGCCCATCGTACGTCTATTTTGAAGAGAAATTAAATTGAAATGTTTTCTGGCCATATAATAAAAACTGACGTTATCATCTAAGACAGAGAAATTACCTTTGAAGCTTAAATATTTCAGCAATTTATTCTGTATTCTTTCGATTCTTTCTATGTAAACTTTGTACTGTGGATTCCAAATGACCGAAGCGAAATTCAATCGACTAAAAACATAAGCATAGTATATACTCAGAACCGACCTGATGCCCCCAAAGACCCTACAACTTCTAAACAAAAATCCCAACATTCTACTCGCGGAATTGACAATACCATCAATATGGAATGCGAAAGTTAATTTCCCATCCAGAACAACGCCTAAATCCCTGATGTTATCACCTCTCTCCAATGTCACCTGATCAATGCCATAGTGAAACAGAATTGGAGCCTTATTACGTGTAAATGTAATTGTCCTACATTTAGAAATATTCAAAAATAAATTCCTTGTACGACAAAACTCCGAGAATTTTTCCAACTCTCCTTGTACGATCTTACAATCCTCGATAGACCTAATGGTGTAAAAAATTTTTAAATCGTCCGCATAAAGGAGCACTTTACATCTCTGAAAGGCGGAAATAATATCATTGATATAGATCAAGAAAAATAAGGGCCCAAGGTGGGAGCCCTGAGGCACACCAGATGGACATGTGAACTCATCTGACCTACATCCTTCCACAGAAATGTACTGCACCCTACCAGTCATGTATGATTCGCACCAGCGCAAAAGACTACCCCCCACACCGACCCCAGAAAGACGATGACTGAGGATTCTATGCGAAATTTTATCAAATGCTTTACTGAAGTCGGTGTATACAGCGTCAACCTGCACCCGCTTGTCCATCGCCTCTTCCAAATAGGTCACAAATAATAAAAGGTTAGTCTCTATGGACTTGCCCTTTAAAAATCCGTGCTGTTCCGGAATGATCTGATTTTTCACCAAATTATATAAATGATCGTAAACAAGTTTTTCAAAAAGCTTAGAGAAAGCACACCATTTACTGATGGGGCGGTAGTTTTCAACAACAGATTTATCACCTCCTTTGAAGACTGGGACAACAGACGCAATCTTCCAGCGCCGAGGATATTTCCCAATGCGGAGGGATAGGTTGAAGATATGCTCAAGTGGAAGGCATAAAGCAGGACAATGGCGTACAAAATATGGTGGAATGCCATCCGATCCGGCACCCTTACTTTGATTCAGAGACCTTATAGATTTCTCGATTTCCCTAGCAGTTATGACAATTTTAGAGAGGTACGCAGGTGAATCAGTTACAGTAGAAACTAAATTATTCGTCGAGTTTAATGGATCAACAAAAACACTATGGAAGTACTGAGCAAAACTCCCACAAATTTCCTGCTTACCCGTACTAACTTCATCCTTGTATATCATTGAAGAGGGAAGTCCACTATTTTTACTCTTGACTGATGCAACATTGAAAAAAAGCTTAGGATTATTGGTCAGTTCGCTTTCAACGAATTTAATATAGTTGGAATAATCACATTTGATCATGATCTTTGACAATGCTCTGAGACGCCGAAACTCAAGTAAATCTCTTGTGTTATTATAGATTTTCAATTTTTTATGAATTTTGTTTTTCTTTTTCACTAATTTAATGGTCTGTTTAGAAAAATATGATGGAAACCTAGAGTTGATGTGCTTTTTAGGAACAAATTCTTCGATAAGACCATCAACTATGCCATAAAATAAGTTCAGATCAGTGTCAACGTCACCACCACAAAGCAATTCAGACCATGGTACGGAAGACAGTTCATTGTTTATGCTATCGTAATTGCCTTTTCTAAAATTGTAGGTACAAGTGCTTGATTTTGTGAGATATTTGATATTTAATTTTAGCATAAATTCTAATGAAGGATGATGTGTGTCTTCTCCCACCAATGGACTGTTACATGAAGTAACCCGAGACAAATGAAACTGATTACATAGGATCAAGTCGAGAATTCTCCGATTTCTGTTAACAACACTATTGAACTGCATCATCTCACATACAGAGAGAGCATCTATGAGATCAGAATATTTTGCCTCTACATTATTTGGTTCAAAATATGAATTATTGGCATCTGGGTTACCTATCCATTTAATGGAGGAACAGTTGAAATCTCCGCACATAATAATCAGATCACGTTCTATATTATTCTTCAGAACACTCAATCTTGAAGAAAAACTAGCACTAGCCACATCATCTCCAGGGGGCAGGTAGACACAGCACAAAAAAATTTTCGTGGAACCAATCGTTATCTTAACCCATAGATCCTCGGCATCACTCTGGAATTGGGGAACCAAAGAGGCACCAAGCATATTCTTCACGGCGATTAAAACACCTCCGCCCGTTTTTTTATCACTGATGGTGGTTTCTCGGTCACGGCGGAATACTGAATATACTTCAGTATCGATAAGTTCGGAATCAAACACAGAACTATTTAGCCATGATTCTGTTATGAATATGATGTCATGAGCATTGCAAGAGATATTTCCTTTAAATTCATGAAGTTTAGTTTTTAAACCTCCAACATTCTGATAAAAAATGTGAAGTCCCATCAAGATCAGACAAATCAATATTCACCGTACAAAAGAAAACAATAAAGAAGATGTTAATTCATCTTAGAGATATCAATTTCACTAGATATTTGAATTGTTCTGCTTTTGTTATCCTTGCGTACAAGGATGTTACCATTCTGAACCCAAACGAATTTATACTTTCCTTCTTTAGCTGCATCGCGAACTCTTTTATGCAAAATCTTATTCGCAGTGGTGAGGTGTTCATTGATGAAGAACTTATTGGAAATTCCATCGATACTCAAAGATCGACTATTCGATTGGGCACGTTTATTCTTCGCTTTGGCAAGGAACTCATCTCTATCCAGCTTAGATACAAACTTAACAACAATAGGTTTGTGTTTTAGAGGTACCCTAGTAGGCACTCTTATGATGTTATCGATCTTTTCTCTCTTCGACGAGTGACCAAGATAGTTTCCAATGCTATCAACTATTCGGAATAAGTTTTCATCCTTACTTTCCGGGATATCATGAATTTCAACACTGTTAGATTTCGTATACTGTTCCATGGCATTCAGTTTAAAATTTAGAGAGGTCACCTGATCCTTAAGTTGTTTGTTTTCCGACCTCAAATCTTCCGTAAGCTTTTGCAAACCCTTAAGATTCCTCACCAAGTCCTCGAAATCGGAAATTTTATCAGAACAGAAATCGACGCTCCTCCTCATCTCCCGAATCTCACTCCGCAACAGCCCTAGTTCAGTGTTAACGGAAGAAACGCGACGACCACCGCCAGCACCGTCCTCAGCATCATCTCCGTCATCGTCCCGAGAAAGAGACGCCGCTGCGTCCGCCGCGACTACAGCCCGCGATCGAGTATTGCGACTCGGTGCGGGCGAATCTATACGGCAACCGCCGCAGAGCCATCGACCCCCAGGTAACGTATCGATGATTGATAGTTGCTGTTTATTTACATCGCAACATACGGAATTGGCATGATAATATCGCTCGCAAGTACCACATGGAAGACCTGGGAACTTCTTTGATAGAATTTTAACACAAGAAACGCACTGTTTACTCATTTTTGAGCGAATATTGTCGCAATCAAGACTAGCCCGCAAAAAGTAGAGGTATACAAATTGCCTATAACCTGGTTTCGAAATATAATCGGTTGATTTCCACTGATTTTCACCTATTAACTCGGGAGTCAAAAATCGCGATATAACCTCGTGAAACTTGACACACATCCTGTTTGAAAAATCGATTGAGGAATTACTACTCACAGATAACAGTTGTGTAATTTCACTTTTCTCAAGTACTGTGTTATCGTTGTGTTTTGTGATGGATCTCTCTCTTCAAGTACCCATCATCCCACCTATGGCATCTCTGTACGTCGGGGATTTACACGCTGATGTCACAGAGCCGATTCTCTTTGATAAATTTTCAGCAGTTGCTGACGTTGTATCAGTAAAAGTGTGCAGTATCAAAATTATTTGATACTTACTCAGCTTTTGGTGACGTACTAAGCTGCAAAGTTGTCAGGAATCTCGATGGATCTAGTAGAGGATACGGCTTTGTCCATTTCCAATCTGAAGAAGATGCAAAACGTGCGATAGAGATTGTCAATGGTTCGTTAATGCGCGGCAAGCTGGTCATTGTGGCTGAGTTCGTCCCGATTTAGTGAGGGAAAGAGTAAAAGGTGCAGCAAGGACTGAATTCTGCAACGTATACATTAAGAATTTTTTCGAAGAACTCACAGCAGTACTTGCTTTATCAGATGTTCGAACCATCTGGACAAATTACAAGCTATGTCATCATGGAAAATGATGAAGAAAAGTCCAAAGGATTTGGCTTTGTGGCATACGAAACACCAGAAGCTGCACGTTCTACTTTAGAACAATTGAAAGGTAGGTTTAGAATAAATTTCTCTAACTGATATTTTACTACTGGTAATGATATCTAAATTTTGTATAGTTGCAAAGTTTGCTTTCGTAATTCCAACTCCATACAAATTATTAAAGTGAAGCTGAATATTTTTGAATTTTAATATGCATTAAACTATGATTTTTCTATTTTTAATAATAATAATAATAATAATGGAAATGTCATGTTCGGATAACATTTCCTTCGTTTGGTCTACCAATTAAGGAAAAAATACCTGATCCGTTAACACCGATTCATTAAAACAAAATTTCCCGGTACTTTTTGACAATTTCTTGTATGTATTTATTTTTGTTTCTTTATTGACATCTATATATTTAGAAATATTTAATTGATTCGGTTCTTACTTGATGATTCATTTTATTCACCTTTAAATAGGTGAACTGCTCAAGTGGGCATGCTAATTTATTTCGATGTTTTATTCTTGAGGTACCTTAATATACTTGTATATTGTATATTGAATCTTTGTGAAAAATTTCGAGAAATACTAATTTCAGCATCGATAATATTGTTTCAGCTGAACGCGTATTGGACGTAATGAATTACAACACAATAATTGCTAACTTGATCCCAACGAGATCAATCTCTTCGTAAATCTGGAATGAAAATTTAGAAAGTAGTATCGATAACAAGGATTTATTCGACACTTCCTTGGTAGTGAACTTACCTGCGAAGTTGTCAGGAATTTGGATGGCTCCTGTAGAGGATACGGCTTCGTCCATTTCCAATTTGAAGCAGATGCAAGACAATCCATACAGATAGTTAATTGTTCGTTAATGCGCGGCAAGCTGGTCACTGTAGCTGAATTCCAACCACGTTCAGTGAGGGAAAGTGAAAAGGGCGATGCAAGGAATAAATTCTGCAATGTATACGTTAAGAATTTTGGCGAAGAACTCACAGAGGACTTGCTTTATCAGATGTTCGAACCATTTGGACAAATTACAAGCTCTTTTATGATGAGAGATGATGGAGGAAAGTCTAAAGGATTTGGCTTTGTGACATACGAAGCACCAGAATCCGCCCGTTCTGCCGTAAAACAATTGAATGGTAGAAAACAACTTGTACGTAGGAAAAGCAAAGTCTAAGGAGCAACGACAATATTAGCTGAAGGAAAAATAAGATTAATTGAAACAAGAACTTGAGAAAAACGGTTAAGGCTTCAATTTGTATGTTAAAAATTCAGCGACGGTCATGATGAACGAAGACAATACAAGCAAATGTTTCGGCTTTGTCTGTTTCTCTTCTCGTGAAGAAGCCACTAGAGCAGTTGCCACAATGAACGGAATGATTATCGGTAGTAAACCTTTATATATAGCTCTAGCTCAAAAAAAAAAAACATAGGCGAGCCCAATTGATAGCTCAACTTTCACGTCTAACTATAAGGATTCAAGCGCCTCCATCTGTGAGAGTATCACAATACACAGTTCCAAGAATTCAGTTGATAATTCCACATTATATTAATAGGACGGTATCTCAGATGAGGCGACACCAAGATGGCAGCCTCAGGTATTAGTGACACAGGCACAGGTTCCCATACAATCACCAGTGGTATATATAAGACCTACCGTACTTTCGCCAGATCTTCAAATCAACCAGACTACTGTCTGTCAGCCAATGTTTACGCCAAGCCCCATCAACTTCGTGCAACAAACGCCTATTCCAGATGTCCAGGTTAATGCGTCATGCGTTATGCGACAGCATAATAAACTTTATCAACAACTTGATGAGGTTGTAACTATGGTCGAAGTTTTGGATGTCTTCAGCAACCAAGGAGAGTAACATCTTTTTGTGTTCGTTTCTTGGAGAAGCCACTAAAGCAGTTATCTCAATGAACTGAAAGTTTATCGGTAGTAAACTTTTTGTATGTAGCTCTAGCCTAAAGAAAAAAAACATAGGCGAGCTCAATTGATAGCTCTACATGCACGGCAATCAACTATAAGTCATCAAACGTCTCCACCTGTGAGATTATCTCAATTCACAGTACCAAGAATTCAGCTGTCCATTTCATATTATTTAAATAGGACGGTATTTCAGATAAGGCAAACACCAAGGTGGCGGCCTCAGGCATTTTTGAGACAGGTACAGATACCCATACCAACATCTATAACTCCGAATGTAGGAATTATAAGATCAACGCCAAGTGGTCAAACTGACCATACTGCTGGTATAAGTGTACAGTATTTTCTTCAGGCATTCAAATCAACCAGACTGCTGTCGGTCAGCCAATTCCTACAGAAACAGTCCAAACGTCAAGCTCCAACAATCTTTTGCAACAAAGGCCTATTCCAGATAGATGTACAGGTTAATGCGTCTACCTCGTCTGATGGAGGCACTGCACCAAGTCCTGTGGAAAAACCGTGGTGGTGGAAGTTCGACTACCTCTAACTGCCACCATATTGGCGACATCAACTCCTGAAAAACCGAAAATATTGTTGGCGACAGCATCTCCTGAAAAACAGAAAAAATTTTTGGGAGAACGTTTCTACCCGCTTGTTCAAAGTCTGCAACCAAATTTAGTGCCAAATCACTGGCATGATCTTGGAAATTGACAATTCTGAAATACTACACATGTTGTAAAATACTGAAGCATTAAAAGAAAAAGTTAACCAAGCTGTTGATATCTTGCTACAAGTTTAAGCTAACTAGGCCGTGTGAAAAAAATCAGTTCTACAATGTAACAACTGTAAAGGCTTCAATTTGTATGTTAAAAATTTTGATTCAACCTTTGATGATGCCAGGCTTATGCAGGAATTTTTCTTCCGGTACCATAACATCAGCGAAGATTATGATGAACGCAGACAATACAATCAATTGTTTCGGCTTTGTGTGTGCCTCTTATCCTGAAGAAGCCACTAAAGCAGTTGCCGAAATGAATGGAAAGATAATCGGTGGTAAACCTTTACGCGTAGCTCTAGCCCAAAAAAAAAGAGCATCGACGAGCCCGATTGTTAGCTCAACATTCACAATTAGCTATAAGGCTTCAAGCGCCTCCACCTGTAAGAGTATCAAATACGCACTACCAAGTATTCAGTTGCCAATTCCACATTATATAAATAGGACGGTACCTCAGATAAGGCGAACACCAAGATGGCAGCCTCAGGTATTAGTGAGACAGGCACAGGTTCCCATACAATCACCAGTGGGATATATAAGACTTTCGCCAGTTCTTCTAATCAACCAGACTATTGTCTGTCGGCCAATTCCTACGCCAAGCCCCATCTACCTCGTGCAACAAACGCCTTTTCCAGATACAGATGTCCAGGTTAATGCGTCTACCTCATCTGCTGGACCCATACAAACATCTGTAACATCAGACGTGGGGTTTATAAGATCAACGCTAAATGCTCAAACTGACCATACTGCTGCTACACACCCAATTCCTGTAGAAACAGGTAAAACGTCAAGTCCCAACAAGCGCGGGCAACAAACGTCAAATCCACATACGGATGGCCAGGTTTCCATACCAACAACAGTGGAAGTTATAAGATCAACAGTATCTTCGCCAGATATTCAGATCAACCAGACTGCTGTCGGTCAGCCAATTCCTACAGAAATAGTCGAATCGTCAAGCTCCAACAATCTCGTGCAACAAACGCCTATTCCAGTTACAGATGTCCAGGTTAATGCGTCTACCTCATCTGATGGAGCCACTGCACCAAGTCCTGTGGAACAAATTGTGGTGGTGGAAGATCAAGGCCCTCTAACTTTCACCATGTTGCCGACATCAACTCCTGAAAAACTGAAAACATTTTTGGCGACAGCATCTCCTAAAAAACAAGAATGATTGTTTGATGATCGCTTGTACCCGCTTCTTCAGAGTCTGCAACCAAATTTAGCGCCAAAAATCACTGGCATGATCTTGGAAATTGACTACTCTGAAATACTACACATGCAATGCAGAGCAAACGTGAATTTAACCCATAATTCAGCTGACAATTCCACATTATTCAAATTGAACGGTATCTCAGATGAGGCAAACACCTTGGTGTTTGCCTCAGGCATTATTGAGACAGGCTCTAGCCCAAAAAAAGAACATAGGCGAGCACAATTGATAGCTCTACATGCACGGCAAACAACTATGTCATCAATCATCTCCACCTGAGAGATTAACTCAATTCGCAGCACCCATAATTCAGCTGACAATTCCACATTATTTAAATTGGACGGTAGCTCAGATGAGGCAAACACCTTGGTGTTTGCCTCAGGCATTATTGAGACAGGCTCTAGCCCAAAAAAAAGAACATAGGTGAGCCCAATTGATAGCTCTACATGCATGGCAAACAACTATGTCATCAACCATCTCCACCTGAGAGATTAACTCAATTCGCAACACCCATAATTCAGCTGATAATTCCACATTATTTAAATTGGACGGTATCTCAGATGAGGCAAACACCTTGGTGTTTGCCTCAGGCATTATTGAGACAGGCTCTAGCCCAAAAAAATAACATAGGCGAGCCCAATTGATAGCTCTACATGCACGGCAAACAACTATGTCATCAACCATCTCCACCTGAGAGATTAACTCATTACTACTCACAGATAACAGTTGTGTAATTTCACTTCTCTCAAGTACTGTGTTATCGTTGTGTTTTGCGATGGATCTCTCTCTTCAAGTACCCATCATCCCACCTATGGCATCTCTGTACGTCGGGGATTTACACGCTGATGTCACAGAGCCGATTCTCTTTGATGAATTTTCAGCGGTTACTAACGTTGTATCAGTAAAAGTGTGCAGAGATTTAAATACCCAAAATTATTTGATACTTACTCAGCTTTTGGTGACGTACTAAGCTGTAAAGTTGTCAGGAATCTCGATGGATCTAGTAGAGGATACGGCTTTGTCCATTTCCAATCTGAAGAAGATGCAAAACGTGCGATAGAGATTGTCAATGGTTCGTTAATGAGCGGCAAGCTGGTCACTGTGGCTGAGTTCGTCCCGGTTTAGTGAGAGAAAGAGAAAAAGGTGCAGCAAGGACTGAATTCTGCAACGTATACATTAAGAATTTTTTCGAAGAACTCACAGCAGAACTTGCTTTATCAGATGTTCGAACCATCTGGACAAATTACAAGCTATTTCATCATGTAAAATGATGAAGAAAAGTCCAAAGGATTTGGCTTTGTGGCATACGAAACACCAGAAGCTGCACGTTCTGCTTTAGAACAATTGAAAGGTAGGTTTAGAATAAATTTCTCTAACTGATATTTTACTACTGGAATTGATATCTAAATTTTGTATAGTTGCAAAGTTTGCTTTCTTAATTCCAACTCCATACAAATTATTAAAGTGTAGCTGAATATTTTTGAATTTTAATATGCATTAAACTATGATTTTTCTATTTTTAATAATAATAATAATAATAATAATGGAAATGTCATGTTCGGATAACATTTCCTTCGTTTGGTCTACCAATTAAGGAAAAAATACCTGATCCGTTAACACCGATTCATTAAAACAAAATTTCCCGGTACTTTTTGACAATTTCTTGTATGTGTTTATTTTTGTTTCTTTATTGACATCTATATATTTAGAAATATTTAATTGATTCGGTTCTTACTTGATGATTCATTTTATTCACCTTTAAATAGGTGAACTGCTCAAGTGGGCATGCTAATTTATTTCGATGTTTTATTCTTGAGGTACCTTAATATACTTGTATATTGTATATTGAATCTTTGTGAAAAATTTCGAGAAATACTAATTTCAGCATCGATAATATTGTTTCAGCTGAACGCGTATTGGACGTAATGAATTACAACACAATAATTGCTAACTTGATCCCAACGAGATCAATCTCTTCGTAAATCTGGAATGAAAATTTAGAAAGTAGTATCGATAACAAGGATTTATTCGACACTTCCTTGGTAGTGAACTTACCTGCGAAGTTGTCAGGAATTTGGATGGCTCCTGTAGAGGATACGGCTTCGTCCATTTCCAATTTGAAGCAGATGCAAGACAATCCATACAGATAGTTAATTGTTCGTTAATGCGCGGCAAGCTGGTCACTGTAGCTGAATTCCAACAACGTTCAGTGAGGGAAAGTGAAAAGGGCGATGCAAGGAATAAATTCTGCAATGTATACGTTAAGATTTTTGGCGAAGAACTCACAGAGGACTTGCTTTATCAGATGTTCGAACCATTTGGACAAATTACAAGCTCTTTTATGATGAGAGATGATGGAGGAAAGTCTAAAGTATTTGGCTTTGTGACATACGAAGCACCAGAATCCGCCCGTTCTGCCGTAAAACAATTGAATGGTAGAAAACAACTTGTACGTAGGAAAAGCAAAGTCTAAGGAGCAACGACAATATTAGCTGAAGGAAAAATAAGATTAATTGAAACAAGAACTTGAGAAAAACGGTTAAGGCTTCAATTTGTATGTTAAAAATTCAGCGACGGTCATGATGAACGAAGACAATACAAGCAAATGTTTCGGCTTTGTCTGTTTCTCTTCTCGTGAAGAAGCCACTAGAGCAGTTGCCACAATGAACGGAATGATTATCGGTAGTAAACCTTTATATATAGCTCTAGCTCAAAAAAAAAAAACATAGGCGAGCCCAATTGATAGCTCAACTTTCACGTCTAACTATAAGGATTCAAGCGCCTCCATCTGTGAGAGTATCACAATACACAGTTCCAAGAATTCAGTTGATAATTCCACATTATATTAATAGGACGGTATCTCAGATGAGGCGACACCAAGATGGCAGCCTCAGGTATTAGTGACACAGGCACAGGTTCCCATACAATCACCAGTGGTATATATAAGACCTACCGTACTTTCGCCAGATCTTCAAATCAACCAGACTACTGTCTGTCAGCCAATTTTTACGCCAAGCCCCATCAACTTCGTGCAACAAACGCCTATTCCAGATGTCCAGGTTAATGCGTCATGCGTTATGCGACAGCATAATAAACTTTATCAACAACTTGATGAGGTTGTAACTATGGTCGAAGTTTTGGATGTCTTCAGCAACCAAGGAGAGTAACATCTTTTTGTGTTCGTTTCTTGGAGAAGCCACTAAAGCAGTTATCTCAATGAACTGAATGTTTATCGGTAGTAAACTTTTTGTATGTAGCTCTAGCCTAAAGAAAAAAACATAGGCGAGCTCAATTGATAGCTCTACATGCACGGCAATCAACTATAAGTCATCAAGCGTCTCCACCTGTGAGATTATCTCAATTCACAGTACCAAGAATTCAGCTGTCCATTTCATATTATTTAAATAGGACGGTATTTCAGATAAGGCAAACACCAAGGTGGCGGCCTCAGGCATTTTTGAGACAGGTACAGATACCCATACCAACATCTATAACTCCGAATGTAGGAATTATAAGATCAACGCCAAGTGGTCAAACTGACCATACTGCTGGTATAAGTGTACAGTATTTTCTTCAGGCATTCAAATCAACCAGACTGCTGTCGGTCAGCCAATTTCTACAGAAACAGTCCAAACGTCAAGCTCCAACAATCTTTTGCAACAAAGGCCTATTCCAGATAGATGTACAGGTTAATGCGTCTACCTCGTCTGATGGAGGCACTGCACCAAGTCCTGTGGAAAAACCGTGGTGGTGGAAGTTCGACTACCTCTAACTGCCACCATGTTGGCGACATCAACTCCTGAAAAACCGAAAATATTGTTGGCGACAGCATCTCCTGAAAAACAGAAAAAATTTTTGGGAGAACGTTTCTACCCGCTTGTTCAAAGTCTGCAACCAAATTTAGTGCCAAATCACTGGCATAATCTTGGAAATTGACAATTCTGAAATACTACACATGTTGTAAAATACTGAAGCATTAAAAGAAAAAGTTAACCAAGCTGTTGATATGTTGCTACAAGTTTAAGCTAACTAGGCCGTGTGAAAAAAATCAGTTCTACAATGTAACAACTGTAAGGGCTTCAATTTGTATGTTAAAAATTTTGATTCAACCTTTGATGATGCCAGGCTTATGCAGGAATTTTTCTTCCGGTACCATAACATCAGCGAAGATTATGATGAACGCAGACAATACAATCAATTGTTTCGGCTTTGTGTGTGCCTCTTATCCTGAAGAAGCCACTAAAGCAGTTGCCGAAATGAATGGAAAGATGATCGGTGGTAAACCTTTACACGTAGCTCTAGCCCAAAAAAAAAGAGCATCGACGAGCCCGATTGTTAGCTCAACATTCACGATTAGCTATAAGGCTTCAAGCGCCTCCACCTGTAAGAGTATCAAATACGCACTACCAAGTATTCAGTTGCCAATTCCACATTAAATAAATAGGACGGTACCTCAGATAAGGCGAACACCAAGATGGCAGCCTCAGGTATTAGTGAGACAGGCACAGGTTCCCATACAATCACCAGTGGGATATATAAGACTTTCGCCAGTTCTTCTAATCAACCAGACTATTGTCTGTCGGCCAATTCCTACGCCAAGCCCCATCTACCTCGTGCAACAAACGCACGAGGTAGATGAGATCTGAGATCTGAGATACAGATGTCCAGGTTAATGCGTCTACCTCATCTGCTGGACCCATACAAACATCTGTAACATCAGACGTGGGGTTTATAAGATCAACGCTAAATGCTCAAACTGACCATACTGACGCTACACACCCAATTCCTGTAGAAACAGGTAAAACGTCAAGTCCCAACAAGCGCGGGCAACAAACGTCAAATCCACATACGGATGGCCAGGTTTCCATACCAACAACAGTGGAAGTTATAAGATCAACAGTATCTTCGCCAGATATTCAGATCAACCAGACTGCTGTCGGTCAGCCAATTCCTACAGAAATAGTCGAATCGTCAAGCTCCAACAATCTCGTGCAACAAACGCCTATTCCAGTTACAGATGTCCAGGTTAATGCGTCTACCTCATCTGATGGAGCCACTGCACCAAGTCCTGTGGAACAAATTGTGGTGGTGGAAGATCAAGGCCCTCTAACTTTCACCATGTTGCCGACATCAACTCCTGAAAAACTGAAAACATTTTTGGCGACAGCATCTCCTAAAAAACAAGAATGATTGTTTGATGATCGCTTGTACCCGCTTCTTCAGAGTCTGGAACCAAATTTAGCGCCAAGAATCACTGGCATGAAACACCTTGGTGTTTGCCTCAGGCATTATTGAGACAGGCTCTAGCCCAAAAAAAGAACATAGGCGAGCCCAATTGATAGCTCTACATGCACGGCAAACAACTATGTCATCAATCATCTCCACCTGAGAGATTAACTCAATTCGCAGCACCCATAATTCAGCTGACAATTCCACATTATTTAAATTGGACGGTAGCTCAGATGAGGCAAACACCTTGGTGTTTGCCTCAGGCATTATTGAGACAGGCACAGAGACCCATATCAGCATCTGTAACTCCAGACTAAACGTCAAACTCTGAAGTTACAGATGTTGGTTTGGGTCATCTGTAACTCCAGACGTAGGATTTATAAGATCAACGCCAAATGCTCAAACTGACCATACTGCTGTTACACAATCAATTCCTGTATAAACGGGTAAAACGTCAAGTCCCAACAAGCGCGGAGAACAAACGTCAAATCCACATACAGATGCCCAGGTTTCCATACCAGCAACACTGGAAGTTATAAGACCAACTGTATCTTCGCCACATATTCAAATCAACCAGGCTGCTGTCGGTTAGCCAATTCCTACAGAAATAGTCGAAACGTCAAATTCCAATAATACCGCGCAACAAACACTTATTCAAAATACAGATGTCCAGATTAATGCGTCTACCTCATCTGCACCAAGTCCTGTGGAACAAAATGTGGTGGTGGGGGATCAAGCACGTACCGCCAATAAAATTATTGAATTAGCAGTCGGCCTTGTCTTCTTGAAGTTTTGCCGAAGCCATCAAGAAATACATACAAATAATAATCGAGACATAATAATATAGAAAGGACGGTACCTCGGATAACGAAAATACCATGGTAGCAGCTCAGGTATTAGTGATACAAACACACACAGGCATCCTCTTGCACCTTAGTAGCTGCAAGATCAACTGTCTCTTCTGAAAATGTTTGGAACTAAGCAGCCTGGTGTCAAACAACCAAGTTATCCAGCCATCATAAAACACTTTATTAAAAGAAGATCAACATAAATAACAGAATCTCCTGAAAAACAGAAAAAATTGTTGGGATACCGTTTCTACCCGCTTGTTCAAATTCTGCAACCAAATTTAGTCCCAAATCAATGGCATGATCTTGGAAATTGACAACTCTGAAATACTACACATGTTGGAAAAAAGTGAAGCATTAAAAAAAAAGTTGACCAAGCTGTTGATATCTTGCAACAAGTTTAAGCTAACTAGGCCGTGTGAAAAAGAAATTAGTTCTACAATGTAACAACTGTAAAGGCTTCAATTTGTATGTTAATACAACCTTTAATGATGCTAGGCTTATGCAGGAATTTTCTTCCTCCGGTACCATAACATCAGCGAAGGTTATGATGAACAAAGACAATACAATCAAATGTTTTGGCTTTATGTGTTTCTCTTCTCCTGAAGAAGCCACTAAAGCAGTTGCCGAAATGAATGGAAAGATAATCGGTGGTAAACCTTTACACGTAGCTCCAGCCCAAAAAAAAGAGCATCGACGAGCCCGATTGTTAGCTCAACATTCACGGCTAGCTATAAGGCTTCAAGCGCCTCCACCTGTAAGAGTATCAAATACACACTACCAAGTATTCAGTTGCCAATTCCACATTATATAAATAGGACGGTACCTCAGATGAGGCGAACACCAAGATGGCAGCCTCAGGTATTAGTGAGACAGGCACAGGTTCCCATACAATCACCAGTAGGGAATATAAGACTTAGAAAGGACGGTATCTCGGATAAGGAAAATACCATGGTAGCAGCTCGGGTATTAGTGATACAAACACAGGCATCCTCACATCCACAAATCTAACCTTAGTAGCTGCAAGATCAACTGTCTCTTCTGAAAATGTTCGGAACTAAGCAGCCTGGTGTCAAACAACCAAGTTATCTAGCCATCATAAAACACTTTATTAAAAGAAGACCAACATAAATAACAATCTTTTATGTTCAATTATCGATAATTTTATGTTTCAGCCGAAACAGCATTGGGCGCAATGAATTATGAGACGATAAATGGTTGCATGATTCGATTAATGTGGTCCGAACGAGATCCATCTTTTCGAAAATATGGAAAGAGAAACATATTTGTTGAAAATTTAGAAACTAGTATCTATAACAAGGAATTATTTGATACTTTCTCAGCTTTTGGTGGCGTACTAAGCTGCAAAGTTGTCAGGAATCTCGATGGATCTAGTAGAGGATACGGCTTCGTCCATTTCCAATCTGAAGAAGATGCAAAATGAGCCATAGAGGTTGTCAATGGTTCGTTAATGCGCGACAAGCTGGTCACTGTGGCTGAGTTCATCCCGGTTTCAGTGAGGGAAGGAGAAAAAGGTGTAGCAAGGAATGAATTCTGCAACGTATACATTAAGAATTTTGGCGAAGAACTCACAGAAGACATGCTTTATCGGATGTTAGAACCATTTGGACAAATCACAAGCTCTATTATCATGAGAGATGATGAAGGAAAGTCCAAAGGATTTGGCTTTGTGGCATACGAAACATCAGAAGCTGCTCGTTCTGCTGTAGAACAATTGAACGGTAGGTTCTCATTTGTACCGAAAAAATTATTTTGCTGTAATATGATTATGTTAAATATGCATATTTTACAATGTTTCCTCGAGAAAATAAATTCAAGGGAACAACTGTACCTTGGAAAAGAAAAGTTGAATTTGCAGCAACAAGAATTGAAAGAAAATTACGAGAAGTGAAAGCAAGCACCCGAGAACAACTCTTAAATTTATATGTTACAAATATTGACAAGACCTTTGATGCAAAACTTCGAAATGATTTTTCACCTTTCGGTACCATAACATCAGAGAAGGTTCAGATGAATCATTGCTATACTAACGAAGACTTCAGCTTTGTGTGTCTCTCTTTTCCTGAAGAAGCTACTGAAGCAGTTATAGAAATGAAAGAAAGGATTTTCAGTACTACACTTTTGTATGTAGTTCTAACCGAAAAAAAAGCATTGACGAGATCTATTGATTGCTCAAAATACACGGCAAACAGCTACAAAGTTTCAAGTACCTCAACATGGGAGATGATTTTACAGAGCCTATCCTGTTTGAAAAATTTTCAGCAGTTGCTGAAGTTGTATCAGTAAAAGTGTGCAGAAATTGAAAAACCCAAAAATCCCTCGGATACGGATACATAAGTTTTTGAGAGCTCTTCACGTGTACCCATCATCCCACCTGTGGCAACTTTGTACGTCGGGCATTTACACGCTGATGTCACAGAGCCGATTCTGTTTGAAAAACTTTCAGCAGTTGAAGTTGTACCACTAAAAGTGTGCAGAGATTCAAAAACCCAAGAATCCCTCGGATACGGATACATAAAGTTTAGAGAGCTGTTCAGGTACCCATCATCCCACCTGTGGCAAATTTGTACATCGGGGATTTACAGGATGATGTTACAGAGCCTATCCTGTTTGAAAAAATTTCAGCAGTTGCTTAAGTTTTATCAGTAAAAGTGTGCAAAAATTTAAAAACCCAAAAATCCCTCGGATACGGATACATAAATTTTAGAGAGCTCTTCAGGTATACCCATCATCCCACCTGTGGCAACTTTGTACGTCGGGTATTTACACGCTGATGTCACAGAGCCGATTCTATTTGAAAAACTATCAGTAGTTGCTGAAGTTGTACCAGTAAAAGTGTGCAGAGATTCAGAAACCCAAGAATCCCTCGGATACTGATATATAAAGTTTAGAGAGCTGTTTAGGTACCCATCTTCGCACCTGTAGCAAATTTGTACGTCTGGAATTTACAGGATGATATTACAGAGCCTATCCTGTTTGAAAAATGTCCAGCAATTGCTGAAGTTGTATCAGTAAAAGTGTGCAGAGATTTAAAAACCCAAAAATCCCTCGGATACGGATACATAAATTTTAGAGAGCTCTTCAGGTACCCGTCATCCCACCTGTGGCAACTTGTACGTCACGGATTTACACGCTGATACTATAGAGCCTATCCTGTTTGAAAAATAGATTGAGGCATTACTACTTACAGAAAACAGTTGTGTAATTTCACTTCTCTCAAGTACTGTGTTATCGTTGTGTTTTGTGATGGATCCCTCTCTTCAAGTACCCATCATCCCACCTATGGCATCTCTGTACGACGGGGATTTACACGCTGATGTCACAGAGCCGATTCTCTTTGATAAATTTTCAGCAGTTGCTGAAGTTGTATCAGTAAAAGTGTGCAGAGATTTAAATACCCAAAATTATTTTATACTTTCTCAGCTTTTGGTGACGTACTAAGCTGCAAAGTTGTCAGCTCGATGGATCAAGTAGAGGATAAGGCTTCGTCCATTTCCAATCTGATGAAGATGCAAAACGAGCCATAGAGATTGTCAATGGTTCGTTAATGCGCGGCAAGCTGGTCACTGTGGCTGAGTTCGTCCCGGTTTCAGTGAGGAAAAGAGAAGACGGTGTAGCAAGGAATGAATTCTGCAACGTATACATTAATAATTTTGGCGAAGAACTCACAGAAGTTCTTGCTTTATCAGATGTTCGAACCACCTGGACAAATCACAAGTTATATCATCATGGGAAATGATGAAGGAAAGTCCAAAGGATTTTAGAACAATTGAACGGTAGGTTTAGAATAAATTTCTCTAAATGATATTTTACTACTGGTTGTGATATCTAAAATTTGTATAGTTGCAAAGTTTGCTTTCTTAATTCCAACTTCATACCAATTATTAAAGTGTCGCTGAATATTTTTATATTTTATATCCATTAAACTATTATTTTTCATTTTTAATAATAATAATGGTTATGTCATCTACGGATTTCTTTTTCTTCGTTTGATTAAATGTAATGATTTATTATACAAATTCTTGGTTAGATCAGTTATTAGAATGAGATTTTATTTATTAATGCGAATTTTATATATTTACTCAAGTTTGTTCAGAAATGAATATCCATTTGAATTATAGGGATTTTCTTGAGTGTGCTTTCTATGCTCTTCACATCTGGTTATGATATTATTGTTTTATTAAGTAATAGTTTACTTGTTATTTCAAATTTTACGAGGTGAAAGAATTTAATCAACAAATAGTTCGTGTTTCAATGACCAGATACGATCCCTCTCAAATTGAAAATAGATGTCAGTTAAAGGTCTACCAATTAAGGAAAAAAATAACAGGATCCGTTTACCTCGATTTATTCAATTTACAATTTGACTTTTTTGTCAATAAATCGTTTGTACTGCTTTTCATCTTTTTATTGACTTCTATATACTTTGAAATATTCAATTGATTTGATCCTTAGCTGACAAAGATTTATTTTATTCACTTAAAAAAAGCCCAAAGGGACATGCTCATTCAGTTAGATGTTTTATTCTTTAAAAACAATTTTTAAATATTGAATCTTTGTATAAAAATTCGACAAATGCTTCAATTCAATAATCGATAATTTTATGTTTCAGCTGAAAGAGCATTGGACGTATTGAATTACAACACAATTAATGGTTGCATGATACGAGTAATGTGGTCCAATCGAGATCCAACTTTTCGAAAATCTGGAAAGAGAAACATTTTTATTAAAAATTTAGAAAATACCATCGATAACAAGGATTTATTCGACACTTTCTCATCGTTTGGTGCTGTACTTAGCTGCAAAGTTGTCAGGAATTCGGATGGATCTAGTAGAGGATACGGCTTCGTCCATTTCCAATTTGAAGCAGATGCAAAACGATCCATACAGGTTGTTAATGGTTCGTTAATGCGCGGCAAGCAGGTCACTGTGGCTGAATTCCAACCACGTTCAGTGAGGGAAAGTGAAAAGGGCGATACAAGGAATCAATTCTGCAATGTATACGTTAAGAATTTTGGCGAAGAACTCACAGAGGACTTGCTTTATCAGATGTTCGAACCATTTGGACAAATAACAAGCTCTATTATCATGAGAGATGATGAAGGAAAGTCCAAAGGATTTGGCTTTGTGGCATACGAAGCACCAGAATCCGCCCGTTCTGCCGTAGAAAAATTGAATGGTAAGTTTTCATTTGTACCGAAAAAATTAGGAAATGTTCACATACAGGATCTTTATTTTAAGAACATCAACTACACTTTTAGTTAAAATCAGTGTTACAGGCGATGTCAGAGTGATGAAAGTTTGGCGAATACTGCAGGTGGACTTTGATTTTCTACTTCAGTATTTCCAAGTTCAATCAAGGCATTTTCGCAACATTTGGACCTTTAGGCAATGCAAATCACTTAACCCCTTTCTGACTTCCTAGAATACAATTTCTGGCAAATATTTTAATTCCAAGTCCGCAAAGTTCCTAAAATGATCCATTTTCAGATCACTCACTTCACAATGAAAATACTCAATCACTACTCTTAATTAGTGCATAAATCATATTTTAACATTTGCATTTCGGCCGGAAACGTTTGGGCACAATGCGCTTCTTTGTGTATTATCCAGTGAAACGTAAGAATGGGCTATGTGAAGCACGCAGCACCTATCAATGTTGAGAGACAGCATCCATTCTTCACACCATCGACCCAACGCGTCCAGGTCATCCTGGAGAACTTTGGCGTCGGTAGGACAACCATACAATTTCATGTCATCGGCAATTAATTTACAGTTAGATTTTATGGAGGGTGAAAGATCTGATATGAACAAGAGGAACAAAATGGGTCAGAGGACCGTGCCCTGTGGAATACCACTGGGTTTGTTCGATGAAAACGGCCGAGAACAACTCCGAGAATACGTTAGCAGTTTCAGCATGATCTTGACACATTAAGTTGGAGCCGTTCTTCACACAGAGAACTCCGACTCTGCTATTCGACGAAGATATCAAATATTTGAAAAGCCTCTTCCGGTCTCCAAAGCTGGCCAATCTGTGTTTAAATGATGTTTTAGTGTTTCGTATCACAGCAGACATAGAATTCGAAAAGGATCTATGGTTTTGGTAGTCGGTTCGTGAACGACTTCTAAGAGACCTCTGCCACAGTGATTTCTTCTTTCTTATTATTTTGAGAACCTGGTCAGTGATCCAAGGTTTAGAGGTATTTGGAGGATTTTATTTAATAGTTCTTTCCTCTGTGTACACGGATACGGCTTCGTTAAAGATATTCCCGAATATTTACCATAATGTATCGATATCTTGGCTTCAGGAAGAAGTGCATTCCAGTCTTCTTCCAATAGCAACTCCTTAACCCCTTCATAATTTATTTTGCGGATGGTTTTGCGACTGGTTTGTGGAGGGATGGGGAAATTTAATTGTAATTCCGAAGCTATAACTATATGGTCAGATTTGCCAAAAGGTGGAAGGTATTGTATAGGCGAAAATAAGTTTGAATCGTTAGTTATCATAAGATCGAGTGTGGAAGGGGTCTGACCGTGTCTAAACCTTGTGGGACCAGAAACTAATTGATGTAGATCAGTATCTGTCAATAATCTGGCGTAGGGATATCAGGGTGAATTGACAGAGCATTGAGCTATGGGCCATTTTATGTCGGGACAATTGAAGTCTCCCGTTATGAGAACATCTCCTTTATCAAAAGAGACCATGGACAGATACTTACAAAGATGGAATAACGGATATTATTGTCTTCAGTGCCTTTTTGCACGGCATTCTCTTGTAGTTTGTCCCGAGAGCGGTAGAAATGCTAGAAGTTCTTCCTTTGGACCTTGAGAAGACAGATGCCTGACAGAAAGGGCAACTTGTGCCGCGTCTCTAATGTCGCAAGACTCATCTATAGCAAGTGATAAGGTAGAATAAAGTTGAATATCTTCCACCTGCAAATATGTTACATTTGAAGACATTTTAGCTATTTTATCTTTAGTTTTAGCGACAAAACTTTTTTTTATTGTTACATAACTTTACTTCGGTTTTTTTATTATTATATATGTACTTACATACCTTTGAGTAGATAATTCGTTTCTATTTTCTTGCGTCGAAAGCGGATTAAAACCTACATAGAAATATCAGACGACGGCGTCATTCGAAAGCTTCCGACTGACGACAGTGACGACGCGTGTCACGGGAAAGGGGTGCGGTAAAAAGAGTGGCTGAGCGATAGAAACTGTTCTTTAATCGATTTAGAACGATTTTCAAATGTTTTCTTTTGATAAAATGAATAAATTGCGTATGGAACTAAGAGCTGCAGTTTCACATTCGAAAAGCCTCATGTGGCTCGCGAGTGACCGGTTTCTGACCCCTGCTCTGGACTGGTGTTCTAAATCAATTCAATTTTTAGTACTCACTTGACTGAATCTATATCTTTTTCAATCAACTAAATTCTACCAAATTACTGCTGCCAAATTATCCTGCCATTTTACTGTATTTCGTCCATAGAAATAACAATTTTATATTTTATATACCTGTATTATAAAATTATATTAAACTAACTCATTTAACAATTTCTCCACAGGTAAAGAAATTGAAGGGAAACAACTGTACGTCGGAAAAGCAGAGTCTAAGGAGCAACGACAATTTGAGCTGAAGGAAAAAAAAAGACAAATGGAAGCAAGAACTTGAGAACAACTCTAAGGGCTTAAATTTGTATGTCAAAAATTTTGATTCGACCTTTGATGATGCCAGGCTTATGCGGGAATTTTCTCCTTTCGGTACCATAACATCGGCGAAGGTTATGATGAACGAAGACAATACAAGTAAATGTTTCGACTTTGTGTGTTTCTCTACTCCTGAAGAAGCCACTAAAGCAGTTGCCGAAATGAATGGGAGGATAATCGGTGGTAAACCTTTATACGTAGCTCTAGCCCAAAAAAAGAGCATCGACGAGCCCGATTGATAGCTCAACATTCACGGGTAGCTATAAAACTTCAAGTGCCTCCACCTGTAGTAGTACCACAATACGCTGTTCCAAGTAATCAGCTGCCAATTCAACATTATATGAATAGGACGGTACCTCAGTTGAGGCGAACAGGAAGATGGCAGCCTCAGGTATTAGTAACACAGGCACAGGTTCCCATACAATCACCAGTGGTATATATAACACCTACGGTACTTTCGCCAAATCTTCAAATCAACCAGACTGCTGTCTGTCAGGCAATTTTTATGCCAAGCCCCATCAACCTTGTGCAACAAACGCCTACTCCAGATGTCCAGGTTAATGCGTCTACCTCATCAGGTGTAGAACAAGCGTTGGCAAGAAGTCAAACGCCTCTAACTCTCGCCAAGTTGTCGACAGCAACACCTTCAACCCAAAAAAAATTGCTGGGAGAACGTTTGTACCCGCTTATTCAACGTATGCAACCAAATTTAGCCCCAAAAATTACTGGCATGATCTTGGAAATGGACAACTCTGAAATACTACACATGCTGGAAAATCATGAAGCATTAAAGGAAAAAGTTGATCAAGCTGTTGATATCTTGCAACAATTTGAAGCTAAAAAAACCACTTCAAATTGATTTCATTAAATGAAAATTTACGTTATATTTAGAGTTGTGTTATTGGTTCTTGGTTCTATCAGTATCGGATTTCTGGAGAATGTGCCAAATATTTTTTGAAAGGTATTGAGTGATTTATTTAAATAATTTGGTCAAGCTTTTATATTCTTGATACTGTATTAGAAGAGATTCTTTAGATTCAAACATGTAGAAGTTCCGGAGAGTCAATTCAGATGTTTATTGATTTTATTAAGATTTAACCTTTTCTATATTTATGTATGATTTTTACATGTTAATTTATAATATTTATAATAAAATACTTTTGGAGTGAAACATGCAAGTATTTTTTTAATTTTAATTTACAGTTTATGTTTGTTGGGTTTTTTTAATATTTAATTTGATATTCTGTAATGCAGGAGACTAACAGATTAAATCTGTCTTGATATTACAAGTTTGTAATAATCTATAATTCTGAAATTGTTTCCTTATTCTTCGTTAACCTCTCTCGATGTAATTTTCTATAACAAATTTTATGCAGTAAATACAAATCAATTATAACTGCAACATACCTATAACAAAAATCGGGAATAGAAATTGAATTCTTCTGAAAACAATTGATCTTTACAAAACAACAATACTGTCAGTGAAGTGACAAATTCTAATGCAGCTAACTAGACTGCGTTACAAATCCTTCTATTAAATAAAAAACCGCTTCTTATTATTTTATTTTATATATAAATGTATTAGGTTTTTAAAAAAAGAAATTCATTAAACAGTGTCGAGTGGTCTAACCAAGACGATAAAGTGCCTTACAAACTTTGTGTAAGATTTGAGGTAAGTAATATAGAACATAGAATACCTTGTATATATATGTTCATCAAACAGATTCCAGATGAAATAAAAGGTGGAAAAAAGGAAAATCTATTATTTTGCCATTTTAACTTATAACTATCTAATAAGGAACCTTGATAATTATTGAATAAATTGAAAATTCATAAATAAATAAGAATTACTCCGGATAGGTTTCATTGTCTATACAGCAATTGTATTTACCTGTATGTATACAGTGTGGAAACCACTCAGGGAATAAAATTATATATGTCCTTACAAAATTATGAAAAATACTGGGACATGTCGACTTTCAAATTTGATTACGCGTTTTTTTAAACAGATATTTAAATACACAGGGTAATTCGCGCAAGTCCATCACACTCCGTCCTGTATATTTTTAAAGCTCCTTACACAATGAACTATATCATGTATGTCAATTATGAATAATACCCGGTGAAATAATAAAAAAACTAATTTATCACGCGTTGAATAATGGTATTCTTTAAATAATCTAAATTCAAATATGTTACACTGTCTCGATTTCTAGAACTTTCTATTAATTCTAATCTAAATACAGACTTATAGAATTTCTGAAATAACTGTCAAATAATTTGGGAAACTTTCTGAAGCCTATATACGCTCATAGATCTTTGTATTCTCAATATTTTTTGCCATGAATGCTTAAAAAACTATCTACATATGCCAATAAAAAAAAAATAATATTAATTTAAATACGCGCTAATAATTTATTTGTACATGAATCCAAACAGATTGAAATGAAATCGTAACATATTTTCGGGAATTAAGAATATATAATGAACCTCATATCAAAAATGTATTCCATTAAGTACAATAATATAATGAATTTCAATTCAATGTTTTTCGTGCATACCAAGCGGGTTGAAAGCAATTTATTGATAAAAGAACTTAAATTTGAATATGGGGTAGAGCGAATGCGCTACGAAGTTCCTTGCATTCTAGTCCAAACGAGTTAAAATGAAATCATGACATTTCGAAAATATGCATCTCATATTGGAAAATGTGGTGATAAATGTAATTAAGATTAATTGAATAATACATTTTCGATGGAGTTGTAGTCCGTTAATTTGTAACAGTTCATTTTAAAAATGGAATAAATAAGAAATTATTTAGTTTAGCCAGAGCAATGTAAATACCTGAAGAAGCCACATCGTGGTAAAACAATTGTTGTAGTACAAACATTTTTGGGGAAATAAAATACTGTCTTCCATATATTTTTTAATTATTTCGTTTTTTATCACTTTTTTATAATTAAAGTTGTAGAAATTACTGTGTCTTACTACCAATAAATTGATATTTTACACATTTAATTGTGAGTTTCAGGAATTAATTATCCCATCTTCAGTTGTCTGAAGATGGGATATGGATTCAGCTCACATAATAATCTTTTTCAAAACATAATACGTCTTCGAGAATTTGGACTCAATTTGGACATTAGAAAATAATAAAATGGCAAAGTAATAGATTTTTCCTTTTGGTTGCACCTCTTTAATCGAAACAAATTATTCTTCTTATCACGAATAAAATTTCTGGGAATTTTCTAGAAAAATTCATGTATTAGTCATTTTTAAATTTAGGAACCTTTTATAATAATTTTCAATCTTTTCTGAGAATTGTGTCGGTATCTTAATTTCCAGGGGATCTGGGGTTGTTATAAGTAAGATAATTTAAAACGAAAGGTGAATTACACAAATCTACCTGATCCTTCAGAAATACATTTTTATCTTCATTTAATTGTTCCTTAATTTGTAGCGATTCCAATATATTTAATTTCAAACTTTTAGTCCTTTTCCTTCCAAGTTAGTGCCCTTTGAAATACGAGGAAATTTTGTTTTTGTTGAATAGCTCCTATTATTCAGGAGAATGAAATTTGGATGTAAGCTAACTCTAATTGAACCCTTTTTGACAGTTCTTTCAATTTTGAAATATTGTCAAAAAGGGGTCATAAATTTTTTGCATCTGAACTCTTTGATGCTTTAACATTTTTCAATTTAAAAAATTGTTTCAATAAAACGAATTCAATAACCAACTTTTTTGTACCTCTTTGCTTTTTCTCCCAAACTTGTTAGTTAAATTAAGAAAAATAATACTGAATTGTTTCAGCCGTTACTATTTGGTAGTTGATCATAATTAAAACAAATTGAAGAAATTACTATGTTTTACTACCAATAAAAATATATATATTTATTGGTAGTAACACATAGTAATTTCTACAATTTGTTTTAATTAAGAAAAATAATATATTACTGAAAGACGTAAATTAACAGACAATATAACCTGTTAAAAAAATTAAGTAGGCTGCTGTGAAATATTATAATGACAAATATTTCGACTATTGTAATTTGGTCTTGCTACGGTACTAATGAAAATACAGTGGATAGAGTTCAATTGAATTGATCCTTGCTTGATGGGAATTCATTTTAATAAAATAAAATAATGAAAAATATTTCCACAATACATAAGTTCACCAGAGTTTTATCAATTCACAATTGCTTCGACAATACTGTCTGGGTTCAAAATGTAAAGTTGTAGAAGTATTCTTTTTTATTTTATTCAATTAGTAACAAATTTTTTCAATAAAACTAATAATTTTAGGAGGAAAATTCAGGACAAAAAAATTACGTATTAAATTTTTCTCTTCAAATAAATTTTATAATTTTGTAATTGAAATGTTCTTAAGGTCTGACATTGTAGGAGTTGATTTTTCCTTCCCTTTGTGATAATATTTTGTAATTACAAAAACTTCAAAAAGAGACATCAAATCGTCATTAACAATCTGCCAAATTTCGTTCTTTTAAATTGTCCAATAGAGGAGATATTCAATAAAAACCAAATTCTACTTCCAATTTCAAAGGGCAGTAGCTTGAATTGAAGGGGACTTAAACGAAGATTATATAGATAAATATACTTCATTTGATCAAAATACCATAGATGTAGATCGTGTCAAATGGATACAACAATAAAAGCATTGATTTCTGCTCACGAACTACCTCTTAAAATCATTCACATCAATTCATAAATAACTGTTTATTGTGAAATTATTATTGAAAGTATATTTCATGTTGAATAATATAATTTTCCAATTTTCAAGAAAATAGAAGAAAAATATCATCCGTCAAATTTATGTAAGTACAAAATTTTAAATATACAGAGTCATTCTGCTAACCTCCTACAAATTTTAATTTCAAAAAATTTTGATTCAGAAACTTTTAGAATTAAAATGAATAAACAGAACAGAAGGTTAAGAGAATAAATCTGTATGATATTTAAAATTTTTTAATAATCCTTCTATCAAGAAAAAACCCCCTTTTTTATTTTTTTTTTAATTGTTATTATGTAAGAACGATTATGATGCAAAATATAGATTGAAATATAATTTTAGATACTTGTTTAAAAATTTGCTCAACTCAATTGTGATCCAACAAAACAAAATTTTAGCCCCTCTGATATTTTCGGCTTAAGTTTTGAGCTATAAACATTCTAAAAAAAATATAGACCAACGAATTTTCAGGGGAATAAACCTCTTTTGTTCGAACACAATGGTTTTTGTATAAATCACAAAGCAGCAAATTCATTTGAATGGAAGATTTAGTTTTTCATTCTGTATGATTTTTATATATTTTAAAATCATTAGAACGACTTTATATTTGGATTATATTTATTCTATTCTGTGATTTAGAACAATATTTTTTAAGGAAAATTCGGTGAATGACAAAAGAAATCCCAATTTCTCTAAAAGTAACAAATCCCTAACATTCGATATGGATAAAAAACGCTCCACATTTTTGGTTTATTATTGCTGAAAAATAAACTTCAGGAATCGATTAAGGGAAAATACAAGGAACGTATTTGTAATTTACATGTGCATTTTCGAAAATACAGCATGCTGTCATTTCAATCAGCAAAACTAAGTTTAAATAAAAAGTTATTATTACATTAAAACAAACTTAATAACATTGTTATTTATCTAAAAAATATATATATATGAGACAGTATTTTATTTCCACAAAAATGTTTGTTCTACTACAACAATTGTTTATGTTTTTATAAGGCAAGTAGTATTTTTTAAAGATAAGACCAGAAACAAAATTTTGTCTCCTTTGAATATTTATTTATTAATTTTAATTACTTTCGTATATCTGTTGGGTTATTTATTTCATTTGACATTGTATATTGAGTTTTGATTATAAACGTCTATTAAATGTGAGCGGTGCTTGTTTTAGACATTAATTTAATTCTAAAAGTTTTTTGAATAAAAAATTCTTTTGGAAATTAAAATTGTAGAAGATAAACATATTTCAATTTGTTTTGATATTCAAATTTTGTTAACAATTGTTTCACCACGATGTGGGTTCTTTAGGTATAACATTGAACTGTCCTGAAGTATAAACATTTTTGTGGAAATAAAATACTCTCTCATATATATTTTTTTGATCAAAATGAGTTTCTACCAAGTAAAGACCGAATCAATCAAATATTTATTATTTATCAGTAAAATTTGAACGTGAGAATCAATATATATTTCATTTATTAGCTTTTAAATTTTTGTGTTGAATATGTAACATTTCATATTATGATTATAAAAGTATATAGTATATTGTTTTTATTTTTTTCCACAAAAATTTGTAAATGCATCACTCGAAAATAAATTTACAACATCGATAGAGACTATTTTTGAATTGGGAAAGTTCTTATGATATTTCTAAGGAATTTAGATAGTTTGTGAATATCATAAGAACTTCCTATAATTTCAAACCTCAGTTTTCAATTAAAAAACCCATCCAACCAAAAAATTTCTTATCCACCTGAACAGGATTTGAACCCGGGCCTTCCGGTCACGAGCCCTATGCTCAAGCACTGAGATGTCCCCACTCAACTACGACATCATCCATTTACCAGAAATCTGCTTTAATCAAAATTATTTAAGTTTTAATGGTGAATTCTACAGAAGTATAGAAAGCTCAATTACGGGGAATTTTTGAAAATTATACGGTGCTGACATTTCAATTCGTTCGGATTCAAACAAGAATAACTCATCAGCACGTGTGCAAAAAGACTTTCAAATTAGAATTTAAAAATATATATTGCGCATATATTGAAAGAAACTTACTTATATATTTTATCAGTAAATATTTAACGTGGAGGTCATTATATATTATTTTTGAATTTAATGTTATATGCATATATATATATATATATATATATATATATATATACATAATATATTATATAATTAATATAATAAAAAAATTATAGAATATATTAACTATGTATGGAGTTTATGTTGTGTTTTGTCGGAGGCCATATTTCAAGTAGAAAATTTTTCATAGATTCTGTGGTTTCATGTAAGGGATGAAGCATGGATTGGGGCATTATTACTCACAGATCATAGTTGTTTACTTTTACCTCTCTCTAGTACCACGTTATCGTTGTATTTTGCGATGGATCTCTCTCTGCAAGTACCAATCATCCCGCCAGTGGCATCCCTGTACGTCGGTGATTTACACCCTGATATCACAGAGCCGATTCTGTTCGACAAATTTTCAATAGTTGGTGAAGTTGTATCTGTGAGGGTGTGTAGAGATATAAAAACCCTAAAATCCCTAGGGTACGGATACGTAAATTACAGACTATCCAGTGATGGTAAGATATTCATATTTAATTATTTTTCAGTAAGAGTCAATACATAAAAAATAATATTTATTCTCAACACCAAATCTTAGAAATTTTATTCAACAGAATTGCCGAATGTTTTTCAAATCAACTAATCGAGTTAACGTCATTTGTTTAATATGGTTGGAATTTCAAAGTTTCATATTATTTCTATTCGCTATAAACTTGTATTTACTTTGTGCTGTTATTCGATTTGTAATAATATTCATTTAAAAAGTTTGGTTTTGGCATTTTTCAACTACAAATGATCAATATTGAAAAAAAAATTTCACACACGAGTATTATATTATTTTTTTATGTTTTATCATCTATCGAAAACTTTTTCTTCATTTGCATATTCGAAAAAATTATTTTTCTATTGTCATTTTATTCCTATTCAATGAATGAGTGGTTTATAAATATCTAAAATATTTCAATCTTACAAAATTCAATAATTTATAATAGTAATAACATTTAAATGAGGACTATCAAATCATTTTGTCGATATACCTATCTATATTTAGGTATAGAATAAATTTCTCCAACTGTTATTTTACTACTGGTAATGATATCTAGATTTTGTATAGTTGCAAAGTTTGCTTTATTAATTTCAACTTCACACAAATTATTGAAGTGTTTATCATTGTAGCTGAATATTTTTATATTTTAATATCCATTAAACCATTATTTTTTTATTTTTAATAATAATGATGGTTATGTTATCTACGGATCTCTTTTTCTTCGTTTGATTAAATGAAATGATTTATTATTCAAATTCTTGGTTAGATCAGTTATTAGAATGAGATTTTATTCATTGCGAATTTTATATATTTACTCAAGTTTGTTCAAAAATGAATGTCCATTTGAATTATAGGGATATTCTTGACTGTGCTCTTGATATCTGGTTATATTATTGTTTTATTAAGTAAAAGTTTATGTGTTCATGGAAATTTTTTCGAGGTGAAAGAATTTAATCAACAAATAGTTCGTGCTTCAATGATCAGATACGATCCCTCCCTTTCGACTTTTCGATGTTTTGTCATCTATCAAAAACTTTTTCTTCATTTGTATATTCGAAAAAATTTGTTTTTCATTGTCATTTTATTCCTATTCAATGAACGAGTGCTATAAAAATATCGAAAATATTTCAATCTTACAAAATTCAATAATTTATAAAAGTAATAACATTTAAATGAGGACTATCAAATCATTTAGTAGATATTCACACATTCGAGTGAGAACTTGAGGAATCATATAAAGAATATACTTACCTACGTTTAGGTTTAGAATAAATTTCACTCAACTGATTTTCAACTATTGGTAATATCTTTGTATAGTTGCAAAGTTTGCTTTCTTAATTTCAACTTCACACAAATTATTAAAGTGTTTATCAATGTAGCTGATATTTTCATATTTTAATGTGTATTTAATTATTTTTTTATTTTTGAAATTAATTTCGGATTCATTTTCCTTCTTTGATTAAATGGTGTTTTATTCAAATTCTTGGTTACGTGAGTTTTATTAATGACATTGCGATTCATTTTATTTATTGCGAACTTTATATATTTACTTACTTACATTCATTCAGAAATGAATGTTTATTTAAATGCGGGTTTGGAAGGCGCGGTTTCTATGCTCCTGCGTTTGTACCTTTATTGACTAATAGTAGTAATGTCTTATTTTTGGTTCAATAAGTAAGTTTTTTTACTGAATATACAGTGACTCTACTTCAAATTGAATAAAAACAAATTGTATTTTAACCGAGTAATAGGTTATAGATAATTTTCATTTTATTTCAACTATTATATACACCTTGAAGGCTTTGACTGGTGTAAAACTTCGAGAAATGGGTTATGCCAAAGATCCGTTTGCTCGTTTAATAGATTTATTGTTTAAACGTGCTGTTTGTGTTCAAATATTTCGATGGATTCTAGAATGTCTACTTTTTTTTCCCTTTCGCTTCCAGGTGCAATAGTTCAGGATTGTCCAATTCTGGAAAGATATGATTGGTTTCCAAAAAATGGAAAGATCTTCCGGTTTATCCTATATATATACTATTGACGACTTAATTTATATACTCCAGAATTATTCACCCGGTTGTTTTTGTCTTCTGCATTAAAAAAGAGGGGTTAGAAATTTTATATAAGGGTGTGAAAGCTGTTTTGAAAATATTTCAGCTATTTTTTGCGGGATTGGTCCCAAATAAAATATCAATTCGGAAAAAAAACAATAAATTCACTCATAATCAAAAAAAAATTCATTCTGAAACAAATAAAACCAAACTGAAAAATATAGATCTCGCAAAAAATGGCTGAAATATTTTCAAAGATAACATATAAACAGCTTTCACAAACTCATTATTAATGCAAAAGACAGAAGCAACCGGCTGAACAATTTTTGAGTCTAAAAATTTCAAGAGTACTGTAGTGTATATATAGGACAAATCCTCTCAGAAAAGGTTCAAAGAACATCAATCTTAATTTAGAATGAATTTTGCGAATTATTTTCTCAAAACCAACTGTATATTCCCAGAATTCAACTATCTCACCTGGAAGCGAAAGAATTGTGAAGAACTGTGGTAAAACAACAAGGTTTAGAATTCATGAAAGGGTTGTAATGATACAGGGATTAATTCATTTGACAAAAGCAAATTCAACGCGTGGTTTAATTCCCCAGAATTAATTCGTTTATTTTAATCTCCTGACCACTTATGTTAAACTTAGGAATTTGCTTTCGAGGCACGCCCGAACGGCGGCTTCTAAATGAAATTATTTTACTCTGAGCTATATATTATAATAAAAAACTACACATTAAAAAGTTCATAAGAGCTTATTGTACGAAACGTAAACATATTCCTTCAGAAGAGTGGAAGAACGGAAATTGCAAAGAAACACGCTGACGTAGAAATTAACACGTGTGGCTCGACAAAGAGCTGAAGTACTTAGTTGCAATTTTGAGCGGGTGAACGCATCAAAAAATTTGGAAGGAGAAAACCGACGGGTTTGTGAGGGAGTCTTGACACGTCGGAAAAAACTAGTAAGATCGTCGAGAAAAGATCGCGGTGCGAGGCTCGAATTGGTCTCAGAATTTAGCATTATTAGAATTATATTGTGTGATATTAGTAATCGTTTTTTTTTTCTTGTTTAAGAATTGAGTCAGAAGAATTAAAGAAATTGAATATAGTGCTAAGTTCTAGGGCCAAGGAATTAAAGTGTACGGTAGTCATTCGTAATCGTTTATTGTTTATAATTTTTGTCATTAAATCGTTTGTACTGCTTTTCATGTTTTTATTGACCTCTATATACTTTGAAATATTCAATTGATTTGATCCTTAGCTGACAAAGATTTATTTTATTCACTTAAAAATAGCCCAAAGGGACATGCTTATTCAGTTGGATGTTTTATTCTTTAAAAACAATTTTTAAATATTGAATCTTTGTATAAAAATTCGACAAATGCTTCAATTTAATAATCGATAATTTTATGTTTCAGCTGAAAGAGCATTGGACGTATTGAATTTCGACACAATTGATGGTTGCATGATACGAGTAATGTGGTCCAATCGAGATCCAACTCTTCGAAAATCTGGAAAGGGAAACATTTTTATTAAAAATTTAGAAAGTACCATCGATAACAAGGAATTATTCGACACTTTCTCATCGTTTGGTGCTGTACTTAGCTGCAAAGTTGTCAGGAATTCGGATGGATCTAGTAGAGGATACGGCTTCGTCCATTTCCAATTTGAAGCAGATGCAAAACGATCCATACAGGTTGTTAATGGTTCGTTAATGCGCGGCAAGCAGGTCACTGTGGCTGAATTCCAATCACGTTCAGTGAGGGAAAGTGAAAAGGGCGATGCAAGGAATCAATTCTGCAATGTATACGTTAAGAATTTTGGCGAAGTACTCACAGAAGACTTGCTTTATCAGATGTTCGAACCATTTGGAAAAATCACAAGCTCTATTATCATGAGAGATGATGAAGGAAAGTCCAAAGGATTTGGCTTTGTGGCATACGAAGCACCAGAATCCGCCCGTTCTGCCGTAGAAAAATTGAATGGTAAGTTTTCATTTGTACCGAAAAAATTAGGAAATGTTCACATACAGGATCTTTATTTTAAGAACATCAACTACACATTTAGTTAAAATCAGTGTTACAGGTGATGAACGTTTGGCGAATACTACAGGTGGACTTTAATTTTCTACTTCAGTATTTCCAAGTTCAATCAAGGCATTTTTTATTGTCACATAACTTTACTTCGGTTTTTTTATTATTATATATGTACTTACATACCTTGGAGTAGATAATTCGCTTCTAACTCTTCTACTTGCAACAACAAACAATGCGCACAGCCAAAGCATTGAAAAAGACGCCAAATTGTCTTGCGTCGAAAGCGGATTAAAACCTACATAGAAATATCAGACGACGGCGTCATTCGAAAGCTTCCGACTGACGACAGTGACGACGCGTGTCACGGGAAAGGGGTGCGGTAAAAAGAGTGGCTGAGCGATAGAAACTGTTCGTTAATCGATTTAGAACGATTTTTAAATGTTTTTTTTTCCTAAAATGAATAAATTGCGTATGGAACTGAGAGCTCCAGTTTCACATCTGAGTGACCGGTTTCTGACCCCTGCTCTGGACTGGTGTTCTAAATCAATTCAATTTTTATTACTCACTTGACTGAATCTATATCTTTTTTAATCAACTAAATTCTACCAAATTACTGCTGCCAAATTATCCTGCCATTTTACTGTATTACGTCCATAGAAATAACAATTTTATATTTTATATACCTGTATTAAAAATGATATTAAACTAACTCATTTAACAATTTCTCCACAGGTAAAGAAATTGAAGGGAAACAACTGTACGTCGGAAAAGCAAAGTCTAAGGAGCAACGACAATTTGAGCTGAAGGAAAAAAAAGACGAATGGAAGCAAGAACTTGAGAACAAATCTAAGGGCTTAAATTTGTATGTCAAAAATTTTGATTCGACCTTTGATGATGCCAGGCTTATGCGGGAATTTTCTCCTTTCGGTACCATAACATCGGCGAAGGTTATGATGAACGAAGACAATACAAGTAAATGTTTCGGCTTTGTGTGTTTCTCTACTCCTGAAGAAGCCACTAAAGCAGTTGCCGAAATGAATGGGAGGATAATCGGTGGTAAACCTTTATACGTAGCTCTAGCCCAAAAAAAAGAGCATCGACGAGCCCGATTGATAGCGCAACATTCACGGGTAGCTACAAGACTTCAAGTGCCTCCACCTGTAGTAGTACCACAATACGCTGTTCCAAATAATCAGCTGCCAATTCAACATTACATGAATAGGACGGTACCTCAGTTGAGGCGAACAGGAAGATGGCAGCCTCAGGTATTAGTAACACAGGCACAGGTTCCCATACAATCACCAGTGGTATATATAACACCTACGGTACTTTCGCCAAATCTTCAAATCAACCAGACTGCTGTCTGTCAGGCAATTTCTATGCCAAGCCCCATCAACCTTGTGCGACAAACGCCTATTCCAGATGTCCAGGTTAATGCGTCTACCTCATCTGGTGTAGAACAAGCGTTGGCAAGAAGTCAAACGCCTCTAACTCTCGCCAAGTTGTCGAAAGTAACACCTTCAACCCAAAAAAATTTGCTTGGAGAACGTTTGTATCCGCTTATTGAACGTATGCAACCAAATTTAGCCCCAAAAGTTACTGGCATGATCTTGGAAATGGACAACTCCGAAATACTACACATGCTGGAAAATCATAAAGCATTAAAGGAAAAAGTTGATCAAGCTGTTGATATCTGGCAAAAATTTGAAGCTAAAAAGGCCGCTTCAAATTGATTTTATTAAATGAAAATTTACGTTGATATATTTAGAGTTGTGTTTTTCGTTCTTGGTTCTATCGGTATCGGATTTCTGGAGAATGTGCCAAATATTTTTTGAAAGGTATTGGGTGATTTATTTCAATAATTATATGAGTGTGGATAGCTCAGTGGGAGAGCATCGGACCGGGAGGTCCAGGTTCGAATCCTGTTCAGGTAGAAAAGAAATTTTCTAGTTGGACGGGTATCTGCCACCATTTCACTGTTGGGTCAAAAATTAACAGTGCTGTGACCTAAAGTGGCGCAAGATCGCAGTAACAAAGCCTACACAGAACTCAACTGAACTCATAACTCGCACAAGCTGAAAAAGCTTCTGAGGGATCTTCAAAGAAAATCTAGGAGTATCAGGATAATAATAATAATAAAATAAAATAATAATTTGGTCAAGCGTTTATATTCTTGATACTGTATTAGAAGAGATTCTTTAGATTTAAACATATAGAAGTTCTGGAGAATCAATTCAGATGTTTATTGATTTTATTAAGATTGAACCTTTTCCATATTTATGTATGATTTTTACATGTTAATTTATAATATTTATAATAAAATACTTTTGGAGTAAAACATGCAAGTATTTTTTTTTAATTTTAATTTACGAAATTTATATTCGTTGGGTTTTTTTATTATTTAATTTGATATTCTATAATGCAGGAGACTAACAGAATAAATATGTTTTGATATTACAAGTTTGTAATAGTCTATAATTATAACAAAAATCGGGAATAGAAATTCAATTCTTCTGAAAACAATTGATCTTTACAAAACAACAAAACTGTCAGTGAAGTGACAAATCCTAATGCAGCTAACTAGACTGCGTTACAAATCCTTCTATTAAATAAAAAATCGCTTCTTATTATTTTATTTTATTATATTAGGAGTACAAATAAGTTTCCGCCGTTTTTTAACACAAATTGAATATTTATTGTAGAAGAAATGATTTTAAACGATGTGAGACTGCTTGCTGAGTGAATTCTAATGTTAGAGTAAGTTCTTTTTGTGTTTGAGATGAATCTTCCTCGAATAATTCCTCCAATTCTGCATCCTCGTAAATTTTTGGCCTTCCACTGCGATCTTTGTCTTCTACGTCGAAATCACCGTTTTAAACTTTTGAAACCACTCTCGACACGTTCTCTCACTCAAAGCACCCTCACCATATGCTTCTACGATCAATTGATGCGCCTTAGCAGCAGATTTCTTTAAATTAAAGAAGTAAACTAATATTTCCCGCAAATGACGCTTACTTGGCTCAAATTTTGACAATTTCAACTTATAAAAATTATATTTTACCAATATAAAATCAATGATATTAATAGGTTATGTTGTTCTTGAATGTCGAAACTATTTTTTAAGTTATCATCTGCGAAAGCTAACCGAAACTCCGTGCCGCGCCATCTACAATAAAACGGCGGAAACTTATTTGTACTCCTAATATTATATATTATATATATATAATAAAATAGCTTTTTACTTGATAGAAGAAATATAACAAAATTTGAATATTAAAACAAATTGAAATATGTTTATCTTCTACAATTTTAATTTCAAAAAAATTATAAAAATGGAAATTATTGAATAAATTGAAAATTCATAAAAAAAAAAAGAATTACTCCGGATAGGTTTCATGGTCTATACAGCAATTGTATTTACCTGTATGTATACAGTGTGGAAACCACTTAGGGAATTAAATTATATATGTCCTTACAAAATTATGAAAAATACTGGGACATGTCAACTTTCAAATTTGATTACGCGTTTTTTTAAACAGATATTTAAATACACAGGGTAATTCGCGCAAGTCCATCACACTCCGTCCTGTATATTTTTAAAGCTCCTTAACTCAAAGAACTATATCATGTATGTAAATTATGAATAATACCGGGTGAAATAATAAAATAACTAATTTATCACGCGTTGAATAATGGTATTTTTTAAATAATCTAAATTCAAATATGTATGTTACACTGTCTCGATTTATAGAACTTTCTATTACCATAGCTCATATTCCTTATTAATAATATGAATACAAACTTATCGAATTTCTGAAATAACTATCAATTAAGTTGGGAAACCTTCTGAAATCAATTCTCGATACGCTCATAGATCTTTGTTTTATCAATATTTTTTGCCATGAATGCCTAAAAGACTATCTACAAACATTTTTGGGGAAATAAAACACTGTCTCCCATATATTTTTTGATTATTTCGTTTTCCATCACTTTTTTATTATTAAAACAAGTTGTAGAAATTACTGTGTCTTACTACCAATAAATTGATATTTTACACATTTAATTGCGAGTTTCAGCAATTAATTATCCCATCTTCAGTTGTCTGAAGATGGGATATGGATTCAGCTCACATAATAACATTTTTCAAAACGTAATACGTCTTCGAGAATTTGGACTCAATTTGGACATTAGAAAATAATAAAATGGCAAAGTAATAGATTTTTTTTTTGGTTGCACCTCTTTAATCGAAAAAAATTATTCTTCTTATCACGAATAAAATTTCTGGGAATTTTCTAATGGAATATCAGGTACTAGAAAAATTCAGGTATTAGTCATTTTTAAATTTAGGAACCTTTTATAATAATTTTCAATCTTTTCTGAGAATTGTGTCGGTATCTTAATTTCCAGGGGATCTGGGGTTGCTATAAGTAAGATAATTTAAAACGAAAGGTGAATTACACAAATCTACCTGATCCTTCAGAAATACATTTTTATCTTCATTTAATTGTTCCTTAATTTGTAGCGATTCCAATATATTTAATTTAAAACTTTTAGTCCTTTTCCTTCCAAGTTAGTGCCCTTTGAAGTACGAGGAAATTTTGTTTTTGTTGAATAGCTCCTATTATTCAGGAGAATTAAATTTGGATGTAAGCTAACTCTAATTGAACCCTTCTTGACAGTTCTTTCAATTTTGAAATATTGTCAAAAAGGGGTCATAAATTTTTTGCATCTGAACTTTTTGATGCTTTAACATTTTTCAATTCAAAAAATTGTTTCAATAAAACGAATTCAATAACCAACTTTTTTGTACCTCTTTGCTTTTTCTCCCAAACTTGTTAGTTGAATTAAGAAAAATAATACTGAATTGTTTCAGCAGTTACTATTTGGTAGTTGATCATAATTAAAACAAATTGAAGAAATTACTATGTTTTACTACCAATAAAAATATATATATTTATTGGTAGTAACACATAGTAATTTCTACAATTTGTTTTAATTAAGAAAAATAATATATTACTGAAAGACGTAAATTGACAGACAATATAACCTGTTAAAAAAATTAAGTAGGCTGCTGTGAAATATTATAATGACAAATATTTCGACTATTGTAATTTGGTCTTGCTACGGTACTAATGAAAATACAGTGGATAGAGTTTAATTGAATTGATCCTTGCTTGATGGGAATTCATTTTAATAAAATAAATTAATGAAAAATATTTCCACAATACATAAGTTCACTAGAGTTTTATCAATTCACAATTGCTTCGCCAATACTGTGTGGGTTCAAAATGTAAAGTTGTAGAAGTATTCTTTTTTATTTTATTCAATTAGTAACAATTTTTTTCAATAAAACTAATAATTTTAGGAGAAAAATTCAGGACAAAAAAATTACGTATTAAATTTTTCTCTTCAAATAAATTTTATAATTTTGTAATTGAAATGTTCTTAGGGTCTGACATTGTAGGAGTTGATTTTTCCTTTCCTTTGTGATTATATTTTGTAATTACAAAAACTTCAAAAAGAGACGTCAAATCGTCATTAACAATCTGCCAAATTTCGTTCTTTTAAATTGACCAATAGAGGAAATATTCAATAAAAACCAAATTCTACTTCCAATTTCAAAGGGCAGTAGCTTGAATTGAAGGAGACTTAACGAAGATTATATAGATAGATATACTTCATTTGATCAAAATACCATAGATGTAGATCGTGTCAAATGGAAATAACAATAAAAGCATTGATTTCTGCTCACGAACTACCTCTTAAAATCATTCACATCAATTCATAAATAACTGTATATTGTGAAATTATTATTGAAAGTATATTTCATGTTGAATAATATAATTTTCCAATTTTCAAGAAAATAGAAGAAAAATATCATCCGTCCAATTTATGTAAGTACAAAATTTTAAATATACAGAGTCATTCTGCTAACCTCCTACAAATTTTAATTTCAAAAAATTTTGATTCAGAAACTTTTAGAATTAAAATGAATAAACAGAACGAAGGTTAAGAGAATAAATCTGTATGATATTTAAAATTTTATAATAATCCTTCTATCAAGAAAAAACCCCCTTTTTTATTTTTTTTTAATTGTTATTATGTAAGAACAATTATGATGCAAAATATAGATTGAAATATAATTTTAGATACTTGTTTAAAAATTTGCTCAACTCAATTGTGATCCAACAAAACAAAAATTTAACCCCTCTGATATTTTTGGCTTAAGTTTTGAGGTATAAACATTCTAAAAAAAATATAGACCCACGAATTTTCAGGGGAATAAACCTCTTTTGTTCGAACACAATGGTTTTTGTATAAATCAGAAAGCAGCAAATTCATTTGAATGGAAGATTTAGTTTTTCATTCTGTATGATTTTTATATATTTTTAAATCATTAGAATGACTTTATATTTGGATTATTTTTATTCTATTCTGTGATTTAGAACAATATTTTTTGAGGAAAATTCGGTGAATGACAAAACAAATCCCAATTTCTCTAAAAGTAACAAATCCCTAACATTCGATATGGATAAAAAACGCTCCACATTTTTGGTTTATTATTGCTGAAAAATAAACTTCAGGAATCGATTAAGGGAAAATACAAGGAACGTATTTGTAATTTACATGTGCATTTTCGAAAATACAGCATGCTGTCATTTCAATCAGCAAAACTAAGTTTAAATAAAAAGTTATTATTACATTAAAACAAACTTAATAACATTGTTATTTATCTAAAAAAATATATATGAGACAGTATTTTAATCCCACAAAAATGTTTATACTTCAGGACAGTTCAATGTAATACCTAAAGAACCCACTTTATGTATTACATTGAACTGTCCTGAATTATAAACATTTTTGTGGAAATAAAATACTGTCTCATATATATTTTTTTAATTAAAATGAGTTTCCACCAAGTAAAGACCGAATCAATCAAATATTTATTATTTATCAGTTAAATTTGAACGTGAGAGTCAATATATATTTCATTTATCAGCTTTTAAATTCAATGTTGAATATGTAACATTTCATATTATGATTATAAAAGTATATAATATATTGTTTTTATTTTTTTCCACAGAAAATTGTTAATGCATCACTCGGTAATAAATTTACAACATCGATAGAGACTATTTTTGAATTGGGAAAGTTCTTATGATATTTCTAAGGAATTTAGATAGTTTGTGAATATCATAAGAACTTCCTATAATTTCAAACCTCAGTTTTCAATTAAAAAACCCATCCAACCAGAAAATTTCTTATCCACCTGAACAGGATTTGAACCCGGGCCTTCCGGTCACGAGCCCTATGCTCAAGCACTGAGATGTCCCCACTCAACTACGACATCATCCATTTACCAAAAATCTGCTTTAATAAAAATTATTTAAGTTTTAATGGTAAATTCTACAGAAGTATAGAAAGCTTAATTACGGGGAATTTTTGAAAATTATACGGTGCTGACATTTCAATTCGTTCGGATTCAAACAAGAATAACTCATCAGCACGTGCGCAAAAAGACGTTCAAATTAGAATTTAAAAATATATATTGCGCATATATTGAATGGAACTTACTTATATATTTTATCAGTAAACATTTAACGTGGAGGTCATTATATATTATTTTTGAATTTAATGTTATATGTATATATATATATATATATATATATATATATATATATATATATATACATAATATATTATATAATTAATATAATAAAAAAATTATAGAATATATTAACTATGTATGGAGTTTATGTTGTGTTTTGTCGGAGGCCATATTTCAAGTAGAAAATTTTTCATAGATTCTGTGGTTTGATGTAAGGGATGAAGCATGGATTGGCGCATTATTACTCACAGATCATAGTTGTTTACTTTTACCTCTCTCTAGTACCACGTTATCGTTGTATTTTGCGATGGATCTCTCTCTGCAAGTACCAATCATCCCGCCAGTGGCATCCCTGTACGTCGGTGATTTACACCCTGATATCACAGAGCCGATTCTGTTCGACAAATTTTCAATAGTTGGTGAAGTTGTATCTGTGAGGGTGTGTAGAGATATAAAAACCCTAAAATCCCTATTCAATGAATGAGTGGTTTATAAATATCTAAAATATTTCAATCTTACAAAATTCAATAATTTATAATAGTAATAACATTTAAATGAGGACTATCAAATCATTCAGTAGATATTCACACATTCGAGTGAGAACTTGAGGAATCATATAAAGAATATACTTACCTACGTTTAGGTTTAGAATAAATTTCACTCAACTGATTTTCAACTATTGGTAATATCTTTGTATAGTTGCAAAGTTTGCTTTCTTAATTTCAACTTCACACAAATTATTAAAGTGTTTATCAATGTAGCTGATATTTTCATATTTTAATGTGTATTTAATTATTTTTTTATTTTTGAAATTAATTTCGGATTCATTTTCCTTCTTTGATTAAATGGTGTTTTATTCAAATTCTTGGTTACGTGAGTTTTATTAATGACATTGCGATTCATTTTATTTATTGCGAACTTTATATATTTACTTACTTACATTCATTCAGAAATGAATGTTTATTTAAATGCGGGTTTGGAAGGCGCGGTTTCTATGCTCCTGCGTTTGTACCTTTGTTGACTAATAGTAGTAATGTCTTATTTTTGGTTCAATAAGTAACAGTTTTTTTACTGAATATACAGTGACTCTACTTCAAATTGAATAAAAACAAATTGTATTTTAACCGAGTAATAGGTTATAGATAATTTTCATTTTATTTCAACTATTATATACACCTTGAAGGCTTTGACTGGTGTAAAACTTCGAGAAATGGGTTATGCCAAAGATCCGTTTGCTCGTTTAATAGATTTATTGTTTAAACGTGCTGTTTGTGTTCAAATATTTCGATGGATTCTAGAATGTCTACTTTTTTTTCCCTTTCGCTTCCAGGTGCAATAGTTCAGGATTGTCCAATTCTGGAAAGATATGATTGGTTTCCAAAAAATGGAAAGATCTTCCGGTTTATCCTATATATATACTATTGACGACTTAATTTATATACTCCAGAATTATTCACCCGGTTGTTTTTGTCTTCTGCATTAAAAAAGAGGGGTTAGAAATTTTATATAAGGGTGTGAAAGCTGTTTTGAAAATATTTCAGCTATTTTTTGCGGGATTGGTCCCAAATAAAATATCAATTCGGAAAAAAAACAATAAATTCACTCATAATCAAAAAAAAATTCATTCTGAAACAAATAAAACCAAACTGAAAAATATAGATCTCGCAAAAAATGGCTGAAATATTTTCAAAGATAACATATAAACAGCTTTCACAAACTCATTATTAATGCAAAAGACAGAAGCAACCGGCTGAACAATTTTTGAGTCTAAAAATTTCAAGAGTACTGTAGTGTATATATAGGACAAATCCTCTCAGAAAAGGTTCAAAGAACATCAATCTTAATTTAGAATGAATTTTGCGAATTATTTTCTCAAAACCAACTGTATATTCCCAGAATTCAACTATCTCACCTGGAAGCGAAAGAATTGTGAAGAAACTGTGGTAAAACAACAAGGTTTAGAATTCATGAAAGGGTTGTAATGATACAGGGATTAATTCATTTGACAAAAGCAAATTCAACGCGTGGTTTAATTCCCCAGAATTAATTCGTTTATTTTAATCTCCTGACCACTTATGTTAAACTTAGGAATTTGCTTTCGAGGCACGCCCGAACGGCGGCTTCTAAATGAAATTATTTTACTCTGAGCTATATATTATAATAAAAAACTACACATTAAAAAGTTCATAAGAGCTTATTGTACGAAACGTAAACATATTCCTTCAGAAGAGTGGAAGAACGGAAATTGCAAAGAAACACGCTGACGTAGAAATTAACACGTGTGGCTCGACAAAGAGCTGAAGTACTTAGTTGCAATTTTGAGCGGGTGAACGCATCAAAAAATTTGGAAGGAGAAAACCGACGGGTTTGTGAGGGAGTCTTGACACGTCGGAAAAAACTAGTAAGATCGTCGAGAAAAGATCGCGGTGCGAGGCTCGAATTGGTCTCAGAATTTAGCATTATTAGAATTATATTGTGTGATATTAGTAATCGTTTTTTTTTTCTTGTTTAAGAATTGAGTCAGAAGAATTAAAGAAATTGAATATAGTGCTAAGTTCTAGGGCCAAGGAATTAAAGTGTACGGTAGTCATTCGTAATCGTTTATTGTTTATAATTTTTGTCATTAAATCGTTTGTACTGCTTTTCATGTTTTTATTGACCTCTATATACTTTGAAATATTCAATTGATTTGATCCTTAGCTGACAAAGATTTATTTTATTCACTTAAAAATAGCCCAAAGGGACATGCTTATTCAGTTGGATGTTTTATTCTTTAAAAACAATTTTTAAATATTGAATCTTTGTATAAAAATTCGACAAATGCTTCAATTTAATAATCGATAATTTTATGTTTCAGCTGAAAGAGCATTGGACGTATTGAATTTCGACACAATTGATGGTTGCATGATACGAGTAATGTGGTCCAATCGAGATCCAACTCTTCGAAAATCTGGAAAGGGAAACATTTTTATTAAAAATTTAGAAAGTACCATCGATAACAAGGAATTATTCGACACTTTCTCATCGTTTGGTGCTGTACTTAGCTGCAAAGTTGTCAGGAATTCGGATGGATCTAGTAGAGGATACGGCTTCGTCCATTTCCAATTTGAAGCAGATGCAAAACGATCCATACAGGTTGTTAATGGTTCGTTAATGCGCGGCAAGCAGGTCACTGTGGCTGAATTCCAATCACGTTCAGTGAGGGAAAGTGAAAAGGGCGATGCAAGGAATCAATTCTGCAATGTATACGTTAAGAATTTTGGCGAAGTACTCACAGAAGACTTGCTTTATCAGATGTTCGAACCATTTGGAAAAATCACAAGCTCTATTATCATGAGAGATGATGAAGGAAAGTCCAAAGGATTTGGCTTTGTGGCATACGAAGCACCAGAATCCGCCCGTTCTGCCGTAGAAAAATTGAATGGTAAGTTTTCATTTGTACCGAAAAAATTAGGAAATGTTCACATACAGGATCTTTATTTTAAGAACATCAACTACACATTTAGTTAAAATCAGTGTTACAGGTGATGAACGTTTGGCGAATACTACAGGTGGACTTTAATTTTCTACTTCAGTATTTCCAAGTTCAATCAAGGCATTTTTTATTGTCACATAACTTTACTTCGGTTTTTTTATTATTATATATGTACTTACATACCTTGGAGTAGATAATTCGCTTCTAACTCTTCTACTTGCAACAACAAACAATGCGCACAGCCAAAGCATTGAAAAAGACGCCAAATTGTCTTGCGTCGAAAGCGGATTAAAACCTACATAGAAATATCAGACGACGGCGTCATTCGAAAGCTTCCGACTGACGACAGTGACGACGCGTGTCACGGGAAAGGGGTGCGGTAAAAAGAGTGGCTGAGCGATAGAAACTGTTCGTTAATCGATTTAGAACGATTTTTAAATGTTTTTTTTTCCTAAAATGAATAAATTGCGTATGGAACTGAGAGCTCCAGTTTCACATCTGAGTGACCGGTTTCTGACCCCTGCTCTGGACTGGTGTTCTAAATCAATTCAATTTTTATTACTCACTTGACTGAATCTATATCTTTTTTAATCAACTAAATTCTACCAAATTACTGCTGCCAAATTATCCTGCCATTTTACTGTATTACGTCCATAGAAATAACAATTTTATATTTTATATACCTGTATTAAAAATGATATTAAACTAACTCATTTAACAATTTCTCCACAGGTAAAGAAATTGAAGGGAAACAACTGTACGTCGGAAAAGCAAAGTCTAAGGAGCAACGACAATTTGAGCTGAAGGAAAAAAAAGACGAATGGAAGCAAGAACTTGAGAACAAATCTAAGGGCTTAAATTTGTATGTCAAAAATTTTGATTCGACCTTTGATGATGCCAGGCTTATGCGGGAATTTTCTCCTTTCGGTACCATAACATCGGCGAAGGTTATGATGAACGAAGACAATACAAGTAAATGTTTCGGCTTTGTGTGTTTCTCTACTCCTGAAGAAGCCACTAAAGCAGTTGCCGAAATGAATGGGAGGATAATCGGTGGTAAACCTTTATACGTAGCTCTAGCCCAAAAAAAAGAGCATCGACGAGCCCGATTGATAGCGCAACATTCACGGGTAGCTACAAGACTTCAAGTGCCTCCACCTGTAGTAGTACCACAATACGCTGTTCCAAATAATCAGCTGCCAATTCAACATTACATGAATAGGACGGTACCTCAGTTGAGGCGAACAGGAAGATGGCAGCCTCAGGTATTAGTAACACAGGCACAGGTTCCCATACAATCACCAGTGGTATATATAACACCTACGGTACTTTCGCCAAATCTTCAAATCAACCAGACTGCTGTCTGTCAGGCAATTTCTATGCCAAGCCCCATCAACCTTGTGCGACAAACGCCTATTCCAGATGTCCAGGTTAATGCGTCTACCTCATCTGGTGTAGAACAAGCGTTGGCAAGAAGTCAAACGCCTCTAACTCTCGCCAAGTTGTCGAAAGTAACACCTTCAACCCAAAAAAATTTGCTTGGAGAACGTTTGTATCCGCTTATTGAACGTATGCAACCAAATTTAGCCCCAAAAGTTACTGGCATGATCTTGGAAATGGACAACTCCGAAATACTACACATGCTGGAAAATCATAAAGCATTAAAGGAAAAAGTTGATCAAGCTGTTGATATCTGGCAAAAATTTGAAGCTAAAAAGGCCGCTTCAAATTGATTTTATTAAATGAAAATTTACGTTGATATATTTAGAGTTGTGTTTTTCGTTCTTGGTTCTATCGGTATCGGATTTCTGGAGAATGTGCCAAATATTTTTTGAAAGGTATTGGGTGATTTATTTCAATAATTATATGAGTGTGGATAGCTCAGTGGGAGAGCATCGGACCGGGAGGTCCAGGTTCGAATCCTGTTCAGGTAGAAAAGAAATTTTCTAGTTGGACGGGTATCTGCCACCATTTCACTGTTGGGTCAAAAATTAACAGTGCTGTGACCTAAAGTGGCGCAAGATCGCAGTAACAAAGCCTACACAGAACTCAACTGAACTCATAACTCGCACAAGCTGAAAAAGCTTCTGAGGGATCTTCAAAGAAAATCTAGGAGTATCAGGATAATAATAATAATAAAATAAAATAATAATTTGGTCAAGCGTTTATATTCTTGATACTGTATTAGAAGAGATTCTTTAGATTTAAACATATAGAAGTTCTGGAGAATCAATTCAGATGTTTATTGATTTTATTAAGATTGAACCTTTTCCATATTTATGTATGATTTTTACATGTTAATTTATAATATTTATAATAAAATACTTTTGGAGTAAAACATGCAAGTATTTTTTTTTAATTTTAATTTACGAAATTTATATTCGTTGGGTTTTTTTATTATTTAATTTGATATTCTATAATGCAGGAGACTAACAGAATAAATATGTTTTGATATTACAAGTTTGTAATAGTCTATAATTATAACAAAAATCGGGAATAGAAATTCAATTCTTCTGAAAACAATTGATCTTTACAAAACAACAAAACTGTCAGTGAAGTGACAAATCCTAATGCAGCTAACTAGACTGCGTTACAAATCCTTCTATTAAATAAAAAATCGCTTCTTATTATTTTATTTTATTATATTAGGAGTACAAATAAGTTTCCGCCGTTTTTTAACACAAATTGAATATTTATTGTAGAAGAAATGATTTTAAACGATGTGAGACTGCTTGCTGAGTGAATTCTAATGTTAGAGTAAGTTCTTTTTGTGTTTGAGATGAATCTTCCTCGAATAATTCCTCCAATTCTGCATCCTCGTAAATTTTTGGCCTTCCACTGCGATCTTTGTCTTCTACGTCGAAATCACCGTTTTAAACTTTTGAAACCACTCTCGACACGTTCTCTCACTCAAAGCACCCTCACCATATGCTTCTACGATCAATTGATGCGCCTTAGCAGCAGATTTCTTTAAATTAAAGAAGTAAACTAATATTTCCCGCAAATGACGCTTACTTGGCTCAAATTTTGACAATTTCAACTTATAAAAATTATATTTTACCAATATAAAATCAATGATATTAATAGGTTATGTTGTTCTTGAATGTCGAAACTATTTTTTAAGTTATCATCTGCGAAAGCTAACCGAAACTCCGTGCCGCGCCATCTACAATAAAACGGCGGAAACTTATTTGTACTCCTAATATTATATATTATATATATATAATAAAATAGCTTTTTACTTGATAGAAGAAATATAACAAAATTTGAATATTAAAACAAATTGAAATATGTTTATCTTCTACAATTTTAATTTCAAAAAAATTATAAAAATGGAAATTATTGAATAAATTGAAAATTCATAAAAAAAAAAAGAATTACTCCGGATAGGTTTCATGGTCTATACAGCAATTGTATTTACCTGTATGTATACAGTGTGGAAACCACTTAGGGAATTAAATTATATATGTCCTTACAAAATTATGAAAAATACTGGGACATGTCAACTTTCAAATTTGATTACGCGTTTTTTTAAACAGATATTTAAATACACAGGGTAATTCGCGCAAGTCCATCACACTCCGTCCTGTATATTTTTAAAGCTCCTTAACTCAAAGAACTATATCATGTATGTAAATTATGAATAATACCGGGTGAAATAATAAAATAACTAATTTATCACGCGTTGAATAATGGTATTTTTTAAATAATCTAAATTCAAATATGTATGTTACACTGTCTCGATTTATAGAACTTTCTATTACCATAGCTCATATTCCTTATTAATAATATGAATACAAACTTATCGAATTTCTGAAATAACTATCAATTAAGTTGGGAAACCTTCTGAAATCAATTCTCGATACGCTCATAGATCTTTGTTTTATCAATATTTTTTGCCATGAATGCCTAAAAGACTATCTACAAACATTTTTGGGGAAATAAAACACTGTCTCCCATATATTTTTTGATTATTTCGTTTTCCATCACTTTTTTATTATTAAAACAAGTTGTAGAAATTACTGTGTCTTACTACCAATAAATTGATATTTTACACATTTAATTGCGAGTTTCAGCAATTAATTATCCCATCTTCAGTTGTCTGAAGATGGGATATGGATTCAGCTCACATAATAACATTTTTCAAAACGTAATACGTCTTCGAGAATTTGGACTCAATTTGGACATTAGAAAATAATAAAATGGCAAAGTAATAGATTTTTTTTTTGGTTGCACCTCTTTAATCGAAAAAAATTATTCTTCTTATCACGAATAAAATTTCTGGGAATTTTCTAATGGAATATCAGGTACTAGAAAAATTCAGGTATTAGTCATTTTTAAATTTAGGAACCTTTTATAATAATTTTCAATCTTTTCTGAGAATTGTGTCGGTATCTTAATTTCCAGGGGATCTGGGGTTGCTATAAGTAAGATAATTTAAAACGAAAGGTGAATTACACAAATCTACCTGATCCTTCAGAAATACATTTTTATCTTCATTTAATTGTTCCTTAATTTGTAGCGATTCCAATATATTTAATTTAAAACTTTTAGTCCTTTTCCTTCCAAGTTAGTGCCCTTTGAAGTACGAGGAAATTTTGTTTTTGTTGAATAGCTCCTATTATTCAGGAGAATTAAATTTGGATGTAAGCTAACTCTAATTGAACCCTTCTTGACAGTTCTTTCAATTTTGAAATATTGTCAAAAAGGGGTCATAAATTTTTTGCATCTGAACTTTTTGATGCTTTAACATTTTTCAATTCAAAAAATTGTTTCAATAAAACGAATTCAATAACCAACTTTTTTGTACCTCTTTGCTTTTTCTCCCAAACTTGTTAGTTGAATTAAGAAAAATAATACTGAATTGTTTCAGCAGTTACTATTTGGTAGTTGATCATAATTAAAACAAATTGAAGAAATTACTATGTTTTACTACCAATAAAAATATATATATTTATTGGTAGTAACACATAGTAATTTCTACAATTTGTTTTAATTAAGAAAAATAATATATTACTGAAAGACGTAAATTGACAGACAATATAACCTGTTAAAAAAATTAAGTAGGCTGCTGTGAAATATTATAATGACAAATATTTCGACTATTGTAATTTGGTCTTGCTACGGTACTAATGAAAATACAGTGGATAGAGTTTAATTGAATTGATCCTTGCTTGATGGGAATTCATTTTAATAAAATAAATTAATGAAAAATATTTCCACAATACATAAGTTCACTAGAGTTTTATCAATTCACAATTGCTTCGCCAATACTGTGTGGGTTCAAAATGTAAAGTTGTAGAAGTATTCTTTTTTATTTTATTCAATTAGTAACAATTTTTTTCAATAAAACTAATAATTTTAGGAGAAAAATTCAGGACAAAAAAATTACGTATTAAATTTTTCTCTTCAAATAAATTTTATAATTTTGTAATTGAAATGTTCTTAGGGTCTGACATTGTAGGAGTTGATTTTTCCTTTCCTTTGTGATTATATTTTGTAATTACAAAAACTTCAAAAAGAGACGTCAAATCGTCATTAACAATCTGCCAAATTTCGTTCTTTTAAATTGACCAATAGAGGAAATATTCAATAAAAACCAAATTCTACTTCCAATTTCAAAGGGCAGTAGCTTGAATTGAAGGAGACTTAACGAAGATTATATAGATAGATATACTTCATTTGATCAAAATACCATAGATGTAGATCGTGTCAAATGGAAATAACAATAAAAGCATTGATTTCTGCTCACGAACTACCTCTTAAAATCATTCACATCAATTCATAAATAACTGTATATTGTGAAATTATTATTGAAAGTATATTTCATGTTGAATAATATAATTTTCCAATTTTCAAGAAAATAGAAGAAAAATATCATCCGTCCAATTTATGTAAGTACAAAATTTTAAATATACAGAGTCATTCTGCTAACCTCCTACAAATTTTAATTTCAAAAAATTTTGATTCAGAAACTTTTAGAATTAAAATGAATAAACAGAACGAAGGTTAAGAGAATAAATCTGTATGATATTTAAAATTTTATAATAATCCTTCTATCAAGAAAAAACCCCCTTTTTTATTTTTTTTTAATTGTTATTATGTAAGAACAATTATGATGCAAAATATAGATTGAAATATAATTTTAGATACTTGTTTAAAAATTTGCTCAACTCAATTGTGATCCAACAAAACAAAAATTTAACCCCTCTGATATTTTTGGCTTAAGTTTTGAGGTATAAACATTCTAAAAAAAATATAGACCCACGAATTTTCAGGGGAATAAACCTCTTTTGTTCGAACACAATGGTTTTTGTATAAATCAGAAAGCAGCAAATTCATTTGAATGGAAGATTTAGTTTTTCATTCTGTATGATTTTTATATATTTTTAAATCATTAGAATGACTTTATATTTGGATTATTTTTATTCTATTCTGTGATTTAGAACAATATTTTTTGAGGAAAATTCGGTGAATGACAAAACAAATCCCAATTTCTCTAAAAGTAACAAATCCCTAACATTCGATATGGATAAAAAACGCTCCACATTTTTGGTTTATTATTGCTGAAAAATAAACTTCAGGAATCGATTAAGGGAAAATACAAGGAACGTATTTGTAATTTACATGTGCATTTTCGAAAATACAGCATGCTGTCATTTCAATCAGCAAAACTAAGTTTAAATAAAAAGTTATTATTACATTAAAACAAACTTAATAACATTGTTATTTATCTAAAAAAATATATATGAGACAGTATTTTAATCCCACAAAAATGTTTATACTTCAGGACAGTTCAATGTAATACCTAAAGAACCCACTTTATGTATTACATTGAACTGTCCTGAATTATAAACATTTTTGTGGAAATAAAATACTGTCTCATATATATTTTTTTAATTAAAATGAGTTTCCACCAAGTAAAGACCGAATCAATCAAATATTTATTATTTATCAGTTAAATTTGAACGTGAGAGTCAATATATATTTCATTTATCAGCTTTTAAATTCAATGTTGAATATGTAACATTTCATATTATGATTATAAAAGTATATAATATATTGTTTTTATTTTTTTCCACAGAAAATTGTTAATGCATCACTCGGTAATAAATTTACAACATCGATAGAGACTATTTTTGAATTGGGAAAGTTCTTATGATATTTCTAAGGAATTTAGATAGTTTGTGAATATCATAAGAACTTCCTATAATTTCAAACCTCAGTTTTCAATTAAAAAACCCATCCAACCAGAAAATTTCTTATCCACCTGAACAGGATTTGAACCCGGGCCTTCCGGTCACGAGCCCTATGCTCAAGCACTGAGATGTCCCCACTCAACTACGACATCATCCATTTACCAAAAATCTGCTTTAATAAAAATTATTTAAGTTTTAATGGTAAATTCTACAGAAGTATAGAAAGCTTAATTACGGGGAATTTTTGAAAATTATACGGTGCTGACATTTCAATTCGTTCGGATTCAAACAAGAATAACTCATCAGCACGTGCGCAAAAAGACGTTCAAATTAGAATTTAAAAATATATATTGCGCATATATTGAATGGAACTTACTTATATATTTTATCAGTAAACATTTAACGTGGAGGTCATTATATATTATTTTTGAATTTAATGTTATATGTATATATATATATATATATATATATATATATATACATAATATATTATATAATTAATATAATAAAAAAATTATAGAATATATTAACTATGTATGGAGTTTATGTTGTGTTTTGTCGGAGGCCATATTTCAAGTAGAAAATTTTTCATAGATTCTGTGGTTTGATGTAAGGGATGAAGCATGGATTGGCGCATTATTACTCACAGATCATAGTTGTTTACTTTTACCTCTCTCTAGTACCACGTTATCGTTGTATTTTGCGATGGATCTCTCTCTGCAAGTACCAATCATCCCGCCAGTGGCATCCCTGTACGTCGGTGATTTACACCCTGATATCACAGAGCCGATTCTGTTCGACAAATTTTCAATAGTTGGTGAAGTTGTATCTGTGAGGGTGTGTAGAGATATAAAAACCCTAAAATCCCTAGGGTACGGATACGTAAATTACAGACTATCCAGTGATGGTAAGATATTCATATTTAATTATTTTTCAGTAAGAGTCAATACATAAAAAATAATATTTATTCTCAACACCAAATCTTAGAAATTTTATTCAACAGAATTGCCGAATGTTTTTCAAATCAACTAATCAAGTTAACGTCATTTGTTTAATATGGTTGGAATTTCAAAGTTTCATATTATTTCTATTCGCTATAAACTTGTATTTACTTTGTGCTGTTATTCGACTTGTAATAATATTCATTTAAAAAGTTTGGTTTTGGCATTTTTCAACTACAAATGATCAATATTGAAACAAAATTTCACACACGAGTATTATATTATTTTTTTATGTTTTATCATCTATCGAAAACTTTTTCTTCATTTGCATATTCGAAAAAATTATTTTTCTATTGTCATTTTATTCCTATTCAATGAATGAGTGGTTTATAAATATCTAAAATTTTTCAATCTTACAAAATTCAATAATTTATAATAGTAATAACATTTAAATGAGGACTATCAAATCATTCAGTAGATATTCACACATTCGAGTGAGAACTTGAGGAATCATATAAAGAATATACTTACCTACGTTTAGGTTTAGAATAAATTTCACTCAACTGATTTTCAACTACTGGTAATATCTTTGTATAGTTGCAAAGTTTGCTTTCTTAATTTCAACTTCACACAAATTATTAAAGTGTTTATCAATGTAGCTGATATTTTCATATTTTAATGTGTATTTAATTATTTTTTTATTTTTGAAATTAATTTCGGATTCATTTTCCTTCTTTGATTAAATGGTGTTTTATTCAAATTCTTGGTTACGTGAGTTTTATTAATGACATTGCGATTCATTTTATTTATTGCGAACTTTATATATTTACTTACTTACATTCATTCAGAAATGAATGTTTATTTAAATGCGGGTTTGGAAGGCGCGGTTTCTATGCTCCTGCGTTTGTACCTTTGTTGACTAATAGTAGTAATGTCTTATTTTTGGTTCAATAAGTAACAGTTTTTTTACTGAATATACAGTGACTCTACTTCAAATTGAATAAAAACAAATTGTATTTTAACCGAGTAATAGGTTATAGATAATTTTCATTTTATTTCAACTATTATATACACCTTGAAGGCTTTGACTGGTGTAAAACTTCGAGAAATGGGTTATGCCAAAGATCCGTTTGCTCGTTTAATAGATTTATTGTTTAAACGTGCTGTTTGTGTTCAAATATTTCGATGGATTCTAGAATGTCTACTTTTTTTTCCCTTTCGCTTCCAGGTGCAATAGTTCAGGATTGTCCAATTCTGGAAAGATATGATTGGTTTCCAAAAAATGGAAAGATCTTCCGGTTTATCCTATATATATACTATTGACGACTTAATTTATATACTCCAGAATTATTCACCCGGTTGTTTTTGTCTTCTGCATTAAAAAAGAGGGGTTAGAAATTTTATATAAGGGTGTGAAAGCTGTTTTGAAAATATTTCAGCTATTTTTTGCGGGATTGGTCCCAAATAAAATATCAATTCGGAAAAAAAACAATAAATTCACTCATAATCAAAAAAAAATTCATTCTGAAACAAATAAAACCAAACTGAAAAATATAGATCTCGCAAAAAATGGCTGAAATATTTTCAAAGATAACATATAAACAGCTTTCACAAACTCATTATTAATGCAAAAGACAGAAGCAACCGGCTGAACAATTTTTGAGTCTAAAAATTTCAAGAGTACTGTAGTGTATATATAGGACAAATCCTCTCAGAAAAGGTTCAAAGAACATCAATCTTAATTTAGAATGAATTTTGCGAATTATTTTCTCAAAACCAACTGTATATTCCCAGAATTCAACTATCTCACCTGGAAGCGAAAGAATTGTGAAGAAACTGTGGTAAAACAACAAGGTTTAGAATTCATGAAAGGGTTGTAATGATACAGGGATTAATTCATTTGACAAAAGCAAATTCAACGCGTGGTTTAATTCCCCAGAATTAATTCGTTTATTTTAATCTCCTGACCACTTATGTTAAACTTAGGAATTTGCTTTCGAGGCACGCCCGAACGGCGGCTTCTAAATGAAATTATTTTACTCTGAGCTATATATTATAATAAAAAACTACACATTAAAAAGTTCATAAGAGCTTATTGTACGAAACGTAAACATATTCCTTCAGAAGAGTGGAAGAACGGAAATTGCAAAGAAACACGCTGACGTAGAAATTAACACGTGTGGCTCGACAAAGAGCTGAAGTACTTAGTTGCAATTTTGAGCGGGTGAACGCATCAAAAAATTTGGAAGGAGAAAACCGACGGGTTTGTGAGGGAGTCTTGACACGTCGGAAAAAACTAGTAAGATCGTCGAGAAAAGATCGCGGTGCGAGGCTCGAATTGGTCTCAGAATTTAGCATTATTAGAATTATATTGTGTGATATTAGTAATCGTTTTTTTTTTCTTGTTTAAGAATTGAGTCAGAAGAATTAAAGAAATTGAATATAGTGCTAAGTTCTAGGGCCAAGGAATTAAAGTGTACGGTAGTCATTCGTAATCGTTTATTGTTTATAATTTTTGTCATTAAATCGTTTGTACTGCTTTTCATGTTTTTATTGACCTCTATATACTTTGAAATATTCAATTGATTTGATCCTTAGCTGACAAAGATTTATTTTATTCACTTAAAAATAGCCCAAAGGGACATGCTTATTCAGTTGGATGTTTTATTCTTTAAAAACAATTTTTAAATATTGAATCTTTGTATAAAAATTCGACAAATGCTTCAATTTAATAATCGATAATTTTATGTTTCAGCTGAAAGAGCATTGGACGTATTGAATTTCGACACAATTGATGGTTGCATGATACGAGTAATGTGGTCCAATCGAGATCCAACTCTTCGAAAATCTGGAAAGGGAAACATTTTTATTAAAAATTTAGAAAGTACCATCGATAACAAGGAATTATTCGACACTTTCTCATCGTTTGGTGCTGTACTTAGCTGCAAAGTTGTCAGGAATTCGGATGGATCTAGTAGAGGATACGGCTTCGTCCATTTCCAATTTGAAGCAGATGCAAAACGATCCATACAGGTTGTTAATGGTTCGTTAATGCGCGGCAAGCAGGTCACTGTGGCTGAATTCCAATCACGTTCAGTGAGGGAAAGTGAAAAGGGCGATGCAAGGAATCAATTCTGCAATGTATACGTTAAGAATTTTGGCGAAGTACTCACAGAAGACTTGCTTTATCAGATGTTCGAACCATTTGGAAAAATCACAAGCTCTATTATCATGAGAGATGATGAAGGAAAGTCCAAAGGATTTGGCTTTGTGGCATACGAAGCACCAGAATCCGCCCGTTCTGCCGTAGAAAAATTGAATGGTAAGTTTTCATTTGTACCGAAAAAATTAGGAAATGTTCACATACAGGATCTTTATTTTAAGAACATCAACTACACATTTAGTTAAAATCAGTGTTACAGGTGATGAACGTTTGGCGAATACTACAGGTGGACTTTAATTTTCTACTTCAGTATTTCCAAGTTCAATCAAGGCATTTTTTATTGTCACATAACTTTACTTCGGTTTTTTTATTATTATATATGTACTTACATACCTTGGAGTAGATAATTCGCTTCTAACTCTTCTACTTGCAACAACAAACAATGCGCACAGCCAAAGCATTGAAAAAGACGCCAAATTGTCTTGCGTCGAAAGCGGATTAAAACCTACATAGAAATATCAGACGACGGCGTCATTCGAAAGCTTCCGACTGACGACAGTGACGACGCGTGTCACGGGAAAGGGGTGCGGTAAAAAGAGTGGCTGAGCGATAGAAACTGTTCGTTAATCGATTTAGAACGATTTTTAAATGTTTTTTTTTCCTAAAATGAATAAATTGCGTATGGAACTGAGAGCTCCAGTTTCACATCTGAGTGACCGGTTTCTGACCCCTGCTCTGGACTGGTGTTCTAAATCAATTCAATTTTTATTACTCACTTGACTGAATCTATATCTTTTTTAATCAACTAAATTCTACCAAATTACTGCTGCCAAATTATCCTGCCATTTTACTGTATTACGTCCATAGAAATAACAATTTTATATTTTATATACCTGTATTAAAAATGATATTAAACTAACTCATTTAACAATTTCTCCACAGGTAAAGAAATTGAAGGGAAACAACTGTACGTCGGAAAAGCAAAGTCTAAGGAGCAACGACAATTTGAGCTGAAGGAAAAAAAAGACGAATGGAAGCAAGAACTTGAGAACAAATCTAAGGGCTTAAATTTGTATGTCAAAAATTTTGATTCGACCTTTGATGATGCCAGGCTTATGCGGGAATTTTCTCCTTTCGGTACCATAACATCGGCGAAGGTTATGATGAACGAAGACAATACAAGTAAATGTTTCGGCTTTGTGTGTTTCTCTACTCCTGAAGAAGCCACTAAAGCAGTTGCCGAAATGAATGGGAGGATAATCGGTGGTAAACCTTTATACGTAGCTCTAGCCCAAAAAAAAGAGCATCGACGAGCCCGATTGATAGCGCAACATTCACGGGTAGCTACAAGACTTCAAGTGCCTCCACCTGTAGTAGTACCACAATACGCTGTTCCAAATAATCAGCTGCCAATTCAACATTACATGAATAGGACGGTACCTCAGTTGAGGCGAACAGGAAGATGGCAGCCTCAGGTATTAGTAACACAGGCACAGGTTCCCATACAATCACCAGTGGTATATATAACACCTACGGTACTTTCGCCAAATCTTCAAATCAACCAGACTGCTGTCTGTCAGGCAATTTCTATGCCAAGCCCCATCAACCTTGTGCGACAAACGCCTATTCCAGATGTCCAGGTTAATGCGTCTACCTCATCTGGTGTAGAACAAGCGTTGGCAAGAAGTCAAACGCCTCTAACTCTCGCCAAGTTGTCGAAAGTAACACCTTCAACCCAAAAAAATTTGCTTGGAGAACGTTTGTATCCGCTTATTGAACGTATGCAACCAAATTTAGCCCCAAAAGTTACTGGCATGATCTTGGAAATGGACAACTCCGAAATACTACACATGCTGGAAAATCATAAAGCATTAAAGGAAAAAGTTGATCAAGCTGTTGATATCTGGCAAAAATTTGAAGCTAAAAAGGCCGCTTCAAATTGATTTTATTAAATGAAAATTTACGTTGATATATTTAGAGTTGTGTTTTTCGTTCTTGGTTCTATCGGTATCGGATTTCTGGAGAATGTGCCAAATATTTTTTGAAAGGTATTGGGTGATTTATTTCAATAATTATATGAGTGTGGATAGCTCAGTGGGAGAGCATCGGACCGGGAGGTCCAGGTTCGAATCCTGTTCAGGTAGAAAAGAAATTTTCTAGTTGGACGGGTATCTGCCACCATTTCACTGTTGGGTCAAAAATTAACAGTGCTGTGACCTAAAGTGGCGCAAGATCGCAGTAACAAAGCCTACACAGAACTCAACTGAACTCATAACTCGCACAAGCTGAAAAAGCTTCTGAGGGATCTTCAAAGAAAATCTAGGAGTATCAGGATAATAATAATAATAAAATAAAATAATAATTTGGTCAAGCGTTTATATTCTTGATACTGTATTAGAAGAGATTCTTTAGATTTAAACATATAGAAGTTCTGGAGAATCAATTCAGATGTTTATTGATTTTATTAAGATTGAACCTTTTCCATATTTATGTATGATTTTTACATGTTAATTTATAATATTTATAATAAAATACTTTTGGAGTAAAACATGCAAGTATTTTTTTTTAATTTTAATTTACGAAATTTATATTCGTTGGGTTTTTTTATTATTTAATTTGATATTCTATAATGCAGGAGACTAACAGAATAAATATGTTTTGATATTACAAGTTTGTAATAGTCTATAATTATAACAAAAATCGGGAATAGAAATTCAATTCTTCTGAAAACAATTGATCTTTACAAAACAACAAAACTGTCAGTGAAGTGACAAATCCTAATGCAGCTAACTAGACTGCGTTGCAAATCCTTCTATTAAATAAAAAATCGCTTCTTATTATTTTATTTTATTATATTAGGAGTACAAATAAGTTTCCGCCGTTTTTTAACACAAATTGAATATTTATTGTAGAAGAAATGATTTTAAACGATGTGAGACTGCTTGCTGAGTGAATTCTAATGTTAGAGTAAGTTCTTTTTGTGTTTGAGATGAATCTTCCTCGAATAATTCCTCCAATTCTGCATCCTCGTAAATTTTTGGCCTTCCACTGCGATCTTTGTCTTCTACGTCGAAATCACCGTTTTAAACTTTTGAAACCACTCTCGACACGTTCTCTCACTCAAAGCACCCTCACCATATGCTTCTACGATCAATTGATGCGCCTTAGCAGCAGATTTCTTTAAATTAAAGAAGTAAACTAATATTTCCCGCAAATGACGCTTACTTGGCTCAAATTTTGACAATTTCAACTTATAAAAATTATATTTTACCAATATAAAATCAATGATATTAATAGGTTATGTTGTTCTTGAATGTCGAAACTATTTTTTAAGTTATCATCTGCGAAAGCTAACCGAAACTCCGTGCCGCGCCATCTACAATAAAACGGCGGAAACTTATTTGTACTCCTAATATTATATATTATATATATAATAAAATAGCTTTTTACTTGATAGAAGAAATATAACAAAATTTGAATATTAAAACAAATTGAAATATGTTTATCTTCTACAATTTTAATTTCAAAAAAATTATAAAAATGGAAATTATTGAATAAATTGAAAATTCATAAAAAAAAAAAGAATTACTCCGGATAGGTTTCATGGTCTATACAGCAATTGTATTTACCTGTATGTATACAGTGTGGAAACCACTTAGGGAATTAAATTATATATGTCCTTACAAAATTATGAAAAATACTGGGACATGTCAACTTTCAAATTTGATTACGCGTTTTTTTAAACAGATATTTAAATACACAGGGTAATTCGCGCAAGTCCATCACACTCCGTCCTGTATATTTTTAAAGCTCCTTAACTCAAAGAACTATATCATGTATGTAAATTATGAATAATACCGGGTGAAATAATAAAATAACTAATTTATCACGCGTTGAATAATGGTATTTTTTAAATAATCTAAATTCAAATATGTATGTTACACTGTCTCGATTTATAGAACTTTCTATTACCATAGCTCATATTCCTTATTAATAATATGAATACAAACTTATCGAATTTCTGAAATAACTATCAATTAAGTTGGGAAACCTTCTGAAATCAATTCTCGATACGCTCATAGATCTTTGTTTTATCAATATTTTTTGCCATGAATGCCTAAAAGACTATCTACAAACATTTTTGGGGAAATAAAACACTGTCTCCCATATATTTTTTGATTATTTCGTTTTCCATCACTTTTTTATTATTAAAACAAGTTGTAGAAATTACTGTGTCTTACTACCAATAAATTGATATTTTACACATTTAATTGCGAGTTTCAGGAATTAATTATCCCATCTTCAGTTGTCTGAAGATGGGATATGGATTCAGCTCACATAATAACATTTTTCAAAACGTAATACGTCTTCGAGAATTTGGACTCAATTTGGACATTAGAAAATAATAAAATGGCAAAGTAATAGATTTTTTTTTTGGTTGCACCTCTTTAATCGAAAAAAATTATTCTTCTTATCACGAATAAAATTTCTGGGAATTTTCTAATGGAATATCAGGTACTAGAAAAATTCAGGTATTAGTCATTTTTAAATTTAGGAACCTTTTATAATAATTTTCAATCTTTTCTGAGAATTGTGTCGGTATCTTAATTTCCAGGGGATCTGGGGTTGCTATAAGTAAGATAATTTAAAACGAAAGGTGAATTACACAAATCTACCTGATCCTTCAGAAATACATTTTTATCTTCATTTAATTGTTCCTTAATTTGTAGCGATTCCAATATATTTAATTTAAAACTTTTAGTCCTTTTCCTTCCAAGTTAGTGCCCTTTGAAGTACGAGGAAATTTTGTTTTTGTTGAATAGCTCCTATTATTCAGGAGAATTAAATTTGGATGTAAGCTAACTCTAATTGAACCCTTCTTGACAGTTCTTTCAATTTTGAAATATTGTCAAAAAGGGGTCATAAATTTTTTGCATCTGAACTTTTTGATGCTTTAACATTTTTCAATTCAAAAAATTGTTTCAATAAAACGAATTCAATAACCAACTTTTTTGTACCTCTTTGCTTTTTCTCCCAAACTTGTTAGTTGAATTAAGAAAAATAATACTGAATTGTTTCAGCAGTTACTATTTGGTAGTTGATCATAATTAAAACAAATTGAAGAAATTACTATGTTTTACTACCAATAAAAATATATATATTTATTGGTAGTAACACATAGTAATTTCTACAATTTGTTTTAATTAAGAAAAATAATATATTACTGAAAGACGTAAATTGACAGACAATATAACCTGTTAAAAAAATTAAGTAGGCTGCTGTGAAATATTATAATGACAAATATTTCGACTATTGTAATTTGGTCTTGCTACGGTACTAATGAAAATACAGTGGATAGAGTTTAATTGAATTGATCCTTGCTTGATGGGAATTCATTTTAATAAAATAAATTAATGAAAAATATTTCCACAATACATAAGTTCACTAGAGTTTTATCAATTCACAATTGCTTCGCCAATACTGTGTGGGTTCAAAATGTAAAGTTGTAGAAGTATTCTTTTTTATTTTATTTAATTAGTAACAATTTTTTTCAATAAAACTAATAATTTTAGGAGAAAAATTCAGGACAAAAAAATTACGTATTAAATTTTTCTCTTCAAATAAATTTTATAATTTTGTAATTGAAATGTTCTTAGGGTCTGACATTGTAGGAGTTGATTTTTCCTTTCCTTTGTGATTATATTTTGTAATTACAAAAACTTCAAAAAGAGACGTCAAATCGTCATTAACAATCTGCCAAATTTCGTTCTTTTAAATTGACCAATAGAGGAAATATTCAATAAAAACCAAATTCTACTTCCAATTTCAAAGGGCAGTAGCTTGAATTGAAGGGGACTTAACGAAGATTATATAGATAGATATACTTCATTTGATCAAAATACCATAGATGTAGATCGTGTCAAATGGAAATAACAATAAAAGCATTGATTTCTGCTCACGAACTACCTCTTAAAATCATTCACATCAATTCATAAATAACTGTATATTGTGAAATTATTATTGAAAGTATATTTCATGTTGAATAATATAATTTTCCAATTTTCAAGAAAATAGAAGAAAAATATCATCCGTCCAATTTATGTAAGTACAAAATTTTAAATATACAGAGTCATTCTGCTAACCTCCTACAAATTTTAATTTCAAAAAATTTTGATTCAGAAACTTTTAGAATTAAAATGAATAAACAGAACAGAAGGTTAAGAGAATAAATCTGTATGATATTTAAAATTTTATAATAATCCTTCTATCAAGAAAAAACCCCCTTTTTTATTTTTTTTTAATTGTTATTATGTAAGAACAATTATGATGCAAAATATAGATTGAAATATAATTTTAGATACTTGTTTAAAAATTTGCTCAACTCAATTGTGATCCAACAAAACAAAAATTTAACCCCTCTGATATTTTTGGCTTAAGTTTTGAGGTATAAACATTCTAAAAAAAATATAGACCCACGAATTTTCAGGGGAATAAACCTCTTTTGTTCGAACACAATGGTTTTTGTATAAATCAGAAAGCAGCAAATTCATTTGAATGGAAGATTTAGTTTTTCATTCTGTATGATTTTTATATATTTTTAAATCATTAGAATGACTTTATATTTGGATTATTTTTATTCTATTCTGTGATTTAGAACAATATTTTTTGAGGAAAATTCGGTGAATGACAAAACAAATCCCAATTTCTCTAAAAGTAACAAATCCCTAACATTCGATATGGATAAAAAACGCTCCACATTTTTGGTTTATTATTGCTGAAAAATAAACTTCAGGAATCGATTAAGGGAAAATACAAGGAACGTATTTGTAATTTACATGTGCATTTTCGAAAATACAGCATGCTGTCATTTCAATCAGCAAAACTAAGTTTAAATAAAAAGTTATTATTACATTAAAACAAACTTAATAACATTGTTATTTATCTAAAAAAATATATATGAGACAGTATTTTAATCCCACAAAAATGTTTATACTTCAGGACAGTTCAATGTAATACCTAAAGAACCCACTTTATGTATTACATTGAACTGTCCTGAATTATAAACATTTTTGTGGAAATAAAATACTGTCTCATATATATTTTTTTAATTAAAATGAGTTTCCACCAAGTAAAGACCGAATCAATCAAATATTTATTATTTATCAGTTAAATTTGAACGTGAGAGTCAATATATATTTCATTTATCAGCTTTTAAATTCAATGTTGAATATGTAACATTTCATATTATGATTATAAAAGTATATAATATATTGTTTTTATTTTTTTCCACAGAAAATTGTTAATGCATCACTCGGTAATAAATTTACAACATCGATAGAGACTATTTTTGAATTGGGAAAGTTCTTATGATATTTCTAAGGAATTTAGATAGTTTGTGAATATCATAAGAACTTCCTATAATTTCAAACCTCAGTTTTCAATTAAAAAACCCATCCAACTAGAAAATTTCTTATCCACCTGAACAGGATTTGAACCCGGGCCTTCCGGTCACGAGCCCTATGCTCAAGCACTGAGATGTCCCCACTCAACTACGACATCATCCATTTACCAAAAATCTGCTTTAATAAAAATCATTTAAGTTTTAATGGTAAATTCTACAGAAGTATAGAAAGCTTAATTACGGGGAATTTTTGAAAATTATACGTTGCTGACATTTCAATTCGTTCGGATTCAAACAAGAATAACTCATCAGCACGTGCGCAAAAAGACGTTCAAATTAGAATTTAAAAATATATATTGCGCATATATTGAATGAAACTTACTTATATATTTTATCAGTAAACATTTAACGTGGGAGTCATTATATATTATTTTTTAATTTAATGCTATATGTATATATATATATATATACATAATATATTATATAATTAATATAATAAAAAAATTATACAATATATTAACTATGTATGGAGTTTATGTTGTGTTTTGTCGGAGGCCATATTGCAAGTAGAAAATTTTTCATAGATTCTGTGGTTTGATGTAAGGGATGAAGCATGGATTGGGGCATTATTACTCACAGATCATAGTTGTTTACTTTTACCTCTCTCTAGTACCACGTTATCGTTGTATTTTGCGATGGATCTCTCTCTGCAAGTACCAATCATGCCGCCAGTGGCATCCCTGTACGTCGGTGATTTACACCCTGATATCACAGAGCCGATTCTGTTCGACAAATTTTCAATAGTTGGTGAAGTTGTATCTGTGAGGGTGTGCAGAGATATAAAAACCCTAAAATCCCTAGGGTACGGATACGTAAATTACAGACTATCCAGTGATGGTAAGATATTCATATTTAATTATTTTTCAGTAAGAGTCAATACATAAAAAATAATATTTATTCTCAACACCAAATCTTAGAAATTTTATTCAACAGAATTGCCGAATGTTTTTCAAATCAACTAATCAAGTTAACGTCATTTGTTTAATATGGTTGGAATTTCAAAGTTTCATATTATTTCTATTCGCTATAAACTTGTATTTACTTTGTGCTGTTATTCGATTTGTAATAATATTCATATAAAAAGTTTGGTTTTGGCATTTTTCAACTACAAATGATCAATATTGAAAAAAAAAATTCACACACGAGTATTATATTATTTTTTTATGTTTTATCATCTATCGAAAACTTTTTCTTCATTTGCATATTCGAAAAAATTATTTTTCTATTGTCATTTTATTCCTATTCAATGAATGAGTGGTTTATAAATATCTAAAATATTTCAATCTTACAAAATTCAATAATTTATAATAGTAATAACATTTAAATGAGGACTATCAAATCATTTTGTCGATATACCTATCTATATTTAGGTATAGAATAAATTTCTCCAACTGTTATTTTACTACTGGTAATGATATCTAGATTTTGTATAGTTGCAAAGTTTGCTTTATTAATTTCAACTTCACACAAATTATTGAAGTGTTTATCATTGTAGCTGAATATTTTTATATTTTAATATCCATTTAACCATTATTTTTTTATTTTTAATAATAATGATGGTTATGTTATCTACGGATCTCTTTTTCTTCGTTTGATTAAATGAAATGATTTATTATTCAAATTCTTGGTTAGATCAGTTATTAGAATGAGATTTTATTCATTGCGAATTTTATATATTTACTCAAGTTTGTTCAAAAATGAATGTCCATTTGAATTATAGGGATATTCTTGACTGTGCTCTTGATATCTGGTTATATTATTGTTTTATTAAGTAAAAGTTTATGTGTTCATGGAAATTTTTTCGAGGTGAAAGAATTTAATCAACAAATAGTTCGTGCTTCAATGATCAGATACGATCCCTCCCTTTCGACTTTTCGATGTTTTGTCATCTATCAAAAACTTTTTCTTCATTTGTATATTCGAAAAAATTTGTTTTTCATTGTCATTTTATTCCTATTCAATGAACGAGTGCTATAAAAATATCGAAAATATTTCAATCTTACAAAATTCAATAATTTATAAAAGTAATAACATTTAAATGAGGACTATCAAATCATTTAGTAGATATTCACACATTCGAGTGAGAACTTGAGGAATCATATAAAGAATATACTTACCTACGTTTAGGTTTAGAATAAATTTCACTCAACTGATTTTCAACTACTGGTAATATCTTTGTATAGTTGCAAAGTTTGCTTTCTTAATTTCAACTTCACACAAATTATTAAAGTGTTTATCAATGTAGTTGATATTTTCATATTTTAATGTGTATTTAATTATTTTTTTATTTTTGAAATTAATTTCGGATTCATTTTCCTTCTTTGATTAAATGGTGTTTTATTCAAATTCTTGGTTACGTGAGTTTTATTAATGACATTGCGATTCATTTTATTTATTGCGAACTTTATATATTTACTTACTTACATTCATTCAGAAATGAATGTTTATTTAAATGCGGGTTTGGAAGGCGCGGTTTCTATGCTCCTGCGTTTGTACCTTTGTTGACTAATAGTAGTAATGTCTTATTTTTGGTTCAATAAGTAACAGTTTTTTTACTGAATATACAGTGACTCTACTTCAAATTGAATAAAAACAAATTGTATTTTAACCGAGTAATAGGTTATAGATAATTTTCATTTTATTTCAACTATTATATACACCTTGAAGGCTTTGACTGGTGTAAAACTTCGAGAAATGGGTTATGCCAAAGATCCGTTTGCTCGTTTAATAGATTTATTGTTTAAACGTGCTGTTTGTGTTCAAATATTTCGATGGATTCTAGAATGTCTACTTTTTTTCCCTTTCGCTTCCAGGTGCAATAGTTCAGGATTGTCCAATTCTGGAAAGATATGATTGGTTTCCAAAAAATGGAAAGATCTTCCGGTTTATCCTATATATATACTGTTGACGACTTAATTTATATACTCCAGAATTATTCACCCGGTTGTTTTTGTCTTCTGCATTAAAAAAGAGGGGGTTAGAAATTTTATATAAGGGTGTGAAAGCTGTTTTGAAAATATTTCAGCTATTTTTTGCGGGATTGGTCCCAAATAAAATATCAATTCGGAAAAAAAACAATAAATTCACTCATAATCAAAAAAAAATTCATTCTGAAACAAATAAAACCAAACTGAAAAATATAGATCTCGCAAAAAATGGCTGAAATATTTTCAAAGATAACATATAAACAGCTTTCACAAACTCATTATTAATGCAAAAGACAGAAGCAACCGGCTGAACAATTTTTGAGTCTAAAAATTTCAAGAGTATTGTAGTGTATATATAGGACAAATCCTCTCAGAAAAGGTTCAAAGAACATCAATCTTAATTTAGAATGAATTTTGCGAATTATTTTCTCAAAACCAACTGTATATTCCCAGAATTCAACTATCTCACCTGGAAGCGAAAGAATTGTGAAGAAACTGTGGTAAAACAACAAGGTTTAGAATTCATGAAAGGGTTGTAATGATACAGGGATTAATTCATTTGACAAAAGCAAATTCAACGCGTGGTTTAATTCCCCAGAATTAATTCGTTTATTTTAATCTCCTGACCACTTATGTTAAACTTAGGAATTTGCTTTCGAGGCACGCCCGAACGGCGGCTTCTAAATGAAATTATTTTACTCTGAGCTATATATTATAATAAAAAACTACACATTAAAAAGTTCATAAGAGCTTATTGTACGAAACGTAAACATATTCCTTCAGAAGAGTGGAAGAACGGAAATTGCAAAGAAACACGCTGACGTAGAAATTAACACGTGTGGCTCGACAAAGAGCTGAAGTACTTAGTTGCAATTTTGAGCGGGTGAACGCATCAAAAAATTTGGAAGGAGAAAACCGACGGGTTTGTGAGGGAGTCTTGACACGTCGGAAAAAACTAGTAAGATCGTCGAGAAAAGATCGCGGTGCGAGGCTCGAATTGGTCTCAGAATTTAGCATTATTAGAATTATATTGTGTGATAGTAGTAATCGTTTTTTTTTCTTGTTTAAGAATTGAGTCAGAAGAATTAAAGAAATTGAATATAGTGCTAAGTTCTAGGGCCAAGGAATTAAAGTGTACGGTAGTCATTCGTAATCGTTTATTGTTTATAATTTTTGTCAATAAATCGTTTGTACTGCTTTTCATCTTTTTATTGACCTCTATATACTTTGAAATATTCAATTGATTTGATCCTTAGCTGACAAAGATTTATTTTATTCACTTAAAAATAGCCCAAAGGGACATGCTTATTCAGTTGGATGTTTTATTCTTTAAAAACAATTTTTAAATATTGAATCTTTGTATAAAAATTCGACAAATGCTTCAATTTAATAATCGATAATTTTATGTTTCAGCTGAAAGAGCATTGGACGTATTGAATTTCGACACAATTGATGGTTGCATGATACGAGTAATGTGGTCCAATCGAGATCCAACTCTTCGAAAATCTGGAAAGGGAAACATTTTTATTAAAAATTTAGAAAGTACCATCGATAACAAGGAATTATTCGACACTTTCTCATCGTTTGGTGCTGTACTTAGCTGCAAAGTTGTCAGGAATTCGGATGGATCTAGTAGAGGATACGGCTTCGTCCATTTCCAATTTGAAGCAGATGCAAAACGATCCATACAGGTTGTTAATGGTTCGTTAATGCGCGGCAAGCAGGTCACTGTGGCTGAATTCCAATCACGTTCAGTGAGGGAAAGTGAAAAGGGCGATGCAAGGAATCAATTCTGCAATGTATACGTTAAGAATTTTGGCGAAGTACTCACAGAAGACTTGCTTTATCAGATGTTCGAACCATTTGGAAAAATCACAAGCTCTATTATCATGAGAGATGATGAAGGAAAGTCCAAAGGATTTGGCTTTGTGGCATACGAAGCACCAGAATCCGCCCGTTCTGCCGTAGAAAAATTGAATGGTAAGTTTTCATTTGTACCGAAAAAATTAGGAAATGTTCACATACAGGATCTTTATTTTAAGAACATCAACTACACATTTAGTTAAAATCAGTGTTACAGGTGATGAACGTTTGGCGAATACTACAGGTGGACTTTAATTTTCTACTTCAGTATTTCCAAGTTCAATCAAGGCATTTTTTATTGTCACATAACTTTACTTCGGTTTTTTTATTATTATATATGTACTTACATACCTTGGAGTAGATAATTCGCTTCTAACTCTTCTACTTGCAACAACAAACAATGCGCACAGCCAAAGCATTGAAAAAGACGCCAAATTGTCTTGCGTCGAAAGCGGATTAAAACCTACATAGAAATATCAGACGACGGCGTCATTCGAAAGCTTCCGACTGACGACAGTGACGACGCGTGTCACGGGAAAGGGGTGCGGTAAAAAGAGTGGCTGAGCGATAGAAACTGTTCGTTAATCGATTTAGAACGATTTTTAAATGTTTTTTTTTCCTAAAATGAATAAATTGCGTATGGAACTGAGAGCTCCAGTTTCACATCTGAGTGACCGGTTTCTGACCCCTGCTCTGGACTGGTGTTCTAAATCAATTCAATTTTTATTACTCACTTGACTGAATCTATATCTTTTTTAATCAACTAAATTCTACCAAATTACTGCTGCCAAATTATCCTGCCATTTTACTGTATTACGTCCATAGAAATAACAATTTTATATTTTATATACCTGTATTAAAAATGATATTAAACTAACTCATTTAACAATTTCTCCACAGGTAAAGAAATTGAAGGGAAACAACTGTACGTCGGAAAAGCAAAGTCTAAGGAGCAACGACAATTTGAGCTGAAGGAAAAAAAAGACGAATGGAAGCAAGAACTTGAGAACAAATCTAAGGGCTTAAATTTGTATGTCAAAAATTTTGATTCGACCTTTGATGATGCCAGGCTTATGCGGGAATTTTCTCCTTTCGGTACCATAACATCGGCGAAGGTTATGATGAACGAAGACAATACAAGTAAATGTTTCGGCTTTGTGTGTTTCTCTACTCCTGAAGAAGCCACTAAAGCAGTTGCCGAAATGAATGGGAGGATAATCGGTGGTAAACCTTTATACGTAGCTCTAGCCCAAAAAAAAGAGCATCGACGAGCCCGATTGATAGCGCAACATTCACGGGTAGCTACAAGACTTCAAGTGCCTCCACCTGTAGTAGTACCACAATACGCTGTTCCAAATAATCAGCTGCCAATTCAACATTACATGAATAGGACGGTACCTCAGTTGAGGCGAACAGGAAGATGGCAGCCTCAGGTATTAGTAACACAGGCACAGGTTCCCATACAATCACCAGTGGTATATATAACACCTACGGTACTTTCGCCAAATCTTCAACTCAACCAGACTGCTGTCTGTCAGGCAATTTCTATGCCAAGCCCCATCAACCTTATGCGACAAACGCCTACTCCAGATGTCCAGGTTAATGCGTCTACCTCATCTGGTGTAGAACAAGCGTTGGCAAGAAGTCAAACGCCTCTAACTCTCGCCAAGTTGTCGAAAGTAACACCTTCAACCCAAAAAAATTTGCTTGGAGAACGTTTGTATCCGCTTATTGAACGTATGCAACCAAATTTAGCCCCAAAAGTTACTGGCATGATCTTGGAAATGGACAACTCTGAAATACTACACATGCTGGAAAATCATAAAGCATTAAAGGAAAAAGTTGATCAAGCTGTTGATATCTGGCAAAAATTTGAAGCTAAAAAGGCCGCTTCAAATTGATTTTATTAAATGAAAATTTACGTTGATATATTTAGAGTTGTGTTTTTCGTTCTTGGTTCTATCGGTATCGGATTTCTGGAGAATGTGCCAAATATTTTTTGAAAGGTATTGGGTGATTTATTTCAATTATTTGGTCGTTTATATTTTTGATACTGTATTAGAAGAGATTCTTTAGATTTAAACATATAGAAGTTCTGGAGAATCAATTCAGATGTTTATTGATTTTATTAAGATTGAACCTTTTCCATATTTATGTATGATTTTTACATGTTAATTTATAATATTTATAATAAAATACTTTTGGAGTAAAACATGCAAGTATTTTTTTTTAATTTTAATTTACGAAATTTATATTCGTTGGGTTTTTTTATTATTTAATTTGATATTCTATAATGCAGGAGACTAACAGAATAAATATGTTTTGATATTACAAGTTTGTAATAGTCTATAATTATAACAAAAATCGGGAATAGAAATTCAATTCTTCTGAAAACAATTGATCTTTACAAAACAACAAAACTGTCAGTGAAGTGACAAATCCTAATGCAGCTAACTAGACTGCGTTACAAATCCTTCTATTAAAAAAAAAATAGCTTCTTATTATTTTATTTTATTATATTAGGAGTACAAATAAGTTTCCGCCGTTTTTTAACACAAATTGAATATTTATTGTAGAAGAAATGATTTTAAACGATGTGAGACTGCTTGCTGAGTGAATTCTAATGTTAGAGTAAGTTCTTTTTGTGTTTGAGATGAATCTTCCTCGAATAATTCCTCCAATTCTGCATCCTCGTAAATTTTTGGCCTTCCACTGCGATCTTTGTCTTCTACGTCGAAATCACCGTTTTAAACTTTTGAAACCACTCTCGACACGTTCTCTCACTCAAAGCACCCTCACCATATGCTTCTACGATCAATTGATGCGCCTTAGCAGCAGATTTCTTTAAATTAAAGAAGTAAACTAATATTTCCCGCAAATGACGCTTACTTGGCTCAAATTTTGACAATTTCAACTTATAAAAATTATATTTTACCAATATAAAACCAATGATATTAATAGGTTATGTTGTTCTTGAATGTCGAAACTATTTTTTAAGTTATCATCTGCGAAAGCTAACCGAAACTCCGTGCCGCGCCATCTACAATAAAACGGCGGAAACTTATTTGTACTCCTAATATTATATATTATATATATAATAAAATAGCTTTTTACTTGATAGAAGAAATATAACAAAATTTGAATATTAAAACAAATTGAAATATGTTTATCTTCTACAATTTTAATTTCAAAAAAATTATAAAAATGGAAATTATTGAATAAATTGAAAATTCATAAAAAAAAAGAATTACTCCGGATAGGTTTCATGGTCTATACAGCAATTGTATTTACCTGTATGTATACAGTGTGGAAACCACTTAGGGAATTAAATTATATATGTCCTTACAAAATTATGAAAAATACTGGGACATGTCAACTTTCAAATTTGATTACGCGTTTTTTTAAACAGATATTTAAATACACAGGGTAATTCGCGCAAGTCCATCACACTCCGTCCTGTATATTTTTAAAGCTCCTTAACTCAAAGAACTATATCATGTATGTAAATTATGAATAATACCGGGTGAAATAATAAAATAACTAATTTATCACGCGTTGAATAATGGTATTTTTTAAATAATCTAAATTCAAATATGTATGTTACACTGTCTCGATTTCTAGAACTTTCTATTACCATAGCTCATATTCCTTATTAATAATATGAATACAAACTTATCGAATTTCTGAAATAACTATCAATTAAGTTGGGAAACCTTCTGAAATCAATTCTCGATACGCTCATAGATCTTTCTTTATCAATATTTTTTGCCATGAATGCCTAAAAGACTATCTACAAACATTTTTGGGGAAATAAAACACTGTCTCCCATATATTTTTTTATTATTTCGTTTTCCATCACTTTTTTATTATTAAAACAAGTTGTAGAAATTACTGTGTCTCACTACCAATAAATTGATATTTTACACATTTAATTGCGAGTTTCAGGAATTAATTATCCCATCTTCAGTTGTCTGAAGATGGGATATGGATTCAGCTCACATAATAACATTTTTCAAAACGTAATACGTCTTCGAGAATTTGGACTCAATTTGGACATTAGAAAATAATAAAATGGCAAAGTAATAGATTTTTTTTTTGGTTGCACCTCTTTAATCGAAAAAAATTATTCTTCTTATCACGAATAAAATTTCTGGGAATTTTCTAATGGAATATCAGGTACTAGAAAAATTCAGGTATTAGTCATTTTTAAATTTAGGAACCTTTTATAATAATTTTCAATCTTTTCTGAGAATTGTGTCGGTATCTTAATTTCCAGGGGATCTGGGGTTGCTATAAGTAAGATAATTTAAAACGAAAGGTGAATTACACAAATCTACCTGATCCTTCAGAAATACATTTTTATCTTCATTTAATTGTTCCTTAATTTGTAGCGATTCCAATATATTTAATTTAAAACTTTTAGTCCTTTTCCTTCCAAGTTAGTGCCCTTTGAAGTACGAGGAAATTTTGTTTTTGTTGAATAGCTCCTATTATTCAGGAGAATTAAATTTGGATGTAAGCTAACTCTAATTGAACCCTTCTTGAGGGTTCTTTCAATTTTGAAATATTGTCAAAAAGGGGTCATAAATTTTTTACATCTGAACTTTTTGATGCTTTAACATTTTTCAATTCAAAAAATTGTTTCAATAAAACGAATTCAATAACCAACTTTTTTGTACCTCTTTGCTTTTTCTCCCAAACTTGTTAGTTGAATTAAGAAAAATAATACTGAATTGTTTCAGCAGTTACTATTTGGTAGTTGATCATAATTAAAACAAATTGAAGAAATTACTATGTTTTACTACCAATAAAAATATATATATTTATTGGTAGTAACACATAGTAATTTCTACAATTTGTTTTAATTAAGAAAAATAATATATTACTGAAAGACGTAAATTGACAGACAATATAACCTGTTAAAAAAATTAAGTAGGCTGCTGTGAAATATTATAATGACAAATATTTCGACTATTGTAATTTGGTCTTGCTACGGTACTAATGAAAATACAGTGGATAGAGTTTAATTGAATTGATCCTTGCTTGATGGGAATTCATTTTAATAAAATAAATTAATGAAAAATATTTCCACAATACATAAGTTCACTAGAGTTTTATCAATACACAATTGCTTCGCCAATACTGTGTGGGTTCAAAATGTAAAGTTGAAGAAGTATTCTTTTTTATTTTATTCAATTAGTAACAATTTTTTTCAATAAAACTAATAATTTTAGGAGAAAAATTCAGGACAAAAAAATTACGTATTAAATTTTTCTCTTCAAATAAATTTTATAATTTTGTAATTGAAATGTTCTTAGGGTCTGACATTGTAGGAGTTGATTTTTCCTTTCCTTTGTGATTATGTTTTGTAATTACAAAAACTTCAAAAAGAGACGTCAAATCGTCATTAACAATCTGCCAAATTTCGTTCTTTTAAATTGACCAATAGAGGAAATATTCAATAAAAACCAAATTCTACTTCCAATTTCAAAGGGCAGTAGCTTGAATTGAAGGGGACTTAACGAAGATTATATAGATAGATATACTTCATTTGATCAAAATACCATAGATGTAGATCGTGTCAAATGGAAATAACAATAAAAGCATTGATTTCTGCTCACGAACTACCTCTTAAAATCATTCACATCAATTCATAAATAACTGTATATTGTGAAATTATTATTGAAAGTATATTTCATGTTGAATAATATAATTTTCCAATTTTCAAGAAAATAGAAGAAAAATATCATCCGTCAAATTTATGTAAGTACAAAATTTTAAATATACAGAGTCATTCTGCTAACCTCCTACAAATTTTAATTTCAAAAAATTTTGATTCAGAAACTTTTAGAATTAAAATGAATAAACAGAACAGAAGGTTAAGAGAATAAATCTGTATGATATTTAAAATTTTATAATAATCCTTCTATCAAGAAAAAACCCCCTTTTTATTTTTTTTTAATTGTTATTATGTAAGAACAATTATGATGCAAAATATAGATTGAAATATAATTTTAGATACTTGTTTAAAAATTTGCTCAACTCAATTGTGATCCAACAAAACAAAAATTTAACCCCTCTGATATTTTTGGCTTAAGTTTTGAGGTATAAACATTCTAAAAAAAATATAGACCCACGAATTTTCAGGGGAATAAACCTCTTTTGTTCGAACACAATGGTTTTTGTATAAATCAGAAAGCAGCAAATTCATTTGAATGGAAGATTTAGTTTTTCATTCTGTATGATTTTTATATATTTTTAAATCATTAGAATGACTTTATATTTGGATTATTTTTATTCTATTCTGTGATTTAGAACAATATTTTTTGAGGAAAATTCGGTGAATGACAAAAGAAATCCCAATTTCTCTAAAAGTAACTAATCATTAACATTCGATATGGATAAACAACGCTCCACATTTTTGGTTTATTATTGCTGAAAAATAAACTTCAGGAATCGATTAAGGGAAAATACAAGGAACGTATTTGTAATTTACATGTGCATTTTCGAAAATACAGCATGCTGTCATTTCAATCAGCAAAACTAAGTTTAAATAAAAAGTTATTATTACATTAAAACAAACTTAATAACATTGTTATTTATCTAAAAAAATATATATGAGACAGTATTTTAATCCCACAAAAATGTTTATACTTCAGGACAGTTTAATGTAATACCTAAAGAACCCACTTTATGTATTACATTGAACTGTCCTGAATTATAAACATTTTTGTGGAAATAAAATACTGTCTCATATATATTTTTTTAATTAAAATGAGTTTCCACCAAGTAAAGACCGAATCAATCAAATATTTATTATTTATCAGTTAAATTTGAACGTGAGAGTCAATATATATTTCATTTATCAGCTTTTAAATTCAATGTTGAATATGTAACATTTCATATTATGATTATAAAAGTATATAATATATTGTTTTTATTTTTTTCCACAGAAAATTGTTAATGCATCACTCGGTAATAAATTTACAACATCGATAGAGACTATTTTTGAATTGGGAAAGTTCTTATGATATTTCTAAGGAATTTAGATAGTTTGTGAATATCATAAGAACTTCCTATAATTTCAAACCTCAGTTTTCAATTAAAAAACCCATCCAACTAGAAAATTTCTTATCCACCTGAACAGGATTTGAACCCGGGCCTTCCGGTCACGAGCCCTATGCTCAAGCACTGAGATGTCCCCACTCAACTACGACATCATCCATTTACCAAAAATCTGCTTTAATAAAAATTATTTAAGTTTTAATGGTAAATTCTACAGAAGTATAGAAAGCTTAATTACGGGGAATTTTTGAAAATTATACGGTGCTGACATTTCAATTCGTTCGGATTCAAACAAGAATAACTCATCAGCACGTGCGCAAAAAGACGTTCAAATTAGAATTTAAAAATATATATTGCGCATATATTGAAAGAAACTTACTTATATATTTTATCAGTAAATATTTAACGTGGGAGTCATTATATATTATTTTTTAATTTAATGTTATATGTATATATATATATATATATATATATATACATAATATATTATATAATTAATATAATAAAAAAATTATACAATATATTAACTATGTATGGAGTTTATGTTGTGTTTTGTCGGAGGCCATATTTCAAGTAGAAAATTTTTCATAGATTCTGTGGTTTGATGTAAGGGATGAAGCATGGATTGGGGCATTATTACTCACAGATCATAGTTGTTTACTTTTACCTCTCTCTAGTACCACGTTATCGTTGTATTTTGCGATGGATCTCTCTCTGCAAGTACCAATCATCCCGCCAGTGGCATCCCTGTACGTCGGTGATTTACACCCTGATATCACAGAGCCGATTCTGTTCGACAAATTTTCAATAGTTGGTGAAGTTGTATCTGTGAGGGTGTGCAGAGATATAAAAACCCTAAAATCCCTAGGGTACGGATACGTAAATTACAGACTATCCAGTGATGGTAAGATATTCATATTTAATTATTTTTCAGTAAGAGTCAATACATAAAAAATAATATTTATTCTCAACACCAAATCTTAGAAATTTTATTCAACAGAATTGCCGAATGTTTTTCAAATCAACTAATCGAGTTAACGTCATTTGTTTAATATGGTTGGAATTTCAAAGTTTCATATTATTTCTATTCGCTATAAACTTGTATTTACTTTGTGCTGTTATTCGATTTGTAATAATATTCATTTAAAAAGTTTGGTTTTGGCATTTTTCAACTACAAATGATCAATATTGAAAAAAAAATTTCACACACGAGTATTATATTATTTTTTTATGTTTTATCATCTATCGAAAACTTTTTCTTCATTTGCATATTCGAAAAAATTATTTTTCTATTGTCATTTTATTCCTATTCAATGAATGAGTGGTTTATAAATATCTAAAATATTTCAATCTTACAAAATTCAATAATTTATAATAGTAATAACATTTAAATGAGGACTATCAAATCATTTTGTCGATATACCTATCTATATTTAGGTATAGAATAAATTTCTCCAACTGTTATTTTACTACTGGTAATGATATCTAGATTTTGTATAGTTGCAAAGTTTGCTTTATTAATTTCAACTTCACACAAATTATTGAAGTGTTTATCATTGTAGCTGAATATTTTTATATTTTAATATCCATTAAACCATTATTTTTTTATTTTTAATAATAATGATGGTTATGTTATCTACGGATCTCTTTTTCTTCGTTTGATTAAATGAAATGATTTATTATTCAAATTCTTGGTTAGATCAGTTATTAGAATGAGATTTTATTCATTGCGAATTTTATATATTTACTCAAGTTTGTTCAAAAATGAATGTCCATTTGAATTATAGGGATATTCTTGACTGTGCTCTTAATATCTGGTTATATTATTGTTTTATTAAGTAAAAGTTTATGTGTTCATGGAAATTTTTTCGAGGTGAAAGAATTTAATCAACAAATAGTTCGTGCTTCAATGATCAGATACGATCCCTCCCTTTCGACTTTTCGATGTTTTGTCATCTATCAAAAACTTTTTCTTCATTTGTATATTCGAAAAAATTTGTTTTTCATTGTCATTTTATTCCTATTCAATGAACGAGTGCTATAAAAATATCGAAAATATTTCAATCTTACAAAATTCAATAATTTATAAAAGTAATAACATTTAAATGAGGACTATCAAATCATTCAGTAGATATTCACACATTCGAGTGAGAACTTGAGGAATCATATAAAGAATATACTTACCTACGTTTAGGTTTAGAATAAATTTCACTCAACTGATTTTCAACTACTGGTAATATCTTTGTATAGTTGCAAAGTTTGCTTTCTTAATTTCAACTTCACACAAATTATTAAAGTGTTTATCAATGTAGCTGATATTTTCATATTTTAATGTGTATTTAATTATTTTTTTATTTTTGAAATTAATTTCGGATTCATTTTCCTTCTTTGATTAAATGGTGTTTTATTCAAATTCTTGGTTACGTGAGTTTTATTAATGACATTGCGATTCATTTTATTTATTGCGAACTTTATATATTTACTTACTTACATTCATTCAGAAATGAATGTTTATTTAAATGCGGGTTTGGAAGGCGCGGTTTCTATGCTCCTGCGTTTGTACCTTTGTTGACTAATAGTAGTAATGTCTTATTTTTGGTTCAATAAGTAACAGTTTTTTTACTGAATATACAGTGACTCTACTTCAAATTGAATAAAAACAAATTGTATTTTAACCGAGTAATAGGTTATAGATAATTTTCATTTTATTTCAACTATTATATACACCTTGAAGGCTTTGACTGGTGTAAAACTTCGAGAAATGGGTTATGCCAAAGATCCGTTTGCTCGTTTAATAGATTTATTGTTTAAACGTGCTGTTTGTGTTCAAATATTTCGATGGATTCTAGAATGTCTACTTTTTTTTCCCTTTCGCTTCCAGGTGCAATAGTTCAGGATTGTCCAATTCTGGAAAGATATGATTGGTTTCCAAAAAATGGAAAGATCTTCCGGTTTATCCTATATATATACTGTTGACGACTTAATTTATATACTCCAGAATTATTCACCCGGTTGTTTTTGTCTTCTGCATTAAAAAAGAGGGGGTTAGAAATTTTATATAAGGGTGTGAAAGCTGTTTTGAAAATATTTCAGCTATTTTTTGCGGGATTGGTCCCAAATAAAATATCAATTCGAAAAAAAAACAATAAATTCACTCATAATCAAAAAAAAATTCATTCTGAAACAAATAAAACCAAACTGAAAAATATAGATCTCGCAAAAAATGGCTGAAATATTTTCAAAGATAACATATAAACAGCTTTCACAAACTCATTATTAATGCAAAAGACAGAAGCAACCGGCTGAACAATTTTTGAGTCTAAAAATTTCAAGAGTACTGTAGTGTATATATAGGACAAATCCTCTCAGAAAAGGTTCAAAGAACATCAATCTTAATTTAGAATGAATTTTGCGAATTATTTTCTCAAAACCAACTGTATATTCCCAGAATTCAACTATCTCACCTGGAAGCCAAAGAATTGTGAAGAAACTGTGGTAAAACAACAAGGTTTAGAATTCATGAAAGGGTTGTAATGATACAGGGATTAATTCATTTGACAAAAGCAAATTCAACGCGTGGTTTAATTCCCCAGAATTAATTCGTTTATTTTAATCTCCTGACCACTTATGTTAAACTTAGGAATTTGCTTTCGAGGCACGCCCGAACGGCGGCTTCTAAATGAAATTATTTTACTCTGAGCTATATATTATAATAAAAAACTACACATTAAAAAGTTCATAAGAGCTTATTTTACGAAACGTAAACATATTCCTTCAGAAGAGTGGAAGAACGGAAATTGCAAAGAAACACGCTGACGTAGAAATTAACACGTGTGGCTCGACAAAGAGCTGAAGTACTTAGTTGCAATTTTGAGCGGGTGAACGCATCAAAAAATTTGGAAGGAGAAAACCGACGGGTTTGTGAGGGAGTCTTGACACGTCGGAAAAAACTAGTAAGATCGTCGAGAAAAGATCGCGGTGCGAGGCTCGAATTGGTCTCAGAATTTAGCATTATTAGAATTATATTGTGTGATATTAGTAATCGTTTTTTTTTTCTTGTTTAAGAATTGAGTCAGAAGAATTAAAGAAATTGAATATAGTGCTAAGTTCTAGGGCCAAGGAATTAAAGTGTACGGTAGTCATTCGTAATCGTTTATTGTTTATAATTTTTGTCAATAAATCGTTTGTACTGCTTTTCATCTTTTTATTGACCTCTATATACTTTGAAATATTCAATTGATTTGATCCTTAGCTGACAAAGATTTATTTTATTCACTTAAAAATAGCCCAAAGGGACATGCTTATTCAGTTGGATGTTTTATTCTTTAAAAACAATTTTTAAATATTGAATCTTTGTATAAAAATTCGACAAATGCTTCAATTTAATAATCGATAATTTTATGTTTCAGCTGAAAGAGCATTGGACGTATTGAATTTCGACACAATTAATGGTTGCATGATACGAGTAATGTGGTCCAATCGAGATCCAACTTTTCGAAAATCTGGAAAGGGAAACATTTTTATTAAAAATTTAGAAAGTACCATCGATAGCAAGGAATTATTCGACACTTTCTCATCGTTTGGTGCTGTACTTAGCTGCAAAGTTGTCAGGAATTCGGATGGATCTAGTAGAGGATACGGCTTCGTCCATTTCCAATTTGAAGCAGATGCAAAACGATCCATACAGGTTGTTAATGGTTCGTTAATGCGCGGCAAGCAGGTCACTGTGGCTGAATTCCAATCACGTTCAGTGAGGGAAAGTGAAAAGGGCGATGCAAGGAATCAATTCTGCAATGTATACGTTAAGAATTTTGGCGAAGTACTCACAGAAGACTTGCTTTATCAGATGTTCGAACCATTTGGAAAAATCACAAGCTCTATTATCATGAGAGATGATGAAGGAAAGTCCAAAGGATTTGGCTTTGTGGCATACGAAGCACCAGAATCCGCCCGTTCTGCCGTAGAAAAATTGAATGGTAAGTTTTCATTTGTACCGAAAAAATTAGGAAATGTTCACATACAGGATCTTTATTTTAAGAACATCAACTACACATTTAGTTAAAATCAGTGTTACAGGTGATGAACGTTTGGCGAATACTACAGGTGGACTTTAATTTTCTACTTCAGTATTTCCAAGTTCAATCAAGGCATTTTTTATTGTCACATAACTTTACTTCGGTTTTTTTATTATTATATATGTACTTACATACCTTGGAGTAGATAATTCGCTTCTAACTCTTCTACTTGCAACAACAAACAATGCGCAAAGCCAAAGCATTGAAAAAGACGCCAAATTGTCTTGCGTCGAAAGCGGATTAAAACCTACATAGAAATATCAGACGACGGCGTCATTCGAAAGCTTCCGACTGACGACAGTGACGACGCGTGTCATGGGAAAGGGGTGCGGTAAAAAGAGTGGCTGAGCGATAGAAACTGTTCGTTAATCGATTTAGAACGATTTTTAAATGTTTTTTTTTCCTAAAATGAATAAATTGCGTATGGAACTGAGAACTGCAGTTTCACATCTGAGTGACCGGTTTCTGACCCCTGCTCTGGACTGGTGTTCTAAATCAATTCAATTTTTATTACTCACTTGACTGAATCTATATCTTTTTTAATCAACTAAATTCTACCAAATTACTGCTGCCAAATTATCCTTCCATTTTACTGTATTACGTCCATAGAAATAACAATTTTATATTTTATATACCTGTATTAAAAATGATATTAAACTAACTCATTTAACAATTTCTCCACAGGTAAAGAAATTGAAGGGAAACAACTGTACGTCGGAAAAGCAAAGTCTAAGGAGCAACGACAATTTGAGCTGAAGGAAAAAAAAGACGAATGGAAGCAAGAACTTGAGAACAAATCTAAGGGCTTAAATTTGTATGTCAAAAATTTTGATTCGACCTTTGATGATGCCAGGCTTATGCGGGAATTTTCTCCTTTCGGTACCATAACATCGGCGAAGGTTATGATGAACGAAGACAATACAAGTAAATGTTTCGGCTTTGTGTGTTTCTCTACTCCTGAAGAAGCCACTAAAGCAGTTGCCGAAATGAATGGGAGGATAATCGGTGGTAAACCTTTATACGTAGCTCTAGCCCAAAAAAAAGAGCATCGACGAGCCCGATTGATAGCGCAACATTCACGGGTAGCTACAAGACTTCAAGTGCCTCCACCTGTAGTAGTACCACAATACGCTGTTCCAAATAATCAGCTGCCAATTCAACATTACATGAATAGGACGGTACCTCAGTTGAGGCGAACAGGAAGATGGCAGCCTCAGGTATTAGTAACACAGGCACAGGTTCCCATACAATCACCAGTGGTATATATAACACCTACGGTACTTTCGCCAAATCTTCAACTCAACCAGACTGCTGTCTGTCAGGCAATTTCTATGCCAAGCCCCATCAACCTTGTGCGACAAACGCCTACTCCAGATGTCCAGGTTAATGCGTCTACCTCATCTGGTGTAGAACAAGCGTTGGCAAGAAGTCAAACGCCTCTAACTCTCGCCAAGTTGTCGAAAGTAACACCTTCAACCCAAAAAAATTTGCTTGGGGAACGTTTGTATCCGCTTATTGAACGTATGCAACCAAATTTAGCCCCAAAAGTTACTGGCATGATCTTGGAAATGGACAACTCCGAAATACTACACATGCTGGAAAATCATAAAGCATTAAAGGAAAAAGTTGATCAAGCTGTTGATATCTGGCAACAATTTGAAGCTAAAAAGGCCGCTTCAAATTGATTTTTTCAAATGAAAATTTACGTTATATTTAGAGTGGTGTTTTTCTTTATTGCGGAAATAAAGTGTTCTACTTCAAATCATTTGTGGTGTTTTTCGATCTTGGTTCTATCGGTATCGGATTTATCGGTTTATTAAGATTGAACCTTTTCTATATTTATGTATGATTTTTACATGTTAATTTATATTTATAATAAAATACTTTTCGAGTGAAACATGCAAGTATTTTTTTAAATTTTAATTTACAATTTATATTTGTTGGGTTTTTTTATTATTTAATTTGATATTCTATAATGCAGGAGACTAACAGATTAAATCTGTCTTGATATTACAAGTTTGTAATAATCTATAATTCTAAAATTGTTTCCTTATTCTTCGTTAACCTCTCTCGACCTCTGTAATTTTCTATAACAAATTTTATGCAGGAAATACAAATCAATTTTAACTACAACATACTTATAACAAAAATCGGGAATAGAAATTAAATTCTTCTGAAAACAATTGATCTTTACAAAACAACAAAACTGTCAGTGAAGTGACAAATTCTAATGCAGCTAACTAGACTGCGTTACAAATCCTTCTATTAAATAAAAAGCCGTTCTTATTATTTTATTTTATATATAAATGTATTAGGTTTTTAAAAAAAGAAATTCATTAAACAGTGTCGAGTGGTCTAACCAAGACGATAAAGTGCCTTACAAACTTTTTGTGAGATTTGTGGTAAGTAGTATAGAACATAGAATACTTTGTATATATATGTTCATCAAACAGATTCCAGATAAAATAAAAGGTGGAAAAAAGGAAAATCTATTATTTTGCCATTTCAACTTTTAACTATCTAATAAGGAACCTTGATAATTATTGAATAAATTGAAAATTCATAAATAAAAAAGAATTACTCAGGATAGGTTTCATTGTCTATACAGCAATTGTATTTACCTGTATGTATACAGTGTGGAAACCACTTAGGGAATAAAATTATATATGTCCTTACAAAATTATGAAAAATACTGGGACATGTCGACTTTCAAATTTGATTACGTGTTTTTTTAAACAGATATTTAAATACACAGGGTAATTCGCGCAAGTCCATCACACTCCGTCCTGTATATTTTTAAAGCTCCTTACACAATGAACTATATCATGTATGTAAATTATGAATAATACCCGGTGAAATAATGAAATAACTTATTTATCACGCGTTGAATAATGGTATTTTTTAAATAATCTAAATTCAAATATGTTACTCTGTCTCGATTTCTAGAACTTTCTATTAATTCTAATCTAAATACAGACTTATAGAATTTCTGAAATAACTGTCAATTAATTTGGGAAACTTTCTGAAGCCTATTCTCGATACGCTCATAGATCTTTGTATTCTCAATATTTTTTGCCATGAATGCTTAAAAAACTATCTACATATGCCGATAAATAGAAAAAATATGCAAATAATGTGGATTGTTATCAGTCTGATGTTGCGCTGTTGAGATTTACATTGAAATAACTTATTGAAAACGTATTTCTTGTATGAGTAATAATGTAATATTGAACAGAGACTCATCGAATTGAGATTTTAATGATGATGGGTTAAGAGGATAATTGCAGAAGTCAAGTTGAAGAGGCAAAATCAGTTAATCAGAGATATCCTCAGTTGCCCAATATTTCACAAGTCATTGTGTCTAAAATTCATGCACTTGTCACCAACATGTCACACCATTAAAAAGAAAACCGCATATCGTTGAAGATACTGTGAACTTAGATATTTTCTTAGGTGTTGAGGATCTAATGACAAGTAAACGTCAAATTAGCCGTGAAAATAATGTGTCAAAGTGTTTCCATAAAGAAAAACTTCATGCATATAGAATGACTTGAACACGATCTAACAGAAGACGATCCAGATCGTAGAATGAATTTCTGCGAAATAATGATGAATAAACTGAATAGAAATGAAATAGCTGTTGGTATAATCCTTTTTTCTGATGAATAAATATTTTGATTGAACCGACAAAATTATATAAATTATTTATTATTATATTAATATTTGAGTATGATTATAGACGTAGTATATCCAAGCCTCCCGAATGAAAATGTCTGGTTCTAGGAGGATGGAGTCCCACCACATTATGCTTCAATGGTTTGAACTTACTTAAACGCAATCTTTCCCAATAAATGGATTGGACGAAGAATAAATATTTAGTGGCCAGCTAGATCGCCAGATCTTACGCCGTTGGTATTTTTCTGTGGAATTATCTCGAGAACATAGTTTATTTAACATATACCCGACGAGCATCGCAGACCTCGAAGAAAGGATAACTACAGAAATGCGGAACATTTCAACTCAAACTTCAAACAAAGTTAGGAACGTGATTTATAGAAGAATGTGGTATAGCCAAGAACGAGGTGGAGTACATTTTGAGTATTTATTTTAATTAATGAAGTTGATAAAAACAACTTGGCTTAAGTTTCACTGTTTATTTCATGTCTGTTGACATATGATTCGAGTTTTTAGCCCATTTTCAAAACTGAAGAGAACAGAACTTGAAATCCTATTTATAATAGTAAGGTAGATAACAGGTTCAATTTTGAAGAGTGTAAAAATATGGCTCGGTCCTATTCTTTTACAGATAAGAGCAATGGTGATAAATTAAATTGAAGTTGTTTATTTGTGCACATGGAGAGAAGCTACAAATCTGAACAATTTCAAATTAATTTATCACCATCTGTATCTGTAAGAGATTAGGACCGAGCCATATTTTTACACTCTTTAAAATTGAACCTGTTATCTACCTTACTATTATAAATAGGATTTTAAGCTTTGTTCTCTTCAGTTTTGAAAATGGGCTAAAAACCCGAAACATATATGTCAACAGATATGAAATAAACAGTAAAACTTTAAAACGATAAGAAGAGGTTTTTTGCTTGATAGAAGGGATATTACAAAATTTCAATATCAAAACAGACTTAATCTGTTAGTCTCCTATAATTTTAATTTCAAAAAATTTTATTCGAAAATTTTCAGAATTAAATAAATGTCTTATAAACACAGCTTATATTTAATAGACGTATAAAATTGAAACTCAGTATACAATATAATATGGGATAAATAACCCAACAAATATAAATTGTCAATGAAAATTAATAAATAAATATTATATTATTATGGAAACTTATTCTTTTTCAAAAATACAAAACAAGGACTTCTCAGAAAATATAATTTAATTGAAATATTTAATATATTTAAGTAAGTTACTTCAAAGAGAGATTCAGAGATTTTTGAGGAAACTTATTTAAATATATTAAATACCTCAAATATATTATATTTTCTGAGAAGTCCTTAAATTATGTTTTATATTTTCGAAAAGGAATTAGTTTTTATAATTGAAAGATCAGACACAAATTTTTGTCTCCTTCAAATATTTGTTTATTAATTCAAATTGACAATTTATATTTGTTGGGTTATTTATTCCATTTGATATTGTTTATTGAGTTTTGATTTTATACGTCTATTAAATATAAGCTGTGCTTATAAGACATTTATTCAATTCTAAAACTGTTTGAATAAAATTTTTTGAAATTAATTGATACAATTAGTATTCAATAACTGTCCAAACCAACAAGACTTATAGATTTGATTTCAAGGTATAGGTTCTCATCTCCGTATGGAAATATATTAATTCTTTTTAATTCAGAACAATTTGAATAACATAATATCGTTCGCTTCGATCTGAAATATTTTCTTATATATATTATCGGAGTTATTTTGAACGGAAAAATAAATTTTTAAATCCAAAATTAGGCCCTTTATTACACTGAAATATATTGACGTTAAATCCGGACGGACACTCTGTTTAATTGTATAAGTAGTTGTATATATGTCAAGTTTTTAGATGACTTATGACACCAATCTTAACGACAATTTTTGATGAATATTCAAGGAACAAATTTTGTCTTCCTGTTATATCTTTCCAATAACAGCCTTCTTTCGCCTACCTGTTGATGGTAAAACCCATAGACCTATTATAAGGATAATAGGATGATAAGTCTATGGTAAAACCCTTGTGGGTTGTAATGCAGTAAAGGTTTTATTACGTGATTATGTAGTTAATGTGAAATATACCCAAAGGAACCCTTGCTAAAGACGAGAAGATACTTTTCTCGGTAATTTGCATCAAATCACTTCGCACATATAACTGCAATGACAGATATACAGATTCAGGCTAACATATAAAATTAAAAGGTTCTTGAATCATCGGAACATAAAAATTACGGTTACATGAACTTTTCTAGTACCTAACATTCCACCAGAATATTCCCAGAAATTTAGTCATTACAGAACCATAATTTGAAGAATAATTTATTTAGGGATAAGGGGTGAAAAAAAAACTATTATTTTGCCATTTTAACTTGTCACTATCTAATAGGGCACCTTCACAAATGGATATCGTCGTGGAATAATTTGAAAATTCATAAATAAAAAATAATTACTCCGGATAAATTTCATCGTTTACAAAACAATTGTTTCACCGTAACATGACTTCATCACGGATATTTGAACAACCAATACAATTGCAGAAGTGTTTCTCAAGTAGTGCACTCTCTTACAAAAGATATAGAGGGGAAATTAAATAATAGAGGATAAAGGTGATTCGTTAAACACTTTAACATAAGACAACAAAGATATTATTTCAAAAAGCAGGCGGAACACATTCAGAATTAGAAAACTCACTATAGAATATCTTAATAGTTCGCACCATAAAGAAAAAATTTACTACGGAAACACAATATGATAACAAAATGAATTTTCTGTACATAACTTTAACTGAGAATAATGATGAAATTCCCTTTGATATATTTAAGAAACCCACATCGACAGACACAACCATACCAAAGTTTTAAAACCATCCGAACACTCATAAACTCGCTGCATACAGATCACTGATACTTAGAGCATTTTCAATTCCTTTAAATAATATTATTTAAATTATTTAAATAAAGAACTGAATTCAACCAAACAAATAGCCACAAATAATCATTTCGTAACTAAAATGATAAATGTAATTTCTCATTTCATTCCAATTAAAATGGACTATCACAAAGTAACGGACTACTCCATCCAATATAAAAATATATAGGCTGTTCCAGTTTAATAAAAGAGGACAGATTATGCGCCAATCACCCTGTATATTTGAAAATCTGTAAATTTATGTTTAAAAAGCGCACTATTGAATTTAAAAGTTGACGTGTCCCAGTGTTTTTTATAATTTTCTAACAAACACTAAAAATTTTATTACATAAGTGGTTTCGAAACTGTACAAATAGGCTTTTTCTTGAGAGAACCTTGTTTTCAAAAAAACACTATTCATTCGGAAACTTCAATGGTAAATAAGAGCTCAAGACTATTGTAATAATAATCTACTTGTAATAATCGACATGGATCTAATAATTTATATTTCTTTGTCAGAAATACAAAAGATTACAGGCGCACGTGTTCATGGAAGAACAAAGTAATAAAAGGTTATAATCAGCAAAATGTAACAAAGTCATATACAGTCTATATGGAAACTAGAATAACATTCAATAACAAGAATGTGGAATTCTGATTTTGTAATGATATATTGGACATACTGAACATTCTTTGAAACAAGAATAGGAAACATGAAAATTGTTATATTAATGAAAAAACATTCAATATATGTAAATCATTTGCTAGGATATAAATTCAATAACGACTGAAAGATATCACACGTGAAAAATAAATCTCACCGAATTAAATCTCTTGGAAACCCTAGAAATCAATAGATACAATAAAAATAAATATTTTGGATGATCAAAAATATTTAAACAAATTCCCACCGTTTAATATTTTTGATTAACATCTTGAAATTCCCTTGCTTACAATCCCTAAATGACTGTAAGCTATTTTCTTCCGCCCTCTATTTTTTGCTCTCTTTTCCATATCTTTTCTAAAGGAGTTTAGCACTCTCAGTTTAAAAACTCACCTCATGAAGTCAGGGTGTGACGAAACAATTTCTATGTAAACAATAAAATCTAGCAGAAGTTAAAATTTTTTTTCATTTATAAATTTCAGGATGAATTTCCGTCAAGTAAAAACGGAAAGTATCAGAAAATTAAAAGTTCATTAAAACATTTAATTTTAATTTCAAAAAATTTTATTGAAAAACTTTTAAAATTTAATTAATGTCTTTTAAGCTGTGCTTATATTGAATTACTATTATTATTATTACTAATGGAATAAAAAACCCAACAAACATAAATTGTCAATTGAAATTATTTCGTTTTCTGTCACTTTTTATTACTGAATATACAGTGATTATTTTCACGCAGCAAACACTACGAAACTTTAATCATATTCAGTAATAAAAGTAATTTCTTATTTTATTCCATTTTAAAATGGAATGAAAATGTACTGAATACTAAGAAACTCGAGTCATATACAGTGATTAAAAGTGAAGCCCTTATTGTAGAAATGCGATTGGAAAATAAAGTGATTTGTGTGATGAAATCACATATGATCTATTTACTAAAATTTTGCTTAAATCAAAATTATTTCAGTTTTAATGACGCATTATACAGTAGAACAGAAAGCTTAATTAAGCGGAGTGCCCTGAGCCCAATTTCAGCGGAAATTTTCAATATACAGTACGCATTCATAATAGTAAATTGTGAATTTCTGAAAATATACGAAGCTGCAATTCAGTCCGTTTGGACTCAATCAGCACATGCGCAAAAGGACGTTCAAATTCGAAATGATGATTTTATTGAAAAAAGCTTAAAAACATTATATTTTATCAGTAAAATTTAAACGGTAGTCATTATACGTTGTGTATCCGTTTTTGAATTCACTGTTAATTATAATATTTCATCAATTAGTTAGTAAATAATTAATTAGAAAAAGTATACAATATATTGACTGTACTGTCTTACCAAGAAATTATTAATGCATTATAGAATAAAGGTAACCAGAGTTTCCCTTTCACAACAAGCATCTTCTATTTAAATTCAGTTGAAACAAAAACATTTTTAAATTTAATTAAACCATTAGTTCACGTTGCATTTTGTTGGTGCTCCCGGAAAGACGCCATATTGCAAGAAGAAAACTTTTCATAGAATCTGTGATTCGATGTAGGGATGAAGTGCACATTCAGGCATAACTAGAGCATTACTACTCACAGTTAACAGTTTAACTTCACTTCTTCTCGTGTACTGTGATATTATTGTGGTTTTGCAATGGATCTCTCTCTTCAAGTACCCATCATCCCACCTGTTGCATCTCTGTACGTCGGGGATTTACACCCTGATGTCACAGAGCCGATTCTCTTTGATAAATTTTCAGCAGTTGCTGAAGTTTTATCAGTAAAAGTGTGCAGAGATTTAAATACCCAAAAATCCCTCGGATACGGATTCATCAATTTTAGACAGCACAGTCATGGTAAGATATTTATATTCAATTATTATTTACTATGGGTTAATACATTTTAAACAAAGTATTTATATTTACACACAAAATTTTAGAAATTTTATTTAACAGATTTGTCGAATATTTTTTCGAATCTGCTGATCAACTTTACGTGATTTGTTTAATATGGTTTGAATTTCAAAGTTCCATAAGAATTCTATTCGCTATAAACTTGTATTCACTTTGTGCTGATATTCAATTAGTAATAATTAAGAATATTTACATTTTAAAATTTTGGATGGCATTTTTCAACTACAATGATCAATATTGAAAAAAAATATCACACAAGAGTATTATATCATTTTTTATTTCGACTCATCTATCAAAAACTTTTTCTACATTGGCATATTCGAAGATATTATTTTTCTATTGCCATTTTATTCCTACTCAATGAATGAGTGGTTTATAAATATCTAAAATATTTCAATTTTACAAAATTTAATAATTTATAATAGTAATAACATTTAAACGAGGACTATCAAATCATTTAGTAGATATACCTACCTATATTTAGGTATAGAATAAATTTATCTAACTAATATTTTACTACTGGTAATGATATCTAGAACTTGTAATAGTTGCAAAGGTTGCTTTTTTAATTCAAACTTCACACAAATTATTGAAGTGTTTATCATTGCAGCTGAATATTTTTATATTTTAATATGCATTAAACTATTATTTTATTTTTAATAATAATAATCGTTATGACATCTACGGATCTCTTTTTCTTCGTTTGATTAAATGAAATGATTTATTATTAAAATTCTTGGTTAGATCAGTTATTAGAATGAGATTTTATTGATTGCGAATTTTATATATTCACTCAAGTTTGTTCAGAAATAAATGACCATTTGAATTATAGGGATTTTCTTGAGTGTGCTTTCTATGCTCTTTACATCTGGTTATGATATTATTGTTTTATTAAGTAATAGTTTACTTGCTATTTCAAATTTTACCAGGTGGGTGAATTTAATCAACAAATAGTTCGTGTTTCAATGACCAGATACGATCCCTCTCAAATTGAAGATGGATGTCAGTTAAAGGTCTACCAATTAAGGGAAAAAATAACGGGATCCGTTTACATCGATTTGTTCAATTTACAATTCGACTTTTTTGTCAATACATCGTATGTAATGCTTTTTATTTTTTATTGAGTTCTATATTTTATTGAGTTTTCAATTGATTCGATTCTTACCTGATAAAGATTTATTTTATTCACTTAAAAATAGCCGAAATGGGCATGCTTATTCAGTTGGATGTTTTATTCTTTTTACAATTTTTTAATATTGAATCTTTGTATAAAAATTCGACTAATGCTTCAATTCAATCATCGATAATTTTATGTTTCAGCCGAAACAGCATTGGACGCACTGAATTATGAGACGATAAATGGTTGCACGATTCGATTAATGTGGGCCGAACGAGATCCATCTCTTCGAAAATATGGAAAGGGAAACATATTTATTAAAAATTTAGAAACTAGTATCGATAACAGGGAACTATTTGATACTTTCTTAGATTTTGGTGACGTACTAAGCTGCAAAGTTGTCAGGAATCTCGATGGATCTAGTAGAGGATACGGCTTCGTCCAGTTCCAATCTGAAGAAGATGCAAAACGAGCCATAGAGATTGTCAATGGTTCGTTAATGCGCGGCAAGCTGGTCACTGTGGCTGAGTTCGTCCCGGTTTCAGTGAGGGAAAGAGAAGACGGTGTAGCAAGGAATGAATTCTGCAATGTATACATTAAAAATTTTGGAGAAGAACTCACAGAAGACTTGCTTTATCAGATGTTCGAACCATTTGGACAAATCACAAGCTCTATTATCATGAGAGATGATGAAGGAAAGTCCAAAGGATTTGGCTTTGTGGCATACAAAACATCAGAAGCTGCTCGTTCTGCTGTAGAACAATTGAACGGTAGGTTTTCATTTGTACCGAAAAAATTATTTTGCAGTCAAAGAAGCCCCATGGTTACTTCAACACGGCACTTAATTGTACGAAAACCACTATTTAGTACCATTTGGGGGCTAATTTGACACCAAACTAAAAAGATTCTTCCATTTTATAATACTTTGGGGGTTGAACATGAAAAAAATTAGAGGTGTTTTAATAAGCCACCTCTTTTGGGGAAGGCGATGCGGATCCCTCATGCACTAAGAATCATTTATATAATTCTCAATTCTGTCTAAATTCTTCAATCGTAGTAATTATGAAAAGATATGTCAACTTACTTCCTACTTCTCAATTTGTGACTCTACTCAAATTAGATAATTTCAACCTGAATAATACACCAAAATTTTTAGATACTTCTTACCCCTAGACTCCAAGACTATAGACTCAAAACAAAGCTGTGCACACGCGATTTTCTACAAGAAACGGCCTATTCAACACGAACAATAAACGATAAAGAACGACTCCTGGTACTGTTAATTCCTTGGTCCCGGAACTTAGCACTATCTATTCAATTTCTCTAATTCTTCTGACTCAATTCTTAAACTTAAAAATATTAATAACATCATTCAATATAATTATAATAATGCTAAATTCTGAGACAAATTCTGAGACTAATTCGAGCCCCACACCGCGATCTTTTCTTGACGATCTTACTAGTTTTCCGACGTGTCAAGACTCCCCAACAAACTTTCTTTTGGCCCTTTTAATACCTCATACGCGTTTTTTCCTTCCAAATTTTTGATCCGTTCACCCGCTCGAAATTGCAACATTTCAAAATTTCAGCACTTCATCGAGCAACACGTGTTAATTTCGACGTCAGCGTTTTTCTCTGAAACTTTCCGTTCCTAAACTCATCTGAAGGGATATGTTTACGTTTGGTATCAGCTCTTCTTGAATTTTCAAAAATAATTTCTAATGTAATATTTAATTACTAAGATCACAAAATATTATTATAATAATGCCAAATTCTGAGGCCAATGCGAGCCAATTCGATCTTTTCTCGACGGTCTTACTAGTTTTTACCGGCGTATCAAGACTCCTTGACAAACTCTCCTTTGGCCCTTTTAATACCTCGTACCAGTCAATTCAATGAATTTTCTAGATATTAAACTCAGAAGAAAGAATAATCTCCTCGAATTCGACATATTCCGAAAACCACCTTAATTAATAATAATTAACTCACATCCGTGAAATATCAAAATGTCCGCATTCTACTTATTTGAACACAGGTTGCTTTCCATCCCACTATCAGTTGTTATTAAACATATTCATTTAATAATTTCTCCACAGGAAATGAAATAGGAGGGAAAAAAGTGTACGTCGGGAAAGCAAAGCCGAAGGATCAACGAAAACATGAATTAAAAGAAAAATACCAAGAATGGAAGCAAGAGCTCGAGAACAAATGCAGAGGCTTAAATGTATATGTTAAAAATTTGGATGAAACCATTGATGACGCCCGTCTTTTTAAGGAATTTTCTTCTTTTGGTACCATAACATCAGCGAAGGTTATGATGAATCACAGAAATGTTAGCAAAGGCTTCGGCTTTGTGTGTTTCTCTTCTCCTGAAGAAGCCACTAGAGCAGTTGCCACAATGCACGGAATGTTTATCGGTAGAAAACCTTTGTATGTAGCTCTAGCCCAAAGAAAAGAACATAGGCGAGCCCAATTGATAGCTCTACATGCACAGCAAGCAACTACGGTATCTCAGATGAGGCCAAGGTGGCAGCCTCAGCCATTATTGAGACAGGCACAGATACCCATACCAACATCTGTTATTCCAGACGAAACTTCAAGCTCCAACAATCTCGTGCAACAATCGCCTATTCCAGATACAGATGTCCAGGTAAATGCGTCTACCTCATCTGCTGGACCCATACAAACATCTGTAACATCAGACATAGGGTTTATAAGATCAACGCCAAATGCTCAAACTGACCATACTGCTGCTACACACCCAATTCCTGTAGAAACAGGTAAAACGTCAAGTCACAACAAGCGCGGGCAACAAACGTCAAATCCACATACTGATGGCCAGGTTTCCATACCAACAACAGTGGAAGTTATAAGATCAACAGTATCTTCGCCAGATATTAAGATCACCAAGATTGCTGTCGGTCTGCCAATTCCTACAGAACGGCTGCCAGTTCAACATTATATGAATAGGACGGTACCTCAGATGAGGCGAACAGCAAGATGGCAACCTCAGGTATTAGTGACACAGACGCAGGTTCCCATACAATCACCAGTGGTATATATAAGACCTACAGTACTTTCGCCAGATCTTCAAATCAACCAGACTGCTGTCTGTCAGCAAATTTCTACGACAAGCCCCATCAACCTTGTGCAACAAACACCTACACCAGATGTTCAGGTTAATGCGTCTACCTCATCTGCTTTAGAACAAGCTGTGGTGGTAAAAAGTCAAGTGTCTCTTACTCTCTCCAAGTTGTCGACAGCAACTCCTTCAAGGCAAAAAAAAAATCGTTGGGAGAACGTTTGTACCCGCTTATTCAAAGTAAAAAAAGAGGCCACATTGCAAGAAGAAAACTTTTCATAGAATTTGTGATTCGATGTAAGGGATGAAGTTCACATTCAGGCATTACTAGTGCATTACTACTCACAATTAACACTTCACTTCTCTTCGTGTACTGTGCTATTATTGTGGTTTTGCAATGGATCTCTCTCTTCAAGTACCCATCATCCCACCTGTTGCATCTCTGTACGTCGGGGATTTACACTCTGATGACACAGAGCCGATTCTCTTCGATAAATTTTCAGCAGTTGCTGAAGTTTTATCAGTAAAAGTGTGCAGAGATTTAAGTACTCAAAATTCCTTCGGATACGGATACATAAATTTCAGACAGCCCAGTGATGGTAAGATATTTATATTCAATTATTATTTACTATGAGTTAATACATTAAAACATAATATCTATATTTACACACAAAATCTTAGAAATTTCATTCAACAGATTTGTTGAATATTTTTTCGAATCTGCTGATCAACTTTACGTGATTTGTTTAATATGGTTGGAATTTCAAAGTGTCATAGGCATTCTATTCACTATAAACTTATATTCACTTTGTGCTGATATTCAATTTGTAATAATTCAGAATATTTACATTTTAAAATTTTGGATGGCATTTTTCAACTACAAATGATCAATATTGAAAAAAAATTTAAGACACGAGTATTATATTTTTTTTATTTCGACTCATGTTTTGTCATCTTCATTTTTGCATATTCTTCATTTGCATATTCCAAGAAATTATTTTTCTATTGTCATTGTATTCCTATTCAAAAAATGAGTGGTTTATGAAGATCTAAAATATTTCAATATTACAAAATTTAATAATTTATAACAGTAATTACATTTGAATGAGGACTATCAAATCATTTAGTAGAGATACCTACCTATATTTAGGTATAGAATAAATTTATTTAACTGATATTTCACTACTGGTAATGATATCTGAAATTTGTAATAGTTGCAAAGTTTGCTTTTTTAATTCCAACTTTAGACAAATTATTAAAGTGTTTATCATTGTAGCTGAATATTTTTATATTTTAATATGCATTAAACTATTATTTTTTTATTTTTAATAATAATAATCGTTATAACATCTAGGGATCTCTTTTTCTTCGTTTGATTAAATGAAATGATTTATTATTCAAATTCTTGGTTAGATCAGTTATTAGAATGAGATTTTATTTATTGCGAATTTTATATATTTACTCAAGTTTGTTCAGAAATAAATGTCCATTTGAATTATAGGGAATTTCTTGAGTGTGCTTTCTATGCTCTTTACATCTGGTTATGATATTATTGTTTTATTAAGTAATAGTTTACTTGTTATTTCAAATTTTATGAGGTGGGAGAATTTAATCAACAATTAGCCCAAATGGGCATGCTTATTCAGTTGGATGTTTCATTCTTTTTGCATTTTTTGAATATTGAATCTTTGTATAAAAATTCGACAAATGCTTCAATTCAATCATCGATAATTTTATGTTTCAGCCGAAACAGCATTGGACGCAAAGAATTATGAGACGATAAATGGTTGCATGATTCGATTTATGTGGTCCGAACGAGATTCGTTTCTTCGAAAAGATGGGAAGGGAAACAAAGAGCATCGACGAGCCCGATTGATAGCTCAACAGTCACGGCTAGTTATAAGGCTCCAAGCGCCTCCACATGTGAGAGTATCACAATACGCAGTTCCAAGTATCCAGCTGCCAATTCCACGTCGGGAAAGCAAGGCCGAAGGATCAACGAGAACATGAATTAAAAGAAAAATACGAAGAATGGAAGCAAGAGTTCGAGTACAAATGTAGAGGCTTAAATGTATATGTTAAAAATTTGGATGAAACCATTGATGAAGTCAGTCTTTTTAAAGAATTTTCTTCTTTTGGTACCATAACATCAGCGAAGGTTATAATGAATCACAGAAATATTACCAAAGGCTTCGGCTTTGTGTGTTTCTATTCTCCTGAAGAAGCCACTATAGCAGTTGCCACAATGAACGGAATGTTTATCGGTAGAAAATCTTTGTATGTAGCTCTAGCCCAAAGAAAAGAACATAGGCGAGCCCAATTGATAGCTCTACATGCACGGCAAGCAACTACGGTATCTCAGATGAGGCATACACCAAGGTGGCAGCCTCAGCCATTATTGAAACAGGCACAGAAACACATACCAACATCTGTAACCCAGACAGAACGTCAAGCTCCAACAATCTCGTGCAACAAACGCCTATTCCAGATACAGATGTCTAGGTTAATGCGTCTACCTCATCTGATGGACCCATATAAACATCTGTAACTTCAGACGTAGGGTTTATAAGATCAACGCCAAATGCTCAAACTGACCATACTGCTGCTACACACCCAATTCCTGTAGAAACAGGTAAGACGTTAAGCCCCAACAAGCGCGGGCAACAAACGTCAAAACCACATACGGATGGCCAGGTTTCCATACCAACAACAGTGGAAGTTATAAGACCAACAGTATTTTTGCCAGATATTCAGATCAACCAGACTTATGTCGGTCAGCCAATTCCTACAGAAACAGTCGAAGCGTCAAGCTCCAACAATCTCGTGCAACAAACGCCTATTCCAGACTTATGCAGGAATTTTCTCCATTCGGTAACAACATCGGCGAAGGTTATGATGAACGAAGGCAATACAAGCAAATGTTTCGGCTTTGTGTGTTTTTCTACTCCTGAAGAAGCCACTAAAGCAGTTTCCGAAATGAATGGAAAGATAATCGGTGGTAAACCTTTATAAGTAGCTCTAGCCCAAAAAAAGAGCATCGACGAGCCCGATTGATAGCTCAACAGTCACGGCTAGCTTTGAAGCTTGAAGCGCCTCCACCTGTGAGAGTATCACAATACGGATTACCAAGTATTCGGCTGCCAATTCAACATTATATGAATAGGACGGTACCTCAGATGAGGCGAACAGCAAGATCCCAGCCTCAGGTATTAGTGACACAGACGCAGGTTCCCATACAATCACCAGTGGTGTATATAAGACTTACAGTACTTTCTCCAGACCTTCAAATCAACCAGACTGCTGTCTGTCAGCCAATTTCTATGCCAAGCCCCATCAACCTCGTGCAACAAACGCCTATTCCAGATGTCCAGGTTAATGCGTCCACCTCATCAGGTTTAGCCTGTGCAGCGAAACCTGTAGAACAAGCTGTGTTAGTAGAAGGTCAAGAGTCTCTAACTTTCACCATGCTATCGACAGCAACTCCTTCAAAGCAGAAAAAATTTGCTGGGAGAACGTTTGTACCCGCTTATTCAACGTATGCAACCAAATTTAGCCCCAAAAATTACTGGCATGATCTTGGAAATGGACAACTCCGAAATACTACACATGTTGGAAAATCATAAAGCATTAAAGGAAAAAGTTGATCAAGCTGTTGATATCTTGCAACAATTTGAATCTAAAAAGGCCACTTCAAATTGATTTTATTTAATGAAAATTTACGTTGATATATTTAGAGTTGTGTTTTTGGTTCTATCGGTATCGGATTTCTGGAGAATAGTGAGAAAAAGAGAAAAAGGTGTAACAAGGAATGAATTCTGCAATGTATACATTAAGAATTTTGGCGAAGAACTCACAGAATACATGCTTTATCGGATGTTCGAACCATTTGGACAAATTACAAGCTCTATTATCATGAGAGATGATGAAGGAAAATCCAAAGGATTTGGCTTTGTGGCATACGAAACCCAACAAACGCAGACAACAAACGTCAAATCCACATACGGATGACCAGGTTTCCATACCAACAACAGTGGAAGTTATAAGACCACCAGTATCTTCGCCAGATATTCAGATCAACCAGATTGCTGTCGGTCAGCCAATTTCTACGCCAAGCTCCATCAACCTCATGCAACAAACGCCTACTCCAGATGTCCAGGTTAATGCGTCTACCTCATCTGGTGTAGAACAAGCGTTCGCAAGAAGTCAAACGCCTCTAACTCTCGCCAAGTTGTCGACAGCAACACCTTCAACCCAAAAAAATTTGCTGGGAGAACGTTTGTATCCGCTTATTCAACGTATGCAACCAAATTTAGCCCCAAAAATTACTGGCATGATCTTGGAAATGGACAACTCCGAAATACTACACATGTTGGAAAAATCATGAAGCATTAAAGGAAAAAGTTGATCAAGCTGTTGATATCTTGCAACAATTTGAAGCTTAAGAGGCCGCTTCAAATTGATTTTATTAAATGAAAATTTACGTTATATTTAGAGTTGTGTTTTTCATTCTTGGTTCTATCGGTATCGGATTTCTGGAGAATGTGCTAACTATTTTTTGAAAGGTATTAGGTGATTTATTTCAATAATTTGGTCAAGCGTTTATATTCTTGATACTGTATTAGAAGAGATTCTTTAGATTTAAACATATAGAAGTTCCGGAGAATCAATTCAGATGTTTATTGATTTTATTAAGATTGAACCTTTTCTATATTTATGTATGATTTTTACATGTTAATTTATAATATTTATAATAAAATCATAACCATAACATCAGCGAAGGTTAAAATGAATCACAGAAATATTAGCAAAGGCTTCGGCTTTGTGTGTTTCCGTTCTCCTGAATAAGCCACTATAGCAGTTGCCACAATGGACGGAATGTTTATCGGTAGAAAATCTTTGTATGTAACTCTAGCCCAAAGAAAAGAACATAGGCGAGCCCAATTGATAGCTCTACATACACGGCAAGCAACTACGGTATCTCAGATGAGGCAAACACCAAGGTGGCAGCCTCAGCCATTATTGAAACAGGCACAGAAACACATACCAACATCTGAAACCCAGACAAAACGTCAAGCTCCAACAATCTCATGCAACAAACGCCTATTCCAGATACAGATGTCTAGGTTAATGCGTCTACCTCATCTGATGGACCCATATGAACATCTGTAACTTCAGAAGTAGGGTTTATAAGATCAACGCCAAATGCTCAAACTGACCATACTGCTGCAACAAACGTCAAATCCACATACGGATGCCCAGGTTTCCATGCCAACAACAGTGTAAGTTATAAGACCAACAGTATCTTCGCCAGATATTCAGATCAACCAGACTGGGGCAGGTCAGCCAATTCCTACAGAAAAGGTAGAAACGTCAAGCTCCAACAATCAGGTGCAACAAACGCCTATTCCAGGCTTAACAGGAATTTTCTCCTTTCAGTAACAACATCGGCGAAGGTTATGATGAACGAAGACAATACAAGCAAATGTTTCGGCTTTGTGTGTTTCTCTACTCCTGAAGAAGCCACTAAAGCAGTTTCCGGAATGAATGGAAAGATAATCGGTGGTAAACCTTTATAAGTAGCTCTAGCCCAAAAAAAGAGAATCGACGAGCCCGATTGATAGCTCAACATTCACGGCTAGCTTTAAGGCTTCAAGTACCTCCACCTGTGAGAATATCACAATAAGGATTACCAAGTATTCGGCTGCCAATTCAACATTATATGAATAGGACGGTACCTCAAATGAGGCGAACATCAAGATCCCAGCCTCAGGTATTAGTGACACAGACGCAGGTTCCCATACAATCACCAGTGGTGTATATAAGACTTACAGTACTTTCGCCAGACCTTCAAATCAACCAGACTGCTGTCTGTCAGCCAATTTCTACGCCAAGCCCAATCAACCTCGTGCAACAAACGCCTATTCCAGATGTCCAGGTTAATGCGTCCACCTCATTAGGTTTAGCCTGTGCAGCAAAACCTGTAGAACAAGCTGTGTTAGTAGAAGGTCAAGAGCCTCCAACTTTCACCATGCTATCGACAGCAACTCCTTCAAAGCAGAAAAAATTTGCTGGGAGAACGCTTGTACCCGCTTATTCAACGTATGCAACCAAATTTAGCCCCAAAAATTACCGGCATGATCTTGGAAATGGACAACTCTGGAATACTTCAATAATACAACGCTAACACCAAGTAGGCATTGAGACAGGCACAGAGACCCTGTAACTGCAGACGTAAGAATTATAAGATCAACGCCAAATTCTCAAACTTACCATACTGCTGCTACACACCCAATTCCTGTAGAAACAGGTAAAACGTCAAGTCCCAACAAGCGAGGACAATCGTCAAATCCACATACGGGTGCCCAGGTTTCCATACCAACAACAGTGGGAGTTATAAGACAAACAGTATCTTCGCCAGATGTTCAAATCAACCAGACTGCTGTCTGTCAGCCAATTCCTATTACAGAAACCGTCAAAACGCCAAGCTCCAACAAACTCTTGCGACAAACGCCTATTCCAGATAGATTTCCAGATTAATGAGTCTACTTCGTCTGATGGAACCACTGCACCAAGTCCTGTGGAACAAACTGTGATGGTGGAAGATCGAATACCTCTAACTGCCACCATGTTGGCGACATCAACTCCTGAAAAACCGAAAATATTGTTGGCGACAGCATCTGAAAAACAGAAACAATTTACCATTACAAAGTATTCATAGGATAAATATTGCACGTAACACTCAGAGGAGTTGTATTGTGCCTGATTTGTTAAATTTGTTTCTATCGACAGTTCATGTATAAATAGTTATAGTACAGACACTCATAATTAAATATAAATATATCTACATTTGAATTATTCGTTGTTTTTATTTTTTCTTCTTTTTTCCTCTTTTTCGTTGGAATAGCATGGCAAAAACAGCTACAAGGTATCAATTGCATGAACATGTGAGATTATATTTCACAGTACCTACAATACAGCTGCCAATTGCAAGCTGTAGAGATAAAGCTTAGCTTTTGGTACGTGTTACATTCTGTTACCATTACTCACTTAACCTAGAAAAACAATTCTTACGATGTCAACCATAGAAATGTATTGAAAGCTTTGCCAACTCTAGCATTCACTAACACCCTCCCTCAAACCTTATTGTAAAGATTTAACATCTGAACAACACCATAAAATAAAATAATTCGGCTGATCTGTACCAAAAATTATCAATAAGGAGTATGACTCTAAATCTATCCAGTATCTATATTCGCTATGCACAGAGACTCTAAGATATTAATAATACACTAGTGCCATCTAGAGTATGCAAAATATATACAAGGCATACCTTTGCAAGTTAATTCAAGTAAAAAAATGTGTTCTTGAAATATTCACGTTACCGATGCAGAATAAACTTTCCTCATGCTCTAATCAAACCATAATTTGCCGTAATGCTTATAATTAGCATATTCATATTAAAATAAATTAATTCGGCTAATATGTACCAAAAACCATTAATTACAACTATGAGCTATGGTAATAGAAAGTTACAGAAATCGAGACAGTGTAACACACATCTGTATAACAATTCTATACTCAAACAAAACCTTGTCGAGTTTGTTTGAGTAGAATCGTTATACAGATGTATGTTACATTGTCTCGATTTCTAGAACTTTCTATTACCATAGCCCTACTCCTTATTGATAAAACCATAAAACTTTACATGGTTCACACTTTTAATCAAATATCTGCTATTTGTTCATTAGTATTGATATAAGTAACATTTATGAGTTTCTAAACTATCAAATCCATTACAAAATGATATTTCACCTCAATATGTTTACATCTTTTATTATTTTCATAATTTTGAAGCAACTTGATAGTACTCTGATTATCTTCATAGTGTTACTGGTATACCATATACAATTTACAAATCATCAAGAATATTTCGAATATATAAAAGTTCACAACTTGCCATACATAATGCAACAAATTTGGATTGAAGTACAATGAACGAGCGTGCAATCACTAATTTCACATTAACTCTAAGTTGGTATTCAAAAATGTAAAGCATGCAATTAATCAGAAGCATTTAAAAGAAGTTTACTTACTAAGAGTTACCAAGGTGGACTGTTATAAGTACTATTAACTCGAGTATGTTTCTAAGTCGCTCAGGAAGTTTATTTCCAAGAACCTTGTGAAGAGATCCGGATCCTCTAAGGATCATACGAGTCACAGAGTCCCTCATCGATTATATAAATTCCACCATTATGTCATTGTATTTACCCGCGTTATTTCTGTGTCAAAATACTCTGTGTTGCGGTAACTTGACAAGTAAGTGATTAGTGAGAATAACAAAGGAGGAGAATGTCCTTATAGAGTCCCCATTGTATTTGAATTCATTCGAGAGGAAATAAACCTCCTGAGCAACTTAGTAACATACTCGAGATAATGGTACTTATAACAGTGTCCCTTGGTAAGTCTTAGTAAGTAAACTTCTTTTAAATGCTTCTGATTAATTGCATTTACATTTTTGAATACCATGTCTGTGTTAATGTGAAATTAATGACTGCACGCTCGTTCATTGTACTGAAGAAATCCGGATCCTCTAAGGATCATACGAGTCACAGAGTCCCTCATCGATTATATAAATTCCACCATTATGTCATTGTATTTACCCGCTTTATTTTCTGTGTCAAAATACTCTGTGTTGCGGTGACTTGACAAGTAAATGATTAGTGACAATAACAAAGGAGAACAATGTCCTTATAGCGTCCCCATTATATTTGAATTCATTCGAGAGGAAGGTTCTTGGAAATAAACCTCCTGAGCAACTTAGTAGTGTACTTGAGATAATAGTATTTATAACAGTGTCCCTTGGTAACTCTTAGTAAGTAAACTTCTTTCAAATGCTTCTGATTAATTGCATGCTTTACATTTTTAAATACCACCTTTGTGTTAATGTGAAATTAATGACTGCATTGTACTTCGCTTTCCATTCGTGTATTTTTGCTTTGCCGTTATTTAATCCAACCGGAATACATAATTGTACATAACTTAAGCAACCCTCACAAGTTTTCTGTTTGTATTGTATACTTTCTCTTGGTGCCTGATTGCTTTTTGCTGTATTTGTAAATAGTGGTTCTTTATCTGCGTAATACTTGCCAATAGGGATTTGTATTATCTTTTCTTACTAATTGTGGTGCTTGATATGTAACTGATTCGTATGTACTCTTGTGTGATCCCCCGGATACTCATTTCTTTGTTCTTATTGTAACGTCCATTAACACGCCTGGGTAATGGGGTACTGTATCTATTTTACAATGTCCTGGTCAGTTTGTGTTACCTATTTGTCATATGCATGTGCCCGCTTACTTTGAGAGATTGTATTCCATGTGAACCAGTGGCGTTCTTTAGGGTAAATTGCGGGGGAGTCCTGGTAGAAGACAACATATCGTATAGAGAAAGTAAATAACTCCAGATATCCTGATTGCTAGATAATTGTTCCGAGGTATTGTGATATCCCCAGGGATTAGTTTACGTGATCCTTCAGGTAGTGTTCGGTTCGTTCTTCAGTAATATCTGAGCCTTCCTGGGCCCGAGGAGGTCAGATACAGTTCCTTTGATAGTAACTTCTCCGGTCGACTCGAATCAGGTTAGATCCCCTCTTCAAGGAGATCTCCTGGGAATGCCACAATTACCCTTACCTTATTGTCCATTTAAACTTACCCCTTGTAATTGAGGTTCAGCACTGATTACCGGAAGTACAGTCGAAGGTGCGCATGCTGGCTGTATCCCCCATTTCCTGCTTAACTTTACCCTTTCTGCTGCGCAAGAATGATATCTGATTTGAGCGAATACCGACCTAACAATATGTAGTAATAAGTCATTTAGACCCGGGGCGCTATTGGTTTCACAGGGCCGCTTTGCGAACCACTGCGTAGAGTAGATTTAAACACAGGCTGATGAATGTGTTTCCATTTATTGAGGGTTGTTGCTTTTGAACATTATTAATAAAAATATATTATTCTGGTATTATTGTGTTTCGAATATTTGAACCTCCCGTCACTGTTTCCTTGCTCTCGTTAGGTGTAATTTGGGTTGCCTACACAACGTAACGTCCTATTCGCCCGCCACTAGACAATCACGATAAAAAGGTTAGCGCTCTTTAGATTACTTCGTATAATTCCAGATCGTTCAGAGTATTCCGTAAACCCCTAGATCTTTTAGAGTACTCCGTAAAACCCCAGATCTTAGAGTACTCCGGAAACCCCTAGATCTTTCAGAGTACTCCGTAAAACCCCATATCTTAGAGTACTCCGTAACACCCTAGATTTTTTAGAGTACCCTGTAATGTACGGGATAGCTCAATAATAATAACAAATGGTATTTTAAAATAATATATAAAATAATCTGTACTCTGTGGATTGTAGGCAAAATAAGATGGATATACGATGTAAAATAATTTGTATTCTGTGGTTTGTAGGCAAAATAACATTTATATACGATGTTCTATGCATCTTGATATTAGAGGTTATGTTATTTTAGTTAGTATAGTTCAAGCAACACGACATTTTCTGAAATAAGGTTTATGTAGCCTTATTATCCAAAAGGAAATTAATTAACAAATGAGAAATTAAAAATGCCTCCTACAATACAAACTGGGGCGACTCCCCCTTCAGCCCCTGCTCCTGCTGTTTCTAGATCACTAGAAAGAAGGTAGATTTTTCCTGTATACGTCTTTAATAAAGTTTATATTAATATAATTTTACAGATCTGAGCTGTTATGTAAAGTGAAATATTGTAATACTCTGCCAGATATTCCATTTGACTTGAAATTTCTCGCATATCCTTTCGACGCTACAAGGTAAGAGCAAGGTACATTGAAAGGCATTTTGTGAAAATATATCTTTCTAGGTTCATTCAGTACAACCCAACTTCCTTAGAAAGAAATTATCGTTATGAAGTATTGACAGAACATGATATGGGTGTAGGAATTGATCTTATCAATAAAGATATTTATGCTATTGAACCTGGGGCAGTTTTAGGTGAGTTTCTCAGCTATGATCCCATAACAGTTTGTACTTGAAAATGATTTTTCAGATCCTGCCGATGAAAAACTATTAGAAGAAGACATCCTCACACCACAAGATTCTAAACGATCCCGACATCATGCCCGTTCAGTATCATGGCTGCGCCGTACAGAATATATTTCAACGGAACAGACGAGGTTCCAGCCTCAAACTATGGATAAGGTGGAAGCTAAGGTGGGATACAGTATTAAGAAGAATCTGAAGAATGAAACCTTATACATGGACCGTGATTCCCAAATTAAAGCTATTGAGAAAACATTTTTGGATTCGAAGGAGCCAATCGAAAAGCATTATAGCAAACCTGGAGTTACCGCTGTTGAAATTCTGCCAATCTACCCGGACTTTGCTTTATGGAAATATCCTTGCGCGCAAGTCATTTTCGATTCAGATCCTGCGCCTGTTGGAAAACAGGTCCCAGCACAAATAGAAGAGATGTCTCAGGCTATGATCAGGTAGTTATTGGTGGAATTTATTCCTTCTATTTCAGTAATTTTTATATGAGAATTTGCAAATCATATAACGTTGTTTATTGGGTAAAATATGCATAATTATTGGGGATTTTCAGGGGTGTTATGGATGAAAGTGGCGAGCAATTTGTTGCCTATTTCTTACCTACAGAAGAAACACTGGCGAAAAGAAGAGAAGATTTCGTTAATCAAATACCATATCAAGATGATGAAGAATATGAGTATAAAATGGCAAGGGAGTATAACTGGAATGTGAAGAGTAAAGCTAGTAAAGGTGAATTTTCTACAAATTTTCTTCCAGTTGTCACAACGTTTAATTAAATTCTTTTTCAGGATACGAAGAGAATTACTATTTGGTTATCAGGCAAGATGGAGTGTTCTATAATGAGCTTGAAACTCGAGTCAGATTGAATAAAAGAAGACAAAAAGTTGGACAACCTCCAAGTAACACAAGACTGGTTGTTAAACATCGACCCATGGATGCTAATGAATTCCGGATGCAAAGATATAGAGAGAAGCAGTTGGAACCACCAGGTTTGTATAATTAATGAGAGTGTGAAATTATTAAAATGATAGGTTAGGTTAGGTAAATTATTAAAATAATAGGTTAGGTTAAGTAAATTATTAAAATAATAGGTTAGGTCAAGTATATTATTAAAATAATAGGTTAGATTAGGTTAGGTTAGGTAAATTATTAAAATAATAGGTTAGGTTAGGTAAATTATTAAAATAATAGGTGAGGTTATGTAAATTATTAAAATAATAGGTTAGGTTAAGTAAATTATTAAATTAGGTTAGGTTAGGTAAATTATTAAAATAATACGTTAGGTTAAGTAAATTATTAAAATAATAGGTTGGGTTAGGTAAATTATTAAAATAATAGGTTAGGTTAAGTAAATTATTAAAATAATAGGTTAGGTTAGGTAAATTATTAAAATAATAGGTAAGGTTAAGTAAATTATTAAAATAATGGGTTAGATTAGGTTAGGTTAGGTAAATTATTAAAATAATAGGTTAGGTTAAGTAAATTATTAAAATAATACGTTAGGTTAGGTAAATTATTGAAATAATAGGTTAGGTTAGGTAAATTATTAAAATAATAGGTTAGGTTAAGTAAATTATTAAAATAATAGGTTAGGTAAATTATTGAAATAATAGGTTAGGTTAAGTAAATTATTAAAATAATGGGTTAGATTAGGTTAGGTTAGGTGAATTATTAAAATAATAGGTTAGGTTAAGTAAATTATTAGAATAATAGGTTAGGTTAGGTAAATTATTAAAATAATAGGTTAGGTTAAGTAAATTATTAAAATAATAGGTTAGATTAGGTTAGGTTAGGTAAATTATTAAAATAATAGGTTAGGTTAGGTAAATTATTAAAATAATAGGTAAGGTTAAGTAAATTATTAAAATAATGGGTTAGATTAGGTTAGGTTAGGTAAATTATTAAAATAATAGGTTAGGTTAAGTAAATTATTAAAATAATACGTTAGGTTAGGTAAATTATTGAAATAATAGGTTAGGTTAGGTAAATTATTAAAATAATAGGTTAGGTTAAGTAAATTATTAAAATAATTGGTTAGGTAAATTATTGAAATAATAGGTTAGGTTAAGTAAATTATTAAAATAATGGGTTAGATTAGGTTAGGTTAGGTGAATTATTAAAATAATAGGTTAGGTTAAGTAAATTATTAGAATAATAGGTTAGGTTAGGTAAATTATTAAAATAATAGGTTAGGTTAAGTAAATTATTAAAATAATAGGTTATATTAGGTTAGGTTAGGTAAATAATTAAAATAATAGGTTAGGTTAAGTAAATTATTAAAATAATAGGTTAGGTTAGGTAAATTATTAAAATAATAGGTTAGGTTGAGTAAATTATCAAAAAATAATAGGTTAGATTAGGTTAGGTTAGGTAAATTATTAAAATAATAGGTTGGGTTAAGTAAATTATTAAAATAATAGGTTAGGTTAGGTAAATTATTAAAATAATAGGTTAGTTTAAGTGAATTATTAAAATAATAGGTTAGATTAGGTTAGGTAAATTATTAAAATAATAGGTTTGGGGAAAAGAAATCCAATATTTTTCGCTGGATGAATGTAGCGATCGATATCTCATAAAGTATCGGTCGAGCAATTTCAGATTCGGGCTTGTCGTCAAGGCGACATGTCACCTTTCGTCGATTTCGGTTTCGTCGATTCCGATTACGGAAGAAAACGGTGCATATTCGACCCAAATCGGACGCACGTTGAAAAAAGTACACGCATAAATTATGGATTGTTTTATCCCCGACCTAACTCTTGTTTATCGAATTTCTTAACGCTATACATTTTTGTGAAGGTGATGACGAAGAGGAAGAGGTTGAGGAAGAAGATCAAAACAACGCAGGAAAGGACGAAAATAAGGAGGATGCGGAAGAAAACAACGAGAATGAAAGTAAGTTCGATATATTTTAACAAACTCTGTCTCTGAGCTTTTGTATGGAATAATGAAATTTGAAAATTGGGTGATGCTACTTGAATGTCACTTTTTGGCAGTTTTTCTGTTTTGAAATTTAAATATATATTACACATTTTCTTGTGACTCGAGTTTCGGGAAATGAACTATCCCATCATCAGACAACTGAAGACCTAACAGTGGTACAGAGGTATTTAAACAAAAGTGATAAATATTTTGAATATTTCAATAGATAACACCTAATAGTGGTACAGAGGTTTACAAGCGGTACGTGATAAAAAACTGGGTTAAAAAAGAGGGCCTTCTAACAGATATCGGAATGTCGGCAATCGACAAAGAAGGTTGTTAAACAGATGGTACCCATTTAAATATTTCAAATAATTTTTGGGGTTACATAGCTCCGTACAGTCATTCATGATTTTTACGTTATTTTGTTATACATCTCATATATTTGGATTTACACAGCTCCATACAGTCATTCATTATTTTTTAGATTATTTTCAAATTCGTTCACAATAAAAATAATTTAAAAAATAATAAAAATAATGGATGATTGTATAGAGCTATGTAAATCCAAATATTTGAGATGTACAACAAAATAACGTAAAAATGATGAATGAATGTAAAGAGCTATGTAACCCCAAAAATTATTTGAGATATTCAAATGGGTACCATCTGTTTAACAACCTTCTTTGTCGATTGCAGACATTCCGATATCTGTTAGTGGGCCCCTCTTTTTTAACCCGGTTTTTATCACGTTCCGCTTGAAAACCTCTGTACCACTATTAGGTGTTATTTAGAATCTATTGAAATATTCAAAATATTTATCACTTTTGTTTAAATACCTCTGTACCACTGTTAGGTCTTCAGTTGTCTGATGATGGGATAGTTCATTTCCCGAAACTCGAGTCACAAGAAAATGTGTAATATATATTTTTATTGGTAGTAGAACATAGTAATTTCTACAATTTGTTTTAATTATGACCAACTACCAAATAGTAAGGGCTGAAACAATTCAGTATCGTTGCATTCAGCTTGGTCTCTTGAACAAAATATGTGAAAGCAAAATGCCTTGGTCTGTCTTACAGGGGGTGTTCAATGTATTTTTGGTATAGGCAGAAAATTTTTGAAAAATTCTATTTTTCAACACATTTGTTAGATCGAGAAATAAGCTTCTCTAAACCATTTAAAAAATATTCTTCCGGCTTCTCTTCAGAATAGGTATCAATTGCTATCTTCAGTTCTGTATTGTCGGAGAATCGCTTTCTACGAAGATTTTTTCACATTTGGGAATAGGTAATAGTCGCTGGGGGCCAAGTCTGGACTGTACGGAGGATGAGTAATTTCTTCGAAGCCACATTCCCACACAGCAGCCTTCGAAACGCAAGCCTTGCGTACCGGCGCGTTGTCGTGAAGCAGCAGTGAGTTTTCCTCGCCTTTTCCTTCAATTGCTTCTCTTAAATTACGCTTTTAAGTGTATTCTATCAATAAAATACCTTTAGAATCCCAAAAGACTGCAGCCATTATTTTTCCAGCGGATGGGGTGATTTTAAACTCATCGAGCTTGTTCAGGTCGCTCTTTAGCAGGGTTCACGTCCGCGCCATATAGGAGAACCGGTATTATGAGCGTTCTGAAGAGACGGATCTTTGTCAGGAGTGTGTGTTGGCTTTCTTCAAGATGCACCACTTAAGCAAAACGAATGCAGCCATGACCTGTGGATTTCAGGGGTACATCGTAAATTCTACCGGGTTGAGTAACTGGCATATGAGCGTGGCTCTTTCACCAGGTGACTACTCAGCAGTTTCCACAATCTACCCAAAAGCAAGTATGCCCTATCATCGCGCAAAGCGAGAACCACTCTTAAGAGTTGAAGCCACCCCGCTTCCAGTTTCAGTTTCAGTTCAAAAACTTATACTGTGTTATTGTTGTTATTTATGGCGAGCGGGCGTCTGTCCACCCTACCACTGCGTCCGCACGCACTATTGTGGTTCACCCCATATTTATATCTCCCCAAAGAGATCCAGTTTTTGGATAAAACTGATAATCTTGTTCAGGGGTAATTTTTTCAGTTCGCTGTGGGCTATAAAAGCCTGGCCAAAGACCTCGAATCTGATGCGACTCACCGCTGCACCGCTGGGCACTCTGAGACGACGTGCATGGCTGTTTCAGTGTCCTCAAGACACAGCCTGCATTCATCGTCTTCAGTTCCAAGGAACAATTTCTGTTCCAAGGAACAACTTCGAATGTTTCAGGCCAGAATGGCTCCGCCAGAGGGACTCTAGCCTTTAGTTAATTCTGCCTGTTATCGCCTCGTTAGCCACGTCATGTGGTATTCCCAGGAATGGTTCCGGTCCTACCAGAGGCAGCGCAGCTCCAGCAAACGCCAGCCGATCTGCCTCCTCCTTACCCAAATAGTTTGAGTGGCTCGGTATCCAAACCGGAGTGACTCCGTTATACCGAGCCTGTTTAAAGCCGTGCGGCAACTCCAGACTGTTCTTGAGGTACAAGAGCTGGATTCCAAAGCTTTTAGTACTGACTGACTATCAGTAAATATTTTGATTTTACCGTGGCGGATTTGCCGTTTTATCAGCAGTTCTTCCGCGGTCTCAATGGCAAATAGTTCTGCCTGGAATATGGTTGCGTTTTGACCGTGACTCAATGAGATGCTAATTCTCGGTTTGCTCCCATAGACTCCCGCTCCTGTTCCGTTCGTCGTTCGCGAGCCGTCTGTGAACAAGCCAAGGTCGGTTCTCAATAGATCCTCAGCATGCTGGGTCCATTCGTCCCGGCTGGGGACGATTACATTGAAATTCCGTTCTCGTGACTTTTGACATTAGATCCGAGGGCATCGATAGGATACTGTTCGTTAAAAGCTCGTCCAGCAGTCTTGGGCCTCCCAGCACTATTGCCTCTCCTCTGGCCTGTCAATCGCCAGTTGATATAGTTTATATGTGGTCCGTTCCGCTTCCCTCTGCACAAGTAGGTGCAGGGGTAGTAGATTTAGTAGGACCTCCATGGCTGCCGTGGGTGTGGTGTGAAACGCACCTGTAATTGCAAGCTGTAATTGCAGCTGTCTCTGTAGTTGGGTGAGCTTTTGTTCGCCAACCGTTTGTTGGCCTTTCTTCCATCACGCTACAGCGCCATACACTATCCGTGGTCTAATTACCACAGTGTATAGCCAGTACATCTGCCTGGGCTTTAGGCCCCAGGTTTTACCACAGATCCGCCTGCAAGTCCAGAAACCCATTCTTGCTTTATGACACACTTTATCTAGGTGTGCACTCCAGCTGAGGGTCTTGTCCAGGACTATTCCCAGGTATTTTGCCTCAAATGGGAATTGTATTATTTCACCACGGATAGTCGGCGGTTCTAAACCGTTCAACTTCCGTTTTTTAGTGAATGGTACTATAACTACCTTTTGCGGGTTAAGAGACATGTCTTCCCTTATACACCATTTGTCAATAGTGGTCTGTATCTCTTGAAGGACGGTCGATATCGTCACCTCCGATTTACCTTTCACTATGATTGCCAGGTCATCAGCAAAGGCTTGAACGTCGACTCGCCACAGCGAAATGATCGCTAGCAGGTCATCAACGAGAAGGGTAAGAGAATACCTCCCTGCGGACAGCCCTTCGCAGCCTTGAACTCGAAGACCTCATCCTGGTATGAGGTCGTTATTGTTCTGCCGCATAATTGCCTGTATCCATCTACAGATTAGTGGGTCGATTCCTCTCGCAGCGATAGCCTCAGCGAGAGAGCCGGCAGCGTATTGTTAAAAGCACTTACACTGTGACTGGTAGCAGCGAAGCACTATCCATCCGCTACTGGCTCTGCAGTATCAGTATCCGAGTTGTTTGGAACGCAACTCACAAGCCGAAGAGGCTTCTCATTTCCACTCACCCGAACTCAGGAAAATCTCAAGAATCGATGCTTCAATTGATCCTGGTACGAGTACTGTCAAGACACACGAACCCTTGGGAACTCTTTCAATTGATCCTGGCTTCAAGCATCAACGGTCTGAGCCGTATCGTCGAGATCCACAAACCCCAGAAAGGTCTCGCCATCGATCCTGGTTCAGGACGGGACCGGTCAAGTCCCGCTAAACCCTGAAGGACTTCTCTAGAAATCCTGAATCATGAGTTACTGCGGCGATGGAATACCCTCTTAGTCTAGCATGCAGACTTTCAACCACTTTCTCCTTCAGTCCAACGCCAAATTGGGTGGCCATATTCATATTTGAATAAATTAATTTGGCTGATCTGTACCAAATATTATTAATATTTATATTAGTTATGGTTGAGTTTTGTACATTCATTGAGCCATTAAATTTAAATATTTTCCACATTTCAGAAGATGAAGAAGGACGTAACTCCAGGTCATCCTCTAGATCGTCGCAGAGATCAAGATCACGTTCCAAATCCAAGTCTAGGTCAAGATCACGTTCCAAATCCAAGTCTAGGTCAAGATCACGCTCCAAATCCAAATCTAGATCCAGATCACGCTCCAGATCTAAATCGAGATCTCGATCAGGTTCTCCAGCAAAGTCTCGTTCCAAATCGCGTTCGAGGTCAAAATCCGCTTCGCGTTCACGATCAAGATCGAAGTCTAAATCAGGTTCAGAGTCTGGCTCCAGGTCCGGATCAGAATCGAGATCTTCCAGATCACGGTCCAGGTCCAAATCCCGATCTAAGTCGCCCTCTAAATCCAGATCTGCCTCCAGATCAAAATCTAGAAACAGGTCGAAATCAGGTTCACGATCCAGGTCAGCCTCAGAATCGCCCGCTAGGTCTGCTTCAGGTTCCGAATCCGATAGTGGTAAATCTGACAGTGAGTGAAGCGTGGTTAAAATTGGATATAATGTTAGTTTCGCCATCTTCCAATGTGACAAAAAATATGACATAAGATGGACATAATTTTATGATTTGTAATTATAATTTCTCTTATAGTTAAAGAATCGAATAAATAAATAAACTACAACAAAATCTTTTTCTTTTTTAGATCAGGTGAGTGCAAAGTTAAGTTGAATTTGCATTTTAAAGTAGTGGTTAACCAGTAATAAATAGAATTCAATTTCCACAAATTATTTTATTGTTGAACGACAATTGTTTCCACACACTGTGGCTTATAGTCTAGTCAACAAGTGCCTTTTGGGTCAACTTTTTTCAGCAGTCTCCGAAAATTATGATCAAGATGTCATTCGATTCGGAATGGCATCTAGATGATTTTTGAAAAAAATTAAGTTCCGCTTGCAAAAACTGCAAAAGTTATTAACAATTGACTAAAAAAAAAGAGGGTTTAGTTTTTTGTGAATATCTCAAAAACTAACAAAGATTTTTGAAATAAAAAAAAAGATTCAAAACGAGGAGGAAATTTCCTGAAAAAGGTATCGACTCCCGGAATTGTAGTCCCAATATTAATAATTTTCCCATAGGGATGAAAATACGGCCGAAAACGGGTACTCTGGCTTTCGTAAGCCACGCCTACTTTGGACACTTTATTAATAAAAATTATTTTAACAGATTAAATATGAAATTTAATAAATGAAAAAATTCAGGGGCATACTGGATAGATGAATGAACAATAATCCGCCAAAAGAAAAATTTTATCTCAATTTTTCAATTAGTTATGCAATAGTTACTTAACAATTTTTTTCTGCTTGGACATGAACATTGCAAGTGTGATAATTGTTAAACTATTAATTTGAGATTTTTTCCTCTCTTGGGGCAATTTTTGGAAGACTTCAGAATAAATCCCCGTTGGAAAAATTTTAAAATGTTTATTTTTCAGTTTTTTATTAACAATTTTCTTTGTTGCAAAATTAAAAACTTGATTAATTATCCAAAAAATTTTTTTTCTTCAAAATATTATTAATGGTCAGTTTTTATGTTGTAGGAAGCTGCATAGAAATATTTTTTTGTAATTTTTATCTCTTATTGTTTGAAAAATTGTTATAAACAAATGCGTTGTTCATAAAATAATTGAAAATTTTTTTAAGGAATATCAATCCGATGCAAATAATGATTTTTCAATAAAAAATTTTTCCTTAAAAAAATTTTTTTATTGCTTAAAAAAGCATTTGTTAATTAACAGTCGTTTTCTCCCACTTCTAACTAATATTAAGGAACCATTTTTTCTTTAAAAATCATGATTTACTTTTCTTTTCCATATAAAAAAAATTCTCGTTTTGTTTAATTTTTCATTGTTTATATAATAAACAATTTGTTATAAACAAATAAATTTTCACTTTATATTTTTTCCCTATTCTTCTTACTGCCACAAATACATACATGATTTTTTTTTATTAATTTTTGATTACTTTTTATTATTTTAATAATAAAAAAATTAATAAAAAGAAATCATGCCTGTATTTGTGGCAGTAAGAAGAATTTTTTCATTTATTTAATTTTATATTTAATCTGTTAAAATAATTTTTATTAATAAAGTGTCCAAAGTAGGCGTGGCTTACGAAAGCCAGAGTACCCGTTTTCGGCCGTATTTTCATCCCTCTGGGAAAATTATTAATATTGGGACTACAATTCCGGGAGTCGACTCTTTTTTTAGGAAATTTCCTCCTCTTTTTGAATCTTTTTTTTATTTCAAAAATCTTTATTAGTGTTTGAGATATTTACAAAAAACTAAACCTCTTTTTTTCAGTTAATTGTTAATAACTTTTGCAATTTTTGCAAGCGGATCTTCATTTTCTTTAAAAATCATCTAGATGCCATTCCGAATCGAATGACACCTTGATCATAATTTTCGGAGACTGCTGAAAAAAGTTGACCCAAAAGGCACTTGTTGACTAGACTATTAATCATGTTCTACATTTGAACGGATACTGTGTTCTTGTACAGGTTGATCCAACGAAAACTTAACACCTTACTGCCTCCTATCCATCATTCCGAGACAGCCTTTCCTTTTGTTCCACAGATCCCCACGAACAGCCCAGCGGCGGATTGTTTCCTTGCCTAATCCTAACGCCTTATTCCGTGACCTTATCGACGCTCACTGGAGGGGGAGTGTGTAGCGACCACCGTCTTCGCTCCTCTTCCAGAAACCTGCCTTGCTCTGTTGCAGCTTAACCGACGATTTTATAGAGGACACGACCAGTCTTAAAATTCCTGACTTACCGTCCCCGCCGAGTTCTAATAGGGCAAGGCACACAGCGTTCGACGACCATTCCAAGCGGAACACCTGTTCACAGGCGCACCACGCCTATCTGAAGAGTTTCAGGTGCGCATGCTCAGAACGAAGCGCCGTTTCCCAGATTAAGAGGTGGAAGCTCCCTCGCAATATTCAGAACCAGAACTTCAACAGAATATCTGAAGACATTGACAATTATTTTAAGTAAAATAAGCTTTCAGAAGCCCTAACAACCTGAATACATCAAAACTAATAAAGATATTGAGCTATCTCATGTTATACGGAGTATATCCGTGCTTTTACGGGGTACTCTAAAGAACGCTAACCTTTTTATCGTGATCATCTAGTGGCGGGAGAATATGATGTTGCGTTGTGACGACAACACAAATTACACCTAACGAGAGCAAGCAAACAGTGACGGTAGGTTCAAATATTTTTAAATTCTAAGTTTGAATTGATTGTCACACACAATACATTATTCTGTTAAATATATTTATTATTCACTTTCTTTATTAAACTACAAACATAATTATAATACTCAAATGATATAACATCACAAACAGTCTTAACTTGAATTTTAATCCACATATTTTTCATTTTTTCAACCAAGAAATTCAGATATTCTATCCGAAATTAAAGATTTGGCTCAATAAAATGACAATTTCAGCTTTTAAACGTTGATATTCCTCATGAATTCTTCAGTTTCTCTGGTACCAATGCATTATTTGAATTGATTACAGCCGATTCCATATTGACATTACATGATTTTTTATTTCCTGAAACAAATATGTGTTGATTATGTTAAAAACTTATTATGTACTTGTAGTGAACAACTTCTTCGCTCCTCTACCAGAAATCTGTCGCAGCTTGACCGGCGTACCAAGAGAGGACCCGACCAGTCTAAAGATTCATGACTAACCGTCCCCGCCGAGTTCAAATAGGGCAAGGCATATAGCGTTTGACGACCACCGTTCCAAGCGGAACACATGGTCACTGGCGTCACAGGCAGAGCTGCCCAAGTTTTATTTATTCCATTGGATATTATATAATGAGTTTTAATTCTATATGTAAATTTTTTTTTAATTAAAATTATAGGAGACTAACAGATTAAATCTGTTTTGATATTCAAACCAAGTGTAATTTTTTACCTTATTAAATATTTTAGTCTATTTTTATATTTCTTACCTTGATAAAGATGGACTCTCAATTTCTGAAAGGGTATTTCAACAAGGGCTGTAAGTACTATTGAAATAATAACAATGGCAATTGTCTCCGTCACTTGAAACTGTAATGAAAAACAGAATTTTTCATAAACTTGGAAAATAGTTTGGAATTTTCTACATACCATTTCTGAAGGTGAAAATTCATCTGCGTGTCTCGTTTTACCCACATTGTAGAAAAACAAAGGAAACTGAACTAGATATACAGCATAAGCTATTTTAGTAAAGTATTTGAATTTATCCCAAGCCAGAATCGAACCAACAAATCCTGTAAATAGTTATGAGAATATTAAATGTCGAAAGGAATGAAGTGGTATATCATTTTGAAGATATTTTTAGTTTTGTTCATCAAGATAATAACATTTGTCTCTTCTTAGTTAGAGAAAATGTTAAAATTTGTTATAATTAACCAGTATGAAGTTCTTCGTATTGGGGGAGCTCAAAGAACTCTTCTTTGTGGGAGGTAGACGTTTAGTCCCAGCTTTACCCATGGACTCTTATATTGGGGCTAATTATCGGAAACATCTAACTGAGCAAAACTATTGAAGAGATCTACATATTTTTATAAAGGAAGAATAGGCGGGAAGAACCACCTAGGGAATTTTATGCCTACTTGTCACTGTCAATGTCAGGAGTAAGAGTCTATGGTCGCTTCGTAGACTTGCGCGCGGGTGAAAATGTAAACATAACTCTGGGAGGTGATCGTTTGTTCTCCAGAAGAGTGTGGCAATCTTCGGCGACTGAGAAATAGGACGCCATTGTCCATTGTTCATTGAAAGTGAAGCTTAGACACAAAGGGAAGCCGACTGAGCTGCCCTAACATGTAAAGTTATTGTATTGTATTGTCAACGTGAGTGTTATTTGTATCATGTATTCTTTATTCATTGGTAAATTTTACTGTATTGCACCAGTTAGGGGTCAGCTGTTTACTCTGATCTGAATTGACCAGTTAACATATTTCATACATGTAAGCGTCTTTTTCTTCATTTCATTTATTGGGATCTAAGAGGTCCTTAATAATGGTACTTTGTTTGAGAATTCAGAGTGTTTAGAGTGAATGAAATGTGAATCCACAATTAGATACTGACACAACAACCCTCTGTCTTCAGAGAGAGTCGCAACAAGTCCTTCCTGAACAACTATTATTAATAATTATAATCTAATTAGATAGTAGGTGTGCGAATGGGAATTCCTGACCAAAGGGTTATTATTAAACTAGCTCGAAGACCTTTGGATATCTTGGAGTACTCCGTAAAATCCTGGATATCTCTAAAGGACGGGATAGCACAGTGTTGACCAAGGGAGATCTGTTGACATCTTTTTGGTCATTGAGAGGAATTTGAATGTGTGATGAAATGATAACTTATCATCCATTAACCAGAAAATGGCAGCTATCACATACATATCCATAGATTAACCAATGTTCGTGTGGATCGCGATAACTTTTTCATAGAATTTAATGATATCAAACAAATTGCACCCAATAACGGCACCAACCCAATTATGATAGAAAAGTTTTAACCAAAGAACAAAAGAATATTCGTCATCATTTATAACACAAAGTGAAGTTAGTCTTGTGCTGAGCGACACAATAGTTTCACTTGTTATTGTATGGTAATTCCTATATTCCCTTAATGATTTTCCCAACCTGTATGGACACTTATGTAGGTTTTTGGTAGTTAAAACTCACCTCCATACCCCTTTTCAGTAGCATAAATAGCCCATGCAACAGCACTTCCGAATGTAATAGGCGAAAGAGCCCCGTACAGAGCAGCATCGACCTTATTATAAACATAACCTGGATGAGACATATGCATAGGACCTAACCACGTCCCAAATCCCAGAACCATGAAAAAAGTCCAATACAAACCGAGCTGTTTCTGCAAAAAAAAGAATGCGAAGATATGTACACAGCTGAAATGAATGTATAAATTTTTTACCTTCGACAACAGCATCTCGGATTTATCTCTCATTAGGTAGGCTAAAAGTACACCTATGAAATAAATTGTTGCTCTGTGAGTTGGTAGAATGTAAGACAAGTTTGCTGTATCGAACATTCTGCTGATTCTAGAAATTAAAATGACTTATAGTGACTTCTCTTTTGATATTTTTGTTAGATAAAGGTAATTAGGCATCTGGAGTAGTATCAACTCTATTGACATTGGCTGTCGACCAAAGTCTTCCTGCCTGTTATTATTACCCTGATACTTCTAGATCTTCTGTAGAGATCCCTCAGAAGATTTTTTAGCTTGTGCGAGTTAGGAGTTCAGTTGTGTTCTGGGTATTGCGATCTTGCGCATTTTTAGTCTAATCAACAAGTGCCTTTTAGGTCAAGATTTTTCAGCAGTCTCCGAAAATGATGATCAAGGTGTCATTCGATTCGGAATGGCATCTAGATGATTTTTGAAAAAAATGAAGTTCCGCTTGCAAAAATTGCAAAAGTTATTAACAATTAACTAAAAAAAAGAGGGTTTAGTTTTTTGTAAATATCTCAAAAAGTAATGAAGATTTTTGGAATAAAAAAAAGATTCAAAAAGAGGAGGAAATTTCCAAAAAAAGTGTCGACTCCCGGAATTGTAGTCCCAATACTAATAATTTTCCCAGAGGGATGAAAATACGGCCGAAAACGGGTACTCTGGCTTTCGTAAGCCACGCCTACTTTGGACACTATTAAAAAAAATTATTTTAACAGATTAAACATGAAATTTAATAAATGAAAAAATTTAGGGGCATACTGGATAGATGAATGAACAATAATCCGCCAAAAAAAATTTTTTTCTCAATTTTTCAATTAGTTATGCAATAGTTAATTAATAATTTTTTCTGCTTGGGCATGAACATTGCAAGTGTGATAATTGTTAAACTATTAACTTGAGATTTTTTTCCTCTCTTGGAGCAATTTTTGGAAGACTTCAGAATAGATCCCCGTTGGAAAAATTTAAAAATGTTCATTTTTCAGTTTTTTATTAACAATTTTCGTTGTTGCAAAATTAAAAACTTAGATTAATTATCGAAAAAATTTTTTTTTTCAAAATATTATTAATGGTCCGTTTTTACGTTATAGGAAGCTACATAGAAATATATTTTTTTAATTTTTATCTCTTATTGTTTAAAAATTTGTTATGAACAAATGCGTTGTTTTTAAAATAATTGAAAATTTTTTTAAGGAATATCAATCTTTGATGCAAACAATGATTTTTAAAAAAAAATTTTTCCTTAAAAAATTTTTTTATTGCTTAAAAACGCATTTGTTAATTAACAATCGTTTTCTTCCACTTCTAACTAATATTAAGGAACCATTTTTTCTTTAAAAATCATGATTTACTTTTCTTTTCCATATATAAAAAAAATTTTCGTTTTGTTTAATTTTTCATTGTTTATATAATAAACAATTTGTTATAAACAAATAAATTTTCACTTTATATTTTTTCCCTATTCTTCTTACTGCCACAAATACAGACATGATTTTTTTTTATTAAAAAACATATTTAAAAATAATAAAAAAATTAATAAAAAAAATCATGTTTTTAATTTTGCAACAACGAAAATTGTTAATAAAAAACTGAAAAATAAATATTTTTAAATTTTTCCAACGGGGATCTATTCTGAAGTCTTCCAAAAATTGCTCCAAGAGAGGAAAAAATCTCAAGTTAATAGTTTAACAATTATCACACTTGCAATGTTCATGTCCAAGCAGAAAAAAATTATTAATTAACTATTGCATAACGAATTGAAAAATTGAGATAAATTTTTTTTTGGTGGATTATTGTTCATTCATCTATCCAGTATGCCCCTGAATTTTTTCATTTATTAAATTTCATATTTAATCTGTTAAAATAATTTTTATTAATAAAGTGTCCAAAGTAGGCGTGGCTTACGAAAGCCAGAGTACCCGTTTTCGGCCGTATTTTCATTCCTCTGGGGATATCATTAATATTGGGACTACAATTCCGGGAGTCGACACTTTTTTTAGGAAATTTCCTCCTCTTTCTGAATCTTTTTTTTTTATTTCAAAAATCTTTATTAGTTCTTGAGATACTTACAAAAAACTAAACCTTCTTTTTTTTTTTTTTAGTTAATTGTTAATAACTTTTGCAAGCGGAACTTCATTTTTTTCAAAAATCATCTAGATGCCATTCCGAATCGATTGACACTTTGATCATAATTTTCGTAGACTGCTGAAAAAAGTTGACCCAAAAGGCACTAGTTGACTAGACTACTTAAGGTCACAGCACTGTTGATTTTCGACCCAACAGTGAAATGGTTGCCGACACCCATCCAAGTAGAAAATTTCTTTTCCACCTGAACAGGATTCGTACCCGGATCTTCCGGTCACGAGCCCTATGCATAGGGCTCGTGACCGGAAGATCCGGGTGTTAGAACACTGAGCTATCCGCACTCATTCACGATGATAAATAAAGTTTATTGTATGGGAAAAAAAGTTTGCGCTAAAGATAACAGGTATTCAGAAATTGGTAGCGCTGGTAATTTGGCCTTTGCTTTCAATGTCATAATGATGTATCAATTGTTTCATATTAGGCCTGTTGGTGCGCTTCTTGCCTAATTTTATGCTCAGTTCTTGTAGTCTTGGCAATATTGGATCTGTTTTTGTTGATTCGTATAAGAGTTGGTTTGGAGGATTATGCAACGAGTTGTTAGGGTGTCTAATTTTGATCATTTTTCTCAAACTTGATCTCTCAGCTACTTCTAAATTATAGAGCGATGATCTAGAAGAGTTCAGAAGAATTATATGACCATACTTCAGAAGGGACCTGCATATCATCTTATAAATTGAACTACCAATCTCCACATTGATGCCTAAGTTTTTATAAATGAGTGATCTGCAATGACCCGCTCGTGTAATGGCTGATGTTTTTTGGAATCTTGTGTATGCTTTGAAGCTGAGCCTGTTATCTATGTGTACCTATTAAATGAGCAGACGGACCTTTGGCAGACCCCAGTTCTCGAAGTTTTGCACCAGCCAAAGCTTCCAACTTATACAGGATGGTCCAACGAAAACTCAACACATCTATATCTATATTTCCAGCATTTAATGAACTTGCTCTGTCGTAGTTTGACCAGCGTACCGATAGAGGACCCGACCAGTCAACAGACTCGTGACTAACCGTCCCCGCCAGGTTCAAATCGAGCAAGGCACTGCGTTTGAAAATCAGCGTTCCAAGCGGACGCATTTTCAGTTTCAGATGCGCATGCTCGAAAACGAAACGCCGTCTCCCTAACTAAGAGGTGGAAGCCCCCTAGCAACATCCATTGTCATTTAAGAGCTTCAAACTAATCACAAAAGTCAGTACTCTTCCACCATTTTACCTGTCATTTCGCTATCGATGGAAATTTTGAAGCAAAATTTCAGGATCACATTATACTCAATAAAATCAGAAATTAACGGTCCGAGCGATTTTCTACATTTTCATTTCGAAGCCGGAAAGTCGAGGCGTTAAGTTTTCGTTGGACCATATTGTATAATTATATTATAGTTGAGCCACAAATTGGTTTTAAAGACTTACGTTATTCCAAAATGTACGACGTGGCTCAAGTCGTTGTTCCATGTTACCACAAATCTCAAGAGGGTAGAAGCCAGTATTATAACTCCAACCAGAAGCATTCCAATTTTTTTAGAAGACCATAGAGCGTAAATAACTAGTGGTGTCGATAAAAACAGCTGCATGTCAATTCCAACTTGATGTGTGTGAGTTAGACACTAAAATCAATTCAAATTTATTATATATACTCAGTGACATTACACGCACAAGGATTAATTTCTTGAACTTAAATTTTTGGCAATGTAATGGTCATCTTCTGGAATGAAACAGTAACATTTGCAAGTATTTAGATATAATCTACAAGAAATGTATTCTAAGGATTTATCTTTATACGCTGATGAAACTATGATTGTGTTCAACAAGGGTAACTAATTTGGTTCTGTAACTGCTCCAGATTTTGGGCAACGTTAAGGTGTAGCGTGCCCGCTCAGTACGTGGCGTGCCAGCTCCTCTCGCAGAATTCTACTTTCTCTGCTACAGCTTCCGATGCAGCATTAGAGGGAGCGCGACAGGTAGCAAACAATACCTCAAAGATACGCCCTCACCGGGGTTAAGTAGGGCAGAGTACCAGCTTTCGATGACTTACGTTCCCATGAGGTCGCTCTGGCACAGGTCACACAGGCAAAGCTGCACACCAGGCCTGTCTGAAGAGTTTCAGGTGCGCAGGCAGACTCAGGACGAAACGCTATCTCCCAAATTAAGAGGTGGAATTAAAACAAATTGTAGAAACTACTATGTTATACTACCAATAAAAAGAAATGTTACACATTTTCTTGTGACTCGAGTTTCGGGAAATGAACTAACCCATCATCAGACAATTGAATCATATTAATCATAAGAGAGGACAATACACAGAAATATTTTTCGTTATCTTATGTCAAAGGATTATCGGAAAATATTGCTGAATATTTCAAAAGTTGTTTCAATTATAACACGGCTTTTAAAACAATTAATAACCTTGGTACCTACATAAAAAACAATAAAGATCGAACAAATAAAGAAAATAAATTCGGAGTATACAAGTTGACTTGCAAATATTGCCCTTCAGTATACATTGGCCAGACTGGTAGATCATTCAAGAAACGTGTCCAAGAACACCAAAGGGGTTATATATCCAATTCTGTACATTCGACATATGCTAATCATCTTAAGGAATTCAGGCATAATTTCAACAATAATTATGAAATTATCCACGTTGAAAGCAAAAGTTCTAGATTAACACTTTTAGAATTTCTTGAAATCAATAGGTATAATGCCCGTAAAATTCTTTTGAACGAACTAACAGATGTTGATAAGTCTCCATTACTTAATATTTTTCCTTAATGGCATTTTTAGCGGCAATCTCCAATAAACACCTAGAGTTTTTATGACTTGTGCTTCCATTATTTGGTCACGTACCTAAAAATGTATTTAAACTCGGTTACACTGAATACCATCAGACAGTACAATGTAATACCTGAAGAAGCCACATCGTCGTGAAACAATTGTTGTAGTAGTACAAACATTTTTTGTGGAAATAAATTACTGTCTCATATACATTTTTTCAATTAAAATGAGTTTCCACTAAGTAAAGACCGAATCAATCAAACAGTAAAAATTTCTATTTACGAAGAGTCTATTTGATAATCAACTGTTAGGGACTTATACAGCAACACTTTTGAGTTATAACTGCGGACTGAATTTGTATATCATTCGAAACGAAATGAGGTATCCAACTCCCCTCAAGTGCTCTACATCTGTGTGAGAAAGCAGAGCATGCTTTTCGAGTTATCCACTGGATTATTCATTATCATATCTTTCGATTGTTCCAATGTTCGACTGGACGCTCGGAGTTCTCTTTCTTATGCCTTGAATATCCTAACATTAAAACGTGGCTTTCCAAAATTTACTACTCTGTCAAGAAAGTACCGAGAATTTTCAATTAAAACAACATTTTTACATGTAATCGTCAAAATTTATTGGGTCGCCTTCAAAATAGGCTCCATTTGCTCCAATACATCTATGCCAACGGCACTTCCAATTATCGAAACATTTTTTATAGACGCTTTCCGGGATGGACTTTAGCTCTCGCGCCCACGAAGGGGCAATTTTAGTTTTGGGAAGAGGAAAAAGTCGCAGGGAGCCAAACCCGGCGAATACGGTGGTTGCTGAAGCACGTTTGTTGAGTTTTTGACGAGAAAGTCAGTCACAATCGTAGCTCGGTGAGAAGGCGCGTTATCGTCATGCAAAATCCATGAGTTGTTCGCCCACAAATTTGGCCGCTTCTTACGGATACGCTCACGCAAACGTTTCATAACGCCTAAGTAATACTCCTTGTTTACCGTCTGACCCTCTGGAACGAATTCGTAGTGCACCACGCCACGGATATCGAAGAAAACAATGAGCATCACCTTCATTTTCGAGCGGCTTTGGCGTGGTTTTTTCGGTTTCGGCTCATTTTTTGCCACCCATTCCGATGATTGCTGGCTTGTTTGCATATCGTACTCGTAGACCCAGGTCTCATCACCAGTTATAATGCGTTCCATGAATGTAGAATCGGAATTACAGCGATCCAGCATGTCTGAAGCAACCTGTTCGCGATAACGTTTTTGAAGAAAATTCAGGTCTTTCGGTACGAGTCGTGCGGCCACCTTTCTCATGCCCAAAATATCAATCAAAATCGTACGTGCGGACTCGTGGGATATCTTAAGATCATGTGCTATCTCTTTCAAGCTGGTACGACGGTTTTCCAGCACCCTTTCCTTAATTTTATCGACGTTATCTTCGATCGAAGCCGTCGATGGGCGACCACTTCACGACCGTCCTTGAAGGCTCTGTACCACTGATATGCACGAGTTTTCGATAGAGCATTATCACCAAAGGCCTTTTGCAACATTTTCAATGCATCGGCACACGAAAATTCATTTGCAACACAAAACTTTAAACAAATTCTTTGCTCAACGTAATCACCCATAGTAAAAATCGGCACGCACTCTGACATCGACTGACTTAATCAGCTGTTGCAAACACACTAGTTGAGAGATCCCGCTCAAGCTTGGCATAGTAATTAAGGACAGTGGTACCAACCTAGGAAAAAAAAATTTTACCTGCCTCATTGCCCCGCCAGATTTAAATCGATAATTCCCGGTACTTTCTTGACAGAATGTATATCTGATCGAAGCTAGTCATTGCATTGCCAAATAAACAAAATTCCTTCTGGATGTAACACTTCAATTGTCACTGAGTATTTTTCACATGTTCCAAACTTACCATATCTTGAAAGGGAAAGTAATTATGAATATACAACATATTGCGCCACATGTAATTCTTGCATAAGTTGGAGTGATGATCTACAACCAAAGGCCATAATGGTCCTCCTCCAATCGATGGCAGTATATACGTACAAAATAATATCACAGCTATAATATTCGGAGAAATTCTGAAAAGAAAATAATAAGAAACGGTTTCTTACTTGATAGAAGGATTATTACAAAATTTGAATATCAGAACAGATTTAATCTGTTAGTCTTCTACAAATATTAATTTCAAAAAATTTATTCAAGAAACTTCAAGAATTAAATTAATGTCTTTATAAGCACTGCTCATATTTAATAGACGTATAAAATCGAAACTCATTATACAATATCAAATGGAATTGAGAAAACCCATCGAATATAAATTGTCAATTAAAATTAATAATTAAATAAATATTTTTTTTTTTCGTTCCAGGCATGCGTACTGAACTCTTCAGACAAACGTACGAAGCCCTGTTTGTTACAAAATGTATTGTTTTCTGATATTTATGAAGACTAAATCTGTCTCAAAAATATAGAAAATAATTTTAAGACCTTCTTAAAAACCAATTTATTTGAAATATTTAATATATTTAAATAAATTGCTTCAAAAACTCTCAAAACATGTAGCACATCCTCAAAAATAATTAGAATTCAGATAAGACCAGTTCAGCTCTACATATGAAAAAAAATAATAATAAAATCAATTAACAATAAATAGACTTACCAAATGCCGTCTGGAAATATATGTCTTATGAACTTTGTGTGATTTTATTGTGAACATAGAACATAGAGTACCTTGGATATTAGTATACCTAGTTGAATGAAATTTAAAACAGATTTAATCTGTTTGTCTTCTACAATTTTAATTTAAAAAAAAATTTTTTATTCAAAAAACTTTTAGAATTAAATTAATGTCTGCAAAAAGCACCGCTTATATTCAATAGAGGTATATAATCAAAACTCAATATACAATGTCAAATGAAATAAATAAACCAACAGATATAAAAAATGCAATTAAAATTAATAAATAAATATTTGAAGGAGACAAAATTTTGTTTCTGATCTTACCATAATGAAACCAATTCCTTTTCAAAAACATAAAACATAACTTAAGGATTTCTCAAAAAATATAATTTATTTGAAATATTTGATATATTTAAATATTCAAATAAGTTAATTCAAAAATCTCTCAAAACATGCAATATATCTTCAAAAAACAAGTTTTGAGAGATTTTTGAATTAAATTATTTGAATATTCAAATATATTAAATATTTCAAATAAATTATATTTTTCGAGAAATTCTTAAGTTATGTTTTATGTTTTTGAAAAGGAATTGGTTTCATTATGGTAAGATCAGAAACAAAATTTTGTCTCCTTCAAATATTTATTTATTAATTTTAATTGCATTTTTTATATTGGTTGATTTATTCATTCCATTTGACATTGTATATTGAGTTTTGATTATATACGTCTATTAAATATAAGCGGTGCTTATTGTAGACATTAATTTAATTCTAAAAGTTTTTTGAATAAAAAATTTTTTTCAAATTAAAATTGTAGAAGACTAACAGATCAAATCTGTTTTAATATTCAAATTTTGCTATATTTCTTCTATCTAGTAAAAAGCCTTTTTCTATTTTATTTCCTAGTTGAATGCTCTTCAAATCACATATTTCCAGACAGCATTTGGTAGGTCTATTTATTGTTAATTGATTTTATTATTATTTTTTTATATGTAAAGTTGAACTGGTCTCTATCTGAATTCTAATTATTTTTGAGGATGTGCTACATGTTTTGAGAGTTTTTGAAGCAATTTATTTAAATATATTAAATATTTCAAATAAATTGGTTTTTGAGAAGTTCTTAAAATTATTTTCTATATTTTTGAGACAGATTTAGTCTTCATAAATATCAGAAAACAATACATTTTGTAACAAACAGGGCTTCGTACGTTTGTCTGAAGAATTCAGTACGCATGCCTAAAACGAAACAAAAAAATATTTATTTATTTATTAATTTTAATTGACAATTTATATTCGATGGGTTTTCTTAATTCCATTTGATATTGTATAATGAAAGAAGAAGAAGAAGTTTCGATTTTATACGTCTATTAAATATGAGCAGTGCTTATAAAGACATTAATTTAATTCTTAAAGTTTCTTGAATAAATTTTTTGAAATTAATATTTGTAGAAGACTAACAGATTAAATCTTATTTATATTTTCTGTGTATCTCTGCGAAGAGTTTTATGAGTTTTCTCTCCTTTGTGTTTCTATTTTTGAAGCTTGTATATCGTTTTTCAATTTAAAATTTAGTGCGTTCACAACCAAGTTGTTTAATTAATTATATGTATAGAGTAGTCAAATTGTGAAAGTAACATAAATAGGGGTTAATTCTTGATAGAAGGTATATAAAATTATTTAAATATTTTAATATTAGCCTTCTACATATTTAATTCCAAAAAATTATATTTAATGATTATAACTTCTGAAAATAAATTAAAATAATGTCATATAAGCACCACTTATATAATAAATCTTTATTTTATATGTCAATTGATATAAGTGGTACTTATATGACATTATTTTAATTTATTTTCAGAAGTCATTAAATATTATTTTTTGGAATAAAATAGTAGAAGGCTAATATTAAAATATTTAAATAAATTGTGAAAGTATTGCAACACTTCACGTCAATGGGTATTAGGGTACATAAGAAAAGAAATTCTAAGTTTACATAGTGGTAGAGGTAGATTTACCTGAATATTCTTGAAACTATTTTATCTCCAAATTTCATACTTTTTCCTTTGTCTAATTCTTTCAGTAATATATATGCATTAAGGAAACCGCTTATCAACATGAATCCATCTGTATAGAGTATAGCTGTTCTTCCGATAACGGACCATCGCATACCCAAATTCTAAAAAAAAAACATCAACAAACACATACGTGGCACTTTAACATTTACTTACTTCCGACATCGTTGTTCTGTTTATATATGGATTGTAAAAAAGTGCCATAGTCTTGTGGGATACAATTAAGGCTAAAGCGCCAAGGGCTCTAACGCCGTGTAAAGTTTTGACTTCGTCTTTGGTTTCTTTAAATCTGGTTAGGTCGTTTAAATTTTTCAACAAGTTGAAGCAATCAACCAGCTGAAGTAATTTATCTGAAAAGTTAATATGTCTTTTTTACTTAGGACTCAGAAGTGCTGGTGTAAGTCCATCTCTAAAACGTGATTTTTCAAACCTGTATACACTTCACCACCACTTCATTTACATAGTTAGAAATTGAATTATATTTTTCTGTTTGAAATTTTAAATCATCAGCCAAAAATATCCATTCTACAAACATTTTCTTGTGTCAGAAATGTTGAGAATTCCCAATGAAATCTTTTATCTTACTTACTTTTCTCATTTACATCTTGTTCATAGATTCCTCGTATCGTTGCTACTATAGTAAGAAATGCGAATATTCCAAACAGACATCTGAAAAAATAAACATGTCAACGTTTCCTGATTTTTTATGAACAATAAAATGACGAAAAAATTCAAAAATGTTAATATTTCATTGATATCCTTAGGAAGAATATTGCGTTTGAGGTCCTATTCATTCGGGATGATCTTGAAGCTTTGAAGGAAATGCGAGTGTTGTGATGGAGCTGCTACTTCTTTGGGAGACGGCGTTTCGTTCCGAGCATGGGCACCTGAACTCTTCAGACAGGCGTGCCTGTAACGCCAGTGACCAAGTGTTCCGCTTGGAATGGTGGTCGTTGAACGCTATGTGCTTTGCCCTATGAACCCGGCGGGGACGGTCAGTCAGGTATTGTTAAGACTAGTCGTGTTCTCTATATGCTACGCCGGGAAGTAGGGCAGAGCAAAATTCCGGATGAGGAAGATCGATACAACCTAATAACTGGATATTTTTATGGAATTATTTGACTGAAACTAAAGGGTTTTCCAATAAGAGGTTGAGTTCTTGTGTTAAGTAAACTTTAAATGTCTTAAGACCTAAGTGCGTTGTTGAAGCGTGTATCGTTCTATTTTTAGTAATGGCGTGGTTTTTACTTGTCAAATGTCAAAAATGACAGCTTCAAATTGACAGCTGCCTAGATAGCGGACTATTCAAAATGACACCTCTTATTGGAAAACGCTTTACAATAAATACACCTTAAATCTCACCTGGTAATGATTTCTCCTGAACTGACTTCATCACGAAGCGCAGTTTTATGGGATATTTGGCACATTTCAGGCTTTATTCTTGATATTATTCCAAATTTCTCTTTCAAAACAGTTTCAAGGTCAGTAGCAGAACATTTTTTCGGTATACAAAAACCCCATCTTACCATTGAAAATCCAGGTACCCTATGTTTGACCTAATTCAAAAATAAAAGTCATTTACAAACAAAACGTCGCTTGGTGAAATTGCGAAACAGCCTTTGTGATAAGTTGAAGTTTATGAAATCTCACTTGACAAACTCCGAAATATATCAAAAGTACAATAGTCTAGTCAACAAGTGCCTTTTGAGCCAACTTTTTTCAGCAGTCTCCGAAAATTATTATCAAGGTGTCATTCGATTCGGAATGGCATCTAGATGATTTTTCAAAAAAATGAAGTTCCGCTTGCAAAAATTGCAAAAGTTATTAACAATTAACTAAAAAAAAAGAGGGTTTAGTTTTTTGTAAATATCTCAAAAACTAATGAAGATTTTTGAAATAAAAAAAAAAGATTCAAAAAGAGGAGGAAATTTCCTAAAAAAAGTGTCGACTCCCGGAATTGTAGTCCCAATATTAATAATTTTCCCATGGGGATGAAAATACGGCCGAAAACGGGTACTCTGGCTTTCGTAAGCCACGCCTACTTTGGACACTATTAATAAAAATTATTTTAACAGATTAAATATCAAATTTAATGAATGAAAAAATTCAGGGCCATACTGGATAGATGAATGAACAATAATCCGCCAAAAAAAAATTTTTATCTCAATTTTTCAATTAGTTATGCAATAATTAATTAATAATTTTTTTCTGCTTGGACATGAAAGTTGCAAGTTTGATAATTGTTAAACTATTAACTTGAGATTTTTTCCCCTCTTGGAGCAATTTTTGGAAGACTTCAGAATAGATCCCCGTTGGAAAAATTTAAGAATGTTTATTTTTCAGTTTTTTATTACCAATTTCCGTTGTTGCAAAATTAAAAAATTAGATTAATTATCGAAAAAAAATTTTTTTTTTAAATATTATTAATGGTCTGTTTTTATGTTGTAGGATGCTACATAGAAACATTTTTTTAAAATTTTTATCTCTTATTGTTTGAAAAATTGTTATAAACAAATGCGTTGTTTATAAAATAATTGAAAATTTTTTTAGGGAATATCAATCTTTGATGCAAATAATGATTTAAAAAAAAAATTTTCCTTAAAAAAATTTTTTTATTGTTTAAAAACGCATTTGTTAATCAACAATCGTTTTCTCCCACTTCTAACTAATATTGAAGAACCATTTTTTCTTTAAAAATCATGATTTACTTTTCTTTGCATATGAAAAAAAAATTTTCGTTTTGTTTAATTTTTCATTGTTTATATAATAATAAACAATTTGTTATAAACAAATGAATTTTTACTTTATATTTTTTTCCCTATTCTTCTTACTGCCACAAGTTCTCTCTAATTTCGTCATCCTTACCTGGTTTTTCTTCTTTAAGATTATTATAATTTATAAACTAACAGAGATACGATGAAAAAACTTCAGACTTATTTATTCTCCATTAGTTTAGCTAAAAAGTTTAGTTGTTATTAATTTATTTATTAAATTTATAGCGATTGTTTATGAAAAATACTTCGGCAAAAATTTTTTTTGCTCTAATGCTTAAAAATCTCATCAACTATTAAAAATATGATTACTTTTACTTTAGGCGTGGTTTACGAAAGCCAGAGTACCCGTTTTCGGCCGTATTTTCATCCCTTTGGGAAAATTATTAATATTGTGACTACAATTCCGGGAGACGACGTTTTTTTAGGAAACCTACTCCTCTTTTTGAATCCTTTTTTTATTTCAAAAATCTTTATAAGTTATTGAGATATTTACAAAAAACTAAACCCTCTTTTTTTTTAGTTAATTGTTAATAACTTTTGCAATTTTTGCAAGCGGAACTTCATTTTTGTCAAAAATCATCTAGATGCCATTCCGAATCGATTGACACCTTGATCATAATTTTCGGAGACTGCTGAAAAAAGTTGACCCAAAAGGCACATGTTGACTAGACTACAAGGTTTGTCCAAGTTTCCAGTAATTCAATAGGGAATTTCCGTTTCACCTATTTATATTTCATCTCGACATTTTACAACACGTGTTTTAATCAAGTTTAGGGTAATTTGAGGTTGCTGGTCAAAATACGTTCGCATCTTGCCCAAGTATAGTTTGCGAATATTCAGTTTATAGCGGATGTTCGTAAATTGAAGGTACAAACGAAATTAAGAGATTAATTGCATAATTTTAAGAAAAAAACTCCTATAAACATAAAGCAAATGTTTCATCTTTTCAGTGTGTTGAATTTTGAATTTTTTTCAAGTATTTTCTCCTAGTATCTGTACTTCACAAGATATTCAACTCAAATTTGGCAAAGATATTACAATTTAGACCACGTGACATGCCAATTTCGATTGCAAATCTACAGGGTGATATTTTTTCTGGAATACTGTCCCCTGTTACACTCCAGATTTTTTTTTCTGGTGAGCTACTGTTAGTTTGAAAAATTAGAAAAAAATCTTTGTTGTTATACTAAACTTTATCGTCTCTTGTAGTTTTGTCATATTTGATTTCGAGAAAAAATTTTGAGCCAGTCTTTAGAAATCCTCTGAAAAATCCAAATTGTCATAAAAATTCAGTTAGTATGCTGTGGTGAATGAATTCATTGTTATCTTTGACACATCAAATTAAACTCCTTTGTTTTGAAAACTGAAGGTGGTTGCAATTCAATATCAAAACATGTCGAATTAGATTTAGGATGAATAAATTTGTTTGAACGCGGAAATTACATGTTACCGGTTTTGGATTGTTTTCCTGTTAATCTAATTACTCTCCAGAATATGAATCAATGTTATTTCACTGTAGTTTCTTTGTAGTTTTCGTAGAAATTTAAGTAATATACAATTCGAAACGATCGCACGTTGTTTTCTAAAACAAGCGCTCAAAAAGAAAATAAGACATCAAATATGTGAACATACTAAGTTTCTTACATCATCGAAAGTTTCCCTTATTGCAAAATGAGAATGGACCATGTTTTTGTACTGGTTGTATGGATGTCTCCAGTTTGATTCCAAATCGATTTCTGCCAGGCAATATCGTGCTTCATCGACGCTCAAGCACTCATCAAAATCTCCGAACTGATTCACGTTTCCACGTAAAATACCGGAAGATAACTTTCCAGTAGCGTCAAACACTGAAATTATGTAAGATTCATAATTTTTTTTGATTTAAAGACGATCAGAGAAGCTGAGTACGTCAATGTTTCAATATATTAATATATCGGGTGTTTTTTTAGAGTGAAAGAACTTTCGATAGGGATAACTGTGACTTGACAGAAGGTAGAAGCCATGTTGTTTCGACATTTCTATTCAGTAAGCATTGACAAATTATTATGGAAAGACTCAGGCCGCAATAACGTTTACAAATTGTTGAAATTTATTTTCAAAATCAGTGTTCTATTCGCCAAACTTATAGAGCACTTCGTGAAATTTATGGTTTACATAATCGTCCATTAGAGCTGCTTTTTCGTCGAACTATCCATAGATTTCGGGCAACATTTTCTCTACTCAATGCAACAACAACAACAAGACAAAAAACTGTACGTACAGTAAATATCACTGCTGTAAGTCATAGTGTAAATGATGATCCAGATTTGTCTATTCGTCGACGTTCACAACAAGTTGGACTCTGTGCATCCACCACATGGAAAATTTTGCGTAAAGATCTTGGTCTATACCCATACAAGATCCAACTGGTTCAAGAACTAAAGCCACTTGACCATAATAAGCGTCGTTTGTTTACTGATTGGGCCCTAGAACAGCTTGAAGCTGATCCACTTTTTTATCGTAAAATTGTGTTAAGTCATGAAGCTCATTTCTGGTTGAACGGCTATGTAAACAAGCAAAATTGCCGTATATGGAGTGAAAACAATCATCAAAAAGTTCCGCAGGTTTCATTGCATCCTGAAAAAAGCACTGTATGGTGTCCTTTACACTCTGGACCATATTTCTTCAAAAACGATGCTGGAGCTAATATTACAGTGAATGGTGCTCGTTACAGATCGATGATCCTTGATTCTTTGTTTCAAAATTTGAATGGTATCGACCCAGAAGTGTTTTGGTTCCAACGAGATGGCGCTTCACCTCATGCTGCTACCGTAACAATTGATTTATTGAAGGAAAGATTTAGCGATAACATTATTTCGAGAAATGTTCCAATTAATTAACCTCTAAGATCATGCGACATAACTCCACTGGATTATTTTCTTTGGGGTTATGTCAAGTCATTGGTTTATGCTGATAACCAGAAACAATAGATGCTTTGGAAGCCAACATAACTCGTGTTATTGATGAAATAAGGCCTGAATTACTCGAAAAAGTGGTTCAAAATTGGTCTGGTCGAATGCGGTTCCTCGGAGCTAGTCGTGGTGGACATATGCCGGAAATTATTAGGAGTACAAATAAGTTTCCACCGTTTTTTAACACAAATTAAATATATATTATAGAAGAACGGTAATATAAATGTGAGACTGCTTGCTGAGTGACTTCTAATGTTAGAGCAAGTTCTTTTTTTGTTTGAGATGAATCTTCCTCCAATAATTCCTCCAATTCGGCATCCTCGTAAATTTTTGGCCTTCCACTGCGATCTCTGTCTTCTACGTCGAAATAACCGTTTTTAAACTTTTGAAACCACTCCTCGACACGTTTTCTCACTCAAAGCACCCTCACCATATGCTTCTACGAGCAATTGATGCGCCTCAGCAGCAGATTTCTTTAAATTAAAGAAGTAAACTAATATTTCCCGCAAATGACGCTTACTCGACTCAAATTTTGACATTTTCAACTTATAAAAATTATATTTTACCAATATAAAATCAATGATATTAATAGATTATGTTGTTCTTGAATGTCCAAACTATTTTTGAGCCGGTTATCATCTGCGAAAGCTAACCGAAACTCCGTGCCACGCCATCTACAATAAAACGGCAGAAACTTATTTGTACTCCTAATATTTTTAAAACATATATGTCATAAAATTATCTTTCAATTAAAAAAAAATTGTCTTCAATCTTTATTTAAATGTGTTTTATTTCAATTTAAAGTTCTATCACTCTAAAAAAAAACACCCGATACTTAGTAACATCAGAAGTTTTGCACCTAGAAGGAATAATTTATTAAACTAGATTTGTTGGCAAAACAGTAGTTTTACAGCAATGAAACGATAACATTTGCAAGAACTTTTATTTATATATAATACGAAGCAAAATTAAGATTGTATTTGATAATTCAGTGGCTGAATATACACGTCTAGGCATCGACAAAATAAGATAGTTTATGTCGGTATGTGGCACCTAGTTCCAAACAACTTGAACTTTGTGGCTTGTTTCTATCGAGCAAAGGCCAACACGATACGAAGATAAAATTTAATTTCCGAAAAAAATTACTAATAAGGATAAAACTTTGGGATTGTTACCATAGCATGGTTTAATTCCTTCCGAGTGTACCACTTTTAAAGTCACTGGGTATATTTCATGACACGTCTTTTTGGTCACTATAAATTCATTTAGGCACTTACATGTTTGAACAAAATATTCAGAAAATCATTAATTGGATACTCACTTTTCACAGCGTCGATGTTATGCTCTAAAACTCCTGCTATAAAATTTTCTACTCCGGAAAAACAATCTTCAGAAATGTTAGTGATGTTCTCCATTGAGAATAAGGAGAAATCCTTCCATAAATCGAATATATTATAATCATAATTTCTGGTAATTGTTACTCGGTCATAAATGGAACCTGAAAATACACCATTTTAATTCAACTACAAATTTACAATCGCTTTGACACACTTGTAGCGATCTTAAAAATTTCACGGTAGACTAAGGTAAAAAAAACATGGTCATCTATTTTTTTGGACATGAAATTAATACTTTTCTGGAAAAAAAAATTAACAACATAACTACTAAATACCTTTAAAATGTATCGGATACGAATAATATTCTCGAGATAAATTCTACATTGCCTCTTTCACTATTTTCTCTGTTATTTCATTATCGACGGATATTATGAAGCGAAATTTTAGGGTCAGATAGTACTCGATAGGATCTTCAAAATTAGTTATCGCAACACCCCTCATCCCTATTCAAAATCAAGGGGTTGTGCTCACATTTTCATTTTAAAGTCGGAAAATCGAGGTGTTAAATTTTCTTTGGACCACTCTGTATGTCAACAACACGAATTTAACTTTTGTGAAACTTAAGTCAAGGGTATTTGTTTACCTAATTAATATCCAATATGATTCATCCAGTGGTTTGCGAAAAATCAATATATTTAGTTAGTTCAGAAATTTCATAAGTCTGTATTTAGGTTATTTAAAAAAAAAAAACCATTATTTAACGCGTGATAAATTATCAATTTTATTATTTGAATATTTTAATATTAGCCTTCTACTTATTTAATTTCAAAAAATTATATTCAATATTATTTAAACATTTCAATATTAGCCTTCTACATATTTAATTCCAAAAAATTATATTTAATGATTATAATTTCTGAAAATAAATTAAAATAATGTCATATAAGTACCACTTATATCAATTGACATATAAAATAAACATTCATTATAAGACATCCGAATGGTGTAACAAAATCCGATAGATAAAAATTATTAACCAAAATCCTATAAATTAAATATTTTGAATAGACAAAATTTTGTTTCTGCTGATCAATCTTATGATAAATTGTCTTTCAATCTTCTAGATCAAGGATAAACCATGGATATATTTTTATATATAGTGAACCGTTCTCACTACATTTAAAGATTTTTCAGTTCGGCAGAAGTCTTTCTAAAAGATTGAGGGGTAAGTAAATATTTGTTGTTGATTGATGTTATATTTATTGAATATGAATTATTTGAATACTGACGAAGCAAAGTCCTTCTTAAAACTTGTTTTTCAGTAATGTTTTACATATCTTGAGTTTTTATATAAAGTACCTTAGTTAGATATCCAATAATATTGAATAGTCTAAGTAAGATAGTTTTGTGATAAAATTCTTAAGATTATGTTGGATATTCTTGAAAGATATTGGTTTTCATAGGATTGATAAGCAGAAACAAAATTTTGTCTATTCAAAATGTTTAATTTATAGGATTTTAGTTAATAATTTTTATTTATTGGATTTTGTTATACCATTTGGATGTCTTATAATGAATGTTTATTTTATGTCATGATATAAGTGGTACTTATACGACATTATTTTAATTTATTTTCAGAAGTTATAATCATTGAATATAATCTTTTGGAATTAAATATGTAGAAGGCTCATTTTTTAAAATTGTTTAAAATATTTATATTATTTTATATACCTTCTATCAAGAATGACCTCTATTTACGTTATTTTATTAATAACATAATTCTGAAGAACATCTACTATATATATTTAAAAAAAAAGCAGATCAAAATAAATACATGTCTAGAGTAATTCTTATTTTTCATTTCATGACATTGTTTACATATAATACATTCCTAAATTTATCGATTGGTGTGGAAACCTAAAAACGATCAATGTATTCTCGGTAACGGGGTGTTGATTTGCTAATTAACCTTCCTGTCGCTATTCTCATCTTAATGCTGTCTTATAATGAATGTTTATTTTGTATGTCAATTGATATAAGTGGTACTTATATGACATTATTTTAATTTATTTTCAGAAGTTATAATCATTAAATATAATTTTTTGGAATTAAATATGTAGAAGGCTAATATTAAAATATTTAAATAATTTTATATACCTTCTATTAAGAATTAACTTTTTTTTATGTTATTATATTCAATAATTATAACTTCAAGAATTAAATTAAAAATAATGTCATATAAGTACCACTTATATCAAACGACATATAAAATAAACATTCATTATAAGACATCCAAATGATATAACAAAATCCAATAAATAAAAATTGTTAACCAAAATTCTATAATTTAAATATTTTGAATAGACAAAATTTTTTTTCTGCTGATCAATCTTATGAAAACAAATATCTTTCAAAAATGTTTAACATAATCTTAAGAATTTCATCATAAAATTATCTTACTTAGAATTTTCAATATTATTGGATATTTAACTAAGTTATTTTCTATAAAATCTAAAGATATGTAAAAACATTACCGAAAAACAAGTTTTAAGAGAGACTTTGCTTCGTCAGTATTAATTATTTGAATACTGACAAAGCAAAGTCTCTCTTAAAACATGTTTTATTCAGTAATTTTTTACATATCTTCAGATTTTATAGAAAATAACTTAGATATCCAATAATATTGAATATTCTAAGTAAGATAATTTTATGATGAAATTCTTAAGATTATGTTAAACATTTTTGAAAGATATTTGTCTTCATAAGATTGACCAGCAGAAACAAAATTTTGTCTATTCAAAATATTTAATATATAGGATTTTGGTTAACAATTTTTATTTATTGAATGTCTTATAATGAATGTTTATTTTATATGTCGTTTGATATAAGTGGTACTTATATGACATTATTTTTAATTTAATTCTTGAATATAATTTTTTGAAATTAAATATGTAGAAGGCTAATATTAAAATATTTAAATAATTTTATATACCTTCTATCAAGAATTAATCTCTCTTTATGTTATCAATTTCATTATTTCATCCGGTATTTTACATAATAGACCGTGCATCAGTTGAAATCAGGTTGTTAAGGAGCATTAAAAAATATAAAAATATACAGGGTGCTCCATTTAAAATAAAGAGGACCGTGTTGGACTTGCTTAAAAAGCGCACCATTGAATTTGAAAGTTGGTACGTCCCAGTGTGTTTTATAATGTTTTTACATAAGGACACTTAATTTTATTCTATGAGTGGTTTCCTTACTGAATATTTCATTATTTTTATTTACCTGTTTGCTGTCTGTTACAATTTCTGTCACTCACGTTTCCATCGAAAGCACTGCACCAGGCAAGGAATAAAACACAAATAAGAAATATAATTCGAACTTTCTCAGCCATTTCGAAAGGGCTAAATGAAAGCGTCGAACTTGGGCGATCTAAGTTATAACAATTTTCGTTTCACAATTCTGGACGTCCGATTCATATTCCCGTGAAATTTATTTATTGGGGACGAAGGGTTAGTAGGTTCTGGAATATTAGGTCTAGGTGTACTATTGTTTTGGCTTGGATCTGTTACGCGTATATTTCTTCACTCGTTACAGCGCTATTGCACTTCGAATTCCGTTTTACCTTGAAAACGCGTTGCTTAAGAGAATAATAATTTTGTTATCCTTATCAAGCTGAATAATTGGTATTTTGTCCAACCTTCTCTGGTCAATTCACTTTGTTAACTATGTCAAAATGATAGATGAAAATAATTCCGTTCAAAGTAGATTAATATTATACTTAATAGTTTTCAGTCCAGGATCTATTTTTACCGTTTATTACTATCAAGCTAATTTTTCGTGGGTAGCTTTATTTTGATGAGACGCCCAACTTTTTCCCTTACAAAAATTCTCGACTAACTAACAGGGGTAGCAGAGATAAAATATATACGGTGGGTTTTTTTTATTAAATCATGAGATAATTATTAATTTCATTCCAAAAAATATTTGTGAATGAAATAAAACAATAAGAAGAGGTTTTTACTTGATAGAAGGAATATTACAAAATTTTAATATCAAAACAGATTCAATCTGTCTCCTATAATTTTAATTTAAAAAAATTTTATTCAAAAACTTTTAGAATTAAATTAATGTCTTATAAACACAGCTTATATTTAATAGACTAATAAAATCAAAACTCAATATTTAATATCAAATGCAATAAATAACCCAACAAATATAAATTGTCGATTAAAATTAATAAATAAATATTTGAAATATTCAATATATTTAAATGAATTATTTTTTTGAGTTCTTAAAATTATGTTTTGTATTTTTGAAAAGGATTCAGTTTTTATAATGGTAAGATCAGAAACAAAATTTTGTCTCCTTCAAATATTTATTTATTAATTTTAATTGACAATTTATATTTGTTGGGTTACTTATTCCATTTGATATTATATATTAAGTGTTGATTTTATATGTCTATTGAATATAAGCTGTGCTTATAAGACAATAATTCAATTCTAATTTTTGAATGAAATTTTTAAAATTAAAATTATACAATACAATATATATTTTCCTCAAAATTTTACAGGGTGGGTCATTAAAGTTTACATAAATAAAATCACTTTAAAATAATCCTTCACAAAAAAATTTGCTTTTATGCAAAACATATAAACGAACACAGCATGTACAATATATATAAATATATACACATACATGTATACGACTAGAAACGATGCGTCATGAACTCTTCTAAAGAATAAAAAACATTTTCGATGAGCAGAGTCCTGAAAAACTTCTTGATGGATGCTCCACGAAGCGACGTTACACGGTCGGGAAGCTCATTGTACATTTTTATTCCATTAAAAATGTGCGTATTTTGAGTCTTCTTTAATCGATGACCTGGGGGAACAAATTTATCTCTGGATCTAGTTTTATGGTCGTGCACGTTTGAGTGCTCAGTAAAATTGTGCCTGTTCTCATGGACGTAAAGGAGACACTCGAGTATGTAGCAGCATGGAACAGTAAGTATGCCAAACATCTTAAACAACGATTTGCAACTGGTCGTCTGATCAACTCCAGCCACCAACCGTATTGCATATTTTTGCTTTAGAAAGACTCTACTAGCATCAGCAGACGAGCCCCTTAGGATTATGCCGTAGGTCATTCGTCCGTGGAACTGACGATATGTAAGCAGTGCTTCTTTTTCAGTAAATTTTATTCGTCTTATGACGAATATTGCAGTAGAGGGCTTCTTACATAATCCATTAACATGCTGCGTCCAAGTTAGATTTCCACTGATTGATACACCGAGTAGGGAAATGGTATCTTTATTATGGCGTTTTGTTGTAATAAGTAGCCTCTGCATTTTTTCCGGATTAACTTTCATGTCATTGCTGTTGAACCAGTCAATAGCGCCCTGAATGGATGTTTCAACTTTTTCCTGGAGAACTATCTCATTTTTTGCCTTATTTAGAAAGGATGTATCATCAGCGAACATTGTCCTTCCATCTGCGGCAACATTTCATACCATATTGTCAATATATATCAAGAATAAAATTGGTCCAAGCACAGACCCCTGAGGCACGCCTGAATTGATTCTTCTCTTGGAAGATCTCTTTCCATCTAGATCTACAATCTGATATCTATTATGTAGATAATTTCTCAGCAGTTCCAATGCTGGACATCTTATGCCGATATACTCCAGTTTGGACAAGAGCTTGCCATGATTCACGCAGTCAAAAGCTTTGCTCAAGTCCATGCAAGTTACCATTGCTTCCTCTGAATCGTCCAATGCCTCCAAGATAAATTCAATCACCTGCACCAGTGCCGTAGTGGTGGACCTGCCCCTTTGAAGCCATGCTGCTGATCGTTAAGCAGGGAATAATTTTCGAGGAATGAAACCAATCTTAATTTAATGAGCGACTCGAAGATCTTTGAAACTGCTGGCAGTATCGATATAGGTCTGTAATTGTCATATACCTCTTGATCTCTTTTTCATAACTCATAACCCCATTTCTATTTGTCTTGTGTCATTACTAGGAAACATTAGCTAGAGTCTTTCTGGCGGAGTCATTCTGGCCTGAAACATTCGGAGTTGTTCCTTGGAACAGCTTCGAACAAAAAGATGGCGAACCTAGCGCTAGGTCTGGATAGGGCCAAATTAGGAACACTTGTCGGAACTATGACAGGTCACTGCAGACTGCTCATTTGCACAAAATCGGTCTGGCTGAAGACGATGAATGCAGGCTGTGTCTTGAGGACACTGAAACAGCCACGCACATCGTCTCAGAGTGCCCAGCGGTGAGTCGCATCAGATTCGAGGTCTTTGGCCAGGCTTTTATAGCCCACAGCGAACTGAAAAAATTACCCCTGAACAAGATTATCGGTTTTATCCAAAAACTGGATCTCGTCGGGGAGATATAAATTAGGGGTGAACCACAATAGTCCGTGCGGACGCAGTGGTAGGGTGGACAGACGCCCGCTCGCCATAAATAATAATATATTGAGTTTTGATTTTATATGTCTATTAAATATAAGCTGTGCTTATAAGACATTAATTCTAAAAATTTTTGAACAAAATTTTTTGAAATTAAAATTATAGGAGACTAACACATTAAATCTGTTTTGATATCCCAATTTTGTAATATTCCTTTTATCAAGTAAAAACCTATTCTTATCATTTTATTTTATATACAAACATTTTTTTGAATGAAACGAATAATTATCTCAAGATTCAATAAAAAAACCCTCGGTTAGTAAATAATTTTATATACCTTCTATCAAGTATAAACCTCCATTTATTTTATTTTAATTATTTTTGACGTATCAGTGAATTCAACTTTTGAGGAAAACGATAGGACGCTCTTCGCAAAAAAAGGCCACAAAATTACAACGTCGTCAACTGTCAAACTTACACGAGACTAAAGTGTCATAAAAACTAACCTAGCTAAACATTTATTTTTAATTTTTATAAACTGAAAAACTGATCCTATATCTGAATTATCAAAGATGGATTTAGATTTGGAAATATCTGATGAAGATTACGTAATTGGCAGAGCTAAGGCTGCTTTGACTACAAATCCTTATGAAGCAAAGGCATGGATGATCACAGCCAAAACACTGTACCCAAATAACTTTGGTGTACAGGTGAGTGATAAAATTACTTTAGTTCCTTATGCATTTTTCATATTTCATTTCAGTTTGAAGCTTATCTAATTGAAAAAAACGCTGGCCATGTAAAAGAGGCAGCAAAATGTTTCAGTGAATTGTAAGTTAACGAAAAACTTATCTGGCTAATTATTGAAGTCTATCGATAGGAGTATGTCATTGTAAGTGCTTTCAGAATTGGAAAATTTCAAGAAAAAGAGGAATTATGGAAAGAAATAGAATCAATTACTACAGCTCTAAGGGCAGAAAGTGATAATACTAATAGTGAGACTATGTTTCTATGTGAAATGTTCAAGCACATGGCATCAGGTAAAAAGATTCGACATCTAAATATATACGTAACACTTGGTAATACAAGTAATATACAACTTATATAAAATCATATTTGGTTTGTTGTAGATGTGCAACATCATTTATTATTATTGACGGCAAACCATTGTGAAGATACGATGGAACATTGTCGGTTGTTACTTCTATTACTTCAGAGATTTCCCATTGCTATCAATAGTTATGGGGTGAGTTAACATAATCTCGATATATACACACTTCGTCCAAAGTCTTGGCCTCAACTTGTTGAATGTAACATGGCACTTATTGAATGTAACATGACACTTGTTGAATGTAACATGACACTTGTTGAATGTAACATGACACTTGTTGAATGTAACATGACACTTGTTGAATGTAACATGACAATTTTTTGTGTGGAATCTTCACTATCTTGTCACTTAAATGAAAACAATAAACCAGCAAAAATGTTTCTTGTTCGGGAGAAAACAGGTGTATTCGAAGTATTCAGCGAATAATGAGAGTTGTAATATTGAGAATATTCCGTGGAAAATGCCCTTTCAAGGCGGATCAATAATGTGCTAGGGGGTATAATGTTCGGTCTCCATACCCCTCCTATTACCGTTGAACGAACAATGACTGGTGCCATCTACATTGAAAATCTTATTGAACCAATCATTGTTCCTCTGCGCAACGAATTTGGGGGTAATTTCATTTATCAGGATAAAGTCCCATGACACCGCACAAGAAGGGTTCAAAACATTCTTCAAGAGAACAATGTTCAGAGAATGAACTGGCCAGCAAACTCACCAGACATTAATCCAATTGAGCACGTACGGGATTACTTAGGGAGTACAATATACGATCGCCAAAACCCACCTTCAACTTTTCAGGAATTGAGTTAGCCCTTCAGGAAGAATGGAACGATATGCCTGAAAATTTCATTAACGACTTGATTCGTGGGATGCCTAGGCGTATTGGGCGGTTGATTGAAGGAAGAGGTGGTAATACGGACTATTGAATTTGGATTCAGTTGTGGAATAACTATAAATAATCAATAAATTTTGATTTTGCCCATTTTTCCTTTTTTGTCTCATTCTGCATATAATAGTAAAGAGTAACAAACAAAGATTTTCTATCAAATATATTGCAGTTGAAATAAAGGAAAATATTCATGTCATTTCCAGAACATAGATTGTTTATTTCTTGAGACTTTTGACAATGTGTGTAAATATTATGGATATCATTATTTTTCAACTACTTTCATATTTTGTTCAGTATTGTGCTACAATTTTTAACTATTTGCTTTATCAAAGAACTTAATAATGAGCAAATTTTCTTTCGAATATAAAGGTATTGTTTTTGATGCCATTCTAAAATTTTTTTCAGTCAAATCTAGTGGACACACTCATTAGTGCGGAAAAACATTGTCACAACGGTAACTATCCACTGAATCCTTACAGAAAATTACTCATCTGTGATCTGCTACCGTTACTTGCCAATGAATCAAATGTGAAATTGGATCTTTCATCGAAGCTGTTGTATAAAATTTTGTACAAAGCTATTGAATTCTATCTGTATTCCTTGGGTTTCATGCCGAACTTAGAACAGGTAAGAAACCATCAAATGTCAATAAACATCGGATATACCAGGTGTAGAAATATAAAACCGAAATTTCCCCATATATGGTGTGCTAACCATCAGTTTAATAATCTTAAGATCGTTTCTACATCATCTCTCCCTCTAAAAGCTGCCAAAGATTTTCAACACAACAACCCAGGTTCCATACAGTGGACATTATTTTGAATAAAATATTTGAAATAATTTCAAAACAAATCTGTATTTTTACAAAAAATTCCGGTTTCATACTTCAACATAATAATATAGTTTAATATTTTATTTAACTCGGTCATTATCATTTTTATTGTTGTCGAATCATTTTTGAAATGCTGAATTTGATTATCCATATAACATCAAAATTTGTTGACACTTGTGTTTTTAGGAAGATTTGAAGACTGAGGGTGCTTGGCAAAAACTATTTTCGATTGTTGAGTTTATCGGTAGGCAGCTAGGTTGGGATCCTATGATAGCTTTTTGTAATAACTGGTAGGTTAAATTTACATAAAATTATTAATTATTATCAATACATAAATAGACGTTAATACTTGACAGAAGGTGTATAAAATTATTTAAATATTTTAATATTAGCCTTCTACATATTTAATTTCAAAAAATTATATTTAATAATTATAACTTCAGGAATTAAATTAAATTAATGTCATATAAGTACCACTTATGACATAAAATAAACTTATTTAAATATTTTAATATTAGCCTTCTACATATTAAATTTGAAGAAATTATATTTAATAATTATTACTTCAGGAATTAAATTGAAATAATGTCATATAAGTACCACTTATATCAAACGACATATAAAATAAACATTCATTATAAGACATCCAAATGATATAACAAAATCCAATAAATAAAAATTGTCAACCAAAATTCTAAAAATTAAATATTTTGAATAGACAAAATTTTGTTTCTGCTGATCAATCTTATGAAAACAAATATCTTTCAAAAGTGTTTAACATAATCTTAAGAATTTCATCATAAAAGTATCTTACTTAGAATATTCAATATTATTGGATATCTAAGTTACTTTGTATAAAATCTCAAGATATGTAAAAATATTACTGAAAAACAAGTTTTTATGTTAAACATTTTTGAAAGATATTTGCTTTCATAAGATTGATCAGCAGAAACAAAATTTTGTCTATTCAAAATATTTAATTTATACAATTTTGGTTAACAATTTTTATTTATTGGATTTTGTTATATCATTTGGATGTCTTATAATGAATGTTTATTTTATGTCGTTTGATATAAGTGGTACTTATATGACATTATTTCAATTTAATTCATGAAGTTATAACTATTAAATACAATTTTTTGAAATTAAATATGTAGAAGGCTAATATTAAAATATTTAAATAATATTATCAATACATTTAAGAAACAAGTAAATAAAATAATAAAGAATATTTCCACGATTTATTAATTCACAATAATTGTTTGGCCAATACTGAAAAGTAGTAAATCAATAAATTGTGAAAATATTCTTTATTATTTTATTTAATTAAAATGATTTCCAATAAGTGGGGACAGATTCAACTAAAGAAATAATGACCGAGTATCAAAAACTCAGAAAGGACGTAAGAATTTTGTATTTTAAAATATTAAATAAGGTTATTCTGATTTTCACAATTCAGTTTAAGGATTTTGGGTTTTAATTAAATACAAATTTTTTAATAGAATCAGCCCTCACTTAATGAAAATCCATATTAAATAAGGTCATTCTGATTTTCACAAATTTTTACTGTTATTATAATACAACAATTGTTTCGCTATCACAGTAGCATCTTCAGGTAGGTGGTATCTTACATTTTGAATAACTAAATTTGTTTTCAAAATCAATTTCTTTTTATATTGGAGTAGGTACAAATATTTTCATTAAGCACTAAAACCCAAAAAAAGGGGGTCTCTGTTAATTCCAGCTTATCTGTGTTTAAAATAAGAAGGAACGGTTTTTTACTTGATAGAAGGATTATTACAAAATTTGAATATCAAAACAGATTTAATCTGTTAGCCTTCTACAATTTTAATTTCAAAAAAAATTTTTTTTTTGAAGAAACTTTAAGAATTAAATTTTGATTTTATACATCTATTAAATATGAGCAGTGCTTATAAAGACATTAATTTAATTCTTGAAGTTTTTTCAAAAAAAATTTTTGAAATTAAAATTGTAGAAGGCTAACAGATTAAATCTGTTTTGATATTCAAATTATCTGTGTTTGCTTAACAGGGGTGAGTTATTTAGGTCTAATTGTTCATTAAGTACTATTCAAGTTTTGTAGTATTTATTTATCTCCAGGGACTCTAACAGGTTTTAGGCATAACTTTCTATATGTAAAATTTCAAAATTAAGGTTGCAAGTATGTCCTGTTTCTAACAAATGGTTCGAATACGTAGAATTACTTTTCTTATTGAGGAAACTCTTCAAATGTTAACAAATTTTATTGCCGCAGGTCAACTTATAAACTCCTGATTTATCATCTTTATGTGTAATGTCTTTATTATTTTTAAAGAATTTACTCAGGTTTGAATAAGTTTTGAATGAAGTTCTTAAATCATATTTATTTTTGAGATACTTTGCAATTTTTTCTGAAGTATTTTTAGTATATTTCAAGGAAATGTATTTAAAATTTTTTTTAATATATTTTTTTTATTTTAAATACATTTCCTTAAAATATACCAAAGTTATTTCTGGGAAAATTGCTACATACCTCGAAAATAAATACGATTTAAGAACTTCATTCAAAACTTATTCAAACCCGAGTAAATTCTTTAAAAATAATAAAGACATAACACATAAAAATGATGAACCGGGAGCTTATAATTTATTTGAATATTTAAATATATTAAATATTCCAAATAAATTATATTTTTTGAGAAGTCCTTAAGTTGTATAATAATATTTAAATAAGGTTATTCTGATTTTCACAAATTTGTGAATATCAAAACAGATTTAATCTGTTAGTCTTCTACAATTTTAATTTAAAAAAAATTTTTTTTATTCAAAAAACTTTTAGAATTAAATTAATGTCTACAATAAGCACCGCTTATATTTAATAGACGTATATAATCAAAACGCAATATATAATGTCAAATGGAATAAATAAACCAACAGATATAAAAAAAGTCATTAAAATTAATAAATAAATATTTGAAGGAGACAAAATTTTGTTTCTGATCTTACCATTAAGAACACCAATTGCCTTTCAAAAACATTTTCACAAATTTGTGAAAATCAGAATAACCTTATTTAAATATTATTTAATATGGATTTTCACCAAGTAACGACTGATACATTTCAATCCTTAAGTTGTGTTAATGTTTTTGAAATAGTCTCCTTCAAATATTTATTTATTAATTTTAATGACTTTTTTTATATCTGTTCGTTTATTTATTCCATTTGACATTATATATTGAGTTTTGATTATATACGTCTATTAAATATAAGCGGTGCTTATTGTAGACATTAATTTAATTCTAAAAGTTTTTTGAATAAAAAAAATTTTTTTGAAATTAAATTGTGAACATTTTGTGCGATGATATTCCTATTACTGCACTGAATATTCTTGTTCTTTATATATGTTAATTTCTTTTGCAGGTCTAAGGAAGGATATTGGCAGAAGATATTAACATTTTGTCAGTTGAAGCCATCAAATATAGATGAAAAACAAATGGTGTTTTGTTTGTTCTTATTCTTTTCTTACTGTTTGGATGAATATATCGCTAGTGTTAGCCCTGAATGCAGTCTTGGACAAGTTCCCACAACTTATGTTTTGGTTGAAGCATTTCTAGGTGAATTTTACTCAACAAATTTTCTAGACTTACGAGGGGTGTTCAATGTTTTATTGGTATAGGCACGAAAATTTTAGGAAAATTCTACTTTTCAATGTAATTTCCTAGAACTTCAATATATTTGTTAGATCAAGAAATAAGCTTCTCTAAACCTTGTAAAAAATATTCTTCCGGCTTCTAGGTATTAATTTAATTCTGCATCGTCGGAAAATCCCTTTCCACGAAGATATTTTTTCACATTTGAGAATAGGTAATAGTCACTGTGGGCCAAGTCTGGACCGTACGGAGGATGGGGTAATTTTTTCTACATCTGGTACTAACATCAAAAATTGAAAACAACTTAATCACATTGTATTCAAGAAAGTTTCGGAATTGAATTATTTAATTAAGTATCATAAAGTGCTAGTATATTCTTGTGGGTCTATAATGACGAATTGTAATTTCAGATCCTACCCTACCTGTCCCGCCAACTGAAACTAAATTCAAGAGGAGAAAAAGCGATGCCGATTTACACCCTCACGTATCTGTTGAAAGACCCGAAATGAAACATATGATCAATAATTTTTTCATGGTTGTGAATTGTTGGGAATTTATATCTACCTCAGAATCCTTGAACAGAGGTGAGAAAAAATTGAATGAAGCAAAAATCTAAAATTTTACAAACATCAAATACTGAATTGTTAAAATTTTGCTATAAATTAGAGTTTGAATTTAATAGGCGGACCAGAAAGTCCCTTTCTGTACATATCGATATTTGATTATAATTTGTTAGCTCACAATTGAGGACAATCAAGGAACTCTAAAATACCCTTAACTGACCTTGGTCGCTCCAAGAACATTTGCAGCAGAGCTGGTGTTGGGGTCTCCCGTAATCTGTCCGAAGAGAACAAAGCGAACTGATCCATCACATGCGACATATTGCTTCAACAGCACCATACAGAACCGTTTTTTGATCGCTTGATCACTGAAGACCAAAAATGGTTCCTATATGATAATTTAAAACACAAAAGGCTGTGGCTCCCTCCAAATGAATCACCACGAAGTACTGCGAAGCCGGATTTACATCCCAAAAAGGCGCTTTTGTGTGTCTGGTGGAGTATACGCGGAATTGTTCATTTTGAAGTGCTAAAACCTGGACAAACTGTTAATGCAGATCTTTATTGTGAACAATTGGATCGAGCGAACCAATATTTAATCGAAAAGTATCCGGCGATTGAAAAGTGTTGCAGAAAAGGCGTTCTTCTGCAACACGACAATGCAAGACGAACCTTGGAAAAAATTGATGAATTGATGACTTGAGTCATGTAGAGAATTCTGTCAGCGCTTCAAGACGATTTTCAGGCATTAGTCGGTGAAAATCAGAGTTTAACACAAGACGAGATTGCACTTACTTTGGTGGTTGACCCAAAGAGCAGTGTCTGTACGTTTGAAATCTAGGGACCTAAAAGCAAGGCAATTGGGTTCATTATAAATTGAAACCAAGGGATCTGGAAAAGCGATCATTTTCTTGTTAGGAGCTGCTTCAAAGGCAAAAAACACCAGGGAATGAAAAGTTGATCTTCTATGACAACCCCAAGAAAAAAAAATACAACACTTTGCCCGGCCAATCATCCCCATATCTTCCGGCATCGCATTCAATCTATGTCTATTGTTTCTGGTCAAGGATATACTACTCTGTCAAGAAAGTACCGGGAATTTTGAATTAAAACAACATTTTTACATTTAATCGTCAAAATTTATTGGGTCGCCTTCAAAATAGGCTCCATTTGCTCCAATACATCTATGCCAACGGCACTTCCAATTATCGAAACATTTTTTATAGGCGCTTTCCGGGATGGACTTTAGCTCTCGCGCCGAATTTTGTTTTATGGCTTCAATCGACTCAAAACGGGTGCCACGAAGGGGCAATTTTAGTTTTGGGAAGAGGAAAAAGTCGCAGGGAGCCAAATCCGGCGAATACGGTGGTTGCTGAAGCACGTTTGTTGAGTTTTTGGCGAGAAAGTCAGTCACAATCGTAGCTCGGTGAGAAGGCGCGTTATCGTCATGCAAAATCCATGAGTTGTTCGCCCACAAATTTGGCCGCTTCTTACGGATACGCTCACGCAAACGTTTCATAACGCCTAGGTAATACTCCTTGTTTACCGTCTGACCCTCTGGAACGAATTCGTAGTGCACCACGCCACGGATATCGAAGAAAACAATGAGCATCACCTTCATTTTCGAGCGGCTTAGGCGTGGTTTTTTCTGTTTCGGCTCATTTTTTGCCACCCATTCCGATGATTGCTGGCTTGTTTGCATATCGTACTCGTAGACCCAGGTCTCATCACCAGTTATAATGCGTTCCATGAATGTAGAATCGGAATTACAGCGATCCAGCATGTCTGAAGCAACCTGTTCGCGATGACGTTTTTGAAGAAAATTCAGGTCTTTCGGTACGAGTCGTGCGGCCACCTTTCTCATGCCCAAAATATCAATCAAAATCGTACGTGCGGACTCGTGGGATATCTTAAGATCATGTGCTATCTCTCTCAAGCTGGTACGACGGTTTTCCAGCACACTTTCCTTAATTTTATCGACGTTATCTTCGATCGAAGCCGTCGATGGGCGACCACTTCAAGACCGTCCTTGAAGGCTCTGTACCACTGATATGCACGAGTTTTCGATAGAGCATTATCACCAAAGGCCTTTTGCAACTTTTTCAATGCATCGGCACACGAAAATTCATTTGCAACACAAAACTTTAAACAAATTCTTTGCTCAACGTAATCACCCATAGTAAAAATCGGCACGCACTCTGACATCGACTGACTTAATCAGCTGTTGCAAACACACTAGTTGACAGATCCCGCTCAAGCTTGGCATAGTAATTAAGGACAGTGGTACCAACCTAGGAAAAAAAATCTTTACCTGCCTCATTGCCCCGCCAGATTTAAATCGATAATTCCCGGTACTTTCTTGATAGAATGTATTCCAACATTAACAGTTTTTCATATGCAGTCTCATGAGGTCTGTTCAAAATAAAAAGGTTTCTCCCTTTTGCCTATTTCCAACTTTTGAAGCCTTATCTGAGAGGGGGAGAATTTAGGACAAGGATGAATGACGAGGTGTCTGAAAAATACCTGATAACATCTGGAGTACCACAAGGTAGTGTGCTGGGTCCATTTTTCTATCTGCTTTGTACAGCAGATCTGCCTACAAACAGGCACACCATGTTGCTGATGATACAGCTACTCTTGCCAGACATAACGACCCAGCATCGGCATCTAACCACCTGCAAGATCATCTAAATGAAATTGAAAAATGGAGAATCAAAATTTGTGGGCGAACAACTCATGGATTTTGCATGACGATAACGCGCCTTCTCACCTAGCTACGATTGTGACTGACTTTCTCGCCAAAAACTCAACAAACGTGCTTCAGCAACCACCGTATTCGCCGGATTTGGCTCCCTGCGACTTTTTCCTCTTCCCAAAACTAAAATTGCCCCTTCGTGGCACCCGTTTTGAGTCGATTGAAGCCATAAAACAAAATTCGGCGCGAGAGCTAAAGTCCATCCCGGAAAGCGCCTATAAAAAATGTTTCGATAATTGGAAGTGCCGTTGGCATAGATGTATTGGAGCAAATGGAGCCTATTTTGAAGGCGACCCAATAAATTTTGACGATTAAATGTAAAAATGTTGTTTTATTGAAAATTCCCGGTACTTTCTTGACAGAGTAATATGATCCATAGATTGGTTAATATTCCCATGAATCGAGAAAATTATATTTCAGAACTTAACATAATTAAATAAATAGCTATTAATAATGACTATGATCCTAAGTTGATAGACAAATTGTTGATGAATAAAAATAATAAAATAGCTTTAAATATGGTGTTTCCTAATATAAAAGAAAATTTTAAATACATTTCCTTAAAATACACTAAAGGTATTTCTGAGAAAATTGCTACATACCTCAAAAATAAATATAATTTGAGAGCTTCATTTAAAACCAATTCAAACTTGAGTAAATTCATTAAAAATAATAAAGACTGTACACATAAAGATGATAAATCGGGGGTTTATAAGTTAACCTGCGGTGATTGCCCTAAAGTTTACGTAGGACAGACTGGAAGAACTTTCCGTCATAGAATTTGTGAACATTTGAAGAGTTTCCTCAATAATAAAAGTAATTCTACATATTCCAACCATTTGTTAGAAACAGGACATACTTTCAACCATAACTTTGAAATTCTACATATAGAAAGTAAAAGTTATGCCTCAAATCTGTTAGAATCCCTAGAGATAAATAAACATAATAAAATTGGAATATTACTTAACGAACAAATAGATTTAAATAACTCACCTCTGTTAAATATATTCAGATAAGTTGGAATTTGCAGAGACCCTTTTTTGGGTTTTAGTGCTCAATAAAAATTTATTGTACTTACTGTAATATAAATAGCAACGGATTTCGGAAACAAGCTTAGTTATTCAAAATGTAATCTTGCCTGATGATGCTACTGTGATAGCGAAACGATTGTTGTAAACATAACAATAAAAATTTGTGAAAATCAGAATAACCTTATTTAATTATACTTTATTGTTTAACTGATCAGTTTTCTATTTCCAGAATTTATGAAACTGTGCAATTACTTGAAAATTGAGCCGTACTTGAATGAATTCATCGCCGATTACATGGTTTACAAAGGAAGATTTGACGACCTCTTATCCTTCTTTCAAACATCCAATAGCCAAATACTATCTAGAAGTATCAGAACTGCTCATATATTCTACGTAAAAAAAAATTATACTGTATGTATGCCCATGAATTTTAATATATCGGCAGTACCATTCATGAATTTTAGGCATGCTTCGATCAAATTATCTTAATGCTACCTATATTAATCAACAAAAATAACGGAAATCTCAGTACAACCTTGATTGTCGGAGGGGGACAAAGACATCTTCATTTTCTACCGCTAAGTCATCTCGTAGTGCTCCAGTACTGCATTAAGTTGTTACTCAGATGTATAACGGTAAGTTATTACAGTTTAATTCAATAAGAAAATCAAAACTAAATTTTATTTGAAGATATTTATTGAATTTGTCGAGTTTTCCGCAGTCTGAAGATGAATTTATACTTCGAAACTGCACTGACCAAAACTTTGAGCCCTCAATTCAAACAAAAATATGAACTACTCAATTTTTTCTATTTGAAATTTTCTCATTACTACAGGAAAATCTATTGAAGAATAACTACAATGAGTTTGCTATTGGACATGCTCTAGTTCTTACTCAGCTAGATTGGCCTCAAGAAGATGAATTTATATCTCCACTTATGGAAAAAATTAAACTTCATGGTTCCTTCAATTATCCCCTATTTCAGGTACTAACTTTTTTCATTTCTTAGTGATCAAATTATCTTCAATTTGAAGAAGTAAGATTTTTGAAAAGCTTGCAAAGTATGCTTCATTTATAGCTAGCAAATATATTCAGTTTGTCCTTTTTTTTCAGAATTATATAATAAATGTAGATATATTAGAAGAACTAACTTACTTATGGACAACTCAAGGTGGTCAAATCACGTTGGACATTATTCCTCACTTAGGGTGAGTAACCGCAAAAAATTATAGTTTATACTGGGTAACATCATTACTCCTGTTTTAATTTTTATCAAAATGGAAATAATTCCTTCAATATACTACTCTGTCAAGAGAGTACCGGGAATTTTCAATTAAAACAACATTTTTACATTTAATCGTCAAAATTTATTGGGTCGCCTTCAAAATAGGCTCCATTTGCTCCAATACATCTATGCCAACGGCACTTCCAATTATCGAAACATTTTTTATAGGCGCTTTCCGGGATGGACTTTAGCTCTCGCGCCGAATTTTGTTTTATGGCTTCAATCGACTCAAAACGGGTGCCACGAAGGGGCAATTTTAATTTTGGGAAGAGGAAAAAGTCGCAGGAAGCCAAATCCGGTGAATACGGTGGTTGCTGAAGCACGTTTGTTGAGTTTTTGGCGAGAAAGTCAGTCACAATCGTAGCTCGGTGAGAAGGCGCGTTATCGTCATGCAAAATCCATGAGTTGTTCGCCCACAAATTTGGCCGCTTCTTACGGATACGCTCACGCAAACGTTTCATAACGCCTAGGTAATACTTCTTGTTTACCGTCTGACCCTCTGGAACGAATTCGTAGTGCACCACGCCACGGATATCGAAGAAATCAATGAGCATCACCTTCATTTTCGAGCGGCTTTGGCGTGGTTTTTTCGGTTTCGGCTCATTTTTTGCCACCCATTCCGATGATTGCTGGCTTGTTTGCATATCGTACTCATAGACCCAGGTCTCATCACCAGTTATAATGCGTTCCATGAATGTAGAATCGGAATTACAGCGATCCAGCATGTCTGAAGCAACCTGTTCGCGATGACGTTTTTGAAGAAAATTCAGGTCTTTCGGTACGAGTCGTGCGGCCACCTTTCTCATGCCCAAAATATCCATCAAAATCGTACGTGCGGAATCGTGGGATACCTTAAGATCATGTGCTATCTCTCTCAAGCTGGTACGACGGTTTTCCAGCACCCTTTCCTTAATTTTATCGACGTTATCTTCGATCGAAGCCGTCAATGGGCGACCACTTCACGACCGTCCTTGAAGGCTCTGTACCACTGATATGCACGAGTTTTCGATAGAGCATTATCACCAAAGGCCTTTTGCAACATTTTCAATGCATCGGCACACGAAAATTCATTTGCAACACAAAACTTTAAACAAATTCTTTGCTCAACGTAATCATCCATAGTAAAAATCGGCACGCACTCTGACATCGACTGACTTAATCAGCTGTTGCAAACACACTAGTTGACAGATCCCGATCAAGCTTGGCATAGTAATTAAGGACAGTGGTACCAACCTAGGAAAAAAATTTTTCCTGCCTCATTGCCCCGCCAGATTTAAATCGATAATTCCCGATACTTTCTTGACAGAATGTATTTTTTTCTATGTATGATTTATTCTGTTTTTAAATCCATGTTTCAGTCAGAGAAGAATAGGTACGCGTGGGGCGGATAAAGGTGCGAAAGAAGAAATTAAACAAGCCATTAGAAGACAAGTCGCCAGAAGTAATGGAAGGTTGGAAGATATACTTTTCAAATTTATAACACATGAAAGAAGCCAAATTTTTCAAACACTAGCGTAGTGTGTGCACTATCTCTTTTTTCAGACTGAAGTTTAATTGATAAGATGAATAATAAAAGTGATATATTTCTATGATCTCAATTTTTTTACATAACCTTAAATATTCCTAACCCCAATATAAAATGTCCACAATAATGTATAAGTACCTCTGATTTCATTCATAAATCAAATGAAAATTTTAAAGTATTTCCATTATTTGGCGACGGAATAATGTTACTTCAATATTTGGACTGTTAAAAGATAAATGAAAGCTAAATTATGGAATTGGTGGAAAATTGGTTTGGAGTCCCTCTTATATTTTTCTGCTTAAGAATAGCATCAGTTTTTCTTGTTCAGACATTTTATGAGGCTGATGAATACTGGCAATCTCTAGAAGTTGCTCACAAAGTTCGCATTTGGTTATGGCTATTTGACATGGGAATGGGAAAAAGGCATCCGAAGTTATGTGTATCCCTCATTTTTCACTATACTTTACAAGATATTAGCTCTATTAAAATTAGATAGTGCGACATTACTTGTAAGTAAAATACCAAAATGTATTTACTTCGATTTTCAATCAAAATCAGAGAAGATTTACTTTTCAAATTTATAACAAATGAAAGAAGCCAAATTTTCCAAACACTAGCGTAGTGTGTGCACTATCTCTTTTTTCAGACTGAAGTTTAATTGATAAGATGATAATAAAAGTGATATATTTCTTCGGTTCCAAAATGGTCGTTACGGCGGGATGACCTACATTTCCTCGCGTCCCAGTTTGGAACCCCCAAAGTAATAATATTTAATTAAATTTAATAAACCAACGACGAAGATTATATTGTTAAAGTTCCTAAATGTTTTGTGTTAAAATTTGATGAAGGATTGTTTTGATAAACCGCGATTTTCATTTTTATAATTATTTATGGACGGTGGTTTGGTATGAGCTGCGTCTCAGACTCCTGCTGTCTCCGGGAGCCAAGCTGCCAATTGGATCAGAGTGATTGAATTTGAGCACATAGCAGTGGATGCTGAGCTCATTAGTGCTGTCTGGGTTTACAGGAGGCAGCTGTGACCTTCCTGGCAGTATTAGAGAAGGAAAAAAAAAAAAAAAAAATATATATTTCTATGATCTCAATTTTTTTACATAACCTTAAATATTCCTAACCCCAATATAAAATGTCCACAATAATGTACAAGTACCTATGATTTAATTCATAAATTAAATGAAAATTTTAAAGTATTTCCATTATTTGGCGACGGAATAATGTTACTTCAATATTTGGACTGTTAAAGGATAAATGAAAGCTAAAATATGGAATTGGTGGAAAATTGGTTTGGAGCCCCTGTTATATTTTTCTGCTTAAGAATAGCATCAGTTTTTCTTGTTCAGACATTTTACGAGGCTGATGAATACTGGCAATCTCTAGAAGTTGCTCACAAGTTCGCATTTGGTTATGGCTATTTGACATGGGAATGGGAAAAAGGCATCCGAAGTTATGTGTATCCCTCATTTTTCACTATACTTTACAAGATGTTAGCTCTATTAAAATTAGATAGTGCGACATTACTTGTAAGTAAAATACCAAAATGTATTTACTTCGATTTTCAATCAAAAATACTTTTAAGATTATCCTACCAAGAATTCTACAAGCCATCTTAAGTGCCTACTCGGATGTATGCTTCTATGAATGGACCGGCAAAAGAAAATGGGCAGTATTTTGTCTAGCCACTTCGTGGTTTTCATTTTATATGGGTTCGAGAACTCTAATTAACTCCTTTGAAACTGCAATATCTACAATTGCATTGTCTCTATTCCCTTGGCCTGGAACTGTCAAAGGTTTGTTTTAAAGGTCTTGATATCTTGTTAATAATATTTAAGAGAAAAATTCTGTTTCACAGTGTTACCAAAAAACAGATTTTCTTTTCTTTCTCCATTTTCACAAATTTTTTAGTAAACTGCTTCAAATTTATAATTTAAGCAAAAAGGACACGTAATCATTTCTTTTATTCCAGTTTGGAAGTACTACAACTTAATTTTAACTAATGAAATATTTTTCATTGCCTCGTTAAATTTCCAATTTATATTTGGGATTATTGAAAAACACTCCAATTTTTTTCAGAAGAGAAACTCAACTTTCTTTGGTTTGTTGGGTTTATATGTATTGTAAGACCAACGGCAGCAGTAATGTGGTTTCCACTCTGTATATATCATCTACTAATCACAAATCATACTTGGTCATTTTTGATTCTTACAAAATATATTCCTATAGGGTAAGTAAACTGTCATAAAGATGCAAAATTAAACTGGAAAAGCACTGACATGAAGCCAGGAGCTTCTTCTGTTTTTGCTTGTTTATATCATCCACGATCTTCACGAAATTTTGCATTAGCTGTTTCTTGTGTTTTATTTTCATCTAAATGCTTAATCGGGGAACTATTGCTATGGTTCTTGTAGCACTCAATGCTGCTCTGCTCACAAACTTTTTTCCTTTTAATCATTTAATCATACGATCCTCACAAAATGTTGCATTAGCCTTTGTGGCATTATTTTACTTATTTGAACATCAAAACAGATTTAATCTGTTAGTCTTCTACAATTTTAATTTCAAGAAAATTTTTTATTCAAAAAACTTTTAGAATGAAATTAATGTCTGCAATAAGCACCGCTTATATTTAATAGACATATATAATCAAAACTCAATATATAATGTCAAATGGAATAAATAAACCAACAGATATAAAAGTCATTAAAAATTAATAAATAAATATTTAGAGGAGACAAAATTTAGTTTCTGATCTTACCTTTAAGAACACCAATTGCCTTTTAAAAACATGAAAACAACTCAAGGACTTCTCAAAAAATATAATTTATTTGGAATATTTAATATATTTAAATATTCGAATAAGTTAATTCAGAAATCTCTCAAAACATGCACTATATCTTCAAAAAACAAATATAATTCTAGGTAATCTCTTCATCGGTCAAAAATAATATTCCACATATCAAAATCAAATAACTATCACTGTATTTGTTTTTTGAAGATATAGTGCATGTTTTGAGAGATTTCTGAATTAACTTATTCGAATATTTAAATATATTAAATATTTCAAATAAATTATATTTTTGAGAAGTCCTCAAGTTGTGTTCATGTTTTTAAAAGGCAATTAGCGTTCTTAATGGTAAGATCAGAAACAAAATTTTGTCTCCTTTAAATATTTATTTTAACATAAATAGAGGTTAATTCTTGATAGAAGGTTTATAAAATTATTTGAATATTTTAATATTAGCCTTCTACATATTTAATTTCAAAAAATTATATTTAACTTCTGAAAATAAATTAAAATAATGTCATATAAGTACCACTTATATCAATTGACGTATAAAATAAACATTCATTATAAGACATCCGAATGGTATAACAAAAGCCAATAAATAAAAATTATTAACCAAAATCCTATAAATTAAATATTTTGAATAGACAAAATTTTGTTTCTGCTGATCAATCTTATGAAAACCAATATCTTTCAAAAATATGTAACATAATCTTAAGAATTACATCATAAAACTATATTACTTAGAATATTCAATATTATTGGATATCTAACTAAGTTACTTTATATAAAAACTCAAGATATGTAAAACATTACTGAAAAACAAGTTTTAAGAGGGACTTTGCGTCGTCATTACTCAAATAATTCATATTCAATAAATATAACATCAATCAACAACAAATATTTACTCACCCTTCAAAGGTTTAGAAAGACTTCTGGCAGACTGAAAAATCTTTAAATGTAGTGTGACAGTTCACTACATATATTTCTGTGGTTTACCCTTGATCTAAATATATATGTAGTGAACTGTCGCACTACATTTAAAGATTTTTCAGTCTGCCAGAAGTCTTTCTAAACGGTTGAAGGGTAAGTAAATATTTGTTGTTGATTGATGTTATATTTATTGAATATGAATTATTTGAGTAATGACGACGCAAAGTCCCTCTTAAAACTTGTTTTTCAGTAATGTTTTACATATCTTGAGTTTTTATATAAAGTAACTTAGTTAGATATCCGATAATATTGAATAGTCTAAGTAAGATAGTTTTATGATGAAATTCTTAAGATTATGTTAGATATTTTTGAAAGATATCGGTTTTCATAAGATTGATCAGCAGAAACAAAATTTTGTCTATTCAAAATATTTAATTTATAGGATTTTGGTTAATGATTTTTATTTATTGGATTTTGTTATACCATTCGGATGTCTTATAATGAATGTTTATTTTATATGTCAATTGATATAAGTGGTACTTATATGACATTATTTTCATTTATTTTCAGAAGTTATAATCATTTGAAATTAAATATGTAGAGGGGAAATATTAAAATATTTTAATAAATATTTATTTATTAATTTTTAATGACTTTTTTTATATCTGTTGGTTTATTTATTTCATTTGACATTATAAATTGAGTTTTGATTATATACGTCTATTAAATATAAGCGGTGCTTGTTGTAGACATTAATTTAATTCTAAGTTTTCTGAATAAAAATTTTCTTGAAATTAAAATTGTAGAAGACTAACAGATTAAATCTGTTTTGATATTCAAATTTTGTTATATTTCTTCTATTAAGTAAAAAACCTTTTTCTATTTTATTATTTTACTTGTAAATACTAAATTTAAACTCAATCGTAGAACAAAAATAAAATAGAAAGGCCTTTTACTTGATAGAAGAAATATAACAAAATTTGAATATTAAAACAAATTGAAATATGTTTATCTTCTACAATTTTAATTTCAAAATTTTGTCTCTTTTAAATATTTATTTATTAATTTTAATTACTTTCGTATATCTGTTGGGTTATTTATTCCATTTGACATTATATATTGAGTTTTAATTATATACGTCTATTAAATGTAAGCGGTGCTTGTTCTAGACATAAATTTAATTCTAAAAGTTTTTGAATAAAAAATTTTTTGAAATTAAAATTGTAGAAGATAAACATATTTCAATTTGTTTTAATATTCAAATTTTGTCAATCGTAGAATTGTTTTTGATGGGAACAGCCGGATATTTCTTGAGGTAATCTTCTTATATATACCGTTCAAATTAGTGAATTGGGCATCGCAAATTATTGTGTTAATTTTTTTCAGTACATTATATTTGATGGCGTCCATTCTGATAGATTCATTAGCGCATGGATCCTTCGTAATTACATTTTACGAGTTCTTCAAGTTCAACATAATTAAAAATGTAGCGGTTTCATATGGTACCCTTCCTTGGTATTGGTATATGTCATTTGGACTACCGGCTATTTTAGGAGTCCACCTTATGCCATTTATTCTAGCTTCTTTAGTGGTGTTGAAGAACAGAAAACTACATCAGAATGAATTGGTTTTGTTAGGAACTGTTGTATTCACTGTAGGTGTTTTTAGGTAACTTTACATTATTCCACTTATTTTCGAGGTACTTAAAGGTGTATCCTTTGTATTCTAGTTTTTTGCCACATAAGGAATTCAGATTTTTGATGCCATTGTTGCCAGTAATTCTATTCATCACGTCTAGGTATCTTGCAGTGTGGAGCAGAAAGACAAAAACGTAAGTATGTCTGGAGCAGGTATGAAAGAATTTTTAGCCAATTTGAAGAGAAGACAATATAATATTAGGAGTACAAATGAGTTTCCGCCGTTTTTTAACACAAAATGATTTTAAACGATGTTAGACTGCTTGCTGAGTGACTTCTAATGTTAGAGCAAGTTCTTTTTGTGTTTGAGATTAATCTTCCTCCAATAATTCCTTCAATTCTGCATCCTCGTAAATTTTTGGCCTTCCACTGTGATCTTTCTCTTCTACGTCGAAATCACCGTTTTTAAACTTTTGAAACCACTCTCGACACGTTCTCTCACTCAAACCACCCTCACCATATGCTTCTACGAGCAATTGATGCTCCTCAGCAGCAGATTTCTTTAAATTAAAGAAGTAAACTAATATTTCCCGCAAATGACGCTTACTTGGCTCAAATTTTGACATTTTCAACTTATAAAAATTATATTTTACCAATATAAAATCAATGATATTAATAGGTTATGTTGTTCTTGAATGTCTAAACTATTTTTTAAGCCGGTTATCATCTGCGAAAGCTACCCGAAACTCCGTACCGCGCCATCTACAATAAAACGGCGGAAACTTATTTGTACTCCTAATATCACTAAGGATTCATATTCTCCGATAATTAATCAACAGATACCCATCCTCAGTGTGAGCCAATCCTGCCCGCAACCCAACGAATCTGCACAGAGGAAAATGAAAGGCAACAGACGATTACGGATCGATTACGTCATTTGCTGCTCATCAACAAGATGCCGTCTGTTATCTTCCCCTTTGGGGGACCAGGATTAGTACAACCCATATAGCATATCGGTCCATTCCCACAAACTCTAACCCTCATACACAGAAACAGTACAGGATGGGTGTTTGTTGATTAATTATTGGCAAATATGCATCCTTTGTTAACTCCATCTACCTGGGCTTTGTTACCAGATACAGTGGAAGAATTTTCAAAATTATGTAATAAAGTGAAATGCTATTAGGAGTACAAATAAGTTTCCGCCGTTTTTTAACACAAATTGAATATTTATTATAGAAGACGATGTTAGAGCAAGTTATTTTTGTGTTTGAGATGAATCTTCCTCCAATTCTGCATCCTCGTAAATGTTTGGCCTTCCACTGCGATCTTTGTCTTCTACGTCGAAATCACCGTTTTTAAACTTTTGAAACCACTCTCGACACGTTCTCTCACTCAAAGCACCCTCACCATATGCTTCTACGAACAATTGATGCGCCTCAGCAGCAGATTTCTTTGAATTAAAGAAATAAACTAATATTTCCCGCAAATGACGCTTACTTGGCTCAAATTTTGACATTTTCAACTATTAAAAATTATATTTTACCAATATAAAATCAATGGTATTAATAGGTTATGTTGTTCTTGAATGTCCAAACTATTTTTTAAGCCGGTTATCATCTGCGAAAGCTACCCGAAACTCCGTGCCGCGCCATCTACAATAAAACGGCGGAAACTTATTTGTACTCCTAATAATATATTACTTGTACGATTTTTTTTTTTAATCAGGCTCCATATACTGACTGTTGCCGTTATACTATTTGTTGGTAACTTAGTTCCGGCATATTATTTAGGACAAGTCCATCAAAGAGGGACATTAGATGTGATGCCTCATTTGAGACAAATTGCTCAGAAGGATCCTGTTAAAACCAATTTTTTGTTCCTTATGCCATGCCATTCAACTCCAATGTACAGGTAAGGTATAAAACTAAACTGAAGAAAGTTTGTGGAAATTACAGAAATTAAGATGTGTATACATTTTTCTGACAGCAGTTCTACCTCACTTTCAGACAGCTGAAAACAAAAAGTACAAAGTATTTATGCTCGTTCGGTTTCAAATTAGGAAAGGAATCAAATAACAAAATAACATTTTCATATTGAAAAATAAAATACCATATTTTATCACGTTTTCACAATTCATTCACCAGGAACGTGACACAGCTCGTTAATTCATTGTCAAGTAAAATAATAACTTTTTTTTAACTGATACTTGTGGGCACGTGTAATTTCTGTGGGCACTTTCCGGATCAGTTGAAGAAGGCTAAAATAGTACCTGTCCATAAAAGAAGAGATATGGAATTGCAAGAAAACTATCGTCCAGTATCGATACTTCCTGTGTTCTCAAAATTGTTCGAGGTGATGATAAAAAATAGATTACTGAGTTTCTTCAAACATCATAAACTTTTCTGCAAACAACAGCATGGTTTCTTGATGGGCCAATCAGTGGAGACGGCACTGAAGGATAGTATTTCACACTCAGTGCGTTTAAACAAGCTTGAATACTATGGAATCAGGGGTGAGGCTCTTGACCTGATAAAAAATTATCTGACAAACAGGATGCAGAAAACAGCTTGGGAGGCAGGTCTTCTTCTTGGGATATGGTGAGTCATGGTGCACCGCAGGGTTCTGTGTTGGGTCCCCTTTTGTTTGTGATATACATGAATGATTTGCCAGCTAATGCGAAATGAGATCAAATCACCTTCGCAGATTACAATTCTTTTCTGAATAAAGGGATAGACGACCAGGAATTGGAAGAGGAAGACACTAAAGGAAGCCCAAAGATGTCATCGGACAAGCACATGAGGCTACTTGGTGTCTTTTTGCAATGAAATCTCAAGTATCCTGTCCACATTGATGAAATGATTCCTAAGTTGTCAAGAGCTACCTATGCAGCCAGAAGAATAAAGCAAATAGCCGGAATTGAAGCAGCCAAGATTACTTATTTCAGCTACTTTCATGGTGTCCTTAACTTCGGCATTCTTTTCTGGGAGAATTTGTTTGAAAGTAAGAAAATATTCATGAAACAAAAGAAGGTACTGAGAATACTATGTGGCGTAAGTTAAGTTATGTTATTTATGGCGAGCGGGCGTCTGTCCATCCTACCACTGCGTCCGCACGGACTATTGTGGTTCACCCTTAATTTATATCTTCCCGATGAGATCCAGTCTTTGGATAAAACCGATAATCTTGTTCAGGGGTAATTTTTTCAGTTCGCAGTGGGCTATAAAAGCCTGGCCAAAGACCTCGAATCTGATGCGACTCACCGCTGGGCACTCTGAGACGATATGCATGGCAATTTCAGTGACCTCAATACACAGCCTGCATTCATCGTCTTCAGCCAGACCGATTTTATGCAAATGCGCTTTCAGTCTGCAGTGACCTGTCATAATTCCGACAAGTGTTCTTAGTTTGGCCCTATCCAGACCCAACGCTAGGTTCGCCATCTTTTTGTTCGAAGCTTTTCCAAGGAACAACTTCGAATGTTTCAGGCCAGAATGGCTCCGCCAGAAAGACTCTAGCCTCGAGCTCATTCTGCCTGTTATCGCCTCGTTAGCCACGTCATGTGGTATTCCCAGGAATGGTTCCGGTCCTACCAGAGGCAGCGCAGCTCCAGCAAACGCCAGCCGATCTGCCTCCTCGTTACCCAAATAGTTTGAGTGGCTCGGTATCCAAACCAGAGTGACTCCGTTATACATACTGAGCCTCTTTAAAGCCGTGCGGCAACTCCAGACTGTTCTTGAGGTACAAGAGCTGTATTCCAAAGCTTTTAGTACTGACTGACTATCAGTAAATATTTTGATTTTACCGTGGTGGATTTGCCGATTTATCAGCAGTTCTGCCGCGGTCTCAATGGCAAATAGTTCTGCCTGGAATATGGTTGCGTTTTGACCAAGACTCAATGAGATGTTAATTCTCGGTTCGCTCCCATAGACTCCCGCTCCTGTTCCGTTTGTCGTTCGCAAGCCGTCTGTGAACAAGCCAAGGTCGGTTCTCAATAGAACCTCAGCATACTGGGTCCATTCGTCCCAGCTGGGGACGTGGCGTAAGTAGTAGATATAACTGTAGAGAGCTATTCCCCAGAGAAAAAATTCCTACCGTGACGTCCATTCTTATACTTACCTGTGTAACGTACATCCATGATAATAAGGACATACTATTGAAAAACAACTTCAATCACAACTATGAGACTAGAAACAAAAACAACTTCATCAATCCATACCATCGTATCAAAGTATCACAGTTGAATGTAAGTCATCTAGCTATAAAAATTTTCAAGAAACTGCCGTCCAGAATGAAGCAATTGAATCGAATACAGCTTAAGAATGAACTGAAATGTCTGCTAATGAATAAAGCATACTACTCAATACATGAATACCTGAATGATACTTTAAAAAAATATATATTTGAATGAAATACGTTGTCTGGCCAAATTTATCTATTTATTGTTTGCTCGACTAATGTTTTGTTGTGTTTTGTTTTTATACATTTTTCATTTATATATCCTTATGTGTCTTTTCAGACAAAATTGTACCTGATTCCTCATGAAATTTTTGATGGGTTAAAAATTTATTTTTATTTTTAAATTTATTTATTTGCATAGAATGCGAATGGTAAGCGTGAAGAAACTATTTGAGTTCTATCTTAGTTTTGAAAGACCACGAGCTGGTCGAGTATGATATATCTGTAACTAAATTCAATGCATTTGGTTAAAAAGATTTGACTAAAAATAAATTTCCATTCCTTACGTGAATACAATATCAGATAACATTGCCAAGTATTTAAAAATGAAATTTGGCCGGAACGTAGCTTTTAGAACATTTAATAATTCAGGAATTCATATAAAAAATAACAAACATCAAACAAATAAAGACAATAAATCTGGAGTCTATAAGTTGACTTGTAGTGATTGCCCTATGATATACTACTCTGTCAAGAAAGTACCGGGAATTTTCAATTAAAACAACATTTTTAAATTTAATCGTCAAAATTTATTGGGTCGCCTTCAAAATAGGCTCCATTTGCTCCAATACATCTATGCCAACGGCACTTCCAATTATCGAAACATTTTTTATAGGCGCTTTCCGGGATGGACTTTAGCTCTCGCGCCGAAATTTGTTTTATGGCTTCAATCGACTCAAAACGGGTGCCACGAAGGGGCAATTTTAGTTTTGGGAAGAGGAAAAAGTCGCAGGGAGCCAAATCCGGCGAATACGGTGGTTGCTGAAGCACGTTTGTTGAGTTTTTGGCGAGAAAGTCAGTCACAATCGTAGCTCGGTGAGAAGGCGCGTTATCGTCATGCAAAATCCATGAGTTGTTCGCCCACAAATTTGGCCGTTTCTTACGGATACGCTCACGCAAACGTTTCATAACGCCTAGGTAATACTCCTTGTTTACCGTCTGACCCTCTGAAATGAATTCGTAGTGGCCACGCCACGGCACGGATATCGAAGAAAACAATGAGCATCACCTTCATTTTCGAGCGGCTTTGGCGTGGTTTTTTCGGTTTCGGCTCATTTTTTGCCACCCATTCCGATGATTGCTGGCTTGTTTGCATATCGTACTCGTAGACCCAGGTCTCATCACCAGTTATAATGCGTTCCATGAATGTAGAATCGGAATTACAGCGATCCAGCATGTCTGAAGCAACCTGTTCGCGATGACGTTTTTGAAGAAAATTCAGGTCTTTCGGTACGAGTCGTGCGGCCACCTTTCTCATGCCCAAAATATCAATCAAAATCGTACGTGCCTACTCGTGGGATATCTTAAGATCATGTGCATCAAGCTGGTACGACGGTTTTCCAGCACCCTTTCCTTAATTTTATCGACGTTGTCTTCGACCACTTCACAACCGTCCTTGAAGGCTCTGTACCACTGATATGCACGAGTTTTCGATAGAGCATTATCACCAAAGGCCTTTTGCAACATTTTCAATGCATTGGCACACGAAAATTCATTTGCAACACAAAACTTTAAACAAATTCTTTTCTCAACGTAATCACCCATAGTAAAAATCGGCACGCACTCTGACATCGACTGACTTAATCAGCTGTTGCAAACACACTAGTTGACAGATCCCGCTCAAGCTTGGCATAGTAATTAAGGACAGTGGTACCAACCTAGGAAAAAAAAATTTTACCTGCCTCATTGCCCCACCAGATTTAAATCGATAATTCCCGGTACTTTCTTGACAGAATGTATATTGGACAAAGAGGAAGATCTTTTAAGGAAATAATTCAAACACCAGCGAAGTTAAACGCAGATATCTCACATTCAAAATATGCCAGTCATTTGAAAGAATTTGGATATAATTTCAGCAATAACTATTAAATTATCCATTACGAAAAAAAAGTACCAGACCGATAAGTGACCTCAATATATTTTATGGTTATTTATATCTCCTTTTCGCATATTTTCTTTATCGGTATTTCTGTGAATTGATGGTTATTTGTATCCCCTTTTTGCAATGTTTTTCTTATATTTATTTCCGAAAATTGTTACTTTTTACAAGTCTTTAGCTATATGAGAAGTGTTGTGTAATGTTTAGAATAAGTTCAAGATGAAAACTTAACTAAACCACAGTGTTTGCGGAACAATTTATTTTATTTAATCTATATTTTTTGTTCGAGTTTCCAGTTGTCTTAAAATAAAGTAATACTTTGAGATTGCAGACACAAAAATATGTAAACGCATCAATTTTGTGGTAGTAAAACGTAGTAATTTCAGAAAACTTGTTTTAAATAAGTCCTTCGCCAAATCGTAGCGCTGAAACAGTTCCAAGATATAGACAAACATTTTTGTATTAGTTCCAGTTTCAGCATTTGTATAATAACGTATTTTTCAGTCATTTACATGTTAATGTAACTACCAGATTTTTAAAATGCGATCCAAATTTCGATAACGCAAAGATTAAGGATGATGAAGTGACACAGTTCTACAATTCACCCAGTATATGGCTTCGAAAGCATTATCCTCCTAAGGGAACACTGCCGACCCATATCATTACATTCAACAGTTTGGTACCAAGGATTTCTGATATTCTGAGCAGGTATTCATCAATATGAATAAGCAGGTTTGAAAAATCACGTTTTGCAGCACTCCTGAGTTCTAAGCGCCAACTGGATCCGATCATTTGAAACTAAAAGAAGTTTCGAGTTATGCACTGAATTATTCATCATCATAACGCCCATATATTTCGATTATTCCAATGCTCGAGTGGAAATCGCAGTTCTCTGTCTTATGCATTGAATATCATATTTCCAAAACGTGATTTTCCAAACCCGTATATGTTTTTTTTTATGGCATAAGACAATGAATTTAAGTTAGCAAATACTTTATTTTACTTGATAATTAACCTCTTTCTCGCCAAAATTTTCCTGAATTGAATTGAAAGCATTTTTTTTCTCAGGTACAAAACTATTGTGGATATATTTCATACCGAAGTACCACTTTCGAATGAATTTGGTAGGAGTATTCTAGTCCATGAACTGCAATTTTAATTCGCATCAATCACACCTAAGGATAAGCAACCGACATTGTATTTATTGAGAAGTCAAGAGGATTATGAATCATTATTCTAATATGGAATATTATTTTATCTTGCGATTCTTGTGTGCTCACCTTAAAATAAAAAATATATGACTGATAGTCCTTTATTTTTACAACTTCATTATATTAAATTGTTAATCATTTATAAGGAGTATGAGCTATGGTAATAGAAAGTTCTAGAAATCGAGACAGTGTAACATACTACCCTGTCAAGAAAGTACCGGGAATTTTCAATTAAAACAACATTTTTATATTTAATCGTCAAAATTTATTGGGTCGCCTTCAAAATAGGCTCTATTTGCTCCAATACATCTATGCCAACGGCACTTCCAATTATCGAAACATTTTTTATAGGCGCTTTCCGGGATGGACTTTAGCTCTCGCGCCGAATTTTGTTTTATGGCTTCAATCGACTCAAAACGGGTGCCACGAAGGGGCAATTTTAGTTTTGGGAAGAGGAAAAAGTCGCAGGGAGCCAAATCCGGCGAATACGGTGGTTGCTGAAGCACGTTTGTTGAATTTTGGCGAGAAAGTCAGTCACAATCGTAGCTCGTTGAGAAGGCGCGTTATCGTCATTCAAAATCCATGAGTTGTTCGCCCACAAATTTGGCCGCTTCTTACGGATACGCTCACGCAAACATTTCATAACGCCTAGGTAATACTCCTTGTTTACCGTCTGACCCTCTGAAACGAATTCGTAGTGCACCACGCCACGGATATCGAAGAAAACAATGAGCATCACCTTCATTTTCGAGCGGCTTTGGCGTGGTTTTTTCGGTTTCGGCTCATTTTTTGCCACCCATTCCGATGATTGCTGGCTTGTTTGCATATCGTACTCGTAGATCCAGGTCTCGTCACCAGTTATAATGCGTTCCATGAATGTAGAATCGGAATTCGCGATGACGTTTTTGAAGAAAATTCAGGTCTTTCGGTACGAGTCGTGCGGCCACCTTTCTCATGCCCAAAATATCAATCAAAATCGTACGTGTGAACTCGTGGGATATCTTAAGATCATGTGCTATCTCTATCAAGCTGGTACGACGGTTTTCCAGCACCCTTTCCTTAATTTTATCGACGTTATCTTCGATCGAAGCCGTCGATGGGCGACCACTTCACGACCGTCCTTGAAGGCTCTGTACCACTGATATGCACGAGTCGATAGAGCATTATCACTAAAGGCCTTTTGCAACATTTCCAATGCATCGGCACACTAAAATTCATTTGCAACACAAAACTTTAAACAAATTCTTTGCTCAACGTAATCACCCATAGTAAAAATCGGCACGCACTCTGACATCGACTGACTTAATCAGCTGTTGCAAACACACTAGTTGACAGATCCCGCTCAAGCTTGGCATAGTAATTAAGGACAGTGGCACCAACCTAGGAAAAAAATTTTTTACCTGCCTCATTGCCCCGCCAGATTTAAATCGATAATTCCCGGTACTTTCTTGACAGAATGTATAATCGATTTTATTTCCTGAAATCATGCAATGTTAAATTGAAGAATAACCATCAACATTTCCACCATGTGTTATACGACATTTTTTGTTGCAGATAACTTGTATGATCGCACTTGAAGTTTGACTCTATTAACAGTAGACCCCCTGTATACGGGTGTTTACTTTTTTTGGCATTCAATATATGTAGTTATTTTCGAAGATGAAATTTAAAGAATTAAATTCACACTGTCCAATTTACAGGCGCTTTCAACTTCTATTAGGCAATTCATCATCCAGACTTAATTATATTACCCAGAATTCCCCCAGCACTCTAAAGTGATAATCATACCTCTATTAACAAAGGAATGTTATCAGCGGATATTACTACATATTTTATATGACTACACCTAGGGTATTTAAATCGTACATTATTTTATTCCCTCTCATGGGAAATATTGTCAGTATATTTGAATCATCTCCCTTGGATCTATTGGATATAGTCTAAATATGAGTTTTGTGCCAATTACCTCAACAAATAACATGAATGGATTATGCGATTGGCTCTAGGTGAAACATTATAACAATTTTATCTAAAATAATTCACATGGTGTTTAACTATCACAATTTATTCTGAATCCTGACACGTCTATCGGTCTTTCGACCATCTTCGAAGGAGAACAGAAAGGAATTAAACTTAAAATTGAAAATGTTTCTTTTATTACACTTAGGCTTTTTATGGCGCATGGAAATAACAGCTTCCAATATAGGCGTGTTGCTGAAAAGTATTTGGGAATTTGTTAAATTCTTCTTTTTCTCAACGCCTTTTTTCATTGAAACAATCTCCAAATAGTCCATCAATTTACCCTTATTAACATTATAAAGTAAAGTGACATCTTTCTCATTAAGAAAATGATCATTTTCTATTTAAATATTAAAATTTGAATATTAAAACATATTGAAATATGTTTGTCTTCTACAATTTTAATTTCAAAAAATTTTTATTCAAATTATTATACAACAAGCACTGCTTACATTTAATACACGTATATAATCAAAACTCAATATATAATGTCAAATGGAATAAATAACCCAACAGATATACGAAAGTAATTAAAATTAATAAATAAATATTTAAAGGAGACAAAATTTTGTTTCTGGTCTTACCTTTAAGAACACCAATTGCCTTAAAAAAAAACATGAACACACTTAAAGGACTTCTCAAAGAATATAATTTAATTGAAATATTTAATATATTTAAAAATTCGAATAAGTTATTTAAAAAATCTCTAAAAAATGTGCACTATATTTTCAAAAAACAAATATAATTCTAAGCAATCCCGTCTTCAGTCCTCATTGGTGTTCTTAAAGGTAAGACCAGAAACAAAATTTTGTCTCCTTTAAATATTTTTATTTATTAAGTTTAATTACTTTCGTATATCTGTTGGGTTATTTATTCCATTTGACATTATATATTGAGTTTTGATTATATACGTCTATTAAATGTAAGTAGTGCTTGTTGTAGACATAAATTTAATTCTAAAAATTTTTGAATAAAATTTTTTTGAAATTAAAATTGTAGAAGACAAACATATTTCAATATGTTTTAATATTCAAATTTTGTTATATTTCTTCTATCAAGTAAAAGGCCTTTCTATTCTATTTTATTTTACATATAATATATAATTATATTTTGGCTTCAATAAAACTCATTATAGAATGTCAATGAATTTAAATAAACCTTAAAATAACTCACACTGTTCTTTGAGTTTGTTAGAACATAGATCAATCTTGAATTATATAGTTGATCTGTGTTTCGAAGCTTTAGTCTTTTAACACGTGAGAGATATAGGTTAGTTTTTGATTTTGATATTTGGAATATTAAATGAGGACTGAAGACGGGATTGCTTAGAATTATATTTGTTTTTTGAAGATATAGTGCACATCTTTTAGAGATTTTTGAAATAACTTATTCGAATATTTGAATATATTAAATATTTCAAATAAATTATATTCTTTGAGAAGTCCTTTAAGTGTGTTCATGTTTTTAAAAGGCAGTTGGTGTTCTTAAAGGTAAGAACAGAAACAAAATTTTGTCTCCTTCAAATATTTATTTATTAATTTTAATTACTTTCGTATATCTGTTGGGTTATTTATTCCATTTGACATTATATATTGAGTTTTGATTATATACGTCTATTAAATGTAAGCAGTGCTTGTTGTAGACATAAATTTAATTCTAAAAGTTTTTGAATAAAAATTTTTTGAAATTAAAATTGTAGAAGACAAACATATTTCAATATGTTTTAATATTCAAATTTTGTTATATTTCTTCTATCAAGTAAAAGGTCTTTCTATTCTATTTTATTATTTTCTATGCAATGTTCTGCAAAACCGGTTGATTTCTGATTTTTCAAAATAGACATCCTATGTTTTTTGATTCTATGCTGTAAATATCGGCCTGTCTGTCCGTTATATGTAGCATTACAATCATCACAATTAATTTGATAAGTCCTCTACACCATAGAATCAAAGAAAATAGGATATATATTTTGAAAAACTAGAAATCAACCAATTTTGCAGAACATTGTATGGAAAATAATTATTTTTTCAATGAGAAAGGAGTCACTTGACTATATATTGTTAATAAGGGTAAATTGATGGACTGTTTGGAGATTCTTTCAATCAAAAAAGCCGTTGAGAAAAAGGAGAATTCAACAAATTCCCAAATACTTTTCGGTTTCAAAAATGTTTAACATAATCTTAGGAATTTCATCATAAAACTATCTTACTTAGAATATTCATATTCTCAGTTAGATATTCAATAATATTGAATATTCTAAGTAAGATAGTTTTATGATGAAATTCTAAAGATTATGTTAAACATTTTTGAAAGATATTTGTTTTCATAAGATTGATCAGCAGAAACAAAATTTTGTCTATTCAAAATATTCAATTTATAGAATTTTGGTTAACAATTTTTATTTAATGGATTTTGTTATATCATTTGGATGTCTTATAATGAATGTTTATTTTATATGTCGTTTGATATAAGTGGTACTTATATGACATTATTTTAATTTAATTATCGAAGTAATAATTATTAAATATAATTTTTTGAAATTAAATATGTAGAAGGCTAATATTAAAATATTTAAATGATCAAACTGATGTTGCAAAATCCCAATTGTTGAATAATTTTACTTATTAAGGTAGTTCTGATAATTGACCCCAATATATTAATATCCCTTTTTTCTCATATCTTCCTTTATCAGTTTTTTCTGTAAATTGATGGTTATTTGTATCCCCTGTTTGCAATGTTTGTCTTATCTTCATTTTCGAAAAGTGTTGGTTAGTTGTACCGCCACTTTTTTCAAGTTTTTAGCTATATAAAAAGTGTTGTGTTTGTGTAATCTTTAGACGTAGTTCAAGATTCAAACTTGACAAAACTGCAATGTTGGCGAAATGTTATTTAATTAACATGAATTCCCATCAAGCAAGGATCGATTCAATTAAATTTTTTTGACCAACGTTTTATTTACAAGGTTCTTGGATTTTCAGCAAATGTGTAATCAATCCTAGAAACTCTTGGTTCTGTTGAAAGTTGGAACTCGCTAGGCGCAAACAAACAAACTTGTTGATTACTAGGAAACACTCCGGTGATTTCCGATCGTAGTTTATCCATTCAGGAATACAACAGATGGGAATACTCGATGACCGTGTGTTTGTGACGAAAATCCCGTCTCTATTATCTTCTCGCCATTTCCAAATAACCATATGAAGATAAAATGAGGTTTGCGTTCTGAGATTCACGGCATTAATCTGAGATTTGTGTTGGTTCAGTCTTGTTCTGTCCGGTCGTCGGTGAACGAAGTATTTGTACGTAGGAATAGCACAATCAAAAGTGAGTTGTCATGTTCTAACTTTTTATCGTTTCCATTGTACACGTCCAATCGCAAATCGTCTGGAGGCATTGAATAATTTAAATAATCGATTTTATTAGAGGTACTCCCATTGAATTTGAATAGTTGGCATAAAGAAACGTGCGCTCTGTTTACTCCATTTGGTGAAGGTCAGTAAAACATAATTATCGGTTTTTATAGCTGATATTATTTCATTCAGCATCATTATGACGACTTCTCGATCTTATCGTATAAATATAGTGTGATGAATTACTACAGTGAAAGCGAAAATATAAGTAATACTTTAGTTAAATGAAACACATATGTAGATTTCTATTTATTATCTTCACATGACGCGTTTCGTTAACTTCTTCAGATTCTCACAAACAACTAGTCTGAAATTTTGTAACAGGCAGTATACCGAGTGTTTCTAAGTTGAAGATACAAACGAAGAGGGGAGATTCCTTGCGTAATTTTAAGAAAAAACGTTTTCGTGTTGAAGTTTGAATTTTTTCCAAGTTTTTTTCTTGCATTTCACAAGATATTCAACTGAAATTTGGCAGAGTTATTACAATTTATAGTTTAAACTTCTATCGCTCATATCGATTTGTTTACTCGAGCAAGGTGCGCTGGTTTTAACAGCAGCACACACATCGGGTTTTTGATTGTCTCGGTCTTTACTTGACGGAAATTCATCTTCGATATAAGAAAAACAAATGTTAACTTCCGCTTTTTTATTGATTTACACGACAATTGTTTCTTCATACCATGAATTCATCAGGTGAGTATTAAAACTGAGGTATACAATGCAAAACATGACCTTAAGTACACAGCTCTGGCACAAAAAATAGATTTGAATTTTGAAATTTTCGATAAACAAGTGATATTGCTTTCTTGTAATTTATTTTATCAAGTAAATTATCTCTAATTAACGGATTAAAATCATTATTGAAAGCTAGTTGTTTGATGGTTTTATATTCTTTGTCAAAATTTTCTTTCGTCATCTTTCAATAATGATTTCAATCCGTTAGAGATGATTTACTTGATAAAATAAATTACAAGAAAGCAATATCACTTGTATATCCAAAATTTAAACGAAACAAAATTCCATAAATAGAGGTTAATACTTGATAAAAGGTATATAAAATTATTTAAATATTTTAATATTAGCCTTCTACATATTTAATTTCAAAAAATTACATTTAATAATTATAACTTCAGGAATTAAATCAAAATAATGTCATATATGTACCGCTTATATCAAACGACATATAAAATAAACATTCATTATAAGACATCCAAATGATATAACAAAATCCAATAAATAAAAATTGTTAACCAAAATTCCATAAATTTGAATATTTTGAATAGACAAAATTTTGTTTCTGCCGATCAATCTAATGAAAACAAATATCTTTCGAAAATATTTAACATAATCTTAAGAATTTCATCATAAAACTATCTTACTTAGAATATTCAATATTATTGGATATCTAACTATTATCTATTTATTGAATATGAATTATTTGAATACTGACGACGCAAAGTCTCTCTTGAAACTTGTTTTTCAGTAATGTTTTTACATATCTTGAGATTTTATACAAAGCAACTTAGTTAGATATTCAATAATATTGAATATTCTAAGTAAGATAGTTTTATGATGAAATTCTTAAGATTATGTTAAATATTTTTGAAAGATATTTGTTTTCATAAGATTGATCAGCAGAAACAAAATTTTGTCTATTCAAAATATTTAATTTATAAAATTTTGGTTAACAATTTTTATTCATTGGATTTTGTTATATCATTTGGATGTCTTATAATGAATATTTATTTTATATGTCGTTTGATATAAGTGGTACTCAATTACATTATTTTGATTTAATTCCTGAAGTTATAATTATTAAACATAATTTTTTGAATTAAATATTTTCAACTGATATGGACTTACGCACCCCACGTTTGAAGTGCGAATTATTCTGATTGCTGAAGCAGTGTTGAGCCTCATTTGGATCGAAGCATTCCCCTTATTGCCATTGAGAGAAAACAGTCGTTTATTGGTCATCACATCGCGCTGAGGTTTTGATTCTTACACTGCTCTACTGTACCCTCATGGTCCTCTAGATTAACATTGAATTGCCTATTTTCCGACTGTCTTTTCCATAACTGTATATGTGTATCGTTTAACTAACGTGTACAATGGATTTCTATCAAGTACAGATTGGCACGATATGATATTAGGAATATTTTGAAATCCAAGCCTTGATGTGTATCGATTTTATTTCGTATTCTATAAATTTTTTCCGTACGTTTGTCCAAAAATAAAACTGATATCATTACATCCGGGGTCCCAAACTGATAATTTCATAGCATACATATCAAAATTTGAATATCAAAATAGATTTAATCTGTCTGTCTACACTTTTAATTTCAAAAAAATTTTTATTCAAAAAACTTTTAGAATTAAATTGATGTCTTATAAGCACAGCTTATATTCAATATACTAATATACAATATTAAATGGAATAAATAAACCAACATCTTGTGTCTAAAATTCATGCACAATTCAGAGGACTTGGACATGTCAAAACATTAAAAAGAAGACCGCAATTCGTTGAAGATACAAATTGGATATTGTAACGTACCACGGTTAGTTTACCGCAGTATTTTGTCTATTACTGCTGTATCTTGAAATAACAGACAATTACAAATTAATTAATCTCGATGATTAATTTCGGCTGTTTAAGTGGACTGTACTTTGACTTTATTAGGGAATATTTTTACTTCAAGGGCACTTGTATGTGGTTATCTCGATAATGAACTAGCTTTGTTTATCCAATAAGATAAACCAACGAAGATTGTAAGGAATTGAAGAAAAATACTCGTAACACTATGATAACAACGAAATCTAATTCTATGTTTACTGTATATAAACCAAGTCAAAAGGTTTGATTATTACACTAAAAACAAATGTGATGAATTTGCCAATACTTTGGCAATAGACTGGATTACTATATTAACAATAATAAGCGCGATAACTTGGACCGAAATGTCACAAGCCACGTACGACAAATTTGACTATCCGAATGATAGTGCATAATGTAGCAAAGGCTACATGCGACAAGTTTTGACTATTACTAGAATAATGTTTTTTCAGTCTTTTCAAAGATTAAACGTTAGAGGTGCTCGATGCATCCCTTCTAACAAGAAGAGGGAAATTAACATAATTGATTGGAAGGTCCATTTGGAGGTGGACTGAATGAAATAAACCTTCTTATTGGTTACAGAAAAATTATGAGATTAATGCAAGTAAAGAACGAGGATAGAATCAGTTTATAATTCCGAATGCTGAATTAACAGGCACGAACATCAAAATATCTAAATGACTTTCCATGTTTTCTAAAGCCATATATAATTATTAGAAAATAAATGATCTGAAGTGTAAACAGTTCGAACGACAATTCTCAAAACTGCTAGATCGGAATATCAAAGTAAGAAACCTAAGTATCGATGACAAAATAATTTCGAACGACAGGACCGTCTCTAATGAGACGGAAGAGATATTTTGTTAGGTGTTGCAGAGGATCCAACGACAAGTAAACGTCAGATTGCCCTTGAAAATAAAGTCCTACAACTATCAAAAGGTGTCTCCACAAAGAAAAACTTCATCCATATAAAATAACTTTTGTACAGGAGCTAACAGAAGACGATCCAGATCGTAGAATGCATTTTTGTGAAATAACGATGAATAAACTGAACAGAAATGAAATAGTTACAATCCTTTTTTTAAATGAATAATTTATGTTTAAAAAGCGCACTATTCAATTTAAAGTTGACGTGTTCATAATTTTCTAACATGGGGACAAATAATTTTATTCCATAAATGGTTTCCACACTGTATGTTATATACTTTCAAGATGAACTGTATATCGGGTAGAAGTTTCATCCCTAATAAAGAATTGATCATAAAATTATATTTTATTGCCAATTGTTCCTAAGGTTAGTAGCATCCATTATTCTTTTGTTATTACTGTATAACATATGGGTCTTTGCTCATAAAAAACATATTACCTAATATGTTAACAATTTGAGTGCTCACGTAACGACACAGAAGCAATTCTTCAGAAAACAAAACAATTGGCTTTTGTCATCTGCACGGCCGTATGTATTTCAGTCGACGACGTGTTTTTCGCTGTTGCTCAAAAATGTCAAGTTGAGATTGATTTCAACTATACTTTCCTTCTATAACCGTAACATATGCGTTTGTTAATCTTGCCAGATTTGAAGAATTCAAGAAAATTGTGTATAGTGTACATATTTTTTTACAAATAATAAAATCCACAAAGGAATCTAAAAGGAAGGTATATTGAAAATCAATAGAATATGATAGATTACTGCTACGAATATAGTTTGATAATAGTTGATATTTTATTCATCTCATACCTCGGTTGAAGCGTTTACATTATCACATAAATTAGTGAAATTTATTCATTTATTCATTTACCCATGCCTTAATTGTGTGCAGTGCTAATCATAGGTGAGTACTCATTTTAACCTAGCTAGAACACCCTAAAATCAAAAATCATACCTAATATTGGGTTGGCGATGTTTTATTATTTTTGTGAATAATTAGAATAAACTAGTATTCTCTAACTAAACCGGCAACAAAGTAATTAATTTCTTTAAGGATATAAGAGATGTTTTTCATATAATTATAAAGCTTTATTCAATGATGTAAATTCCATTTTAAATGTTATCTTTTCGTCAACTTCACTATTTAAATATTTTAATATTAGCCTTCTACATATTTAATTTCAAAAAATTATATTTAATAATTATAACTTCAGGAATTAAATTGAAATAATGTCATGTAAGTACCACTTATATCAAACGACATATAAAATAAACATTCATTATAGGACATCCAAATGATATAACATAATCCAATAAATAAAAATTGTTAACCAAAATCCTATAAATTAAATATTTTGAGTAGACAAAATTTTGTTTCTGTTGATCAAACTTATGAAAACAAATAACTTTAAAAAATGTTTAACATAATCTTTAGAATTTCGTCATAAAACAATCTTAATTAGAATATTCAATATTATTGGATATCTAACCAAGTTACTTTCTATAAAATCTCAAGATATGTAAATACATTACTGAAAAACAAGTTTTAAAAGAGACTTTGCTTCGTCAGTATTCAAATAATTCATATTCAATAAAATATAACATCAATCAACAACAAACTCACCCTTCAACAATTTAGAAACTTCTGGTAAATGAGTACTGAAAAATTTAAATGTAGTGTAAGGTTATCTTACAAATAAATAATTCTGTGGTTTACCCTTGATCTAAAAGATTGAAAGACAATTTAACGGCCTCTGTTATAGCACAAGGACTATCTGTATGAAGAATGTTAAGAAAACCAAATTATTATATATTAGGAATAAAATAACATAAATAGAGGTGACCTCTATTTATAAAATAAAATAGAAAGGCTTTTTACTTGATATTTATTTATTAATTTTAATTACTTTCGTATATCTGTTGGGTTATTTATTTCATTTGACATTGTATATTGAGTTTTGATTATTTACGTCTATTAAATGTGAGCGGTGCTTGTTTTAGACATTAATTTAATTCTAAAAGTTTTTTGAATAAAAAAATTCTTTTGGAAATTAAAATTGTAGAAGATAAACATATTTCAATTTGTTTTGATATTCAAATTTTTTTACCTCTATTTATGTCAACTTCACTATTCCAAACTCATAGAATTTGTAAGCCTCGCTCAGCAAAAATTTGTTTAGGTCTAATTTCACAGCGTTATCATCAAGTTTCTCTAGCATAAATTATTAATCTTAAGTCTACTTTGGGAGGGTTCTAATTTAAAATTAAAACCAGAATTCTGAAAATCTTCACGATATATCTATTCGAAAATATACAGCGGGGTCCAACGAAAACTTAACACCTCGATTTTCCGGCTTTCTGATTTCTGTTTCAAATGGCAACATCATCATTTTTAAGTGTAATCATTAGGCGTTTTTTTCGGTATGTGTCATTTTGCTGAGATGTGAATAACATAGTTTCTGTGTGCTCTGAAAATATTAACTTTTGTTCGGAATAATGAGTTTGTGCGCGGAGTTTTACGTAAAAAAAAGCACTAAATCGAAACTCGTTCAATGTGGCCACTTTTCGTTTCAATTTGTTTGAGATTCGAACTTTCCGAAAAATTGTGATGTTGACTATTCAATTTTCTTTATGAATAATTTACCATTTTTGAAAAAGCTCCTAGATAAAATGGGAAATATTCAGTTATCAAAAAATTCCAGCTTTTTTCTTTCGCACAAAATTTGTTCCTTAGGGTTTTTTCTTATAGAAATTATAAGGAAATAATAGATGACATAATATGAACCCCATTTGTCCAGGGAAATTTTCCGAGAAACTCTCTACTGAAATATTGGGTGGTCCAACGAAAACTTAACACCTTGATTCTCCGACTTTAAAATGAAAATGTGGAAAATCGCTCGTACTCGGGGGGAACAACTTTTTCGCTTTTTTCATACCCCTGTCGGGGGTGAGCACAACCGCTTGATTTTGAATAGGGATGAGGGTGTTGTGATAACTAATTTTGAAGTGAAATTTCAGGATCAGATAGTACTCGATAAGGTCTTCAAAATGAGGTATCGCAACACCCCTCACCCCTTTTCAAAACCAAAGGGTTTTACTCACCCCCGTTAGGGAGTTGCAGTTACGGGGATGCGAAGAGCGGAAAAGTTGTTCTCCCTCGAATCAGAAATTGAGGATTCAAGCCCGTCTGAACTGAAACTCACCGAATTGAGATTTTAATGATGATCGGTTACGAGGATAATTGCAGAAGTCAAGTTGAAGTGGAAAATTTATTTAATCAGAGGTATCCTCAGTTGCCTTATACTTCACAGGGTACTGTGTCTAATATGCATGCACAATTCAGAGAACTTAGACATATCAAACCATTATAAAGAAAACCGCAATTCGTTGAAGATAATATGAAATTTGATATTTTGTTAGGTGTTGAAGGGGATTCAACGACAAGTACACGTCAAATTGCCCGTGAAAATAATGTAAGTCATAAAACTGTCATAAGGTGTCGTCACAAAGAAAAACTTCATTCATATAAATTGACTTTACTGCAGGAGCTAACAGAAGACGATTTATATCGTAGAATGCATTTCTGTGAAATAAGGATGAATAAACTGAACGGAAATGAAATAGCTGATGGTTTTTTCTGAAGAATCAACATTTACATTGAACGTGGAGGTAAACCGACAAAATTGTAGATATTGGTCAGCGTAGAAACCTCATTGGATGCGTGAGACACATATGCATTATCCTCAAAACGTGAACGTTTCGGCAGGTATCATAGGTCACCATATTATTGGTTCTATATTTATAAGATATATCACCCTGTATATTTAAATTTATGTTTATGTTTTCATCTCAATCTTAATTCCAAAATTAGATCGTACGACTGTTACTACGGTTTCTGTAGAGCTCAAAGCTGCTCCGCTAACAAAATACTCAATTTTGTTTTGAATCTTGTAATCATATGATCCTCACGAAATTTTGCCAGGAGTAGTGCTTCATTTTAAAAATGCAAGGCGGGAAATTGAAAAAGTAACTAATTTATCAAACTGTCACTTACATTAGTATGTCGAGGGTAACAAATTTTGTATCAATGCTGAAAGTGTTCATATTACCTCCAAGGCTGTGAGCATCACGTCAACATACGAAAAAAAGTTGCACGTGCTAAGCAGCGATGCTAAAAATGCATTTCTTGGCAGAAGCATAATTTCTCAAATTTTTCCAATTTTGCAGGTAGACATGAAGATTCTCGGGCTGATATTGCTTGTAATAGTTGCAGCTAACGGTGTAGAAGACTTGGTACTCAAGGAAATCGCAAAGGCAAACAACGAATTCTCAGACAAACTCTATAAGGTAAATATACATACATAAATTTGTACCTATTAGGAGAAAAAATAGGTTCGTGCGATTTTTATAACATATGTCGCTTCTTCTCCTTCCGATTCGATCGTTGGCCATGATGTGACTGTGATGTTATATTCGCACGTAGATTAGCCATCGTTTCTCTGTCCACTGGAGCGCGGAACAACTGTGTCGTCGATTTGCCAAACCACATCCTGAGATTTTTCAGCCACGAAGTTGTCCTTCTGCCTGCACTTCGTTTGCCCACGATTTTTCCTTGAATTAAGTGTGTAGGGCTTGTTTTTCTAAATGTCGCATGATATGTGCGATGTATTCAAGTGTTCGGTGCTTTATGATGTTGACTAATTCAGTCGGTTTATCGAGTCGCCTTAATTCCTCTTCATTTGTTATCCTGTCTACCCAGCTTCAGCAAAGTATCTGTTAGTGTTAAGGACTCAATTCCGGAGAGGAGTAAAAAGAAGACTAACATTTGAGCATTCTGATTTTTAAATCGATATTAAGCTCATCATAAGAAACCAGGCAGATATAATCAGGTGATTTCCTGTTGCCTTCCTAATCCCGATGCCATTGGCAACTGTCGCAGCTTCTCCGCATTTAAGATCGATTTCTCACCCTTAGAATTAGAGGTTACCCTTTCTTAATTAGATTAAGGTTGATTGCTTATACCGGCGCATGTTCAGTCTCTGCTGTACTTAACCATCAAGATGATGCCCACTCTCTACCACCTGGAGGTGTATACGTGAATTCTACCAGTTAGTGTATTGGCATTAGAGCGTAGCTCTTTCACCAAGTGACTAATTAGCAGTCTCCACAGTCTGCCCCAAGAGGCAGAAAGTGTGATAAGGGTTAAGCCTTATCATCGCGCATGGCCAGAACCACTCCGAAGAGCTGAACCCACCAGCTTTCAGTTTGGGCTTCAGTTCTAAAACCTACAACCGTAGGACTAGTAGTAGCGAAGCACTATCCAACCTCTATTGGCTCTGCTTGGTCAGTACCCTGAGTTGTTTGGGACGCAACGCAAACACCGAAGGGGTTACTTATCCATCCATCTGAACGCAGTCTCATGAACCAAGATAGTCTTCAATTGATCCTGGTACGAGCACCGTCAATCCGGCCTGTACGTCAAGACCTACGAACCCTTGTGAAGTCTTTCAATTGATCCTGGCTTCAAGCACTAACGGACTAGCCGTATCGTTGAGAATGACAAACCTCAGAAACGTCTCGCAATCGATCCTGGTGCAAGACAAGGCTGGACGAACCGTAAAGTCCTGCATTTCATGAGAATATCTGGCTCAGCCCTCCGATCCACCTTTACGGTGAAACTAGGGCGTGGAAGTGTACAATCAGAATGATCACATCATCGAGTTCAAAAGGCATTTCATTTAGAGAGTCGCTTCTAGTTTATTATTATATTGTTTCTTCCATCTGGCTTTATTTTCAGTATGTGTCATTTAGCTAAAGTGCAACCAACAAAGTATTTGTGTGCTCTGAAAATATCAACTTTTTTACCGAATAATGTGTTTTTGTGGGTAGTTTTACTTCAATATTTCAATCTGAAGAAAGGTTGCCGGAAAACATAGTATTTTATAGGATGTTTATGGTGGCCAGCTCTAGCTGAACGAACGTGTCAGAAGTGGTTTTGACCAATTTAAAAGTGGCAATTTCGATTTGGGGAACGAAGAACGACCTAGAGCGCCACCAAAGTTTGAGAACGAAGAATTAGAGGCAAGGCTTGATGGTGATCTATCACAAACGCTAGAGGAACTCGCAAAAATACTTGCAGTCACTCTACCAGTCATTTTGTATCGTTTGAAAGCAATGGGAATGATCTGAAAGGTAGGAAATTGAGTGCCGTATGAATTGAAGCCAAGAGACGTGCAACACCGTTTTTCACGTGTTTTCACCTGCTCCAACGACAAAAAAGGGGTTATTGCTTTGAATTCTGGCGAAAAAAGGGGGTTTTCAAAGGCAAAATAGTCCGTTGGGCGTTCTAGAGCTCATCAGGGAAGGATGAACCGATAATAAAATTAGTATGAAAAATGTTATAGAACATTTTTATAGAGTATAATTAATTGATTCTATTGTTCAAGAAGTGCGTTGTTCGTCATGGGGTCATTTAGACAGGTAGACAGATATAATTGTATCTAGAAATTGAAACAATGGGCGGAAATTCCAGGATTAATATGGTTTTTTGCGGCATAAGAAGAAATTAATACTGACCTTTACCACTTTTATCATCCATTTGGGTTTAGTTCTCCACTATTCACGTTATTTCAGATGATATATCAGGTTTCATTTAAGTACTTTTAAATATGATCATTTCGAAATAAACAGGAAAATTTCACCAAGAGAGAAATATATTATGGGCTCCCGTATTCAACAGAATAAATGGATAATCCTGAAACACTGTTTTTAAGAGCTATTGAGCGCTCTGAAAAAAATACAAAACAAATTTCCTCAAGAACTGTTTTTTCGATAACGGTCTCCATCGCTAGTCACACTTCAGCTAAATGACAGGTACCGAAAAGAAGGTTTAATAAGGACACTTCAAAATGAAGGTGTTGCCAAATGAACCAATTGAATAATAAAGTAGTAGCCACATCTTTTATCAAAACTGCACGAACTTAATTCTGCTCCTAATATTTGTAAGGTTATAATATCATCGAATGATCATTCATCATATATTATTTTGTGGTCAGGTGAGAACATGGAGTATTTTATCATCGAAGTATGTTCTGCTTAGGTTAGAACATAGAAAATTATATTATCGAAGAGTACCCATTAACCATTAATTCATTTTAGGAATTAATCAAGTCCAATGCCGGTAACTTCATCGTTAGTCCTCTGTCAGTTGAAACTATCCTGGCACTTACTTCGCTGGGAGCGAAAGGAGAAACCGCAACAGAGCTCCAGAAGGGACTGAACTTACCGTCGGACCCACAAGAAATCAAAGATCAATTCAAAATATTACAGACATACATGATAAACGGTAGATTCGTAACTCTGAATTCGGCGAATAGAATCTACGTAGAGAATGGATTTGGAATTGCCCCGGATTTCCTCGAAGTAGCAACCAATGACTTTGGTTCCGGGGTCGAGAACGTTAATTTTGGAGAGACAGAAAAGACGGCCGGCAAGATAAACGAATGGGTACTCAACCAAACTCATGGTAAAATCAGGGACCTGATCAGTCCCGATCTGTTGAACGAATTGACGAGAGTCGTCCTGGTGAACGCTCTGTATTTTAGAGGACAATGGTTACATCAATTCAAGGAAGATGAGACCAAACCGTTGGATTTCCACAAGTCGAAGACAGAAACCGTTCAGGTCGACACCATGCAGACAACCGGCTTCATGAGAAGTGCCGTGAACGAGGAATTAGGTAAGGAAAAATCGATATTGTTTATCTACTCTCTTAAGAAGAACTGAGTTTTACCGAACCTCCGTCCTTAATATTTAAACTATTGTCGATTGACCTACATATTTGATTGATCAAATTATTTTTGGGTAGTTCAAATGAACCCTTACAACATTTAAAGGGAGAGGGAGTGTTTAATTGTCTTTCGTTCGTACCATAGATTGTTGATCTATGGTTCGTACCAAGCAAACGCGGATGAGGATAGCATTAATTCCTGTTTATCCTACCACAAAAGACCCCATCTCAGAAAAATTCATACGAATTTCATATATAAATAGAATATCCGAAGACATTGGCAATTATTTTAAGAAAAATTTCAATTACACAGCAGCTTTCAGAACAACTAACAAAATAGACAAATAATTAAAAATAATAAAACTAAATGAAACAAAGATGATAAATCAGTATGTGATGCAAAGCATGCCTCGTCGTTTGCAACCTGTTATCACTGCTATTGAAGTCTCAATTTTTTTTTATCTTAAGACACTTCAAATTAAATTTTTAGTCCTAATCATTTTTTAATAAACTTTGGACCAAACAACAAAACCTTTTTTATTCATGTAATTACGAAAACAATCATCGCATAAGTTATTAAACTATGTTTCAACCGAAAAAACAAACTACAAAATTCAAATTATCCTGATAACCCCAATTTTATTCTACCTAGTGTATATAGGTTTCAAAAAATAAAGTTTCCGGCCAATATATCGAATCAGGTATTATTTATAGTACATGAATTTCAACTTAAAACTTTCGAAAATTTTGTCTTGGAAGAGAAAACAGATAAAGTACTTACGCTTTAAGTCTTATATTATTGCAGGTGCAACTTTTGTTGAGCTTCCATATAGAGGAACACCGGCTGTGTTATCTATAGTTATGCCAAATGAAATTGGAGGGCTGGAATCTTTGGAAAGTAATATTCATGCTCTACTGAGATTCCAAAATTTCACCAAGGAGAACATAAAATTGTTCCTACCTAAGTTTAAGGTGGAAACTTCATTCAATCTTGTTGAGACGCTCCAAAACGTAAGTAATTCTATAAGTCAAATACAATATGGACGTTAAATAGTTACAGAGTACAAGATATAATTTAGAATTTGCTGCACATTTCTATGATTTTCATCACCATAGAGATTATTTTAAATTCTATAATCCTCACATTCCTTGTAATTTTTTAAGGTCATTGAAATTGGCTAACTTGATAATAATGAAAATATCAGACAGTGTTGTGGCTTCTATATTTTTCCTCTATTCTGTGATTACGCTTTGATTGATTAAAACAAGACACAAATAATTATGAATGTCATTTAACTTAATTTCTCATATCATTAATTCCAACTTAAAAGAAAAATCAATTATTTTGGTAGAAAGTTGAAAAAAACCTTCCACTTTGTAGCATATTAGGCTTTATCCCATCAATATATATACTTTTGTTGCATATGATATTCAACGTAATTTTTTACAGCTTGGCGTGAAAAAAATATTCAACAGTAATGCTGATCTGAGTGGAATATCACTACAAGAAGGTCTGTTGATTTCTAATATTGTTCAAAAAGTATTTATGAATGTAGATGAAAAAGGAACTGAGGCTGCAGCGTCAACTGCAGGTAAATATTTCAATTCACAAATAATTTGGTCAAGTACATACCCACAATATTAAAATCGTTAGAAATGGTGAATTTCTGGATTGCTTAACAGATTATAAATCTTATATTCTATATTATTATGATCCATCATGTTTTTTGGTGTTGATTGGTGTGACACCCCATCGAGCTTCTTTTTTAATTCAGCTTTGCACAAATGGTTTAAAACTGTTTTATGGTTGCTCTTTAGCTCCTGAGCAATATTACAACTACTTATGCCGCTCAACGGATTTTTTCGACAATCTAATCTAATCTTTTCTGCTTGAATGATACTAAAATGAAACTAAAATAAATTTTTCCATTTTACAGTGATTTCTATGGCGAGGAGCGCAGGATTCGGAAGATTGGTGAGACATACCATCAAAATTGATCGTCCATTCCTGTTCTTCTTGAAACTGAATGAAGTAGTTCTCTTTGGTGGAAGAATAATGGTTTTGTAAATGTAGTAAATTAAAATCTAAAACAATTTGACTGACATCAAAGTGAAAAAAAAAACAGAAACATCTTAATTGACTTAACTAAATGTATAAAATAAATGTTTATTTTTTGTGTAACAAAAAGATGATATTATCCCAGATTTCCAGCGGACGGGTTGTTTTCAAAACAAAAACAATCTTTTTTTAAAAAGATTTAAAAACTAGTACATCCTTTTACATCTTTTTGAATTGGATTGTTTTTAATGAAAAAAATAGGTTTTGGGATAAGAATACAACGGTCACTAGAGTCTATAAAGAGTTTATTGTATAGTCCGTCTAGAAAGTATCCGGAATTTGATATTTTTCATAATTTTAATATACTTTTTTTTGTAACATTCTAAGACGAAGGTACTGTATAAAATAGGTTGTGCAGATAGTCGGCTATGGACAAAGTTGCATGGCGACACTATTTGTTAAATATTCTTGATTGTTAACAGGTATACAGTTTATGGAAAAATGTTGCAACTAGAAAAAAAAAACAGGTAGAATATACATTCTGTCAAGAAAGTACCGGGAATTATCGATTTAAATCTGGCGGGGCAATGAGGCAGGTAAAAATTTTTTTTCCTAGGTTGGTACCACTGTCCTTAATTACTATGCCAAGCTTGAGCGGGATCTGTCAACTAGTGTGTTTGCAACAGCTGATTAAGTCAGTCGATGTCAGAGTGCGTGCCGATTTTTACTATGGGTGATTACGTTGAGCAAAGAATTTGTTTAAAGTTTTGTGTTGCAAATGAATTTTCGTGTGCCGATGCATTGAAAATGTTGCAAAAGGCCTTTGGTGATAATGCTCTATCGAAAACTCGTGCATATCAGTGGTACAGAGCCTTCAAGGACGGTCGTGAAGTGGTCGCCCATCGACGGCTTCGATCGAAGATAACGTCGATAAAATTAAGGAAAGGGTGCTGGAAAACCGTCGTACCAGCTTGAGAGAGATAGCACATGATCTTAAGATATCCCACGAGTCCGCACGTACGATTTTGATTGATATTTTGGGCATGAGAAAGGTGGCCGCACGACTCGTACCGAAAGACCTGAATTTTCTTCAAAAACGTCATCGCGAACAGGTTGCTTCAGACATGCTGGATCGCTGTAATTCCGATTCTACATTCATGGAACGCATTATAACTGGTGATGAGACCTGGGTCTACGAGTACGATATGCAAACAAGCCAGCAATCATCGGAATGGGTGGCAAAAAATAAGCCGAACCCGAAAAAACCACGCCAAAGCCGCTCGAAAATGAAGGTGATGCTCATTGTTTTCTTCGATATCCGTGGCGTGGTGCACTACGAATTCGTTCCAGAGGGTCAGACGGTAAACAAGGAGTATTACCTAGGCGTTATGAAACGTTTGCGTGAGCGTATCCGTAAGAAGCGGCCAAATTTGTGGGCGAACAACTCATGGATTTTGCATGACGATAACGCGCCTTCTCACCGAGCTACGATTGTGACTGACTTTCTCGCCAAAAACTCAACAAACGTGCTTCAGCAACCACCGTATTCGCCGGATTTGGCTCCCTGCGACTTTTTCCTCTTCCCAAAACTAAAATTGCCCCTTCGTGGCACCCGTTTTGAGTCGATTGAAGCCATAAAACAAAATTCGGCGCGAGAGCTAAAGTCCATCCCGGAAAGCGCCTATAAAAAATGTTTCGATAATTGGAAGTACCGTTGGCATAGATGTATTGGAGCAAATGGAGCCTATTCTGAAGGCGACCCAATAAATTTTGACGATTAAATGTAAAAATGTTGTTTTAATTGAAAATTCCCGGTACTTTCTTGACAGAGTAGTATGTATCGAAAAGGTTTTCGAAACGTTAAAAATGAGTGCAATTGGGTGGGAAAAAGTGTATATGAGACAATAAAGAGGATAAAAAATGGCATGGATAAGAGGCATGTATCTGTATCAAGAAGACCATATAAGATTAAAGAAAACAATTTAAAAGCTTTATTGGCCTAAAGACGACACAATCCGAGCCTGGGGTTTCGCAAATTGGCTAAGAGATTTGGAAATCAATGAAATATAAAAGTACGTCCAGAAACCGTCACTGAAAAGACAAGGCTACATATTAAGGAAACCAAAAAAATCCCTATAATGACACCTTCACAAAAGGAACGAAGGATCGAATTTTGTCAACGTTTTAAAGAAGATAATTTTAATGTCTTTATATCTGATAAAAGTTGTTTCCACCTTTGTGGAAATCACTTAAAAATCCTATCAAAACGCCCTATTACCGTTCAAATTTCCAATCAAAATAATGGTTTGTGCAACAATACCTGAGTGTGGTGCTACGCCTCTCTGTATAATTCATGGAACCATTAATAGTGAAAGTATTGTGGCATTTTAAACGATTTTCTCCCTGAAACGGCGCATGCTTTATATCTAGAGGGTTGGCGTTTTCAGCAGGGTAATGCAAGATGCCATACTTGGACCTATACTCAAGCTTGGATGCAAGAACACCAAGTGACAATCATATCATGGCCAGCAGCTTCCCCAGATCTTCGTCCCATTGAAAACATACGGAGACTAATGAAGATTGAAGTCGAACAAGTAGCGCCACGAAATAAAGATGATTTAATTCAGTTTGTTTCACAGTCCTGGACTACCATCACCGAAAATTATGGAGGTGATCTAGTTTTGGGTGAACCTCGACCTTATAATGTCAAGTGAGAGCCTCAAGCTCCATATTTAGCAAAGGGAATAAAATGTGTGTATTTTGATTACTAATAAATGAATTTGAATAAAAAATATATATATGTAATAATAAATAAATAATATAGAATAACGACATTACTCTTTGGTACCCTTCAAAGCGCAAGGGTGAGGTGTCTATTTGCTTCGTTATAAAATCTGAACCTTATTTTATATGCTTTCGCATTTTGTCAAAATTTATATTTGATAAACTGCAATAGCTTTTTAAAATGTTTTTCTTATCCACTTCTTTCAAGTTCTTAGCTATATAAGAAGTATTGAATTGAATCAGTCCTTACTTGGTGAAAATCCATATTGAATATGGTTATTCTGATTTTCACAAATTTTTATTGTTATGTTTACAACAATCATTTCGCTATCACAGTAGCATCATCAGGCAAGATTACATTTTGAATAACTAAGCTTCTTTCCGAAATCCGTTGCTATTTATATTACAGTAAGTATAATACATTTTTATTGAGCACTAAAACCCAAAAAAGGGGCTCTGCAAATTCCAGCTTATCTGAATATATTTAACAGAGGTGAGTTATTTAAATCTATTTGTTCGTTAAGTAATATTCCAATTTTATTATGTTTATTTATCTCTAGGGGTTCTAACAGATTTAAGGCATAACTTTTACTTTCTATATGTAGAATTTCAAAATTATGGTTGAAAGTATGTCCTGTTTCTAACAAATGGTTGGAATATGTAGAATTACTTTTATTATTGAGGAAATTCTTCAAATGTTCACAAATTCTATGTCGGAAAGTTCTTCCAATCTGTCCTATGTAAACTTTAGGGCAATCACCGCAGGTTAACTTATAAACCCCCGATTTATCATCTTTATGTGTACAGTCTTTATTATTTTTAATAAATTTACTCAAGTTTAAATTAGTTCCAAATGAAGTTCTCAAATTATATTTATTTTTGAGGTATGTAGCAATTTTTTCAGAAATACCTTTAGTGTATTTAAATGTATTTAAAATTTTCTTTTATATTAGGAAACACCATATTTAAAGCTATTTTCATCATTCATCAACAATTTGTCTATCAACTTAGGATCATATTCATTATTAATAACTATTTGTTTAATTATGTTAAGTTCTGAAATATAATTTTCTCGATTCATGGGAATATTAACTAATCTATGGATCATGCAATTAAATGCTGATAATTTTTGATTTAAAGGATGATTTGATTTGTTGTGTATAATAGAATCCGTATAGGTTGGTTTGTGAAATATTGAAAAATCATGTGGATTATTTATTCGAGTAACAGTTAAATCAAGAAAATTAATAGAATTATTATGTCCGGTTTTGATAGTGAATTTAATTGAAGGATGTATTTCATTGATGAATAAAAAGAATTTTTTCAAAAGTCTGTCTGTACCTGTGAAGCAACAGAAAATATCGTCTACATATCTATACCAATATAAAAAGTATTTCTTAAGGGGATTTTGGTGAATTTTAGTTTCAATATTGTCCATGAATATTTCTGCTAATAAAGGACTTAAGGGATTTCCCATAATCAAACCGTTTTCAGATTTATAATTTTTATTTTCGAATTGAAAATAATTTTGTTTATTGCAAATATCTAGACATTCTAAAATATCTTCCTTGATAATTGCATTACATCTGTTGTTGATTAATGGATTATCTACTAGTTCAATTGTTTCGTTTGGTGGTATACTTGGTAATAAATTTTGTACGTCAAATGAAATGAATTTAGCATTATGTGGTAAGTGGATATTCTTTATTTTATTCATTAGCTGTAGTGAATTTTTTATCGAGTATTTAGCTTGGAATTTAGTTTCTTTTAAAATAATCTGAATAAGTTCTTTCGAAAGAACTTATTATGAATTTTTTATCGAGTATTTAGCTTGGAATTTATCTGAATAAGTTCTTTCGAAAGTTTAAATGAAGGTTGTTTCGTTCGTTAGTGCACCTTCATTTAAACTTTCGAAAGAACTTATTCAGATAAATTCCAAGCTAAATACTCGATAAAAAATTCACTAGAGCTAATAAATGAAATAAAGAATATCCATTTACCACATAATGCTAAATTCATTTCATTTGACGTACAAAATTTATTTCCAAGTGTACCACCAAACGAAACAATTAAACTAGTAGATAATCTATTAATCAACAACAGATGCAATACAATTATCAAAGAAGATATTTTAGAATGTCTAGATATCTGCACTAAACAAAATTATTTTCAATTCAAAAATAAAAGTTATAAATCTGAAAACAGTTTGATTATGGGAAATCCCTAAGTCCCTTATTAGCAGAAATATTAATGGATAATATTGAAACTAAAATTCACCAAATTCCAATTTTATTATGTTTATTTATCTCTAGGGATTCTAATAGATTTAAGGCATAACTTTTACTTTCTATATGTAGAATTTCAAAATTATGTTTCTAACAAATGGTTGGAATATGTAGAATTACTTTTATTATTGAGGAAACTCTTCAAATGTTCACAAATTTTATGTCGGAAAGTTCTTCCAGTCTGTCCTATGTAAACTTTAGGGTAATCACCGCAGGTTAACTTATAAACCCCTGATTTATCATCTTTATGTGTACAGTCTTTATTATTTTTAATAAATTTACTAAAGTTTGAATTAGTTTTAAATGAAGTTCTCAAATTATATTTATTTTTGAGGTATGTAGCAATTTTTTCAGAAATACCTTTAGTGTATTTTAAGGAAATGTATTTAAAATTTCCTTTTATATTAGGAAACACCATATTTAAAGCTATTTTATTATTTTTATTCATCAACAATTTGTCTATCAACCTAGGATCATAGTCATTATTAACAGCTATTTGTTTAATAATGTTAAGTTCTGAAATATTATATTATATACGTTGTTCGGAAACAAGCTTAGTTATTCTAAATGTAATCTTGCCTGATGATGCTACTGTGATAGCGAAACGATTGTTGTAAACATAACAATAAAAATTTGTGAAAATCAGAATAACCTTATTTAATATTATTTAATATGGATTTTCACCAAGGACTGATTCAATTCAATGTTTAGTGAAGTGTTTACAGTTAAATGGAGGTTGTATAAGTAAATAACATGAATATTTTGTTATAATTTTCTAAATCGAGAATCAAAAGTATAACCGAAGTAATTACAATTGAGCTTTGTTTTTTCCGGATACTTTCTAGACGGACTATACATTTGTTACAACTCGAAAATAGGGTAAAGATTTCAATTTCTGTGCCTACAGATATCAGCGAAACAACATTCAGCAGTCTGTCTTAATTTAGAAGAAAAGGGATCCCAAATTCCAACTTCAGGAAACCCTTTTCACTATAAAAACACTCAATCGTTGATCTCGTTCAGTTCACAAATGTTTTTTAAAAATTTGCAGTCATACGCGGTGTTTCCGAAATATTCAATATTCAATGAAAAAACATTCTAGAACAAACACATAATAAGGGGAAGTGCGGCGATCTTCGAGGTAAGTTTGGCACTGTCGCATATTATTTCGGCAGTATAGACGAAAATACGGTAGGAAGTAGTGCTCTTCTCACACAAAAATTATTTCGAAACGGGCAATAATTGTTGATTTACACTTTTTTATCGAGTAACTGATGACTCGTTTCGTTTACATTGTAACTTCCTCAGATCATACAGAGTAGTCTATGTATGATTCTAATCAGTGAGAAAATAGCAATATCAATGTACAGTCGACTCTCGTTAATTCAAACCTGCGATAATTCGAACCTCTCTATAATTCAAAGTTATCACGAGTTCCCTACTAAATCTCTTTATATTTCGAACTAAATCAATACATTTTCATACACTTGGTAATTCAAACGAAAAAATCATTGCTATTTAACAAAACGACGCGTTAATTCGAACTCATCAGCGTCCAACACTCGACAATTCAAAGTTGCAGAGAGAAGAGGCGGAAAGATTGTAAGTACATTTTGCGACAAGTTCAAACTTGTATCAAGATACACGAGTCTTTGTTTTTGTTATGATTAGTTTGACTATTTGACGCACACACTTCTTACGAATTGCTTTGTTTAGTTATTCAGTTACTGTTACTCTTTCATTGGTATGCAGATTAAAAGTTAGTGTTAGTTATGAGCCCTAGAAAGTATAGATGTTTGACGATTGCTGAAAAGAAAAAGTTAATCGAAAAAGTAGAAGAAGGTGAGAAGAAGAGTGATGTTGCAAAAGAATTTAAGATTCCTCTGAGTACTCTCTCAACAATAATAAAACACAAGGAGAAAATTAATGCTGCTCAAACTGCTGGAGTACGGAAAAGAACTACGAAAGGTGAATTTCCTCGTCTGGAAGAAAGCCTGGTCATTTGGCTAAGACAGTGTAGAGGACAAAAAGTGTCTATTAGCGGCAACTTGTTGAAGGAAAAAGCAAAAGAGTTCGCGTCTACTCTAAGCATCAAAAACTTTGCGGCAAGTGAAGGGTGGCTTACAAATTTCAAAAAGAGAAATGGAGTTGTTTTTAAAAAAGTTTGTGGGGAAAGTGGAAGTGTTGATGATGCAGTTTGTTTAGATTGGCACGGTAAATTGAAGACCTTAATTGAAAACTATGATGCCCGAGACATTTTTAATACTGATGAAACTGGCCTATTTTTTTTAATGTTTACCGGACAAGACGCTTACTTTTAAAGATGAAAAATGTCACGGAGGAAAACATAGTAAAGAGAGGTTGACAGTTTTACTTGCAGTAAATATGGATGGATCGGAAAAACTTAAACCCTTAGTGATAGGAAAAGCAATGAATCCGCGATGTTTCAAAGGAGTGAAATCGTTTCCAACTGATTATCGTGCTAACAAAAAAGCTTGGATGACGACAGAACTTTTTAACAATTGGCTTTTAACAGTTAATGGGGACATGAAACGACAAAAGCGGAAAATTTTACTATTTTTAGACAACTGCACTGTCCACAACAGTCCTCCTACATTGTCTAACGTGGAACTCTACTTCTTTCCGCCAAATACAACTTCCGAATTGCAACCATTGGACCAAGGGATTATCCATAATTTTAAGACGTTCTATCGCAAAGAAATTGTTAAGATCGTTTTAGAATCTCTCGACAAACAGCTAACTGCAAATATCACGGTTCTGACAGCTATTTTACTAATTGACAAAGCATGGAGAGCTGTAACACCCCGATTCTCAACTGCTTCAAAAAATCCGGTTTCTTAAAAGAAAATCAAGAAAATCTTCCAATACTTATAGATGATGAAGAACCAGCAATAGAACCATTAGTTGACATCAGCGGTGTGAGTTTTTCTGATTTTGTTCAAGTGGATGAAAATGTTACTGTCTCAGGTTTACTAACCGATGGCGAAATTTTATCTGCGACAGATACGCAAAGTAACGATGAAGATGAGGACGATACATGGGAATCTTTGGCAGAGGTGTCAGTTAAGGAAGCAAGATCCTCATTTGATACCTTACAAAGCTTCTGTCTACAAAACGAAAGTGATGAAAAAGCATTTCAGGCACTTTTTCTCTTAAAAAAAGTTATTGAGCAGTGTGAGCAGCAGAATTGTGCTTTAAAGCAAACCAGTATAACAAAGTTCTTTCGAAAGATTAATTAATTCACATTACGAATACATGTACATATGTACACAAATGTACCTCTTAATTCTTGTCATTTTTATATTAATAAATAAAAATTAACCAACACTTAATAATTCGAAGTTTTATTTATTTTCTCTCACAAATTTCAAACCATTTGATATTTCAAACACTCGATAATTCGTAATATTTCAAGAGTCCCTCGAGTTTCGAATTAACGAGAGTCGACTGTATATAGTTCTTGACACTAGTCATTTTTCTTTGAAATAGTTAACGATGCAATTCCAATAGCCCAAGACCCTGATTATTTTACGTAACTGTTTTTCTTAATTTCCGTTATATCTTATTGATGTATTATTCAAACAATAAACGAATTTACTGCATAATCACAATAATCAAACACCAATGACAATAAATTGATATGATAATCGTGTCATTTCAATTGAAAGTAACGAGGTTTTCAAGATAATTATGAAAACTGGATAAATGAATTGAAATAATCTTAACACTATACTTTTTTAAATATATTTTATACCTTCATAAAAAACATTTTCATGTTACAGCTAAAGGTAAATGGAATTAACCTTGTTTCTGTGCCAATTCCCTGGCTCTTGCTCTTTCAATCTTGGCAATGCGTGCTGCTGATTTATTTCCCAGAACGCCACCTCCCCATAATTTTCGGATTTCATCACCACGATCGTTGAAGTTCGTCTTGATAACCTCCAGAAGTTTAGCGAGGTTGGTCCTATCTCCAGAATCTACTTGAGTAATAGCAACACTGGTGCAAGTTTTTCTCCTTACTAACAACCCTAATCTAGCTTTTCCCTTGACTATACAATAGGGTACCCCCATTTTGCGACAGAGAGCCGGAAGGTGGAGCACCACTTCAATAGGATCTACATCATGTGCAATGACAACAAGTTGGGCCTTCTTCTGTTCTACTAATTTTGTTACCTTGTTTGCTCCACTTTTGATGGTGTTTGGTTTAGCAGGAATAGAAGTTTCCTTCTTGGTACCTTTAGCTACTTTAGCTTCTGCACGTGCTTTCAACCTGTTTTTCTTCTGTAATTCAGTTTCGGGCCTATACTTTTCTAGCAACTTGAACAATTGAGTTACAGTTTGTTTGTCCGCTGTCTGGGTGAACTGATTAATTGAAGGTGGAACTTTCAATCTTTTTTGTAATACGGCCATCTGCCTCTGTATTCTGATGTATTTGGGCCATTTTACAAATCTTGAGAGATCCCGTTTAGGTTGGATATCTTGACCAATACCGAAATTTCTTGGCCTCTTTTCGAACAATGGATTTACCTCCTTTTTCTGCTCAACTTTTTTCACAGCAAGGGGGGCTGCTGCTACTTTCTTGCCCACTTTCTTCTTAAGTTTCTTTTGCACCATTTTTTTATCTGGTCAAGCACACGTGTTGTTCACTACAGTTACTTAACCAAAGAGATAGCGCCATAGAAGCCGCTAACATTGTAGCAAACATCGACCTGCATCAACAATGTTGCCAACCTTCCTCTTCTTATTGGGGTATTGGGTCTTACCTTTCGAAGGTTGGCGACCCAAATGGCAATCGCAGTCATATAAACAGCAGAGTGCAAGATTTATACGGATGCAGACATAGCAATTTGAATTAATCGTATTAAGGTCGTATCAAGTGTACCGTACCTGACCAGTGATGTTCAGAATGTTACAACTGTAACACTTGTGTTGCATGGTGTTACGTACTCTCATCTTCAAAAATGTTACAAAGTATGAAGCATACATACTTAAGAATATATTTCTTATTTATCTATGGTATGAAGTATTGCGTACTTTCGTACTAAAAGTAACAAATTTTTAGTAGACGCCAGAAATTTTTAAAACACTGTGGTCCCCTAAAAAAAGGCTTCACTTTCCTTATTTCCACTGATAGAAGGACAGATACGTTTGTTTCATGCAAAGTTACAATTTCGCAAGCCGTAGTGTTGAAATTTCTGCCAGTCTAATGTAATATTCTGTACTTTAAGGAGTTTCTGAAATCTCCCATAATTAGAAGACCAAAAAATCTTATTTTTTGTGTATCGTGGGTGATATGAACTGGCGCGTAGAAGGTCCTGACTTTACGTCAATGCATTTCACCTTTTTAATAGGGGGACCAGAAAGCAATATCGTTTGTATGTCGATTTTTGATTGTCATTTGTCAGCTCATTGTGTACTTCGAAGTCATGTCAAAGACATTTTAAGGTTATGTGACTTGTTCACTTCTAAATAATTAAATAATATATTTTTTTGGAATTTGGGGTGAAATGGCCAGACAAATACCAGAAGAGCATATCCAGCATTGTATGATTTTTGAGTTTCTCAAGGGTAGTACCACAACAGTTGCGACCAAAAACATTTGTATAATTCTCTAGGTTCAGATCCGGTCATTTTTATCTCTTTGACTCTTATCGATCAGGGAGACCAACAACATTAGACAACGACATGCTAAGGACAGAAGTGGAAGCAAATCCATGTCAGACAATCGAGAAGTTCCCAAACAGCCTTAATCAACCTTGGTCGACCATCCAAGAACATTTGCACCACATTGGAAAAATAAGCAAAGCAGGTGTTTGGGTTTTCTTAATTTATCCGAAGAGAAAATAGCCAACCGATTCATCACATACAACGTATTGCTTTAACGTCACCATACAGAACCGTTTTTTGATCACTTGATCACTGGTCCTATATGATAATCCAAACGAAGTGGCTCTCTGCAAAAGTACAAAGTACTGCGAAAAACCAATTGATTTTTATCCGTCCGGCATTAAAAATTTGCACACTAGATGGCAACTATGCAACTACAAACTTGTTAGTAATTTATTCGTTTGAATTCAATTTAAAAAAGCGACATTACTTTCCGGTATTTTATACATTATATTCCTATATTGCGTATTCTGTGTTGCAGTATCACATTGCTGACGGAAGCGGTTGTGGTTTCATGGAAGGATAAAATTCTGTGATATTTATTTTGCTTCGACAAAGATCGGATTCTTTCGGTTACGCGTGGTTGTCATCTTCCAAATGTCTGGTTTTGTTTTGAGTTTTGACATGTTTATCGTGGTTCAATAAGTATTTAAAAAATAAAACAGTGTGTTGTGCATTTCTCGTTGCCGACAAAACAAGGAAAACTAGACCTCGGAGAAGAATGAAGGTATGTGTTTTGTCCCAATTAGAAAAGTAGGCTTATATTCCACTTGTCCATTCTCGTATTCTAGTAGTACCAATTTCTTATTAGAATTTTTTGAATAATGGAATATGAAATCTGCACACTCCCACGGACTTCTTCTTAATGCAAATCCTGTTCTATTAAAATAGGATAAGAGAAGAATAACGCGAAAAGGTGTTTTATTATAGATACTTCCCACACCCCACGTATCCATAAAATCGATAAGCTGTCTTCCTTATTATTATTATTGTGCTGGAAATTGTTTTCGGCGAATGTAATTCAGTAAAATAATTTTTTTGCCCTCATTTATCATATGCGTGGGAGATGTGCGATTGATTGATTTTTATCAAAGTGTCTGTCAATGCGTCGAATGCAGGTAATCTGCATTATATCAATAATGAAATCGTTTTCTCATTTTTTTTTGTTATTGTTTTATTGATAAAATGTGTTTCGTGCCCATTAGGTTCTATTTATTTTTATAATTCTTAAAATTTTTTATTTAAAATCTATCTAAATAGGCTATATGGTGTAAAATATAGGTTAAATATTATATTTGTGAATTAAAAAGCAAGAATCATTGGGTTGATTAATAAATAATCAATAATTTAAAATATGCACCTTCAGTGATAGTAATCAAATATTCCAATCCAGTTTTTCGTCGAATTGTTAATATTTGAAATCTGGAACTCAGTTTCGGTTTATTATCTTTAAATATTAAACATCTGGAGTCTGACAATAAAAGACCCCCTGCAGTTTGAAGGTCGAGTTCAAAACTCGAATAATAAAAATAGAGTGTGAAGCTTTTCTCTGAAAGTACGTGACAGATATTTTTTCTCTGAAAGTACGTGACAGATATTTGGAAAAGTTTTCAAAACAATCTCTGTATAAGAAAAATATTTCGCGAGAAGCAGTGATGTGAAGTCAGAAGCTTTTACGCGCTTGTTCAGTAGAGTCCATTTCCCCTTAAATTTTTGAATTACTTCTCGAAGAAGTAAAATCAAATAAACGTAATTTTTTGCAATTTTGGAACTGCTCTCCTGAAGAAACAGAAAATCTCGTGGAAAAATCCTAAATACATTTAGGAAAAATTCAAATTTACCTTCGATGACCTATGCCGAGCTTTCCTGTCATCATTTAACATTTGAATATTTATTTGAGCTCGACCAGATTTGTACATTCGAAAAACAATATTTGAAATGTTAGTTTTTGCACATAGTCCATATACAGATATGGAAAAGACAGTCGGAAACATAGGAAATTCAGTGGAAGAATCAAAACCTCAGCGCCAACCAAAAATCATGAGATTACCGTATGAGAGACGAAAAATTACCGTATTTGGGACACTTTTACCGTACACTGTACCACAGAACTTCATAGAGAAACAAACAAATTTTACTAATCTGTGGGCAAACCTAACCTACAAATTTTCCTAACCCATCAATAACAGGATATTCAGTAAACAATATATATGAATAATGATTATATTTATTGAACAAAAAAGATATAATCCAAGTTTCAATAACAAAATCATCTCCATCAACATCGATACTAGAAGTAGAAGAATACATGTCCAATTTATTCATTCTTACGTACATATTCTGGGTAGGTGTGAAATTAACGCAATTTCCATCTTTTTTCACACACTGCGAAGTTAATAGACAATTGTTTATTTTACTGAATACTCTTTCATATTCACGATTTGAGAGTGGAATAGATAGTAAATTCGGTACGAATTTTGATAAATTGTGAAATTCAAAAACACCTTGTTCATTATCATATTTCTGCATTTTTCCCCAGAATATGTCAATATCATCGTTGACATTTTTTTCATTTCAGTAGTAAAATGGTAATCTGGCAGCAACCATACCATTTTCTAATTTCCACACACAGACATGAGTAGATAAGCTGGCATCTTCCAAAAACATTTCTAATAACTGAAATAATTGGCTTTACCAAAGTTTATTTGATGGATCTATTTCAGGTATCGCAGATTATGTTACGTATTGTCTTTCCATGTAGCATAACAGAAAACTTCTACTACCTTTTCTGATGAAAATTTTGATTTAAATTTGCAATTTTTGGCAAAATATAATTAAGGAAAAGATAATATAACTCAACGACAGGATCGTTCAATGAATGATGAATTGGCTCTACTGATAGAAGACATTCATCTAAATATTTAGAGGCTAGTGATAGCCAACGTGTTTGTGAAGCCTCCTCGAGGAGGCAAGATACAGTTCATTTGATAGTAACTTTTCTGGTCGACTCGAATTATGTTGATCCCCTCTTCCAAGGAAATCTCCTGGGCATGCCACAGTTACCTTTACCTTAATGTCCATTTAAACTTACGCATTGTAACGGTTAGGTTCTACACCGGTTAAAGGAAGTGCAGTTGTAGGTGCATGCTGGCTGTATCCTATACTTTCTAACCCCTTCCACTGCAGAAGAATGATATCCGATTTGAGAGAGTTTCCGACCTAACTATATGTAGAAATAAGTCATCATTTAGATCCGGGGCGCTATAAGGTTCACTGTGGAGCTTTGTGAACCACTGCGTAGAGTAGATTTAATCACAGGCTGATAAATGTTTGTTTCTATTCATTGAGGGTTGTTGCTCTTCAATATTACTAATATGAATATATTCTTCTGGTGTTACTATGTTTTGAATATTTGAACCTCCCGTCACTGTTTCCTTGCTCTTGTTAGGTGTAATTTGGGTTGTTTAACATTAGAAAGGGGGTCGATCTCTGTAACCTTAATTTTATGTATCAAAAATGGCAATGAAACAATCAGACCAACGACTAAGTGTAAATATCTGGGAATACTGATAGACAACAAACTGACTTTCAAGCATCACATAAAAACCCAGAAAAAAACAGCCATCACACGAGCCGGACACTTCAGGTCACTTATATACAGAAACTTAGGCATCAACACCAAAACATCCACTGCTATTTACAAAATGACCAATGCTGGAGTATAGCCACATAATATTCTCAAATGCAAACCTAGAAGAATCGGAAACAACTTCCCTTAGAAAAATATCGAAGTTGAGACACCCGAACAATCTTCTACACAATCCTTCTAACATCATGTTATACGAGACAACAGAAGTGGATCTGATACTGACCTGACTGCAATGGCTAAGCAGAAATTCACTGGAAACCAGAACAACAGGACCATCATAGAACCGCTAATACATCATTACAATAGAGAACTAAAAAGGCAAAACTACCAGCACTCTCACTGTTTGAACATTTAATGTACAATAACAATAATAACAATACAATAACATCTGTGTAGCAACTACTACATTTTACATGGTCATTTGATTCGAGAAAAATTAATTTGAATTTCCGTTTGTTTATTTTAATATAATAATTGTTCTAATTGTTCAATAAAGTTAATCTCTCTCTCTATATATTATTGATTTGTATTGATTACTTTTCAAGAGAAAAATGAAACTCATCCATAATTTTCAAATGGTCAGTATATTATCGGGAAAGCCGAAATTGCTCTTAAACGAGTGGGTTAATAAAATTCACATGTTCTGCCTACCACTGTTCCACAATCAGAAATGTGTTATGGTTCCTCGGAACCTAAAGTCGAATGCAGAGATCTTCGTATTTTGAGGTACTACATCCTGTGCTCCCTGCTCGGTCTTCCGAAAACATGCTTGGCAAGCATCCATCACAAAACTTAAGATAATGTTTGTCATAGTGGCAACTTGTTTGGAAAACAAACTGGTGTCCATCAAATTCACTATAATACTTCTATTCAACTCGCCAAGTTAATGGATATATTTGACTTCAGGTGTGATTAATCGTTTAAACAGATTTTCTAACAAAGCATCACTCTGTGATGAAACCATCGTTTGAGGTTGAAACATGGTTTCACCTACTGTGATAACTCTATTAAAACTAGGATAACAAATAATAATAACTTTATTTACTCAACGGGAATATTCCCAATTAGTTAATAACATTTTTATATTTCAGCAGCATGTAAGAAAATTGTCCATTTTCACTCTGAATTTTTCAATTTTCACAAGACTATCCACTTTTCAGGAACAAGTAAATTGTTTACATGTTAATTCACGCACGATTCTTCAGGTGTAAGTCGAATTTCATGAAATTTCCACTTTTATCCAACACTTTTTTATAATTATTTATAATCTTTCCAGGCACGCTTCTTCGATAAAAGTATATTTTCAGTCAATTCTGTACTTTTCACTAACGCCAACGAATACGGTACTTACATATCCCATGCTTGATTTTTCCGATAAATTAATTTCACTTCATTTTTCATTTTCACAACTTGAAGAGGATCACCATGTTTACTTGATCAACGTTCAACTCATCACTAAAACTCCCGAAAACCGTTTTTCACTTAAAATATATCCAACCGAATACATTCGAATGTAGTGCCACATTAATCACGCTCACTTATCACTAGGTTTCACGTCACTATTCGAAACTGAACTATAAAGAGTACATATTTGCGATCCGTTCTTCTCTATCTCGCGTAAGTGACTAAATAATTCCTTAACCAGTCCCTGAATCACCCCTGACGTACGGTGTTATGTAACTGACCAGTCCAGTATTCTAGCAAGATATACGGGGTGGACCCGAAAATATATCGGTAAGTTTAATTAAGAATTTTACTTCAAATCTAGAAAAACATTATTTCGAGTTGAAATTGTACGAGGGGTATCCAATAAATTTTGTTATTGGATTTATGTTATTTATTATTTTCTTGATTGTTTCGGTCTTTATTTGACGGAAATTCATCGTACACTAATATTTATTGTTTACACAACAATTGTTTCGTCAATTATATTTTGACTTCATCAGGTGAGTAAGGTACTCGGTCTATTTAAAAACAATTTTGAGCAAAAAGAAACGTGATAACATGAAGGTTTGTTTTGGGAATTTTCAGAATCAGTTCATATGTTGATTTCTATTTATTATCTTGAGCTCTCCACGGGATGCGTTTCGTTAACATAGATAAATATTAGCGGAAATAGGGTGTTTTACTTTAAATCGTATACGATGAATTTCCGTCAAATAAAGACCGAAACAATCAAGAAAATAATAAATGACATAAATCCAATAACAAAATTTATTGGATACCCCTCATACAATTTCAACTCGAAATAATGTTTTTCTAGATTTGAAGTAAAATTCTTAATTAAACTTACCGATATATTTTCGGGTCCACCCCGTATATCTTGCTAGAATACTGGACTGGTCAGTTACATAACACCGTACGTCAGGGGTGATTCAGGGACTGGTCAAGGAATTATTTAGTCACTTACGTGAGATATAGAAGAACGGATCGCAAATATGTACTCTTTCTAGTTCAGTTTCGAATAGTGACGTGAAACCTAGTGATAAGTGAGCGTGATTAATGTGGCACTACATTCGAATGTATTCGGTTGGATATGTTTTAAGTGAAAAACGGTTTTCGTGAGTTTTAGTGACGAGTTGAACGAAATTTATAAAATATCAAGTAAACATGGTGATCCTCTTCAAGTTGTGAAAATGAAAAATGAAGTGAAATTAATTTATCGGAAAAATCAAGCATGGGATATGTAAGTACAGTATTCGTTGGCGTTAGTGAAAAGTACAGAATTGACTGAAAATATACTTTTATCGAAGAAGCGTGCCTGGAAAGATTATAAATAATTATAAAAAAGTGTTGGATAAAAGTGGAAATTTTATGAAATTCGACTTACACCTGGAGAATCGTGCGTGAATTAACATGTAAACAATTTACTTGTTCCTGAAAAGTGGATAGTCTAGTGAAAATTGAAAAATTCAGAGTGAAAATGGACAATTTTCTCACATGCTGCTGAAATATAAAAATGTTATTAACTAATTGGGAATCTTCCCGTTGGGTAAATAAAGTTATTAGTATTTGTTATCCTAGTTTTAATAGTTATCACAGTAGGTGAAACCATGTTTCAACTTCAAACGATGGTTTTATCACAGAGTGATGCTTTGTTAGAAAATCTGTTTAAACGATTAATCACACCTGAATCCATTAACTTGGCGAGTTGAATAGAAGTATTATAGTGAATTTGATGGACACCAGTTTGTTTTTCAAACAAGTTGCCACTATGACAAACATCATTTTAAGTTTTGTGATGGATGCTTGCCAAGCATGTTTTCGGAAGACCGAGCATAGGATATAGTACCTCAAAACACGAAGGTCTCTGCATTCGACTTTGGGTTCCGAGGGACCATAACACATTTCTGATTGTGTAACAGTGGTAGGCAGAACATGTGAATTTTATCAACCCACTCGTTTGAGACCAATTTCGGCTTTCCCGATAATATAATGACCATTTGAAAATTATGGATGAGTTTCATTTTTCTCCTGAAAAGTAATCAATACAAATCAATAATATATAGAGAGAAAGATTAACTTTATTGAACAATTAGAACAATTATTATATGAAAATAAACAAGGAGATTAAAATTACTTAACCTAGGTAATTTTGATCTCCTTGATTCCTATCGATCAGGAAGACCAAGAACAGATCGATCAGATTCCCTAGGAAATCATCTTTGGCATTCACGAACGTGTAATGCATTTGGACAAACATCGCAAATGTTTTGGTCGCAACTGTTTCCTTATTACCCTTGCAAATCTCAAAAAGAATACAATGTCGAATATGATCTTTTCGCTGTCCATTTAACCCCAAACTGCAGAAAAAAGTATATAACTTTCAGTTATTTTGTACGTTTATCCATAAAAAAACATTAATTTAAAAGGTTCGACAGTCTGCAGAATTGTAATGATTGCAAGGCAAGTTACGTGGGTCAAACAGGTAACAACTTCGAAACAAGACTGAAGGAGCATCCGACTACGGAAAAAAGGTAGGCCGTCTTTGATTGAACATATTAAAGCTGCCAATCACCACATAGACAGAGGCAACATCAAGATCCTCCACAGGTGTCAGAAAGGATTAAAAGTGAATTTATTAGAGTGCTCGGAAATAAACAAAGTATATAGAAATCCCGAACGTCAAACACTGAACACCAATCAGAAAACTTATTCCCCTAGTCTTTCTGATCCACACCAGATAACCACGTCCCGCAGATTCCTTCATATGATACCCTATATATCTCAATCCATTCTGCAAGCCTAAACACTTGAAGATGATGTTATGATTGAAACGTATCGTGTATCACATTCTTAGTGAATTAATTGTGAAAATTTTGATGAAACTAATTGTTTTATTATCCAATCTTTTAATCTTCAGTAAATTTATGAAATATTTTGTTTAAAATTTATTTTCAGTCAATGCAAGGTGATGTCTTTACCAGTATCTCAGTATGAGGCCTTGTTGGCTCAAGTGCGGGGCTTGAGACGTCAAGCCCAGCACGTTCAACAGCTGGTCGATCCTCTACTCTTTGGAAATGCATGTTTGCCTCAAGTAAGTCTTATTCCTCAATTATGTTGTTATACGTCCAAAATTTTACTGGTGAAGCTCTATAAGGAAACGCGGTGTTGCGAGTGAGCTTCCATCTCTTAATTTGGGAGACGGCGTTTCGTTCTGAGCAGTCTTCAGACAGGCGTGGTACGCATGTCTGCCTGTGACGTCAGTGACCATGTTTTCCGCTTGGAACGGTCGTCGAACGCTGTGTGCCATGCCCTATTTGAACTCGGCGGGGACGATCAGTCAGGAATCTGGTCGTGTCCTCTAAAAAAATGACTTTGGTAACGTCAAGTGATGAAAAAATGAAACACATATATATGTAGGTTTCTATTTATTATCCTAAGTTGTTCACATGACGCGTTTCGTTAACATAGATAACTTCTTCAGATGCTCATAAACAACAATGGATTTCTATCAAGTAAAGGTCAGCACGATACGAAGTCAATGGATGTTTATTTCAAAATTTGAATATCAAAACAAATTGAAATATGTTTATCTTCTACAATTTTAATTTCCAAAAGAATTTTTTTATTCAAAAAACTTTTAGAATTAAATTAATGTCTAAAACAAGCACCGCTCACATTTAATAGACGTATATAATCAAAACTCAATATACAATGTCAAATGAAATAAATAACCCAACAGATATACGAAAGTAATTAAAATTGATAAATAAATATTCAAAGGAGACAAAATTTTGTTTCTGGTTTTATCTTAAGAAATACTACTTGCCTTATAAAAACATGAACACACTTGAAGGACTTCCCAAAGAATATAATTTATTTGAAATATTTAATATATTTAAATATTCGAACAAATTATTTCAAAAATCTCTAAAAAATGTGCACTATATCTTCAAAAAACAAATATAATTCTAGATAATTCCTTCATCAGCCCTTTTTCAATATTCCAAATATCAAAATCAAAAACATAACCTACATCACTCACGTGTTAAAAGACTTAAGCTTCGAACTACAGATCAACTATATATTCAAGATTGATCTATGTTCTAACAAAATCAAAGAACAAAGTGAGTTATTTTAAGGTTTACTTAAATTCATTGACATTCTATAATGAGATTTATTGAAGCCAAAATATAATTATATATTATATATAAAATAAAATAGAAAGGCTTTTTACTTGATAGAAGAAATATAACAAAATTTGAATATCAAAACAAATTGAAATATGTTTATCTTCTACAAAGATAAACATATTTCAATTTGTTTTGATATTCAAATTTTGTTATATTTCTTCTATCAAGTAAAAAGCCTTTCTATTTTATTTTGATGTTTATTTCATTGTAAAGAAGAAGGTATGCCATTAACAATGACTTCACACTTCTTGTCGATTCTTTTGTGTATTACTTTAAGAAGCTCTGAAGAATGCAGTGTTATGAGGGAGCTTCTACCTTTTAATTCGGAGGCGGAGTTTCGTTGCGAGCATGCACACCTGAACAATTCAGATAGGCGTGGTGTGCATATGACACCAGTGACCTTGTTTCACGTTGGAACGTCAGTCTTCTTGGTTAAGCATACTTCAAATGGGGGTGAAAGAGGGATGTAGTTCATACGGCTTTCAATTTTATACCCTTGTTTTCTTTGTGCTTTTCTAGATTTTTTCAATATCCTTTCTACTGAAATTTTTGTTTTAGGAACAAAATGTGAAATTGCACCAGTTAGATAACACTATGGACGCACCAGAAAGAAACACAATAAATGTGAGTACCATAGATGCTTGAAAGTACCGTCAGTACTACTTCGAATTTTGTTCTGGCATATATGATATTATTATAAGATACAGGGCGTCCAAATTTATTTTTAACATATTTCAGGACGTGGCTTTAGAGGTCAGCATGTGGAAAAACTTCATATTAACCCACAGTCCCTGCTAATTTTATTAGACTCACTCCAAAAAACCCTATTTTTCCGAATATTGGTGTGTGCTTTGTTACATTCGTTGGGCATTAGAGCATTGCACTGATGAGACACCAACAAGCATTGAAACATGCATGACTGCCGCTTATGCCTTGACGATCAACGAAACCTATTCACACACACAGATGCAAAATGCTCTGTCCCGATCTGAAGAATTTTCTGTTTACCATAATTCATATTCCTTATTCATTGTGCTCATTGTTAAATTTTCAGTTCTAAGAAACCGTTTTAAATGTCAATGTAACTGCTGAAACAATTCAATATTTAAAAAATGACCAACCATTAATTTATTCAGGCGGAAACTAGTGACGATGATAGTGTAACAGCTCAAAGTGCCCATCATTCTGTGAGCAGCGAACCAATTTGCCAGAAGAGCAGAGGTGCATCTTCGTTGTACCATGGCACATGGCCAGTTGAACGTACGATGTGGAATTCAGAACCGGCTACGCTTGAAGTCAAACAAACACCTGTTCATCGTCAAATGGTAGGTATTCCATGCACTAAAACGTTTAAGGGGTGTATTTTTATTCAATATTATCCCAATACTCCTCCTTGATCTTCTGTGAAGATCCTTTGAAACTTCATACAGGTTTGGAGAATCACGTTTTGATATTAGGATCGTCCGGTCGAACATTGGAATAATCGAAAGATATGAGCGTTATGATAATGAATAATCCAGTGTATAGCTCAAAAAGAATACACTTCTCTCTCACAAAGATGTTGCCCTTGTGAGGAGTGGAAAGTTGCATACAATTTTTTTCACCTCGATGCCCCGACCAGATGTTTCTCGTGGGTTACCTGAATGCTCTTGTATGCGGAAATAAGCCTTGAACTCTACAAGATTTCAAGAAAGTTATTCGCGTAGAAACTGTCGCAATCGACAGAGCGATGCTGGAGACAGTGACGGCCAACTTCCAAGAACGGCTTCAGTGGTATATTGCTAATGGTGCTACATGTCAGATGTTGTTTTTCGCCATTGTGTATAGAACAAGATTAACATTATTTTATTTGATTTATATTTCCCCGGTAGTTTTGAAATTGTATGATGTTATTTTAATGCCTGAATCGGTATTATAACAGGAAGAGATAAAAACCAGATAAAATAAGATCGAAATGATGAGGTACTTGTGAATTGTAAAGATTAATTATTTGAATCGTTATCAATTCTATTAATTTCCATATCACAATATTGATTGTATTTTTATTATCATTTTTGGTGATCTCCATCCAAATTTCAATGTCAAAGTCTAAACTGAACGGTACATAGTTATTTTAAATGATCTCATTAATGTGTGTTGTTTCTGGCTCATACTGAACAAAAATAAAATTTTTATGCTCTCATGTTGTTTTTGCAAGATTGGTTATGTTCACTGATTTTGATTTCTCAGAGGTAATTGTGGCACAGATTTATTTGTACATATAACGGCTAAAATAGTTCAATACCTAAGTAAGGTTTTTTCTCTTTGTATTTAACTTTAAGCTCGCTTGTTTTACGAAATAGAGTGCAATCGTTTTGGTTACAAGTCTAGAATTTACGAATTTTGAGCCTAAAATGGTCTCAAAGCGACTAAGTTGGACGCACCGATGAAGAATCCGAGGTCAGAAGTGATTACAGTGAGGAAACCACTCGTGGAATAAAATTGTTTGTGTATTTGTGTAAAATTATAAAAAACACTGGGACACGTCAACTTTTAAATTCAATAGTGCGCTTTTCAAACATAAATTCATAATACATGAATAATACATTCCTTTGAATATCAAAACAGATTTAATCTGTTAGTCTTCTACAATTTTAATTTCAAAAAATTAAAAAAAAAGCTTTTAGAATTAAATTAATGTCTTAAATAAGCACTGCTTATATTTAATAGACGTATAAAAATCAAAATTCACTATACAATATGAAATGGAATAAAAAAAAACCTAAACATAAATTATTAATTGAAATTAAAAATAAGTAACATAAATAGAGGTTAATTCTTGATAGAAGGTATATAAAATTATTTAAATATTTTAACATTAGCCTTCTACATATTTAATTTAAAAAAATTATATTTAATAATTATAACTTCAGAAAATAAATTAAAATAATGTCATATAAGTACCACTTATATCAAATGACATATAAAATAAATATTCATTATAAGACATTCAAATAAATAAAAATTTTGGTTAACAATTTTATTTATTGGATTTTGTATAACATTTGGATGTCTTATAATGAATGTTTATTTGATATAAGTGGTACTTATATGACATTATTTTAATTCATTTTCTGAAGTTATAATTATTATATATAATTTTTTGAAATTAAATATGAAGAAGGCTAATATTAAACTATTTAAATAATAATAATAAAAATAAGTAATATCGAATGTTTCGTTCCAAACATTATTACTTATTTTTAATTTTAATTAATAATTTATTTTTTGGGTTTTTTTTATCCCATTTGATATTGTATAGTGAATTTTGATTTTTATACGTCTATTAAATATAAGCAGTGGTTATTTAAGACATTAATTTAATTCTAAATGATTTTTTTCTAAATTCTTTGAAATTAAAATTGTAGAAGACTAACAGATTAAATCTGTTTTGATATTCAAAGTTTGTTATTATTCTTCTATCAAGTAAAAAACTGCATCTTATTGTTTTATTTTATTTAGTACATTCCTTGAAAATATTCAGTTTAATTTTTCAACCATTTATTGTATGTGATTTAAATTTTTTCCTAGGAGATGCCGAGTGTCATGAGTTTCGCTTCCAGTTCTGGTGCCCCGATAGAGCGAGTTCTATACACACCGGAAAAGTCAATGCGGTCTTCCCAGCAATTAGAAGCCAAAGTCGATATGGTTTATAGTCTTTTGGCAATGTTAGGGGGCCAGGAACATGCCGATATGGGGGAAACTCTATTCGCTCTCAGTACCAATCCAGAGAGCTGTTTGGCCATGAGAGAATCCGGTGAGCCTTGCTTTAATCATTTAAGCAAATTCTTCTGATGTATTTTTACTTGAATTTTTGACTCTTTTTTTGTCCAAATGCTTATTTAACTGAAGGATATAATATGTATTGGGGGTATAAAAAAGTTTGTACGGTTTTGATAATAGATGCCGCTCTAGTTTATTATTTGGTTGTATCATCTGGCAACATCCTCAATTTGAAGTGTCGTCATTAGGCTTTCTTCTCAGTATCTGTCTTTTCGTTGAAATGTCAACTCTATCTGATACTTAGACGATGCAGTCTTGATTGCCAACTCAGATGAGGGCCTATAACGACTCATCGACAGAGTCGAAACAGCTTGTGAGGATCACGGTATCGAAATAAACATGAGGAAAACTAAAGTAATGTTCATCAACATCAAAAAAATGACTTTCACAAAAGAAAGGGATTGTGACTGGAGATGAAAACTGTGTCCATTACGATAATACAAAACCTTGAGCAACGTATGTGTGTCGTACCACGGTTAGTTTACCGTAGTATTTTGCCTATTATTTCAGTAATTTGAAATAACAGACAATTGCAAAGTTAATTAATCGTAATGATTAATTACAAAAAGTCTAGTGGGCTGTATTTGACGTAGTGTAGCGAAGAATTTAACTTCAGGAGCACAGAGTATGTAGTTATATCGATGATGAACTAGCTTTATTTATCTCATAAGATAAACCAAGGAAGATGATAAGGAATTGATTTAAAACACTTGAACATTCAAAACAACAACAATTATGTTTTGGTATCACTGTATATGATACCTAAAGTGATGAAGCATGTGGATTACTTTGTTTATAGTAATCGCGATAATCTTGCGACACAAGCGACAAAGGGTGATTACTACTCGAGAATAATGCAATAATGTGTGCAGAAGCCACAAACGGCAAATGTGATTATCACAATGATAATGCAATCATTTGGCCGAAGCCAAAAACGACAGGGTGATTACGACTCGAGTAATGATGGTATAGATTGGACCGAAATGTCACAAGCGACGCGACACATTTAATTACCGGAATGATAATAATTTTAGTCTGCTCAAAGACTGAATGTTAGAGGTGCTCAACGCATGCCTTCTAACAAAAAGAGGGAAATTAACAAAATTGATTGGAAGGCCTATTTGTAGGTGTACTGAATGAAATAAACCTTCTTATTGGTTATAGAAAACTAACGAGATCAATGCTAGTCAATAAGGAAAGAATGAAACAGTTTACAATTCCGAATGCTGCAACGTCGGAATTCAGAGGTATAAATACACACATCGTCAAAAGTCTTCGACATGACATGAATATTTTCCTTTATTTCAACTGCAATATATTTGATAGGAAATCTTTGTTACTATTTGCTTTATGCAGGATGAGACAAAATGAGAAAAAATCTAAATTTATCGATTATTTTTGATCAACTATAGTTATTCCACAACTGAATCCAAATTCAATAGTCCGTATTACCGCCTCTTCTTTCAATCAACTTCCCAATACGCCTAGGCATCCCACGAATCAAGTCATTAATGAAATTTGCAGGCATATCGTTCCATTCTTCCCGAAGGGCTAAACTCAATTCCTGAAAAGTAGAAGGTGGGTTTTGGCGATTGGTAAGTAATCCCATACATGCTCAATTGGATTCATGTCTGGCGAGTTTGCTGGCCACTTCATTCTCTGGATATTGTTCTCTTGAATAATGTTTTGAACCCTTCGAGTGCGGTTTGGTATCATCCTGATAATTTTTTTTTTATTATCATTTATTCATTAGCGATAAGAATACAACAATTCTATGAGCTAATTTGCTGTCTACAGAGCTTTGAGCTCTCAAATGATTTGATATGGTCTTCTCCAGTGAAAAGACCATTTTGAATCTACTTCATATCAGCTGGCCAGGTCCTTTTGAGTCTTCTCATGTCTTGAGGTTGAAGCAACGGTTGTAGTAAGTCGTTTATATGACCATCTAACTTAGTGTGATGTTTTTGGCTCTGTTCCTTGATGACATCCTTCACATAAGGTATTATCAAATCTTCATGTAGGGTTTGATTTGATACATACCATGGAGCATTTGTTAGCAATCTCAGTATTTTCTCTGGACTAGAGTTACATTGGACTTACTTGTACATCCCCAAAGTTCAATTCCGTATGTCCATATGGGCTTTATGACCGTTTTATATATCAGCAGCTTGTTTTCTAATGAAAGTTTCGATTTTCTACCTATAAGCCAATTCAGTTTCTTTAGTTCTAAGGTCTATTTGCGTCCTTTTTTTTAACAATTTCAGGTTAATCTGCTATCTAAATGCACTCCCAAATATTTAGCAGTTGGGGAATTTGGTATTTTTATGTTGTTTATAAAGATGGGTGGACACTGATCTCTTCGAAGGGTATAATTCACTTGAACTGACTTGGTTTCATCAACTTTTATCTTCCACTTATGCAGCCATTCTTTTATTTCATCAAGATGAATTTGCAATCTATTAGATGCCTCTTTGGGATCTTCATGGCTTGCAAGAATTGCAGCATCATCTGCAAAAGTTCCCATTATCGTATTAGCATTTGTGGGCATATCTGCCGTATACAGTATATACAAAAACGGTCCCATAACACTTCCTTGGGGAACACCGGACTGAATGGGATACATATCAGACACTTTATCGTTTACTCATACTCTGAATCTCCTTCCAGTAAGATAAGATCTCATCAGCTTGTAGTAGTATAATGGCAGACATTTCTTTATTTTATACAATAGTCCAGAATGCCAGACATTATCAAAGGCCTGGCTTACATCTAAAAAAGCAGATGTGCAGTATTGTTTGAGTACCAGGGCTTTGCTTATCTCATGACTTATTCTGTGTGTTTGCAGTATGGTGGAGTGATTAGTTCTGAATCCAAATTGGTGTGGAGGAATCCATTCTTGGGTGTTGGGATCTGACTTTATTCTCAATAGCAAAATTTTCTCCAAGATCTTAGATAAAGTTGGCAGTAAGCTAATTGGTCTATATGATGTTACAGCACTTGGATCCTTGCCAGGTTTCAGTATGAGGATTATTTCTGCAGTTTTTAGGTGTTCTGGCCAATAATTTTGTCTCAGGATAGCATTGAATATATATGCCATCATTGCTACTCCTTTCTAAGGCAGTTCCTTGATCATTTTTGATGTGACCTTATCTATTCCGGCAGCTTTTCGTGTGTTCAGGTATTTTATTTCTTTTTGTTCTTCTTTTATGGTGATACTTTAATAGGAGTAGTATTAGAAGGAATATTTAACATTTCTCTTTCAACTTCGTAATCGTGTATGTCATCATTGGGTGTGAATACTTCAGCCAGGTGTTCTGCAAATGTTTGAGCTTTCTCATTGTCAGTCCTTGCCCATTGAAGAGTTGATCCTGGTATGTTGCGTAAAAGTGGTATATGGATTTTTGTTTTTTTTTGAGTTTTTTATTGGTTTCCACACTGAATTATCATATCTATTTAAACTTGACACATAGTTGTTGAGTGACAATTCTTTGTGTTCTTTCATCTTAAATTTTAGTTCATTTGTTAATCTGTTCAAGATGGTCTTGTCTGTAGGCGAGTGTGTCTGATGCCATTTCTTTCTAGCTCTTCTCTTCTGTGCTAAAAGTCTTTTGATTTCCTCTGGAACATTATATGTTTTGCACTTTTCTTCAGAAGTAGGCGTGGCTTTTTCCACAGAATATTTAAGAAGATGAACAAATGATGTCAATACTCCATCTATTTCACTTGGTCTTTTAAGACTTACATTCAGGCATATATGTTCTTCGATTAAACTTCTGTATTCATTCCAGTCTGTTTTTCTACTATGCAATCGAGGAATTGGTTTTTTATGAATTACAACGCTACTTATTGTGGCTATGATAGGGAAGTGATCTGATGATAGATCATAGCTTGGGACAATATTCATATGGGTAGAAGAAATACCATTTGTTATGAAAAAGTCTAGTAAGTCTGGTGTTTTATTAGGATCTGTTGGCCAATAAGTAGAGGTTTCAGTTGATAGTGTTGAGTATTTATTTTCCTGAATGAGGTCCGATAGTTCTCTACCCTTAGTTGTAATGAGTCGTGAACCAAATAAGGTGTGCTTGCTGCTATAATCACCACCTGCAATGAATTTAGATCCCAGAATTTGGAAGAAAGCCTTGAAATCTTCCTTCTTGATATAATGCCGTCAGTTGTCTTGGAAGCTGAAGCATTATTGGTTCGAGTTTGTTGTTGTGGAAGTTGTGATATAATTGCAGGATTCATTTGTGTTTTTGTTCTATTATGAATGTTTAATCTATTGCTTGGGTTGTTTGATTTCAATAGTTTGTAATAAAATTCACATCCCTTATAATTTGCTGGATTAGCACCTTTGCATAGTGCACATTTAGCTGGGGTGTCTCTGTTCTTTTTGCATATTGTAGTGTTATGCTCCCCTCCGTATTTGACACACACATATGGTCTGTTACAATATGACTTTCAGTGTCCATATTGCTGACATCGTGCTGATCTCTTCGAAGGGTATAATTTACTTGAACTGACTTGGTTTCATTAACTTTTATCTTCCACTTATGCAGCCATTCTTTTATTTCATCAAGATGAAATTGCAATCTATTAGATGCCTCTTTGGGATCTTCATGGCATGCAAGAATTGCAGCATCATCTGCAAAACTTCCCATTATCGCATTCGCATTTGTGGGCATATCTGCCGTATACAGTATATACAAAAACGGTCCCATAACACTTCCTTGGGGAACACCGGACTGAATAGGATAAATATCAGACACTTTATCGTTTACTCATACTCTGAATCTCCTTCCAGTAAGATAAGATCTCATCAGCTTGTAGCAGTATAATGGCAGACATTTCTTTATTTTATACAATAGTCCAGAATGCCAGACTTTATCAAAGGCCTGGCTTACATCCAAAAAAACAGATGTGCAGTATTGTTTGAGTTCCAGGGCTTTGCTTATCCTGATAAATGAAATTATCCCCAAACTCGTTGCGCAGAGGAACAATGATTGGTTCAATGATGTTTTCTAACTTTGAAATTTTAACAATGAAGCTTCAATTTTCGACAAAAAACCGCACAAACTCATTTATACTCCTAATATATGTTTTATTTTTCCCTTATTGAGAAGTAACGATGATAAAAATTCTTTAAGTGAGTAATAACCAATGAATAAATCAAGTTGTCCTTGTTTTTAGGATGCATTCCACTACTGGTGCAATTAGTGCAGTCTGATAGAGATTCCGAAACAAGGAAGAAAGCTACAAAAGCTCTTCACAACCTTGTTCAATCTCAACCGGATGAAAAATTGAGGAAGAGGGAAATTCGAATATTGAAATTATTGGAGACTGTTTGTGCCTACAACGAGGCCTTGCTAAATGACGTAGAATTTGTATGTGAAAATCTTTCAGATGGTAAAAAAATCCGTAACCGATTGATTCTTTCTTTCTATGAAAATGTCTGATTTCAGACGGTGATAAGCATCCTGTACAGACAATAGCGCATTTGATGAAATTGTCATTTGATGAAGGTCATAGACAAGCTATATGCCAGCTAGGGGGAATTCATACAATTGCAAAATTAGTAGAAGTGAGGAGGTTTTTATTAATAATTGCAATTTTAACTGAAATATATACACAACATGAAAAATACTGGGCTGGTGCATAATCGTCATATTTATTCGTGATATTCGGCCTTTCGTTTATTTTTTTTTAAATAAAAATTATCTTCTTAATTTATTTCAGGAAATGCGTGTTGAAAATCAAATTCTCATCCTTTCTTGATGGAATTTCATTTTAATAAAATGAAATAAAATGGATTATTTCCGCAATTTATTATTAACGACAATTGTACAGCTAACAATGTGGCTTTGTCAAGTTTACATCTTGAACTAACTCTAAACATTACACAAAACTTCTTATATAATATTTAAATAAGGTTATTCTGATTTTCACAAATTTTTATTGTTATGTTTACCACAATCGTTTCGCTATCACATTAGCATCATCAGGCAAGATTATATTTTGAATAACTAAGCTTGTTTCCGAAATCCGTTGCTATTTATATTTATATCCGTGCTCAAATTTTAATTGAGCACTAAAACCCAAAAAGGGGGGTCTCTGCAAATTCCAGCTTATCTGAATTTATTTAACAGAGGTGAGTTATTTAAATCTATTTGTTCCTTAAGTAATATTCCAATTTTATTATGTTTATTTATCTCTAGGGATTCTAACAGATTTAAGGCATAACTTTTGCTTTCTATATGTAGAATTTCAAAATTATGGTTGAAAGTATGTCCTGTTTCTAACAAATGGTTGAAATATATAGAATTACTTTTATTATTGAGGAAACTCTTCAAATGTTCACAAATTCTATGTCGGAAAGTTCTTCCAGTCTGTCCTATGTAAACTTTAGGGCAATCACCGCAGGTTAACTTATAAACCCCCGATTTATCATCTTTACGTGTACAGTCTTTATTATTTTTAATAAATTTACTCAAGTTTGAATTGGTTTTAAATGAAGTTCTCAAATTATATTTATTTTTGAGGTATGTAGCAATTTTTTCAGAAATACCTTTAGTGTATTTTAAGGAAATGTATTTAAAATTTCCTTTTATATTAGGAAACACCATATTTAAAGCTATTTTATTATTTTTATTCATCAACAATTTGTCTATCAACCTAGGATCATAGTCATTATTAACAGCTATTTGTTTAATTATGTTAAGTTCTGAAATATAATTTTCTCGATTCATGGGAATATTAACTAATCTAATGATCATGCAATTAAATGCTGATAATTTTTGATTTAAAGGATGATTTGATTTATTGTGAAAAATAGAATCCGTATAGGTTGGTTTGTGAAATATTGAAAAATCATGTGAATTATTTATTAGAGTAACAGTTAAATCAAGAAAATTAATAGAATTATTATGTTCGGTTTCGATAGTGAATTTAATTGAAGGATGTATTTCATTGATGAATAATAAGAATTTTTCAAAAGTCTGTCTGTACCTGTGAAGCAATTCTATTAAACACAATAAATCAAATCATCCTTTAAATAAAAAATTATCAGCATTTAATTGTATGATCCATAGATTAGTTAATATTCCTATGAATGGAGAAAATTATATTTCAGAACTTAACATAATTAAACAAATAGCTATTAATAATGACTACGATCCTAAGTTGATAGACAAATTGTTGATGAATAAAAATAATAAAACAGCTTTAAATATGGTGTTTCCTAATATAAAAGAAAATTTTAAATACATTTCCTTAATATACACTAAAGGTATAATATTTCTGAAAAAATTGCTGCATACCTCAAAAATAATTATAATTTGAGAACTTCATTTAAAACCAATTCAAACTTTAGTAAATTTATTAAAAATAATAAAGACTGTACACATAAAGATGATAAATCGGGGGTTTATAAGTTAACCTGCGGTGATTGCCCTAAAGTTTACATAGGATAGACTCGAAGAACTTTCCGTCATAGAATTTGTGAACATTTGAAGAGTTTCCTCAATAATAAAAGTAATTCTACATATTCCAACCATTTGTTAGAAACAGGACAAATTTTCAACCATAATTTTGAAATTCTACATATAGAAAGCAAAAGTTATGCCTTAAATCTGTTAGAATCCCTAGAGATAAATAAACATAATAAAATTGGAATATTACTCAACGAACAAATAGATTTAAATAACTCACCTTTGTTAAATATATTCAGATGAGCTGGAATATGCAACGACCCTTTTCTGGGTTTTAGTGCTCAATAAAAATTTATTGTAGTTACTGCAATATAAATAGCAACGGATTTCGGAAACAAGCTTAGTTATTCAAAATGTAATCTTGCCTGATGATGCTACTGTGATAGCGAAACGATTGTTGTAAACATAACAATAAAAATTTGTGAAAATCAGAATAACCTTATTTAATATGGATTTTCACCAAGTAAGGACTGATTCAATTCAATACTTCTTATATAGCTAAGAACTTGAAAGAAGTGGATAAGAAAAACATTTTAAAAAGTGATTGCAGTTTATCTAATATAAATTATTAAAAAATGCAAAAGCATGTAAAATAAGGTTCAGATTTCATAACGAAGCAAATAGACACCTCACCCTTGCACTTTGAAGGGTACCAAAGAGTAATGTCCTTATTCTATATTATTTATTTATTATTACATATATATATTTTTTATTCTAATTCATTTATTAGTAATCAAAATACACACATTTCATTCCCTTTGCTAAATATGGAGCTTGAGGCTCTCACATGACATTATAAGGTCTTTTCCAGTGAAAAAGCCCCTTTAACTATATCTCAAGTTGGCTGGTCTTTTTCTTCTTGGTCTTCTACTTGAGGCAATATATGGTTGGTATGGCTTTCCAGTTAAGCATGATATTTCTTGCTCTTCTCTTTGATGACGACAAATATAATTTCGGCTGCTTTTAATTGTTCTGGCCAGTAGTTCAGTTTTAAATACAGACATGACTTAATTTGATGATTAAATGATTAAATTTTTCCAACGGGGATCTATTCTGAAGTCTTCCAAAAATTGCTCCAAGAGAGGAAAAAATCTCAAGTTAATAGTTTAACAATTATCACACTTGCAATGTTCATGTCCAAGCAGAAAAAAATTATTAATTAACTATTGCATAACTAATTGAAAAATTGAGATAACATTTTTTTTTTGGCGGATTATCGTTCATTCAGCTATCCAGTATGCCCCTGAATTTTTTCATTTATTAAATTTCATATTTAATCTATTAAAATAATTTTTATTAATAGTGTCCAAAGTAGGCGTGGCTTACGACAGCCAGAGTACCCGTTTTCGGCCGTATTTTCATCCCTCTGGGAAAATTATTAATATTGGGACTACAATTCCGTGAGTCGACACTATTTTTTAGGAAATTTCCTTCTCTTTTAGAATCTTTTTTTTTATTTAAAAAATCTTATTAGTTTTTGAGATATTTACAAAAGACTAAACCCTCTTTTTCTTTTTAGTTAATTGTTAATAACTTTTGCAATTTTTGCAAGCGGAACTTTATTTTTTTCAAAAATCATCTAGATGCCATTCCGAATCGAATGACACCTTGATCATAATTTTCGGAGACTGCTGAAAAAAGTTGACCCAAAAGACACTTGTTGACTAGACTATTATTACATAATGAGCTGCTAAATAGCAAAGGAATATCGAAATGTGTAGAGAAGGCATTACTTGATGGTCCCTATTTTAATAAATCCATGTTCTAAAATATGTAAGCACTCTTTTAGGCCGAACATTCGATTCATGGAAGCACCTCAGATGATACACACTGTATAATGATGAGAAGATATGCTTGTATGGCACTAACAAACCTCACTTTTGGTGATAGTGGTAATAAGGCATTACTATGTTCCTATAGAGAATTCATGAAAGCATTAGTTGTACAGTTACAAAACTCGTGTGACGAATTGCGACAGGTAGGAATTTTTTCATTCATTTAAATGTGGCAATTAGAATAAAATGTTATATAAATATTTTAAAAAATTTTAAAAATTAGCCTTCTACATATTTAATTCCAAAAGATTATATTTAATGATTATAACTTCTGAAAATAAATTAATAATTACTAATTAATAAATTAATTAATTCATTTTCAGAAGTTATAATCATTAAATATAATCTTTTGGAATTAAATATGTAGAAGGCTAATTTTTAAAATTTTTAAAATATTTATATAATTTTATATACCTTCTATCAAGAATTAACCTCTATTTATGTTAAAATAAAATGTATTTAACACGGTAACAAATTCAAAACGCTAGAATTTGTTTATTTCTTGATGAAATTTATTGACGAAAGCACAGATAGTTAGATAATTTCTCGTTTAAACTTTACTAGCGGTTTTCGATCTGGGCTTTTTTAACTTGGAGCCATCTAGAGTTTGCGTTTTGAAATAGTGGTTATATCGAGCCTTGCAACACTTCTGTCATTCGCGTTTTGACAGAAAGTTAGTTTAATATTTGACGTTAACGAAATAGGTCGAATTACGCTTGAACGAAACTGGGAAATATTAAAAACTTACAACTTATTTGATTGTTGTTTTTAGTTGGAGTCGAACAGAACATGGGTTTCAGGAGAAAAATTGAAACATTTTTATGATATTTAAAAAAAAAATAGTGTTTTGTTGATCCTCCTTTAGCTACCAAGGACAGGATACTACGTTGCATGCTTTTGATGCAGTTCTCTGCTATTTTTTTCAAAGAATCATTAAGGTTCCAATGGTAAATGACTCTTTCTATCAGTTGAAGCCTTGTTGTGATTTTTTCCTTTCTCAATTCCCTTTTCAAGCTCTCGTAAACATTTTCGATAGGATTCATGCCGGGCGAATTTCCAGGCCATCGGAGCAGTGGAATTTTCTTGTCCTCAAGAAATTTGATCACTCTCTTAGCTTTGTGGCGTGGTGCAGAGTCCTGAGTTAGCATTTGGGAACATGGTCAGCCTACCGAACGCACAATTAGCTCTACCATCCGTAAGTTTGAGTCCAAATTTTCATTATTGGATAATACTCGACCAAATAGACCACACCCAGCACGTAGTGAAGAAAATATAGTGGCGGTAGCGGACAGTGTACGTGAAGACCGTGAAGTGTCGATTCGTCGCCGTTCTCAACAGCTTGGCCTGTCATATTCAACAATTCGGCGTATTGAACGTGAGGATCTTTCTTTAAAAGCTCACAAAATCCAACTAGTGCAAGAACTGAAGCCGACCGACCTTCCGTTTTAGTCGTTGGCCTCTTGACAAGCTTACAGAAGATCCGCTGTTTTCGACAAAAATTTTGTTCACCGATGAGGCCCATATGCGCGTATTTGGAATGATGAACAGTCCGAAGAGGATCAAGAGCTGGAATTGAATCCGGAAAAAACAACTGTTTGGTGTGGTTTATGGACCGGTGGAATAATCGGTCCATGTTTCATTCAAAACGATGGCCTGTCCGAATGTTACCATGAATGGTGACCGTTATCGCGCAATGATAACAGACTATTTGACGGCAGAAATTGAAGCCTGTGGTCTCGACGAAATTTGGTTCCAACTCACTTGCCATACAGCCCGTGATTTACTGCGAGAGCGAGTCGGCGAACGGATCAACTCACGCTTTGGACCAATGAATTGTCCGGCTAGATCGTGTGATACCACACCTCTCGACTTTTTCCTTTGGGGCTACGTAAAGTCCGAAGTCTATATGGATTAGCCGGCGACAATTGAGGCATTGGAGGCCAATATTACTCGTGTTATCGACCAAATACCACTAGAAATACTCGGACGCGTGATTGAAAATTGGAACTTCAGAATGGACGTTGTTAACCGTAGTCGCGGACAACGTTTGAAAGAAATTATCTTTGAAAAATAATTGTAAAGAAGATTTTAAAATAAAATTGTTTTTATTCGTAGTTTTATTGAAAAAAATACCTCTAAATGAAACACTCGATTAAAAATGCAAACTTTAAATGGCCCACCTCCTTGAGACTTCCATTGTTACTCATTTAGCGTTTATAATATAATTATCAAATTTCAGGTGACCGCTAGTGTTTTAAGAAATCTATCCTGGAGAGCGGATTCATCGAGTAAAGAAATTTTGAGAGAAATAGGAAGTGTTAGAGCTCTGATGAAATCGGCAATGCTTGATAATAAAGAAAATACCTTAAAATCCATACTGTCGGCGTTATGGAACCTATCGGCACATTGTACTGAGAATAAGTCCGAAATATGTGCTGTGAACGGTGCGTTAGAATTCTTGATACAAATGCTTTTGTACAAATCAGCCCCGAAATCTCTGGCGATAATAGAAAACGCTGGCGGCATCCTACGAAACATTTCGAGCCAAATAGCAGTGAGAGATGACTATCGGGAAATTTTAAGAGAGCACAGCTGCTTGCAAATACTTTTAGATCAGTTAAAGTCGCCCAGTCTCACTATAGTCAGCAATGCCTGTGGGACACTATGGAATTTATCGGCTAAAAATACCACAGACCAAGAATTGCTATGGCAACTTGGCGCACCAACAATGTTGAAAAGTTTGAACCATTCCAAACATAAAATGATCGCCATGGGATCCAGTGCAGCACTAAAGAACCTCCTCACCGCTAAACCTGACTATGCTTTAGTACAACACATGGATTCTACTGCTCTTTCCCTAGATCTTCCAGAATTACCAACACTGGGCGTTAGGAAACAAAAGGCCCTTCTCAAAGGCTTGGACCAAAGCTTATCCGAAACTTTTGATAATTTAGATACACCTCCAGATAAAAAAACTACTAAAAACGAACATAACCAAAGAGATATACCTTCGAACTCACAGCCTCCTATTGATGAGACTGTGAGCACTTCTTATACTAGTCTAAATATTAATGAAGCTTCTATTAATGTAAGTCAAGAGAAAAAATCTCGAATACCACAAAGCAGTGGATCGTCTAGTCTACCATTTATGAACTCCGAATCAAGAAATCCAAGTACTTCAACAACAAGAGAGAAATATTCTGATGATGCGCAAGGTGAAGCGTCGGAGAAGAATATCCTCAAGAAACAGTCTTTCATGATGAAGAAAACTGCAGATTCTTCTCGGATGTATAAAAACACAAAGACTCAGAGAAGCAATATCGAGGAGAATGACCCGGACAAGTCGAAATATTTCTGCCTGAACTATTCGGAGATTGAAGTTCATTCAAACGAGAGTGGCAATGTTACCAACTGCAAAGTCGATGATGGCACAGGGAAGTACGCGAACAGAGGTGCTTTGTCGCGTTTAGAAGATACTGGGGACATCGATAACGACAAACATAAACTGAAGAAGAAAAATAAAGAGGTACTTAAATTAATGTTTAACTTTTCCATTCGGCCGTTTTTAATTTCGGAATATCAGTTCACTCGAGGATTTTTCTAAATGGAAATATTATTTAACGAAATTTGATGATGAAGTTATTTCAAGTAATGGTCCAGTTGATCATCCTCCCAGATTGTATGATTTAACACCTTGCAATTTATTTCTTTGGGGATATGTTGAGTCACATATTTATGCTGATAATCCAACAGTTAGTGAGCAATTAAAAATAAATATTGAATTGATGAAATATGACCAAATTCATGTGATTTGTTTCAACTGCAATATATTTGATAGAAAATCTTTGTTTGTTACTCTTTGCTTTTTGCAGGATGAGACAAAATAGGAAAAGTTATCGATTATTTATTTACTTTTCTTTTCCATATAAAAAAATTTCGTTTTGTTTAATTTTTCATTGTTTATATAATGAACAATTTGTTATAAAACAAATAAATTTTTACTTTATATTTTTTTCCCTATTCTTCTTACTGCCACAAATACAGACATGATTTTTTTTTATTAATTTTTTTATTATTAAAATAATAAAAAAAATCATGCCTATATTTGTGGCAGTAAGAAGAATAGGGAAAAAAATGTAAAGTAAAAATTTATTTATTTATATATATTATATATTAAAATAATAAAAAAATTAATGAAAAAAATCATGCTTGTATTTGTGGCAGTAAGAAGAATAGGAAAAAAATATAAAGTAAAAATTTATTTGTTTATAACAAATTGTTTATTATATAAACAATGAAAAATTAAACAAAACGAAATTTTTTTTTTATATGGAAATGAAAAGTAAATCATGATTTTTAAAGAAAGAATGGTTCCTTAATATTAGTTAGAAGTGGGAGAAAACGATTGTTAATTAACAAATGCGTTTTTAAGCAATAAAAAAATTTTTTTAAGGAAAAGTTTTTTTTTAAATCATTATTTGCATCAAAGATTGATATGCCTTAAAAAAAATTTCAATCATTTTATAAAAAATGCATTTGTTTATAAAATTTTTTTAAACAATAAGAGATAAAAATTAAAAAAAAATATTTCTATGTAGCTTCCTACAACATAAAAACGGACCATTAATAATATTTTGAAAAAAAAAATTTTTTCGATAATTAATCTGAGTTTTTAATTTTGCAACAACGAAAATTGTTAATAAAAAACTGAAAAATAAACATTTTAAAATTTTTCCAACGGGGATCTATTCTGAAGTCTTTCAAAAATGGCTCCAAAATAGAAAGAAAATCTCAAGTTAATAGTTTAACAATTATCACACTTGCAATGTTCATGTCCAAGCAGAAAAAAATTATTAATTAACTATTGCATAACTAATTGAAAAATTGATATAATTTTTTTTTTGGCGGATTATTGTTCATTCATCTATCCAGTATGCCCCTGAATTTTTTCATTTATTAAATTTCATATTTAATCTGTTAAAATAATTTTTATTAATAGTGTCCAAAGTAGGCGTGGCTTACGACAGCCAGAGTACCCGTTTTCGGCCGTATTTTCATCCCTCTGGGAAAATTATTAATATTGGGACTACAATTCCGGGGACACTTTTTTTTAGGAAATTTCCTCCTCTTTTTGAATCTTTCTTTTATTTCAAAAACCTTCATTAGTTTTTGAGATATTTACAAAAAACTAAACCTCCTTTTTTTTTAGTTAATTGTTAATAACTTTTGCAATTTTTGCAAGCGGAACTTCATTTTTTTGAAAAATCATCTAGATACCATTCCGAATCGAATGACACCTTGATCATTATTTTCGGAGACTGCTGAAAAAAGTTGACCCAAAAGGCACTTGTTGATTAGATTAAACTATCTTCCTGCTAAGTAAACATTTTCTTTAACTCCCATCTTCCTGAGTTTTCTCAATATGTGTTACTTCTGTCATCCTAATACCAGACGAGTTGCAAAATCAAGTGACATTAATTTCTTGAGATTTTAAGCATCACTTGACATTCGTCAGATTTATTTATATTTTTGACATGTATGAAACCAAATCGGACTTTTAACTGGATTTGAGTTGAACCTTTTTATAGATTGTGGCAAATATGGACGAGAAGGACCATTGTTCAACTGAAGATATTTCTGATTCGGAGGTACAATCAGTAGCGAGCAAGTCAAGATTTGAATTTAATTCATTAGAAGTTGAACAGACATACAACGGAGATATTTTGAAGGATAATGATTATGAAAATGTTAGTGGTGCAGTCAGTTTGCCTTACGAAACTCAAGGACCTGATTCTAGGTATACCCTTTCATTTGACTTATTATTAAAAATAAATTGAAACCATTATTTATATCAGGTGCTTTTTTAGAGTGACAGAACTTTCAATAGGGATAACTGTGATTTGACAGAAGGTAGAAGCCATGTTGTTTTAACATTTATTCTTTCACACCGCTACAACGTTTACAAATTGTTGAAATTTATTTTCAAGATGATGTTTAGTGATGAAGCTCATTTCTGGGTGAACGGCTATGTAAACAAGCAAAATTGCCGTATATGGAGTGAAAACAATCATCAAGAAGTTCTGCAGGTTCCATTGCAGCCTGAAAAAGGCACTGTATGGTGTGCTTTACACGCTGGAGGCATCATAGGTCCATATTTCTTTAAAAACGATGCTGGAGCTGATGTTACAGTGAATGGTGCTCGTTACAGATCGATGATCGATGATTATTTGTTTCAAAAGTTGAATGGTATCGACCGAGAAGTGTTTTGGTTCCATCAAGACGTGCTACACCTCATGTTGCTACCGTAACAATTGATTTATTGAAAGATTTGGCGATAACATTATTTCGATAAATGGTCCAATCAATTGGCCTCCAAGATCATGCGCCATAACTCCACTGGATTATCTTCTTTGAGGTTATGTTAAGTCATTGGTTTATGCTGATAAACCAGAAACAATAGACGCTTTGGAAGCCAACATAACTCGTGTTATTGATGAAATAAGGCCTGAATTACTCGAAAAAGTGGTCCAAAATTGGTCCGATCGAATGGGGTTCCTCAGAGCTAGTCCTGGTGAACATATGCTGGAAATTATTTTCAATACATAAATGTCATAAAATTATCTTTAAAATAAAAAAAAAACTTGGCTTCAATTTCAATTTAAATGTGTTTTATTTCAGTTTAAAGTTGTATCACTCTAAAAAAAACACCCGATATTTTTCATAATTTTAACATTGTTTTTTCTTTTAGTTCCGCCGTAAGGGAGAACAACTCATCTTTATTAATACATAATGTACATCCTAGCCCAAGACCAAGAAAATTTGCTTCAATTGAAAAACCCCAACCAATTCCTAGGTCAATACCTCAGTTGAAAACATGCGGACAAATTTTCGATGAATCAACTGAAGACAATTCAAGTGCAAACCATCCTGATTTACCAGAAGATGTAAAAATGGGAATTCCCGTAAGTTGGAAATATTCCGATTGCTTCTTCCAGTCGTTAATTACGTATTTCGTACTTTTTGTTAACGCATAACTTTTGATTTTCCTTCCAGAATATTTCAAATCAGCAAGATTCGGTTGAAGATAACATCCAACCGAAGGAAGAGTTAAATGAAAAGCAAGATATAGGGAGAGAAAAGAAATCCAATGCTGACTATTATGAGAACAAAGAAATATCCAGGTAGGTTTCAACTGAAAATGAAAAAAACGTCTCGAATATATGAAAGTATGATTTTTCGTTACCATATATCATTTCTTATCGACAAGACTGTTAAGTCCCACAATTAGTCTACCGTGAGGTGTTTGAATTAATCCTGGTTTTAGCGTTCCGTTATATCGTAAATGTTGGTGTTGTATTTAAACACCGATTTTCATGTGAAGGCTGATTCATTTAGAGGTACTTTTTGTGGAGGGGATTTAATTGCAGATGGTTACTGTTGTTATTTGTTATTTATGGCGAGCGGGCGTCTGTCCACCTTACCACTGCGTCCGCACGGACTATTGTGGTTCACCCCTAATTTATATCTCCCCGACGAGATCCAGTTTTTGGATAAAACCGATAATCTTGTTCAGGGGTAATTTTTTCAGTTCGCAGTGGGCTATAAAAGCCTAGCCAAAGACCTCGAATCTGATGCGACTCACCGCTGGGCACTCTGAGACGATGTGCATGGCTGTTTCAGTGTCCTCAAGACACAGCCTGCATTCATCGTCTTCAGCGATCCCCGATTTTGTGCAAATGCGCTTTCAGTCTGCAGTGACCTGTCATAATTCCGACAAGTGTTCTTAGTTTGGCCCTATCCAGACCTAGCGCTAGGTTCGCCATCTTTTTGTTCGAAGCTGTTCCAAGGAACAACTTCGAATGTTTCAGGCCAGAATGGCTCCGCCAGAAAGACTCTAGCCTTGAGTTCATTCTGCCTGTTATCGCCTCGTTAGCCACGTCATGTGGTATTCCCAGGAATGATTCCGGTCCTACCAGAGGCAGCGCAGCTCCAGCAAACGCCAGCCGATCTGCCTCCTCGTTACCCAAATAGTTTGAGTGGCTCGGTATCCAAACCAGAATGACTCCGTTATACATACCGAGCCTGTTTAAAGCCGTGCGGCAACTCCAGACTGTTCTTGAGGTACAAGAGCTGGATTCCAAAGCTTTTAGTACTGACTGACTATCAGTAAATATTTTGATTTTACCGTGGTGGATTTGCCGTTTTATCAGCAGTTCCGCCGCGGTCTCAATGGCAAATATTTCTGCCTGGAATATGGTTGCGTTTTGACCGAGACTCAATTAGATGTTAATTCTCGGTTTGCTCCCATAGACTCCCGCTCCTGTTCCGTTCGTCGTTCGCGAGCCGTCTGTGAACAAGCCAAGGTCGGTTCTCAATAGAACCTCAGCATGCTGGGTCCATTCACCCCGGCTGGGGACGATTACATTGAAATTCCGTTCCTGGCTCGTGATTTTTGACATTAGAACCGAGGGCATCGTTAGGATACTGTTCGTTAAAAGCTCGTCTAGCAGTCCTGAGCCTCCCATCACTATTGCCTCTGGCCTGTCAATCGTCAGTTTATATAGTTTGTATGTGGTCCGTTTTAGATTTAGTAGGACCTCCATGGCTGCCGTGAGTGTGGTGCGAAACGCACCTGTAATTGCAAGGCAAGCCTATCTCTTTAGTCGGGTTAGCTATTGTTCGCCAACCGTTTGTTGAACTTTCTTCCACCACGCTACAGCGCTATACACTATCCGTGGTCTAATTACCATAGTGTGTAGCCAGTACATCCACCTGGGCTTTAGGCCCCAGGTTTTACCACAGATCCGCCTGCAAGTCCAGAAACCCATTCTGGCTTTTTGACACACTTTATCTAGGTGTGCACTCCAGCTGAGCGTCTTGTCCAGGACTATTCCTAGGTAGTTTGCCTCAAATGAGAATTGTATTATTTCACCACGGATAGTCGGTGGTTCTAAACCATTTCAACTTCTGTTTTTTAGTGAATAGTACTATAACTACCTTTGCGGGTTAAGAGACATGTCTTCCCTTATACACCATTTGTCAATAGTGTTCAGTATCTCTTGAAGGACGGCCGATATCGTCACCTCCGATTTACCTTTCACTATGATTGCCAGGTCATCAGCAAATGCTTGAACGTCGACTCCCCACAGCGAAATGATCGCTAGCAGGTCACCAACGAGAAGGGTCCACAGTAAGGGTGAGAGAATACCTCCCTGCGGACAGCCCTTCGCAGCCTTGAACTCGAAGACCTCATCCTGGTATGAGGTCGTTATTGTTCTGCCGCATAGCATTGCCTGTATCCATCTACAGATTAGCGGGTTGATTCCTATCGCAGCCAGAGAAGTCGGTAGCGTATTGTTAAAAGCACCTTCAATGTCCAGAAACGCTGTTAGTGCTATCTCTCGATTATCGAGAGATTGGTTTAATTTTCCGACCAGATTATGCAATGCAAGTTCTGCCTATTTGCCTGCCTGGTATTGGTCTGAACGATGAGGGTTCCGGTTCTGTTCGTCCCACCTTTGGTATATATACCACTTTAGTTAGTGTCCAGCTTGTAGGCATAACACCCCATGCCAGACTTGTTCTAAATAATTTTAGCAGATACGGAATCAACACATCCATGCACTTTTGAAGAAGGGCTGGAAAGATTCCGTCTACCCCCGGTGATTTGAAAGGTTTAAAAGACCTTATTGCGTCTCTGACCGCTTGTGCAGTGACTATATTTTGGATAATTGCAGATTGCACATGCCTCGTGTTAACTGAAGTGTATTTCTGTTCAGTAGTGTTTGACAATTTATAATGAGAAGACTTAGCCCGGCACAGCGTCTACAAATTGTTCAGCTTCATCACGAAAATGGGCGTTCTACGAGGAATGTGTATCGGGCGCTTAGAGCAACTTATGGTCCACATAATTGACCTACCAAACGCAGAAATAGCTCTACCGTCCGTAAGTTTGACACCCAATTTTCATTATTGGATAATAATCGACCAAATAGACTACACCCAGCACGCAGTGAAGAAAATATAGCGGCGGTAGCGGAGATTTTACGTGAAGACCGTGAATTGTCGATTCGTCGCCGTTCTCAACAGTGTGGCCTGTCATATTCAACAACTTGAGCGTATTTTACGTAAGGATCTTTCTTTGAAAGCTTACAAAATTCAACTAGTGCAAGAACTGATGGTTTTAGTGCGAGAGCGATTCGGCGAACGGATCATCTCACGCTTTGGACCAACGAATTGTTCGGCTAGATCGTGTGATATCACACCTCTCGACTTTTTCCTTTGGTGCTATGTAAAGTCCAAAATCTATATGGATAAGCCGGCGACAATTGAGGCTTTGGAGGCCAATTTTACTCGTGTTATCGGCCAAATACCACTAGAAATACTCAGACGCGTAATTGAAAAGTGGAACTTCAGAATCGACGTTGTTAACCGTAGTCGCGGACAACATTTGAAAGAAATTATTTGAAAGAAATTATGTTTAAAAAATAATTGTAAACAATGGTTTTTTTGTGTAATAATAAAGATTATATAATAAAATTGTTTTTATTCAATATTTAAGAATTCCTTATGCAAAGGACGTCAATAAAGAGAAGAGCGAGAAACGTCTTGTTATACTGGAAAGTTATACCAACAATCTTATTACATCCATTGGTTTCGCCTCTATATAGAAGGGTAAAAAAGAATTGGCCAGCTTATTTTAGATAGGGGTCTTTTCCCTGAAAAAGACCTTATAATGTCATGGGAGAGATTGTTAATAAATGTTTTAAAAATAAAAGTAGTTAAAGAATGGCAGTTCTTGCAACTTTTTTGTGTTGTAAAAAACCGTTTTTTTTTTCAGGTCTCCCGCATCTAACTCGACCAGGACCATACCGTCAATTTCAAAGTCTCAACCGAAAAGGTTCTCCAGAAACAGCAGCGGAATTCCAATGTCTAGATTGCCTTCTAGAACTTCACCATTGAGATCGTTGACGAAAATTGAATGTTCTAAAATCACCACTAATTTTAACACAAGCAGGACATTAACAGACGACAAAGTACATACAGATTCTGATGAGGTAAGTTATTTCAAATTTTACAGACATTACAGACAACTTTACCAGCGCCACTGAAAATATTCTACACTGTCAGATATTCTTTTCCATCTTATATTAGCGTATCAGAAAAGTAACAAGTCTTTTTGGGTTATCTAAGAGTAGATCCTTTTTTTGCATAAGAATATGCTACTCAGGTAGGTCATGTGCTATCAAAGCAAGTGATAATCAAATCTTGTAGCGAATTTTAACAATTTCAATGCGTTGTTGAAGCGTGTATCGTTCCTTTTTCAGTAAAGGCGTAGTTTTTACTTGTCAAATGTAAAAATGTGACAGTTTCAGAAGTGACAGCTGCCCAGATAGCGGGCTATTCAAAATGAAACCTCTCATTGAAAAAAGAAAGAAAGAAGTGAACATGCATGATAAAATGTTCCGAAAACAAACCTCGAGAAAATATCCTATATTTATATCACTTAATGTCAATCTACAGGTGGATAATCCGACATCTTCGAAGGAAGTTGTTAACGCTGGAACAAACGAACCTACGTGCTCCAAGCAGGACAGTAACGTGAGAACTGATGGAACGTGCGAAGCCGTTGAAGCGCCTAATGAGGATTTAAATGGAAAATATGACGATTTTCTGTTCGAAAGACGGAAAATATTCAGTTATTCTTCAAATTCGGACGAATGCCGTGTTTTGAGTTTGGATGAGACGGAAACGTAAGTAAACAAATCGATGAAGGATCCGTGTTTTTTGTGTCTCAAATATCATACAGATCTATTCTGCTAATCTCACTACAAATGATTTTATTGAAATTTTTTCTCGAAAACTTTTTAAAATAAAATTAAATAAATGTCTTAGAAAACACAGTTTCAATTTAGTAAACATACATAATTAACACTCATTACACAGCACCAAAAGGAATGAAATAGAATATTAATTAAAAATATTAAACAAATACTTGAAGGATACAAAACTTTGTTTCCTATCATGTATTATGAAAACCTTTCCACAGATGCACAACATAACCTCAAGAATTTATTCAAAAATAACTTTCTTTAAATGTTCTTAAAAAAAACTCTAAAAACATGTAGCACATCTTTAAAATAGCCATTTCGAATTATATCCAAATCTTGTCATTCCAACTTCGTATCTAAAAAATAAAAGTAATTAATAAAAATATATCTTACTCGACCAAAACCACATACTTTGAATATCAAAACATATTTAATCTGTTATTCTCCTACACTTTTAATTTTAAAAATTTTTAATTAAATAATGTCTTATAAGCACTGCTTATATTTAAAAGAGGCATAAAATCAAAACTCATTATACAATATCAAATGGAATAATGAGTTTAGATTCTATACGTCTTTTAATTATAAGCAGTGCTTATAAGACATTAATTTAATTTAAAAGTTTTTCAATAAAATATTTTGAAATTAAAATTGTAGGAGACAGATTAAATCTGTTTTGATATTCAAAGTTCCTTCTATCAGGTAAAAAACCGCTTCTTATTATTTTATTTCATAAAACCACATGTCTTCCTCTAAACAAACTTAGAATATAGTGAATTTTTAAAAATCAATATCTTAAATGTATTCAATATTTGTTACAGAAATTACACAAAGTTTCTGACTCAGTTATATCCAAATGTATGAGTGAAAACCCAAATATAATTATTATATGTACAATAAATAATAAAAAGTGGTTTTTTCAATATCAAAACAGATTTAATCTCCTACAATTTTAATAAAAAAAAAACTTTTAGAATTAAATTAATGTCTTATAAGCACAGCTTTTATTTAATAGACGTAGAAAATCAAAACGCAATATAGAATATCAAATGGAATAAATAACCCAACAAATGTAATTATTTAAATATTTTAATATTTACATATATATTGTTAGCCTTCTACATATTTAATTTAAAAAAATTATATTCAATATTATAACTTCAGGAATTAAATTAATGTCATATAAGTACCACTTATATCATTTGGATGTCTTACAATGAATGTTTATTTTATATGTCGTTTGGTACTTATATGACATTAATTAATTCCTGAAGTTATATTATTAAATATAATTTTTTGAAATTAAATATGTAGAAGGAAAATGTTAAAATATTTAAATAGTTTTATATACCTTCTATCAAGTATAAACCTCCATTTATTTTATTCCAACAGATATAAATTGTCAATTGAAATTAAAAAATAAATATTTGTAGGAGACAAAATTGTGTTTATGATTTTACAATTATGAAAACTAATTCCTTTTCAAAAATACAAAACATAATTTTAACTTCTCAGAAAATTTAATTTATTTGAAACATTTAATATATCTAAATATTTAAACGAGTTACTTCAAAAATTTCTCAAAACATGTATTATATCTTCAAAAAACAATTTGAATTCCGATAAGGTCTTCATCGGCCCAACAACAGATTAAATCTGTTTTGATATTCAAATTTTTTAATATTCCTTCTATCAAGTAAAAAACCTCTTCTTCTTATTTTAAAAACTGGTTTTTTTACTTGATAGAAGGTTTATTACAATATCCAAATATCATACGGATTTATTCTGTTAACCTCGCTACAAATTTTAATTTTATAAAAATTATTTCTCAAAAACTTTTTAGAATTAAATTAATTATATTTTTGTGTTAAATACAGAATGGCTGAAATTTGAGACTCGTCATTAGCGTTTGTGAAACAATTTAATTATGCAAAAGTTGTATTATTTGAAATTGAATTGAACCGGTCCTTCATAGAAATTCACTTTAATGAAATGAAATAGTGAAGATTATTTTCATAATTTATTAATTTAACGACAATTATTCCGCCAACACTGTGACCTCTTCAAGTTTACATTTTGAACTAACTCAATCACTACAAGTCAACTCATAGACATAGATTTATCGTCTTTATTTGTTTTATCTTTGTTATTTTTTAAACAAATTCTTAAATTATTAATCGTTCTAAAGGCTACATTCAAGTTCAATTTAATTTTAAAATACTAATAAATAATTAAATAAAATAATTATCCGATATTTTATTCACGTAAGGAATGGAAATGTATCTTTTAGTCGAATCTTTTGTAACAGGGCAAACTAAATGCAATGCAATTTTCTTTTATTTTTTGTATTGTTCTTCCAACTATTTTGTTAACATTAGATGAGTTGGAAATATTTTTCTTCCAGGTCTAGCGATCACAAGGACCAATTCAGTATAACTAGAAATAAAGGTGAGGTTTTCAATTATATTTTGCGTTTCTATTCATTAATTTGTATCAGTTTTTCCAGCGAATCTTGGTATTTCGGAAGAAGACAATATTGAAACATCTGTGAGCTCCACTGCAAGTTTCGCTCACGTTCCTTCACAAGTGCCGGAAAGTTCCAACGAAACATCTGAAGCAGATACAGTGGTCTCCAAAAACAGTGTCCAGGGTGAAAACGTTACAAGGTTCACTTATCACTATTTTTTACAGATTCAATAATTATCAAGTTTTCTGTTGCAGATATTCCGTTAATTATTCAGGAATAGAGGATAATTTATCGACGAATATTAAGAAGAGCGAATCGAATAAGTCGTTGGGAAAAATTCTAGACATCAGTCCAGAATTCTTATATTCCCCCAGAGATGGCTGTATGGTGTTCAATGACAAGAAGGAGGAAAGACTCGAAATGAGTTGCAACGATTCGGCCAACGTTGACACCAGAATGCTAGATCCGGACGCAATGATCGAATCTTTAGATCGTTTCACGGCTGAACTGGTATCTCAAGCTTCTTCGCATCTTCAGAACAAGGACTCTCTGTATAAAAGCAGCAATAACGATAATACGTGGGATGAAAATTCCTCTCCGAACGAGGCTACATTTCCCAGCATCTCCGTCAGCGCTCCGAACGTCGTATCGTTCAATAGTGAAAGCGAAAACAACACGTCTTCTAACAAGAACGATCCGATTGGTCCGAGTAAAGTGGATCATTTCGAAATGGCATCAAATGATTTTTCTTCTCTCAACACTACGACTATGACGGAATCCACACTGATAGCAATGGAGGCTACAAAGATGGCCGAAGCTTTCAAGGAAGAAGCCGATATGTCATCGAGTGTCAACAGTTTGGTTTCTTTGGAACTCGATCAAGTCCAACCTCCATCACACTTGAATTCTTTGTCAAATAGTATAATAGGGTTTCTGGATAGTAAGCCTAGTAGTCCCAAGTTGATGCGAAAGAAGTCGTTACCGTCGAACATTATGGTAAAGAGGGCTTTGAACCACTCTCTTTCCCATAATGCGAGTGTTGAAAACCTTGACCATCATACGATTTCTTATAAGGATGATATGAATTCTGTCAATCGTGTAGGAACAAGCGGAGGTGAACCAACTTTCCCTAACGACATATCAGAGTCTAGAAAATCCTTCATCATCAACGGTCCAGTTAACATGAACTACTCCAATCCAAAGATGCCTTCCAGTTTTCTTAATTTAGAAAATTCAAGCCAATTACTTAGTGTGACAGATTTGGACAATATCAATCCACCTTCTATGTTTAACGAAGTCACGGATCTGTGCAATTCCTTAGCCGACGTTGCAACCATGTCTATCGGTACTGAGACCGAAGTCTTCGAGGACTGCTTCACCCACGTTACCGATAACCATTTGCAGACGGAGAACGATGTGACCGAATTCTCAGATGCGAACAGCGTAACTCCCATCCAGTCCAGTACGACTAGCAGTAGCGAGAACACGCCGAAGAAGAAGTCCCTGAACAAGAGTCTGACGTCGAAGCAAAAACGAGCACTGGCTAAAGAAAGGTACAAGACGTACATCATTGCGGCCGAAATGGTGATGAAAGATAGTATCACAAATCAAGAAGATCGTTCGAATGAACATGAGCAGTCGATAGAAACTACAACAACGGAAACAAGAAGTTCAGCTTTTGAAAATGACGATCCGACGCATGCTCATCAAACGTTCGATATCGATGTCAAAGCTTCCAAATTATCACCGAAAGAAAGGAGGTTGAGTGAAAGGTCGAGGTTTCAGACTCAAGTATTGGAAGTCAGTCAGATCCCAAATTTTCACAACCAGAATTCTGAACAACAACAGAAGGAAGGCGAAGGGGATAGTTCCAAAGAGCAAAGCCCAACCAGATCTAAGATTTCCATCCGAAAGAACGTTTTGCAGAGAAGATTAACCAATAAGGAGCGCTTCAAAACCCAAACTTTAGACGACCCTCAACTCTCGCCCGACCTATTAGTTTGCGAAAATCCCATCTCGAACGACGCGGAAATCCACCTTATGGTAGAGAAGGAAGCGAACAAAATGCTGAAAACCCTCAGAGACGCCAATATCAACCACGACGAAATACTCGACTGCGAAACAATCAGCCTCGTTTCCAACGACGACGAATCCGAGCCCAATTCTGGAAGTTCTATCAATTATAGAACTTATCACAAGAGCTGGGGTCTCAGGAACAACATACCTGTCATAACATCTGATGAACCTCGAAAGCATCCGGGTGATATGGTAGGCGAGACTTCGGAAAATTGCTCGACCGCTTCAGACGATGAAGTGAACAGAGTTCCTCCGAAGCCTAAGATTGTCAAACCGGACGGGAAGAAAATCGAGGAATGCAAGGATGACCTTGAACAGCCCAAAGGGATAAGGGGCAGACGGAAAGCGTTATATTCCAAAAGTAATTTGACGAAAGTGACGCCGAAATCTATCAAACCGGTTAAAAATGTCACATCGAATTTGGCCAAGAACGTGACTTCAACTCTGAAATCTGCAACGCCAAAACCAAACTTGTCGAAGCCCAGCAAAATTGCCACCAGACCCCCAACGAGAGGAAAGACGGTCAATTCATCAATCAGGCCAGTTTCGGGAAACGGAAACTCTCTGATAACTACTCCTTCTTGCACTGCGAGTGTGTCTCCGAAGAATTTGAAACCTAGTATTCCTCGACCTGGAAGTGATAGCAAAAAGTGCCCCCCAAAACCTCTAGAGCGACAAGGCACTTTCACTAAAGACGATAACCCTCCTAACGGTAGTCAGGCGAAAGCAAAAAATCCTGACACGTCCAGAATACCAGCTCCGGGATCTATCAAAAGCTCTATTCCAAAAATGTCATCTAAACCAAGTAACATACCAAGGTCTGGTGTTTTCAAATCGGCCAGTTCAGATAGAGGCTCTAAACCGACGAATATAAAAATTTATAATCGTTCTACAAGCGCTGATAGTCGAGAAAGTACGGTCTCTAGGAGAATCCAGAGTTCTCTGTCCAGTCATAGTTTGAAAGGTGAACCAGAAAAGGTACAGCAAAGTGGTGCAATAAAAAAGACGATTCATTACCAAAGATCAGATAGCAATTCAAGTTTAAACGGGTCTAATAACACTAAGAAACAGGTAACGAGTAAAATTGCGAGCATTTGGAAGAAAATTGAAGAAACTAAGAAAAAGACTGTAACCAAGAAAGATAGCAAAAAATGGATTGAAGCGGAGGTAGAACCATTAAGTGATGCAACAAATTCGAATACCGTTTCAGGTAAAAGTGATGATAATGCGCCAAAACGAATATCTAGGTTAGGTTCCTTTGTTAGTATGGATGAAAATGAAGGTAATATTAATATACAGATGGTTAATTAATCAGTCAAATATTATATGACTTTTAAACAGTTGTAAGTGTTCCTTTTTTAATTTTCTGCATGTCTAATTTCTTTAATCTTTGTTAAATTCTGATCCTAGAGATTATTCGAAATATTTTAACTATGGTTCAGTATTTATAAATAAGTTTCAAGTTTTCATCTTATCATTTTGTTTCGAGAATAAATTTCTAGGATTTAAATTGAATAAACACTTTTTCTGCATGTCTAATTTCGAACAAAAGCTTTTTTTGTGTTCTTTGTGTTTTCAAATTAACCTGTCGATGAATTTTTCGATATTTAGTTTTTAAGTTGTATATATGTTAATTTTTTTATTAATGAAAATCATTTGGCCATATTGTCTAGTCCCATTCTTACAGTTATTGAAATTGTAAATTTATTTATTCGTATGATGTACTTTATGTAGATATTACTTGAGGTATTATAGAATTTGTAGAATAAATTCAGTTTTCCACGTAAATGAGTTTTTTTTCTATTTAACCCTTCATTTCCCAATTTTTGCGCATTTGTTCTAGAACAAATAAAAATAAAAAATTCTCAATCTTCAATAAGCAGGGACCAATCACAATAAAATTCCACAACAGAATAATAACACTGCTAACACTAAACTCTTAATTTTTTATTAATATTAAGTAAAACGAGTCTTACTAGTAAAGGCTTCCATTAACATCAAATTAATATTTTCCGATATAAGAAGCACTGTTCCAAAAATGGCAAATTTCAAATTTTTATCAATTGAAATAATAGAGGATCGGAAAGTAATGTCGTTTCTGCGCATGTCGATATTTGATTGTCATTTGTACTTCGAAGTCGTGTCAAAGACATTTTGAGGTTATTGTGGCTTTGTTCACTTCTAAATAATTAAATATCAGACTTTTCTTTTGCAATTCGGCCCAGCTCTTATTATAAGAATGCTGATTTTAAAAAAGGCCGTAAACAATCTGAATCAGGGACCAGATTAGTAAAATATATCCCTTAATATTAGCAAATAGCAAAGAAAATATTTAGTTTTTCACAAAGGACATCAACATGCGTGGGCCAACTCAGGTTTCATTCAATATGGATGCCTAGAAATTTAGTATTAGGAGTATAAATAAGTTCGTGCGGTTTCTCATAAGAAATTGGTTAGGTTAGGTGACTTTAGCATTTCTCCAATTACGATAAAGTCAAACAATCGATCGATGAATGGATAGCGGCCAAAGAGCCGGTCTTTTTCGCGATAGGATCCGTTAATTGCCAAAAAGATGGGAAAAAATAGTGGCTAGCAACGGACCATACTTTTATGGTGACGTGCCCCTCTCCTCGCCAAGATTTCTACTCTGCTTTGCTGCAGCTTCCCGCCGTAGCATATAGAGGACGCAACCGGTCTCAGATAATACGTAACTCTCCATCCTCGCCGGATATAAGTAGAGCACAGTACAAGCGTTCGACAACCGAGTTCCGACGTAGAACAAGGTCACTGGCGTGGCGTCTTTTATGATTGGGTACACGAGATTTAATGCCATTTTCTTTTGTTTATTGGATACCATTTTGTCTATAAGAAAGGGATTGTAACCGTTGTTTGACACTATTTGTTTAATAATATTTAATTCTTTCATAAAGTTTTCTGAATTTAAAGGGACATTCAATAATCTATGAATAAAGCTATTATATGCCGACATCTTTTGGTTGGTGGGGTGGTTTGAAGTTTTATTTATTGTGATGTCTGTATGTGTTGGTTTGTAAAAAATACTAAAATCATGTAAATTATTTAATCTTGTTATAGTGAGGTCAAGAAAATTAATACTTTGATTCTTTTCTTCTTCGATTCACTCCACCCAAAAATCAAATTCACAATCGAAGAAGAAAAGAATCAAAGTATTAATTTTCTTGACCTCACTATAACAAGATTAAATAATTTACATGATTTTAGTATTTTTCACAAACCAACACATACAGACATCACAATACATAAAACTTCAAACCACCCCACTAACCAAAAGATGTCAGCATATAATAGTTTTATTCATAGATTATTGAATGTCCCTTTAAATTCAGAAAACTTTATGAAAGAATTAAATATTATTAAACAAATAGCGTCAAACAACGGTTAAAATCACTTTCTTATAGACAAAATGGTATCCAATAAACAAAAGAAAATGGCATTAAATCTCGTGTACCCAATCATAAAAGAGGACAATACACAGAAATATTTTTCGTTGTCTTATGTCAATGAATTATCTGAAAATATTGCCAAATATTTCAAAAGTTGTTTCAATTATAACGCGGCTTTTAAGACAATTAATAACCTTAGTACCTACATAAAAAACAATAAAGATCGTACAAATAAAGAAAATAAATCCGGAGTCTACAAGTTAACTTGCAAAGATTGCCCTTTAGTATACATTGGCCAGACTGGTAGATCATTCAAGAAACGTGTCCAAGAACACCAAAGGGGTTATGTATACAATTCTGTACATTCGACATATGCTAATCATCTTAAGGAATTCAGGCATAATTTCAACAATAATTATGAAATTATCTACGTTGAAAGCAAAAGTTCTAGATTAACACTTTTAGAATTTCTTGAAATCAACAAGTATAATGCCCGTAAAATCCTTTTGAATGAACAAGCAGATGTCGATCATTCTCCATTACTGAATATTTTTCCTTAATGGCATTTTTAGCGGCAAACTCCAATAAACACCTAGAGTTTTTATGACTTGTGCTTCTATTATTTGGTCACGTACCTAAAAATGTATATAAACTAGGTTACACTCAATACCATCAGACAGTACAATGTAATACCTGAAGAAGCCACATCGTGGTGAAACAATTGTTGTATTAGTACAAACATTTTTGTGGAAATAAATTACTGTCTTATATACATTTTTTTTTAGTTACCTAATAGTTTAAAGAATATAAGTAGCCCAAAAATTTTTAAAAATTGAATGAATCATGGATAATAAACCTTGAACCTTATGAACTGGGAGATTTTTTCAATGATAAATTTAGTTGATTATGTTTAATTTTAAGACACTATGTCATTTCAGATTGTCATCTTGGTGAACCTTATTTGAAATAAAGAAATATTATTATTATTGACCATCTGAAAGCTAACATCTGTCAAGTTATTGGTGAAATATTGCCCGAAATGATGTTGTATTCCACAGCTAATGGCAAGGTCCAAGCATTATATTGAAATTAAAATTTGATCGATACTCTAAATGGAAGAGTGCTTTATTTGCGTTTACTTTCGGAAGCGCAAAATGGATAACCCTCATCGATATATTTTATGATATTGACAAAAGTAGCAGTTAATAATAGTATAAAAAAACCGAAGGTTATTACTCTTGGTCTTTCTTCCTGTTAAAGTAGCTTCCCTTCCTAATCTTCTCGGTTTAAATTTGCGTTCTCACAAAAAAAATCGTGGTTAAGCCAACAAACAAATTTTATTGCTTGCTTTTGAGTGGGGACTATTTCAGAAAGAATTCAAAAACTTGATCATCTTCATTTCTACTTCAGTCCGGTGTTGGTGCTAACAGGTTCTATAGGGCCAAGGTCAGTATTCTTTATTCCTACCAGAACTTCATTGCAACGCTCGCATAGAAATAATATTCTTTAATTCTGAATAATAAACAAGTTAGATCTGTTTGTTATTCAATTGATGATTTAATGGGGAATTATTGCAGATTTTTCTGTTTTATTGGCGCTGATTTGTTTATATTTTGTCTCATAATGATCAATGAATAATTTAATGATGAAATTGCCCCAATATTGAAAAAATAATACTTTAAATTTTTCATAATGGAGCTTCTTTGCATAAAGTATTGTATATTACTGGGTTGCTTGGAAAGTAATTTCCTTTTTTTTGGAAAAAGAAAGACAATTTTCGTATAATTAATAAATATTTTATTAAATTATATATTCCGGTCCAACGCCTTTTTCCACCTTTCTGGTGATTCAACGCTAATAAAATTTTTGGTCTTTGCTGGCAAAAAACTGATTCAGATGATTTTTGACCTCTTCATTCGAAGTAAAGGTTTTTCCGTACAAAAAACTTTTCAATAACCAGAACAATTAATAATCCGAAGGTGCCAAATCTGGAGAATATGATGGGTATGGCAGTAATCCCATTCAATTTGTAAAAGCTTTTGGCGAGTGACTAAACTTGTATAAGGTCTTGCATTGTCTTGGTGGAACACTACACCTTTTCTATTGATTAATTCTGGCCTTTTCTGTTGAAGTGCATCATTCAGTTTATCCAGCTGATGCTTCCGAATTAATTGTTGTGTTATCCGGTAAAAGCTCAAAAAAAACGATTCCTTTAAAATTCCACAGACCGCATCACTTTTTTTTGATGGATATTGGCTTTCGAAATGCTTTGAGCCAGTTCATCTTTTTGGTCCATGATCTCTTGCATTTGACATTGTTATATAACCCCATTTTTTGTCCCCAGTAATCTTGCGCTTCAAAAATAGATCATTTTCGTGACTTCTGAGAAGCGAATCACACACTTCAACGCGACGACGGAAATTTCTAATGTCTTTATCGGCTTCAACCGGACTTCTGGAGCGTGGTGCATCTTCTTCAAAATTGCCGGATCGAAATTTTGCAAACCAGTTCTAGCACTGGCGTACTGTTACCACATCTTCTCCATACACATCGGTCATTTTCTTTCTGGCTTGAACAGCATTTTTACCTTTTGTGTAGTAAAAAAGTAAAATATGGCGAAAATGCTCTTCATATTTAAAAGTGTACCAACCAAAAACTGCTGCGTATAATTAATTGAACTTTTTCACACACAAGCTTTGCTATATCAGCTCTCAAAATCAGGAAAAAACGAAATTACTTTTCGAACAACCTTATACGTATTATATCTCAGGAAAAAAATAGAGTAGATGATTAACTTAAGACTTATAGGTGGTATATAGTTTTTAATCCACATTATGAGTATATACAATTTATTGCTTATAGTCAAAAATATTCTTCATTAAGGCTACAATGTTTAGTTTTCCTAATTTTCAATAAACTAACAAAACAACAAAACCTTGTTTAATAAAATAGAAAAAGGCTTTTTACTTGATAGAAGAAATATAACAAAATTTGAATATCAAAACAGATTAAATCTGTAAGTCTTCAACAATTTTAATTTAAAAAAAATTTTTATTCAAAAAAGTTTTAGAATTAAATTAATGTCTAAAATAAGTACCGCTTATGTTTAATAGACGTGTATAATCAAAACTCAATATATAATGTCAAATGGAATGAATAAACCAACAGATATAAGAAAGTCATTAAAATTAATAAATAAATATTTAAAGGAGACAAAATTTTGTTTCTGATCTTACCTTTAAGAACACCAATTGCCTTTTAAAAACATGAACACAACTTAAGGACTTCTCAAAGAATATAATTCATTTGAAATATTTAATATATTTAAATATTCGAATAAGTTAATTCAGAAATCTCTCAAAACGTGCACTATACTACTCTGTCAAGAAAGTACCGGGAATTTTCAATTAAAACAACATTTTTACATTTAATCGTCAAAATTTATTGGGTAGCCTTCAAAATAGGCTCCATTTGCTCCAATACATCTATGCCAACGGCACTTCCAATTATCGAAACATTTTTTATAGGCGCTTTCCGGGATGGACTTTAGCTCTCGCGCCTAATTTTGTTTTATGGCTTCAATCGACTCAAAAGGGGTGCCACGAAGGGGCAATTTTAGTTTTGGGAAGAGGAAAAAGTCGCAGGGAGCCAAATCCGGCGAATACGGTGGTTGCTGAAGCACGTTTGTTGAGTTTTTGGCGAGAAAGTCAGTCACAATCGTAGCTCTGTGAGAAGGCAAAATGCAAAATCCATGAGTCATGCAAAATCCATGAGTTGTTCGCCCACAAATTTGGCCGCTTCTTACGAATACGCTCACGCAAACGTTTCATAACGCCTAGGTAATATTCCTTGTTTACCGTCTGACCCTCTGGAACGAATTCGTAGTGCACCACGCCACGGATATCGAAGAAAACAATGAGCATCACCTTCATTTTCGAGCGGCTTTGGCGTGGTTTTTTCGGTTTCGGCTCATTTTTTGCCACCAATTCCGATGATTGCTGGCTTGTTTGCATATCGTACTCATAGACCCAGGTCTCATCACCAGTTATGATGCGTTCCATGAATGTAGAATCGGAATTACAGCGATCCAGCATGTCTGAAGCAACCTGTTCGCGATGACGTTTTTGAAGAAAATTCAGGTCTTTCGGTACGAGTCGTGCGGCCACCTTTCTCATGCCCAAAATATCAATCAAAATCGTACGTGCGGACTCGTGGGATATCTTAAGATCATGTGCTATCTCTCTCAAGCTGGTACGACGGTTTTCCAGCACCCTTTCCTTAATTTTATCGACGTTATCTTCGATCGAAGCCGTCAATGGGCGACCACTTCACGACCGTCCTTGAAGGCTCTGTACCACTGATATGCACGAGTTTTCGATAGAGCATTATCACCAAAGGGCTTTTGCAACATTTTCAATGCATCGGCACACGAAAATTCATTTGCAACACAAAACTTTAAACAAATTCTTTGCTCAACGTAATCACCCATATTAAAAATCGGCACGCACTCTGACATCGACTGACTTAATCAGCTGTTGCAAACACACTAGTTGACATATCCCGCTCAAGCTTGGCATAGTAATTAAGGACAGTGGTACCAGCCTAGGAAAAAAAATTTTTACCTGCCTCATTGCCCCGCCAGATTTAAATCGATAATTCCCGGTACTTTCTTGACAGAATGTATCTTCAAAAAACAAGTATGATTCTAGGTAATCTCTTCTTCGGTCCTAAATAATATTCCAAATATCAAAATCAAATAACTATCACTATATCACAACTTACACGTGTTAAGGATGGATGCTTCAAACAAACTAACTTTAAAATTCAAGGTGATCTATGCTCTAACAAAATCACAGAACAGTGTAAGTTATTTTTAAGGTTATATTTAAAATCATTGACATTCCATAATGAGATTTATTGTTGTTCTGTGATTTTGTTAGAACATAGACCAATCTTGAATTTTAAAGTTTGAAGCATCCATCCTTAACACGTGTGAGTTGTGATATAGTTGTAGTTTTTTGATTTTTATATTTGGAATATTATCTAGGACCGAAGAAGAGATTACCTAGAATTATATTTGTTTTTTGAAGATATAGTGCATGTTTTGAGAGATTTCTGAATTAACTTATTCGAATATTTAAATATATTAAATATTTCAAATAAATTATATTCTTTGAGAAGTCCTTAATTTGTGTTCATGTTTTTGAAAGGCAATTGGTGTTCTTAAAGGTAAGATCAGAAACAAAATTTTCTCCTTTAAATATTTATTTATTAATTTTAATGACTTCCTTATATCTGTTGGTTTATTTATTCCATTTGACATTATATATTGAGTTTTGATTATATACGTCTATTAAATGTAAGCGGTGCTTATTTTAGACATTAATTCAATTCTGAAAGTTTTATGATTAAAAATTTTTTTGAAATTAACAGATTTAATCTGTTTTGATATTCAAACCTTGTTTATTCAAGCAATCACGACCAAATCATCGTATTCAGTTAATAAACTGTGTCACAACGGAAAACATCCGAAAAAACAACATATTTCTAAAATAAATGCAAATTACGAGATGACCCTAATTTTATGCTCGGCAGTGTATACAGCAGTTAATTCACATAATTTCAAGAAAGTATAGGGAATTGATTCTTTTGGCAAAAATGGGTAGTCTTTTATGTAAAAATTCATTTTCAAACATGTAAAAATTCTGGCGATGCTACTGTAATAAGGAAATAATTGTTATATTTATAATCATTATGTGGCAATTAAAATGACCTTATTTAAATATCGTTTACTGGGAAACAGTGTAAAATGCTGTTTACGAAAAATACCCTAAGTTGAAAACCGAAAAAGCATTCAATTCATGCAGCTACTCTGGTAAACCTTCTCTGTAAATAAAAAAGTTCTTTAATAACATAGACATTTAGAATAAATCAATAAGAAGAGGTTTTTACTTGATAGGAGGATTATTACAAAATTTGAATATCAAAACACTCAATCATTCAATGTTAGTCTCCTATAATTTTAATTTCAAAAAATTTTATTCAAAAACTTTTAGAATTAAATTAATGTCTCATAAAAAAAGTTAATATTTAAAAGATATATAAAATCAAAACGCATATAATATCAAATGGAATAAAAAACCCAACAAATATAAATTGTCAATTAAAATTAATAAATAAATATTCGAAGGAGACAAAATTTTGTTTCTGATCTTATATTCATGAAAACTAAATCCTTTTCAAAAATACAAAACGTATTTTTAAGAACTTCCCAAAAAATAAAATTATTTGAAATATTTAATATATTTAAATAAGTTACTTCAAAAATCTCTCAAAACATGTATCACATCCTCAAAAAACAATTAGAATTCAGATAAGGTCTTCTTCAGTCCAACACAAGGTATTCTATGTTCTATGCTGAACACAAAAATCAAGCTTGTAAGGTATTTTATGGTCTCAGTTAAACCACATGATATTTTTATAATGAAACCTTTTAAAACTTAAATATAATTATATATTATATATAAAATAAAATAATAAGAATAGGTTTTTTTACTTGATAAGAGGATTATTACAAAATTTGAATATCAAAACAGATTTAACATTTAGAACGAAAAATTCTTTGGAAAAATGTTTAAAAAACTTTTGTAGTGTTTGTAGTAAATTTTCACATTGTGCCAGCCAATATTAATCCATTTTTCACAGTCTCACAATCGCTGTTTGTTATTGCAATATCCTTGTTGGCTTTATTTTCAAAAATGACGCGAAATCAAAATTAAACCTATTGTTGGAATACTTCAAGGTCTTTCTTCAGCAATCAACGAGTTGATTAACGAATAGAAGGTTATTGATAATGACCCATTATAATCGATGATTTTTTATCTCAAGTCAGCATTGATTGCCATGATGAATTGTGCTGTCAAAGTAATAAATAATTACTAAAATTCCCTTTCAAATTTCAGATTGACGATACAATGAAGTTACCGGTTCTAGTATTGATAATTGCTTCTACAGTGTGGGCTGAAGATGCTTTGAAAGAACTTCAACAAGGAAACCTCGAGTTTTCAGCATCTCTGTACAAGGTTTGTAGATGGATGAATTGTAGTATTCAACAATGCGGATAATTTTTGCTTCGAAAGTCGAAAAATTATTCTAAATGATATTGAATTTTTCAAGTTAATATACCTCTGCAAGTTGCACAAAAGATCATGTCTAGACACTACTACAATACCTCAATAATATTTTATCCCAAAAAGAATCTAGTGATCATTTTAAAATGATGGTGGCGATAAGGTTAATTAGAAAACTTTTGAAAATTCATACAGTTCTTATGAACAAACTCGTAATTAATAAATACTAGTGGAACAATTTCTTAAAATTCCGATTGCATATTTCAATTGATATAGTCACGCAATTAATTTTCCCAAGATTCTGTTAGATTTTTACTTCCACAAAACGAGAACAAAAATTTCTTATAATAAAACAGAAATGACAAAGAACACTAAAAGTAAAATAATTAGAAGAGGTTTTTACTTGATAAGATTATTACAAAATTTGGATATCAAAACAGATTTGATCTGTTTGATCATCCTATAATTTTAATTTCAAAAAAATTTCATTCGAAAACTTACAATTAAATTAATGTCTTATAAGCACTGCTTATATTTAATAGACGTATAAAATCAAAACTAATTATATAATGTCAAATGCAATAAGAAAATCCAACAAATATAAATTGTCAATTTAAATTAATGAATAAATATTTAAAGAAGACAAAATTTTGTTTCTGATCTTATATTCATGAAAACTAAATCTTTTTCAAAAATACGAAACATAATTTTTAGAACTTCTCTAAAACTAATTTATTCGAAATATTTAATATATTCAAATGTTTAAATAAGTTACTTCAAAAATATCTCAAAACATGTAGCACATCCTCAAAAAACGATTAGAATTCAGATAAGGTCTTCTTCAGTCCAACTACACATTTAAAAAGTAAAATCAATTAACAGTTAATTGATTTTATTATCAGTGACTCAAATAATTATATGAATTATGAATTTGAGACTACTTGATCATAGTTTTAATAAAGAATTAAAAATTAATATCAGAAATCTGAAAAACTTTCACTATATATGTATATAAGAATAACTATTAAATTAATTTAAAATAAACCTTTATCTAAAACATCATTCATTTTTTTTATGACTTTGTATACAACATGTATAGGCAAATTTATCTACTGGTGTGAAGCCCAAAAAAGACTATAGAAGAGATAAAACACTTACTTCAAAATAGAAACTATTATACTGTCATGCACGTGTCTATAATATGTCTTATAATAACTTTGGAATTAAAACAGTGAATTTAATTTTGAGATTATCAATAGATATTCCACAAGTCATAGAAGCTGAATTCTTCTTCTCTACGTAAATTTAAAATGAAATAATTCGGCTGATTATTTGTACAAATATAATAAGGAGTATGAGCTATGTTAACAAAAAATTCTTCGAATCGAGACAGTACAACACACATCTGAATAACAGTTCTAAACCCGAATAGGTTTTGCTGATCGCTGAGACCTAAACAGAAGACCTTTATTCGCTCTACATAGGAACACCAATGATGTTTATTCTATATGTCTACTAAATTCAAATTAAAATTAAAGTTTGTAGTGAGGTGAGCAGAATTAATCTGTTTAATATTGTAAATTCTTCTATCAAGTAAAAATCCCCCTTTTATTTTTTCATAAAGATATTGCTTGAGATGATAATACTATCAAGGAATAAGAGTTTCGTTTTTAATTGACATATTAATATAGCAATGAGCTCTTTTGAACTTTAAAAGTACCATAATCATGTAGTATTTATTCATACTCGGTTTCGTTCGATGAAATATACATGAAGATGAACACAAACGTGAATAGAAATATTGTATTCAATTCTCCCATTGAATTGGTTTGTTGTGGGTAGGATAAGATTATTTACAAATGAAGCATTTTACTGGATTTTCCTAATGGTTACGGAAATACTCAGGAAAATCTTGTGGTTTATAATTTTCCAGGTAAAGGTATATAGACTGACTGGTATGTAAACTGAAATCAAATGTTTTACAGCTTTCTTGGAACGAGTATATGTATTATAAATTAAAAAAGTCCCTGATATCTTGCTTTTCCTGTAATGGATTTGATACAATTTTGATCTTCGTTTAGTTTCAGCGATGCCTGGGATATGTATGTAACCCAAATTACTCACTTGAATTCAAGGAAAAATAAAACGAAATATAAAAAATTAAACAACAATTAGATATAAATTATAACGAAATGTTTGTATCGGGTGTTTTTTTAGAGTGATAGAACTTTATATTGAAATAAAACATTTAAATTAAGATCGAAGCCAAAAAAGGTCATTTTATGACATTTATGTTTTAAAAAAATAATTATTTCCGGAATATGTCCGCCACGACTAGCTCTGAGGAACCGCATTCGAACAGAACAATTTTGGACCACTTTTTCGAGTAATTCAGACTTTATTTCATTAATAAAACGAGTTATGTTGGTTTCCAAAGCGTCTATTGTTTCTGGTTTATGAGCATAAACCAATGAGTTGACATAACCCCAAAGAAAATAATCCAGTAGAGTTATGTCGCATGATCTTGGAGGCCCATTAATTGAACCATTTCTCGAAATAATGTTATCGCCAAATACGGTAGCAGCATGAGGTGTAGCACTATCTTGTTGGAACCAAAACACTTCTGGGTCGATACCATTCATTTGAAACAAATAATCATTGATCATCGATCTGTAACGAGCATCATTCACTGTAACATTAATTCCAGCATCGTTTTCAAAGAAATATGGACCGATGATGCCTCCAGCATGTAAAGAACACCACACAGTGCATTTTTCAGGATGCAATGGAACCTACAGAACTTTTGAGGATTGTTTTCACTCTATATACGACAATTTCGCTTGTTTACATAGCCGTTCAACCAGAAATGAGCTTCATAACTAAACAAAATTTTACCATAAAAAAGAGGATCAACTTTAAGCTGTTCTAGGGTCCAATCAGCAAACAAACGACGCTTATTATGGTCAAGTGGCTTACAGCAGCGATATTTTCTTCTGTACGTACAGTTCTTTGTCTTGTTGTTGCATCGAGTAGAGAAAATGTTGTCCGAAATCTATCAACAGTTCGACTCTATAAGTTTGGCGAATAGAACACTGATTTTGAAAATAAATTTCAACAATTTGTAAAAGTTGTTGCGGTGTGAGTCTTTCCATGATAATTTTTCAATGCTTATTGAACTGAAATGTCAAAATAACATGGCTTCTCCCTTCTGTCAAATCACAGTTATCCTTATCGAAAGTTCTATCACTCGATATAAAGGTGGCATAAGTTGTTTATTTATTTAATTGAAATTGATAGAGAACAAGGTAATTTTCTTATTCTATTTGAAATAAGATATCACGAAGTAACAGAATACTTCCTTCAATATTTGTTTGCATTATGAAACGAATGTCATTATCTTTCCTATCAATCATGCGTCACTTTAGAATTAATTTTTGTGTTATTTTTATTATATGAGCAATTTGTGAATGAAGATCTTCAACATTACATAACTCATTCTAACATAAGAGTTGAAAAGCAATAATTACATGTAATACAATATCTCCATTTTCTTTTTCTTCCTCATTAGCACCTTAATTGGAGTAAAATATTCCTTAAAAAGGCAATCTATACCAGAAGAATTCAGTGTTAATTATTTCCTAGAATTTCTTCAGTTACTCGAAACATGTATACTGTATAAATACGACAAATTGGGAACGTATTTTCTTCTCAAGTGATATCATCTTAGGAAATTCTTTGAATTGTCCTTTTTGGATCTGCTCTCTCCAATATTTGAACTCGTAAAGAAGAAATCGATGAGATACTTCCATATTTGTGACGAAGAAATTTATTTCTCTTGTAAAATGAAAATATTCCTTTTCAAAAGAATTCAAACTTTTCCTTAAGTAATTTGTCGCTTGACTTTTTGGGGTTGGTACAATAGAATGGAAACTAATTGAATTATCTTTATAATTTAGCAGGTTAGGTTTTTTCTATTTGAAACTAACCTAAAAAAAAATCTTATTAATTGGAACAAATTGTAGAAATTACTATGTTTTACTACCAATAAAACTATATATTACACATTTTCTTGTGACTCGAGTTTCGGGAAATGAACTATCCCATCATCAGACAACTGAAGACCTAACAGTGGTACAGAGGTATTTAAACAAAAGTGATAAATATTTTGAATATTTCAATAGATTCTAGATAACACCTAATAGTGGTACAAAGGTTTACAAGCGGAACGTGATTAAAAACCGGGTTAAAAAAGAGGGGCCTTCTAACAGATATCGGAATGTCGGCAATCGATAAAGAAGGTTGTTAAACAGATGGTATCCATTTAAACATCTCAAATAATTTTGAGGGTTACATAGCTCCGTACAGTCATTCATTATTACCAAATAGTAACGGCTGAAACAATTCAGTATCTTATTAATTGGGTTTAAAAAAAAAACGATATGATTACAGTTTTAGAATTTATTGACGTTATGGCCATTGCGAGTATTTTTCGGAAATGGTATCTCGTTGAAAACAAAAACAAAACAATTTACAAAGAAAACACTTACAATTAAAATAAATACACTATCATACCACGAGAATCACTCATTCGAACAATTCATTCACTCTATAACCGTGTGTAGCTTCTAATCCTACGTCGCATACAGTACCCTGGATCAGGTACTTCATTGGTGCCATGAACACCCTGAAGTTAACATCGTTGTAATCGAGGCCATTTGGTCCCTGAAGGAAATCCGACATCCTATCTGACATCACCCAAACGTTCCTGTGAACATCGACTTTGACGTCTGAGGGGAATATCAGGCCAACATCGTCTTTATCGACGATGCAGTGGTACTTTGGATGGTAGGGTAGAAGAGAGTTCCAACAACCGATGGCATTTTGGTCGATCAGATTGAACAGTTGAACGCCATATTCGTCCATCACCCTGGCTGTGGTGTGTGAGTTAGGTGCTCTGTTTTCCAAGGCTATGAAATCATTATAGCTGTCGTCTACTTTGGAACTGTTACGAAGAATGTTGGTGGATACTGCAAATTCCCTGTTGCTGGCCAAAGGACTGAAGTAGAGATATTTCTCACCCGTTACGTATCGTGGGGATAAAGACATTCCGAAAATACCTGAAAAAAAGTATTTTTTCAAATTGTTCATAATGGACGTACTCGAAACTTTGTTGGTTAATTTTTATCGAATAATAAACCTTAATGACCACAAGAAAACTTTTCCGTATATCATGTATACAATCAATATAATATACAGTCTTATATACAGCTGTTAGTCACCTTCTCAAACTAAATTAGGAAAAGTATTCAGTTGTGTCTATGTCGAAGTGGTACTGAAAGATTGGAAGAAGAGATGCAAGGGGATGGGAGTACCTATTGGAAATGGAACACTCTTCTCACTTAGCTTCGCTGATGGCCAAAAGACTCCTACGATCTGGAGTTTATGATAAAGAGGCTTTATGATGAATATAAAAAATGGGAACTGCAAGTTAGTTTGAAGAAAACGGAGTACCTGGTTATTCCAACAAGTTGACAAACTCATGTACCTGGGAGTCAGACTTAAAAAGGAAGGAATTGGCAAGGAGGAAATAAGAACCACAATTCAGATTAGCAAAAAGGTAATTGGATGTCTCGATGGCCTTTGGTGGTATCGAAACATGTCCTACAAAAACATGAAAATACTAGGCCTAACCTGGTTGAATCGGTACTGTGGTATGGCTCAGAACTGTGGACACTTGCAAACTCTAAGAGAAAAACTCAGACAGTGGAGATGGACTACTTCAGAAGAAGCGCTGGTATATCAAGAATGGAAAGAAGAACTAATAGCGAAATAAAACTCATTATGGAGGTAGAGGAGAGAGTACTACAACAGATAGAAAACAAAAGTCTAAAATGGTTTGGACATGTGCTTAGAATGCAGGGGGATAGATCGCCGAAACGATTATTATTGTATTCTCGGAGACGGCAAAAAATAATGTTATTATAAGTGCTGATCAACAGAAATGTTACAGTGATGTCAACAAATGCTTTGAAGTATCTCTATATTCATTCATGTCTCTGAAGGGAACCTAATAAATAGATTCCCTGGCATAGAACTTCAACAATCTTTACTCACCTTCATCGTCCCAGTTGAAGTTCAATCCATTGATGGTGAAATTTCCTGCCAGTGGATCAGGGAAGAAATAACCATGCTTGAATCTCCATGCCTTGTTTTCGGCCCAAGAGTACACGATCATGCCGTAGGCCAGCTCGTCGGTGAAATAGGCGAAGGTGTCATCGCAGCTTTTGCCAACGTCAACGACTGTGTTGGCGATGAAAGTATCTTCCTTGATCAATTCGGATGGGATGTCAAACTTCCTGATACGCTGATTCGTTCTAAGATTGAACACATTGATACTGTAAGGACACAACTGTTGGGTGGTGTTTCCTATGCCGTAGGTGCCGGTGTCGAGGACCCAGAGACGGTTGCACTCATCGGCTTTGATTCTGTAGACTGTGTTCATGCCAGTGTTGCAGTTTCCGAGCTCGTTGGATTTCCAGTCAGGGTAAGGGATCAGTGGAGGTGATTTCGAGTTGTTGTCTGTGAGGGATATGTAGTTGAGGGTTGAAGGAATTCCTGCAAATAGTTGTTGTGTTTTAGTGTTGTTACTATACGGAATAAGGGATCTGATGGCCTATTGATCTTGCTGACGTATCTTAAGCTACAGCTCACTACCCAGCTACAGAGTTTCAATGAATTCTAGCAAGTCATTATGACTTTAAGGAGGTTTTATGATTTCAAGACAGCATTATTTGCGACGCCTTGCGGAGGCTTCACGTTCTATCACAAGATGTTCAAGAGTAAACCTAATCTTACTCAGTATTTTCTGAGACGATAACTCACAACAAGAAAGCTCACAAGAAGGGATGGCAGATTGAGATCAAGACATGTTTTTGATTCATCAATCGATTCATTACTCAGGTGTTTCAAACATGTGATATTCCATCATGATGCTTTTTCTTCTTCTTGGTGTGAGGTGACCTATTCGATTGTTAGCTGTGATGTTATATTCGCACGTAGATTAGCCATTATTTCTCTGTCTTCGATTTGCCAAACCACACTCTGGGATTTTCCAGCCACAAAGTTGTCCTTCTGCCTACATTTCGTTTACCCATGAATTTAATTCAAAAAAATTAAATCAAAATGGCTTGGAGAGATCGTTTCTGTTCAAGTAGACATATAGTTTGTTCAAATATTATACAACACCCAGAATGTAAAGGAATCTAAAGAAAATATAGAATATTGACTACAATTACATAATATATAGTATCCGGAATTTATTATTTCTCATAATTTTAATATACTTCCTTTTTGAAAATATGAATAAAAAAAATATATATTAGCGGAAATTAGAATATTGTTTTTATTCATATTTTCAAGATGAATTTTCGTCAAGTAAAGACCGAAACAATCATAGATGCTTCCCTTTTGTAACATTCTAAGACAAAAGTAATGTATAAAACAGGTTGTCCAGATAGTCGGCCATGGCCAAAGTTGCATAGCAACACTATTTGTTAAATATTGTTGATTGTTAAAAGGTATACAATTTATGAAATAATGTCGGGAATCATTTTAAGAAAAAAAAGTCCCTTAAATATGGGACCGCAAACGTTTAGTTTTCAAAATACAGGATGTTAAAGTTTGAATTTTTTTCAAGTTTTTTTCTCATAGTATCTGCATTTCACAGGATATTCAACTGAAATTTGGCAAAGATATTTCAATTTAGATATAAATTAGACATAAATTTAATTCTAATTTTTTTGAAATTAAAATTTGTAAATGGCAGACAAAATGAATCTGTTTTGATATTTGAATTCTGTTATAAACCTTTTATCAAGTAAAAAACCTTTCTTCATTATTTAATTTTTTTCAAATTGAAATTTGAAGCGGTTTAACCGAATTATTTTGAAGATATAGCGCATGTTTCGAGAGATTTTTGAATTAACTTATTTGAATATTTAAATATAATGAATATTTCAAATAAATTATATTTTTTGAGAAATCCTTAAGTTGTGTTTTATGTTTTTGAAAAGGAATTGATTTCATTATGGTAAGATCAGGAACAAAAATTTGTCTCCTTCAAATATTTATTTATTAATTTCAATTACCTTTTTTATATTGGTTGGTTTATTTATTCCATTTGACATTGTATATTGAGTTTTGATTATATACGTCTATTAAATATAAGCGGTGCTTATTGTAGACATTAATTTCATTCTAAAAGTATTTTTGAAATTAAAATTGTAGATGACTAATAGATTAAATCTGTTTTGATATTCAAATTTTGTTATATTTCTTCTATCAAGTTCTATCAAGCCTTCTTCTATTTTATTTTATACATAATATATGATTATATTTAGGCTTGAATAAATCTCATTCTGGAATGTCTATGGTTTAAAGAAAACCTTATAATACCTTACAGTTTCTGTGATTTTGTGACGAACTGACTACCTGGATTTTAAAGTTAGTCTGTTTAAAACAAATTCCGTGTTACACTCTAAGGTATAATATACTGATTGTTAGTTGATCTTGTTATTTTAAATATTATCTAAGACCGATGAAGAGATTATCCGAATTCTAATTGTTTTTTTAAGATATACTGCATGCTTTGAGAGATTTTTGAATTAACTTATTTGAATATTTAAATATATTAAATATTTCAAATAAATTATATTTTCTGAGAAATCCTTAAGTTGTGTTTTATGTTTTTGAAAAGGAATTGGTTTCATTATGGTAAGATCAGAAACAAAATTTTGTCTCCTTCAAACATTTATTTATTAATTTTAATTGCTTTTTTTATATCTGATGATTTTTTTATTCCATTTATCATTTTATATTGAGTTTTGATTATATACGTCTATTGAATATAAGCGGTGCTTATTGTAGACATTAATTTAATTCTAAAGTTTTTTGAATAAAAATTTTTTGAAATTAAAATTGTAGAAGACTAACAGATCAAATCTGTATTGATATTCAAATTTGGAATTATTTTGTTTCAATATTTGAATTTCCCAAACTTATTTCATTGGTTTCATCATATTGCTCAAAATTCTGACAGATGTACATATGTAAATATAGTACTATCTCTTCTTTCGGCGATTTCCTCAGATTTGCATTAGAATAACTTTCTCAATTTGCCTTTCAAATGATTGAATTATACAACTTCTTCGTCGTAAAAAAGGAATTTTGCTTTCCGTCCCAATATGAATGTGTGTTAAAATGCAAATGTTCATCTGGAGGTCAATTTTTTAATGTATCTCTTCCTTACATCGACCGTGACTTGCATCGACGCTTACAAGATCAGGTCCGACGCGCCTTCGTTCGACTCGAACAAGAGCGATTATCGAATTTTTCAATGTCTTTGGCTATTCAGATCGTATCAATATGCGACGAAACGTCAGTATCCTGAGTGACGTAGACAATTCAATAAACTCACCTGCCTTCCACCTTGGTACTGATATAAACATTTTATCGTTCCATACTTCAATACCGACAGGCAAGTTGTTTTCAGGAATGTAATTTTGCGTAAGTTGCGCTTGGAGTTTATGATTTATATCGTCGAAAGCGTAGTCCATGTAATTCCAGGCGTACCTTTCTTGGAGTTTGTGGGCAGCATCGGAACGATGGATGACCAGAACCAAGCATAACGCACCAAAGGTCAACGCCTTCGGTGATATCGGAATCTGCGAAAAAAAAAATTAATAAGATGTGGATTTTGAAAGGTAAAGTTCCATTTTAGCTTGAAATTTCTCAGAATTGGTCGTATAGTTATCAACGTCAAGTCAGAATTGGTGAACAATGATAAGTCAACAACTCTCCTTCTATGTGCCATCATTGCAAACTGGCTATTATAGTCAATCAGTCGTACTGCTCATTTCTAGATGGAATCCAAAAGTTGTAACGAAAGCTTGGGTGCTCCAAAGCAGTATTCGAGTCCTGGCATGATCTGAGCTTTATACAGTAGAAGAACCTGATCTTATTTACAGTAAACTTTGCAATGTCAGTCACATGTTCCCCTCAACAAACTGAAGAGCTGATAGCCACGTTACGAAGATGCATGGAATTCCTTCCATCATTAAGTCAGAAGTTATGAACTAAGTTGTCGTTTGGATCCTCAAGGCATTGAATTGCACCAGATGGAATCGATTTGCTGGCATCTATCAAGGGTGCTCAAAGCTTTGTCATTGGTGGAGGAGGATATCTGCGTGCTATCATTATCGAAGCTCACAATGGAGTTCTCGGTCGTAATAAGAAGGTCGTTTAGGTGGATCAGGAAGAAGGTGGGCGCCAAAACTGAGCCTTGGGGCACTCCAGCGTTCACGTTAAAACCACGGGAACGGACACCATCCACGACCACATGAATATCCCTGTTGGTGAGGAAACTCTCATCCAATCGCAGACTCTCGGAAAAATCATACGAAGATGGCTTATCTGAGCCTTATCTGAGAAAAGAACGAAAGCATTGGATATTTCCAGAAGAACTGACCTAGATTCTCTATAGTGCTCAATAGCCCATGTTCACACTTGCGTCACATAGCTAAGGAGGTCACCTGTTGAACAGTGTTTGTGAAAACCATATTAACTGTCACTGATGAGACCTTTGGTCTCCAAGTATGTAACCACCTAGAGATTGATAGCTGCTATTATGGCTTCTGGACGGTAGTTTGATGGAAAACATTTCCTTTCCTTCTGTGGTATGAGCTGCACTCATACACTCTTCCATGAATCAGGGAAGGAACTTCCCTATGAGCATAACATAGTGAACATCTTACAGAGAACGGGTTTAAGCTCTGGTGAACACTTTTTGAATAAAATATCAGACATCCTTTCTGCTCGAGTTGCTTTCTTGGAATTGAGTCCACCAAGCATTCGACAAATGAATTCGTGGTCTGGAGTATATATCCCTCATGCTAGATGAAACAGTTAGAATTGTTGGAGGTTAAAGATATTCAAGTTAGCAGCGAGAAAAAATCGGCTTTAGCTTGTAGTGTAGAAATTTTTCATTTCATTGTTTCATCATGCAATACCTTCATTTAGCTGAAGCGTGAATAACGTATTTTCTGTGTGCTCTGAAAATGTCAACTTTTCTACCGAAAAATGTGCTTCTGCGGGTATTTTTTCTTCATAACATCAATGTGAAGAAAAAGGCTGCCGAAAGTTATCGTATTTTAGTGGATGTTTATGGTGACCCTGCTCCAGCTGAACGAACGTGACAGAAGTGGTTTGCCCGATATAAAAGTGGTAATTTTGATTTGGAAGAAGAAGAACGACCTGAAGCGCTACCAAAGTTTGAGGTTAAAGGATTAGAGGCAAGGCTCGATAAAGATCCATTACAAATGCAAGAGGAACTCGCAAAAACACTTGTAGTCACTCAACCAGCCATTTGCCATCATTTGAAACCGATTTGGATGATCCAAAAGGTAGGAAATTGGATGCCCTATGAACTGAAGCCACGAGACGTCGAAAGCCGTTTCTTCACGTGTGAATAACTGCTCCAACGGTAAAAAGGGAAAGAAGATTTTGCAGAGAATTGTGACTGGCGATGAAAAGTGGGTCCATTACGAGAATCCAAAACGTCGGGCAACATATGAATGCCTTATCATTATTGTTAAGCTGAATATTCATGGCGAGAAGATGATGCTGTATATTTGTTGGGACCAGCTGGGTGTGGTGTATTATAAACTGCTACAATCGAACGAAAGGATCACAGTGGAGGTCTACCGGAGACAATTGGTGCGTTTGAGCCGATCATGGTAGAAAAACGACCGAAATACGTCGACAGACACGACAAAGTTATTTTTCACCATGACAGATGTTGTGTTGCCGGTTAAATCGTACTTAGAAACGCTCTCTTTCCGTTTACTATGTCTTCCGATCGATGCACTAAGGCTGGGCTGACCAGCACTTCTCTAATTACGATGAAGTCAAAAAATTAATCTATGTATGGATAGTAAATATTTGTAAATTATATTTTCAATAAAAAGTTTACAAGTGAATTCTTTGGTAAATGAAAACATTGTCGGATTTTTTCGAATATTAATAGCAACTATAATATCATGAAATTTCATACTTTGTTGTTTTCAATTTCATTTAGTTGTCACACGTGAATTAATTGAGAAGGTTTCAGATTATCATAGATAATTAGATTTATTCATTAATTCATCCTTAATTATTCATCGGAAACTTATCTTAAGCTTCAAATGTATTCCTATTAAAATGGAATAAATCCAGCCAGTCTGATAAATTTAAATAATTCCTATGCAAGAATTCCAATATAGTGAAAGTGAGAAATAATATCGCGACAATTTTAAGGAGAGAAATTAAGATTCTTTTTATCCGTATACTAATTTAATTAGTTTATTTCGTCTTACATATAATTCTATATGTTCGAAAAACTGTCACCGTCCGTGTCATGTTGTATAATCCAAACTCAATTTAATTATCAGTTAATTGAACAATTAGGAAAACGATGCCTATAATTGGTACTGTATTACAACCGTCTCATTCAATTTAGATTGGAAGTAAAATAATAATAATCATATATTTATAAATTCAATTATGAATAATCCAATTTGACCATATATGAATCTGCTATCAGAGCAAAATTATAATTTATTGATCGTTTTTTGGTACAATATCTCTCAAATAAAAAACAATTTAATTGATTGATTAGTTATATAAACAAACAGAACTGGAGTCTGGACGAAAATCCAGACGAAACTGTAAAATTTTTCACAAATGTGCACTGATTTTGATATAATAATTCAAAAATTTCTAAACGTTTTCGAAGCGTGTATGTTTCCATGATTGAATGACATAACCTACTGAACACAAATGACATGGTGAAGGTCAAAAATAATACACAGTGTTGGCATTATAACCATTTCAAATTTTATCATTCTTATTGGAAAACCCCCTATTTCAAAAGCCTTTTTTATTTTTTTTAAATATAGCTCATTCCCCAGAACAGCGTTTGGAACTCATACCCATTCTCGTCAACCGGAATTTTTTCGGATGTTAAGTAATAACAATCAATAAAAAAATACATCACAAACCCTTTGCTCAATTCACTTCTGGCAAGGAACGGCCTGAAACAAACCCTTTAGGGCATTTATTAAAGTCTATGTTCCTCCACAGAAAAAATCGTGAAGATAATTCAATATTAGAAATGTATCAAAGGACAAATTATAATTATTGAAAATGAAAATGAATTTAATATTGCTTTGAAGGGTTTGTTAAAATTTTTAATTATTAATCAGAATAATTCTCTGGAAGCTCTACAAATTTCAATTTGAAAAATATCTTAAAAATTTTTAAATTAAATTTAAAAAACTTTCTTAGAAACTTTGAATTATCAGACATCAGATAAGGAAACTAACGAAAATATAGAATTTTGACTGCAATTACCTACCAAACTCTTAGCTTGAGTTAACAGTTACCAGAATCAATAATTTACATGAATTTTCCATATTTCATAAACCAACATATAATGATACTATTATACACAATGAATCCAATCATCCTATAAACCAAAAATTATCATCATTTAATTGTATGATCCACAGATTAGTTAACATCCCCATGAATCGACATAATTGAACAAATAGTAACAATTCATTTATTGAAAGAAAGATTTGGAGATAAAATTTGAATATTAAAACAAATTGAAATATGTTTATCTTCTACAATTTTAATTGCAAAAAATTTTTTATTCAAAAAACTTTTAGAATTAAATTTATGTCTAAAACAAGCACCGCTTAAATTTAACAGACGTATATAATCAAAACTCAATATATAATGTCAAATGGAATAAATAACCCAACAGATATACGAAAGTAATTAAAATTAATAAATAAATATTTGAGGGAGACAAAATGTTGTTTCTGGTCTTTAAGAACACCAATTGCCTTTTAAAAATATGAACACACTTAAAGGACTTCTCAAAGAATATAATTTATTTGAAATATTTAATATATTTAAATATTCGAATAAGTAATTTCAAAAATCTCTAAAAAATGTGCACTATATCTTCAAAAAACAAATATAATTCTAAGCAATCCCGTCTTCAGATTTGGAGATAATATTATTTCGAGAAATGGTCCAATTAATTCGTCTCCAAGATCATGCGACATAATTCCACTGGATTATTTTCCTTGGGGTTATGTCAAGTCATTGGTTTATGCTGATAAACCAGGAACAAAAGACGGTTTGGAAGTCAACATAACTCGTGTTATTGATGAAATAAGGCCTGAATTACTCGAAAAAGTGGTCCAAAATTGGTCTGGTCGAATGCGGTTCCTCACAGCTAGTCGTGGTGGACATATTCCGGAAATTATTTTTAAAACATAATTGTCATAAAATTATTTTTCGAAAAAAAAAAATTTACTTCAATATTAATTTGAATGTGTTTTATTCATTATTAATTTTATTTTTTAAATGTGAAGTATGATGTGATGAGGATCTTATTAATTTCAAATTGTTTTTGAGGATGTACTACATGTTTTGAGAGATTTTTGAAGTCACTTATTCAAATATATTAAATATTTAAAATATGTTAGTTTTGGACAAGTTCTTAAAATGATGTTTCGTATTTTTGAAAAAGATTTGGTTTTCATAAATTTAAGATTAGAATCAAAATTTTCTCTCCTTCAAGTATTTATTCAGTTACTTTAATTGATAATTTATATTTCCCTGGGTTCTTTTTATTTCATTTGATATTATACAATGAGTGTTGATTTTATGTGTCTACTAAATTGAAGCATGGCTTAAAAGACATTAATTTAATTATAAAAGTTTTTGAACAGGAATTTTTGAAATTAAAATTTTTAGGAGGCTAACAGAATAAATCTGTGTTGATACTCAAATTTTGTAATGCTCTTTCTATCAATGTGAAAAATCTTTTTTATTTTATTTCATAATTATGAAATTTTACATACAGAAAGTAAAAGTTTTGCCTAAAAGCTTTTAGAGTCACTAGAGATACAACATTGGAATAGTATATTACAGAATAATAGCTGGAATTAATTCGCCAGAACCTCTACAGATATTAATCTGAATAAATCTCATGAAAACATTTAGAATTTAATTTTGAAACATGTCCTAAATACACTGTATCACTTTATAGACATATATATATATATATATAATCACCACATGTGGTGGAAATTAACTCGTAAAAAATCAAAAGAAATATAAAATAATGATCAAATTATTTGGACATCACTTTATACATATTTGTTTCGACTGGATGTTAAAGAATCACAAGTTCCATCACCAAAAATGTTCAAAATATAATTCAAAGAGGTCTTTTTTTATTTTCCATTTTTAAAAAATATATAACACATTCTTCAGGGACAGAACCTGATACATTCGGACCCAAAATCTCATCATAGTAAGGAGTTATTTGAATAAACAAAATGATCATTTAAAAATATATATATATATATATATATATATATATATATATATATATAAATACTTTCTTCAACTAACAGACTTCTGCAACAACTTACCAATTTTGGGATAAGCATGGGTTATACGAAAATTAGGTTATATCACAGAAATATACAATGAAAGAGATACGACTGTAGAGTCTAAGTCGTATCTTCTTTCATTGTATATTTCTGAGATATAACTTTATTTCGTATGCTTATCCCAAAATTGGAGAGTTGTTGCAGAAATGTGTTGTGTTAAAGATGGTATTTTCAAATGATTATTTTGATTATTCAAATAATGAATGAGATTTTGGGTCCGAATTTATCATTATCAGGGTCTTTCTCTGGAGAAGGTGCTTTTATATTCTTTAAAAAAGGAAAATAAAAAAGGCTTTTTTGAATTATATGTTGAACATTTTTTGTGAAGGATATTGTGATTCTTTAATATCCAATAGAAACATATATATGTATAAGGTGATGTCCAAATAATTATTATATATTTCTTTTGATTCTTTATATATATATATATCGACCATATCTGATGATAATATATATATATATATATATATATATATATATATATATATATATATATATATATATATATATATATAAAGTGATAAAGTGTATTAAGGACATGTTTTAAAATTCAATTCTAAATATTTTCATGAGATTTATTTAGATTAAAATTTGTAGAGGTTCTGGTGAATTAATTCCAGCTATTATTCTGTAATATGCAAATACTTCTTCATAGTAATTTTCAATTCATATACTTTAATAATTGGAATAGTACTCAACGAAAATTTAGCTACCCCTGTTAAACATATTCAGATAAACTGAGTTTATAGGGGTCTCTATAAACTCAGACCCCCCTTTCTTTGGGTTTTAGGGTTCAATAAATGTTTGTACCTAATATAAATAGAAACCGATTTCGAAAACAAATTTAATTATTCAAAAATGTAAGAAATCACCTACCTGTGGTAGCGAAACAATTTTTGTATTATAATAACAATAAAAATTCGTGAAAATCAGAATAATCTTATTTAAAATGGATTTTCGTCAAGTGAAGACTGATTCAATTGAACATTTAATTCAATACAAATTTTGAACCCGCTTCATATATTTCGTTATAAACCTGTTTATGATCGATTTTATAATCTCTCATTTAAGATCGTCGAAGACGCGAAGGAAAGCCAATTTCTTCGTCGAAAACCAGATTTTTGTGACCGTCACAATTCTGAGATGTAACAAACTACTCGATTCACAAAATAATTTCTCATACCATCATGGTCTTGCACACACTACGGCAAACTGTGACTAATGGAAAGTAAAACTTGCGGTTTTATATATCGATCATCATTCTGAGCTTACACTTGAATTTTGAACCGAAAAAGAACGGAGTGATGTGGGGTTAGATCAGGTTTCGAGAATGGTGAAATACCCTCTCTCGATACTAATTATTCAGTCGATTGATAAACATGTATTATATTTGTCGTGAGTGGGGTACGATTTCGCTAACGAAGGTGATTTCAGATCATTAGGAAAAATTCCTTCCGATTTTTTTACATCCCGTATGAATATTCACGTATTCCACGATTTCGTGCACTTCGTATGTTTTGACAATAAAATTTAAATTCATTCTGAACATTGGATTAATTCTCAAGAATCTCTACAGATTTTAATCTAGATAAATCTCATGAAAACACTCAGAATTAAATTTTAAGCATGGCCTAGATAACACTGTAGTACTCTTTGAATATCAAAACAGATTTAATCTGTTAGTCGTCTACAATTTTAATTTCAAAAAATTTTTTAAAAGACTTTTAGAATTAAATTAATGTCTTAAATAAGCACTGCTTATATTTAATAGACGTATAAAAATCGGAATTCACCATACAATATTAAATGGAATAAAAAAATCTGGAAAATAAATTATTAATTAAAAATAAGTAATATCGAATGTTTCGTTCCAAACATACGCACCTGAACTCGTCAGAAAGGCACTTGGTACGTATGTTTTGCCCTTGACAAACATTTGAAAACATGTTCAGTTTCTGGTCTTATATTTATGGAAACTAAATCTTTTTCAAAAATACACAACATAATTTTAAGAACTTCTCCAAAACTAATTTATTTTAAATATTCAATATGTTTAAATATTTAAATAAGTTACTTCAAAAACTCTCGAAATCATATAGCACATCCTCAAAAACAATTAAAAATTCGGATAAGCTCAGTTCAACTTTACATTTATATTATAAATTCAATTAAAAATAAATAAACTTGTAATCTTACCAGACAATTTCTGCAAAATCTGTGAACGCAAATAAACTAGGTAGGTACATTTAATATCCAATGTAATCTATGTTTTATGCTAAACACAGAAATCACACAAAGATTGTAAGGCATTTTATGTCCTTCATTAAACCCCTGGAAACTGTATAATAAATTTCATTATTCAAAAACCTAATATAATTATATATTATATAAAGAATAAAATAATAAGATGCGGTTTTTTATTTGATAGAAGATAAATTACAAGCTTTGAATATCAAAACAGATTTAATCTGTTAGTCTTCTACAATTTTAAAAAATTGAGAAAAAAAACTTTTAGAATTAAATTAATGTCTAAAATAAGCACTGCTTATATTTAAAAGACGTATAAAAATCGAAATTCACTATACAATTTCAAATGGAATAAAAAAACCCAAAAAATAAATTATTAATTAAAATTAAAAATATGATATTCAAAGTTTGTAATTTATCTTCTATCAAGTGAAAAATCGCATCTTATTATTTTATACTGTAGTACTCTATAGACATATAGAGTCCGTCTAGATAGTATCCGGAAAAAACAAAGCTGTTATTATTTAGTATATATTTTTAATACTTAATATGGATTTTCACCAAGTAAGGACTGGTTCAATTCAATATATAGGTATTTTTAATTCTTGAATTAGAAAATTATAACAAAATATTCATCTTATTTAGATAGATTACCTTGGATATTAGATGTACCTACCTAGTTTATTTGCGTTCACAATTTTTGCAGAAATTATTTGGTAAGATTACAAGTTTATTTATTTTTAATTGAATTTATATTATAAATGTAAAGTTGAACTGACCTTATCTGAACTTTTAATTGTTTTTGAGGATGTGCTACATGATTTTAAGAATTTTTGAAGTAACTTATTCGAATATTTAAAAAGATTAAATATTTCAAATAAATTAGCTTTGGAGAAGTTATTAAAATTATGTTGTATATTTTTGAGAAATATTTACTTTTCATAAATATAAGACCAGAAACTGAACATGTTTTCCAATGTTTGTCAAGGGCAAAACATACGTACCACGTGCCTTTCTGACGAGTTCAGGTGCGTAATTTTAATTAATAATTTATTTTTTGGGTTTATTCCATTTGATATTGTATAGTGTATTTTGATTTTCATACGTCTATTGAATATAAGCAGTGCTTATTTAAGATATTAATTCAATTCTAAAAGCTTTTTTTTTTAATTTTTTGAAATTAAAATTGAAGAAGACATTATTAAAAGTAACTTCTTGAAGACGTTGACAAAATTCTATCTTTCGATCCATTTTTAAAGGTGTCATTATCAGGATTACCACACAAATTTTGGACCACTTTTTCGAGTAATTCGGGCCTTATTTCATCAATAACACGAGTTATGTTGGCTTCCAAAGCGTCTATTGTTTCTGGTTTATCAGCAAAAACCAATGACTTAACATAACTCCGAAGAAAATAATCCAGTGGAGTTATGTCGCATGATCTTGGAGGCCAATTAATTGGACCATTTCACGAAATAATGTTATCGCCAAATCTTTCTTTCAATAAATAAATTGTTACGGTAGCAGCATAAGGTGTAGCACCATCTTGTTGGAACCAAAACACTTCTGGGTCGATACCATTCAAATTTTGAAACAAATAATCATTGATCATCCATTTCTAACGAGCACCATTCACTGTAACATGAGCTTCATTATCGGTTTCAAAGAAATATGGACCGATGATGCCTCCAGCGTGTAAAACACACCATATAGTGCATTTTTTCAGGATGCAATGAAACCTGCAGAACTGAGGATTGTTTTCACTCCATATACGGCAATTTTGCTTGTTTACATAGCCGTTCAACCAGAAATAAGCCTCATCACTAAACACAATTTTACGATAAAAAAGTGGATCAACTTCAAGCTGTTCTAGGGCCCAATCAGCAAACAAACGACTCTTATTATGGTCAAGTGGCTTTAGTTCTTGAACCAGTTGGACCTTGGTTGGTGTAGACCAAGATCTTTACGCAAAATTTTCCATGTGGTGCACAGAGTCCAACTTGTTGTGAAAATCGACGAATAGACAAATCTAGATCATTATTAACACTATGACTTACAGCAGTGATATTTTCTTCTGTACATACTGTTTTGTGTCTTGTTGTTGTTGCATCGAGTAGACAAAATGTTGTCCGAAATCTATCGATAGATCTACGAATAAGCTGCTCTGATGGACGATTATGTAAACCATAAATTTCACGAAGTGTATATCACTTTTTCCCAGTTCAGTCAATTGAACTAATTTTTTAACCTTTCGAAAACCTTTATTATACAAATATTCTCTCTCTTTCCTTTTTTCTAGTTGCGACATTATTTCATAAATTGTATACAATTTACAATCAACAATATTAAACAAATAGTGTTGCCATGCAACTTTGACCATAGCCGACTATCTACACAACCTATTTTATACATTACTTTCGTCTTAGAATGTTACAAAAAAAGGTATATTAAAATTATGAAAAATAATAAATTACTTATACTTTCTAGACTGACTACATATTATCAAACAAAGAAAACATAAAGTGTTGACCAATTATTTGAATTCATCACATTTCGAGTGGATATTGAGGAATAAGTAGTTCAATCGCCAAAAAATGTTCCTCATAGAATTCTGAAGGCTTTTTTTTATTTTTCGTTTCAGAAAAAGAATAGCACATTCTCCAGAAAAGAGAACCTGAAAAATTCTAACCCACGTCTCTTCAGTTAGGAGTTATTTGGATAAAAATAAAATAATCCATATAAAATATGCATACCATCTTCCAACAGACATTCTGTGAAAAGGACTAATTTTTAGATAATGCACGGTATATTAAAAAATTTTGGTTATTTCACAGAAATAAATAATGAAAGAAGATACGAAAATGGTATGTATTTTTTTATCGATTATTTCATATTATCCAAATAACTTCCAACTGAAGAGACGTGGGTTAGATTTTTTCAGGTTCTTTTTCTGGAGAATGCGCTATCTATTTTTTGAAAAGGGAAATGAAAAAGAACTTTTCGAATTATATGTGAACCATTTTTTGGCTATTGAACTTGTTATTTCTTGATATCAACACGAAACAATTGTATTAGGGGATGAATTTAAACAATTTGGTCAATGCTTTATGTTTCCTTTGATTCTTTATCAGTTAATTACCACCACATGTGCTGATAATATCTATGTCTATAAAGTGATATAGAGTTATATAAGGCATGTTATAAAATTTAATTCTGAATGTTTTCTAGAGATTTATGTAAATTAAATCTGTGGAGGTTTCGGAGAATTAATCCGGCTATTATTTGTAATATTAATTATAACTTAAACAAAAGGTTGTTTGAGTTATAATTGGCATAAAATTTCCAACCTGATAACACTATTTTTCAAATAAATTTACTGAAACTGAATGTATTTTATTCAATTTCAAATCCGATCGACCTTACTGGGAAACTCGATACAATTATTCACATTAAAGAGATAAAGCTTCTATTGAACACGCCCATGGTGCCTAATCGAATGTGAAAATTCCTATTTATCATTGAAATATATCCTTGAACGGATAAATTACCTCTGCTCTTATCTCAATTATTTGAAGCCTGCATAATTATTGAGTTTTAGCTGTCAATTCTTAGGGTCTCGTTAATTAAACCGATTTTTCAGAATTTGCAGGTACAGAAATCAACAATCTCCTTTTTTTAAGTCAATTTAGATAAGAATGAAGTTATTCAATCCAATCCGTATACAGCGTGTTTATAATTGCTGCGAAGAATTTTGTGACGTGGTCCTTTAACAGGAAATAATGGGGTCTTTCATGAAATTTTTGCGCACTTGCTTCAGGAAACAGTGTGCTGTCGTTTCATACAAGTGTCTGTAATTTTCGAATTTTGATCCGAAAATGATCTAGATTGGACTCAATGATCAAGAATCTGAGGTCAAAAATAATTATGTCCATAAATAGTGTAATTTGCAAACGGAAAGAGCTTGAAATTAGGTTTGGGGTCTAAATATCTCGATTTAGTTGGTGAATGGGTTAAATCGGTTCAATGCTTCCGCGTTTGAAATTTCTCTTATTCTTATCTAACTCTAGAACGTAAAAAGCTAAGGGCTTGAAATTTTCAGGGAAGGTTTGAGGTCTAAATATCTCGGCTAAGTTAGTTGAGGGATAAAATCGTTTTGATATTTTCGCAGTTATTCAGGTTAGAAAATGGTCCTGTTTTATTTCTTGTTTGTATCAGTGGAATCCTGAATCTTCCAAATATAAATGTTATCTCGAAGATTATTAAGTGCTGTTGTTCGAGGAATACAGATCAGCTGAACTTTGGTTGAGGATGGTGAATATATGTTTGGTAGAGAGCTTTGTTTTTCGAAAAAACATCCTAAAATCCACACACTCAAAGCATACGGTTGTTTTTTTAGAGTGATAGAACTTTCGATATGGATAACTGTGATAACTGTAAAGATAGAAGCCATGTTGTTTTGACATTTCTGTTCACTAAGCATTGACAAATTATCATGGAAAGATTCACGCCGCAACCTATTTTCAAAATCAGTGTACTATTCGCCAAACTTATAGAGCACTTCGTAAATTTATGGTTTACATAGTCGTCCATCAGAGCAGCTTATTCGTCGAACTATCGATTGATTTCGGACAACATTTTCTCTACTCGATGGAACAACAACAGCAAGACAAAGAACTGTACGTACAGAAGAAAATATTGCTGCTATAAGTTATAGTGTTAATAATGATCCAGATTTGTCTATTCGGCGACGTTCACAACAAGTTGGACTCTGTGCATCAACCACATGGAAAATTTAGCGTAAAGATCTTGGTCTACACCTATACAAGATCCAACTGGTTCAAGAACTAAAGCCACTTGACCATAATAAGTGTCGTTTGTTTGCTGATTGGGCCCTAGAACAGCTTGAAGTTGTTCCACTTTTTTATCGTAAAATTGTGTTTAGTGATGAGGCTATAAAATTATCTTTCAAATAAAAAAAAACTGCCTTCAATCTTAATTTAAATGTGTATTATTTCAATTTGAAGTTCTATCACTCTAAAAAAAACACCCGATATATTCATAAAACCCACAACGACACATGCAACCATACAAAACTTTTCAAATCATTCGTATACTCATAAACTCTCTACTTACAGATCAGTGAAGCATATTCAATTACTTTATTTAATATTATGTTGAAAAGCGGAACTGAATACAATCAAGCAATTAGTCACAAATAATCAATTCGAAACAAAAACCATAAATTCTCTCATAGACAAAAAATAAGTACAATTCATTCTGAAAAAACATACCCCACTTCCAAAAGAGATAATAATGCCAAAAAATTTGTAAAACTAACATATTTTGGAGTAATCTCGCAAAAGTAGGTCACATATTTTCTAAAACTAACATAAAAAGAGCTTTCACACCCTCACATAAAATTTCCGACCTCTCTTTTAATCCAAAAGATAAAATCAACCGGCTGATTAATTCTGGAGTTTATAAATTGAGGTGTCAGTTGTGGGGTGGCGTATGTATAGGACAAACTGGAAGATCTTTCCAAAAAAGGTTCAAAGAACATCAATCTTCATTTAGAAATCGGAAAGATAACTATAATTTGGCGAAACATTTTTTCTGAACCAGTCATATCTACCCAGAATTGGAAAATCTTAAAATATTGCACCTGGAAGCGAAAAACTAGACATCCTGCTATCCATAGAAATATTTAAGCACAAGCAAGTTTTAGAAGTAAAACTAATAAATGAGCAGATGGACCTTTGGCACACCTCAACGAATTTATATAATCGTTGAAAGACTATTTGTTTTATTCAGTTTGAAAATGTAGTGAACACTTCGAAACTCGAATCACTGTATATTCAGTTAATAAAAAGTGATAGAAAACTAAGTAATTTCTTATTTAATTAAAAAATAGACAATTCGCAACAGTTAGCTTTGTTTTATTTTAAGGAAGGCTTAATGTATTGATTTGATTCATCTATTCTTGCTGGAGTGTGTGAGATACAAGCTTGCTTAGGTTGTGTATCTCCAGCTAATTTTCTAAACTACATTGATTGACTTGACCTATCACTTGCTTCCAACTTGATGTCGACTTCTGGGACACCTGTATAAACAAGCGGATATCCAGGATTTTTTCTGATAAATCATGTAACCTTTTCAAGTCATGATGCAATGTTTGGCAATAAATAAATGAATACATAAAATAATAAGGAACGGTTTTTTACTTGATAGAAGGATTATTACAAAATTTGAATATTAAAACAGATTTAATCTGTTAGTCTTCTACAATTTTAATTTCAAAAAATTTACTTAGGAAACTTTAAGAATTAAATTAATAAAATAGAAAGGCTTTTTACTTGATAGAAGAAATATAACAAAACTTGAATATTAAAACAAATTGATATATGTTTATCTTCTACAATTTTAATTTCAAAAAAATTTTTATTCAAAAAATTTTTAGAATTAAATTAATGTCTAAAACAAGCACCGCTTACATTTAATAGACGTATATAATCAAAACTCAATATATAATGTCAAATGGAAATAAATAAACCCACAGATATACGAAAGTTATTAAAATTAATAAATAAATATTTAAAGGAGACAAAATTTTGTTTCTGGTCTTACCTCTAAGAACACCAATTGCCTTTTAAAAACATGAACACACTTAAAGGACTTCTCAAAGAATATAATTTATTTGAAATATTTAAAGTTTCTTAAGTAAATTTTTTGAAATTAAAGTTGTAGAAGACTAACAGATTAAATCTGTTCTGTTTTGATATTCAAATGAATACATAGTAGAACATCTCAAAAGTAATTTCAGGTTTAAAAATAATTCAATATATTCGAATCACTCAATAAAGGCAGGATTCATTGAATCATTCGTTCTTATTATCATTTAAAACTAATAAAACGATGTAAGTGTTAATACGAAATGATGCTGTGATAATATGTTGCTTTCTGTAGATGAACTATAATGGAAAAAATCGAATTCAAATCAGGCTACTCCATTCAGATATAAATTATCCTCATATCGATTTTTATTATAGATCTACTTTTATTCATTGAACAGAATGTTCCTTCCAGCTATATGCTAAACAGCTCAATATAGCTGCCATCATGAAGTAAGTAGATACCAACAATTCCAATATTATGAAGTGTTATTACGTAAAGTGAACGAACAGACATCCTTAACTCGTCGGCGAATGCATCAAAAAGAAATCCGGGTGTCCCATAAAAAACCCACACTCCTAAACTATTCTGATTTTAACACATTCTTTTCCACCAAGTTAAGACGAGGTTGAATAAACCGATTTATATAATATTGAGTCTTGTCCATTGAGGGCGTTCCTAACCCAGATATCCACCTTGAACAATTCTCGTGGAAACTTCTTTTATTAATCAACAAGGTACCATTTATAATTGGCTTGACCTCGACGTGCGTATTCAAATACGAAAATTTCGGGTCCAACTAGAACTTTATGGCAAGAATGAAAGTTGAAACGGCGATTTATGATACATGAAAAATTCATGAGTAATTCTTCCTTCCTCAAACAGATAGAGAAAAAGAATAATATATTATTTACAAAATTCTGCGTATCAGAATATTAATATGTTAGTTTGAACCAAGTGAAATCACTGCATCTACCATTAATCATTCTGGAAACTGCCAAGAATTTCAATCAACTGCCCAATACGCCTAGACAAACCACGAATCAAGTCATTAATGATATTATATCGTTCCATTCTTCCTGAAGGGCTAAACTCAATTCCGAAAAGTTGAAGGCGATCGGATATTGCTCTCCCTAGGTAATTCCATAACTGCTCAATTGGATTAATGTCTGGTGAGTTTGCTGGCCAGTTCAATCTCTGGATATTGTTCTCTTGAAGAATGTTTTGAACCCTTCGTGTGGGTGGGGCGTTATCATCCTGATAAATGAAATTATCCGCAAATTCGTTGCGCATAGGAACAATGATTGGTTCAATGATGTTTTCTACGTTGATGGCTCCAGTTATTGTTATGTTGTCATGTTACATTCAACAAGTTGAGAATTGATAAGGGGGTCCAAGACTTTTGACGATGTGTGTATATCCTTATATACAGAGTTGTCCATAGCAGGTCATTATTTTTGTAATTCTGTTTCATACATTCGATAGAGTGTCTCGGATATTAATAACAACACAGCCTGCTATTAAACTCGTTCCTAACTTTCTTTTAAGTTGAGGTCTGCGATGTTCGTCGGCTGTGTTGCATAAACTTTGTTCTTGAGATAACCCCACAGAAAAAATGCAACGGCGTAAGGTCTGGCGATCTAACTCAATAGTACCGCTTTGTCCAATCCTTTTATTGGGGAAGATTGCGTTCGAGTAAGTTCTGCCCATTGATGCCTAATTGGGTGGAGCTCCATCCTGCTGAAACCAGACATTCGATAGGCTTGGAGCTATTGCATTAGGAAATAAGTTGGCTAACGCAGGATCAACTTCGTCTCTAATCAAACTCAAATATTTTTCGGCTGTCAAAGTCTCTTCTTAAAATATAGGAGATAAGAAAGACCCATAAAAATATCTTACTTAGAATATTCAATATTATTAGATATCTAACTAACTCATTTTTTATAAAATCTCAAGATATGTAAAAACATTACTAAAAACCAAGTTTTAAGAGAGACTTTGCTTTGTCAGTACTCAATCATATTCATATTCAATAAAATAAAATAGAAAGGCCTTTTACTTGATAGAAGAAATATAACAAAATTTGAATATTAAAACAAATTGAAATATGTTTATCTTCTACAATTTTAATTTCAAAAAAAAAATTTTATTCAAAAAACTTTTAGAAATAAATTTATGTCTAACAAGCACCGCTTACATTTAATAGACGTATATAATAAAAACTCAATATATAATATCAAATGGAATAAATAACCCAACAGATATACGAAAGTAATTAAAATTAATAAATAAATATTTAAAGGAGACAAAATTTTGTTTCTGGTCTTACCGTTAAGAACACCATTTGCATTTTAAAAACATAAACACACTTAAAGGACTTCTCAAAATGCAAATGGTGTTCTTAACGGTAAGACCAGAAAAAAAATTTTGTCTCCTTTAAATATATATTTATTAATTTTAATTACTTTCGTATATCTGTTGGGTTATTTATTCCATTTGACATTATATATTGAGTTTTTATTATATACGTCTATTTAATGCAAGCGGTGCTTGTTAGACATAAATTTATTTCTAAAAGTTTTTTGAATAAAAATTTTTTTGAAATTAAAATTGTAGAAGATAAACATATTTCAATTTGTTTTAATATTCAAATCTTGTTATATTTCTTCTATCAAGTAAAAGGCCTTTCTATTTTATTTTATATATAATATATAATTATATTTTGGCTTCAATAAATCTCATTATAGAATGTCAATGAATTTAAATAAACCTTAAAATAACTCATACTGTTCTTTGATTTTGTTAGAACATAGATCAATCTTGAATTATATAGTTGATCTGTATTCGAAGCTTAAGTCTTTTAACACGTGAGTGATATAGGTTATGTTTTTGATTTTGATATTTGGAATGTTGAAAGAGGACTGAAGACGTCTAGAATTATATTTGTTTTTTGAAGATATAGTGCACATTTTTTTAGAGATTTTTGAAATAATTTATTCGAATATTTAAATATATTAAATATTTCAAATAAATTATATTCTTTGAGAAGTCCTTTAAGTGTGTTTATGTTTTTAAAATGCAAATGGTGTTCTTAACGGTAAGACCAGAAACAAAATTTTGTCTCCTTTAAATATTTATTTATTAATTTTAATTACTTTCGTATATCTGTTGGGTTATTTATTCCATTTGACATTATATATTGAGTTTTGATTATATACGTCTATTAAATGTAAGCGGTGCTTGTTAGACATAAATTTATTTCTAAAAGTTTTTTGAATAAAAATTTTTTTTGAAATTAAAATTGTAGAAGATAAACATATTTCAATTTGTTTTAATATTCAAAAATTTAATTCATATCCAATAAAATATAACATCAGTCAACAAAAAATATTTTCTCACCTTTTAACAATTCAGAAAGCTTCTTGGTAAATGAATACTGAAAATTTAAATGGAGTGTAATAAATAGTTCTGTGGTTTACCATTGATCTAAAAGATTGAAAGGCAATTTTATGGTCTCTGTTATAGCACAAGGTATTCATTTACCAAGAATTAAAAAAAAAATAAATTGTTAAGAGGTGAGAAAATATTTTTTGTTGATTGATGTTATATTTTATTGAATATGAATTAATTGGGTACCGACGAAGCAAAGTCTCTCTCAAAACTTGTTATTTAATAATGTTTTTACATATCTTGAGATTTTCTAAAAAGTAACTTAGATATCCAATAATATTGAATCTACTAAGTAAGATAGTTTTATGATGAAATTCTTAGATTATGTTAAACATTTTTGAGAGATATCTCTTTTCATAAGAGGGATGAGCAGAAACAAAATTTTGTCTACTCAAAATATTTAATTTATAGGATTTTTGTTAATAATTTATATTTATTGGATTTTGTTATATCATTTGAATGTTTTATAATGAATGTTTATTTTATATATATAAGTGGTACTTATATGACATTAATTTAACTCCTGAAGTTATAATATTAAAAATAATTTTTTTAAATTAAATATGTAAAAGGCTAACAGAATATATCTGTAAATATTAAAATATTTAAATAACGTTATTTTAAGTTATAAACCAATAACATCTGCTCACCTTTTTTAAAACTTATAAATTTGACACAAAATCTGTAGACCTTGTACTCTGACGAAGTCCTTCAAGGTGGACGAAACGTTAATACCATCAAAATAAAGTAGAAATAGAAACTTGTTTCATCAATGAATCAATCATAGATAATTTCTACCAAGCATAGTAACTCCTGAAGAAATAATGCTTTTCTCAATTTCAGGAACTCATCAAAAGTAACCCTGGAAATATAATCGCGTCACCACTTTCCATACAGCTCGTCTTAGCTCTGACACAACTTGGCGCAAAGGGTGACACGGCTCTAGAACTAACCAAGGGACTCCATCTTCCAGATTCGCCAGAAAAAGTGAAGGAAGCTTTCAAACTTCTACTCACAAAACTAAAAGGAAATCAACACTATAAGTTGGAGTCGGCTAACAAGATATACCTCAAGGAAAATTATACCCTAAATACGGAATTCAAAAAATTGGCTGAAGAAGTTTTCGATGCTGGTCTGGAGAATATCGATTTTGTTGATACTGTAGGGGCTTCACAAAAAATTAATAAATGGGTGGAGAGTAGAACTAATGAAAAAATAAAGGACCTTATAAGTCCTGATATGCTGGACGCACTGACGAGATTGGTATTAGTGAACGCTGTGTACTTCAACGCCAATTGGTCATCACCATTCGACAGTTACGGGACTGAAAAGAGGTAAATTAATTTTTATTTAATATTAGCAGTACCTTCTGACTGTTTCAGACTTCGAAATTTCATTCTTTCCATTAATTTCATACAGGTTATATTCAATTGAAACGAAATTATTTAAATATTTTAATATCAGCCTTCTACATATTTAATTTCAAAAAATTATATTTAATAATTATAACTTAAAATAATGTCATATAAGTACCACTTATATCAAACGACATATAAAATAAACATTCATCATAAGACATCCAAATGATATAACAAAATCCAATAAATAAAAATTGTTAACCAAAATCCTATAAATTAAATATTTTCAGTAGACAAAATTTTGTTTTTGCTGATCAATCTTATGAAAACAAATATTTTTCAAAAATTTTTAACATAATCTTAAGAATTTCATCATAAAACTATCTTACTTAGAATATTCAATATTACTGGATATATAACTAAGTTACTTTCTATAAAATCTCAAGATATGTAAAAACATTACTGAAAAACAAGTTTTAAGAGAGATTTTGCTTCGTCAGTAATCAAATAATTCATATTCCTATGTTTATATTTATATACCTTCTATTAGGAGTACAAATAAGTTTCCGCCGTTTTTTAACACAAATTAAATTTAAACGATGTGAGACTGCTTGATGAGTGACTTCTAATGTTAGAGCAAGTTCTTTTTGTGTTTGAGATGAATCTTCCTCCAATAATTCCTCCAATTCTGCATCCTCGTAAATTTTTGGCCTTCCACGGCGATCTTTGTCTTCTACGTCGAAATCACCGTTTTTAAACTTTTGAAACCACTCTCGACACGTTCCTTCACTCAAAGCACCCTCACCATATGCTTGTACGAGCAATTGATGCGCCTCAGCAGCAGATTTCATTAAATTAAAGAAGTAAACTAATATTTCCCGCAAATGACGCTTACTTGGCTCAAATTTTAACATTTTCTACTTATAAAAATTATATTTTACCAATATAAAATCAATGATATTAATAGGTTATGTTGTTCTTGAATGTCCAAACTATTTTTTAAGCCGGTTATCATCTGCGAAAGCTAACCGAAACTCCGTGCCGCGCCATCTACAATAAAACGGCGGAAACTTATTTGTACTCCTAATATCAAGTATAAACCTCTATTTATGTTATGAATCGAAATTATTGCGAGGAACTTGAAAGGGAAGGGGATTAAAAAATTATATGAAAGACCCCAGAGACTGCCAGAGAACCAGCTCTTAAAAATATTCACATTAATTTGAAAATACCCTGTATAATATAACATAATTAAGATATCAGTAAGTGCAAATCAAATCTGAATACAATTCTTTGAATATCAAAACAGATTAAATCTGTTAGTCTCTTATAATTTTAATTTCAAAAAATTTTATTCAAAAATTTGTACAATTAAATTAATGTCTTATAAGCACAGCCCATATTTAATAGACGTATAAACTCAATATACAATATCAAATGGAATAAATAACCCAACAAATAAAAATTGTCAATAGAAATTAATAAATAAATATTTGAAAGAGACAAAATTTTGTTTCTGATCTTTACAATTATTATGAAAACTAATTCCTTTTCAAGAATTCTTCTATCAAGTAGAAACCTCCATTTATTTTATTCCAACAAATATAAATTGTCAATTAGAATTAAGAAATAAATATTTGAAGGAGACAATATTGTGTTTCTGATCTTACAATTATGAAAACTAATTCCTTTTCAAAAATACAAAACATAATTTAAGGACTTCTCAGAAAATATAATTTATTTGAAATATTTAATATATTAAAATAAGTTAATTCCAAAATCTCTCAAAACATGATTATATCTTCAAAAACAATTAGAATTCCAGTAAGTTCTTCATTGGTCCTACTTCACATTTAAAAAAAAAATTAAATAACAACAATTATAACTCACCTGACAAACCTAGTGATATCCTGGTTTTGAACGCACAAACTTTAAAATCCAAGATATTCTATGTTCGTCACAAAAATCACAGAAAGCTATAAGATATTACATGGTTTTCTTTAAACCACTTGATATTTCAGGAGTTTTATTCAAACCTAAGGATAATTATATATTATATATAAAAGAAAATAATAAGATAAGGTTTTTTACTTGATAGAAGGAATATTACAAAATTTGAATACCAAAACAGATTGTTAGTCTCCTATAATATTAATTTCAATGAATACAATTCATTTTAAACTAGTTCTAGTTCGAGGATTTCGGTGAAAATCGTAAACCATCGAAAAAATCGTTTTTATTTTATTTTATTGGTACTTCTGCGCGTTATCGGTAGTATTTCCATCGAAAATGTCCTCATTACCATAATTTGGGACTATAATTATCGAACGCAAAGAATCTGAAACCCAAATCAAGTTCACTGATACGAATACTTGCATAACATTATTACGAAAATAACTCAAATTCCAGTTCGCTCTAATTGATAGGAGGATAAAAACAAAAAAATTAATTAATAACACCCAGAACATTTTTTTTTGAAGAATAGAAAGTGATGCTGTCTACATGCCAATAAATGGGAAGATTTATAACTATTACGTATGAAGTGACAGAGGATAATACTGAAATGAAACAGTGTTTCTAGGACATTTAATTTTATCTGTTTTAAAAAAAATGTTTTGGATGAAAATTTGTAGATTTCAGAAAATTATTCTGATTAATATTTAAAATATTGAAAAAATCCTTTTAAAGTAATATTCAATTTATGAACGTTCTTTTTTCAATAATTTTAAGAGGATATACGTAATCTGTTAGTCTCCTATAATTTTTATTTCAAAAAATTTTATTCAAGAACTTTTAGTATTAAATTAATATCTTATAAGCACAGCTTATATTCAATAGACATATAAAATTTAAACTCAATATATAAAATATCAAATGGAATAAATAATCGTCAATTAAAATTAATAAATAAATATGAATATAAAAATTTTGTGTGTGATCTTACAATTATGAAAACTAAATCCTTTTCAAAAATACAAAATATAATTTTGAGAACTTCTCAAAAAAATTTTTTTTGAAATATCACCTCAAAGACTTTTATATGAAGTGATTGAAGTTATTTATTGATTGATTTTATTTTTCAAATGTGAAGTAGCACCGATGAAGACCTTATCTTTATTTTAATTGTTTTTTGAGGATATGATTCATGTTTTGAGAGATTTTTGAAGTAACTTATTCAAATATTTGAATATATTGAATATTTCAAAAAAAATATATTTTTTTGAGAAGTTCTTAAAATTATGTTTTGTATTTTTGCGAACGATTTAGTTTTCATAATTGTAAGATCAGAAACAAAATGTTGTCTCCTTCAAATATTTATTTATTAATTTTAATTGACAATTCATATTTGTTGGGTTATTTATTCCATTTGATATTATATATTGAGTTTTGATTTTATGTCTATTAAATGTAAGCTGTGCTTATAAGACATTAATTTAATTCTAAAAGTTTTGAATGAAATTTTTTCAAATCAAAATTATAGGGACTAACAGAAAAATCTGTTTTGATTTTCAAATTTTGTAATATTCCTTTTATCAAGTAAAAACCTCTTCTTATTATTTTATAAAATATTTTTTTAAATTTATTTGAAATGCCCACATTATCTTTATTTAAATATAACCTGCTGGGGTAATATTGAGATGTTTTCTTAACACATCTCAACACCATAAAGGTAACGAAAATAATTTTCGTAACATAGGATTCACCCTGCATTTACAAGAGAAGCTATCAAGCCAATCACCAAGCGCAAGAATAACTTCATTCTACGTTAAAAATGCTGATTAATATTCAACTGGATGGCTGTTTGAATCTTCTCCCAGCCTTTCGCATTATCTAGCATTCTGCTACAAGCTTAATACGGACTCTACACGTCACGGTGGCTGATTCTCTCGGGACCACAACGGATGGTTTATGTTTCTTTTTCAAATAAAATGATGACTAATCATTGAAAAGTACATTTTTCAAGGAAGAACTATTTTCACTTTGTCTTTCCATCATTGTCATGGGCCTACGTAATCAACACTAGACGTGGATCTGAATGATTTCGCCGCGTCCGTGCAAAACGTCACTCAGGATAGTAGGAAAGATTCACAGAGCAGTCCAATTGAATATTCGTCATCATTTATAACACATAATGAAGTGTTTCTCGTGCTGAGCGACTGGCACAACAGCTTCACTTGTTAATGCGTTATAAATCTTATATTCCGTGAATGATTTTCGTAACCTGTATACTCAATACACTGGCTTCTTTTTCAATGTAAGCTCGTTGTAATTGATTAATTTCACGAATGCCTTATGTGGATTGACACTACACTTATTTCTGGCTTGAATGAAGCTTAAACAACAACACTTGAATAATGTATATCTTGAATTACATCATCGATAAATTCAGAATGAACTTTCTAGCTTAAAGCACAATTTTGAATATTTGTATAGTAAGAATCAACATATGTTTCTAGAAGGCTAATCAAAATAAACAAAGCTTGTAGCCCATTGGGCTAATTTGGAACAACTTTTCTAATTATTTTCTCCATTTAAATATGGCTGAATAATTATTCTTACTTCTGCACTAAAAAATATTACAAAAATTTTAGGAAAATATGTGTTTATCCGTATTGGAAGTAATTTTTCATGAAATTCAGCCCATCGTAGTGAAAAAAAATTTACTGGACAAGTATCAACGTTACATAAACAAATTAGTTTATGGAAGAAGTTCATTCAATCGAGTTACGAACTGGCTACATACTAAATAAGTAAATAAATTGTTGACCAGCACGTGGAATTTTGCATCAATAAGGAAATAACTGAAGATTGTTGTCGTTCCATTCAGTTCAACAACATCCCATTTTGCAAAAATTACGTAAAATTTTCATCGTTCCATACATGCATGTTTTACGTTGGTAATTTAAAGCACATTTGTAATCAGAGTATTTGGATGCAATATGGTAGTTTAATCAAGATGATGTTCTTTTTTGTTGGCCTTCTTAGTTAAATTGCAGTTATCATAAACATATAAATCGCTGTGAGTTGGACTGAAAAAAATGCGACATTTCATCCGATTATGGGATTGGCTAATGGTAAGAAGCGTGAATACTGAGCGTCTTCAACAAATTCTAGTTGAAGTTAAGTAATTTCACCGTTAGAAATAGCATAGAAATTGCTTTCAATCAATAATGAATTACGTGGGGCGTTCAATCTATTCTCGGTATAGACATGACAGAAAATTCAGAAAATTTTGGAAAAATTCTATTTTTGAATGTAGTCCCATAAGAATTCAATTCCTTTGTTAAATCGAGAAATGAGCTACTCTAAACCTTGTAAAAAATATACTTCCGGCTTCTCCTCAAAATAGGTATTACATGTGCTACCTTCAATTCTTCATCGTCGGAAAATCGCTTTCCACAAAAATATTTTTTCACATTTGGGAATAGGTATTAGTCACTGGGGGCCAGGTCTGGACTGTACGGAGCACGCCACGCAGGCCTTGTGAACTTTATAAAAATTAATTCTACAGCTCTTCTTTAAGTAGTATAGAAATAAATTCTGAAACCGTTACAAAAATTATTTTTATCAATAATAATAACAAAATAATTACTATAACATAAATGGAGGTTAATTCTTGATAGAAGGTATATAAAATTATTTAAAATTTTAATATTAGCCTTCTACATATTTAATTTCAAACAATTATATTTAATGATTATAACTTCAAGAATTAAATTAAAAATAATGTCATATAAGTACCACTTATAGTATATCTAATGACATATAAAATAAACATTCATTATAAGACATCCAAATGGTATAACAAAATCCAATAAATAAAAATTGTTTGGTTAACAAATTTGGATGTCTTATAATGAATGTTTATTTTATATGTCATTTGATATAAGTGGTACTTATATGACATTATTTTAATTTATTTTCAGAAGTTATAATCATTTAATATAATTTTTTGAAATTAAATATGTAAAAGGCTAATATTAAAATATTTAAATAAAATGATTTCTAACAAACACTGTTTCTATTTGAAGACAATAAAGGAAATTCAACCATTATACAAAATTCCAAACCAGAAAAAGGTTCATGAAACAAATTGGAAAAAATATAAACACATTTTTTATTTATTTTTCGTCAATTTTTTCCATACAGTTTTTTCTGCTTTGGAATTTGATATAATGGTTGAATTTCCTCTATTGTTTTCAGAGATTATTATTGATAATAATAATGTATTTCTATCAGATTTCAAAATTCATTCAAAAGTGAAAAAAAAATTACAGTAAAATGCTGGAATTAATTCACCAAAACCTTTACAGATTTCAATCTAAATAAATCTCATGAGAACATTTAGAATTAAATTTTAAACATGTCCTAAATACACTGTATCACTTTATAGACATATATATTTCACATGTGGTGTAAATTAACTAATAAAGAACCAGAAGAAATATAAAATAATGATCAAATTATTTAGACATCACCTTTTACATATATATGTTTCGATTGGATGTTAAAGAATCACAAATTCCATCACCAAAAAATGTTCAACATATAATTCAAAAAGCGCTTTTATTATTTTCCTTTTTTCAAGAATATAAAGCACATTCTCCAGAGAAAGAACCTGATACATTCGCACCCAAAATCCCATCAGTAAGGAGTTATTTGAATAAACAAAATAATCATTGAAAAATATATAAAAATACCTTCCTTAACACAACACATTTCTGCAACAACTAACCAATTTTGGGATAAGCATGTCCTATACTAAAATTGGGTTATATCACAGAAATATACAATGAAAGATGACTTAAACTTTGCATTAGATAACCGCCACGTGTATGTGATGTAATACAAAGAAATTGTTCTTAGTTGAATTAACTATCCCGTTCTTCAATATGGGCCCAAAAATGCACCATTTAGAAGTTTTTTCACTAAATCTCTCAAAAACTAATTTATCAATTTTTAATTTCAGGAAATTTTACAAATCTGAGAAGGAAGAGATCAAAGTTGACACCATGTACTTATCAGAAACATTGAAGTATGCAGAAAATAAGGATTTAGACGCCAGATTTCTAGAACTTCCTTATGAAGGAGACGAGGTCACCTTTACCATTGTTGTACCCAACCAGAAGGAAGGTCTGAAATCTATAGAAGGCCGTTTAAATGAAGCTTTACTACCACAGAATTATTCCTATGAGAAAGTCAATCTCTTTTTACCAAAATTCAAAATTGAATCCACATTTAAACTAGTTCCAACTCTGCAAGAGGTAAGTTGATTATAATCAATATATGTTGTTACGCTTTGATATGTTAGGAAATTAGCCTAAGATGTGAATTCTCCAGTTAGTGTATTGATATGCGAGCGTAGCTCTTTCACCAAGTGACTAGTTAGCTGTCTTCACAGTCTGTCCCAAGAGGCAGAAAGTGCAATAAGGGTTAAGCCTTATCATCGCGCGTGGCGAGAACCCCTCCGAAGAGATGAACTCACCAGCTTCCAGTTTGGGCTTCAGTTAGAAAACCTACAACCGCGAAGCCCTATCCAACCTCTACTGGCTCTGAAGAATCAGTACCCAAGTCGTTCAGGATGCAACTCACACGGCGAAGGTGCTTTTTATCCACCCACTCGAACGCAGTCCCAGGAACCAAGATAGTATCAAGATTTATGCCTCAATTGATCCTGGTATGAGCACCGTCAATCCTGCCTGCTCGTGGGTCTTGACGTATCAAGATCCACAAACCCTTGTGAAGTATTTCAATTGATCCTGGCGTCAAGCACCAATGGACTAGCTGTATCGTCGAGATCCACAAACCCCAGAAACGTCTCAGAATCGATCCAGGTTCAGGACAAGGCTGGACGAACTCAAGTCCTGTATTTCATGAGAATATCCCGAACATTAGTTTTAAGGGAGAAGCCCTGTGCTGCGATGGACTCCCTTCCCAGTGAGTTGATTAATGAGGCTCAGCACTCCGTTCCACCTTACGTGAAACTAGGGCCCCATTCGATCCATCTTGCACCACACGGGTCCAGTGACTGGCGCGAATGGCATTACGTTAGGCACCAAGACTTAACCCTTCATTTTACTGGGATGAAACTAGGGTCCTAGTCAAGGCAAGCGCCCCCAGCGCGATAAGCTCTAATGCCATGGGGGGCGAGCCTAAGATGTATGAAATTAATGTCGAACTTATTTACACGTTTTATTTACAATTATTTACAAATATATACTCATGTCATCAGGAGAGGTTATGTCGCCATGCTCGCTATCCTTGGAGAAAGAGAGGGTCCTACCGGTTATGCGCCTTAGGTCATTTCGACCATAGAGGAAATTCAATGCCTCATCTTCTTATTTGTAACATTGCCCTCGTTCTTTTAGTTGGCCACCTCAGTCAATCTATTCTTCAACCAGATCAGGGTTATCTCCCTGGTACTTCGCGAGTCTTTCAATGAGTATCACCTTTGGATTCTATAAACCAATCATTGAGCTTCTCGGTTATCGAAGATAATGGAATGCCATTGTCTTTGGAGGTTATGGCAAACACCCTTCTTCCGCTGAGGTTGGTACAACCAGACCACATTCTCACGTTTGAACGCAATGCCATTAAGGCATCGATGCATCTTGTCGCTCTGGACCTTCAAAGGTCCAGAGCTCAATTCTCCCTACAGGTAGAATTCATCAAATCTACCAAGCTCAGTTCTATGACAAATTTCGAGCATAGACTTTTTTCCTCGTGCTCCGGTGGAACACCAAATAGAAGATCAAAGGCCAATTTAATTTCCTTTCCTATTATCAACATCGATGGATAGTACCTTGTAGATTCATGTACAACACTCATTTAGGAGAGTTGTATCAATTTATCCTGATATTTCCAATTTTCTGATACAAAAGCTGCCAAGTACCGAGTAATGTTCCTATTTCCCAAGTACTTTCAACACTTCTTGTCATAACTAAGATTCAAAATGTCTTCCTTGATCAGAATGCAGTGCGAATGGTACTCCATTACATTGTCTATGAAATCTAGTGCCATTGTACCAACTTCCCCTATTTTCTGTTTGGTATCAGCCTTCTGGTTCTTGATCTTTTCTTTCGAGGTCCATTTTCGTCATTTTCATTTCTTTGACAAGTTCCTCATCATGAACTGTATCTTTTTTCCTATCCAGTCTATGATAATATCGATACTGTTGTCTTTAAGCATGGTCTTCGTGGTAATGAGTCTGTATTATTATGCTTTCTCTTTTCACACTGAGATGTTAATAATGTTGAAGTCGTCGAGGGGATCAGTCAATGCTTTTCCGTGCTCATTGAGTTGTTTCAGTTTCCATTAATTTTTCGCTTTTTCTTCCTAGAGTTGGCGATCTATGTTCTCTATTTGAACTTCGCGAATTCAATATTTTGTACCTGGGAGAAAATTGTCTTGAGCTTTTTGCCGTTTGGTTTCTCTAGCTTCTACAGAACCTATATATGTTCCATTTTTCCGCATAGAAAACACCGCACAGCCCTCTAGTGTTTGGGGAAACTACCATAGCAACGTACCTCCCTCAATTTGGTTCTATTTGCCATTTGATCAGCGATTTTTAAATTCAATACAGATCGATCTACATCTTTGAGCTGCATTTTTTCTATCAGGCTTATTGCAAGCTGCATTGGCGGATTTCTTGGTCCATCAACGAAGATCTGTATTCGTATTTGGTACGTTTCGTATTCACCATTCGTTTTTTTATTGATCACTGTCACCACTGTAACACTTTGATAAGTTACTCGTAGTAGATTAACCTGAAAGAGTTGTGAAATTAATATTCAACTTATTTACCCATTTTATTTACAATAATTTACAAATATATACATGTGATTAAAAGGGGTTATGTCGTCATGCTCGGTGTCTTTGGAGAAATAGAGTACTACCGGCCACGTCGTCAATCGTTACGACCATAGAAGGGATTCTTTGTCTTATCAATTAAGTCTTTTATCGATTTGAATTTGAATTTATCGATATAAATTATTTTCAGTTGGGCATCAAAAAAGCATTCGATGGCGAGCAAGCAGATTTGACTGGATTACTCGCTGAAAAAGAACAATTAGCAATAAGCGATGTCATTCAAAAAGCTTTCATAAACGTCACAGAAACTGGAACAGAGGCTGCTGCAGCTACAGCAGGTGAGTGACTTTATTGCACTGTTCACGCCAATTCTAGATGACTCTGTGTAGCTTACACACTAGTATTGCGGATTTAATATTGCGAATGTTGTTTTGTGTTAACCAAGAGTTTTGATCATGTTAGAATAAACTTTTGATCTGATATATCCCCACCAAAAATCAGTGTGAAGATGTTAAATCAAAATATTTTGCTGGCCAGTTGCGAGTTTGCGAGATAACCAACGTACCAAATTTTTACTCTATAAGTCCACCAGGTGTATCGTTTGATGCGAATGAATATCATCTTCATCGATTTCTTGAGTTTGAGGAATACCTACTGAAAATAGTACATCTGTTTTCAACCAATAGGAAAATAAAAGAACTCTATAAGATATGTCCAATTGAGCACAATCTCTAATCAAAACAAGAACTAAGAAAAAATAATCCATAATTTTAAAAATTCTTAATTGTGAATGTAATTGGTGAAAGTTCTAATATCAAATTAAAATCAGAATTTTGAAGAAACTTGTGCTAAATATACTAAAAATTATATATCAGATTAATACAAAATTAATATTAGGGGTATGAACAAGTTCAAGAAAAATTCAAAGATCAAACTATTTTTCGTCGCTAGCCACTATTTTTTTCCAAATTTATTACGAATAATCGTGATCTGTTACTTTAACTTTACGTGCTTTAACTCCAATTTTTGATCGTTATAATCGTCCGGATTAATTTGTTTATTCTAATCTATTACCAGTTAATGTTAAACTTAGGAATCACTTTCGAGACACGCACAAACGGCTTCACGAAAGGAAATTCTTTTGATCCGGCCTATATATTGTAATAATAAACTACAGATTGAAAAGTTCATAAGAGCTGATTGTGCAAAACGTAAATATATTCCTTCAAATGAGTCACTGAACGGAAAGTTTGAGAGAAAAACGCTGACGTCGGAATTAATACGTGTGGCTATAATTGAACAGATAGTGCTAAGTTCCTGAACCAAGGAACTAAGGCTACCAGTAGTTGTTTATTGTTGAAATAGGCCGATTCTTGTAGAAAATTGCATGTGCCCAGTTTTGGTTTGAATTAATGGTCTTGGGGTTAGAAGTATCTGTTGTATATTATTCAGGTTGAAATCATACAACTGAAGTTGAGTCAAAAAATTAAGAACTAGGTGGTAGGTTGACATATCTTTTCGTAATTATTGTGTTTGAAGAATGTATAAAGAATTAAGAATTATATAAATGATTTATGAGTTTAAAGGGTCCGCATCGCCCTCCCTTAATTATTCAATGTGTCATCTTTATTGAGAATTTATTGGGGATTGATATTGATGAAACCATATTGTATTTTGGCACACTCTATCATTATACTTCTGAAAATCAATAATTGAGTTTCATTACCATTTTCAATATCACAGAGGAAATGTATTAACATCGAAGACCTTCCATTTTCTTAGGACCGCTCGACTAAGATTGGTTCGCGCCCCATTCGTAAATAAGGCAATCTAGTAATATTTTCCATCTAACCACCTCCCACAAAGAGGTGACTTATTACACCTAGGGTAAATGTAAATCACACACTGCCGCTTGCACTGCCGGCTCTTTGACTTCCGCACGAAAAACCGCCAATCCGTGGGGCCTGGGGGGAGCGCGAGTAGTAGAGGTATGGACAGGAGAAGTGAAGTGATTACATACTTACGTTGCCCATTTCTCTGCTCACTTCCATGTTTCCTATCGAGAAAGTGAGCTGGGTGTAATTTAGCTTTTTCACATTTTAACACTTCAGCATTCCATAGTGAGACGATTTCTCAAGTTGTCTACTTCTCGACACCCCATTTCAGAAGGAACAGAATGACAACCATATTTTGACGGATAATTTTGCAACTTCTCTTTCTGTTCTATATTAGTAATCACTATTATCAGTTTTCTCTTTTTCACTGATATCATCTTTTTTTGTTTCAGTTGCACTGAATCGCGTTCTTTCCGGATTTAGTGCCATTGATTTTAAAGTTGAACATCCATTCCTGTATTATATACGAATCGAGGGGATCATTTTGTTTTTTGGTCGTCTCTCTTCGCCAAGTCCATGAAGTCTTTTGCAGTTTGATGTCTTTCTTTAAATTTCTACTGTTGAGTACTAAATAATGTTCAATATATAATTTCCGAAGTGAAAAATCCTTTTATTTACCCAAATTATTCGTACGTATGTTTCTTGTCAAGTCTCATACAGTTTCATTAAAAATTAGATCATATCTCTTATTTATTTCGTTTTAGTTCAATTTTCTTGGTCTTCACTCAAGTAAATATCACTGAGGGAAATGAATCATCAGTTAAATTGTATAGGTATATACAAAATAAGCTAACAAATAACAATCTTTTTGAATTTAATGGCCAAAAAAAGTAAAGACTTAATGAGTTGTCCTAGCTGGGTCTTGAAGTCTTCAACTCACATTACCTACCATAAAAATCATCACTGAATATAATTTCATAATTCATAAACCATCTTTGAATCTTTAAACATTGATATATACAGGGTGTCCTAGAATGAATGGATAATGCTGAAACACTGTATAGAAGAGCTGTTGGGCGCTCTGAAAAAAAATACAAAACAAAATCTATCCCGGATAGAAATATCTTTTTTTTTTCAATAATGATTTTTACTACACCACGTGGCGTTTCTCTGTGACACGTTCGCAAATAAATCAAATCCATCAGTTTCTTCATGGTGAAATATTCTTCAATAAAAAACCAACAAATGTGCAGAAAACCATTTGAATTTTATTTATTACTAGTTGATATGGATTTCTATCAAGTAAAGACCGAATCCATCAAATGCTTGTTGTCATTTTCTTTTTGAATATCCAATTAAGTGGCCACCTTAAAAAAATATGCGCTTTTAATGCAGATTTCAAAATGGCACAATGCATCTTTATAACTTATGTAAGTAATTCACGATTCAATTAAATGGAATGAAGATAAAAGCGGTCTCAAGTATGAAATATGTTAAATGGTCATTTAAGATTAAAGTAAACAGGACGCAGCTAACTGCAGCACCATAACAGTTAAATTCAATAATTAACAAAGAGTACGTGATACAAATAACACCTCACGTTGACATCAGGTAATTCAATATAGTGCAAGAACTTTATATCTTAGAACACATCAGTCGACTTCTCTTTGTGGCGACCTTTAGTTTCACTAAACAATAGAAATGAAGCGACCATAGACTCTTACTTCTGGCATTGACAGTGACAAGTAGTCATAAAATTCCCTAGGTGGTTTGTCCCGCTTGATAATCTCTTACTAAAATATGAGGATCTCTTAATAATGGTTTTTTGAAATTTAATTGGGAGACAAATCAGAAGATTTCTAGAATGAATTCAAATTACGGGGTGACCCTTATTTTATACTCTACAGTAAATATTGTGAAAATTTCATACCAGTTCATTAATTTTGCGACCCAAACTGACGTTCATCATAAAAAAGTACCTATGTGGATTAATATACTTTACAGGATAGCTAGATTTGGTCAGTGTGAAATTAATTTATGCAACTTATATTTCAATTAACATAATAGTATGACTATTATTCAAATCACATCTTGGTTCTTTATTTTTTCTCATAATAGTTATTATTATTATAGCATGTTATTAATAATAATAGTTGTTATTCTTATTTTTTCGCATTTTGTAACTGTATATAATAGGATATTTTCCATCTACCAGTTATCTGTATACTTGAAAATAATAGAGCCATCGAAAACGGTCGGGTTTGTATTCTTTTGGAATAATTTTATGAAATTTTTATGGAATATTCATTATCTCAATATTTAAGACAACTAAATAATTCCTTCCTTTTCAGTTATCATAGCAGTATCCGAAAGTGAGGTTGTTTTCGAAGAATTCCTAACCGTGGAAGTCGATAGGCCCTTTCTCTTCTTGATAACTCATAAAGGATCCAAACAAATTTTATTCATTGGACGATTCAACTCTTAAAAATTGAATATTACATCCGGATTAATATTTCTGAATAAAATTTTTGCAAAACAAAAAGTAGAAAATTTTTAATACTAATAGTTATAGTAGAATTACAGTTAGAATTACAGTTCTCTGAATAAAATATCGAAGAAATATTTCTTTAATTTTCCTCAAATATTCAAAATTTCATCTTAGTATTACTACTGAACTACTACGTATTCTAACTAACCGTCAATTCAATAACACAGAGAAAAACAAAAAATTTTCTAAACTCCTGAGTTATTTAAATATTTTAATAATAGCCTTCTACATATTTGATTTCAAAAATATATATTTAATAATTATAACTTCAGGAATTAAATTAAAATAATGTCATATAAGTACCACTTATATCAAAAGACATATAAAATAAACATTCATTATAAGACATCCAAATGATATAACAAAATCCAATAAATAAAAATTGTTAACCTAAATCCTATAAATTAAATATTTTGAGTAGACAAAATTTTGTTTCTGCTGATCAATCTTATGAAAACAAATATCTTTCAAAAATGTTTAACATAATCTTAAGAATTTCATCATAAAACTATCTTCCTTAGAATATTCAATATCAATGGATATCTAACTAAGTTACTTTCTATAAAATCTCAAGATATGTAAAAACATTACTGAAAACAAGTTTTAAGAGAGACTTTGCTTCGTCAGTATTCAAATAATTCATATTCAATAAAATATAACATCAATCAACAACAAATATTTACTCACTCTTCAACAATTTAAAAAACTTCTGGTAAATGAATAATGAAAAATTAGTAATAAGTAAGATAGTTTTATGATGAAATTCTTAAGATTATGTTGAACATTTTTGAAAGATATTTGTTTTCATAAGATTGATCAGGAGAAACAAAATTTTGTCTACTCAACATATTCAATTTATAGGATTTTAGTTAACAATTTTTAGTTATTGGATTTTGTTATATCATTTGGATGTCTTATGATGAATGTTTATTTTATATGTCGTTTGATATAAGTGGTACTTATATGACATTATTTTAATATTTGATTCCTGAAGTTATAATTATTAAATATAATTTTTTGAAATTAAATATGTAGAAGGCTAATATCAAAATATTTAAATAATTTTTAATACCTTCTATCAAGTATTAACCTCTATTTTTGTTGAACTGCTGAACGGAATGATTCGAGGAAGCAATTGACTCCCAATAATTTTAATCAAGAATTGAATTTAATTGAACATATAACACGTAATAACGGTTATTCGTCATCAATAATGGACAATGTGAAATAATATTCATGAAATATACCCTAAAAACCGAAAAATTATACAAATTTCCTCATCTGCTATGGTAAACCATCTCTTCAAATTAGGATATTCTTCAAAACACAGAAATGAGCATATCTTTCAGAACCATACGAACGTTTGTTTCGTATCGATTTGTTATGAAAATAATGAAAAGGGTTTTTCAGTTGATAGAAAGCTTTTTACAATATCTTAGATATCACACAGATTAAAAAATGTTCATTAAATTATAATTTGTACTGAGTTTAGCATAATTAATCTGTGTGATATTTAATTTGATAGTGAAAGCCTTCAACCAAGTGAAAAACCGCCTCTTTATTATTGGATATAATAGGATATTTCTCATCTACTAGTTATCTGTACACTCGAAAATAATACAGCTATCGAAAACGGTCTTGTTTGTATGATTTTGGAATAGTTTTATGAAATCCATATAAAATATAGTTTAATCTCCATATTTAAACCAACTAAATAATTCCCTTTTTTCAGTAATCATAGCAGTACCAACAAGTCTTGTTGTTTTCCCAAAATTCATACAAGTGGAAGTCGATAGGCCCTTTCTTTTCTTGATAACTCATAAGGAATCCAAACAAATTTTATTCATTGGACGATTCACCTCTTGAATGTTTGATCCGGATTAATATTTCTGTCTATGAACTGGTTTCAGCCGTTTTAGCATCAACACAAAACGTAGAAAATTTTATAGAAGAATTGTGTATAGTTATAAATTTATAGTACTCTAAATAAAATATCAAAAAAATATTTCTTTCATTTCCCTCAAGTAACCAAGCTCTCATTTTAGTATTACTACTAAATTTCGGGCTAGTTTACTTTTCTTGCAATTTAGTAGAATTCCACAAAGAAAAACAAAAAAATTTTTAAACTGCTAAAAAATAGTTACAGCAAGCAACAAGTACATAAACCCATCAACCGTAAAAATAAACAATTATGAAAAAACATAACGCAGGTTCAAATATTTATATTCCACCTGTTTGCTACAAAAAAAAGGTTATTGTAAAATTATTCCACAAAAAACAAATTATAGGAAAAACATTTGAAGAACATTGAATGAATTAAAATCGGGTATCTATAAATTTAGACTAACAAATTTTACATTTGACAAACAATTTAGAATGTTGCCAATAGAACACTTTGTCCTATTTGGGGATAAAAATATATAATTAATAAATAAATAAAATAATAAGAAGCGGTTTTTTTACTTGATAGAAGATTATTACAAAATTTGAATATCAAAACAAATTCAATCTGTTAGGCTTCTACAATTTTAATTTCAAAAAATTTATTTAAGAAACTTTTTGAATTAAATTAATATCTTATGAGCACTGTCTTATATTTAATAGACGTATTAAATCGAAACTCATTATACAATATCAAATGGAATGAAAAAAAACCCAACAAATATAAATTGTCAATTAAAGGTAATAAATAAATAAATGTTTGTTTGTTTCGTTCCAAGCATGCGTACTGAACTCATCAGACAAACGTACACAGCTTTGCTTGTGACAAAATATCTTCTGATCTTATATTTATGAAAACTGAATCTTTCTCAAAAATATACAACATAATTTTAAGATCTTCTCAAAAACTAATTTATTTGAAATATTTAATATATTCAAATAAGTTACTTCAAGAACTCTCAAAACATGTAGCATCCTCAAAAAATAATTGAAATTCAGATAAGACTAGTTCAATTTCAAATGTAAAAGATGAAATCAATCAACAATAAATAAACTAACCTTATACGACCTCTAGGAATATCTTTTTGTTGAACATTAAAACTAGGTACATCTAATATCCAAGGTACTCAATGTTCTATGCTTACAACAAAATCACACAAAGTTTATAAGGCACTTTAATGGTCTTGGTCTTGATATATATATATATATATATATATATATATATATATATATATATATATATATATAACAAGGAAAATTTTTCAGGGATGTCGACTGAAAGGAGGCTTGTTGGTTACTCTTTATTTCTTGCCTAGCTTTCGGAAAACATTGTTTCCATCTTCAGGGCCAAAAATGTGAGGTTATTCCTCAGTATAAATCATCAATAAATTAGTTAAAAACATTTAGATATACGAAAGCACATTGTAAATAATTCAACACGTATTCACAGTCTAAAAGAGACGTAATTAAATTAACTTAACCTTAAAATTAAAAAAAAAGTATTTTATCACAGAGTATCACAGTATCGGTCTTTCGCTCACAGAGTGTTCAGTCTTCATAATGGTCTTATCCGTTTTTATTCATCCAAAGGTCCATCATAATATTCAGCTTCCTTTTTGTTGGGGTATGTCAGCAAATATGTATATACATTACTTAAATTTTGTGTGTCACTTTTCCTGTTTATTGGATTGCTCTGGTTCCTTATGTTGATCATCTCGAGTAGGAGTCGTTTATTGTATTTGGTCTGTGTTGCCAGTATCTCTGTATCCTCAAAGTTAATCTCATGCTTTTTCTCTACCGCGTGTGTGGTCAATGCGCATCGTTGGTTATTGTTTACGATATCACTTCTGTGTAGGGCCAGTCTGTTCTTCAGCCATTGGGACGTTTGACCCACATAAGTGTTTTCACACTCTCCACATTTTATCTTGTACACCACATTAGATCTAAGTAGTTTCGGTGTTGGAACTTAAAGATCCAACACCGAAACTACTTAGATCTAATGTGGTGTACAAGATAAAATGTGGAGAGTGTGAAAACACTTATGTGGGTCAAACGTCCCAATGGCTGAAGAACAGACTGGCCCTACATAGAAGTGATATCGTAAACAATAACCAACGATGCGCATTGACCACACACGCGGTAGAGGAAAAGCATGAGATTAACTTTGAGGATACAGAGATACTGGCAACACAGACCAAATACAATAAACGACTCCTACTCGAGATGATCAACATAAGGAACCAGAGCAATCCAATAAACAGGGAAAGTGACACACAAAATTTAAGTAATGTATATACATATTTGCTGACATACCCCAACAAAAAGGAAGCTGAATATTATGATGGACCTTTGGATGAATAAAAACGGATAAGACCATTATGAAGACTGAACACTCTGTGAGCGAAAGACCGATACTGTGATACTCTGTGATAAAATACTTTTTTTAATTTTAAGGTTAAGTTAATTTAATTACGTCTCTTTTAGACTGTGAATACGTGTTGAATTATTTACAATGTGCTTTCGTATATCTAAATGTTTTTAACTAATTTATTGATGATTTATACTGAGGAATAACCTCACATTTTTGGCCCTGAAATGTTTTCCGAAAGCTAGGCAAGAAATAAAGAGTAACCAACAAGCCTCCTTTCAGTCGACATCCCTGAAAAATTTTCCTTGTTCACATAGAGTACGACTGTTAAATAAACAATATATATATATATATATATATATATATATATATATATATATGTTATATATATTTCTGAATTCAGAAAAATCAGTAAAACGTATTGAAATCTCCCAGAAATACATTAAAAGAGATTGATCTGTTGAAAAAAAGATAATATTTTTAATAACGATCTTATCTCAATAAAAATCAGGTACAATGATAGTCATTAAAATAGCCAGAAAATATTATAACATTGGTATTTAAAAAATCTGAATATCAAAACAGATTAATTCTGTTAGCCTCCTATAAATTTTGATTTCAAAAAATTTGATTCAAAAACTTTTAAAATTAAATTGATGTTGTATAAGCACAGCTCATATTTAATTGACATATAGACTACTTAAATGTAGTAGACATGTAAAATCAAGACTTATATGATACTAAATGGAATAAAAAACCCAACGAAGTACAAATGGTGAATTACTAAATAAATATTTAAAGGCGACAACATTTTGTTTCTGATCTTATATTTATGAAAACCAAATCTTTTTCAAGAATGCCAAACATAATTTTAAGAACTTCTAAAAAAATAATAATTTATTCGAAATATTTATTATTTTAAATAAGTTACTTCAAAAATCTCTCAAAACATGTAGCACATCCTCAAAAAACAATTTCAAATTAAATAAGATCTTCGTCACTCCTAATTCAATTTGAAAAAATAAAATCATATCCTTGTTGAACGAACACTAAAATTAGAGAACTTTAAAAATCAAACGTATTCTATGTTCACCACAAAAATCACACAAATTTTGTAATAATCCTTCTATCAAGTAAAAAATCTCTTCTTATTATTTACATTGGTATGTACCAAATCTAGCCTAACCTCAAACCCGAGAAAATTTACAATTGCCTCATCTACTATAGTGAACCATCTCTTCAAATAAAGAAATTCCTCAATAACAAGACATAAAAATATCTTTCAGAAGCAATGGTTCATTAGGAATAATTTAAAGAATTCCAAACCTAAAATAAACAAAAACTTATACTGAACAAACCAGGAGGTCCTTTGACATTGGAATAAAGGAGTGTTTTAAGATGTATTATAGTGTATCCAATTCACCATAATAATTCACTTTAGATTTGGTCAGTCTGCAATTAATTTATACATTTTATACTTAAATTAATATAAATAGTATGAATATCATTCAAATTACATCTTAAATTACGTCTTATTTCATTATTTTTTATATTTTGTTCCTTATCAAATTATATCTCGAGACTCTAAGAGTTATTATATTTATCTTTTCCCAGTTCCTTCTATTCTGTACACTTGAAAGTAATACAACTGTTGAAAACGGTTGTGTTTGTATCCTTTTGGAATAATTTTATGAAATTTTTCTAAAATATAAATTTATCTTTATATTTAAGACGACTAAATTATTCCTTTTTTTCAGTCATCATAGCTAGCGAAAGTGCTGTTCTTTTCCAAAAAATCATAGATGTGGAAGTCGATAGGCCCTTTCTCTTCTTGATAACTCATAAAGGATCGAAACAAATGTTATTTATTGGACGATTCACCTCTTAAATAAAATTGAATATTTCATACGGATTAATAGTTTTATATATGAACTGGTTTCAGCTGTTTTTGCATCAACACAAAAAGTAGAAAATTTTTATTACTGATAGTTATAGAATTATAGTTCCCTGAATAAAATATCGAAGACATTTTTCTTTCATTTTCCTCAAATAATCAAAATTTCATTCTTGTATTACTACCAAATTTTGAGCTTTTCTTACCAACCTTCAATTTAATATTTCTACAGTAAAGTAAAATTCCACGAAAAAAATAAAACTCATAAAATCCTTAATAAAATGGTTACAGCAAGAAGACTGATATAAACTGACATAAACTCATCAACAAACGTAAAAATAAACAATGGTGACTAAATAAATGGAAACGACACACGGGTTTGAAACATTTATTTCTAACAGGCACGTAAAATACGTTTTTAAAAGATAAATGTAAAACTATGTTACAAAACATCCACGAAAACAAAACAAATTTTAGGAACAACATTCGAAGAACATCCGATGAATTAAAATCGGGTATCTTAAATATTACACAGATTAATTCTGCTCACTACAAATTTTAATTTAATGAAAATTTTTCTCTCAAAAACTTTTTGAAAGTAAATTAAATAGAAGTCTTAGAAAACATGCTCATTTATCGAATAACACATGGTTTGAAGGGTAAGATAACAGTTGAATAACAGATATTCAAAATGTAAACTTGCCTGATGATGCTATTGTGATAGCGAAACGATTGTTGTAAACATAACAATAAAGATTTGTGAAAATCAGAATAACCTTGTTTAAATATTATTTAATATGGATTTTCACCAAATAATGACTGATTCAATTCAATACCGTAACAATTGATTTATTAAAAGAAAGTTCTGGCGATAACATTATTTCGAGAAATGATCCAATTAATTGTACCTCAAGATCATGCGACATAACTCCTTGGCTTCAATCTTAATTTAAATGTGTTTTATTTCAATTTAAAGTTCTATCACTCGAAAAATCGTTAAGAACCAAAGCCTTCTATGAAGTAAAAACCCCCTTTTTTATTATTTTAAAATTGGATATTTATGAATTTCGACTGCAACAAATGTTATGTTAGATAAACAATTCAGAATGTTGCCAATAGAGAACATTTATGCCCTATTTGGAATAAAACTAGTGTTAAATCAGCAAATAATTTTTTAATGATCTGTTACTGAATTTCAGAAAAATCCATAAACTGCGTTGAACGTTCTCAGAAATTATATCACAGTGCAAAATTTGTATATCAAAACAAATTGAAATATGTTTATCTTCTACAATTTTAATTTCAAAAGAATTTTTTTATTAAAAAAACTTTTAGAATTAAATTAATGTCTAAAACAAGCACCGCTCACATTAATAGACGTATATAATCAAAACTCAATATACAATGTCAAATGAAATAAATAACCCAAAAGATATAAGAAAGTAATTAATATTAATAAATAAATATTCAAAGGAGACAAAATTTTGTTTCTGGTTTTACCTTTAAGAAATACTACTAGCCTTATAAAAACATGAACACACTTAAAGGACTTCCCAAAGAATATAATTTATTTGAAATATTTAATATATTTAAATATTCGAACAAATTATTTCAAAAATCTCTAAAAAATGTGCACTATATCTTCAAAAAACAAATATAATTCTAGATAATCCCGTCTTCAGCCCTTTTTCAACATTCCAAATATCAAAATCAAAAACATAACCTACATCACTCACGTGTTGAAAGACTTAAGCTTCGAACTACAGATCAACTATATAATTCAAGATTGATCTATGTTCTAACAAAATCAAAGAACAAAGTGAGTTATTTTAAGGTTTACTTAAATTCATTGACAATATAATGAGATTAATCTCATTATAGAATGTCAATGAATTTAAGTAAACCTTAAAATAACTCACTTTGTTCTTTGATTTTGTTAGAACATAGATCAATCTTGAATTATATAGTTGATCTTGAATTATATAGTTGATCATTCTATAATGAGATTAATCTCATTATAGAATGTCAATGAATTTAAGTAAACCTTAAAATAACTCACTTTGTTCTTTGTTTTTTTTTTATTTCAATTTGTTTTGATATACAAATTTTGTTATATTTCTTCTATCGAGTAAAAAGCCTTTCTATTTTATATTACAGTGCATTAGAAGGATAGATCTGAAAAGATAATAAAATAAAATAGAAAGGCCTTTTACTTGATAGAAGAAATATAACAAAATTTGAATATTGAAACAAATTGAAATATTGATTAATCATTATGGAATGTCAATGAATTTAAATAAGCCTTAAAAATAACTAACACTGTTCTTTGATTTTGTTAGAACATAGATCAATCTTGAATTATAAAGTTGATCTGTGTTTCGAAGCATTAGCCCTTTACACGTGGTGAGGTTTTGATATAGGTTAGTTTTTTGATTTTGATATTTGGAATATGATTGAGGACTGAAGAAGGAATTGCTTAGAATTATATTTGTTTTTTGAAGATACAGTGCATGTTTTTAGAGATTTCTGAATTAACTTATTGGAATATTGAAATATATTAAATATTACAAATAAATTATATTCTTTGAGAAGTCCTTTAAGTGTGTTCATGTTTTTAAAAGGCAATTGGTGTTCTTAAAGGTAAGAACACCAACAAAAACAAAATTTTGTCTACTTTAAATATTCATTTATTAATTTTAATGACTTTCGTATATCTGTTGGTTTATTTATTCCATTTGACATTATATATTGAGTTTTGATTATATACGTCTATTAAATGTAAGCGGTACTTGTTTTAGACATTAATTTAATTCTAAAAGTTCTTTGAATAAAAAATTTTTTTGAAAATCAAATTGTAAACATATTTCAATTTGTTTCAATGACCTGAGCTCAATAAAAAATTTGGCATAATATGAGACACTCTAATGGTTGTTATGTTATCTTTTTTCATTTTTTAACTGAATATAATGGGATATTTTTCATCTACCAGTAATCTGTACACTTGTCAGCTGTTGAAAATGGTCGCTTTTGTATTCTTTCAGAATAATTTTATGGAACTTTTATAAAATAAACGTTTATTTTTATATTTAAGATAATTAAATGTTTCCTTTTTTCAGTAATTATACCAGTACCCGCAAGTGCTGTGTTTTTCCAAAAAATCATATACGTGGAAGTCGATAGGCCCTTTCTCTTCTTGATAACTCATAATGGATCCAAACAAATTTTATTCATTGGACGATTCACCTCTTGAATAAAATTGAATAATTCATCCGGATTAATATTTCTACTTATGAACTGGTTTCACACGCTTTGGCATCAACACAAAAAGTAGAAAATTTTTGTTACTAATAGTTATAGCAGAATTATAGTTCTCTGAATAAAATATCGAAGGAATTTTTCTTTCATTTTCCCTACATAATCAATTATTTATTTTAGTATTACTACTTAGAGCTAGTCCACAATTCGCTACTAACGGTTCTGTATGGTGCCGTTGAAGCAATACGTTGCATGTGATGGATCGGTTGGATTTGTTCTTTTCGGACAGATTATGGGACAGCTGCTCTGCTTATTTTTCCAATTTGCTGCAAATGTTCTTGGATGGTCGACCATGTTGGTTAAGGGTGCTTGAGAGTTCTTCGATTGTCCTCGATTGTAAGCTGACAAATGACAATCAACTATCGACATTACTTCTGGTCCCCCTATTAGATTTGGCTATTGTTTAGGTCAACAAGGAGTATTTATACATTTTATTCGTGAGCTTCTGATCCGAAGTCAATGGTTTTCTTATGATTTTCATGAAATTTTCGTAGAATATAGATTTATCTCTAAATTTAAGACAACTAAATGAATCCTTTTTTTCAGTAATCATAGCCGAACGTGTTGATGTTATCCAAAAAATCATACATGTGGAAGTCGATAGACCCTTTCTATTCTTGATAACTCATAAAGGATCCAAACAAATTTTATTCATTGGACGATTCAACTCTTGAATAAAATTGAATATTTCATCCGGGTAAATATTCCTGAATGAACTGGTTTCAGCCGTTTTTGCATCAACACAAACAGTAGAAAATTTTTGTTACTAACAATTATAGTAGAATTATAGTTCTTTGAATAAAATATGATCATTTTCCTCAAATAATCAAAATTGCATTTTAGTATTACTTCTAGATTTTGTTCTAGTCTACATTTCCTTACTAACAGTCAGTTTAATATTCCCACAGTAAAGTAAAATTCCACAAAGAAAAGCAGGGGGTTTTCTGAACTGTTGAACAAAGTAGTTACAGCAAGCAACTAATACATAGACTCAACAACAAGCTTAAATATAAAAAAAATGAAAAAACTAAACGCTCAGTTAATAAGTGAAAATAACACACGGGTTTGAAACATTTATATTCCAAATATTATTAATAAGGAGTATGAAAAGAAAGTTCTTCCAATTGGGACAGTGCAACATATCGGGTGTTCTTTTTAGAGTGATAGAACTTTAAATTGAAATAAAACACATTGAAATTCAGATTGAAGCCAAATTTTTTTTATTTGAAAGATAATTTTATGACATTTATGTTTTAAAAAAAAATTCCGGCATATGTCCACCACGACTAACTCTGAAGAACCGCATTCGAACCAATTTTGGACCATTTTTCAAGTAATTCTGGATTTAATTCATCAATAACACTAGTTATGTTGGCTTCTAAAGCATCTATTGTTTCTGGTTTATCAGCATAAACCAATGACCATCTTGGTGGAACCAAAAAACTTCCTAGTCGATACCATTCAAATTTTAAAACAATTAATCATTGATCATCGATCAGTAAGGAGCACCATTCACTGTAACATTAGCTCCAGCATCGTTTTTAAAGAAAATATGACGCGTATTATACTCAAGTGGCTTTAGTTGGATCTTGTATTGGTGTAGACCAAGATCTTTACGCAAAATTTTCCATGTGGTGGATGCACAGAGTCCAACTTGTTGTGAACGTCGACGAATAGACAAATCTGGATCATCATTAACACTATGACTTACAGCAGCAATATTTTCTTCTGTACGTACAGTTCTTTATCTTGTTGTTGTTGTTGCAATCGAGTAGAGAAAATATTGTCCAAAATCTATCGATAGATCGACGAATAAGTTGCTCTGATGGACTATTATGTAAACCATAAATTTCACTAAGTGCTGTATAAGTTTGGCGAATAGAACACTGATTTTGAAAATAAATTTCAACAATTTGTAAACGTTGTTGCGGCGTGAGTCTTTCCATGATAATTTGTCAATGCTTACTGAACAGAAATTTCAAAACAATATGGCTTCTACCTTCTGTCAAATCACAATTATCCCTATCGAAAGTTCACTCTAAAAAAACACCCGATACATCTGTAAAACTGTTCAAAACTCAAATAAGCCCGAATAGACTTGGTTAATCGTTGGAACAAGAGCAGCTCATTAGCTTCAATCATCAGTGCGCTGTAATGTCCAACGAATGCAAGTAAGCCACGGGCCTATATTCATCCTTCATAGAAACATTCAAATTTTTATAAAACACTAGCGCCACCTAATCCACACACCCTAACGAGCTTATTCAAGCAAAGAACTGTATTGCAGATTTTTTCTAACGTTACCAAAGTAGAAAACCTTCCCCGTGCTGAAGTCATATCCAATTAAGCCGTTTATTCAAATGATTCAATTCGACTGAAAATCTTTTTCCAAATATTATTGATAAGGAGTATCAGCTATGTCAGAAAATTCTTCAAATTGGGACAGTGCAACATACATCTATACAACAGTTCAAAGCTCAAATAAGCCCGAATAGGTTTTGTTAATCGCTGGGGACATTAATCGCATACGTGCACATGTTTCGAAACTTATTGGCTTCAATCATCAGTGCGCTGAAATCTTCAACGAATATAACTCAGCCACGCACCTATGTTCGTCCTGCATACAAACACCAATGTTTTATCACACTAACGCCACCTGATGCACGCGAGTATATGCTTCTAGGTTTACATTTGAACTATTTCATTAATTTTTCTTTTCTTTTCAGTAGTTGTGGGTGTAGCCCTGTCAGCAGTTCTTTTCGAAAAAGTTATACGTGTGGAAGTCGACAGACCCTATCTCTTCTTCATAACCCATAATGGTTCGAAACAAATCTTATTTATTGGGCGATTCTCATCTTGAATACAGTAAAAAAAATTATATCTGTAGTTTAATATTGTATACTCTGTCATAATGATTTCTGTTTAGTTCCATGAATGAAAAATATCCAAAAAGACTGCTTATTATTTCCTCATATACCTTAAAACACTTTCATCTTGGATAGCATACTCTAGATGGAGCTAGTGTATTATTAATACCTTAATGTCTCTGTATATAGCGAATATAAGTACTTGACAGATTTGGAGTCACTAGCATACACTGACGAAAACCAATCAGTTTGAAACGTGCGCAACGTGATCTACAAAACCTTGTCGAGATTGTTTGAGTATAGAATTGTTATACAGATGTACGTTACATTGTCTCGATTTCTAGAACTTTCTATTACCATAGCTTATACTCCTTATTAATGATTCAAATATTTATTTAATAAAATAGAAAAATCTTGAATATATAGTTGATCTGTAGTTCGAAGCTTAAGTCTTTTAACACATGAGTGATGTAGGTTATGTTTTTGATTTTGATATTTGGATTATTGAAAATCGGCTGATGAAGGGATTATCTAGAATTATATTTGTTTTTTGAAAATATAGTGCACATTTTTTAGAGATTTTTGAAATAATTTGTTCGAATATTTAAATGTATTAAATATTTCAAATAAATTATATTCTTTGGGAAGTCCTTCAAGTGTGTTCATGTTTTTATAAGGCAAGTAGTATTTCTTAAGATAAAACCAGAAACAAAATTTTGTCTCGTTTGAATATTTATTTATTAATTTTAATTACTTTCGTATATCTGTTGGGTTATTTATTTCATTTGACATTGTATATTGAGTTTTGATTATATACGTCTATTAAATGTAAGCGGTGCTTGTTTTAGACATTAATTTAATTCTAAAAGTTTTTGAATAAAAAAATTCTTTTGGAAATTAAAATTGTAGAAGATAAACATATTTCAATTTGTTTTGATATTCAAATTCTAAAAAAAATATTTATTTATTTATTAATTTTAATTGTCAATTTATATTTCTTGGGTTTTTTATTCCATTTGATATTGTATAATGAGTTTTGATTTTATACGTCTATTAAATATAAGCAGTTCTCATAAGACATTAATTTCATTCTAAAAGTTTTGAATGAAATTTTTTGAAATTAAAATTGTAGGAGACTAACAGATTAAATCTGTTTTGATATTCAAAATTTGTAATAATCTTTCTATCATGTAAAAAACCGCTTCTTATTATTTTATTTGTTCTTCTATATCCACTTAGAGAAAATCATGAATATATAAAATCTCAACTTATTTTGGAGAATTATCCACAAAAATTCTAAATTAATTCAATAAATTCAACTTAAGAACAACTTGAGAATAATTTCTAAGTTCCAATTGCAATGATGTTTCCTTTATATTCAGGGCTTCTTGTGATTCCGATTTAGTTCGTTCGTTGAAGGACGGACTTATAGATGATATGGATACTTCGAAATATTAATGTTCTAAGGTGCTATGGTACCACAGCTCATACTTTTCATTATATTTCAGAATAAATATCTGCCGTTGCAATTAATTCATTCGAGAAAAATGCTAATTATTGACATAGCTTCTCTGCTGCGTATGTGTATTCGCGTGCATTAGATGGCGCTGTTGTTTGGCAAAACATTAATGTCCTTATGCGGGGTGAATGTAGGTGCGTGAGTGTGTCGGCATTGCACTGAAGAGTGATCAAAAAGCTATGAAACATGCATATATGCTGGTTATGCCCGGCGATCAACAAAATGTATTCAGCTGTATTAGTTTTTGAACTGTAACATAGAGCAAGTTGCAGCGTTTCGATTGTAAAAATTTACCTCGTAATATTCATACTATCTTGAAAATATGTAGATTCGAAATTTACAAGTATTTATTAAATAAAATGGTAATAATTATTCTTCTAAAATCATTTAATAAACTATAATTGTTTCCCAAACACCGATGTTTCTTCAGGTTTGAATTATTTTATTAATTCTTCTTTTTTTTTCAGTACTTATAGGAGTACCCTTCAGCGCAGTTATTTTCAGAAAAGTTATATGGATGGAAGTCGATAGACCCTATCTCTTCTTGATTACACACAAAGATTCGAAACAAATCTTATTTATTGGACGGTTCTCATCGTGAACATTTTCAATATTTGCTGTTAAATATTTTATACTCTGTAATTATGATTTTAGTTTAGTTCTATGAATGAAAAATATAAAAAAAATTGTTGTTATTTTTTTATACAGGTTTGGAACATCACGTTTTAATGATAGCATATTCAATGCTTAAGACAGACAACTCTGACCGTCCAGTCGAACATTGGAATAATCGAAAGATATAGATTCAATCTGTCAGTCTGCAATTTTAATTTAAAAAAAAATTTTTATTCAAAAAAAACTTTTTGAATTAAATAACATAAATAGAGGTTAATACTTGATAGAAAGTATATAAAATTATTTAAATATTTTGATATTAGCCTTCTACATATTTAATTTAAAAAAAATCATATTTAATAATTATAACTTCAAGAATTAAATTAAAATAATAATAATGTCGTTTGATATAAGTGGTACTTATATGACATTATTTTAATTTAATTCTTGAAGTTATAATTATCAAATATAATTTTTAGAATTAAATTATTATTATATATAATAAATAATTTTATTTAGGCTTGAATAAAAATCTCATTATGGAATATCAATGGTTTAAAGAAGACCTTAATATATCTTACAGTTTTCTGTGATTTTTGTGACGAACATAGAATATCTTGGATGTTAAATTTAGTTGTTCAAGCGATGATCCCAGGACAACTTTTAGGTGAGTTACATTTATTGTTGGTTGATTTTATGTTTTAAATATGATTTAGGAGCGATGAAGGTATTATCGGAATTCTAATTGTTTTTTGAAGATATAATGCATCTTTTGAGGTATTTTTGAATTAACTTATTTAAATATTTCAAATAAATTATATTTTTTGAGAATTCCTTAAATTATGTTTTGTATTTTTGAAAAGGAAGTAGTTTTCATAATGGTAAGATCAGAAACAAAATTATGTCTCCTTCAAATGTTTATTTATTAATTTTATTTGACAATTCATATTTGTTGGTCTATTTATTTTTTATTTATTGATATTGTATATTGAGTTCTGATTTTAAACGTCTATTAAATATAAGCCGTGCCTATAAGAAATTAATTTGATTCTAAAAGTTTCTGGAATAAAATTTTTTTTGAAATTAAAATTGTAGAGGACCGACAGATTAAATCTGTTTTGATATTCAAATTTTAAATACTTTTGGTCAATAACTTGTGTTTCCTTTGATCCTTTATTAATTAATTATCACCACATGTGCTGATATGTCTATATAGTGATATGGTGTTATCTAAGGCATGTTTAAAATCTCAAAAAACTTTTCGTAGTAAATTTTCAAAAAATATGGTCATATTTGGCAACAACTTGCACAAAACAGAGGATTCAAAAGCAGGGAACAAAAAAAACATGAGAAAACCCACAACCTTCAGTATTAACTTCTAATTTTTACCAATAATTTATTTTTCAAATTTAAATACAGGATCATCCAAAAACACATATTTAACAGGAACAACTGCAGCTAAGTTATCGAAAATATCAGTTATAATTTTCGATATAACTTTCGCTATTTCTGGTCCAAATTCTATCATTAGAGTATCCCAGTTGTCATTGAGAAATTGGTTCATTTGGTTCCCTGGAATATTAATTCTGTTATATCACTAATCAGAACATGAAATTCAATCTAGCTCAAGCTACAATTAGTTTATAGTTCGGAGATTGAATCAGATTTTAAATATCTTAAATATCATACAGATTAATTATACTTACCTCACTACAAATTTTAATTCTATAAACATTTTTTCTCCAAATTTTTTTAAAATTAAATTAAATGAGTTGCTTAGAGAACACAGTTTCAATTTAGTAAATATACACAGCACCAAAAGGAATAAAATAATCCAAAGAAAATATACAATCTCAATTACTTGAAGGATCATTTTATTTGATAATTTTAATTAATATTTTATAATTTCTTTGGATTCTTCAATTTCTTCTGGTGCTCTTGAGTATTAATATTATGTATCTACTATATTGAAATTGTGTTTTCTAAGACATTTATTTAATTTTTAAAAGTTTCTGAGAAAAAATTAATCTGTGTTATATTTAAGATATTGTAAAAGCCTTTTTTATTAGATTTTAAATTAAAAAATTTTTTGGAATCAAAAATTAAAATCACAAAAAAATATTACTGAAAATCATTTATTCGTTATTTAAATATTTTAATATTAGCCTTCTACATATTTAATTCCAAAAAATTATATTTAATGATTATAACTTCTGAAAATAAATTAAAATAATGTCATATGAGTACCACTTATATCAATTGACATATAAAATAAACATTCATTATAAGACATCCGAATGGTAAAACAAAATCCAATAAATAAAAATTATTAACCAAAATCCTATAGATTAAATATTTTGAATAGACAAAATTTTGTTTCTGCTGATCAATCTTATGAAAACCAATATCTTTCAAAAATATCCAACATAATTTTAAGAATTTCATCATAAAACTATCTTACTTAGACTATTCAGTAATGTTTTACATATCTTGAGTTTTTATATAAAGTACCTTAGTTAGATATCCAATAATATTGAATAGTCTAAGTAAGATAGTTTTATGATGAAATTCTTAAGATTATGTTGGATATTTTTGAAAGATATTGGTTTTCATAAGATTGATCAGCAGAAAAAAAATTTTGTATATTTAAAATATTTAATTTATAGGATTTTGGTTAATAATTTTTATTTATTGGATTTTGTTATACCATTCGGATTGCCTTATAATGAATGTTTATTTTATATGTCAATTGATATAAGTGGTACTTATATAACATTATTTTAATTTAATTCCTGAAGTTATAATTATTAAATATAATTTTTTTAAATTAAATATGTAGAAGGCTAATATTAAAATATTTAAATAATCTTAATGAATTTGTTGATATGTAAAGGTGAATTAGAACTTTTAGTTTTTGATTAGTTTTTATTATTCACATTTGAGTTTTTTTCATTACTAACTGCTCTATCAGTAACTAAAATATCCTAAACATAATAAATTACCCAGTCTTTCATTTTTCCCGAACAAACCATCTATTTGAAACTTGACTTTCTCTAAATGATAGTCCATTGGATCAAATACAGGATTATAATATTTCTCGCCATGCTTTTCGATGATATAATCAATTTTCGTAGCTATGTAAATTCCATTTTCTGTGGAATAAAAAACAAAATTTAGAACCACTAGCTCAGAAACCGCGCATGTATGAAAATAATATTTTAGGAAGTCATATGTCCATATATATAAATTGGCCAAACAGGCAGAGCTTTCGAAAGTAGGAATAAAGAACATCAGAATTCATTCGGCAAAAATAAAACAAATTTTACCTATACCAACCACCTTCAAGAAACAGGACAAGATTTTGACCATAAATTCGAAGTTCTCCATATAGAGAACCAATTAAATAGACTAGAATTAAATAGAGGCACCTAAATTAACCGGCATCATAAAAAAACACATTTTACTGAACGACCAGACAGAAACGAACCGATCCCCGTTGCTGAGTCCTCTTGAATAAATTCCAAAATTTACTAAACAAGAATTCATGTTATCACGTTTCTTTTCGCTTAAACTTGTATTTAAGGAGACCGATTTTGTGAGAGTAGTTAGTTATTATACTACCATAAAATCATATAAGATCAATTTCCGTCAAGTAAAGACCGAAACAATCAAGAAATCAACATTTAAATCATCCATAGACCGTAATAGGCAACAGTTCGATAATTATACATATATCACTAACTTGAAACAGGTACTATTTACAATTAAAATAATTTTATTGAACTAGGTACTCAATCACCAATTAAATATGCAAAATCGATCTCAATGTTGTGCATGTTTTTGCAGCAGATGACGTTACCAGAACTCTGGGTAGTACATAAAAATCGTTAAGTAAGCCTGACCACGCATCATCATCGAAGTAATTAGAGTTCAAAGTATTTACTCTGCATTATATTAGATCAACTGAATCTAATTATTATGCACTGCTCTGAAAGTCAACAATATTATCATAATAAAATAATAAGAAGCGGTTTTTTACTTGACTGAAGGATTATTAGAAACTTTGAATATCAAAACAGATTTAATTCTATTCAAAAACTTTCAGAATTAAAATATGTAATGTCTTATAAGCACTAATTATATTTAATAATCGTATAAAATCAAAACTCATCATACAATATCAGATGAAATAAAAAAACCCAACAAATATAAATTGTCAATTAAAATTAATAAATAAATATTGGAATGTTTCGTTCCGAGCATGCGCACCTGAACTCTTCAGACAGACGTGGTGCATAGCTCTGTTTGTGAAAAAATGCTTTGTTAACATAAGTAGAGGTTAATTCTTCATAGAAGTTTTATAAAATTATTTGAATATTTTAATATTAGCCTTCTACATATTTAATTTCAAAAAATTATATTTAATAATTATAACTTCAGGAATTAAATTAAAATAATGTCATAGAAGTACCACTTATATCAAATGACATATAAAATAAACATTTATTATAAGACATCCAAATGATATAACAAAATCCAATAAATAAAAATTGTTAACCAAAATCCTATAAATTAAATATTTTGATTAGACAAAATTTTGTTTCTGTTGACCAATCTTAAGAAAACAAATATCTTTCAAAAATGTCTAACATAATCTTAAGAATTTCCTCATAAAACTATCTTACTCGGAATATTCAATATTATTGTATATCTAACTGAGTTACTTTCTATAAAAACTCAATATATGTGAAAACATTTGAGGATATGCTACATGATTTGAGAGTTTTTGAAGTAACTTATTCAAATATTTAAATATATTGAATATTTCAAATAAATTCGTTTTGGAGAAGTTTTTAAAATTATGTTGTGTATATTTGAAAAAGATTTAGTTTTCATAAATATAAGATCAGAAACAAAACATTTTGTTACAGACATAGTTGAGCACCATGTCTGTCTGAAGAGTTCAGGTGCTCATGCTCGGAACGAAACATTCAAATATTTACTCATTTATTAATTTTAATTGACAATTTATTTTTGTTGGTTTTTTTATTCCATTTGATATTGTATAATGAGTTTTAATTTAATACGTCTATTAAATATAAGCAGTGCTTATAAGACCTTAATTTAATTCTGAAAGTTTTTGAATAAAATTTTTTGAAATTAAAATTGTAGGAGACTAACTGATTAAATCTGTTTCGATATTCAAAGTTTATTATAAAAATGTTATTAAATTCAATGCTACCATTGAATCTTTCTCGTAGAATGAAACAACAACAAAGAAGTTGCCACAAGGTGAATTTTCTTCAGCGTTTTGTTGAAATAAGAAAATCGAAAGAATCAGAAAGGACAAAAGAAAATTTAAAAAACATTGAACTGATATGGACGTTACAATTTGAAAGTTGATCAAAATTAAAAGAAGTTTTTGAAATTTACTATGTTTAACTGAACTCAAAGGATTAAAGCCAGTGATCTAAGTGGCCATGCAATTGGTCCGCCTTTATTTAGAAAATGTTCATCTAACCACTTGGCAATTGACTGAAAGAAAATCCTTTTTTTAACAGATTATGTCAATTTTGGACGTTATTCGTATTGAATATTAAATAATTCAGCAAATAAGTTCAAAAAAATATCCAAAACTTACTCAAATACATAGAGAAATCTCCTTCAGATGCGAGGGTGATAACCAGTATTTTTCCATTTATACTATATTTTCCAACAACAGTTATGTTAGCACCACTTAACGTTGTTCTAAACATCCTTCTTTTCAAGTCAACTCTGAAAATAATAATTTCAAACATGGTACTCAACAGTTGAACTCAATTATTTGAGAGGGTTAATTTTCAGATGATTTCAATCAAGAAAGTTTATATCAATGTAGATGTCGCTAATGTATGATAAATACTTTAGTGTTCCTGTGCAGGGCGAATATAGGTGCGTGACAGATTTGTAATCGTTTGACATTACAGGGTACTGACGCGAACCAACAAGTTTGAAACGTGTGCATATCTGTTACTTATGTCCCAGTGATCAACAAACCCTTATCGCACTTGTTTGAGTTTACAATTCTGTATGTCTCGATTCGTAAAACTTTCTATTATCGCAGTTCATACTTTTTATTATTGATAGATTTATAAAGGTTTCATTTGTTACTTCAATTTAAGGCTAGAATTAAAGTCTCACATTGAAGGACTAAAGATACTGTTATTCGACAGATGAGATTTAGGTCTTTTTTGTTTCTTTAGCTTTATTTTGAATTCCATCAAGTAATTGTTAGAGAGATGTGATCATGATAAAGAAGCTGCTTTATATGCCGCTACAAATACAAATCTATAGGATTAAGATCCGACGAACGAGATGGCCCTGCTATCGGTCATTCTTGACCTATCCATCTATTCAGAAAATATTCATTTCACCAACCAACTACTTGACTCCCTCTATGTGGTGCTGCACCACAAATTTCCAACAAAATTGAGTTCTACATCATTAATTAACCCAAAAAGGTTGTATTCCAAAAAATTTCTATACAAACCTGCATTCAAACGATCGTTTATAATATGTACTGGCATCCAATTATTGTTTAAAACGTTAACACTATAACGTCTTGGTCTAATGGCATGTGGATTATGCAATGCCCACACATGTTCGTTATGATTGTTGTTTATACCGTTAAACCTCGTCAGACTACATGACAAGCGGAACAAATCTATTATTTTGTCAATGTTGTTTAAGTCTTAAAATTCCTGACTGACCGTCCCCGCCAAGTTCGAGTAGGGCAAAGCACACAGCCTTCGACGACCGTTCCGACGTGGAAGATAAGGTCACTGGCGTCACAGGTATACATGCGCACCACGCCTGTCTGAAGAGTTCAGGTTCGCATGCTCAGAACGAAACGCCGCCTCCAAATTAAGAGGTAGAAGCTCCCTCACAACACCCGCATTTCCTTAAGAGCTTCAATGCAATATCTTGAAAATTAAGCGTTTGATAACCAACATTGCTGTAACGTTTTTGATGAAATCAGTTCAACTTTGCATTTTTTTTCTACGGTAAAGAAATGAACTTAAAATTCAAACTCACTCTATATCGACTATTTTCAACTTTTCCAAACCATACACTCTCAGGTCAGTTAAGTTTAATGATAATGCTTCCGTTGAAACTAGTGGGACATGGTGAATCACTGCAGGATTCATTTTCGGTATGTTATATTCGGGAACTCCTAAAAAAATAATTTAAATCATAGCGAACATGAATAATAATCTTAATTAAAGGAGAAATTAAATAAAGTTTCCAACTCAGACAAATACGAGTGGTGTTCAATGTATTCTTGGTATAGACATAATAGAAAACTCAGAAAGTTTTGGAAAAATCCTATTTTTCAGAACTTCAATACATTTATTTAAATATTTTAATATTAGCCTCCTACATATTTAATTTCAAAAAATTATATTTAATAATTATAACTTCGAGAATTAAATCAAAATAATGTCATATAAGTACCACTTATATCAAACGACATATAAAATAAAAATTCATTATAAGACATCCAAATGATATAACAAAATCCAATAAATAAAAATTGTTAACCAAAATTCTATAAATTAAATATTTTGAATAGACAAAATTTTGTTTCTGCTGATCAATCTTATGAAAACAAATATCTTTCAAAAATGTTTAACATAACTTTAGAAATTCATCATGAAACTATCTTACTTAGAATATTCAATATTATTGAATATCTAACTAAGTTCCTTCCTATAAAATCTCAAGATATGTAAAAGCATTACTGAAAAACAAGTGTTAAGAGAGACTTTGCTTCGTCAGTATTCAAATAATTAATAACTTCTGGTAAATAAATACTGAAAAATTTAAATGTAATGTAAGGTTAAGTTACACATAAATAATTCTGTGTTTTACCCTTGATCTAAAAGATTGAGGGACAGTATTCAGTCCTTATGCTATAACAGAGGCCGTTAAATTGTCTTTCAATCTTTTAGATCAAGGGTAAACCACAGAATTATTTATGTGTAACTTTACCTTACATTACATTTAAATTTTTCAGTATTTATTTACCAGAAGTTTTTTAAATTCTTGAACGATGAGTAGATATTTGTTGTTGATTGATGTTATTTTTTATTGAATATGAATTATTTGAATAATGACGAAGCAAAGTCTCTCTTAAAACTTGTTTTTCAGTAATGCTTTTACATATCTTGAGATTTTATAGAAAGGAACTTAGTTAGATATTCAATAATATTGAATATTCTAAGTAAGATAGTTTTATGAGGAAATTCTTAAGATTATGTTAAAGTTATAATTATTAAATATAATTTTTTGAAATTAAATATGTAGAAGGCTATTATTAAAATATTTGAATAATTTTATATACCTTCTATCAAGTATTAACCTCTATTTATGTTATTCAATACATTTGTTACATCGAAAAAATGAGCTTCTCTAAACCTTGTAAAAAATATTCTTCCAGCTTCTCCTCAAAATAGGTATTAATTGCTACCTTCAGTTCTTCATCGTCGGAAAATCGCTTTCCACGAAGATATTTTTCACATTTGGGAATAGGCAGTCACTGGGGGCCAAGCCTGGACTGTATGAGGATGAGTATTTTCTTCGAAGCCACATTCCCGTACAGCAGCCTTCGCCACGCGGGTTTTGTGAACTGGCGCGTTATCGTGAAGCAGCAACACCCCCGCAGTGATTTTTCCTCGCCTTTCATTAATTGCTTCTCTTTAATTACGCGAAGTGGTTGCGTTTGATTCTGCCGTGATGCTTTCACACTTCTTAGTGTATTCTATCAATAAAATAACTTTAGAATCCCAAAAGACCGTAGCCATTAGCGGATGGGGTGACTTTCAATTTGCATTTTCACCTTTATTAAAGAAAAACTGAAAAAATGTATCGAATTATTCCTTTGTTGACTTTCATTTTCAACACCCTGTAACTCGGAACTAGATGGACCAAAAAAAAACAAAAGAATTTTTAAGTGACAACGAGCATAAATCTGAAATTGTTCAATCGATACTTCACAGATATCGATCACTACAGCCATCTAACCCAAAAATTATAGATTTCCTTTCCCCAACCTATTATGTAATTCATTTAACCGTTTTTCAGTTCGAAATGGACACAAATACAATTTATGCACTAAAAATGGTAAATGTTTATTTTGAACATGAGGAGACGATCAATTATTCAATCAAAAGCGTTCATTTCAATATCTACAGAAGAGACAACAAGAAAATCACTTATTCATGTAGGTATGCATTTTTTCATGAACTTACCTTTCGCTAGAAGGGGTATAGCTGCATTTCCTTTTTCTATAAAACATGGTTTGAAATCGTGTGTCAAGGGGCATCTCAAATCTTGCATGAACTTTGCTGAAAATATGCCACTAAAGTTTAAGGATGAAGAAACACTAAATAACTTATATAGAGTGAGACTGCACTTACGTAACTGTTTACCCCTACTGAACACTATTACACTAAGAAAAGTTAGTACTACACTCTTCATCGTGATACATAAACAGTGTTTATTTGTTGGGGCTAAATATAAGCTAAGGTTGGGAACGTCAAGATAATAATTTATCTATTATTCCACCAGTTTTTATATCACTATAAAGTGATTTTATACGTCAATTAGTATAATTCAAGATATTTAATTAGTTAAATACGAAGATCAAAGATTTCATGTCAATGAAATGTGTTTTTTAATGCACCAAGTAACATAGGTACTGTAATTCATCAAATGTTTATCGCTAATTAAAACCTGTAAGAGTCTGAAGTTAACAATTTTATGCTAAAATTAAGTTGATTTATTATTATCTGAAATAATGTGACGGAACAAAAAAATGTTAATCACTACTGAAAAGTTTACAGTTTACGCCGTAAGTATATGGATTTCAAAGATTGGATTAAAAAATCCGCCACTCCAACGTACCCCATCCTGTGTTTATCTCATAAAATTCACCCTCGGAGATTGTGTGTAGAAGGAACATTTTTAAAAAGTTGATTTATTAGGTCTCAATTAACAAAAAGTAAAACAGAAATATAAAATAAACCAAATTTATTCACGTCAATAATTAAATATTGAAAAATTCGAAAAAATTAAGAAAAATCTTTGAACTCTGTTGGCCTTCACTTCATAGAAATCCATTTTACACCGAATTATTAGGGGTACAATTAAATTCGTGCAGTTTTTGTCGAGAATTGGAGCTTTATTGTAAAAACTTGGTTATACATTCAAAGTTCAAAGTATTGTCCATCAATAACCACTACTTTGTTCCATGGCCAAAGTCTTGAAACGCTCATCAATCATGTTTTTCTGTTATTACATGTTCTGCATAGGTAGTAGAATCTAACTTATTATTGAGGAAAGATCGCCTATGTTCCTTTATTCTGGTTCTGGTTATACAACATGAGAGTTGTCGTACTACATGTACTAAAAGATTTCACACGTCACTTCTTAAAGCTTTTGAAATTAATTACTCACGATCCCCACACAAAATTTTGGATTAGCCTTCACCTGTTATTTTATATCTGAATGTTAAGTTAAAACTCCTCTTTAGGACAAAATCATAAACGCTCTGTTACGAACAGACAGAACAGAACATAGACAAATTTTGAAGTGTATCTTCTTCTTCTTTATCCTTTACTATGTGCTGGGTATCTATGACCATCTACACAGGATTTGAAGTGTATGCAATGTAGTTTATCTATGGAACAGAACGCTTAGGTTACAGACGTTACTTGTTTCGTACATTCACATTGTTATCTGTGACAGAATGATAGGAATCCCTTAGTTGCAGGCTTTCTGTTTTACCGGCTATTTTTATGAGTTTTTCGATTCATTCTTCTTGAGGACGCTACTATCACATCAGCGTTTTCTATAGATTTGTACATTCCGTTAACAGTTATGATATATATATCAATATCCGACAGATAATTCAACTATTATTTCTGCGGAAATTTAACAGTATCAACCACTCAATTCAGAATATAATTTTGATTATTACTCAACCTAACGTACCTAACCTATATTCATTTCTATGGTTTCCTCTTACCGACGCCATTAGTATTTCGGATAAAGTAGTGAACGACAAAACACGCCTAGCTATCAAGATTTGTGCAAATTGTAGGAAACTGATTTACCTATTATTGAATCTTGGGAGATTTCAATATGAAAACATACAGCAGGAAAAAAGCTAATGACGTCCAAGAAGAGGAAGTAATAGTGGACTTGAATGATTTATGCAGACTCTGTATGAGCAAAGAACACGAATTGGTGTCAATATTTGGAAATGATGATACAATTCCACTTATATTAAGAATAGTGTCTTGTATTTCATTAGAGGCGAGTTATAATTTTTTTTTCTATAAACATTCAAGGAACCTGTGGAATTCACGGTTCCTGTTTTATAACTAAACGATATGCCTTCAAGTTATTTTGAGATGACTTGATAAATTTTTGAAACTAATAAATTATTTGTTTCACTGCATAATTCTGGTTTAGCATCAATGTTGCTGCTGTTCAAAATACACAATTTGGAAAGATTTAGTGGATATAAGTTGTGGAAAATTGAGTGAATCTGTATGTCATATTTTGAAAATACCATCAAGACATTCAGTGAACCAATTCATATATTTGAGAAACAATTTTGGCTCCCTCTAAAATTGATATTCTATCTTATCACATCAGTTTATCTCCATCTTGTATCGATATTTTTATCATGGAAACAAGAGTTAATCTAGACTACTAAACTAGTAAACTATCCTAACTCTTGGTTTTAGTTATTGTAGTATATTGTTCAACTTCTTGTTTTTAAATGTGTAAACTCAAATCATTTAAAATAAAAATGTCTAAATTATTCTCAATTATTGTTTCATATATAGGTCTTGGAAGGTGACGGTCTCCCAGATAAAATATGCCATCCATGCAAGTTTCAGATCTCAAAGTTTTTCAATTTCCGGAAAAAATGTGAGAGTTCAGACGCAAAACTCAGACACTTTCTCAAGGATTTGAATAAAGAAGATGGGAATGAAATTGAATTCGAAGAAGATGAACATGAGATGGAAATTAGTTTCCAAGAGTCTAATAATGCAGAGGCACATCATTCAAAAACTCAGAACGCCACCGATGATCAAAATGTTAAAACGGAGGAGGATTTGGTCGGAATAGCACAGGTGGGTTATTTTTGCTTCTTGTATTTAACTTGCTCTTTTGTTGAATGTGTTACTTCCTAACACAAATAGGTTAGCTAGGATTTTGGGTGTTTTTTTCAGTGGAAAGTTATATGAGCTTACTAAATTTAGGAAATCAATTTATTCCACTGAATAACTACAGAAATCTCCGGCTATCATTATAAGAGCATTTGTTCTTATTAGAATATTCATCATAGCTTCAATTTTTGCTATAAATATGCCAAAATTTCACTTCCAATGTTCAAATGATTTTGAAACAAGTAAGAAATATTTTACGTTAATAATTTTGTTCAGGTTACGTATATCCAGCCTCCTGATGAGAATGAAGACCCGGAAAATATTACTCTTCCTTCTGAGGTAGAATTCGTTAATAAAAACGCTTGTACATTAGCAGTCACAGAAGTTAAAAAGGACATGGATGAAGATCAGACAGAAAATAATTCAAATAACATCTTCATCATTGACAATGAGAGTCAACAAGGACTGGATGATAATAATCTCGATGCAATTGCTGACGCTGTAAAGGCTACATTAGCATCTCAACCTGGTGAGTGAAGCTATATATTTAGCAATATTCGTTGAACTGTATTTCATAACTACTCTATTATTAAAAATTAAGAAAAGCACTAATGTGAAGTCAAGCTTTGTGCTCTTATTCAACAGTCCATTTCCTTTGAAAATTTTATACAGATGAATTACTTCTTAAAGAAGCTACATATGGTAAATAAAACACACAGTTCTGTGTTCTGTCATCCAAAAGTCAAATAAACGTCATTTTTTGCAATTTTGGAACTGTTCTTCCGAAGAAACAAAAACTATGAGGAAAATTAAAACATCCATGGTTGAAAGGCTTCATCCTTCTCTTTTTAATCTGAATTAAGTTCGTTTATGGGCAAAATCGGTCGCAGTTATTCACATTTGGAACTTTTTCTTATTTTAAATAATGATTGAGTTTCACAAAACTTAGCTCTTGGTTATTAAAGCTGAAATAAACATGTGTCAAAGCTTAGTTCTTCTCCTTCATCATGAAATTTAATCTAAAAGTAATAAATTTCTGTATTAAAGTTTTCTTCGTTATTATGTTGATTTTTTTTAGAGTTGAAACTCAGTGGACAAATCCAGCTCAAAGTGAATAATGCCGAAGGAAAAAGTACACAAGTTGAAATCACTACTGAAGATGGATCAGTGATTATTATGGAATTGATGACGGAAGATGCTCCTGACATTATTCCTCCGCCCATACCTGAAGATAATAAGAAGAATGATGAAGGAGAATTAGAGATATTCAAGTAAGTATCTATCAGGTGTAAAATCGGAATTTTTGATGATCGAAATTTGAAAATTTATAAAAAATATTTTACTCAAAATAATCTCTATTGCTATTAATACATTGTTCCCACGTCTCCGGCGGTTATGAATGCTACGCAAAAGGCAACATTTGTTCTTTTAAAGCGAGCCAGCTATCACCTATAAAAACAATTACTCATCCAAAAAATTATAAGCCCTGGTTCACTTCCACTATCAAAGCAATGATTAAACTCAAAAATAGTGCTCTCAATAAATTCCAACACAATAAAACTACTGTAAACTAAAATCTGAATTAGACATTAACAGTAAACCATACAGCGGAGGAATCCCGAGTTTGATATAGATTCAGGCAAGAAATGTATTTTAGTGCTTTTAGATTGCTCCAAGCCCTTTGATAGAGTGAATCATAAAATATTAAGAGCGATTTTACAGCACATAGGATTGTCACTATGTTGAGACATTGTCTGGTAGATCAGAAGTGGGTACTATTAAAAGTGGCGTACCACAGGGCTCAGTGCTTGCTCCAATATTGTTCTGCATGTACACATTTTTCATCACCAATGGAATAAAAGTATATACAGAGTTCAGATACGTAGATGACACTCAGCTCCTCTGTTCATTCAAAGCCGCGGAAATTGAATGAGGTTAATGCTGATCTTAACAGACTGCTGGAGATTTCATCCAAACACCAACTTTTGCTAAATCTGGATAAGATTGTGGTGCTTATCTTCGGTAGAGAAATAGGAACATAAAAGATCAACTAGATATCAGAGTAAGTGGAGTCAAGGTCGTTACATCGGGTCAGAATTTTGTAGTGGTTTTGAACTCAGAGTTTACTGAGCAAGTGTCCTTATGTATTCAACGAACTTACTCAGGTCTGAGAAAATTATACGCCAGTAAAAATTTACCAAATTCAAAAGTTACAAATAATCAAGCAAAATGGTAGCACTCTTTTCCGTAGAATAAGCGAGTAATAACCGCTAAAAGTTCAATTTAAAATTATCAGTATTAGAATTTCGGTAATTAATTGTGTTATTTTTTCTCCTTCCTCAAGGTGTCCAAATTGTCCCAAGTCATTTTCGCGAAGAATTCAATTGAGGCGTCACGAATCCGTACATATGCAGCAACGTGGCTTCAGTTGTGGCATTTGTGAAAAATGGTTTCCGACAAAATCAGCCCTAACTCGTCACGAAAGGATCCACACTGGTGAGAGGCCTTTTCAATGTGAAGTTTGTCAGAAAAGTTTCGCGCAGAAAGAAATATTATTCAGGCACCTCATGACTCACACGGGACAAAAACCTTACAATTGTCCTCATTGTCCGAAAGGATTCACACAAAAGGTAAGTGTTGTCGTATTTTCACGATCGTTATCTAAATTTTCAAGTGTTTTCGATAAATGTTACCATAATAATTGTGAATGTTAAGAACGATTGGATTTATAATAAGGGACTCGAAAGTAAAGTCGTTTCTGCGCATGTCGATAATTGATTGTCATTTGTCAGTTCACAATCGAGGAACCCTTAACCAACCACGATCAGCCATCCAATAACATTTGCAGCAAATTGGACAAATAAGCAGGGCAGGTGTTTGGGGCCCCCATAATCTGTGCAAGACAAACCTTGGAAAGAATTAATGAAATTGGGTGGTGGGTACTGCCTCACCCACCATACTCGACCGACATCGCACCCTCAAATTTCAATTTATTCCAATCGCTATGACATTTTCTTAGTGGCAAAAAATTTGAAAATTTGGATGATGGTTTCGGTATTTTCAGGAAAGAACCCATGCTTTCCTGATGGGTCTTCACTCTTAATGGAATATTTATCTCTTTTGGAGCTTCTTGACTATTTAAGTCGATGTTTTCTTCTAAAGCTCTAATTTTTGTGACACTGAGTTTAGAAAAGTAATAAGCATCTTCCTTACCTTGTAATTTTACCCACAGGTTCGTTAAAACTTTTAATGGACATTTTTCTGTTACACATGCATGGATTTTGCCCATTCACAAAATTGATCTTCACAATTTAGCTTTAAATCCATTGCAAATTTCAAGTCTTAAATTGTTTTTAGTTCTAGTACTTAGAGACAGAATTGAATTTGTTCGGGAATTTTTCAACTCTAGATTGTTCAAAACTATAACATTGTTGCAAAAAGGTAGGCAAATTAGAACGAGTCCATAAAAATCCTTGAATTATCAGAGAACTTAATTAAGTTGTGAAATGCTTAGCAATAATTACGGCAATCTCATTGTGATTTTAATGGGTAAAAGAAGTTCTCTTTTATGGTGGAACATTTATTATAAACTTTGTACAACTTTTTGCAGATCATAAATAACTTTTTTTCAGGAACCCCTTCGAGTCCATTTACGTACACACATGGTGACAGATGATAGTGACATCCAATTGCATTATTGTTCGTTATGTCCAAAAGTTTTCTGTCATGCTTCTGGATTGAGCAGACATCTGGTAACGCATACTGGTAAAACTTTTAAATGCCAGGAATGTGATAAGACGTTTACCGATAAATCTTCACTAAAAAGGCACCACAGGCAAACTGGACATATCGGTTTCAATGAATAAAATTTAAAAAAAAAACAGTCCATTTTATTTCATCAATAACCTTATTGTAAAAATGTAAATGTAAACTTGTCAAAGTCATGGTGTTGGCAAAACAATTGTCGATAACTTAATAAATAATCTATAATATTTAAAAAAAAATGTATATGAGACAGTAATTTATTATATAATATTTATATATTATATATATATATATATATATATATATATATATATATATATATATATATATATATATATATATATATATATATATATATATATATAATATTTATTATATTATATATAAATTACTGTCTCATATACATTTTTTTAATTAAAATGTACCAAGTAAAGACCGAAAATATATAATATTTTATTCGATTCATCGAGTTTTATTAATTTGATAAATACTAGAGTAGTCTATTAATCAAAATGATCCAATGATCAAATTTTTCGGGTTGTTCAAATGAACCAGTAGGAGATTAACACATAGTAGGAATTACTGATTTTTGTCTATGATCCCGCAAAATTGAGAAATGTCATAATTTGTTTCGTTCATAGCAAATAAACGAAAATAAATATACAGGATATAAAATGCCTTTGTTAATTAGATCGGTTTTTCAACATTCATCCATATCCACACTTTTTTCGCAGGCACCACAGGAATAAAGCCTTTCAACTCGCAAACATAAAATTTTTGGGGTTACCCTTCTATGGTCAGTAGCCATGAATGCTTTAATTATACAAACAAGTTTAGTATTAGTCGTGCAGCTCAAAGCCAAAAGAATACCAAGTCTTGTGTATGTATTTTTTTGTTTTAATAATAGAATTTTGACGAATGATCTATAAATTGTTTAGGAAGAATGAAAAAAATTTTTTCGTACTTTACGTTCAATTGAAATTAATTCAATACCTTTCCATTCACAGATTGCCAATTTCATTGTAAGCAATTATAACTGAAGTTTTTTATGTTGCAATAACTGCATACATCTTTGCAACACAACGAAGATATATGACCATTTGAATTGCTTATGAAAAACATGAATGGAGTAGACGGAAACTTTGCATCAGTTCATTTCAAAAAGAATAAGAAAAATATTTTCTTCACTATATTAGTTCTCCAACAAAGTCACAAAAAATCGTTACAATTGTATGCTCCACTGAAAATGTTCAAAATGGAAATACTAGAAACAGGCAATAGTCAGATAATTGCACCCAGATCCATAAATGAACAAATAGGACATCAATAATCTGCGGAATTCACATGGGGAAATACTGAAAATATCTTTATGGTTCAAAACCCATTTACCAAACCACAGAAAAACAAAATTGTAATATTCAAAATGATGGACTCGATCAAAGGAAAATTATATTCATGATAACAAGTTATAATCCCCAAGGAAATTTTTCTCAATTCATAACATTGCAATATTTTTATAATCATCACTTAAAATTAAATTGAGTAAAAATTGAAGTTTTAAATGTAATTTTTCATACACCATGATGCCTAAAAATGACACATTTCCTTAAATTCTTTCTGCAGACACTGAAAAAGTGTACATTTTATTTGAAGTAATTTTTTTCAATAAGTTTACAATTGTAAAGCTAGTAAGAATTCCTAAAAAAATTTACTGTTATCACACAATTAAACATTGTACAAAATAATAAATTAGTTACCTATTTCTGTTATTTCATCAACCCAAAATGTTGAAAGTTCTTTGGAATTTCAAGAATGTAACTACTGCTTTCACCTCCCGCTTTCAAAAGTTGTCGAACTATATCTGAACGATTGATTTTTCTCATGACAGTTATTCTTCTTTGTTCACCTTTACCCTCACTTTTTGACTTTAAATTTAATCTTCTAGCCGTTTTATGAATTGCTTCCCTTTCAGATTGGGTGAAAGATGAATCAAAAGCTAATATAGTGAATTTATTTGAATTTGAAAACTCCCTCAATATTTTTGTGACTTCCTTCATGATATTTTTACTTCCTAGTCCTTGCCTTTCAACATTTTCATAAACTTGAATATTATCAACTCTTCCTTGTTGCATAGAACCTAAACCACCACCTAGCCAACCCATTCTTAACATTATATTATGTGCAGTACTTCCTGGTTTGTTGAAATCGGAATCTGAAGATGGACCTTCAAAGTTTTTCATCAAATCTCCTTGTGTTACATCTGTATGATATCGATTTCTAACTAAGACAAAGCAGTCTTTCTTTAGCAATTCTAGTGCATCTTTTGCCAGTTCATGCTTGGCGTCCTGCTTACTTTCCAATTTTTTGTCACCACTGGAACATATTAATTCATTTCCAATGAAAAAATTATATTCGAGAGTTTTTATATCAATGTTGACCGTTATTTGTAATCCTAATACGGCTAAAGAATTCTGAATTATAATAAGTGGACTATCTGTAGTTCCAGCATCATATATAATAAGTTGTCCACGAATACCAGGCTGGTTAAATACGGCATCAACTAATGCATCACATTTTTCTGGATCTATTTGGTTTGGTTGATATGAAGGAGAAGGACTGTCGGTAGATTTTACGAATTTTATCGAAGATTTCCCACCAGAGGAGAAGTCCATGATAATATTGAGGAATCTAAAAAATTTCTAGATAAGTTACAAACATTTTGAACTTTACCTCCCTACATTAACAAAACGAACCAAGACTAAATGTAGATAACTTATATTTTCTTAATAATAATAAACAATGCATAAAACTCCATACATGCATAGAACACTAATACGAAGCTTCCTTGGCCTCACCGACACACAAACTATGTTTACTACAACGAAATATCTATGATAGTATTACCACAGATGAATCATTATTGTTGTATACTATCCATAGATGTATTAAATAAAAGTATAATAAATCTAGAATACTATCTCAGATGAATGATGTATTATCACAGATAAAATCTATGTTATTTTCGCAAATTGTGATGTGATTTTATGACCATGATCAAGTCTAAAATAGTTGTTGTGATTTGATTACACCAATATAACTGGTTTTGCAATAGGAATGATACAACATTGTATATTATTTTTGACATTTCCCATTCCTATGTATTTTGTGTTCATTAGGTTATCCCATTTACTCAGGGAACACGCTTCAACAAAGTGTATAGAATGTTAAATTATTTCATCAAAATCAATACTTATTTGTGAAAACTATGAGAATTTAAGAATTCATGAATGACATTATTCAGCTAATTGACTTATTATTCGTCGTATTGTAGACAGATTTGAAAGTGAATTTTTTTTACACTATACAAGAGCACTAGTACGACAAGGAAATATTGACTTGGTTGCAACAAGTGTAAAAGAAAAGCCGAATTTATCGGTTTCACGACGTTCTCAACAATTAAATCTTTCTCAAACAAAAACTTTTAGGATAAGATTTGAGTTTAAATCCTTACAAAATTCAACTGGTTCTAGAACTGAAGTAATGTAGAGTTTGTGCTGGACTTCAGTAAAGAGCTGGCGCCATCCATTAACCATATCACGAATTTCTACATGTCACCTCTCTCCTGAGTAGAAAACTTTATTTTGACAAATTGAAGTTCCTCACTTCTTTGGCTCTTATTCGTTGACGTTTTGTCATATTTATTTGTCGTGTTCATGTTATAAGAAAGGGTGTGTGCCCAAGAGTGTGTGATTAGGCGTTGTTAATGCAGTTTTTCCAAAGATTTATTTACAAATAATAATTTTCAAGTAAGTACGGCAGTTTTTAAATCTCAGTAGGCTAATTTTGACAGTTTGCGTCATATTTATTTTCAACTGTTATAATACCGGTGCAACGAATTAGAAAATGCATCTTGAAAGATTTCAATGCTTCGTATGCAAAAGTTTCACTACGTAAATAAAGCATTCGGGAAATTTAAGGAGGCCATCAAAATTAGGTTTCCATGAGCGGAAATAGTGGGGAAAAATATGAAATTCTGGAATTCTAGTAGTTGCCTATCGTTTGAGGACCTATATCACCTGTAACCTATAATGTGATGACTAGTGCCAACTAGCAATAGGTATACGTGAAACTTCAATAAATAACCGGATTTATTTGTGCTATTCCATTATCACCAATTTCGTATATTTTCACAATACTCGAAGTAATAACAATTTTTCATGATGCGCTTAGAACATGCCTATTTTTACTTTTATAAGTAGTATATGTGGTCGAATTCAATTATTGTATTAAATCAGTATTGGTGACTACAACTTTCGGTTTACCTCAAGAAAACGGAATCCTTGAGTTTGATTGGTGATAGTTCTTCAGCTCTCATTATATATTGTTTATTCATTTCTGATAATTGACTTTCATGAGAAAGTATCTTTTTCACTTATAGTATAATCTAGTAAATGACATAAATTTTCAATGCTACATCGTGGAAAAGAATGCATCTGATTAAAAATTTTCACAGTGAAATTGATATTGATGGATATGTATTACTGTCATAACTGATTGTATTGAATTTTATAATGGTGAGTTTTTGTTCAGGAGTGGATAATAGAAATGCAGGGTGTCTCAGAATTAATGGATGATCCTGAAATATTGTATAGAAGAATTTAATTGAATCAATCCAATCCCTACTTGATTCATTTTAATCAAATAAAATATATTATTTCCACAATTTATTAATAATGACAATTGCTTTGCCAACACTGGCGTTGTCAATTTCACATCTTGAACTAACTCTAAACATTACACAACTCTTCTTCTTCTTCAGTCAAAAAATTACAGAAAAAATTGCTCAAAGCATTTTTTCCATCATGGACGATTAAACTTTCTCATAATGAAATATTCATCACATCTTATGACTAAATTTGGATATTTAAAAAGAAAAATTACAACGGTTATTCATACTGTATTCTGCATGTCGTATTTTTAAGAAGAATATTTTACCATGAAGAAACTGATGGATTTGAATATCAAAACAGATTTAATCTGTTAGTCTTCTACAATTTTAATTTCAAAAAAATTTTTATTCAAAAAACTTTTAGAATTAAATTAATGTCTACAATAAGCATTGCTTATATTTAATAGACGTATATAATCAAAACTCAATATATAATGTTAAATGGAATAAATAAACCAACAGATATAAAAAAGTCATTAAAATTAATAAAAAAATATTTAAAGGAGACAAAATTCAGTTTCTGATCTTACCATTAAGAACACTAATTGCCTTTCAAAAACATGAACACAACTTAAGGACTTCACAAAAAATATAATTTATTTGAAATATTTAAATATTCAAATAAAAGTTAATGCAAAAATCTCTCAAAACATGCACTATATCTTCAGAAAACAATTATAATTCTGATAATCTCTTCATCGGCCCTAAATAATATTCCAAATATCAAAATCAAATAACTATGACTATATCCTACCTCCACGTGTTAACAAGATGAATTGCTTTAAACAGACTAACTTTAAAATCCAAGATAGTCTATGTTCTTAACAAAATCACAGAAAAGTGTAAGGTATTATATGGTTGTCTTTAAATCATTGACATTCCATAATGAGATTTATTAAAGCCTGAATATAATTATATATTATGTATAAAATAAAATAGAAAGAGGCTTTTTACTCGATAGAAGAAATATAACAAAATTTGAATATCAAAACAGATTTAATGTCTTCTACAATTTTAATTTCAAAAAAATTAACAGATTGAATCTGTTTTGATATTCAAATTTTGTTATATTTCTCCTATCACGTAAAAAGCCTTTTTCTATTTTATTAATTTGTGAGCGTTTTACACAGAAACGCAACGTGATGTAGAAATCGTTATTTCAAAAAAAGATATAAGAAAAACTTAAGTTAACTTTTTATTGATTTACACGGCAATTGTTTCGTCATACCACCACTTCATCAGGTGAGTATTAAAACTGAGGTATACAATGCAAAACATGACCTTAAATACACAGCTCTGGTGCAAGAAATAGATGGGTGGAAAGAGATGGTTTACAATAAATGAAAAATATTAAGTAGGGGGATCTGTTTAAATCTATTTGATCATTCAATAAATTTTATCTTTTATTATATCTATTGATCTCTAAAGTTTCTAACAGATTTACTTTCTAATATAAATAGAAGTTAATACTTGATATAAAATTATTTAAATATTTTAATATTAGCCTTCTACATATTCAATTTCAAAAAATTATATTTAATAATTATAACTTCAGAAATTAAATTTAAATAATGTCATATAAGTACCAGTTGTATCAAACGACATATAGAATAAACATTCATTATAAGACATCCAAATGATATAACAAAATCCAATAATAATAATAATTGGATTTTGGTTAACAATTTTTATTCATTGGATTTTGTTATAGCATTTGGATGTCTTATAACAAATGTTTATTTTATGTCGTTTGATATAAGTGGTACTTATATGACATTATTTTAATTTAATTCATGAAGTTATAATTATTAAATATAATTTTTTGAAATTAAATATGGAGAAGGCTAATATTAAAATATTTAACTAAGATTTACCTTCTGACTTTTGCTGTCGATATTTCATAGTTCATATTAAACTTATGACCAGTCTCTAACAAATGGTTGGCATTAGTTGAATTTGGTTTATTATTCATATAACATTAAATAATTATTAAATTCATAACATAAATATAATTCAACTTATGCCAACAATTTGTAAGAGACTGGTCATAATTTTAATATAACCTATGAAATATTACATATCGAAAACAAAAGTCAGAAACTAAATCTGTTAGAAACTTTAGCGATCAATAGATATAATAAAAGACAAATTTTATTGAATGATCAAATAGATTTGAACAGGCTTAATATTTTTCTTTGATTGTGAACCATGTTTTGCATTGTATACCTCAGTCTTAATACTCATCTGATGAAGTCATGGTATGACGAAACAATTGTTGTGTAAAACAATAAAAAGCGGAAGTTAACATTTGTTTTTCTTATATTGAAGATGAATTTCCGTCAAGTAAAGACCGAGACAATCAAAAATTCAAAAAAAGGTGTTTCTACCGGAGTTAGATTTTTTAAAAAATTTTTCAGAGCGCCAAATAGCTCTTTCATACAGTGTTTCAGGATTCATGCTAGGACACCATGTATATACTTAAAGCACCATTAATCTTAGTTTCCAATATTCTCATCCTCTTGAACTTTTGATATTTTGAAGCAATTGCGAATGATATTTAAGAAATCATTTGTTTTTCAGATATAAACTTGAAACTGGTTCAAGATGCCAAAATCGGTAAGTATTAAAATTCTAATTTGACTTTCTAAATCCTCCAATCAAAAACCTGTTTAATATATATTTACTTACACTTTCACAAATGCGACCTTATCAATTATTGAATAAAATATTTAACGAAAATATCAGGTGATTCTCTCTTTTAATAGGACTGGAATTTCATAAATCAATCATTGGAAATTAACGATTTCCTTTTAGATTTTCTGGTTTGAAATTTCTAGTTATTGTTGTTTCCGGTGATTGTTGATATGAAACGGTCATTTTGCCGTTTCTGAATAGGATGCTTTTGTCTTTTTTGCGCGCTTGTTCCAGGGAATACCGTGCTTTCGTTTCGCCCAAATTTCTATAATTTTCGCATTTTGAGTCAAAAATGGCTTTAAAGAACTAAAGCACTCGATGATGAAGAAACCAAAGTCAAAAGTAATTCTCTCTGACTGGACCGGCAATCCATAAACACATTGAAGTAAAACTCCCCGCACACAGAAACTATGTTGTTTACTCTTCATCGAAATGACAGATGCAGAAAGACTAATAATGACACTTCATAATTAAGGTGATGCTAGATGAAACAACGGACTAATAAACTATAGTCCTTCTAGAAAGTATCCGGAATTTATCATTTTTCATAATTTTAATATACTTTTTTTTGTAACACTCCTAGACAATAGTAATGTATAAAATAGGTTATGTTATGTTATTTATGGCGAGCGGGCGTCTGTCCATACTACCACTGCGTCCGCACGGACTATTGTGGTTCACTCCTAATTTATATCTCCCCGACGAGATCCAGTTTTTGGATAAAACCGATAATCTTGTTCAGGGGTAATTTTTTCAGTTTGCAGTGGGCTATAAAAGCCTGGCCAAAGACCTCGAATCTGATGCGACTCATCGCTGGGCACTCTGAGACGATGTGCATGGCTGTTTCAGTGTGTTCAAGACACAGCCTCCATTCATCGTCTTCAGCCAGAACGATTTTGTGCAAATGCGCTTTCAGTCTGCAGTGACCTGTCATAATTCCGACAAGTGTTCTTAGTTTGGCCCTATCCAGACCTAGCGCTATGTTCGCCATCTTTTTGTTCGAAGCTGTTCCAAGGAATTTCGAATGTTTCAGGCCAGAATGGCTCGCCAGAAAGACTCTAGCCTTGAGTTCATTCTGTCCGTTATCGCCTCGTTAGCCATGTCATGTGGTATTCCCAGGAATTGTTCCGGTCCTACCAGAGGCAGCGCAGCTCCAGCAAACGCCAGTCGATCTGCCTCCTCGTTACCCAAATAGTTTGAGTGGCTCGGTATCCAAACCAGAGTGACTCCGTTATACATACCGAGCCTGTTTAAAGCCGTGCGGCAACTCCAGACTGTTTTGGATGTAAAACAGCTGGATTCCAGAGCTTTTAGTATTGACTGACTATCAGTAAATATTTTGATTTTACCGTGGTGGATTTGCCGTTTTATCAGCGGATCTGCCGCGGTCCCAATGGCAAATAGTTCTGCCTGGAATATGGTTGCGTTTTGACCGAGACTCAATGAGATGTTAATTCTCGGTTTGCTCCCATAGACTCCCGCTTCCGTTCCGTTCGCGAGCTGTCTGTGAACAAGCCAAGGTCGGTTCTCAATAGAACCTCGGCATGCTGGGTCCATTCGTCCCGGCTGGGGACGATTACATTGAAATTCCGTTCTTGGCTCGTGACTTTTGACATTAGATCCCAGGGCATCGATAGGATACTGTTCGTTAAAAGCTCGTCCAGCAGTCCTGAGCCTCCCATCACTATTGCCTCTGGCCTGTCAATCGCCAGTTGATATAGTTTGTATGTGGTCCGTTCCGCCTCCCTCTGCACGAATAGGTGCAGGGGTGGTAGATTTAGTAGGACCTCCATGGCTGCTGTGGGCGAGGTGCGAAACGCACCTGTAATTGCAAGACAAGCCTGTCTCTGTAGTCGGGTGAGCTTTTGTTCGCCAACCGTTTGTTGGCCTTTCTTCCACCACGCTACAGCGCCATACACTATCCGTGGTCTAATTACCATAGTGTATAGCCAGTACGTCTGCCTGGGCTTTAGACCCCAGGTTTGACCACAGATCCGCCTGGAAGTCCAGAAACCCATTCTCTTTATGACACTTTATCTAGGTGTGCACTCTAGCTGAGGGTCTTGTCCAGGATTATTCCCAGGTACTTTGCCTCAAATGAGAATTGTATTATTTCACCACGGATAGTCGGCGGTTCTAAACCATTCAACTTCCGTTTTTTAGTGAATGGTACTATAACTACCTTTTGCGGATTAGGCGACATGTCTTCCCTTATACACCATTTGTCAATAGTGTTCAGTATCTCTTGAAGGACGGCTGATATCGTCACCTCCGATTTACCTTTCACTATGATTGCCTGGTCATCAGCAAATGCTTGTACGTCGACTCTCCACAGCGAAATGATCGCTAGTAGGTCATCAACGAGAAGGGTCCACAGTAAGGGTGAGAGAATATCTCCCCGCGGACAGCCCTTCGCAGCATTGAACTCGAAGACCTCATCCTGGTATGAGGTCGTTATTGTTCTGCCGCATAGCATTGCCTGTACCCATCTACAGATGCAGCGTATTGTTAAAAGCACCTTCAATGTCCAGAAACATTCTAAGACAATAGTAATGTATAAAATAGGTTGTGCAGTCGGCTATGGCCAAAGTTGCATGGCAACACTATTTGTCAAATATTGTTGGTTGTCGACAGGTATACAATTTATGAAATGATGTGGCAACTAGATAAAAGAAAGCAGGTAGAATATTTGTATAGAAAAAGTTTTCGAAACGTTAAAAAATCAGTGCAGTTGACTGAACTGGGGAAGAAGTGCTGTATATGAGAGAATAAATAGGTTTAAAACGGCATGGATATGAAGCATAGACCAGTTTCGGGAAGACCGCGTAAGATTAAAGGACACTATTTAAACGTTTTATTGGTCTTTGGACGACACAATCTGCGCACTACTTAACCCCTTACAAACAGAGTCAGCATGTTCCCTCCAACCAGGATGTTTTTCACCTCTAAGCCCAGAAACCTTACACAATCAGAAGATTTCAAATTGCAGGATTGTGGATTCAGTCTCAGTCATTAGTCAAAGTCGCGATTGAAAGTAGATTAGTGCAGTTTTATTCCCATTTAGTGTTACTGAAGCACCATTCAGAGAAACACCGAACAACTTGCTTTAAGTTCACTAAAAGTGTGCGCAAAAATGATAAATGATGCATCATCGGCAAACATCACAATCTTTATATTCAACACATAAAGGAAATGAACAAGCATATAATCTGGTAAGTCATTAATAAATATAATAAATATAAAAAAGGGGTTCAAGTACAGAGCCTTGAGGAACACCCCTCTCAACAGGATACTTGGCCGAGCTGTGCCGACCGACTCGCATTATTAATAAACGATTTGTTATAAAACTCTTTATCCATTCCCCCCTGAAACCTAAACTGAACAATTTATCCAGAATGAAGCTGAAGTTCAAGTAATGAAATGCCCGGGACTGGTCAAAAAACAATCCCGCCACGTGAATGCCATCATCCAAACAGCTGTACACAAAGCTCACCAAGTCACTTAGGCCTTAGGACGACAAAATCCGCGCCTGGGGTTTCGCAAATTGGCTAAAAGATTTGGAAATAACGAAATATAACAGTATGTCCAGAAACCGTCCGTATGTCACTGAATAGACAAGGCTACATATCAAGGAAACCAAAAAAATCCCTACACCTGACACCTCTACAAAAGGAACGAAGGATATCATTTTGTCAACGTTTTCAAGAAGATAATCTTAATAATGTCTTTATATCTGATGAAAGTTGTTACCGTCCTGGAATGGATAAAGAGTTTTATAGCAAATCGTTCATTACTAGTGCGAGTCGGTCAGCACAGCTCGGCAAGTATCCTGTTGAGATGGGTGTTCCTCAAGGCTCGGTACTTGGACCCCTTTTATTTATTATATTTATGAATGACTTACTAGATTATATGCTTGTTCATTTTCCACCAAAATAATGATTTGGGGAGCAATATCTCAGCGTAGTGCTACGCCTCTCTGTATATTTAATGGCACCATTAATAGTGAAAAGTATTGTGGCATTCTAAACGATTTTCACCTTGAAACGGCGCATGCTTTATATCCAGAGGGGTGGCGTTTCAGCAGGATAATGCAAGATGTCATACTTCGGCCTATACTCGAGCTTGGATGCAAGAACACCAAGTGACAAGCATTCCAAGGCCAACAGCTTCACCAGATCTAAGTCGCGTTGAACACATATGGGGGACTAATGAAGATTTAACTTGAAGGATCAGCGCCACGAAATGAAGATGATTTAATTCAGTCAGTTTTACAATTCTGGACTACCATCATCGAAAATTATGGAGGTGATGTAGTATCATTTAGTAAAGTGTTTACAATTAAATGGAGGTTGTATAAGTAAATAAGATGAATATTTTGTAATAATTTTCTAATTCAAGAATTAAAAATATATACTAAATAATAACAATTAAGCTTCGTTTTTTCCGGAGATTTTCTAGACGGACTGTAGTAGCGACATCTGTTACAAACTTATTTTTACTCCAAATATAAAAAGTCTGCAGTGCATCTTAATAAATTGCCCATAGTTCTTCTACAACGGCCCTTGAAATTATAGCAAGGACAATCAGGAAGCACTTTAACCTTCTTCGTGCAGTTTGATGCCGCCAATGTTCAACGGTCGCCAGTTCAAATAGTCCGCAACAGGTGCGCGTGCCATCTGCAAGAGTTGCTCCAAGATACACCCATTCGTTGACTCGGTTCGTACACTGTCTACACAGTCTAGTCAGTCTGCGAGATTCGGTTTATACTCACGGTTAAGTTTCTTTGTGTCGCCGCTGGATTTTCGCTTTTGTGTTTGTTGAAAGTTGCTGAGAGGATAAGATAAGGAAGGCATTATGGTGTCAGGAAAACTGGTACGTTCACATTTTGAAACGATCTCGGAATTTTCACTATGCAAGCTGGAATTGACTTGGAGGATCTTGTGAAGAAGCTAGTTGGAATCATTGTATTCCATTATTTCCAAATTATCAACCTTTGGAATCTTGAAGTGTAAAAAATTCTCAACCTCTAAATTTTTTTCGCATTCAATGGTTTGAAGTACCTAGAGTTCAGGAATTCAAATTGAAAGCACCGACGCCCGGATATTTCAAGTATTTTAATAGTTTAATGAAATCCACCTACTTTTTCTTCTTAATAAATTTTTTTAATTGAATTTATCCTAAATTGATGGAAATTTATTTTAATCAAATAAAATCTAATAAATTATTTCCACAATTCATTATTAACGACAATTGTTTCGCCAACAGTGGCTTTGTCAAGTTTACATCTTGAACTAACTCTAAACATTTCACAACAAAATTTAAATATCAAAACAGATTTATTCTGTTAGCCTCCTATAAATTTTATAAAATTCATAGGAGGCTGTTTTGATATTTAAATTTTGTAATAATCCTTCTATCAAGTAAAAAGCCTCTTCTTTTTATTTTATTACTCAATACTTCTTATATAGCTAAAAATTTGAAAAAAAAAATGACGGTACAACTAACAATTTTCGAAAATAAAGATAAAAAAAACATTGTAAAAAGGGTATACAAATAACCATCAATTCACAGGAATACCGATAAAGACAAATATGCGAAAAAGGGATAAAAATATAAAACTAAATAAAATAAATGACTACGTAATACCTTCAGTAAAAATCTTACGATAGTTTTATATCTTATGATACACATTTTGTCAAAGAAACACTTCTCTAAAGATGACAAATTTCATCAACTGAAATATAACAGTTAAAATAAGAAATCTGCGAAGTAATTCAATATAACACACACATAGTCTAAATACAATATTTTATATTATAAAATAATAATTAAGAATTAAATTAAATAATATTTTTTATTATAAAATATTGTAATTAGACTATGTGTGTGTTATATTGAATTAGTTCGCTGACTTTTTATTTTGACTGTTATATTTCATAAAATAAGAAGGAGCGGTTTTTTACTTGATAGAAGGATTATTACAAAATTTGAATATCAAAACAGATTTAATCTGTTGTCTTCTACAATTTTAATTTCAAAAAAAATTTTTGAAGAAACTTTAAGAATTAAATTAATGTCTTTATAAGCACTGGTCATATTTAATAGACGTATAAAATATGATGAATTTTGATTTTATACGTCTATTAAATATGAGCAGTGCTTATAAAGACATTAATTTAATTCTTAAAGTTTCTTCAAAAAAATGTTTTGAAATTAAAATTGTAGAAGACAACAGATTAAATCTGTTTTGATATTCAAATTTTGTTATATTTCAGCTGATAAAATTTAAAATTTGTCATAAATAGAGGTTAATACTTGATAGAAGGTATATAAAATTATTAAATTATATTTCAATCTTTTAGATCAAGGGTAAACCACAGAATTAAGTAATTTAATATAACACACATAGTCTAAATACAGTATTTTATATTATAAACTGATAATTTCTAATTAAATTAAATAATATTTCATATTATAAAATATTGTATTTAGACTTTGTGTGTGTTATATTGAATTACTTCGCTGACTTTTTATTTTGACTATTATATTTCAGTTGATAAAATTTAAAATTTGTCATAAATACAGGTTAATACTTGATAGAAGGTATATAAAATTATTAAATTGTCTTTCAATCCTTTAGATCAAGGGTAAACCACAGAATTAAGTAATTTAATATAACACACATAGTCTAAATACAATATTTTATGTTATAAAATAATAATTGATGATTAAATTAAATAATATTTTATATTATAAAATATTGTATTTAGACTGTGTGTGTTATATTGAATTACTTCGCTGACTTTTTATTTTCACTGTTTTATTTCAGTTGATAAAATTTAAAATTTGTCATATATAGAGGTTAATACTTGATAGAAGGTATATAAAATTATTAAATTGTCATTCAATCTTTTAGATCAAGGGTAAACCACAGAATTATTTATTTATAGTTTACCGTACACTACATTTGAATTTTTCAGTATTCATTTACCAGAAGTTTTCTAAATTGTTGAAAGGTGAGTAAATATTTGTTGTTGATTGATGTTATATTTTATTGAATATGAATTATTTGAATACTGACGAAGCAAAGTCTCTCTTAAAACTTGTTTTTCAGGAATGTTTTTACATATCTTGAGTTTTTATAGAAAGTAACTTAGATATCCAATAATATCGAATATTCTAAGATGGTTTTATGATGAAATTCTTAAGATTATGTTAAACATTTTCAGAGATATTTGTTTTCATAAGATTGATCAGCAGAAACAAAATTTTGTCTATTCAAAATATTTAATTTATAGGATTTTGGTTAACAATTTTTATATTTATTGGATTTTGTTATATCATTTGGATGTCTTATAATGAATGTTTATTTTGTGTCATTTGGTATAAGTGGCACTTATATGACATTATTTTAATTTAATTTAAGAAGTTATAATTATTAAATATAATTTTTTGGAATTAAATATGTAGAAGGCTAATATTAAAATATTTGAATAATTAAAATTTGTCATTTTTAGAGCTTCTTTGGCAAAATGTGTATCGTAATATATAAAAATATCGTGAAATATTTACTAAAGGTATTACGTAGTAATTTATTTAATTTAATTTTATATTAATAAAAGTCTTCAATAGTAAGATTCGTTTCACTTTAGTAGGGATATAAATAACCATAAAATATATTGGGGTCAATTATCGGTACTACCTCAATAAGTAGAAATATTCAACAATGGGGATTTGCAACATCTGTTCAATTGTTAAGAAGAATTTTAAGATTCTTGTAGCTATTAATCTTTACTGCTTCCAAAAGCGCGAGTCTGGTACTTTTGTTTTCATAGTCATTGTTGAAATTATGTCCAAATTCTTTCAGATCATTAATGAATGCCGTCAAATTACACTAGAAATTTTGAGTAACGTACGTTTTCAGTAGTAGTAGTCTTCCACTATTTAACCTGTCATTTCGTTATCGATGGAAATTTTAAAGCCAAATTTCAGGATCGGATAGTACTCTATAAGACCTTCAAAATGAGGTATCGTAACACCCTATTCAAAATTAAGGGGTTGTACTCACCCTTGTTAGGGGGGTTGCAGTTACGGGGATGCGGAGAGTGAAAAAGTTGTTCCTCCTTGAATCAGAAATTGATGGATCCGAGCGATTTTCCACATTTTCATTTAAAAGCCGGAAAATCAAGGTGTTAAGTTTTCGTTGGACCATACTGTATAATCGCTTCCATTTATTGAATCATCTAGCTACGAAATGCATGTTTTATCCAGATGGATCAATTTTTTTAGCGGAATAACCTATACACTTCCAAACTACCGAAGAAATTTATATATTTAATTGACATGAGATAAAAAGTCTTGATCGAATTTTCATGTACGGGCAAAATTGAGTTCTAATTATTTTCTGACTACTTTTATTGACCTTTGGATACAATAGAGGTACTGTGGCTTCACATCACTTCCTGCATTAATTATTTCAATTGAATTTTGAATGCTATAATCATTCAAGAATTCGAACGGTAGTTAGTTCTCGCAACAAAAACACGATATTGCAATATTATTCAGAATGTTCACGTTAATACTCCTGAGATATCGGTATTAAAGTTTTCGAATTCTCGTTAACACATTAATTCCAGAATTCATAGAATATATCCAGGTGCATAAAAGAATTTGTAATTATATCTTCCAATTATAGTAAAAGAACATGTGTCATCTCTCAGAAATCGATCGTACATTCCTTCAGTGAAAGTTACTGGGAATAAGTAGGATTTTCTTCAATTTCAAGGCGAGAACAAATTTTTCAAGCTGCGTTTCTAATTCAGTGCCATTTGTAAGCAGAATAACACAAAATAGATTATGCTTCATTTGAGACGAGTGAATATTTAATTGAATTAGACATTCTTTGCATGATATGCACTTTAATGTTAAATATTATCGCTTGTATTCGAATTTACTCATGTTAATTTTAAATAAATACATTGCTCAGCATAAAGTCATGCAATAATTTGCATTTATTTTAGGAATCTTCAATTTTTCGAAATTTTTAGGTTATAATAAGTTTACTAACTATACGGTGATTTTATCGTTATGATTTGAATATTTTAATATTAACAGATATACTCTGTTAGCCTTCTACATGTTTAATTTCAAAAAATTATATTTAATGATTATAACTTCTGAAAATAAATTAAAATAATGTCATATAAGTACCACTTATATCAAACGACATATAAAATAAACAATCATTATAAGACAACCAAATGAAATAACAAAATTCAATAAATATAAATTGTTAACCAAAATCCTATAAATTCAATATTTTGAGTAGACAAAATTTGGTTTCTGCTGATCAATCTTATGAAAACAGATATGTTTCATAAATGTTTGACATAATGTTAAGAATTTCATCATATTATTAGAAAATCTCAAGATATGTAAAAAAAATTCCTAAAAAACAAGTTTTAAGAGAAACTTTGCTTCGTCAGTACTCATACATATTATTCAATAAATTATTACATCGATCAACAAAAAATATTTTCCCACCTTTAACAATTCAGGAAGGTTTTTGGTAAATGAATACTGAAAATTTAAATGGAGTGTAATGTTAACTCGAAATAAATAGTTCTGTGGTTTACCATTGATCTTAAAGATTGAAAGGAAAATATTAATCTCATTTCCAGAACATTGATTGCTTATTTCTTGGGAAATCTAGGGGGGGCAAGACGATGTATGTATCTAGATAACATATTCGCTGGTACTGCAATAAATTTGCTATATGATCCTTTCCTTTTGGTCAATACTTTATAGGTTGTGATCATCGATCTTGTTCGGCTTGAATGAAAATTACGGGATCTTTCTAACTATTACGTGGAGTCGATTGTTGATCCAAGGTTTCATGTAACGAATTCAATAATACATTTTAAATTAGCCACAGACGGTTGTTAGAAACATCCGTTATTGAATTATGTTGACGTGTTGGTACTTTATCCGATTGATAATTTCGATTCGGTTTCAGTTCTATTTTTTGCAAGATTTTCTGCAACTGCCCGTACCAGGATGTATTGAAAATTTTTAAGCCTGCTTGAGGCACATCAAATTTGAAGGTCGAAATATTTTACTTTACTGCAACTCCTCTAGACTTATCAAAAATAAATTTTTAATTTGCTCTGCAAATCAGGTCTCTACAGGTCTCTCACTTAATTGAGAAAATTAAGGGTTTTCCAAAAAGGTTTCATTTTGAATAGGCCAGCTTAGGACATCTGTGTATTTTTATGGCGCATAGAAATAACATTATCCAATTTAGGGGTGTTGCCAAAGAGTATTTGGCAATTTGTTGAATTTTCCTTTTTCTCAATGGCTTTTTTGATTGAAAGAATCTCCAAATAGTCCATCAATTTACCCTTATCAACATTATATATTAAAGTGACATCTTTCTCATTAAAAAAAAATGATTATTTTCTATACAATGTTCTGCAAAGCCGGTTGATTGCTGGTTCTTCAAAATAGACATTATATTTTCTTTCATTCGAAGTTGTAAACAGCGGCCTGTCCGTCCTATATATGTAGCATTACAATAATCACATTTAAATAAAAAAGAGGCGTTTCTTGATAGAAGGATTATTATAAAATATCATACAGTTTTTCTGTAAACCTTTTACAAATTTTAATTTAAAAAAATTCTATATTCAAAATATTTTTTTAATTTAATTGAATAAATGTCTTCAGAACACAGCGTGTCAATTTAGTAGACATATAGAATTAATAATATAATATTAATTAATAACACACCGATTAATTCTATATGTCAGTAGACATATAGAATTAATAATCTATTAATTAATATATCATTTCAATTAATATATAAAATTTATTAATATATAATATTCATTAACATATAATATTCATTGATATATATTATTAATTAATATATTATATTAATTAAAATATATTAATTAATATATGACATTAGTTAATATACGATATTAATTAATATATAATATTAATTAATAATATAATATTAATTAATAATATAATATTAATTCTATATGTCTACTAAATTGACACGGTGTGTTGTAAAGACATTTATTTAATTTAATTCTGAAAAATTTTGGGATAAAGAATTTGTTTTAAATTAATATTTGGAGAAGGTTTGCAGAAATCTGTAGGATATTTTAAATTTTACCACATTTAATTCGATAAATCCCCCATTCGGAAAAGTTGGGATTTCTTTCTTTATTGTTCACCAACATCTTAGCTAAATAAAAATACGCATGTGTCCAAAGTGTAATTGAAAACCTTTTCAATTTCAAGTTTAGCTCCTTTTTATACTCCTTTGAAGATTGTGTCAGGATTCTGAATAAATTGTGAAACATAAAAACTGTGTGAATTTTTTTAAATAAAATTATTCACCTAGAGCCGACCGCATACTCCATTCATTTAACTAGATACTACTGTGATAGCGAAACAATTGTTGTATTATAATAACAATAAAAATTTGTGAAAATCAGAATAACCTTTTTAATACTATTTAATATAGATTTTCATCAAGTGAAGACTGATTCAATTAAACATTTAAAATTCTCTATTTTTAGATTTATAGATATATTATTATTATTATCTTGAGCTAGACGGATATGCATGAGGACAGTGACCTATGTTGAAACACAATATACGTACGCAAAAAATTCTTTTGTTTTATTACATGAAACTAATTGATTGTGATTGAAACCTTGGAAGCACCTCGATATCCAGTGATTGCGTAGATGTATTTCGATACATTTAGGCCATCACGTATCATTTAGCTCTACATTTTCAATCGGAACTGTGCAGTAATAAATAAATAATTTCCATTAATGGTGCTTGCTCTCATATTCATGAATTTCAGTGGGTTACTTCTCGAATTTAATTTCACAGTTACTGGAGGAAAACGGCACGATATATCGAATTTGGCGTTAAAACGTCTGTAACTGATTCAGTCTCTTCGATTTTTTTACAATTTCGCTGAAAGAAGGCTTAAATGAACTATAATGTCGATCATAATATGCTACTCACAATATTACAATTTTCTGTGAATATTTACAATTTAAACGGGATTGTTAAAAAATAAAAAAGGGGTTTTCAATTGATAGAATCTTTTTTCAATATATTAAATATTATTACATAAATAGAGGTTAATTCTTGATAAAAGGTATATAAAATTATTTAAATATTTTAATATTAGCCTTCTACAAATTTAATTTCAAAAAATTATATTTAATGATTATAACTTCTGAAAATAAATTAAAATAATGTCATATAAGTACCACTTATATCAAATGACATATAAAATAGGCATTCATTATAAGACATCCAAATGGTATAACAAAATCCAATAAATAAAAATTGTTAACCAAAATCCTATAAATTGAATATTTTGAATAGATTCAATATTCAATTTATAGGATTTTGGTTAACAATTTTTATTTATTGGATTTTGTTATACCATTTGGATGTCTTATAATGAATGTTTATTTTATATGTCATTTGATATAAGTGGTACTAATATGACATTATTTTAATTTATTTTCATTATATGACATTATTTTAATTTATTTTCAGAAGTTATAATCATTAAATATAATTTTTTGAAATTAAATTTGTAGAAGGCTAATATTAAAATATTTAAATAATATTAAATATTACACAGATTAATTCTGCTAACAAATTTCAATTTTATAAAAAATTTTTCTCAAAAACTTTTTGAGATTAAATTAATGTCTTAGAAAACACAGATTTAATTCAGTAGACATATAGAATATTAATTAAAAATATTAAATAAATACTTCAAGGATACAACGTTTCAATTATGAAAACCAAATTCCTTTCCAAAAATGCACAACATAATCTCAAGAATTTTCGAAGAATTCTTGAGGTTATATTGTTTTTTTTTTTTTAGAGTAAGTTAGTTTTCATGATACATCGTTACGAAACAAATGTTTGTAACCTTCAAGTATTTTTTTTTGATATTTTTAATTAATATAAAATAATAAGAAGCCGTTTTTTACTTGATAGAAGGATTATCACAAATTTTGAAGATCAAAACAGATTTAATCTGTTAGTCTCCTACAATTTTAATTAAAAAAAAATTTATTCAAAAACTTTTAGAATTAAATTAATGCCTTATCAGCACTGCTTATATTTAATAGACCTATAAAATCAAGACTCATTATACATTATCAAATAAAATAAAAAAGCCCAACAAATATAAATTGTCAATTAAAATTAATAAATAAACGAATATTTGAATGTTTCATTCGAGCATGCGCACCTGAACTCTTTAGACAGACAGTGCACATTTTTGTCTGTGACAAAATGTTTTGTTTCTGATCTTATGTTTATGAAAACTAAATCTTTTTCAAAAATACACAACATAATTTTAAGAAATTCTCCAAAACTAATTTATTTGGAATATTTAATATTTAAATACGTTACTCCAAAAACTCTCAAAACATGTAGCACATCCTCATTCAGATAAGGTCAGTCCAACTTCACATTTAAAAGATTTTTAGTAATGGCGTAGTTTTTACTTGTCAAATGTCAAAATATGACAGCTGTCAGATATCGGACTATTCAAAATGAAACCTCTTATTGGAGAAACCCTTTATATGATTGAAGTAGGGAAGTCAAATCTAGACAACAAATTGGAATAGCCTGTATAAGTGAATACTTTAGGGTTTTACTCTTCCTTTGAAAAGCAGTTTTAATAACAATGGGTCCACTAAGTCGTAACAAAACATTTTTATTATCGCGTTGTTACAGTTTGCGAAACAATGTGTATATCGAATGGATATAATTTTGTCGTTTCTATGTACGCTGTGTTAATTGGGATGCATTTGTTGAAGTTTTAAAATGACTTACCACACCACGTAACTTGGGAATAAAATTCATTCAATCTTAGAAGCGTCCCACTAGACGCGATTGCAATCGTAATGAGTTACATAAGAAATAATTTTCAAGGATGATGATTAGGATGGAATGGGTGTGATATTTCGCAAATTATCTGCACCTTAGAAATAATGATCTTGTTGTAGACAAATACTATATTTGGTGAATCTCTCGAAACACTCATTTTTTTATTACGAACTAATGAACAGAAACTACTCAAAAGTTCTGCAGAATAAAATAATAAATTTGTAGAATTCACAAAATAAAAACAACAATAAGATCAGTCAAATTGAGACAGTTATCGATTTTTGAGCAGAATATTTTTAAGATTAAATTAGGAATCAGAATTATTCTTAATCCCAAATGACTAATTTTTACAAATTAATTGTGACGAGATATCTATATTTACTATAATATAATCAGAAGAATTAATGAAATAAATGAAAAAAAAATACTCATTCGAATAAAAACCTAGACAATATGGTTTCATAATTGTTATTAATTTTCAGTAGGATTCATGAGTCATAAAAAATATAATTAGAGTAGCGACTTTCAAACAATATTATAAAATATTCAAAATTTTTCGAATAAAATATCCAAAATCATTTAGTTTCCTGAAGAATTTTTGATAACTATATCAAATTATTACATTCATTTTATTTCACAACACAATTGAAAATTATTATAAATCCCGATTCTTCATAAATATTTTTTGAAGTCTAGAAAAAATATATAATTTTTCTGAAATATCCTTGAATTTTTTTGTCTTATATATTAATAATACAACATAGCAAAATATTTTAAGTTTGAAATTATTTATTTTTTGTTCTATTGAAAAAATTCAAAATAATATTAATTCTTCTTATTTTCATCCAATTCGCTCCTTGGAAAAATAATTTTATAGAAAAAATATAAATTCTCTAATATTTTAGATCGACAAAGTATCTTTCAATCTAAAAAAATATAAATATTGTCCACAATTAATATTAATATAATAATGCCAATAATAATTCAAAAACCGAATTGAATATACGAGGTATTTTCTTCTTTTATCTTGAAGAGAATCGAAAATCATTAACTTTAAATCTCATATTTTTTAACATAAATAGAAATTAATTCTTGATACAAGCTATAAAACTATTTAAATATTTTAATATTAGCCTTCTACATATTTAATTTCAAAAAATTATATTTAATAGTTATAACGTCAAGAATTAAATTGAAATAATGTCATATAAGTACCACTTATATCAAACGACATATAAAATAAACATTCATTATAAGACATCCAAATGATATAATAAAATCCAATAAATAAAAATTGTTAACCAAAATTCTATAAATTAAATATTTTGAATAGACAAAATTTTGTTTCTGCTGATCAATCTTATGAAAACATATCTTTCAAAAATGTTTAACATAATCTTAAGAATTTCACCATGAAACTATCTTACTTAGAATATTCAATATTATTAAATATCTAATAAATAATTATAATGTATATTATATTATAAATAAAATAACATAAATAGAGGTTAATTCATGATAGAAGATATATAAAATTATTTAAATATTTTAATATTAGCCTTCTACATATTTAATTTCCAAAAAATTATATTTAATAATTATATCTACCTATATGACATTATTTTTAATTGTTGGATGGATTTAAAATGATTTAATCTACATTTCATTTAGAAACTTTAATGCGTCTATTATTTTTTCTCATATTCTTATAGATCAACAATAAATGCTTTATAACATTAAATAAAATAATAAGAAGAGGTTTTTTACTTGATAGAAGGAATATTACAAAATTTGAACATCAAAACAGATTTAATCTATTAGTCTCCTATAATTTTAATTTCAAAAAATGTTATTCAGAAACTTTTAGAATTAAAATTATGTTTTGTATTTATGAAAAGGATTTATTTTTCATAATTGTTAGATCAGAAACAAAATTTTGTCTCCTTCAAATATTTATTAATTTCAATTGACAATTTATATTTGTTGGGTAATTTATTCCATTTGATATTATACTTTGAGTTTTGATTTTATACGTCTGTTAAATATAAGCTGTGCTCATAAGACATTAATTTAATTTTAAAAGTTGGTGAATAAAATTTTTTGCAATTAAAATTTTAGGAGACTCTAACAGATGTTATATTGTTATTCAGTAACAAGTTAATATATTAATATTTTTTTATTATATCTTTCACACACAAATTGTTTATTAATAAATATTTTGTTTACACAAAATTTTTCCAAAAATTGAACATTTTTGGAACGAAAAAAATTGAAATTTTCATTTAAAAAATTAATTAGTAGTGACGAAAAAATTTAATGTTAGAACAAATTTGTTTTAAAGTTTGAGGAGAATGTAACGTAGTTAATAATAGCATCACATTTGAAAATAATGATGTTGATAATAAATTTAAAAAGCTATATATTATTTTTTGCATTCTTTAACGTTTTCGTTTTTCCAATAAATTACGATCGAGAGAGTGTAAGAATTCAACTCATACATGAATAATAAATAAAATTCAATTTACAAAAACTTATCATTAATAAGCAATTCATAAAAAGGGGGTTTTCTACTTGATAGAAGCTTTTTTCAATATCTTAAATATCAGAGTAATTTGTTATACCTCGCTAAAAAATTTAATTTTATAAAATTTTTTAAAAGCTTTTCAAAATTGAATAAATGCCTTAGAAACAAAGTTAAGATTTAGTAGACATATAGAATGATCACATAACAACAAAGGGAGATAAAAGAATGCAAGAAAATTGGAACTTGAGAAAATTTTCAAAACAGCCGCTCTTTAAAGAGGTCTTTCGAAAAACTCTTCAAAAGTATGTAGCATGTCTTCAAAAAGGCGTTTGAAACTCACCGATAATCATAATCCCTCTTTCTTACCAGTAAAGTAAAGACTATCAATAAAAACTATCTATCATACTTACACGACACGTGTTATTTCTACAGAGCACAAATAGTCTCTTAGTGGTTAGACCAAACTACCATTCGTATTCTATATTCGTTCATAGAATATACATAGGGGTTGAATGAAGTGTTTCAAGTGATTCTAAGAGTGCTGAAACATTGTTTTTCAATAAAAAGATTATAGAATTTCATTCACTCCTTATTGAAAATGAGTTTCAATCAAGTAAAGACCGAATCCATCAAATGTTTGGTCTCAATGAGGTTTCTCATTTTATTTCGTTCTGTTTTTTTTTTTCATAATTCTTGTTTTTTCCAGATGAACGTACGTGTCACCACAATGGACGCGGAGCTGGAGTTCGCGATCCAGCAAACGACGTCCGGAAAACAACTCTTCGATCAAGTTGTCAAAACCATCGGTCTGAGGGAGGTTTGGTTCTTCGGCCTGCAGTATACAGATTCCAAGGGAGATCTGACGTGGATTAAATTATACAAGAAGGTAAGAGCTAGATCGCGTAGGCAATTTGCGATTTATAGGTAGGCCAGTTCACGCGTAGGTTCAGCGAATATTTGCTAGATAGCACGAATGGCTCATAGGTTAAATATTTCGATTACTCGCAGGCTACTTGATGAAACATTTTGCATATAATAAGGTTGATTCTCTTCTTGAATGTTCTGTCGGTCTGACCAGGTAAGTAGCCGGGATAGAACGTTGGAGTTTTTTTTATTGTGAGCCCCCCCAAAAGAAATTTGGGGGGGCTCACAATAAAAAAACTCTATAGTCCCCATCAAGTGATGACAGAAAGGGAAATAAGGGAATTTCACAAAATAGCTATTTAATATATGTTTTTTTCGGGGAGCCCCCTCCCCCTGGGTACATGCCTAGGTCTGACCATTGGGCAATCTTTCCAAGTCAACTTATAGACTCCTGATATATTATCTTTGTTTTATTTATCTTTATTATTTCAATGTATTCATCTATGTTATTAATGGTTCTGAAAGCTGCTGTGTAATTAAAATTTTTCTTAAAATAATTGACTTTATCTTCGGATATTCTACTTATATATGAAATTCGTATGAATTTTTTTGGAATGGGGTCTTTTGTGGTAGGATAAACGTAAGTTTATTCGTTATATCGGGTGTTTTTTTAGAGTTATAGAACTTCAAATTGAAATAAAACACATTTAAATTAAGATGGAAGCCAATTTTTTTTTTATTGGAAAGAATTTTATGACATTTATGTTTTACTTTTTCGAGTAATTCAGGCCTTATTTCATCAATAACAGGAGTAATGTTGGCTTCCAAAGCGTCTATTGTTTCTGGTTTATCAGCATAATCCAATGTCTTGACATAACCCCGAAGAAAATAATCCAGTTCTCGAAATAATGTTATCGCCAAATCTTTCTTTCAATAAATCAATTGTTACGGTACCAGCATGATTTGTAGCACCATCTTGTTGGAACCAAAACACATCTGGGTCGATACTATTCAAATTTTTGAAACAAATAATCATTGATCATCGATCTGTAACCAACACCATTCACTGTAACATTAGCTCCAGCATCGTTTTCAAAGAAATATGGATCGGTGATGCCTCCAGCGTGTCATACAGTGCATTTTTCAGGATGCAAGAAGTTCTTGAGCATTGTTTTCACTCCATATACGGCAATTTTGCTTGTTTACATAGCCGTTCAACCAGAAATGAGCTTCATCACTAAACACAGTTTTACGATAAAAAATTAGATCAACTTCAAGCTGTTCTAGGGCCCAATCAGCAAACAAACGGCGCTTATTATGGTCAAATGACTTTAGTTCTTGAACCAATTGGATCTTGCTTGTATGGGTGTAGACCAAGATCTGTACGCAAAATTTTCCATGTAGTGGATGCACAGAGTCCAATTTGTCGACGAATAGACAAATCTGTATCAATATTAACACTATGACTTACACCAGCGATATTTTCTTCTGTACGTCCAGTTCTTTGTCTTGTTGTTGCTGCATCGAGTAGAGAAAATGTCCGAAATCTATCGATAGTTCGACGAATAAGCTACTCTGATGGACGATTATGTAAACCATAAATTTCACGAAGTGCTCTATAAGTTTGACGAATAGAACACTGATTTTGAAAATAAATTTCAACAATTTGTAAAGGTTGTTGCGGCGTGAGTCTTTCCATGATGATTTGTCAGTGCTTACTGAACAGACATGCCAAAACAATATGGCTTCAAATCATAGTTATCCCTATCGAAAGTTCTATCACTCTAAAAAAACACCCGATAGTTGAAAATTAATTTCCATCAAGTGAAGACCGAATCCATCAAATATCCGTTCGAATTGATGCCGAGACGTACCAGATTCGAATTGATTACTGAAATTCGGGTATGAGTGAATATTAATTTTCGAGAAAACGGTGATAATCATAAAGAAGCAAATGAGCCTTGAGAACGAGTATAAAGTCGTATTTGCGAAGATTTAATTTCGTGCGGTTTGCTCGGCGATAAGAAGCAGCATAAATGACGTAATTCATTAATATATTTCAAGGAATTAACTGTGATTCATCGGGGTACATAAAATATTCCAAAAACAATCGGTATGACCGCATAACCACTGACAGAATTGTTCATAAATCGTAAATTTTCCACCGAAAAATAAACATCTATTCGAAATTATCGGCAGGGAAATGAAATCAAGTCGTTAAAGTTCACGAAACAATTAAATTTGTTGTATAATTGAAGGTGCACATGACCGTTCGAAAACACTTCGATATGCACTATGTGTTATGAGTCACAAAAATTTCAATAACTATATTAAACAAACTGTTCTTTTTTCTTCTTAGCGTTATAGTCAAGTTGCCCAACTCACAATCGGAAAATTCTTCGGTTTCGAGTTCGCATCCTGCTGAGGGAAGAAATTTTGTAAAACCAGGATGACGGGCCATTATTTCGATATTGGCTCAAAAGTTAACAGGACACGGTAACAAAGCATAAGTTAAAAGCAAATGGTCACATAATACAGTGAAATTTCTCTTGGACGGATACCAATGTGACCACAAAAATTGTCTGTAAACGAAACAAAAACATAACACCTAACCTAATCTAATCTAACTTCAAAAGAACCGAGAAGTGTGAAATCAGCTGTCAAAATACTGTATTACCTATTTCAAATAATTCACCCCTAAACATAACACCTAAGCTAATCTCTAAACAACCGAGAAGTGTGAAATCACGTGTCAAAAAACAGTGTTGCTCATTTAAAATAATTCACCCCTCTTAATTGCATCTTTTCAGCTTTCTTGGAACCAAAATTTTTAACGCATCTTCAAGGCAAAATGATGAAGTGAAGAAATAATCGAGTAATTAGTAGACGTAAACAAAAACGACACCTAACCTAATCTACCTTCAAAAGAACCGAGAAGTGTGAAATCAGCTGTCAAAATACTGTATTACCTATTTCAAATAATTCACCCCTAAACATAACACCTAAGCTAATCTCTAAACAACCGAGAAGTGTGAAATCAGCTGTCAAAAAACAGTGTTGCTCATTTAAAATAATTCACCCCTAAAAAACCCTCTTAATTGCATCGTTTCAACTTTGTTGGAACCAAAATTTTTAACGCATTTTTCTAGACTCAATAGTTCGCAAGATGATGAAGTGAAGAAATAATGGATTAATCAGTAAATGTAAACAAAAACATAACATCTAACCTAACCACAAAACAACCGAGAAGTGTGAAAGCAGCTGTCAATAAATTGTGTTGCTTATTTAAAATAATTCACCCCTAAACATTACACCTAACCTAACCTCAAAACAACTGAGAAGTGTGACAGCTGCTAAAATACTGTGTTGCCTATTTAAAATAATTCACCCCTAAACGTAACACCTAACCTAACCTCAAAACAACCGAGAAGTGTGAAATCAGCTGTCAAAAAAGTGTGTTGCCTAAATTTAAAATAATTCACCCCTAAAAAAAACCCCTTTATTACATCGATTCAACTTTCAAGTGAAGAAAAAATCTAGTAATTAGTGGATATAAACAAAAACGGCCAAGTTTGGTACATAATAAGACCTCGCGTGAATTTTCAGTGTTTTTCCAAAATAACTTTCAAAAATATGCGAAACGATGGTAATAACTTAAAGTGGCGATGATCTAATCTCATTTACTGGTCACGCTGCCTCAATATTCTGCTTCTTCCGTTTCATTCATAATCTCAAGAGTCGAAATGTTGTAACTTATTCCTTCGGACGAAACGATGAATCACATGGGTATTTCTCCTAGTAACCGTTCCGTATGAAACTGAAATTAAAGCGGGTTCGAATCCAGCCGACCTTGACACGACTGGTACCTGTCCATGGCCGACTTAGCAAATAAAACGAGAAGATGGTACTTTGGTCGTCGTTGTTTCCATTGGCTATGTTGGAAATAAATTTTGGACCGTGTAATCAGCAGATTTTCTGAAATATTGGTGGCCAGTATAATACGTCGGCTGATAAGTACCCGGTTTAACGAAGAAAACGCTACTTTTTTCGCGCTTGTTCTAGGGAACAACTTTCTATCGTTTGCAGGCTTATTTTTATCAATATATTAAATATTAAGCAGATTAATACACGTCAACGAGTTTTAATTTTTTTTTAAATACCTAAAAATGTCTTTAAAACATCTGAAGAAAATATGAAATATTGACCGAAATTACCTCATGAATAACAAATTATATTCCAAAAATGCCCAACATAAACTTAAAAAACCCGTTGAAAAACCTTTTTCAAAAAAGCTTCTTATAAAAAGGGTACAAAAGGGTCTTTTTTTATTTTCATTTTCCAAAAATAGATAGGACATTCTCCAAAAAAACCTGAAAAGTTTTAACCCAAGTCTCTTCAAATAGAAGTTGTTTGAATAAAAATAAAATAATCACTGAAAACTGCTATCTTCATCAATATTCAGCCAAAAGGACTAATTTTTTCGATAATGCATGGCATATACGAAAAATATTTTCCACAGAAATATATAATGAAAGAAGATACGACTTCGATGGTATGTATATTTTTTGAATATTAAAACAAATTAAAATATGTTTATCTTCTACAATTTTAATTTCAAAAAAAATTTTATTCAAAAAACTTTTAGAATTAAATTTATGTCTACACAAGCACCGCTTACATTTAAAAGACGTATATAATCAAAACTCAATATATAATGTCAAATGGAATAAATAACCCGACAGATATACGAAAGTAATTAAAATTAATAAATAAATATTTAAAGGAGACAAATTTTGTTTCTGGTCTTACCTTTAAGAACACCAATTGCCTTTTAAAAACAAGAACACACTATAATTTATTTGAAATATTTAATATATTTAAATATTCGAATAAATTATTTCAAAAATCTCTAAAAAATGTGCACTATATCTTCAAAAAACAAATATAATTCTAGACAATCCCATCTTCAGTCCTCATTTAATATTCCAAGTATCAAAATCAAAAACCTAACCTATATCTCTCACGTGTTAAAAGACTTAAGATTGATCTATGTTCTAACAAAATCAAAGAACAGTGTGAGTTATTTTAAGGTTTATTTAAATTCATTATATTTCTTCTATCAAGTAAAAGGCCTTTCTTTTTTATTGTATATTTTTTATTGATTTTATTTCTTAAATATTTCAATATTCACAGACATATTCTGTCAGCCTTCTACATATTTAATTTCAAAAAATTATATTTAATATTATAACTGTCATATAAGTACCACTTACATCATTTGGATGTCTTACAATGAAAGTTTATTTTATATGTCGTTTGATATAAGTGATACTTACTATATATGACATTAATTGAATTCCTGAAGTTATAATATTAAATATAATTATTTGAAATTAAATATGTAGAAGGCTAACAGAATATATCTCTAAATATTAAAATATTTAAATAATTTTATATACCTTCTATCAAGTATAAACCTCCATTTATTTTATTTTATTTTTATCCAAATAACTCCTAACTGAAGAGACTTGGGTTAGAATTTTTTAGGTTCTTTTTCTGCAAAATATATCTTTTGAAAAAAAATAATTTAAAAAGAACCTTGAATTCTGTGTGGAACATTTTTGGCGATTGAACTTGTTATTCCATAATATCCAATCGAAACAATTTGTATCAGGTGATGAAATTAAATAATTTGGTCAATACTTTATATTTTCTTTCATTCTTTATTAGTTTATTACCACCACATGTGCTGATATATACTACTCTGTCAAGAAAGTACCGGGAATTTTCAATTAAAACAACATTTTTACATTTAATCGTCAAAATTTATTGGATCGCCTTCAAAATACGCTCCATTTGCTCCAATACATCTATGCCAACGGCACTTCCAATTATCGTAACATTTTTTATAGGCGCTATCCGGGATGGACTTTAGCTCTCGCGCCGAATTTTGTTTTATGGCTTCAATCGACTCAAAACGGGTGCCACGAAGGGGCAAATTTAGTTTTGGGAAGAGGAAAAAGTCGGTGGGAGCCAAATCCGGCTAATACGGTGGTTGCTGAAGCACGTTTGTTGAGTTTTTGGCGAGAAAGTCAGTCACAATCGTAGCTCGGTGAGAAGGCGCGTTATCGTCCCATAGTAATCACCCATAGTAAAAATCGGCACGCACTCTGACATCGACTGACTTAATCAGCTGTTGCAAACACACTAGTTGACAGATCCCGCTCAAGCTTGGCATAGTAATTAAGGACAGTGGTACCAACCTAGGAAAAAAAATTTTACCTGCCTCATCACCCCGCCAGATTTAAATCGACAATTCCCGGTACTTTCTTGACAGAATGTATGTCTGTAAAGTGATACAGTGTTATCTAGGGCATATTTAAAATTTAATTCTAAATGTTTTCAAGAGATTCATTTAAATTAAAATCTGTAGAGGTTCCGAAGAATTCATCCAGCTATTATCTGTAATATTCGAAATGATTTCGCCAAAATTCTAATTGTTCCTTTCAACCAATTAACCAAATATAATATGCTTATTTTTTATATATATATTGATACTGAAAAAGAATTGTTAAATGTTGAAATGAAATCGTAATTTCTCGTGTGAAAACTGTAGTTTTTGCAATCAAACATGTTAGAATTCTATTTTAAGATTATTAATAGCGGTATTATAATTTTTCGTAACCTTCTCCAATAAATTTCGTTTTTTCTGTATCCAGGACGTACTGTCCTCAACATTGAGTGTACCTTGTTCTTGGTTACAAGTTTATAAAAACTCTGTCCACGTAAATCACATGAACTATGTCAAGGTGTACACAAATCTTTACGTTCCAATATTACAGTAATGTGCATTCTCAAATGTCTTCTTTGAATTAATAATAATGCATAAGGAGCAAATCTCCAATTTCACCTTATTGTTTAAACTTCTAGTGTATAAGGTATTTTGAGAAATAAGAAACTAAGCCAATTTTATACGAAAATTCATTCCTCCTCTATTTGTTTATTGCGTGCTTGTTCCAGGGAACAACGTGCTATCGTTTCGGCTAAATGTCTGTTGTTTTCGAATATTGAGCGGAGAATGGTCTAGGTTGGATTTACTGATGAAGAATCCTAGGTCAAAATTTTTTAGAATTAAATTAATGTCTTATAAGCACAGCTTCTATTTAATAGACGTATAAAATCAAAACTCAATATACAATAACGAATGGAATAAATAACCCAACAAATATAAATGGAATAAAATAGAAAGGCCTTTTACTTGATAGAAGAAATATAACAAAATTTGAATATTAAAACATATTGAAATATGTTTGACTTCTACAATTTTAATTTCAAAAAATTTTCATTCAAAAACTTTTAGAATTAAATTTATGTCTACATCAAGCACTGCTTACATTTAATAGACGTATATAATCAAAACTCAATATATAATGTGAAATGGAAGAAATAACCCAACAGATATACGAAAGTAACTAAAATTAATAAATAAATATTTGAAGGAGACAAAATTTTGTTTCTGGTCTTACCTGTAAGAACACCAATAGCCTTTTAAAAACATGAACACACTTAAAGGACTTCTCAAAGAATATAAAGGTAAGACCAGAAACAAAATTTTGTCTTTATTTATTAATTTTAATTACTTTCGTATATCTGCTGGGTTATTTATTCCATTTGACATTATATATTGAGTTTTGATTATATACGTCTATTAAATGTAAGTGGTGCTTGTGTACACATAAATTTATTTCTGAAAGTTTTTTGAATAAAAATTTTTTTGAAATTAAAATTGTAGAAGATAAACATATTTCAATTTGTTTTAATATTCAAATTTTGTTATATTTCTTCTATCAAGTAAAAGGCCTTTCTATTTTTTTTTATATATAATATATAATTATATTTTGGCTTCAATAAATCTCATTATAGAATGTCAATGAATTTAAATAAACCTTAAAATAACTCACACTGTTCTTTGATTCTGTTAGAACATAGATCAATCTTGAATTATATAGTTGATCTGTATTTCGAAGCTTAAGTCTTTTAACACGTGAGAGATATAGGTTAAGTTTTTGATTTTGATATTTGGAATATTAAATGAGGACTGAAGACGGGATTGTCTAGAATTATATTTGTTTTTTGAAGAAATAGTGCACATTTTTAGAGATTTTTGAAATAATTTATTTGAATATTTAAATATATTAAATATTTCAAATAAATTATATTCTTTGAGAAGTCCTTTAAGTGTGTTCATGTTTTTAAAAGGCAATTGGTGTTCTTAAAGGTAAGACCAGAAACAAAATTTTGTCTTTATTTGTTAATTTTAATTACTTTCGTATATCTGTTGGGTTATTTATTCCATTTGACATTATATATTGAGTTTTGATTATATACGTCTATTAAATGTAAGCGGTGCTTGTGTAGACATAAATTTATTTCTAAAAGTTTTTTGAATAAAAATTTTTTTGAAATTAAAATTGTAGAAGATAAACATATTTCAATTTGTTTCAATATTCAAATTTTTTAAATATGAATGGTATTAAAACTATAGGAGACTTACAGATTTAATCTGTTTTGATATTCAAATTTTGTAATAAAACAATTGTTTCACTATCACGGTAGGATCTTCAGGAAGGTGTTATCTTATATTTTTGAATAACTAAATTTGTTTTCGAAATCGGTTTCTATTTATATTAGAGTGGGTACAAAAAATTCTATTAAGCAATGAAAACCAAAAAAGGGGGATCTCTGTAAATTCCAGCTTATCTGAATATAAAATAAAATAGAAAAAGGCTTTTTTACTTGATAAAAGAAATATAACAAAATTTGAATATCAAAGCAGATTTAATCTGTTAATCTTCTACAATTTTAATTTCAAGGAAATTTTTATTCAAAAAACTTTTAGAATTAAATTAATGTCTACAATAAGCACCGCTTGTATTTAATAGACGTATATAATCAAAACTCAATATATAATGTCAAATGGAATAAATTTATTTATTAGTTTTTAATGACTTTTTTATATCTGTCGGTTTATTTATTCCATTTGACATTATATATTGAGTTTTGATTATATACGTCTATTAAATATAAGCGGTGCTTATTGTAGACATTAATTTAATTCTAAAAGTTTTTTCAATAAAAATTTTCTTGAAATTAAAATTGTAGAAGACTAACAGATTAAATCTGTTTTGATATTCAAATTTTGTCTGGACATGTTTAACAGGGGTGAGTTATTTAGATATAATTGTTCCTTAAGTACTATTCCAATTTCATTGTTTTTATTTATCTCTTATAACTCCTAACAGGTTTAAATCATATTCATTTTTGAGGTATGTAGCATTTTTGTCCGAAATACCTTTAGAATATTCGAAGGAAAAGTTTTTAAAATTTTTTTTTGTATTGGGATATACCATATTTAAAGCTATTTTATTATTGTTATTCATCAACAATGTATCTGTCAACGTAGTCATTATTAATAGCGATTTGTCTAACGATGTTGATTCAGAAATATAATTTTCTCGATTCATGGTGATATTAGCTAATCTGTGGATCATACAATTAAATGCTGATAATTATTGGTTTATAGGATGACTTGGTTTATTGAAGATTTATGAAGATGCTACTTAGATAGCGAAACAATTGTAGTATGAAAATAACAATAAAATTTGTGAAAATCGGAATAACCTTATTCAATATTATTTTCCGAATAATTTCGGAACTATATCACAAATTCGATCGATCAGAAATTCGTTATTTGGAAGGATAATAATGACATGCTTCTTCGTGCAAATTTTCGTGAGGATCGCATGACTAGAAGATTTGGGAAAATATATTTTGCGAACAGAGCAGCGTTGAGCGGTTCGAAAACCATATTCAAATTCAGCATTAAGATGAGAATAGTGACAAGAAGGTTAATTAGCAAATCACCACCCCGTTACCGAGAATACATTGATGGTTTTTAGGTTTCCACACCAATCGATAAATTTAGTATTATATGTAAACAATGTCATGAAATGAAAAATAAGAATTACTGTAGACATGTATTTATTTTGATCTGATTTTTTTAAAATATATATAGTAGATGTTCTTCAGAATAATGTTATTAATGAATTTAAATTCAGAGTTATCTTCCAACTTCACAATATATATTAAAATCATATACAAAAACTGTCATAATGATATCCTTATATATAATCTATATAAAATATTTTTCAATGTCTCGGAAAAAATTTTTTACTCCACGACATGAAACGTTTTAATACAAATGTATTAACAAAACTATATAAGTATTTTGTATATCAAAACAGATTTAATCTGTCAGTCTTCTACTATTTTAATTTCAAGAATATTTTATTCAAAAGACTTAGAATTAAATTAATGTCTTATAAGCACAGCTCATATTTAATAGACGTATAAAATCAAAACTCAATATACAATGTCAAATGGAATGAATAAACCAACAAATATAAATTGTCGGTTAAAATTAATAAATAAATATTTGAAGGAGACAAAAATTTTGTTTCTGATCTTACGATTATGAAAACTAATTCTTTTTCAAAAATACAGAACATAATTTAAGAACTTCTCAAAAATATCATTTAAAATTTGAATATCAAAACAGATTTAATCTGTTAGTCTTCTACAATTTTAATTTCAAAAAATTTATTTAAGAAACTTTAAGAATTAAATTAATGTCTTATAAGCACTGCTCATTTTTAATAGACGTATAAAATCGAAATTCATCATACAATATCAAATGGAATTAAGAAAAACCAACGAATATAAATTCCATTTGATTATTGTATGATGAATTTCGATTTTATACTTCTATTAAATATGAGCAGTACTTATAAAACATTAATTTAATTCTTAAAGTTTCTTAAATAAATTTTCTGAAATTAAAATGTTAGAAAACTAACAGATTAAATATGTTTTGATATTCAAATTTTGTAATAATCCTTCTATTAAGTTAAAAACCGTTCCTTATTATTTTAAATATCATTTATTTGAAATATTTTATATAATTTAATATTTAAATAATTTACTTCAAAAATCTCTCAAAACATGTATTATATCTTCAAAAAACAATTAGAATTCCAGGAGGACTTTGAGGTAATTTATATTTGTTGTTAGTTGATTTTATTTTTTAAATGTGAAGTAGGACCGTTGAAGACCTTATCCGAATTCTAATTGTTTTTTTTTTAAGATATAATACATGTTTTGAGAGATTTTTGAAGTAACTTATTTAAATATATTAAATATTTCAAATGAATTATAATATATTTTCTGAGAAGTCTTTAAATTTTTTTTTGTATTTTTGAAAAGGATATTAGTTTAGAAATTAGTTTTCATAATTCTAAGATTAGAAACAAAGTTTTGTCTCCTTCAAATATTTATTTATTAATTTCAATTGATTATTTGTTGGGTTTATTTATATTATTTAATATTGTATATTGAGTTTTGATTTTATACTTCTATTAAATATAAGCTGTGCTTATAAGACATTAATTTAATTCTAAAAGTTTTTTGAATGAAATTTTTTTGAAATTGAAATTGTGCATGACTGACAGATTAAATCTGTTTTGATGTTCAAATTTTGTTATACTCCTTCTATCAAGTAAAAAGCTTCTTCCTATTATTTTACTATATAAGTATGTTTAATAACATACGAATACAAGAAAATCCACTATTCCAAAATTATCTAAAATTCTCAAAATTGCTGTCTGTTATTGATTTTTAATTTTAAATTAGAACTTTCCCAAAGTAGACTCCAAATTCATAATTTATATAATTATTTAAATGAATTAGTTGTACTCGAGCGAAAAAATTAAGTATATCATCGATCATATAGTTTCAGATGAAAATTTCGTTCATAATCTTCTCATGTTTCAACCTGAATAAAATTAAACAATTGAATTATTCAGGTGACTATTCAATATTTGAACTAATTCTTTCCGAATCTGGTCTTGCCTTATGTGGGAATTAAAAGAATAATTGTCACAGCGTGGGTTGCTTCAGTCTTGTTTACATTGTCATATCTTACTTATCTATTTTTAATATAATAGAAGTTTTATCTCATCGCACATTTTAACTTTATGATTCATTCAACGCTGACCTCATTATAACGTCAGAATATTTTCCACCATGAATGGCAGATGTTCCATTCACTTCAAGAACAGTATATCTGCACACTGTGAGATATCATCAGGGTCATAACACAAGTTTCAGTAAAAACAAAAAAAATTTATTTGTATTGAAATTAATTTAAATGAAATCGGGAATAACATGTGATATAAAAATCAACATAATTTATAATTTCAGGTGATTATTTTCACAATCGAATTGAATACAGGAATATAATGAATTTAAATAAAATAATAAGAAGGGGGGTTTTTACTTGATAGAAGGCTTATTACAATATCTTAAATATCATACGGGTTTATTGTGCTGGCTGAATTTTTTAAAATTTTCTCAAACATTTTTTAAAATTAAATCAAATAAATATCTTACACTTTCACTTGTCTATGTCCAGTTTACATCGAATATTGTCGAAAGGAATGTCGTTGCGTACCAAATTCAATTAACGCAGAACTTAAATCGACTGGCCATTTAAAACGCTCGTTGTGTCCGAATAATGAATTTAGATGATGAGTTTATTAATTTCGAGGGGAAATGATGAATTTGTTTGAATTGCACTGTTTTTCATTTATAAATGGCGGTAGCTTGAAACGCATTGAATTTGTTGTTTCTTATGTAATGATTTATGCTTCAGCGATAATAGATTCAAATTATTATTGGAAGCAAATATTTGCAACACTTATACTCGGTATTAATAGATTTTTCCCATCCCATCTTGTGGTAATCTGTAAATGCCCATAAAATTTCCTATTTCCTGCTATTGTATTTTGAACTGCTTCAACTGTATTACGCTTCACTTCGGATATTCGTAGGTGGTTAACTATTCGTACTCATTCTTTTTGCCAATAAATCTTGTTGATTCATGCAGCCAGAATCATTTTTGAGGAAAACTGTTAAATGCTATAAGGAAGTGAAGAAACGTTATTCATCATCTTTGGACGATTCCGACAGTAGTGATGATGACTTGGTAAGTTCCTGAGGTTCTCGATCCTAAAGCAAGATAAGTTTCATCCAATAATTTAACGATTTGTTACAGTGTCCGCACCAGAGTAGAAGTAAAAAAATGTTTAAATAATAAATTAATATGTCGTTTAAAAATGTACGAGGAGCGTTCAATGTTTTCTCGGTATAGGCATGGAAGAAAACTCAGAAAATATTGGAAAATTCTATCTTTCAATGAAGTCCCCTAGAACAACTGAAAGCAGCCGAAATTATTATTGCCCCTAAACCAGTTAAAGATGCAAATACCATCACATCTTATCGACCAATTAGCTTGCTTCCAGATCTGTCAAAAATCCTAGAAAGACTGGTGGTTCAAAGAATAAACTCCGACCCAAATACAGAGGATACCAGATCATCAGTTTGGATTCCGGTCAAACCATTCGACAATACAGCAAATTCATAGAATTAACCACGAAATGAGTAAAGCGCTTGAACACAAGTAATACTGTACATCAGCATTCTTGGACGTGAGTCAGGTTTTTGATAAAGTCTGGCATCATGGTCGCTCTATAAAATCAAAAAATATCTGCTTGGTTGATATTATGAATTATTGAAGTCCTAATCTTAGTGAAAGACGATTCAGAGTGAGAGTTCGTAGTGAGGATTCGAAGTACTTACCAATACAATCAGGAGTTCCTCAGGGAAGTGTCATTGGTCCACTGCTGTACGTGCTGTATACCGCTGACCTGCGTACAAGTGCTCGTATCATATTGGGAACTTTCGCAGATGATACCGGCATTCTAGCTTTTGGTGAATTTCCAAAAAATGCCACTAATAAATTACAGAAACATTTGAATGAAATCCAAAAATGGCTTCACAAGTGGAAAATCCATATAAATGAGTCCAAATCTATACAAGTGAATTTCACCTTAAAGAGAGGCCAGTATCCACCTGTATATATGAACAATGTATAAATACCAGAGGTCTCAAGTACAAAATACTTGGGCATGTATTTAGATAGCAGACATTTATGGAAGGAACACATAATTAAGCAAAGGAAGCAAATTGACTCAAAAACACGAGAACTAAATTGGCTTATAGGTAGGAAATCTAAATTCGCACTGGAAAACTCATCTATAAAACAGTGATAAAGCCTATAAGGGTACATGGTGTACAAGCAAATCAAATATATCAATAATTCAGGAAGCCAGTCAAAAATACTTCGAATGATAGCAAATGCTCCGTAACTAATCAAACCCTACACGAATATCTACGAATCCCTTATGTAAAGGATGTCATTAAAAAGAAGAACGAGAAACATCTTGCTACACTGGAAAACCATATCAACCGTCTATTGCATCCATTAGTACTATCACAATATAGAAGAATTAGAAGAAAATGGCCAGTTGACTTGAGATATAGGGCCTTTTTCACTGAAAAAGGCTTTATAATGTCATGTGAGAGTCTCAAGCTCCATAGTTAGCAAATTAGCTTATAGAATGTGTGTATTCTGGCATCTTTAAGTGTTATCTTTTCAACTTTTTTCACATTTAATCAACAGGCCCGCCCGAGCGAGGGTCGTCTTCAATGCTTTCTCTGCCTCTTTTGAATTCACTTGGCCACTTTTGAACGGTGGATAACGCACAGTCTTGGTAAACAGCAACCATCTCTTCGAGAATGATTTTTTTACTTTTTCCCTGCTTAGTGAGGAACTTTTCGATTTCCTTCATCAATGTTGCGTCAGTTATTTTGGTCGTCTTTCACTGAGTATACCTAATGATCGTGAATTAGTGAAATTTTATATTTATACCCTCAAATAGAGTCATTAGAAGATGAGATAATTAAATTACTCACATTATAAGCAAATCACCCTGATACCGAAAATACATTGAACACCCCTCGTATGATTGATTATTCAATTATACCGATGTTATCCAAATATTAACGACAATTTTCATATAGCGGATTTAAATTTTTCTAAAGTATGGTAGACTGTTTTAATCCCCATCTATAATAAACATAATTTCCAGCAGATAAGATAACCAAACAATTATTTCCAATTCTGACGAAGTGAGACCCACACTTAACAATTGTAATACATAATAATATCACATCCCATCTAATCAAGGTGGAAATTATCCATACGGGAAATTGTTCTATTAGAATCCGGTGATACAGATGCATTTACAGAGGAAAGTATATTTTCCTTTTGTTAGGGGATTTTTAGATAACACAGACAAATAAAAGCAAATATTTATGATCGAAAATGGCTTTATTGCTGTTCAAAATATTCTCCATTAAGATCAATATTGTTATTTTTGCCTACGTCATCTGGTATTCCCATACCAGTTTTGAATCAATGATATATTGAAGCTCAGAACTTTGATATAAGGCTGTATAGCTAAAGGATTTTCCAGTAAAAGGTTTAATTTTGAAAAGCTCGCTTTCTGGGCAGTTGTCACTTTTTAAGCTGTCATCTTTTGACATTTGACAACTAAAAAATAAGCCATTACTTAGATTCACTACAAAAATAGGGAAACTTTTGTAGTCACAGTTCAACCTTCATTATTTCCTTTATTCTTTCATTCCTTACTTAATACTGTAGCCGATCTTCGCTTCGTTGTCTATTTCCAGAGCTAAAAGCCTCTGTTCAAGGTTTTTCGTCAAATGCCAAGTTTCACTACCATTGAGGATGACGCTTTTAAAGACTGCGGAGTATACATAGCTGAAATACTTTTAGATTTGTTCTTCTTTCTCGTGTTATTTTGTTCCTAAATACATCGCAGCCATCCACCGTCACATTGTCATTTACAACCAGGTCTCCTTTCTCTCCACCAATACACATATATTTTGTTCTCTTCAGATTTACTGTGAGACCCCTGTTTTGATATTCTTGAAAAAGTTTCCTTTATATGAACTCTAGATCTTCCTTATCCTTCGCAATCACTATTTGATCAAAGACCTCGAATCTGATGCGACTCACCGCTGGGCACTCTGAGACGATGTGCTTGGCTGTTTCAGTGTCCTCAAGACACAGCCTGCATTCATCGTCTTCAGCCAGACCGATTTTGTGCAAATGCGCTTTCAGCCTGCAGTGACCTGCCATAATTCTGACAAAAGTTCTTAGTTTGGCCCAATCCAGACCTAGCGCTAGGTCCGCCATCTTTTTGTTCGAAGCTGTTCCAAGGAACACCTTCGAATGTTTCAGGTCAGAATGGCACAGCCAGGAAGACTCTAGTCTTGGGTTCATTCTGCCTGTTATCGTCCGCTTAGCCACGTCATGTGGTATTCCCAGGAATGCTTCCGTTCCTACCAGAGGCAGCGCAGCTCCATCTGCCTTTTCGTTACCCGAATAGTTTGAGTGGCTCGATATCCACATAAGAGTGTTTCTGTTATACATACCGAACCTGTTTAAAGCCATGCGGCAACTCCAGACTGTTTTTGATGTACAACAGCTAGATTCCAGAGCTTTTAGTACTGACTGACTATCAGTAAATATTTTGATTTTGCCGTGGTGGATTTGCCGTTTTTTCAGCAGATTTGCCCTGGTCTCAATAGCCTGGAATATGGTTACGTTTTGACCGAGACTCAATGAGATGTTGATTCTTGGTTTGCTCCCATAGACTTCCGTTCCGTTCGTCGTTCACGAGCTGTCTGAACAAACCAAGGTCGGTCCTCAATAGAACCTCAGCATGCTGGGTCGATTCGATCCGGCTGGGGACGATTATATGAAGTGCCGTTCTTGGCTCGTGACTTTTGACATTAGATCCGAGGGCATCGATAGAGTGCTGCTCGTTAAAAGCTCGTCCAATAGTCCTGAGCCTCCCATCACTATTGCCTCTGGCCTGTCGATCGCCAGTTGATATAGTTTGTATGTGGTCCGTTCCGCCTCCCTCTGCACTAGTAGGTGCAGGGGTGGTAGATTTAGTAGGAGCTCCATGACTGCCATGGGTTTGGTGCGAAACGCACCTGTAATTGCAAGGCAAGCCTATCTCTGTAGTTGGTTTCGCTTATGTTGGTCTTTCTTCCACCACGCTATAGCTCTATACATTATCTGTGGTCTGATTACCATAGTGTATAGCCAAAACATCTGCCTGGGCTTTAAACCCCAGGTTTTACCGCAGATTCGCCTGCAGGTCCAGAATCCCATTCTGGCTTTATGAGACACTTTTTCTGGGGGTGCATTCCAACTGAGAGTTTTATCCAGGACTATTATTTTGTCTCATAAGAGAATTGTATTGTTTCACTAGAGATAGTCGGCGGTTCTAAACCATCCAACTTCCGTTTCTTGGTGAATGGTACTATAACTACCTTTTGTGGATTAAGAGACATATCTTCATTTATACACCATTTGTAAATAGTGTTCAGTATCTCTTGAAGGACGGCCGATATCGTTATCTCCGATTTACGTTTCACTATTATTGCCAGGTAATCAGCAAATGCTTGAAGGTTGACTCCCAACAGCGAAATGATCGTAGATCATCAACGAGAAGGGTACACAATAAGAGGCTTTTAGAGACTACGAGTATACATAGCTTTTCTTCTCATCTGAAATACTTTTAGACTTGTTCTTCCTTCTCTTGTCATATTTGTTCCTAAATACATCGCAACCATCCACCGTCACATTTTCATTTACAACCAGGTCTCCTTTCTCTCCAGCAACACAAAGATATTTTGTTTTCTTGAGATTTACTGTAAGACCCCAGTTTTGATATTCTTCAAAAAGTTTTCTTCATGAACTCTTAATCCTCCTTATCCTGCGCAATCACTATTTGATCGTCCGCAGAGTGAAGTGTATAAAGTGTTGTATCTTCTGTAAGTTCTATTCCCATTCCTTGGCATGGTCTTTTCCATTTCTTCCAAGCTTCGTTCTAATATATTTTAAAAAGTGTCGGAGACAAACAACAACCTTGTCCGAGGCCTTTGATAACTGTAAATTTTTGTGAAACAGTGTTTCCAAGTTTAGCTCTTGAGTATGATGGTTCATATAATTGTTTGACTGCCCTTAGTGCAGCGCTGTTGATTGGTGACACCTCTAACACCTGCCACAGTTTTTTTTATCGGAACTGTATCGTAAGCTTTTGTTAAAAGGTGTGAAAACCCACCTGTGTCTCGACATCTTCGTTGTCAACAGTTCATAGATCCAATTTCTAAAGGTGTTATCAACTCCTCACCTCTTAAGTGCTTCTGACAGACACATGTGTTATGAAACAAGGTGATTGGAGATGGTACTTCATCACGAAAAGTCGAAGCCAGTTGATCGGCACACTGCTGTTGCTTTAGTTCATGTTCAACGTCATAGAAAATCATCGCAGACGAATGATTCTGAGTACGTTCACCATTAAAAATGTCAAACTTCACGATGACAATGTAAGATTTGTGACATATTCACATCTCAAAACTTAAGTAACAATCCTCGTAAACAAACTGTCGATTTTAGAAATTCTATGTCCTATAGTTCAGAAAGTTGTCCTTGTTTCTTATATTTATATTTGTGTGAGATTCCAATTAATCATTCGATCCCTATTTATAAGATCAGTAATTATTGAGAATATAATTTTGTATATATATAAATGTCAGTTTACATTCATTGAAATATAAAAATATTATACTTATTAACACGTGAACGATATATTTTTCTCATGACCTCTTTACGTCCGACAATTGTAGTTTTATTAGAATTTTTCAAGAACAGATTACTTACCGACTCGAATAAATTCAATCGGAATATACTATTTTCACAGTTTGACAATTACCCGTTAATTGGTATCTAATAAACGACGCGAACAGACATGGCTACAAGGTTTCTACACAAACAGCCTTCAAAATAACGAGCTTTTATTAATATTATGCCGAGTTTTTATCAGTAATTGAACAATTAAATTTTTTTTGAGGTTTCACGAAAAAAATTATTCCATTGTATCGGGTGTTTTTTTAGAGTGATAGAATCTTCGATAGGGATAACTGTGATTTGACAGAAGGTAGAAACCATGTTGTTTTGACATTTCTGTTCAGTAAGCATTGACAAATTATCATGGAAAGACTCAAGCCGCAACAAAGTTTACAAATTGTTGAAATTTATTTTCAAAATTAGGGTTCTATTCGCCAAACTTATAGAGCACATAACCGTCAATCAGAGCAGCTTATTCGTCGAACTATCGATAGATTTCGGACAACATTTTCTCTACTCGATGCAACAACAACAACAAGACAAAGAACTGTATGTACAGAAGAAAATATCGCTGCTGTAAGTCATAGTGTTAATGATGATCCAGATTTGTCCATTTGTGGACGTTCAAAACAAGTTGGACTCTGTGTATCCACCACATAAAACATTTTGCGTAAAGATCTTGGTCTACACCCATACAAGATTGAACTGGTTCAAGAACTAAAGCCACTTGACCATACTAAGCGTCGTTTGTTTGCCGATTGGGTCCTAGAACAGCTTGAAATTGATCCACTTTTTTATCGTAAAATTGTGTTTAGTGATGAAGCTCATTTCTGGTTAAACGGATATGTAAACAAGCAAAATTGCCGTATATGGAGTGAAAACAAACCTTAAGAAGTTCTGCAGGTTCCATTGCATCCTGAAAAATGCACTGTATGGTGTGCTTTACACGCTGGAGGCATCATAGCCTCCATATTTTCTTTAAAAACGATGCTGGAGCTAATGTTACAGTGAATGATGCTCGTTACAGATCGATGATCAATGATTATTTGTTTCAAAATTTGAATGGTATCGACCCAGAAGTGTTGTGGTTCCAAGATGGTATAACACCTCATGCTGCTACCGTAACAATTGATTTATTAAAAGAAAGATTTGGCGATAACATTATTTCGAGATATGGTCCAATTAATTGGCCACCAAGATCATGCGACATAACTCCGTTGGATCATTTTCTTTGTGGTTATGTCAAGTCATTGGTTTATGCTGATAAACCAGAAACAATAGACGCTTTGGAAGCCAACATAACTCGTGTTATTAATGAAATAAGGACTGAATTACTCGAAAAAGTGGTCCAAAATTGGTCAGGTCGAACGCGGTTCCTCAGAGTTAGTCGTGGTGGACATATGCCGAAAATTATTTTCTAAACATAAATATCATAAAATTATCTTACAAATAAAAAAAAAATTTAGCTTGAATTTTAATTTAAATGTGTTTTATTTCAATATAAAGTTCTATCACTCTAAAAAAAAAAACATTTTGAAGTAGTGGTTGTTTCGATTTTGACAAATCTTCTGTCATTCGTGTTTTGACAGAAAGTTAGGTTAATATTCGACATTAACAGAAATGTTTTATTTACGAACGAATTATTTTTAGGAAAATTTTAAGAACTTTGTGAAATTGGGATATTAGAAATTTGATAATGGTTGGATATATATGGTAGACTCCGGTTTACCACGACATCTCTTTCCGAGTAATGTCGCTTTTTTTAATTGAATTCAAACGAATAAATTATTAACAAGTGTTATTTTTAATCAGTAATGTAATCACCTTCGATATCAACAACATGTTGTCAGCTAGTGTGCAAATTTTCAATGCCGAACCGATAATTATCAATTGGTTTTTGAGTAAAATATCTCGAGATGGTATTTTGGACATCGTCCAAATTTTTTGCCACTAAGAAAATGTAGCGATTGGAATAAATGGAAATCCGAGGGTGCGATATCTTGCGAGTATGGTGGGCGAGGCATTACCCCCACCTCACTTCATTAATTCTTTCCAAGGTTTGTCTTGCACAGTGCGATCTTGCATTGTTGTGTTGCAGAATAACGCCTTTTGGGTTGACAGTCGCCGGATACTTTTCGATTAAAGATTGGTTCACTCGATCCAATTGTTCACAATGAAGATTTGCATTAACAGTTTGTCCAAGTTTCAGCACTTCAAAATGAACAATTCCGTGTATACTCCTCCAAACAAACAGAAGCGCCTTTATAAGATCCATTTATCATCTCCAGTGGGCAAGCAATTAAAAAACGGTTCTGTATGGTGCCGTTGAAGCTTGCATGCTTTGTTCTCTTTGGACAGATTATGGGGGACCCAAACACCTGCGCTGATTATTTTTATAATCTATTGTTGGATGTTCTTGGATGATCGACCAAGGTTGGTTAAGGGTTTTTGAGAGTTCCTCAATTGTCTGACGTGGATTTGCTTCCACTTCTGCCCTTAGCATGTCGTTGTCTAAGGTTGTTGGTCTTCCTGATCGAAAGGAGTCAGAGAGATCTGAACCTAGAGAACGATCTTTGGCATTTAATGCACTTGGATAAACATCGCAAGTGTTTTTGGTCGCAACTGTTGCGAAACTCAAAAAGCATACAATGCCGGATATTCCCTTCTAGTATTTGGTTAGCCATTTCATCCCAAATTGCAAAAAAAGTCTAATATTTAATTATTTAGAAGTAAACAAGTCACAATAACCTTAAAACGTCTTTGACACGACTTCTAAGTACACAATGAGCTGACAAATGACTATCAAAATCGACATGCGTAGAAACGTCATTACTTTCTGGTCTCCTTATTACGAAAATATAAATTGGAAGTATGAATGAATTCATTTGAATCGAAATTTCTTGGTTAGGATTTCTAAATAAAAAGCACAACAAATAGGTATATTCATGTTGAATAATTCTTGAAAATTTTCGAATTTTCTCCGACACGTTAAACTCATTAAGAATTCGTGATTTCAGGTGATGAGCCAAGATGTGAAAAAGGAAAATCCCCTGCAATTCAAGTTCAGGGCCAAATTCTATCCGGAGGACGTAGCCGAAGAGCTGATTCAGGATATTACCTTGAGACTGTTTTATCTTCAAGTAAAAAACGCCATATTGTCTGATGAGATATATTGTCCACCAGAAACATCCGTCTTGTTAGCATCGTATGCTGTGCAGGCCAGACATGGAGATTACAACAAAAATAGCCATAACGCAGGATTTCTCTCCAACGACAGACTTTTACCACAGAGGTGAGTAGAAGAAATTTTTGAATCATTGGTAATGCGGAACAAAGAGGTCTGAAACCCTGCATTAGACACTGAAAAGAAAGATTTTTATTATTAGGAGTACAAATAAGTTTCCGCCGTACGGAACCCAATTTCCTTGTTTATGAATCATTCCTAATGATTTTAAACGATGTGAGACTGCTTGCTGAGTGACTTCTAATGTTAGAGCAAGTTCTTTTTGTGTTTGAGATGAATCTTCCTCCAATAATTCCTCCAATTCTGCATCCTCGTAAATTTTTGGCCTTCCACTGCGATCTTTGTCTTCTACGTCGAAATCACCGTTTTTAAACTTTTGAAACCACTCTCGAAACGTTCTCTCACTCAAAGCACCCTCACCATATGCTTCTACGAGCAATTGATGCGCCTCAGCAGCAGATTTCTTTAAATTAAAAAAGTAAACTAATATTTCCCGCAAATGACGCTTACTTGGCTCAAATTTTGACATTTTCAACTTATAAAAATTATATTTTACCAATATAAAATCAATGATATTAATAGGTTATGTTGTTCTTGAATGTCCAAACTATTTTTGAAGCCGGTTATCATCTGCGAAAGCTAACCGAAACTCCGTGCCGCGCCATCGACAATAAAACGGCGGAAACTTATTTGTACTCCTAATATTTTATTCAATTAAGGTGAATTTGTATCAAGTAAGGACCGATTCAATTGAATTATGTTTTCATTTTTTTCAACGAAATCTCTGATGAATAAAAAAGTTAAATGACAATTGAATTAACCCAGTAGAGCGAAGGTTATGATGAAAAGATATTAAACTAAAACGCTCTAGCTTGAGCTAGCGATTTTTGTCCGTCCGCACCTACTTCGTAAAATGCGTCATTGTGCGCCAAGGAAAAGATAAATTAAACCTCTCTATTTATTTAAACTTTACAATTAAAATAGGGCTCTTATTTACAATAAGCCTGAGATACGAGATTTACGTGAGGACTTATCTTTGAGGTTATCCTGGATTTTTGTTCTTCAAGGTTTCGGAATGATAGTGCTTTCTCCAAGAATAATTCCTATTCTGCATATAAGCAGCAGGTGTTCAGCCTCAAATTGTTCCAAATGACCATTAGAGCGTCCGGAACCAAGATGGTGCGGTAATAAGATACTCTAAACCGACACAAGGAAGATTGTCTGGTATTTAGATAATCCAAGCAATAAAAGCACACCAGTAAAGTTGTTCAGTTTTAAGAACATCAGGTACTAAAAAATCTCCAGTATAAGGATCTCCGATACTAAGATCTCCGGTACTAAGACTGCAAATTTCAAATCTATAAGACAGTGCCTGTGCAACACGTGATCTCACTCCCAGTGACTCTAGATATTATTAAAATTATTTACAAGTTAATAAACATGAGATGAAATATCCAGAACACAAGAATAAGAACACGTTATTCGATCATGAGCGTGAGAAGGGAAATTAAATGCATAATATTATATAAAGCAACATGTTAACCTGTGTAACTTAGAGAGAATGAAATAAATCAAAAATATTTTTTTTTTTATCATTTATTCATTAGCAATCAGAATACAACAATTCTATGAGCTAATTTGCTGTCCACAGAGCTTTGAGCTCTCAAATGATTTGATATGGTCTTCTTCAGTGAAAAGATCATTTTAAACCTACTTCATATCAGCTGGCCAGGTCCTTTTGAGTCTTCTCATGTCTTGAGGTTGAAGCAACGGTTGTAGTAAGTCGTTTATATGACCATCTAACTTAGTGTGATGTTTTTGGCTCTGTTTCTGGATGACATCCTTCACATAAGGTATTTTCAAATCTTCATGCAGGGTTTGATTTGATACATGCCATGCAGCATTTGTTAGCAATCTCAGTATTTTCGATTGGCTTCTCTGGACTAGAGTTACATTGGACTTACTTGTACATCCCCAAAGTTCAATTCCGTATGTCCATATGGGCTTTATGACCGTTTTATATATCAGCAGCTTGTTTTCTAATGAGAGCTTCGATTTTCTACCTATAAGCCAATTCAGGTCTTTAGTTCTAAGGTCTATTTGCTTCCTTTTTTAATAATATGCTCCTTCCAGGTTAATCTGCTATCTAAATGCACTCCCAAATATTTAACAGTTGGGGAATTTGGTATTTTTATATTGTTTATAAAGATGGGTGGACACTGGTCTCTTCGAAGAGTATAATTTACTTGAACTGACTTGGTTTCATTAACTTTTATCTTCCACTTATGCAGCCATTCTTTTATTTCATCAAGATGAATTTGCAATCTATTAGATGCCTCTTTGGGATCTTCATGGCTTGCAAGAATTGCAGCATCATCTGCAAAAGTTCCCATTATCGTATTCGCATTTGTGGGCATATCTGCCGTATACAGTATATACAAAAACGGTCCCATAACACTTCCTTGGGGAACACCGGACTGAATGGGATACATATCAGACACTTTATCATTCACCCGTACTCTGAATCTCCTTCCAGTAAGATAAGATCTCATCAGCTTGTAGCAGTATAATGGCAGATATTTCTTTATTTTATACGATAGTCCAGAATGCCAGACTTTATCAAAGGCCTGGCTTACATCCAAAAAAGCAGATGTGCAGTATTGTTTGAGTTCCAGGGCTTTGTTTATCTCATGACTTATTGTGTGTGTGCTGTATGGTGGAGTGATTTGTTCTGAATCCAAATTGGTGTGGAGGAATCCATTCTTGGGTGTTGAGATCCGACTTTATTCTCAATAGCAAAATTTTCTCCAAGATCTTAGATAAAGTTGGCAGTAAGCTAATAGGTCTATATGATGTTACAGCGTTTGGATTCTTGCCGGGTTTCAGTATGAGGATTATTTCTGCAGTTTTTAGGTGTTCTGGCCAATAATTTTGTCTCAGGGTAGCATTGAATATATTTGCCATCATTGCTACTCCTTTCTTAGGCAGTTCCTTGATCATTTTTGGTGTGACCTTATCTATTCCGGTAGCTTTTCGTGTGTTCAGGTATTTTATTTCTTTTTGTACTTCTTTTATGGTGATACTTTTAATAGGAGTCGTATTAGAAGGAATATTTAACATTTCTCTTTCAACTTCGTAATCGTGTATGTCATCATTGGGTGTGAATACTTCAGCTAGGTATTCTGCAAATGTTTTAGCTTTTTCATTGTCAGTCCTTGCCCATTGAATAGTTGATTCTGGTATGTTGCGTAAAGGTGGTATATGGATTTTTGATCACTCAGCAAGCACTCTTCTTCTGCATGACAATGCTCGTCCACATGTTGCGGCTCCCGTGAAAAAGTACTTGGAAACACTTGATTGGGAAGTGTTACCCCACCCGCCGTATTCACCAGACATTGCACCGTCCGATTATCACCAGTTCCGGTCCATGGCACATGCCCTGACGGCGCAGCGGTTCACATCTTATGAGGATACCAAAAATTGGGTTGATTCGTGGATAGCCTCAAAAGACAAGGAGTTCTTCAGACGTTTCAAAAATAATAAATGCCATTCACAAAAGCAGAAAATCTTTTATTAGGATCTATGTATTACTTACCGCCTTTTCATTAGATGTCTCATAAGAAACAATAAAAATTTAATATTCCACGATTTTCATGGATAGGTAGGTTAATTTGATAAAAATATCACAATGTGGGTCTTCGTGTAACCCCACAATACGAAAGAGAGAAATTTTACGCTTCTTGAAAACAAAGCTACTCTACAGCGCATGCGATAACAACGTCGACTTTCATTGCGGCAACTCCAAACTTCTTAATGGTGTTAGTGAAATCACATCATTGGAGCATTTTTTAGAGATGGTAATTCAAATCAACATTGGAGCGTTTTTTAACGTTACACAATATTGAACTGAATGTTGTACTTATTGGTGTATAAACATTATTGATGATTCTTTCATTTTAGGTATCGTAAATTATGTTTCATCAAGATTACACAGATTTATTGAAAAAAAAATAAACAACGTTCAATAAAGTTTTAATCCAAAATTTAAAACTAGGTTAAAAGCTTTTTTAATGGTTGTTGATAATTACTCATGCCTAGCGAAAATTGGTGCAACCTCAAAACCCTATTTGGGAAGTTTTCTCATTTACTTATTTCCAAAGTTTATTGACCACAAATTGATATTACCTTGAACCTTTGTTTCTTTTTTTTTTCCATGAATATTCATATCGATATATTTCCAGAGTGATGGACCAGCATAAAATGTCCAAGGATGAATGGGAACAAAGCATTATGACCTGGTGGAAAGAACATCAGGGTATGCTCAGAGAGGATGCTATGATGGAATATCTCAAGATTGCCCAAGATTTGGAAATGTATGGTGTGAATTATTTCGAGATCAGAAACAAAAAGGGGACTGAATTATACCTTGGTGTCGACGCGTTAGGTCTGAACATTTACGAAAAAGATGATCAGTAAGTATATCTTTGAGCAGCTGTCAAATTCTTACATTAACGGCAGAAACAAAAATATTTCCATTCATATATTTTTATTGGATATGCAATATTACCAATAGACAATAAAAGTCGAAAATTGATGTCACATTGATTGGTGTATAATTTGCTTGAAATCTTGTTTCTGTTTTAACAGACAAAATATTAATCTTCAATGGCCCTTCTTTTTTGCGATCTTGTTCTTGGGAAAAGAGTGCTAACATTCGATTTAATTGCCAAATTGTTCCAGAGTTATTCGCATTCGAAAACTTTTTTTTTTGGAAATTACAAATCAGATAGAGTTTAAATGTAGATTTAGATGTAAATTACACTAAATCGTTCAATTAAAACAAATTGTAAAAATTACTATGTTTTACTACCAATAAAAATATATATTACACATTTTCTTGTGACTCGAGTTTCGGGAAATGAACTATCCCATCATCAGACAACTGAAGACCTAACAGTGGTACAGAGGTATTTAAACAAAAATGATACATATTTTGAATATTTCAATAGATTCTAGATAACACCTAATAATGGTACAGAGGTTTACAAGCGGAACATGATAAAAAACCGGGTTAAAAATGGGGTCTGCTAACAGATATGGGGATGTCGGCAATCGACAAAGAATGTTGTTAAACAGATGGTACCCATTTAAATATCTCAAATAATTTTTGGAGTTACATATTTCCGTACAGTCATTCATTATTTTTACTTTATTTGGTTGTACATTCTGTCAAGAAAATACCGGGAATTATCGATTTAAATCTGGCGGGCAATGAGGCAGGTAAAAAATTTTTTCCTAGGTTGGTACCACTGTCCTTAATTACTATGCCAAGCTTGAGCGGGATCTGTCAACTAGTGTGTTTGCAACAGCTGATTAAGTCAGTCGATGTCAGAGTGCGTGCCGATTTTTACTATGGCTGATTACGTTGAGCAAAGAATTTGTTTAAAGTTTTGTGTTGCAAATGAATTTTCGTGTGCCGATGCATTGAAAATGTTGCAAAAGGCCTTTGGTGATAATGCTCTATCGAAAACTCGTGCATATCAGTGGTACAGAGCCTTCAAGGACGGTCGTGAAGTGGTCGAAGACTTGGCTCGTTCCGGACGCCCATCGACGGCTTCGATCGAAGATAACGTCGAATAAATTAAGGAAAGGGTGCTGGAAAACCGTCGTACCAGCTTGAGAGAGATAGCACATGATCTTAAGATATCCCACGAGTCCGCACGTACGATTTTGATTGATATTTTGGGCATGAGAAAGGTGGCCGCACGACTCGTACCGAAAGACCTGAAATTTCTTCAAAAACGTCATCGCGAACAGGTTGCTTCAGACATGCTGGATCGCTGTAATTCCGATTCTACATTCATGGAACGCATTATAACTGGTGATGAGACCTGGGTCTACGAGTACGATATGCAAACAAGCCAGCAATCATCGGAATGGGTGGCAAAAAATGAGCCGAAACTGAAAAAACCACGCCAAAGCCGCTCGAAAATGAAGGTGATGCTCATTGTTTTCTTCGATATCCGTGGCGTGGTGCACTACGAATTCGTTCCAGAGGGTCAGACGGTAAACAAGGAGTATTACCTAGGCGTTATGAAACGTTTGCGTGAGCGTATCCGTAAGAAGCGGCCAAATTTGTGGGCGAACAACTCTTGGATTTTGCATGACGATAACGCGCCTTCTCACCGAGCTACGATTGTGACTGACTTTCTCGCCAAAAACTCAACAAACGTGCTTCAGCAACTTCCGTATTCGCCGGATTTGGCTCCCTGCGACTTTTTCCTGTTCCCAAAACTAAAATTGCCCCTTCGTGGCACCCGTTTTGAGTCGATTGAAGCCATAAAACAAAATTCGGCGCGAGAGCTAAAGTCCATCCCGGAAAGCGCCTATAAAAAATGTTTCGATAATTGGAAGTGCCATTGGCATAGATGTATTGGAGCAAATGGAGCCTATTTTGAAGGCGACCCAATAAATTTTGACGATTAAATGTAAAAATGTTGTTTTAATTGAAAATTCCCGGTACTTTCTTGACAGAGTAGTATATTACGTCCATCTTTGTCAATACGTTTTTAAATGCTAGATTATCAAAAGTTATGGATTATGAGATTTTATAAGGAGTACAAATAAGTTTCCGCCGTTTCCTAACATAAATTAAATATTTATTATAGAAGAACAATATAAAATTTAAAATATTGCCCATCACTTGCAACCACTTTTTCCCATCTCTCAGGCAGCATTCGAATCCCACGTCTGAAAAACTCCTTGTCTTTTGAGGCTATCCACGAATCAACCCAATTTTTGGTATCCTCATAAGATGTGAACCGCTGCGCCGTCAGGGCATGTGCCATGGACCGGAACAGGTGATAATCGGACGGTGCAATGTCTGGTGAATACGGCGGGTGGGGTAACACTTCCCAATCAAGTGTTTCCAAGTACTTTTTCACGGGAACCGCAACATGTGGACGAGCATTGTCATGCAGAAGAAGACTGCTTGCTGAGTGACCAAAAATCCATATACCACCTTTATGCAACATACCAGGATCAACTATTCAATGAGCAAGGACTGACAATGAGAAAGCTCAAACATTTGCAGAATACCTAGCTGAAGTATTCACACCCAATGCTGATATACACGATTACGAAGTTGAAAGAGAAATGTTAAATATTCCTTCTAATACGACTCCTATTAAAAGTATCACCATAAAAGAAGTACAAAAAGAAATAAAATACCTGAACACACAAAAAGCCACCGGAATAGATAAGGTCACACCAAAAATGATCAAGGAACTGCCTAAGAAAGGAGTAGCAATGATGGCAAATATATTCAATGCTATCCTGAGACAAAATTATTGGCCAGAACACCTAAAAACTGCAGACATAATCCTCATACTGAAACCCGGCAAGAATCCAAATGCTGTAACATCATATAGACCAATTAGCTTACTGCCAACTTTATCTAAGATCTTAGAGAAAATTTTGCTATTGAGAATAAAGTCGGTTCCCAACACTCAAGAATGGATTCCTCCACACCAATTTGGATTCAGAACAAATCACTCCACCATACAGCAGACACACAGAATAAGTCATGAGATAAGCAAAGCCCTGGAACTCAAACAATACTGCACATCTGCTTTTTTGGATGTAAGCCAGGCCTTTGATAAAGTCTGACATTCTGGACTATTGTATAAAATAAAGAAATGTCTGCCATTATACTGCTACAAGCTGATGAGATCTTATCTTACTGGAAGGAGATTCAGAGTACGGGTAAATGATAAAGTGTCTGATTTTTATCCTATTCAGTCCGGTGTTCCCCAAGGAAGTGTTATGGGACCGTTTTTGTATATACTGTATACGGCAGATATGCAAACAAATGCGAATATGATAATGGGAACTTTTGCAGATGATGCTGCAATTCTTGCAAGCCATGAAGATCCCAAAGAGGCATCTAATAGATTGTAAATTCATCTTGATGAAATAAAAGAATGGCTGCATAAGTGGAAGATAAAAGTTAATGAAACCAAGTCAGTTCAAGTAAATTATACTCTTCGAAGAGACCAGTGTCCACCCATCTTTATAAACAATATAAAAATACCAAATTCCCCAACTGTTAAATATTTTGGAGTGCATTTAGATAGCAGACTAACCTGGAAGGAGCATATTATTAAAAAAAAAGGAAGCAAATAGAACTTAGAACTAAAGAACTGAATTGGCTTATAGGTAGAAAAATCGAAACTCTCATTAGAAAACAAGCTGCTGATATATAAAACGGTCATAAAGCCCATATGGACATACGGAATTGAACTTTGGGGATGTACAAGTAAGTCCAATGTAACTCTAGTCCAGAGATGCCAATCGAAAATACTGAGATTGCTAACAAATGCTCCATGGTATGTATCAAATCAAACCCTGCATGAAGATTTGAAAATACCTTATGTGAAGGATGTAATCAAGAAACAGAGCCAAAAACATCACACTAAGTTAGATGGTCATATAAACGACTTACTACAACCGTTGCTTCAACCTCAAGACATGAGAAGACTCAAAAGGACCTGGCCAGCTGATATGAATTAGATTTAAAATGGTCTTTTCACTGGAGAAGACCATATCAAATCATTTGAGAGCTCAAAGCTCTGTAGACAGCAAATTAGCTCATAGAATTGTTGTATTCTGATTGCTAATGAATAAATGATTTAAAAAAAAAATGACGTTTACTTGGCTCAAATTTTGACATTTTCAACTTATAAAAATTATATTTTACCAATATAAAATCAATGATATTAATAGGTTATGTTGTTCTTGAATGTCCAAACTATTTTTTAAGCCGGTTATCATCTGCGAAAGCTAACCGAAACTCCGTGCCGCGCCATCTACAATAAAACGGCGGAAACTTATTTGTACTTCAATATTGAATCTTCTACAATCAAAAATTTATTTCGTAGATCTTATCTGAATGATGAATCTACAAACTGTGCATATTTGCCTAACCGTTATCTCATTTTGTAGGCTTACTCCAAAAATAGGCTTTCCATGGTCGGAAATTCGCAATATTTCATTCAACGACCGTAAGTTCATCATCAAACCAATAGACAAAAAAGCTCCAGACTTTGTTTTCTTTGCACCTCGTGTGAGGATAAACAAAAGAATCCTGTCACTTTGCATGGGTAACCATGAACTGTATATGAGAAGGAGAAAACCAGACACCATAGATGTCCAACAAATGAAGGCACAGGCTCGTGAGGAGAAGCTCGCAAAACAACAACAGAGGGAAAAATTACAGTTGGAGATTGCTGCCAGAGAAAGAGCAGAAAAGAAACAACAAGAATACGAGGATAGAATTCGGTCCATGCAGGAAGAAATGGAAAGAAGTCAGGCTAACTTATTAGAGGCTCAAGAAATGATCAGAAAGTAAGTTTCCTCCGATTTTGCTACATTTCTGGAACAAGAAAGGAGTTAGACAAAAGCCACTGGAGAGTAAAAGTTAACATAAAAATTTTTTTTTCAGGCTAGAAGATCAGCTGAAACAATTGCAAGCTGCTAAAGAGGAGTTAGAAAAGAGGCAGAATGAACTTCAAGCTATGATGGAAAGGCTCGAAGAAAGCAAGAACATGGAAGCTGCTGAACGTCAAAAGTTAGAAGAGGAAATTCAAGCCAAACAGCAAGAGGTCATGCGCATCCAAGAAGAAGTGGAAATCAAAGGTAAGCGTCCTAAATATAAAAAAGGCTACACAAGTGATGCATTGCAACTTGAACCTTAGATACAGAGACGAAGCGCCTCCAAGAAGAAGTCGAGGCTGCAAGACGTAAAGAAGAAGAACTGAAAGCGCAACAGCTGGCCAACGCTACCAAAGGACATCTTGAAGAAAACCATCATGACGAAGATGATGAGATGATGAACGGAGATGTCAGCAGGGACTTGGCTACAGACGAGAATATTGTGGATCCTGTCGAAGATAGGCGTACTTTAGCTGAGAGGAATGAACGTCTTCAGGATCAATTACAGGTAAAAAGAATTAACATAAATAGAGGTTGATACTTGATAGAAGGTATATAAAATTATTTAAATATTTTAATATTAGCCTTCTAGATATTTAATTTCAAAAAATTATATTCAATGATTATAACTTCGAGAATTAAATTAAAATAATGTCATATAAAATAAACATTCATTATAAGACATCCAAATGATATAACAAAATCCAATAAATAAAAATTGTTAACCAAAATTCTATAAATTAAAATTTTGAATAGACAAAATTTTTGTTTCTGCTGATCAATCTTGTGAAAACAAATATCTTTCAAAAATGTCTAACATAATCTTAAGAATTTCATCATAAAACTATCTTACTTAGAATATTCAATATTATTAAATATCTAACTAACTAACTAAGTTACTTTCTATAAAATCTCAAGATATGTAAAAACATTACTGAAAAACAAGTTTTAAGAGAGACTTTGCTTCGTCAGTATTCAGTCCTTGTGCTATAACAGAGGCCGTTAAATTCATGGTGGCCACAAAACTAGAAAACCTGGAAATGTCAGGGAATTTTCAATCTACTGAAGAAAAATTTAAAAAAATTTTAAAAAATAAAGAATTAGATGATCTTGATACTAAGAATAAATATATAAAGGAACAGCAATTGAAAAATCTTTTAGATAGGAAGAAAACTCTAGTCGAAACTAGTCGTCCATAGATGATGAAATTGAAAAATTAAAGTATAAGTGAATAATTATAAGATAAAGAAAAGAGTATATATGTATTACATATGATGTCTTGTTTTTTTGCACTAAAAGTGTTAATTTTTCATATTTATTTAATAAATATAAATAAAACAAAAGTGTTATGGAATATTCTTTAAATACAGTTGTCTATTAACCATACAGATATAATCGAATATTTTTAAACTTAGTCAGGGAATTTTAAAATTAAATATCTGGAAAAGTCAGGGAATTTTATTTTGAAAAGTCTTTGGTCACCATGAAATTGTCTTTCAATATTTTAGATCAAGGTTAAACCACAGAATTATTTATGGGTAACTTAACCTTACATTACATTTAAATTTTTCAGTATTTATTTACCAGAAGTTTTCTAAATTCTTGAAGGGTGAGTAAATATTTGTTGTTGATTGATGTTATGTTTTATTGAATATGAATTATTTGAGTACTGACGAAGCAAAGTCTCTCTTAAAACTTGTTTTTCAATAATGTTTTCACATATCTTGAGATTTTATAGAAAGTAACTTAGTTAGATATACAATAATATTGAATACTCTAAGTAAGATAGTTTTATGATGAAATTCTTAAGATTACGTTGGACATTTTTGACAGATATTTGTTTTCATAAGATTGATCAGCAGAAACAAAAATTTTGTCTATTCAAAATATTTAATTTATAAGATTTTGGTTAACAATTTTTATTTATTGGATTTTGTTATATCATTTCGATGTCTTATAATGATTGTTTATTTTATGTGTCGTTTGATATAAATGGTACTTATATGACATTATTTTAATTTAATTCTCGAAGTTATAATTATTAAATATAATATTTTAAAATTAAATATGTAGAAGGTTAATATTAAAATATTTAAATAAGTAAAAAGAATTAATTTTTAATTTTTTAACGGTTTTCTATTGCCTACCCAACACTTTGAGATGCATTCCAGGAAACTGAGAGCTCAAAAGCTCCTGCTCTTGAAAAGGATGATTTTTTGCTATTGCTTAGTCCAAATTTTCGAATTTTGAGCCGAAAATTGTCTAAAAAACTAGGTTCGACCGATGGAGAATCCGAGGTCTTAAGCAGTTCTGTCCGGCCAGTCTGGTCCATCCGTAAACACTCTTAACTTTTGAACAGAAACAGCTGGATCGTCCATCTAGGCGAACGACCAAAGAT